>CM060989.1:9532500-10890000 GCA_030765065.1 Deroplatys truncata | reverse complement strand
CCCTTGCGGCTTAGGACCCATGATGTTACAATTTTGGCAGCAGAATGCCAACAACAGCAACACTAACAAGATGCAAGTGTGTGTGTTACATATTGATAGCGAAAGTGGTCACTACCCACAAACGGAATAATGGCTGTTTCCATGGTACTTGCACAACTACTTTCAATGTTTTGAACAGTCGTGATTTCACTAAATGCTACGGGTGGCTGTTGGACATATGTATGATATTATTTTTTTTTTTATGTGATCTACTTATTTATAAAATATTAAGTGAACTTTCTTATTTGGTATTGTTGGTTATATTATTCAATTTGAAACTTACAGAGCACTCGGAACATTTCCGCAATTAGTTAAAGGATCTAGAAGCCCATGCTAACTTCTTGTGTTATGCCTATGGCTGCATTGTGAATGGTGTTCTCTCACACCTGTGCTTATGCTGCATTACGTTAGCGCTTACATTTCATTGTGAATGAAGCCTAAGTGAGTGAAGCTTGTAAGTGTGTTTAGGATGACTCCACTTTCGTCAAGTGCATGTTAAACTGTGCTATGTTATGTAAAAGGCTTATGTGTGTTACTTGTGTACATTTTGTTACTCTGAAGTAATAAAACAAACTGTGTAGGTGTAGCAATTTGGGTTTGTTCCAGTATACCAAATAATAACTGTTTCACGTACTCTGTTTCTGAGAGTGGAAACATGTTCCTACTTATAGTAGTGTATAACGGTCACTAGTCTACTCAAATTCACAAATAACATGCATAACTTAACCCTTTAATGCACAAATTATTTTTCTACATATGCCGCTCTTCCTTTAGTTCCTAAAACGGCTTTTATATCCCTTTCACCAGCAACACAACCAAAGTGACTCGAATAGCCGTGATCGTTAGTGCGATACGAAATGGACTGGCCATCAGGGTTACATTTGACTGCAATCACGGGATTTTGCTCCTCCCTCTCTCTCCAATCCACTCCCTCTCCCTCTCTAAAACGTGGTACAATTTTATTGAAAAATATTGATGTATTAATTTTCTTGTAGATGCAACGGGAATTGGTAGGCTTTAAGCGATAGTCAAATGTTTTAAGAGCTGGTTGCTATGTGACGCATTCCATTCTCTTTGCATTACCAGGACAAAAAAAAAAAAGAATAACGAATTCCCATGTGAGAAAAAGTATTGGAAAATTTAAGGGAATAACAAGCAATATCTCGAAAATGGTTCACTCAACAAAAAACATGTATATGACATAAATTGTGTATTTTAATGTGATCTACACTTTTTGTGCAGTAAAATTTTGTCTATCTCTTATGGTTTACCAGTTATGCAAAAGTCGTTCACAATGAATACTTTTAGAGACATTCCCAGAAAATTCAAGATATACATTTTATTTGTCATGAAAATATCTTAAACATATGATATTTTAATCAAAATCGTTATTGCCATTTTTGAGAAAATTAAAATTTTCGAAAAATGTTCCATGTAAAGGGTAATCTGAGGTAGAGGGATTTTCTTGAAAACCTTCGTGTTGCATCTCTGGAAGATATTGAACCTAAATACCAAGTTTGGTGTTTATCCGACTGTCCATTTCCGAGTTATGCTGTTCACAGACACACACGGACATGTTTCCAAAAATGCTTTATATGCATTCAGTGCACCTCAAAACAAGTATTTCCTGTGAAATCTCTGTATCAAATTTTTGGGTGGAATGTAGTACTTCCGCTACTTACTATACGTAGTAGAGAAAGTAAAAATGTAATATTTTTACAATATAAATAAGCTATAAATATTAAGAGTCAACTGAAAAATTTCTATGTCACAGCTGGGATTTGAACACAGTTCTCCTGCTCTCCATGCGGTTCCTCTAACCATTGAACTTCTGTGACAACATGCTGGTGGGACATTGAATTCTCCAATTAACTCAAGTTTTGTTCCCAGACAGACCACCAAGGCATCTCACTCAAGATGACAACCTCAGTGGCAGCTTGCAATCTCAAGTACTTCAGTGCTGGGTATTTACGCGTTTCTTACGGTTTTACTTATTGGGGAATTCAATATTCCACTGGCATGTTGCCACAGTAGCTCAATGGTTAGAGCAACCGCACGGACAGCAGGAGAAACGTGTTCAAATCCTGGCTGTGACATTAAAATTTTTCAGTTGACTCTATTAATAACTTGCCAAGACCAGCTAAGGCCTGTAAAAAGTATAATTAATTTCAATTAATAATAATAATAATAATAATAATAATAATAATAATAATAATAATAATAATAATAATAATAATAATAATAAAATAAATAAAAAAAATTAAATATCCAAAAAGGGCTGTCCCAGAAGTACCCGACCTGACATATATATAGCGGTTGTTGCTTCAAACAAATGACTATGGTAGAAAGTACCAACCTACTAAAGCTTAAGTGTGAAGTTTTACAATGCTATGTTGTTTAGTAATTGTTTGGCAGCCATTAATAGTGAACTCTCTCAGCGAATTTGTAAACATGGATAAAACTGGCCATCGTTATGTGATACAATACTTTCATTTGAAAGGTCTCAGTACAACTAATATTAAAGCTGAGCTAGATTCTACTGTGGGGGAGTCTGCTCCTTCATTTACAACAGCAAAATATTCTGTGGCCGATTTTAAGGGAGGCCCCATGAGGTGACCACGCCAGAAATTGTGAAGAAAATCCACAAAATGGTATTGGATGGCCGTCGACTGAAAGCGCGCAAGCTAGCAGACATTGTAAGCATTTCAAAAAGTGCTGTAAATTGCATACTAACTGAAAATTTAAACATGAGAAAGCTGTGCGCAAGATGAGTGCCGCGTTTACTCATAATGGAACAAAAGCAGCATCGTGGGGATGTTTTGCTGTAATAAAGCCAAGCTTTTGCATCGATTCATAATCATGGATGAAACATGGGTCCATCGCTTCACACCTGAGACAAAGGAACAGTCAAAACAGGGGATTGAAAGGACAGAATTGGCTCCCAAGAAGGCGAAGACAGTTCCATCTGCAGGCAAGGTCATGGCATCAGTTTTTTGGAATGTGCGTGGGATAATTTTCATTGATTATCTTCAAAAAGAAAAAGTGATCAATGGTGAGTATTATGCAAACTTATTGCAGCATTTGAATGATGAAATAAAGCAAAAAGGGCCGCAATTAGCAAAAAGGAAAGTTGTGTTTCATCAAGACAATGCACCAGCTTACACGTCTATTATCACCATGGCCAAAATCAATGAGTTAAAGTTCGAACTGCTACCTCATTCTCCAGACTTAGCACCCTCCGATTATTTTCTGTTTCCAAAGTTGAAGAAATGGCTTGGTGGTAAAAGATTTGCCAACAATGAAGAGGTGGAGTTTGCAGTTGATGGCCATTTTGCAGAACTCAGCGGTTCTCACTATAAACAGAGTATCGAAGCTATTGAATATTGCTGGGAAAAGTGTATCAAGCTGAAAGGAGACTATGTAGAGAGATAAAGATGTTTTTTTCCAAAATGTTTGTGTTTTCTGTGTTAGGTCGGGTACTTCTGGGACAGCTCTGTAAAAGTAAATTCTTAATATGCACTTTGCATATGTGCAAAGCAGCACATTTAAGAATTAATATTAATCTGATATATCTTGCACTTGGATAAAAGTCATAACGTACGTACCTGAAGTAAGGAAGAGAAGCATGGACAATCCCTTCATTAGTTTTGTCATTGGTGTTGGTGAACAATGGAAGCCAGCCTTCTGGTATGTTAGAGACGTCAACAGCAAAACCGTGATTCTGAGAAGTCATGAAGCATCTTCCAGTACCATGGTGAGTACATGGCTGGTTATGTCCTCTGTTGCCATATCTGTGGTCACCAAAGAGGGCATTAACTTTTCACTCTCAACTTTTACAAACTTTCTGTATTTAAATACATATTTTCAAGCAACATTAATTTTTATACAGGGTGTATCATAATTAATAGCGCAACTGAAACAGTTGAAAGTATATGATAATAGAAGCAAAAAAGCGCCAATAAATCTGGATCCGCAAACAAGCCATGTGCAAGATTTATTATTGTGAATGTATGGTTATGAGCTGCCAATGACTTGAATTGCTTAAGGATGTTCCTGTAGAGCAATGTCACAATATGTGATACATGCATGATGGAGCACCAGCACATTTTGCTTCTACTGTAAGAAAACATGGTCCAAGATGGACAGGTCGAGGAGGGCCTGTACCTTGGCCTCCAACATCACCTGATCTCAATCCTTTGGATTTTTTTATATGCTGCAATGGCTGATTTGTCTGTCTGTTTATAATGCAGCACATTGTTCCAAATTCGACTCCTAATGCTCTGCCGGGTTTGAACCCGCGACTTGGGAACTATTATCCATTCCAAACCAGAGTGCCTTTCACTGAAAACAAACTCTTTGTATTATCCGCGAGAAAGTAGTTCGCAAACCCCGCCCCTAATGGCTGCTTGTTCCCCTCCCACGTGCTTGTTGAACACTATTTAATCTATAAAAAGGCGCCCTGTGTGAGAATCATAGTTCAAAATGCAACCTGAGGTAACAATATATTTTATAAGTATGCGGCAATGAACAGTTTACTTACGTTAATTACAATCCTTGGGCAAAACTGCAACACCCAAATCTGAATCCTCCTAAGATGACTCAGCTGCCGTATCAGTATCAGAACTACTCTCCAAAATAATGACAAACTTATCCACAATTCCATAGCACTGTCACACTTAAGTGTCGGGTATTTTTGTAATAGTGAGTTGAATATATGAAGTATTGTTTGTTTTTAGCCACTTTTTAACTGTTTCCCGCTTCTGTGTTTGAACAATTTATTCACAGTACACGCACCTTCCTCCGCCATGTAAACTCAAATACCAACTGACTAAATCACAAGATTTGACCTGAGCTGAGCTGTGTGTTAGTGTATTATGAATGAATGTTCGCTTATCATATATCGTGTGTTACGCAAAGTGTTTATTCCGTACTCAGATAGCACCTCTGGGAATTCGTTGCTGCATTTCTTGTGTATGTAAGATAGTGGCAGTCGTTTATATGGTTGGTATTAACAACCAAGATGCTCTCGGTGTTAGCGCAATAGCAGGCAATAATCATATTTTGTAATCTCTTAACAGCTAGTATATATCCATTACCTTTAACGATGAGTTCTTATGATAACCGCAATAAAATGTGCAGTTCTATACCTTTCCTGCTCTAATATTTCATAATATAATACATGTATTAAGGAACTATTTACGTTGGCATAAGAGTATATTCTTGGGTTCGTGACAAGCCGAAGCACGTGCTTCTGTTTACATCAGAGGGAACTCTGGTTTGGAATGGACCATAGAGGCTAGCATGGTAACCATTACACCACGGAGGACGACACTTTGAATCTGTCCACAAAGCTGTAAAAATGCTTCCTTTGCTGTGAAGTCATAAAAAGCCTTCAGCTTCTATACATTTTACAGGCAAATCATAAAAACTGACAAGTATGAGGTTTCATATACTTTAAGCATTGTAGTAGCACCATATTCGGTCTATGAATGTAGTTATTGTACTGAACTAACATATGATGCCAAAAGCCACAGTTTTTACCTGATTCACAGTACAGTAGAATTTCGTTAGTACGTTTTTGCAGGGACTTAAGCATTTGGACGTCATAGGCGGGAAAACGTGTTAACGAAAATACAAAATCTGCAGTTTAAGAACATAGTTATGTAATAAAATCTAATAATTACTACGTCTCCATGGGCAGCTGAAATAGATTTCAAGTACAATTTTATACTGAATACGATCCGTGTTTCCATGTTAAATTCAATATGTGTTCAAATGGATTTGAATACACAAAACCTGAGAATAAATAATTCAAGCTTTTATGTTGGTCAACTTGGATTTTTGAGGTTATGAATTTTTCCGAGAACATAAATTGCGAATTATGGAAGCGACAATACTGCCTTTGCTGTGTGTTTTATTACATGTATGATAACAATTTCCGCTAAAAAAAGAAAACAAAATCATGTGCGTGCATCGTGTTACGAGTACAATAGACGATAGTAACCCTGGCGTATTCAATACGATTTGAATACGGTGTTTCCATGCAACAATCCTTTTCTGATCCTATTTTCCAAGAGGAAAGTTTTTTTTAGCATTTTTCCCTTCTTTAAAAGCAGTTTCAATCAATTTAGGTTTGCTAACAATTGTGTTTAAGGTTGACGGAGGAATGTTTAACTTCCGCAGTATAACCACATGTTTCATATTTGGATTGTGGTATACATCAAAGAGTTTCAGTTTTTCAGTGTTGGTTATTTGCTACACTTTCTTTTTTTTCATTGCAAATAAAAAGTTAAAATACAATCTACGTATGTTTGGTCAACACTCAACAGTAGAAACTATTGTTGGCATTTACCACGCCAGGTAAAGCATTCTCTATCCCGCCCACATAAATCGTGTCTCACAAATATTTATATACATGCATGTGATTGGCTGCCGGTATCCACCCCGTGACCAAAGATTGACCAAAGTAGCAAATGGAGGACGTTAAACTTTGAATGTGTTAAGCACCTACTCCCACTGGCCTGACCAAGGATTGGCTAAAACAGCGAATGAGGATGTCAAACTTCAAACGTAGTAAGTGAGATCGGGAAAACGCACTAAGCAAACATTATTTATTACATTTGGTGATTTGCAACCTGGATTTTTATAATTCAATGTAATAAACGGGAAAACGTGTTAATGAGGAATGTGGTAACAAGATTCCACTTTACTGAAAATTTATCCGAAACCACAATTGGCATGGTTTGTTGACCCACATTAAGATTACTGTAATAACTATCAGTAAGAATACTCTTGTTGTTCAGAATTGCTTCACTTACTTCATTTTGAACGTGGAGCACCCTGCTGCTGTGGCCAGTAGCTGGTGGCCTAGACAAATTCCAAAGATAGGTTTGGTGGTCTTCCCATTCATTATCTTCTTCAAATGCTCCACGGTGGCATTACAGATGGCAGGATTGCCTGGGCCATTGCTGAGGAACAGCCCATCAAAATCTTCAGGGTTAAAGGGATGGTTCCATGGAACAACCTCTAGCCGAGCTCCCCTGGACAGGAAGCATCTAAGTTGGTTATACTTGAGGCCGCAGTCAACAACACAGATCCTTGGGCTGCCTTCTGGATTATAAATCTTAGATACCTGTCAAATACATGTTAAGTCACAAAACCAGCAGTAATGAAAGCTATTGTCCATTCCAAACCAGTTCCCTCTGATGTAAACAAAAGCACATGCTTCTGCTTGTCACGAACTTAAGCACACACTGTTATGCTAACGTAAATAGTTCCTTAATAAATATACTTTATTACGAAATATTGGGTCGGAAAAGGTATAGAACTGCACATTTTATTGTGGTTATCATAAGAGCGCTGAGCGAAGGTCTACCAGGACAAGAGCCGGAGCCCAAGTCCCCCTTCTATACCCTTCAGTGTCAACCGAGTGGCTCTCCAAACCGTGGGGGGGTTTCCCATGAGGCCAATATCTTGTTTCCTAAAAAGGCCCCCCGCTTATGCGGAGATGGAAGTGGATACGTCATTTACACGTGTCATCCCGAAAGGGAGATAACCGATAACCTCGGTGGGGCCAACAGCATTCTAGCAAGCCATCTACCGACTATCCAGGTCGGTATCAGAGGACATTGAGGTGTCTCACAACCCCGCCTATATGGAAACCCGTACAGATGTACCCAATCTCCCATGGGTATTGGGAACCACTGCCCTGTCGAGACCAACCCAATCCGAACAGCTCCCCAATGGGAGGAGCTCGAATGTTCGGCCCGACATACTTCTAGTAACATCAGAAGTACCACGAGTGCTAGGGATCGGAACCCCTCCCAACTCATTGCTAAAGCTAATGGATATATACTAAATGTTAAGAGATTACAAAATATGATTTTCGTCTGCTATTGCGCTAACGCCGAGAGCATCTTGCTTGTTAATTACGAACTCTATGTATAACTGCCATTCTCTTGCATATACAAGAAATGCAGCAATGAATTTCCAGAGGTGCTATCTAAGTATTGAATAAACACTTTGCGTAACACAGGAAACATCATTCATAATACGCTAGTACACATATGCTCAGCTCAAGTCAAATCTTGTAATTTAGTCAGTTGGTATTTGAGTTACCATGGTATAGGAATTTGCGTGCAGTGCGAATAAACTGTTTAAACACAAAAGCGGGAAACCGTTAAAAAATGGCGAAAAACAAACAATACTTAATACATTCAACTCACTATTGGAAATATACCCGACACTTGCATTAGTGGATATTACAAAACTAATATCCGATTTTACAGGCATTTCAGTGAGAAGTGTAACCAAAGCGCGCAGGGAATATAAACCAACATAATAGGACATAATAGAAGAGAAGAATCAAATGTGGGATCTTGTTTTGTGTGCGACAGTGCTGTGGATAAGCTTGTCATTAACTTGGAGAACAGTTCTGATTCCAGTATGGCAACTGAGTAATCTTCGGAGGATTCGGATTTGGGTGTTGCACTTTTACCTGAGGATTGTGATTAACGTAAGTAAAATGTTCATTTCCGCATGCTTATAAAATCAATTGTCACTTCAGGTTGCATTTTGAACTATGATTTTCACGCAGGGCACCTTTTTATAGATTGAAACAATGTTCAAGTTTAAGTGATATGTAGCCAGCACATGAGAGAGGAACAAGCAACCATTAGGTGTGGGGACTGGGAACTACTTTCACGTGGATAATACAAAGTTTGTTTACATTGAGAGGCACTCTGGTTTGAAATGGACAGTAGTAACACTAAAGCAAATTACACATTTATCTAACTTGTAATCTATACTAATATTATAAAGAGTGTAAAAAATTGATTTTTAAGGCTGGTTCACAACCAACGAGAACGGTAACTAGAACAAGAACGAGTAAGTTGAAATACATGTATTCAAATGGGAATGTTCACAACCGACGGGAAGCCTTCCCGGACCCCGGGAACAGGAAAGAAGAGTTGCCCAACTTTTAACTTTCTCGTTCCCAGGCACGGCATATTAGATCCCTATTGTGCATATTAGACTCTTCACTCTAGAGGTTGTTTTAGGTGGCCGTGACATAAAACAGCCACTAGTGCTCTCTATAGTCGCAAGCTGGAAACATAAAAGTGGAAGGAATTAGTAGTAAATGTGCTTCCTAACCTCATCCCGACACCTGCAAATCTAATCAGCGTTGGTTCCTCTGGTGAAGGGATCATTTGTAATTTGTTTATATGCAACTCAAAACTGGCTATTACCTAAAAAACAATGGCAAAAGCTACAAAGAACAGCTAAAGCCGGTGGAAATGAAAAAAGGAACAATAAACAATTTTAATGTATGCCATTGAATGAAAGCTTGAGGGATCGGAAATGTAATGGATATGCATTTAGATAATGTTTACTCTATCGAATTTTGATGTTGGCTTAGCTAAATTGGAAGTAGGTGAGAAAATATCATTGGCCAGTTAAAAACAAATGAAATCCCAATGCGCAAAATCAACTTTCACTTTGTGATCAATATACATTCCCGTTCTCGTTACCGGGCTATTGTGAACCAATATCTTGCTTGGTGCATTGCTTCCCTTTTCGTTTCCGTTCTGGTTAACGTTCTCGGGCGGTTGTGAACCAGACTTTATTTATGGATGCTCTTCAACTGTTGTGGTCCTTAGCATTCCATATTGGGTGTGAAAGACCGGTAATTTTGCTCAGAGGCCTCTTTATCAGGCTTGAGGCTCTTTTACGTGCCGTAAGTCTATGACACGGGATCACCGGCTTTACTTTTCTTCTGAAGAAAGCCATGCTAAGGACTTCTATGCCCGAAAAAAATCCATCACCCTCAATAATGTTATACTGAATCAGTATACGCCTAGAAATTCCATACGCTTTCCATGCCATTGCAAGAAACAACTGTGAAGCAACATCACTTTTAAAAAATGACAAAATGTTGAACAATTCAAACCACAAACAATTTATATATCAGAAATGGCTGATGCCAAAAAAAATTAAATTGCGTTTTTTAAAGAGCTCTACATATTTTTGTGTAGCGAGTTTCTGTCTCTTTTGGTTTACCAGTTATACAAAACTCCTTCCGAAAGAAGAGGGCTTCCTAGGCTATTTGCGGAAAATTCAAGGTACACATTTCATTTGCTATAACTCATGAAAGTATATTAAACATATGGTATTTTAATAAAAATCATTGCAACCATTTTTGAAAAAATCCAAAAATAATTAAAAATTTTCTAAGTAAAGGTTAGTTTTGGGTGGGGCGTGGAGTTCCTTAAAAATATTTGTATTGTGTCATAAGATGCTGAATTTTGTATATCCTGGACTCTTCTTTTTAAGCACAGAACTTGCTTTTTTGGGGGGGGGATTCAAGGGGCTTCAAAACATGTATTTCAGGTGAAATCTTGGTACTAAAATTTTGGGTGGAATAGGATACTTCCTCTACTTACTGGAGGTATATGTTATTAATTTAGTACAAACTAGATATCTCTAGTTAAACTACAAAACACTTGCAAAATGCTTACCTTGGTGGAGACCTCTGCTACAAGGTTTCTGAGGTTAGGATCAACGAATGTTAGAGAAGCTGTGGACTCTTGAGGAACACCTTTCACTATCTTCCCTAATATAGTGCCCTTTTCCCGAATCTTCTTTGTCAGTTCTCTTGTGTCAATACCGTATATTCCTGGGACACCATTCTCCTTCATCCATTCAGAAAGGGTTCTGACTTGACGCCAGTGACTAGGTGTCTCGCACAGTTCACCCACCACCAGCCCAGCAGCCCATATGCGATGCGATTCAAACCAGCTGTAACAATTAAAATGCTAAATTAACTCACTCACTGGAATAGAATTTCTAACACTTGCTCAAAAACTCCTGCTTTCAATAATACAAGGTCACTAAGAAAGTTTTGAGATACACACAATGATTTTTATTCACAAAACCCACTCCTGCCGGTGTAGTGGTTACCATGCTAGCCTCTAGTTCCCAAGGTTGCGGGTTCAAAGCCAGTGAAGGGCGATGGATTTTTTCGGGCATAAAAATCCTTAGCATGGCTTCCTTTGGAAGGGACGTAAAGCCAGTGGTCCCGTGTTATAGATTTACGGAACATAAAAGAACCTCAAGCCTGATAAGGAGGCCTGAGCAAAATTACCGGTCTTTCATGCCCAATATAGAATGGGATGCTAAGAACCACAGCAGTTGAAGAGCGTCCACAAATAAAACTCAATTTCAAGTTACCACACGTTTTCTTCAATGGCTGCCAGCTCCCCTTTGTAAATGGCAACAGCATCTTCAGGGATTGAAAAATCTCTTTCCACACTTGCCATGTTCTACCAACAGGAACAGAAAAAAATCTGATGTGTTACACTCACATGACTTTCTCTGCTCTTGTACAAACTATTTTTACAAACGCTTATTCTCCATCTATTTCATATTAATTGAGATAAACGTTTGCAGAAATGATCTTTTGACGTGCAAAGAGAATTACATTTTACACATAGCGACCAGTTCCAAAAATATTTGACTATTGCTTAAGACGTACTATGTTCCCCTTGTTTTGTATTTGCAAGGGCAATATAGAAATACAGTAGCCTTTAAGCATAGACATATCTCTTAATAGCTGGTTGCTAGGTGCAGCACCATTCCCTTTGCCTCAGATTAATACTCTTTGCATATCCAAGACAAAAAAATGAATAAGAAATTCCCATTTGAGAAAATCAGTATTGGAAAATTTAAGGGAATAACAAGCAATATCTCGAAAATGGTTCACTCAACAAAAAAAATCTATATGACATAAACTGTGTATTTTAACGCGATCTACATTTTTTGTGTAGTAAAATTTTGTCTATCCCTTATGGTTTACCAGATATGCAAAAGTTGTTCACAATGAAGAATACTTTCGGAGACATTCCCAGAAAATTCAAGATATACATTTTGTCATGAAAATATCTTAAACATATGATATTTTAATCAAAATCATTAGAGCCATTTTTGAGAAAATTAAAATTTTTGAAAAATGTCCCATGCAAAGGGTAATTTGGGGTGGGGGGGATTTTCTTGAAAACCTTTGTGTCTCATCTCTGGAAGATACTGAACCTAAATACCAAGTTTGGTGTTTATCCGACTGTTCGTTTCTGAGTTATGCTGTTCACAGACACACACACGGACATGTTTCCAAAAATGCTTTTTTTTGGATTCAGGGAGTCCCAAAACATATTTCCGGTGAAATCTCGGTATCGAATTTTTGGGTGGAATACAATACTTCCCCTACTTACTATACGTAGTAGAGAAAGTAAAAAATCAAACAGAGCCAGGTCGAGACTGTATGGTGGATGAGTCATAAGTTTGACCTGTAGACTCCAGGAACTGAATGGTGATGTTTGCCATATGTGATGGACAAGGATCTCTCACAGTCCCAAGCTGCCATTCTTGAAGTTTGGCGAAAACTTCTGCCAGGCAAACCATGGTGAACCAATTAGTGGTAACTGCCCTTGGCTCCTCCAGTGAAATAGTTGCCACATAACTACCCTTTGAGAAGAATGAGGCCACCATTTTCTTACCAACACTTCAAGGATGCTTCACTTTTGTCAGTGAACTGTCATCAGGAAAGATCCTCACTGCTGATTGCTGCTTGCTCTGTATATCAAATAGATAAATCAGGTTTTGTCACCTCTGACAATGTCAGAAACTTGTCTCGAGTCCTCTCCTTCAAATCTTGTCAGCATTTCCTCACATCATTCAACTTGGTCGTGTTTTTGTTGTTCTGTCAAATTGTGAAGCACCCATTCAGGATGAGACCTTCCTTAAATGAACGAATTCAAGCAGAATTTTCAATGAACCAAACTGCAATGTTGTCTCAAATCCTTTAAATAATTATTTTCGTGAAGTATTTTCTCAACGGCTGCAATATTTTCCTTTTAGTCACAACGGTTGCCAGACGCCCATTTCTCTCCTCATCTTTCAAAGATGTTTGGCCCCTTTCAAAATCCTGAAACCACCAGAAAACTGTGGGAAGGAACAATGTCCCAAAGGGCCTGTTGCAAACGTTCAAGATAATTGGTCTAACCCACTTTTAAAATCATTGAGCAAACATACTCCCTCTCCAGCTCCTTGCAAGGACTGACAACCTGCACGCTGCAGGTTGTTCATCCTTGATCTGCTGGAATTCCTGGAGTGGGAGAGTCACTGCCAGATACCAGTTTACTCACAAAGGATGGGGCTATCCATCCTGTAATCCATTCAAGTAGATCAACCTTCACTTTCTCACATCTCAAAACTCTTGTAGTGACCCTCATAAAGGGTTAAGGACAATATAATATCAGATTATGAAAATTATGTAAGAACTTATGCGTGTCAATGAAAACTTCATCCAAAGATGCAAGGAATGACACCACTTATAACACGGTTAGTAGTCATTATATGCATGTTGCTATTCACTCATAAGTAGGGCCCAGATTTTTAGGTTTTAACCTATATTTTTCCTCATTATTTAATTAACGCATTTCAAAATATATGTTCGTTTCACACTTCCTGGAGCAGAATATGTGAATTTCATTGCACCTAAAAAAACCTAAATGAGGGGTTGACATCTAAAATAATCTAAATAGCTGTTTTCCCTTCTTCGAAATGAAGAATGTTATTTTCGGATTGAAACTCATTGTAAAATTATTTCTAGCACTTATAGCCAGTAGATAGTTCAAGTTACTACAGTTAAATGCAGCACATGTGACGTGGTGACACCTGGATGAGCTGAGAAGGTCAGGAGGAGCATAAGCTGCGTAACGAGATCACCTCCAATCGTTCACCAAGAGTACAACAGAGTACTTTTCTAATGTAATTGTTGTATAGTAAAACAGTGCCTAAATCACATTTATTGAAAAAGTGGATTGCTGCAGATCCACACTTCACTTGTTTTAGTGAAAGACAGTGTTGCCTACATGTTGAAGGCCTGGCAGGTTTTCTACAGTCCTTCAACCCTACCATACCAGATGTTATGTGCTTGGCCCATGGTCTGCACCGCCTTGCAGAGGAGATTAGAAGCCACTTTGATGACATGAACAGCCTGATATCTTTGATCAAGGTTTTAATAAAACCCCAACATGTATACAATTATTCAAAGAGAAAATACCAGCAACCTCTCTTCCACCTGAGCCGATACTTATTCCACTGGGGAACTTGGCTGTCTGCTGCCATTTACTATGCCGAACACTTAAAAAACATTAAAAATGTTGTCAATGAATTGGATAAAACAGAAGTTTCCTGCATTGCCAAGCCTAAGAAATCTCTCGAGTACCCCAGTCTTGCCGCTTCCCGTATATTAAAGGCTGGTTCACAACCAACGAGAACGGTAACCAGAACAAAAACGAGAAAGTTGAAATACATGTATTCGAATGGGAATGTTCACAACCAACGGGAAGCCTTCCCTGGCCCCGGGAATGGGAAAGAAGAGTTGTCCAACTTTTAACTTTCTCGTTCTCGTTCCCGGGCACAGCATATTAGATCCCTATTGTGCATATTAGACTCTTCACTCTAGAGGTTGTTTTAAGCAGCTGTGACATGAAACAGCCACTAGTGCTCTCTATAGCCGCAAGCTGGAAACATGAAAGTGGAAGGAATTAGTAGTAAATGTGCTTCCTAACCTCATCCTGACACCCGCAAATCTAATCAGCATCATCTCTGGTGAAGGGGTGATTTGTAGTTTGTTTATATGCAACTCAAAA
Organism: Deroplatys truncata; assembly: GCA_030765065.1. Lineage (NCBI taxonomy): Eukaryota > Metazoa > Arthropoda > Insecta > Mantodea > Mantidae > Deroplatys > Deroplatys truncata. The sequence goes on along the minus strand of CM060989.1, from coordinate 10,875,250 downwards.
CTGGCTATTGTCTAAAAAACAATGGCAAAAGCACAAAGAACAGCTAAAACCGGTGGAAATGAAAAAAGAACAATAAACAATTGTAATGTATGCCATTAAATAAAGGAATGAAAGCTTAGCATAACTAGAGGGATCAGAAATGTAATGGATATACATTTAGATAATGTTTACTCCATCAAATTTTCACGTTGGCTTGGCTAAATTGGAAGTAGGTGAAAAAATGTCATTGGTCAGTTAAAAACAAATGAAATCCCAATGCGCAAAATCGACTTTCACTTTGTGATCGATATGCATTCCCATTCTCGTTACCAGGCTGTTGTGAACCAATATCTTGCATGGTGCATTGCTTCCTGTTCTCGTTTCCGTTCTGGTTACCGTTCTCGGGCGGTTGTGAACCAGCCTTTAGACACATTTTTGTTTTACACCAGCAGCTATTCTCCAGTTAGAAAGTACAACTTTGCCACTGAATATGCTCTAGATATTTGGCAATGTTTCCAGTAAAGAAATACATGTTCATGTTCTTCAAAGTTGCAGAAGATTCTTCAACAAAATCCTGCTTTTGAAGATATGAAAATCATCAATTCAGTATTGCAAGAAGAAAAGTATACAGGCAAACTACCCCTAGAACCTGCTGTACTGGCTCTATATTCTACACTCCAATGATGCCATATTCTATTGAAAGAACCTCTTCTACATACAAGAATGTGTTACATGATAACAGGAAATCGTTTAGGCCAGAAAATTTGAGACTGTATATAACTATCTACAGCAAGCAAAACATAAATCTTACAACTAAGTACCAGAAAAGCAAAATTATTGATACCTGTATTGATCCATGAAGCAAAACGTAAAATAAAAACTTTAATCAAGAAAAACCTAAAAAAAAAACAAAACTATTTTAAGCATATAATAAACCTACAATGAAGGTTTATTCCACCTAAAAATCCGAGCCTTACTCATAAGTAATGTGGGAGTTTTAGAACCGAAAACTCCCCAGTGTAATATACAGTGTACAGAACATACATGTGATCAGCAGCCCAGCAAATCAAGAAACGCACTGATCCTAGATCTTTTATCTGTTCAACCCTTGTTATACTCACTATGATAGTCCATGCTCATCTTTTGCGTTGTCCGGAATACCGTAGTTTCCAATTAGTGGATATGTCAGTACAAGGATTTGTGCGTGATACGATGGATCTGTCACAGACTCTGCATATCCTACCATACCAGTCTGGAAAACTGTAACACACAAAACAGCTAGAGTTACTTCACTAGTAACTTAAGGTGGTCTGTTTCATGAAGCAACAGATCGAGAAGTTACAGACGGACAGTTAAGGGGGGGACAAGCAACCGCTAGGCAGTTTTCATTTCAGAAACATTTTAAAGCAGAATATTACATCAGTTATTGAAAGGTTGAATAAACAAATTTTTAGAAGGTCATTGATAGGAAAACAATTATAATAAACATTGGTAGGCCTGTCTTCAAGTACAAAATCTCAAAACCATCCACAAGAATAAAAATCTCATGTATTACATTTACATGACTTTCTCCAACCTGTAATATTTATTAATGGGTATACAACCTTATCTTACAAAAGCTTATTTTTTTTGTCTACTTCGTTTTAATAAAGATAAACCGTTGCAAAAATACTACAATATGCATTTTGCTATAGGTACACAGGGAATAAAGACAGTCAAATGTTTCAGAACCGGACGCTGTAGCTGGCCTCGCTCTTTCTTTAGTTCCCAAGGTCGCAAGTTCAAATCTGGTAGAAAGTGATGGATTTTTTTCAAGTGCAAAAATTCTCAGCATTGCTTCCTTCAAAAGGGAAGTAAAGCTGGTGGCTCTGTGTTGATGATTTACGGCAGTAAAAGAACCTCAAGCCTGATAAACAGGCCTCTGAACAAATTTTGTGGTCTTTCACGCCAACATATGGTATGATAAGAACCAATAGCAGTCAATTGAATGTCGACAGGACTTAAAACAATAACAAAGTATTGAACAATTTGAACCATTAATAATGGATATCTCCAAATGGCTTATCCACAAAAATGCTATTTGAAATAAATTATGTGTTTTAAAGAGAACAGTACAGAACAGGACCGCGCGGGATGGTTCAGGTGGTAACGTCTGTGGCTCGCATTCGAGAGGTCCCGAGTTCAAATCCAATGGGCCGACCAATCTGACTGAGATTTTCTCGTGGTTTCCCTCAGTCGCTAAGTTAAATACCGGATTGGGTATTTAATACCACGACCCAAAGTTCACCTTAAGTCTAAAACAATAGTAAAAATGAAAAATAGGTGACAATAGCGAATTCTGTGCCGTCTATCCACAATGAAAGCAGGTAGACTGGACGGCACCCTTGTGCCATCTGCACGGCACGAAGCAGAAGATCCGGTTGCTATGCGCTAGGGTCTCTGTGGACACGACGAAGCGGGGGTTACAAGGATGACACCTAGAAGGCTAACTGTCGCCTCACCACGATCTACGAGTTATCCACTACACGTCCGTCGCGATATGAGCCTGTAGTTAAAGCGACGTAAAATAGAGTAATAATAAAAAAAAGAACAGTACAGGGTCGGCTCCAGGAGTTTGGCCGCCTCGTGCAACAATCGAGAGTGGCCCCACGCCCTCACGCTTTCAGACAATTAAATTGTATCCGCAATGACAGTCCTGCGCCGTGAACTAGAGCGTGGAACTCTGGTTTCCGGCCACAGAACGCGCCTGATTCGATCCTATCCAAGCGGGTGCGGGGTTTAGGTCCCGGGTAAAAGACCGGTGTTCATGCAGCATCGTAGGAAAGTGAAGAGCTGCGATAGGAAACGATCCCGGCCACGGAGGTGGAATAATGTTTGATGCTGGTCACATCGCCTCCCCGTATCGTTTGGATGATTGCCTACCTCTCCATGTCTACGTGGGCGTCAAGTTGGCAGGTCAAGGCCCTTCATGGGCTGTATTATTATTATTATTATTATTATTATTATTATTATTATTATTATTATTATTATTTCAGTCCTCCATAACTATTCATACTCGCAAACTAAATTATTGTTCTGTATGAAAGATAAAACACGTGAAGTAACACAATAAACACGTTCAATACTGCATTCAATTCCCCGTTGTCCAATTGTGTTTCTCTGGAGTTAAAAGCAATAGTTACTAACAACACAAGATGTAACAGCGCACAAACATCGACTCCCACGACACCACTAGGGCATAACGGACCTGAGAGGTCCACGAGTCACCAAAGCAAATAATCTACAGCTAGTTGGCGCTTCATTTGTCACAGTTTCACAACAATCTCCAGAAAGTCGCTCGGGTTTAAACATGATTTTTAATTCCGTCATATTTTCACATACCTTGTTAATGTTTCAAGATTTTGTGGCCCTGGACGGTAGCACGGCTCGACACCCTTATCTTGAGCCGGCCCTAGAACAGCTGATTCTACCCGGTTTCACGGACATCCGCCACTGCCTGCACCAGTGCTGGTCGAGGCGAAGGGTATAGTATTGACCTCGCGACAAATCACTTTGAGAACCTCCGATAGTTCAGGCTCAGTGCGCATGTACGAGGAAAGTCTACAGATTCTGTGTGCCCATCCTAACAACCAAGGCATTCACCGGACACAATAAGAATGTGCCGTGGCACCATACACACAAAGCTATCTACGCGCTTCTCTTGTATACAGGCGATGAAACATTCACGGTTTGCGTCTCAAATTGTGTGATACTTCTTTTTGAGTTGACAGTTTATGAAAAATATTTATGATTCAAAATCAAAGGGAGGGCACGTGTCCTTGTATCCTTTAGCGCGAGCCATCACTGCTCGGCACTAGCTGTTTGTATCCACGGCTGTAGACTGCTGGTATAAATATCGTTCTCACACGTTCGATTATCTCATTTATATTACATTTCGAATCTTTACCTGAAAATTCGATACCGAGATTTCACAGGAAATACATGTTTTGAGACTTCCTGAATAAAAAAAGGCCTTTTTAGATAAAGGTGCGCGTGCGTATGTATGTGAACAGCTTAAAGATAAAAGTAAAGCTACGAACTAACAGAGGCGGCCTCCGAAACTGCGACAGAGCACCGCACGCAGGTCAGTCGGTCCCTTTGCTTCTACCAGTGACTCCCGGGACGCAGGGATGAGGGGAGAGACCCAAAGGGGAACCAGATCCGGGTGACGACGGGCGCAAGTACAGACGGGGTCCCAAATGTTTCCAGATTTAACGTATCCTACGCCGCCCGGTCCTGCCCACAAGCCACCGAATCTCCGGTAGCCCCTCCCCCCTCGGAGCGTAGTCAGTCGTCCTTCGCGAGCTCGCGGGTTCAAACCCGGCGGAGGGCGATGGATTTTTTCGGGCGTAAAAATCCTTAGCATGGCTTCCTTCGGAAGGAAAGTAAAGCTGGTGGTCCCGTGTCGTAGATAAAGACTCTCAAGCCTGATAAAGAGGCCTCTGAGCAAAATTTCCGGTCTTTCACGCCCAATATTGAAAGAGACCTAACCGAGCAGTCCCCGTAGCGACGCCAGGGAAGAAATCTCTACAGAACGCATAGCCGCAACCACCGAGCACCGTCACCTGGTCCTACAACCCTGAAATAGATGACAAGGATGATAATGGGTACAGGAAATAAGAGGGATAGAGTCGTGGCAATAGATGAACCATCCCAGCATTCACCTATCGACCCGGGGGAACCACGAAAAACCCATGGGCCAGAGTGGCGGTCGCCGGGCATCAAACCCGGGAACTCCCAAATGCGGGTCACAGATATTGCCGCCTGATCCACCCCGCTCAGCTATGAACAGCATAATTCAAAAACGAAAAGTCGGTTACATACCAGCGATTTAGATTAAAATACCACATGTTTCAGACACCTGCATGACAAAATGTATATCTTAAATTTTCTGCGAATAGTTTGAGAACTGCTCTTCATTTTTAATACATTTTGTACATAACCTATAAACCTTTAGGTTAAAAGTTACTGCACAAAAAAAAATACAGACCTCGTTGAGCCACAACATTTATGTTCAAATCATTTTCTTTGTGGCGATAACCATTTCTTATATATTCTTTGTTACTGATTTGAATTTTCAAATAATTGCACTTTTTAAGTGTCTAGTCGGTAACCGCTTCTTCTCTCATGGTCATGTAAAGATGGAATTTCAAAGCCATCACATAGTGACGCGCGTTTTAAAAATCTGACTATCGCTTTAGCCTACTGTATTCTTCTCATACCTACAACAATAAATGACAGTTTATCTCGATTAACAAGAACTATATAGAAGAATAAGCTTGAGTAAGAATAGTTTGTAGAACTCATATTAATGTAATACATCAGATTTTTCTTCTGCTAGTCATAGCACTTAACTTTCTGTTGCGATATTTCGTAGCGTGTTCTACAGAATGACGCTAAGTTTGTATAGCAACAAACGAAAACTTGACATGAGGATGCAACTGTTTTCAATATTGTTGCATAAACTTGGACAATAATCTCTAAGTTATGTAAATAATATTTATTGATTGATTCCTCTAAGCGGGACATCCTGTATTTGTATTCCGTAGCACTCTGATTCTAAATGGTACAACATAACCCCGCCTTTACTCGCGAGTCTAGCATGTTCTGGTCGTGTCGGAGAAGAATTCCCTGCGTCTTAATTCAATTCCTAGCAGCCATCAACTGTAATGAATACACAATTAACCTGACACTATGCTCTGACGTCACGTCGGCGTTAGAAAATCAGTCCTCATGTCTCGCCAACAGATATACTGGCTGTGTAGCTCATGCATCGTAGTCAGTTCACATTCATAGGTGCATCTCGTTTCCACAGGAATGAAACATTACCATCTTCCCACTGCTCCAGTCTGTCTACACTAGATAACTGCAAAGTGTACGAATAGACATGCTTACTTCTTGTTAATCGCTGTAGGTATAAGCAGAATTAAGTTACAGCGATAGCCAAATCTTTGCAAAGCAGGTGACGGATTTGAAATTCCATACTCTTTGCATGAACAAGAACCCCCCAAAATAAATAATAATAATAATAATAATAATAATAATAATAATAATAAATAAAACAATAGCGATTTCCGGTTGAGAAAAGCATGAAGTATTTCAAAATTCAATCCAATAACAAAGAATATCTCAGAAGTGGTTAATGCCACAACAAAATTTATTTTATACAAATTCTGTGCTTTAACAAGCTTTTCTTTGTGTAGTAAGATTTTGCCTATCTCTTACGGTTTACCAGTTACACAAAAATCATTTCAGAATCGTCAGCCATTTTTTGAGAAAATACAAAAATAATGAACATTATTCCATGTGAAGGGTAGTTTGGGGAATTTTCTTGAAAATCTTCGTGTCGCATCCTTGTAAGACATTGAATTTAAACACCACATTTGATATTTAGCCGTCGTTTTTCTAGAAATTTTTATTTATTTGTTTATTTATATTGCTCTAAAAATCTGATGTGATACATTCACATGACTTTATCGACCCCTCTATCGTTTATTAATAGGTATACTAACTATTCTCCCTAAAGCTTATTTTTGTTATGCTGGCTTTAAAATTCCATACTGTTTCCATGCAATCGTGAGAAACAACTGAATGTTGAAAGGACTCTAAGAGAATGACCAACAAATGAACAATTCGAACTTTTAATAATGGATACCTCAGAAATGGTTTATGCAAAAAAAACTTTTTTGAAATAAATTTTAAAAAGTTCTACATTGTTTGTATAGTACGTTTTCGTCTATCGCTTAACGTTTACCAGTTATTTAAGATTATACAAAATTTCTTCGAATGAAGAGGATTTCACAGACTATTCCCAGAAAATTCAAGAAATACATTTTATTTGTCGTGTAAATATCTAAAAACGTTATCCAGTTTTTAGAAAATAAAACATTTCGAGAAACCTTCTATATAAAAGATGGGCTGAAATACTAAGTTTGGTATTTATCTGACTTTTGGTTTTTGAATTATGCTGTTCACACACACGGACGTTTTTCTAAAAATGTTTCTTTTTTATTCAGAGGCTTCAAAACACGTATTTCCCGTAAAATCTGGATAATGAGTTTCTACGTAGTAGAGAATGTAAGAATCCAGACTGAAATTCAACAATCGGTCAGCTGTACCTCTCTGCGTGCATTGTTCAAAATATTTAGGTTCCTATTATTCTACATGCATTTACTGCACATTCAACTTTCGCGTCACACAAGCGAATCTCGTGTGTAAAATAGGGTTTCTCTGTGCTCCAATATCTGTTCTTTTGCGACGAAACATTATAAATGGAAGTGTGCTTCGTCACAGAATATTAACCATGTGTCAATTGCTCTTATTTTGCAAAATCCAGCTACATAAAATTTACCCGACCCTGATGATCAGGCAAAAAACTCAATTTCGGATACTGAACTCTACACTGCAAGTGAAAATATCCTGAAAAGATGCCAGGAACATGCTGATAGTGAAGGACAACACTTCCGACATCTCTAGTGATAAGATACGCTTATTACCATTGTAACTGTAGACAAATATGAGAACGTGAGGCGGTTGCGGGGAGTTTGAGCTGCGGTGGCCGGCACGCGAGCACCGTGCCATAGTGTGAAGGAAAAGCACTGCATTTGTGGTGCAAGTTTTAGGTAGCTCACCGGTATATGACGAGACAGCGTAACTCGTGTATGAAATGGGAGTCAAATAGGGTACCATTAAAAAAATTCTGATGTGTTACACTCACATGACTTTCTCTACACTTGTACAAACTATTTTTACAAACGCTTATCCTCCATATGCTTCATGTTAATCGAGCTGTTAATCTTATGGCTAATTTTCTTGTTGATGCAAGGGGAATTGGTAGACTTTAAGCGATAGTCAAATATTTTAAGAGCTGACTGCTATGTGGAGTATTCCATTCTCTTTGTATGTCCAGGACAAAAAAAAAATGAATAACGAATTTGAGAAAAAGTATAAGTATTGGATAATTTAAGGGAATAACAAGCAACATCTCGAAAATGGTTCACTCAACAAAAAAAAAATACATATGACAAAAATTGTGTATTTTAAGGCGAGCTACATTTTTTGTGTAGTAAAATTTTGTCAATCTCTTATGGTTTACCAGCTATGCAAAAGTCGTTCATAATGAAGAATACTTTTGGAGACATTCCCAGGAAATTCGAGATATACATTTCATTTGTCATGAAAATATCTTAAATATATGATATTTTAATCAAAATCGTTTTAGCCGTTTTTGAGAAAATTAAAATTCTCGAAAAATGTTCCATGTAAAGGGTAATTTGGGGTGGGGGGATTTTCTTGAAAACGTTCGTGTCGCATCTCTGGAAGATACTGAACCTAAATACCAAGTTTGGTGTTTATCCGACTGTTCGTTTCTGAGTTATGCTGTTCACACACACACACACACACACACACACACACACACACACACGAACATGTTTCCAAAAATGCTTTTTTTTATTCAGGGGGTCTCAAAACCTGTATTTCCGGTGTAATCTCGGTATCGAATTTTTGGGTGGAATACAATACTTCCCCTACTTACTATACGTAGTAGAGAAAGTAAAAATCAATACCGAGATTTCACAGGATATATATATATAAATAAATAAATAAATAAATAAATAAAAGTACTTACTTCAATACATTCCAAAGATGCGACACGAAGATTTCAAGGATCCCCCCCTCAAACTACCCTTTACATGGAAGATTTGTCCGAGGTTTTTACGTTCTAAAAACTGGCTGTAACGAGTTTGATTACAATACCATATATTAAAAGTATTTACAAGACAAATAAAATGAATAGCTTTAATTTTCTGGGAACAGCCTGTGAATCAGTCTTCCTTCGGAAGGAATTTTGTACAGTCTTGTATAACCGGTAAACGTTAAGCGATAGACGAAAACATACTACACAAACAATGTAGAGCTGTTTAAAACACACAATCTATTTCGAATAACTTTTTTGTGGCATCAGGAATATCCGAGACATCCACTATTAATGGTTCGAATTCTTCAACACTTAAGCCATTCTTTTCACGCCCTGTTTTTCAACTGTTTCTCGCGATGCCATGGAAACAGTATGGAATTTTAAAACCAGCATACAGCGTTCAGTTGTTAAACATTTGACTATCGCTGTTCCCTTTGTATCTGTAACAAACTGTGTAATGTAGCTATTTCTGTAAAGGTTTATCTAGGTAAGAAAATAAACTTTCTTAAGAATAATTTGTATACTTACTAATTAAGGATAGAGAAAGCCATGTGAATGAAGCACATCAAATTTAAGATAACGCACCTGAACCCCAGAAATGCAGATAGCAATGCCATTCATTGTTGAAATGAGAAATGTTAGAAAAAGAACATTAAAATTAATACGGCAAAGGAAGTTTAGATGGCCTTGAGTTTTCTTTTGTGGCTAATCAAATATGTACATTGCCGTTTGTGCAACACCAAGAAGGAATTTCCCGAATAACTCCAAACTTGGTGGAAGTGTAGAAGAGTGTGCAAGCAATAAGTGATTAGGTTTGCAGAGAGATGGGGTACACGTACGCCGAGCAGAGCCATCTCGTGTTGGTCCGACGTCAGTGTTGCGCCCATTGTAGTCAGTGCAGAGCTGTCAAACAAGGTGAAACAATAAAGAATGTGCCAGTATGTCTCGTCGACGTCAAAGAGAGCCATATCGGCATGTGAGCGAGTTCGAACGGGGCAGAATGATCGGTCTCCGGGAAGCGGGTTTGTCATGCCGTGACATTTCGGCTCGTACAGGGCATGCTGCTACGACAGTGATGTGTGTGTGTGGAAGCAGTGAACCATACAGCTTCATCCATAGTGTTGACTCGACGCTGGAGCACTGCAACAGGCGTGAACTTGTCTGCATCAACGGTACGTCGCCGTCTGCTGTAGGTTGGATGCATGCCATTACGTCGGCTTCCATTGTCCAGAAATCACAAACTCCTTCGACTGCAATGGGCACTTGAACACTGTCACTGGAGTGCTGAATGGCAAAATGTATTATTTTCGGACGAGTCCCGCTTCAACGTGTCCTACAGTGATGGCCGCATACTTGTCCGGCGGTACCGTGGTGAGCACAACCTGGAGGACTGCATTGTTGAGCGGCATAGCGGACAAACACCAGGTGTGATGGTTTGGGGCGCCATTGGTTATAACAACCGATCTCACCTCCTACGAATTGAGGGCACTTTGAACAGCAACCGGTACCTAAAGGTGGTTGTAGAGTCTGAGGTACTCCCCCTGCTTCAGGCATCTCCACAGGCCACATTTCAACAGGACAATGCCCGGCCACATATTGCGAGGAATGTACAAGACTTCTTCGAAGAGCGACGGGTACCATTACTTGCCTGGCCTGCACGTTCGCCTGACATGTCGCCCATCGAAAATGTCTGGGATATGGTTGGTGTGTCACGGTCCTCCAGTAACCAGTGCCACGGGCTCGAATACAAACTGGAGGGAAATCCCTCAGGAAGTTATTCAGAACCCTTTTGATTCAATGCCACGGCGTATAGCAGCTCTAATTGCAGCGCATGGAGGCCACACCAAATACTGAATATTAGGGCTCAAAGGTCACGTATAAGTTTATCATTTGTTACTTGTCATGTACCTAACCTGTGGTATTAAATTCATGCGGCTCCTTCTTGGTGTTGCAATGTTCACAAACGGCATTGTATAAAAGTTAACACAAATACAAATAGTGATGGTCTGATGGTGGGGTGCCGAGCGTATGTATGTCGGCGTCTTGCCGCTTAATTGGGACAGGAAGCTATTTCGGACAGTTACTGTTCCTGAATATAAATACTGCAGTTCTTCAAATCTTTTCACTTTCACAGCCTAATTCCCTATATAGAGCAATAACAGACATACCAGCATCCAGTGAAAGTGTTGTGCGCCAAGAATAAAATCTATAAATACAATAACAGTTTTTCGATTTTAGATGCATAACTGATGTTGAAGTAGGTTGTATCATGTTGGGGAGCCGAACTTTAAGTAGTTGCAACCGCACGTATGGTACCCGGTAGCCTTCTCCCCAATTTTAAAAATATTAGCTTTGTATTTTTGCTGTTTCTTTAAATATTATATATTTATGTTTGCCTCGGCTGCGTTCAGTATTTATATTTTATGGAGACATGAATGTCTTAGCAGGGAGTGGTGCGACTGAAGAATGTAGGCTTACGCAGATTATAATTTTACTTCATTCCATTTATTAATGCTTGACACGATTTAAATAACACTTCACTGATATAGAGAGAGCTGTGAGATTTCTTTTTATTAACTATTTGCTCTTTTTAACACGTTAACTATTTTCGTCTCACGTTGAATACGTATTAAATTTCTCGAGGACACATCTCGCGTCCGATTAGGAACACTGTCTATAAGCAACTGAACTCTGAATTTGTAAATTCTGCTATATTTCTGTTTCTGATTGGCTAATCCTACTCCAATAGAATACTTTCACTTAACTTAAGCTTTTTTTCTGGTTGTTGATTGGCTATTTATAAACTGTCACAAAAATTACATTACTGTTGCTCCAAGAATTACCAGTAGCATTTAAACTTTCTAATTCATTATTACCTCATTGTTAGCAACTTTTAACCTATTTCTCACAGCTCCTACATTATTAAATTACCTAATACATTCACATAACATTATTACACATGTGTACAATAATATAAACATATATAATGACTGTAATATACACATTTTATATATTGTTACACACATATTGCTTTAAGGCGGGCTGTTATTGAATTTATATATTATATAGTTTGACTGAAATCATTTAAGTGTTAAAAACACTGCCTCAATGTTAACATGCCTATTGGCTACCCTAGACCAAAGATCTGATGTGTTGCATTCACATTACTTTCTCTACAAGTTCTTTTAAAAACTATTCTTACAAAACCTTATTCTTCTGTCTGCCGTTAAGATGGCTTTGAAATTCCATTTTCTTTACATCAATACAAAAAAGAAAGAACGAGGAAAAAAATGAAAAGAAAAGAAAAGAAGAAGAGCGATGTTCATTGAGAAAAGTAGTATAAAATATTTGAAAATTAAAACCATAACAATGAATTTCTCGGAAATAGTTAACGCTACAAAAAATGTTATTTCACATAAATTGTGCTCTTCGACGAGATCAACATTTTTGTGTAGTAAGATTCTGTCTTTCTATAACCAATTATACAAAAGTGGTTCAGAATGAAGAGGACTACTAAGGTTATTCCCAGAAAATTCAAGATATACGTTTTATTTGTCATGAAAATACTTAAACATATGGCTATTTTATCAAAATCGTTAACGGCCATTTTTGAGAAAATCAAAAATATAGAAAAATCTTCCATGTAAAGGGTAGTTTGGGGTGGGAATTTTGTTGAAAGTCTTCATGTCGCATCCTTGGAAGGTAAGTTTGGTATTTATCCGATTTTTCGTTTTTGAGTTATGCTGTTCACAGACACACAAAGACCTTTTTTTAAAAATACTTTTTATTCGTGGGGTCTCAAAACATGTATTTCCGGTGAAATCTCGACATCAAATTTTTGGTGGAATACCATACTTCCGCTACTTACTGTAAGCATCTAGTAGAGAAAGTACAAACGTGTTATATTCACATGACTTTCTCTGCCCATTATCGTTTATTTTCATTTAGCTTTTACAAACTATTCTTACAATATATGTCAAATAAAATGTTTTGTGGCATTAACCATTTTCGAGATATTATTTGTTATTCACTTGAATTTTCAGATAGTTTATACTTTCTATAGCTGGAAATCGCTATTCTTTCTTTTTCGTGTTCATGCAAAGAAAACAAATTTCAAAGCCATCACATAACGACCTGCTATGAAAGCACGTAACTATCGCTTTAGCTTAATGTGTATTCTTCTTATATCTACAATGAAATAAGTAAATTAGTACTAATAAAGGCCCATCTGTATTAACAAGTAGATAAAAGAATAAGCTTTTGAAAGAATAGTTTCCAGAAGAGTGAGCAGAGAAAGTCGTATGAGTGCAAAACCTCAGAAGTTTTTTTACTTTCTCTATCACGTATCTAGCAGGTAGAGAAGGTATTGCATTCCACCCAAAAAATTCTATACCGAGATTTCACCGGAAATACATTTTTGTGGCCCCGAATAAAAAAGGTATTTTTAGAAAAAAGTCTTATGTTTAGTGTGAACAGCAAAACTCTGAAATATCTTCCAAAGATGCATCTCAAAGTTTTTCAAGAAAATCCCCAACCCTAACTACCCTTTATATGGATATATAACTTGAATTTTCTGTAAATAGTCCGTGAAGCCTTCTTCATTCTGAATGCATTTTGTACTCTCTTGTATAGGGTAGTTAAATTATATTCGAACCCACTCGCGGCCTCTCTCTACTGCGCGAGACAAGCCGGCAGTCGCCGGGGAAATTATGCCGGCAGAGGCGGACTAAAATCCTTACCTTGCAATAGATGCTGGAAATGTTGACCTTCTGCTCTGAAACAAGCAGCACATCTCGTGTAAATATTCATTTTGCAATCGTTTGACAGAAGAAGAGAAATCGTATGGTTGGTTCTAGCAAGATTCTGCAACAGCACATACGGCTGCCGAATCATTGCATGCAATAAGAGAGGTGTTTGAGGACAGAATAACTATTGTTGATTTGTGGCCCCCTCGTTCTCCTGACCTAACGAGTTGTGATTTTTATTTATGGGGTTCTTTAAAAGACAAAACGTATCGTTCCAATCCTCGCACACTATAGGAACTTGGAGAAAACATTGCGCAAGAAATCACAAGAATTCCTGCTGCTGAGCTTCGGAGAGTGAGCGAGAATATTTACACGAGATATGCTGCCTGTTTGAGAGCAGAAGGTCAACAATTCCAACATCTATTATAAGGTAAGGAGTTTAGTCCGCCTCTGCCGGCGTAATTTTCCCGGCGACTGCCGGCTGTCTCGCGCAGTAGAGAGAGGTCGCGAGTGGGTTCGATTATATTTTAAGTATTCTATATAACTCGTAAAGGTTAGGCGATACACGAAACTGTATCACACAAAAAATGCAGATCTCTTTAAAACACACAATTTATTTCAAATAACTTTTCTTGTGGCGTCAGTTATTTCTGAGTTATCCGTTATTAATGGTTCGAATTGTTCAACCCTTAACCATTGTTTTGAAGTTCTATCGATTTTCAGTTGTTTCTCGCGATGTCATGGAAACAGTACGGAATTTTAAGACCACCGCACAGCGATCAGCTGTTAAACATTTGACTATCGTTATTCTCTTTGTATCTATAACTTAATGTGTAATGTAGCTATTTCCGGAAACGTTTATCTGGACTAAAATGGAGTGGATAGGAAAATCAGCTTTAATAAGAACAGTTTGTATACATACTAATAAACTATAGAGGGCAGATAAGGCCATGTGAAAGTAACACATCAGATTCTTAAAATCTTGACGACTCTGTTGTATAGCTGAGTTCAATGACTGTAGGTTAACTGTGATAATTACATGACTTGTCACGCGTCCTCAAGGTTTTACCCAGCCACAATGCTGAAAGGTTGTTAATGACCAAATTGGTTATTAAATAATGATTATACACTCACATTAACACACCAGACGCTGGGCATGCCCATAAACTTTCTTGATCTGCACATACCACTTAAATTATACATTCGAGAATTTGAAGAAACCTTCATTTGTTTTTAAACGGCACAAAATTAATGGAGTTTATTTGCACAGTCTCCTAAAAGTTTTTAATTTCGGGATTATCTCCAAGAACAGAGACTAAATATCTAAACCCAAGATACAAACGTTAGGAATGCAAATAAAAGCATGCATTTTATGACCTTGTTTCGTGTAAATACAGCGTGGGTTTGGCGTTGCCATGGAAACCGGCAGTGTCATCACGTGGTAACGCAGTTTCAACTCGAATCAGTACTGCCATACAAAACTACGGTTTATACGAGTTTAGAACATTGCTACTCTTTTTACTTTCTCTACTACGTATACCGAGATTTCACCGAAAATACATGTTTTGAGACCCCCTGAATCCAAAAAAAGCATTTTAGAAACATGTCCGTGTGTATGTGTCTGTCTGTCTGTGAACAGCATAACTCAGAAACGAACAGTCGGATAAACACCAAACTTGGTATTTAGGTTCAGTATCTTCCAGAGATGCGACACGAAGGTTTTCAAGAAAATCCCCCACCCCAGATTACCCTTTACATGCAGCATTTTTCGAAAATTTTTATTAAAATATCATATGTTTAAGATATTTTCATGACAAATGAAATGTATATCTCGAATTTTCTGGGAATGACTCCAAAAGTATTCTTCATTGTGAACGAATTTTGCATAACTGGTAAACCATAAGAGATGGACAAAATTTTACTATACAAAAAATGTAGATCGCGTTAAAATAGACAATTTATGTCTTATACATTTTTTTTTGTTGAGTGAACCATTTTCGAGATATTGCTTATTTTCCCTTAAACTTTCCAATTTTTATACTTTTTCTCAAATGGGAATTCGTTATTAATTTTGTTTGTTTGTCCTGGACATACAAAGAGAATGGAATACTCCACATAGCAACCAGCTCTTAAAACATTTGACTATCGCTTAAAGACTACCATATTCCCCTTGCATCTACAAGAAAATTAGCAATAAGATTAACATTTCGATTAGCATGAAGCATATGGAGAATAAGCGTTTGTAAAAATAGTTCGTACAAGAGTAGAGAAAGTCATGTGAGTGTAACACATCAGATTTTTTGTATAGCACGTTTTCGTCTAACGCTTAACGTTTATCAATTATACAAAATTTCTTCTGAATGAAGAGCACCTCGTAGGCTATTCCCAGAAAATTCAAGATGTACATTTTATTTGCCATGTAAGTATCTTTAATATACGACATTTTAATCAAAATCGTTAGAGCCATCTTTTAGAAAATAAAAAAATTCTAAAAATGTTCCATGTAAAGGGTAGTTTAGGATGGAAGGATTTTCCTGAAAATCTTCGTGTCGCATCCTTGGACGATAGTTAACTTAAATACGAAGTTTGGTTTTTAACCGAGTTTTCGTTTTTGAGTTATCTGTTCTCAAACGGATGCGGACAAGTTTCTAAAAGTGCTTTTTGGGTTCAGTGTGTCTCAAAACATGTATTTCCCGTGAAATACCGGTATCGAATTTTTGTTTGAAATACAATACTTCCCCTACTTAGTATACGTAGTAGAGAAAGTAAAAATAATTGTTACTATAATGATAGAAGCATGGTACAGAATACGAAATGTCATATTTTGCGTGTCTCTAGCGGCAACACGCATGCAGTATAAAGAATATCGGAACTTACCAACTTCTCCATCGACGGGAACGTGTGCCCCAAAGGCGTATCCTGGCAGGACGGTGCCATCCTGGAGTACGATACTGGAGCGTGTCGTATTGTCCATCTCTGCTATGTCAAGGCGGCACATGGTGAGAAGAGAGTTCGTTCTATTGTCCACGTGGAGCGATGTACTGCAACATAGCACAGACTTAGTGACCTTGGTACCTGATAACAACCAGTGGCGGGCTGCATGGCGTTCTCAGGAAACACCGAGCAAGTTCCGTTCCGCATAAAAGCGATAATCTCACACGATTAGCGGCTTATCGCTACATCCAGGAACATCACAACGCCTCCAGTCACTTATAGGGAATGTGTAACTCGATGTTACAAAGTCCACTTTACGGTTCACTTGTCTACGATATCGGCCTCAAGCCAATTTACTACAGCGAGAGTACGTCTACATTTCTGCTTTTAACAGGCCGATCTGTGAATTTTGCAAAAACCAAAATATTCTTCTAAGTAGTTTTTTATTTTTTACATTTTATGCCGGTGTAAAGAAATGTAATTACAAAGTTGTGTGCAGTGAGCAGTGCAAAAAAGCATATGGCGGGGAAGGGAAGGGGGAGAGAATCGTTGGAAAAGCGGGGAGTATTCCGAGGAAGAAAACATATCTCCGCATGGAAGTATATAGGAGCTCCAGAAAGAAATGCAAAAATCTGATGCATTACGCTCACATGACTTTCTCTACTCTTGTACAAACTATTTTTACAAACGCTTATTCTCCATCTACTTCATGTTAATCGAGATGTTAATCTTATTACTAATTTTCTTGTAGTTGGAAGGGGAATATGCTAGGCTTTAAGCGATAGTCAGATGTTTTAAGAGCTGGTTGCTATGTGGAGTATTCCATTCTCTTTGCATTACCAGGACAAAAAAAATGAATAACGAATTTGAGAAAAAGTATAAGTATTGGAAAATTTAAGGGAATAACAAGTAATATCTCGAAAATGGTTCACTCAACAACAAAAAATGTATATGACATAAGTTGTGTATTTTAACGCGATCTACATTTTTTGTGTAGTAAAATTTTGTCTATCTCTTATGGTTTACCAGTTATGCAAAAGTCGTTCACAATGAAGAATACTTTTGGAGACATTCCCAGAAAATTCGAGATATACATTTCATTTCTCATGAAAATATCCCAAAGATATGATATTTTAATCAAAATCGTTAGTCATTTTTGAGAAAATTAAAATTTTCGTAAAATGTTCTATGTAAAGGGTAATCTGGGGTGGGGGGATTTTCTTGAAAACCTTCGTGTCGCATCTCTGGAAGATACTGAACCTAAATACCAAGTTTGGTGTTTATCCGACTGTTTGTTTCTGAGTTATGCTGTTCACGGACACACAGACACACACATGGACATGTTTTTTTTTTTGGATTCAGGGGATCTCAAAACATGTATTTCCGGTGAAATCTCCGTATCGAATTTTTGGGTGGAATACAATACTTCCCCTACTTACTCTACGTAGTAGAGAAAGTAAAAATCTTTTAAAGTTTATACCTTTTCGTAACAGAACAGGATCGCAATAGCGGTCAACAAGGAGATTGGGATTTTGGAATTGTGAAGGCCAAACCGGCTGCTTCACAATTTCCAAATCCTGGACTGTACCATCTTTTAGAGAAAGACATAGAAATGGTAAACGATATATATTGGAACTTAGAAATTATGAGTGATTTTAACGTAAGAATAGGGGAAAGTGGTAAGCAGAGAAATCAACTAAAATTATTAGAGAAAATAATGCTAGTAAAATATGGAAGAGTATAAAATCAATGTACAAAAAATATGAACTTAAATCTAATCTGGATCAAAAGGGCCGGGGAAGGGAAGATATACAACATATTATATTTGAATGCAAAGAAACCGAGATTGGGAGAAAAGGTTTATGGTATGGAATGAATAGGAATAAAGAGATACATACAATTTTAGACAAAAAACTGTAAAAATATGGGTAAATACTTAGAGAAAGTAAATAAAAAAATAAATACATGGGTATGAACGGTTCAAAGAGGAACGATAATATAAATATAAATAAATATAACAATTACTAATTGTATTAACTTGTAATTGCAATTTACACGACTGCCCATCTTAATATAGAGAAGGCAGTCTAACATGTAATAATTTAATGCTCATAAATTATATTATTATTATTATTATTATTATTATTATTATTATTATTATTATTATTATTATTATTATTATTATAACCAAAGGAGGGGAGACGACTATAAAATGGCCAAGGCCAGAAGCAGTCACTCCCAATACGACTGTAATTATCCTGGCACTCTATAAATATTACAATTACAAAATTGGTACATGTATGTATGTATGTATGTATGTATGTATGTATGTATGTATGTATGTGTGTATGTGTGTATGTATGTACGTATTTATGTACGCATGTTGAATCGTTCCTGGAGTATGCGCTTTAAAACACAAATTCAAACCATCTTAAAAAAACTGGATTCTTCGTGGTTTTCCCTGTTCGGTAGGCTAATGCTGGGATGGTTTCTAATCTACACGACTTAATTCCGTTTTCTTCTAATCTTTCAGGTGTGCTTATAAGTTTCGTGGCGTATGGCGGTGCCGGACAGATGGCGCGGATGCCTGCTATAAGGAAAGAGTAGAGGGCTGCTTATTCGACGGGTCTCATCACCCTCTCTGAGCAGCTACAGCAATGGGATGCGTCTTCGAGCTTGGAACTCCGCGCGTCTTTACTGGCCTGTAGCTCCCTGTGGTTCCTTCAGTTCATCCCTTCCTCCTGGGAGGTTGTAGCCACAATAGGTCTATGTAGATAGTAGTGCGCGAGGTGTGCCCCTCCGTTGTATAGCCTAACTTAGTCTAGAAAATAATTTTTGTTCAATTCTGAGCTTTGGCGTTTACAAAAATTATATACTTATTAAGCTTGTGTGAGCTTGGTGACGTAACACATTTCCTTGTATTAGTAACTGTGTAGCAAGTTAACATATACGTACTGGCGAACGTTTCCTATAACTTCACTCTCATAGCTTAGAAATTGCATCGTAACGAGCACTTAAACGGTGAAAAAGTCTACATTATTACAACCGATATAATTTACTTATAAAAAACTGGTCTACTTGTGTATTTTTTATTAAATAGTGTACCTACATTTTTACTTAAAATGCATAATTTAGAAATTGATTAACATATGTGCTGCTAATTTTAAATAATATAAATAATAATGTCACGAAGCCAGCCGCCGATGTCGTGACCTTCAACGCAACGCTAACCGGCAGATTAGTGGGAGGGGTTTCCAGCTGATGTAAACAATTCCAGAAAGGTCTAGCCGTAAGGTGATCGTTTTGGATCCTTCTGTTGTTCTCAGGCTTTTCAAAACATTCAATATGACTTTCCAAGAACTCTGCAGCCGTATATAAGGGAGCGTGCTCGCAGCAGGAGTCGAGTGTGAGGTGGTGTAAGTTAAAGTGAGTGACTCTCTGTGCGAGTTGGTGGCGACTGTTGTGACGTGCAGCTAAAGCTACTGCGGAGCGACGGGTTGTGGAGGTCTTCTGTTCGATTCCCGAGTAAAGTGAACCGTCCGAAGTGAAGAAGCTGCGTCACGAAGGAAGAACTGAAGGGACGAAAAATTGAACTACATAAAAACGAAATTGTGACAAAAATGAAAAAAGCGACAGTTGAAAAACTAGACGAAGTCACAACAGCAATAACAACAATAATAATAAATTCTAGAAATTTTGGAAACAAATGTGAGAAATATCAGAAAAGGCCTCAAATGTGCAACCACGCCCACCCCAAGTGTAATTTAAATTGCTACGTAGTTTTCATTTTCATTCTGATGATAAAAAAATGTACATTAAAACATTCCTACAGAACCGAGTGTTATAGTATGATGAAAAGCCTAAAATTCTCTTTTTTTTTTTTACCAATTTTCACCAATCGGGCCCACTTAATAAACTATAGCTTAGTTTCTCCTAACGATTTGTATTGGGTGCATTTTTGGAAACATGTCCGTGTGTGTGTCTGTGAAGAGCATAACTCAGAAACGAACAGTCAGATAAACACCAAACTTGGTATTTAGGTTCAGTACCTTCCAGAGATGCGACACGAAGGTTTTCAAGAAAATCCCCCCACCCCAGATTACCCTTTACATAGAACATTTTACAAAAATTTTAGTTTTCTCAAAAATGACTAACGATTTTGATTAAAATATCATATCTTTAAGATATTTTCATGACAAATGAAATGTATATCTCGAATTTTCTGGGAATGTCTCCAAAAGTATTCTTCATTGTGAACGACTTTTGCATAACTGGTAAACCATAAGAGATAGACAAAATTTTACTGCACAAGAAATGTAGATCGCGTTAAAATACACAATTTATGTCCTATACATGTTTTTGTTGAGTGAAACATTTTCGAGATATTGCTTGTTATTCCCTTAAATTTTCCAATACTTATACTTTTTCTCAAATGGAAATTCGTTATTCATTTTTTTGTCCTGGACATACAAAGGGAATGGAATACCCCACATAGCAACCAGCTCTTAAAATATTTGACTATCGCTTAAATACTACCATATTCCCCTTGCATCTACAAGAAAATTAGCAATAGGATTAACATCTCGATATCTCGATTAACATGAAGTAGATGGAGAATAAACGTTTGTAAAATAGTTTGTACAGGAGTAGAGAAAGTCATGTGAGTATAACACATCAGATTTTTAACTTTTGCCTTATTTCGTTGTTTGGTTTTTTATCCAGTCTTGTGTAACCTGCTATAGGTCTGAGAAATCTCATTTCACTGTCTGTATCCTTCTTTTATTTTCTGCTGCCACTGTTTCAGACCTATAAGTTACTGTGGGGATGGCCATTGCTTTATACAATTTTATTATTGAATCTTTTCTAATGTTAATGTGTATTTCAGACCCTATGTTATTTCACATCCTAGAAAATTAAATATTGACACTTGTTCAATACTATTATTTTCTATAATTATTTTAGACCGGACCGAGTGAGTACCTTTAAATGCCATAACTTTAGTTTTTTCAGTTGAAATTTCTATGCTGTATGTTTTTGATATTAAATTTAGTTTGTATGTCATCCTTTGAAGTTCCTCTTTTTAGTTCTAATTTGAGAAGGGGTGGGTTTTATGCCCAAGCACTGCGACCTTAAGATCTATTGCGCACCCCCCCTTTCATCAGTTAAGTAGTCTGTTGCTCGTTATGAACTTAACCAGACTGCTAACTGAGGCTTTCGATAGTTCATCTATCTTTGGAAAGTGACTGCCAAAAGTACTTGCTCTTTGATTCGCAAGAGCAGGGCAATCACATAGTAGATGAGTAACAGTCTCATCTCCATCTAGGCATCCACTACAGATAGGGTTGTTAGACAATCGCATTCTGTATAGATTAAACTTTAGGGCACAGTGTCCTGTAATGAATCCTGTTGCCCATGCAAGTCTTCTACTAAGACCGCGCAGGTACTTTGCCCGGCTGTTATCCAGGTCTGTAATAAACAACTTGGAATGTCTGCAACCCTCAATGGAGTTCCAGTAGTTCTTGTGTTCTGCTTGAGCCCAGCATTTAATAGCCTGTTTCACTGGTCTGTAGGACACTCCCAGTACAGGCTCCGGACCCAAAAATGGGATTTCGCTGCCAATCTTGGCTGCTTCATCTACTTTCTCATTGCCTGGTATACCTATGTGTCCTGGCACCCACATAAGTTGAACCTTATTGTGTTCAGCCAGTGTCATTAAGGATTCCCGGCATTCTGAGACGAACTTTGATTTTATTGATGGTGATTCAAGTGCTTTAAGAGCAGCTTGACTGTCTGAGAGGATAAGAACACTTCTATTCTTATATCTCCTTTTAATGCTTTCCATGACACTGGCTAGGATTGCATAAGCCTCAGCCTGGAAAACTGTAGCTAAGGTAACCAGACTATAAGAAATCTTGGTACCATTACCGTAAAGCCCAGCCCCCGTTCCCGATTTGGTTCTAGAACCATCAGTATACCAGATTGGGCCTTTGTAAGTTCCTCTTTACTTTTCGCTATTAATATCTGGTCATCTGCGAAGACCATTGTCTTTACTATTCTTGACCCAAATTAATCCCTCCTACTGTTTGTTGCTTCCAAGATCTAATCATGTCAATATATAGTTTAAAATGTTATTCTAAAAATTATTATTATTAATTATTATTATTATTATTATTATTATTATTATTATTATTATTCAGGAGATCTCAAAACATACCTTCCTATGAAATCTCGGTATCGAATTTTTGGGTGAAATGCAATATCTTCTCTACCTATGAGTAATATTTACTGATAGAGAAAGCCACGTGAATGTAACAATTAGCCCCCTTTTCTTCTAAGCAAGTTGTTTATAGCCTACTCCGTAAATACTTCGCCAACCTTGTTTGTGAATCTAGGCGGTTGAATGCGTTCTGTTAGGTGGACAATTGCGGTGTGTATGATAGCCGAGGTAACATTTAATTACCACGCTTTATGATCTAAGCTCGTAAAATGCGCATTAAATCATTGTATTTATAGATTAAAACTCTCTTCGTGATGCACGTAGCCCTGAGTTGCACCAAAATATGCAAATTGGAACCCTAACCGGCTTCTTCGGTTTTCTAGACATGTATTAAGCGTTCGCGAGCGATGGAAGGAGAGGCGAAACAGTGCCAGGCTTCCCCGTATAATTATCCCCGCAAAACCTGTCCCGTTCACCGCGGAGAAAACATTTTAAGGTACGCTCAGCGGTTCCTAGGGTTAAAAAAGAAATACGTGTGTTGCATTCATGACCTCCTGTACTCGCTCTTCCACAAACAATTAATATTTTTAACTTTCATTAATACATTTCGCATTCGTGATAGGTATAATAAGATAACCGTAAGCTAAACCGAGAGTCTTTTTTAAGAGCGTGTCGCTACGTGATGGTTTTGAAATACCATGCTCTTTGCATGCCCAAGAGAAAAGAATCTGATGTGATACATTCACATGACTTCCTCTACACTATCTAGATTAGTGGTTATACAAACTATTCTTACTAAAGCTTATTTTTCCTTTTACTGTATTTTAATCCAAACAAATCTCTGCGGAAACAGCTACATTACACATTTCGTTATAGATACAAAGAGAACAGCGACAGTCAAATGTTTTAACAACTGGACGCTATACGAGGTAGTGCATTTCGTGTATCGCTTAACGTTTGCCAGTTATACAAGACTGTACAAAATTGCTTCCGAATGAAGAGTACTTCTCAGGCTATTCTCAGAAAATTCAAGATATACATTTTATTTGTCATGCAAATATATTTAATATATGGCATTTTAATCAAAATCATTAGGGCTATTTTTCATAAAATGAAAAACTTAGAAAAATGTTCCTTGTAAAGGGTGGTTGAGGTGGGGATTTTTTTTTTTTGAAAATCTTCGTGTCGCATCTTTGGAAGGTACTGAATCTATGAATGTTCGTTTTTGAGTTATGCTGTTCACAGACACGCACACGGAGCTTTTTCTAAAAATGCTTTTTTAGGGGGCCTCAAAACATGTATTTACGGTGAACTATCTGTATCTAATTTTGGGTGGAATGCAACAGATGTCTTCTCTACCTGCTATACATATGGTAAAAAAAGTATAAAATACCGACTTATCAGTTGAGAAAAGGATGAGTATTTGAAAATTCAAACCAATAACAAAGAAAACTTCCGAAAGGGCTAATTCAACAAAAAATGTAAACTGCGATTTAACAAAATCTGCATTTTTATATAGTATTTTTTATTGTTGTTGTTACCCTTATACAAAATTCCTTCCGATTAAAGAGATCTTCACAGGCTATTTCCAGAAAATTCAAGGTATACATTTTATTTGTTCATGCAAATATCTTAAACATATGGTACTTTATTCAAAATCGTGGAGTTTTTTTCTTCTTCAGAAAATCGAAAATAAATAAAATTTTTCCATATAAGGGTAGATCGGAATGAGATTTTCTTGAAAATTCGCCTCGCATCCTTAGAGGTTCTGAACCTAAATACCAATTTTCGTATTTAATCAGCTTTTCATGTTTGAGTTATGCTGTCCACACACACGAGCGCGCGGATTTCACTAAAAATGTTTTTTAGGGGATTCAGGGAGTCTCAAATCCGTATTTCCGTTGCAATCTCGACATCAGATTTTTCAATGGAATGCAATTCTTCCTCTACATAATGTAAGTAGGCACAGAAAGTAAAAATAATCGTTACATAGCTATTTTACAGGCATTTTATACTAAATCTTGTTTATCGTGTTACGCAATCACAAGAAATGTTTTCCACCATACAATAGAATTGTTACACGCATGAGGCTGAGATAATTGCTGTTTAAAAACTATGTGATTACATGCTGAATACGAGTCATTAAAAACATATGCACTATCATTTAACACGTAAAAGTTTAGTGTTTAAAAGTGAAAATTGTTCGTTTTTAGACGAAAAACGAACAATTCTAATTTTATTCTACAAACTTCGCACATTTTAAAGGGATTTGCACGTTTCCTGAAGTAAGATTGTGTTCGGGTAGTTACCTGACTAATATCAAACTCACAAGTGGTATATACTGAGACTTTACCGAATGAAATGTTTAATAAACAACATTAATACGAGAAAATAACATGGCTATTTTATATCATATTTAACTGAGTTCACTGCATACCAATATTAAACGTAGCAAGGCCTTCTATGTTCTTTAAGAAAGTTCTCTTCGTTTCTTTGGCTTACAATTCAGAAACAATTGCAAATAAGCTGCGACAATCCAAACAATCGCGAATCAGATGCGACAATCTCATTCCGACAAGATTGGTCAATATTGAATGCCTGGCCGATGAAGTAAACAGCCATTGTAACATCCCCAGCTTATAATTCTTATTTTAATGCAAACAAAACTATTTTTAAGCAAATAAGAAATAACAGAATTAAGGTTGTGTGTAGAGAAATTGCATAACAATAATTTCGCCTTTCATTCTCAAAATACGCCAGACTTAATTGTTGTTCGCCAAAGGGAATAGAGGGTTAGATGCCCCCTGGAATCCCTGGCAGCTGATGTCCAAAGCGTCATTGTTCAGTATCTTTTAAAGATGCGAAACGAAGATTTTCAAGAAAATCCCCCAACCCCAAACCACCCTAAACATGGAACATTTTTCGGAATTTGTTATCTTCTAAAAAATGGCTCTAACGATTTTATGTTCAGCTGTTTATAATAACTGAATACGATTTGAATTCTGGATTAACTGCAAATAGAGTTTTAATTTAAATTATTACCTACCTCTAAATTATTACCTTCTCACACAAATTATTTGGATTGTTAGCTGTTTAATGTAAGCGTATGATCTAATGATTATAATATTTAAATTACCACGCCAGTAGTATGATCGTGTTTGCTATGCTGTTTTGTTTTTAGTTTCTCCACTACTTACCTATACTGCTTCCTAAACAAAAATTTGAATCTAAGTTTCCTGATTTTTCCCCACCACAATTATTTATTTGCGCAATTTTTAACAGCCTCCTCCACTCCTATGTACCTAATGCCTGGTGCCCCATATTAGCGAGTTTGATAACGGTTCCATAAATACTCTAGTTAAATGCAGCAGAAAGGTGAATTAAAGAAGGAAAATGCGTATACTACACATTTTAAAAGGAAATGTGAACGATCAGAAAGCCTGTGACCCACCCATATATACGAAATAAGTTGCTAAATGTCAACAAAGTACTCCATTTTGTTACTACTGCGCATGCGCGGAAGAAAGTGCCAACCCATGAGTATTAGCAAAATTCGGGAAAATAGCGCTATTGTTAGTTCTTTCAAACACAATCGTTAACTACAGCAAATAAAAGTGTCATAAGTGTCGGTTTAACCTCACAAATACTACGGCTACACCCTGTCGTTCTACTCATAATAAAACATCCATCGGCTTCGCTTTGCGGCTTAGGGCCCTCAACTCTCGGCTACACTTTGTGGCTTAGGACCGTAAATTAGTCTTGTCGTTCGCGTAAGACTTTTGTTTTTCATTCAGATGTTGGCGGCTCACAGCCACAAAGTGTCTCGTACCGGTCGAAGCGTGAACTCATTTCTGGAAGGTTAAACTCGGTAGTACAAAGTCCCCGAGTTTAAATTTCTTTCTGTACACTTTACAGTAGGCTTCAAATTGATGCCTAGTACATCACCAAGCCATTCTACAAACTCTCGATTAAGTATGATTCCAGACACTAATAGTTGAATTTTTTGGGGAAGGGGGGAAACCCCAAAGTCTTATGATGGAGTAAACTAATCCAAAACTGCAATCACAAAATGGTGAACAACCTTATCCCTATGATACGCGTGGAAACATTTGCATACATATCAATTCCTTTGCAGTTAATTTGCAGCTCATTACTTCAAGGGCTTGGAGGGGGGGGGGTTTAAGGACCAAAATTTTTTGTAATCCTCCTTAAGGTGTAGTTTTTCATCGGTATGAATAATCAGACATGTGATAACTTTGAACCAATTTCCCTGACAGGCCAATTTTTTAAATACTCCCCTGACTTTCCCTGATCATTTTGCAATTTCCTAAATTTCCCTGACTTTCCAAGTCACTGGGAATACTACTATAGTAAGTAGAAAAAAATATTGTATTCCACCCAAAAATTCAATCCCGAGATTTCACCGAAAATGCACGTTTTGAGACTCCCTGAATCCACAAAAACATTTTTAGAAAACAGTCCGTGTGTGTGTGTAACCGCATAACCAAAAAACCAAAAGTTGACTATAAATAAACGCGAAACCTGGTATTTAAGTTCAGCACCTTCCAAAGATGCGACCCTTTACATGGAACATTTTTCGAAATTTTTTATTTTATGAAAAGTGGCCCTAACGATGTTGATTAAAATACCATATATTAAATGTATTTACCTACATTACAAATAAAATGCATATATTGAATTTTCTGGGAATAGCCTGCTACATTTCATTTGGAAGAAATGTATAATTTTGTACAATCTTGTATAACTGGTAAAAGTTACGCGAAAAACAAAACAAAAAAATACACTGAAAATGTAAATCTCTTTAAAATCAGTCATTTCCGAGATATCCTTTATTGATGGTTCGAAATTGTTTAAACTTAGCCATTCTTTTCAAGTCATTTCAATATTCGCGATTGCATGGAATTTTAAGGTCAGCATATAGCGTCCAGTTCTTAAACATTTGACTATCGCTGTTACATCTATAACAAAATGTGCAATGCAGCTATTTCCGGAAAGGTTTATCTAGATTAAAATGAGAAGATAGAAAAATAAACTTTAGTAAGAATAATTTGTATACTCATTAATAGGCGCTAAAGGGTAGATAAAGTCATGTGAATGTAACACATCAGATTTTTTAAAAAAGAAAACCTACTAGAGTAATTAAAAATTCATCTCTACAAATAATTAACATACTATTAAAGAGGTTAAAGATAAACTATTTATATTTTTTCTAAAAAAATAATTGCATCGTATGGATTTTTTTCAAAGCAGTAATAATATAATAAAAAGTTAATATCTAGGGAACTAATTTAAAAATATGCACGAAAGTTGTGTACATATTATACAATAAACCCCGATTGCCGTATTAAAACTTACATTTCACAGAGTGGGTGCCCATAATGGTTTCTTAACTCGGTTATTAGTAGAAGGTTAGGGACATGTTACGAGATTTTCAATCTGATTTTAAGTTTTACACTGATTTTCTCAAGAATTTGTTTTGATTTGCTACTAAATCACACGTATGTATGATGTACAAACCCTTACAGCAATAATCCTTCAGTTTACATTAGTTTGGAAAGCCTTGCTACACACGTGAATAATACAAGCACAAACTAAAGCAGTAGGTAAACAAGAAATACTTGCCTGGTTCGGAAAAGTGACGCCGTATTAGTTGTTGAAGCCGGTCCGCCGGTTGCTCAGCAACTGAACCCTACATACATACCTGCACAGCGTCAGCTGATGAGTTGTCCAGCTACCTGAAGAACCCCACAGGTGGTGACACTGCAACAGTCGCACTAATAATGAAGGGCGATTCTAGGGAATGTATAGTGTGTTACAGAAATGTATTCATGTTTTGGTGTTCCCTTATTTAGACTAAAGGTTTTCGAAAGTTCGACTCTGCCCCTCATTTGCTACACTAGTAATATAGCTATAGAGTTGTGAAAGTCTTACTTCATATGCCTAAGTTAAGTAGGGGAAATATTGCATTCCACATGTTTTTTGGGTTTCCTGAATAAATTTAAACTATATATAGATATATATCTATATATATCTATATAGATATATATCTGATGTATTACATTCACACGACTTTCTCTACCCTCTGTCGCTTGTTACTGGGTATACAAATTATTCTTATGAAAGTTTATTCTCCTATCTCCTTCATTTTAATCGAGATAAACCTTCCCGGAAATAGCTGCATTATTACACATTTCGTTATAGATAAAAAGAGAACAGTGATAGCCAAATGTTTAAGAACTGGCCTTAAAATTCCATATTGTTTCCATGACATCGCGAGAAACAACTGAAAATCAACAGGACTTGAAAAGAATGGCTAAATATTGAACAATCCGAACCATTAAAAATAGTTTCATTTACGAATGGTCTTTTAACTACTATGGTCCTTAAGAGTCCCATTTTATATCGGGCGTGAAAGACCGAAAATTCTACTCAGAGGCCTCTTTATCAGGCTTGAGGCTCTTTTACGTGCCGTAAATCATCTAGTCAGTTTTAAGAATTGGGAGCTATATGTTGGCCTTAAAATTCCATACTCTTTCCGAATTCACAAGAAACAATTGAAAATCGACAGGTTAAATATTAACAATTCGAACAATTAAAAATAAATTATGTTTTATTTATGAACGGTCTTTTAACTACTATGGTCCTTAGCGTCCCATTCTATATTTGGCGTGAAAGACTGGAAATTTTGCTCAGAGGCCTCTTTATCAGGCTTGAGGTTCTTTTACGTGCCGTAAATCTACGACACGGACCATCCGCTCTACTGCCCTTCCGAAGGAAGTCATGCTATGGATTTTTACGCCCGAAAAAAATTCATCGCCCTTTGCCAGGTTTGAACCCGCGACTCAGGAACCAGAGGCCAGCATGGTACCCCTAGACCCCGTAGGACGATATTCAACCATTAATAACGGATATCTCGGAAATGGCTTATACCACAAAAAAGAAACTTATTTTAAATAAATTGTATGTTTTAAAGAGAAATACATTTTTTCGTGTATCGCATAACGTTTACCAAGATTATACAAGGTGGACCTTTTAAGTTGAGACTGTACAATATCTCTAAAAGTAAGCGTTGTAGAAAGAAATGTCTTTAATAATATTATGGGGGAAAGTAAATGGCATAAGTCGTGTTTTGTTTGGACGATGTTATGATGGTCATTTTAGAGCCATACAACATGTAGGTTCCCATTTAAAAAAATTAAATTGACCCTAAAATGACCATCATAACGTCGTTACAAAAACACGACCAAATGGCATTTACTTTCCCCTATGATATCATGCAATTTTTATTAAAGACATTTCTTTCTACAATACATAGTTTTGGAGATATTGTATACTCTCAACTTAAATGGTCCACTCTGTATAATATTCCTTCCAAATGAAGAGGACTTCACAGTCTATTCCCAGAAAATTCAAGATGTACATTTTATTTACTCTGTAAACATCTTTAATGTATAGTATTTTAATCAAAATCGTTACAACCATTTTTTAGAAAGTAAAAAAAAAAAAAAAAAAAATTAAAAAATCCGATGTGTTACACTCACATGACTTTCTCTACAAACTATTTTTACAAACGCTTATTCTCCATCTACTTCATGTTAATCGAGATAAACATTTGCAGACTCTATCTTATTGCTAAGTTTCTTGTAGATGTAAGGGAATATATATTTACAAGAGCAATATAGAAATACAGTAGCCTTTAAGCATATACATATCTCTTAATAGCTGGTTGCTAGGTGCAGCACCATTCTCTTTGCCACAGATTAATGCATATACAAGACAAAAAAAATAATAACGAATTCCCATTTGAGAAAATTATTGAAAAATTTAAGGGAATAACAAGCAATATCTCGAAAATGGTTCACTCAACAAAAAAAATGTATATGACATAAATTATGTATTTTAACGCGATCTACATTTTTTGTATAGTAAAATTTGGTATATCTCTTATGGTTTACTAGTTATGCAAAAGTCATTCACAATGAAGAATACTTTTGGAGACATTCAAAAAAATTCAAGATATACATTTTATTTGTCATGAAAATATCTTAAACATATGATATTTTAATCAAAATCGTTAGAGCCATCTTTGAGAAAATTAAAATTTTCGAAAACTGTTCCATGTAAAGAGTAATCTGGGGTGGGGGGATTTTCTTGAAAACCTTCATGTCGCATCTCTAGAAGATACTGAACCTAAATACCAAGTTTGGTGTTTATCCGACTGTTCGTTTCTGAGTTATGCTGTTCATAGACAGACAGACAGACAGACAGACACAAACACACACACACACACACACACACACACACACACAGAGACATGTTTCCAAAAATGATTTTTTTTGGATTCAGGAACATGTATTTCCGGTGAAATCTCGGTATCGAATTTTTGTGTGGAATACAATACTTCCCCTACTTACTATACGTAGTAGAGAAAGTAAAAATGTTCCTCGTGAAGGGTAATTTGGGATGGGAAATTTTCATGAAAATCTGTTACATCTTTGGAAGATAGTGAAATTAAATACCAAGTTTTGTATTTACGCGACTTTTCGTTTTTGAGTTATGCTTTTCTCAAACACATAGACGTTTTTCTAAAAATGCCTTTTTTATTCTGGAGGCCTCAATACATGTATTTCTATATCGGTATAGAATTTTTGGGTAAGCATTTTTAGAAAAAGGTCCGTGTGTATGTATGTGTGTTTGAACAGCACAACTCAAAAACAAAATGTCGGATAAATACCAAATTTATATCAGTATCTTCCAAAGATATGAAACGTATATTTTCAAGAAAATCCTCCACCCCTAACCACACTTTGCATGGAACAAGTTTGGTTAATTTTTATTTTCTCAAAAATGTCCAACGTTTAAGACATTCATATAATAAATGCATATCTTGAATTTTCTGGGAATAGGCTGTGAGGTCTTCATTCGGAAGAAATTTTATTTAATGTTGTATAAAGGGTAAAACATAAAGAGTTAGACAAAAACTTACTACTCAAAGAATGTAGATCTCTTTAAAAGCACAATTTATTTCAATAACTTTTTGGGGGGCATCAGCCATTTTCGAGATATCCTTTCTTATTGGCTTGAAGTTTTCAATACTTAATTTTTTTAAGTGCTGCTTTTATGTAGTTGTTGCTATGAAAGAAGCATGGCATTTCAAGGCCAGCATACAGCCACCCGCTTTTCAACATCTATCGATTAGGTTTTCTCGATCCTCCTTGCACATATAATGAAGTGTATAATGAAACTACGAGGGCAACCAAGCTTAAGTTTGAAGTTTGACGATGCTACGTTGTTTAGTAATTGTTTGGCAGCCATTAATAGTGAACTCTCTCAGCGAATTTGTAAACATGGATAAAACTGGCCATCGTTATGTGATACAATACTTTCATTTGAAAGGTTTTAGTCCAACTAACATTACAGCTGAGCTAGATTCTACTCTGGGGGAGTCTGCTCCTTCGTTTACAACAGTAAAATATTGGGTGAAGAGTTTAACCGAGGCCGTACGAGCCGCCAAGACGAACATCGCAGTGGTCGACCAAAAGAGGTGACCACGCACGAAATTGTGAAGAAAATCCACAAAGTGGTATTGCATGACCGTCGACTGAAAGTGTGCGAGCAGACATCGTAGGCATTTCAAAAAGTGCTGTACATCGCATACTAACTGAAAATTTAGACATGAGAAAGCTGTGCGCAAGACGGGTGCCGGTTTACTGACAATGGAACAAAAACAGCGTCGTGAGTATGTTTCGCTGCAATAAAGCCGAGTTTTTGCGTCGATTCATAACCATGGGTGAAACATGGGTCCATTACTTCACACCTGAGACGAAGGTGAAGTCAAAACAGTGGATTACAGGGGAGAATCGGCTCCAAAGAAGGCGAAGACAGTTCCATCTGCAGGCAAGGTCATGGTATCAGTTTTTTGGGATGCGCGTGGGATAATTTTCATTGATTATCTTCAAAAACGAAAAGCAATCAATGGTAAGTATTATGCAAAATTATTGCAGCGTTTGAATAATGAAATCAAGTAAAAACGGCCGCATTTAGCGAAAAAGAAAGTTCTCTTTCATTAACACAATGCATCAGTTCACAGATCCATTATCGTCATGGCCAAAATCAATGAGTTAAAGCTTAAATTGCTTCCTCATGCACCCTATTCACCAGACTTAGCCCCCTCTGATTATTTTCTGTTTCCAAAGTTGAAGAAATGGCTTGATGGTAAAAGATTTGCCAACAATGAAGAGGTGGAGTTTGCAGAACTCGACAGTTTTAACTATAAACAGGGTATCGAAACTATTGAACACCGCTGGGGAAAGTGCATCGAGCTGAAAGGAGACTATGTAGAGAAATAAATATGTTTTTTCCCAAAATGTGTGTGTTTTATTTGTTAGGTCGGGTATTTCTGCAAACGTTTATCTCGATTAACATGAAGTAGGTAGAAAAATAAGCTTTCGTAAGAATAGTGTGACGAATTGGCTTTATCGAGAGTTGGCGCCGAGCGGACGGAGTAAACAACGATAACTGCCGCTCGCCAGGTAAACACCGGGCGTGCTATTGGCAGATAACTACAACTTCTGGAAGTTTTCCCCCCCTCCTCTAGAAACTGTGTCGAAATAGTTCTAGAACCTTGAAGAAAGATCCCACTACTATATAAGCAAGCGCTCTCGCGTGAATTAGTCAGCCACCTTCCTATCTTCACTCCGAAAGGGGTGGCTTCCAAAATCCGAAAGCTAAACCCAAATAAATCCCTTGGACATGACGGCGTCACGGCGCCTATACTCCCGCACCAATTGACGCGAATTTACAATGCGTGCCTACATCTCCGTCACTTTCCAACTTGTTGGAAGATGACGAGAGTGGTATACATTTTGAAGGCCGGTAAGGATCCGGTCTTCCCGCTCCCTAAGTTTATTCCCGACCGTTTCAAAGGTCTTTGAACAGTTGCTCCTAGCCCGCCTTACTTCTCTCTTCGAAGGAAGGCATATCCTCCCGGATCACCAGTTCGGTTTTCTTAATGGAGAATCCACGACCCTGCAACTACTGCGATTATCCAAAAAGACTGCCCTGGACTACGTAGCACCAAGGACTTTTGTACAAACTCAAGGAGACAGACATACCTCCCGCCTATCTCGCCCTGATAAGCAGTTTCCCTAGAGACCGCATATTCTGGTTGAGAGTGGAAGGAAAGGTTTCAACAGTCCGACCCATAACCGCAAAAGACAGTGTACTGTCCCTGCTTCTCTTCGCGGCCTACTTGTCGGACTTCCTAAAGGAACCCAAGACTGTTACGTGTCAATATACCGACGATGTCCTCATAATGAACAAGAATGCCCGCTTCTGTTTCCCTCCACTACAGCGACAGCTCCGAGCCATAGGCAGGTGGAGTAAGTGGAAAACGGCATCAGCCCGGGGAAGAGCTTTACCCTTTTCCTGACGAAGGTTCATCGCTGGCGGCCTCTGAGGTTGCAGCGGCGGAGAAGAGGGTTACCTCGGTCAAATATCTTGGAGTTCTCTTTGACCGCGGGCTAACTTTCACAGAGGGCAAAGGCCAGTCTCGGCGGTTGTACCCTGTATTCAGATCCACCATGCCCACATACCTCAAACTACACCTGTATCGAGTGACTATCCCGTTCCTGATCTTGTATGGCTGCGAGGTCTGGGGATCGAGACCGTCCAGAACAGGGCTGTAAGGATGATCTATGATACCGGGCGTAGATTCTGGTCTACCATACATCGTGGACATGTTATTTCAAAAAACCCGCACCATGTACGCGAAACTGTCCACCCATACAAACCACTTAGTGCACATCCTGATCACCACGACCACAGGACACCGAGGAGGAAGACCTACCGTCTCCCCAAGGACGCCTTGGGGCCTCTGGCCTGATGGCTGCCACTTCCAACCTTCTTACACCTCCACGTTAAGCGGCATTGGCCAGCAGTGCTCGTCCACATGGTTAATGTGGCTAACTCCAACCCTACAAACCTCAATCTTATCCTGCCAGCCGCCCTGTTTAAGTTACAGCCACGCAAGCCATATTAAGCGGCTAGGTACTGTGGAGATTTTCACCCCGCACAAGTAAACCTGGGCGACTTGCTCCCGATTGCTGGAATTAGTGCGAGTCGAACCAAGCGGGATGGCTCAGGCGGTAACGTCTATGACCCGGTTGTGGGTTCAATTCCCGTGGCAGACCTTCCTGGCCCATGGGTTTTCCTCGGGTCGCCAGGCGAATGCTGGGAAGGATCACTACATCCCACAAATTTCTTGTCCCTCCATTCCCATTTTACTTCACCTTTCATCTGCTTGGTCTGTTTCAGGGCTGCAAGTGTCGGCGGGAGGTCTCGGCGTGTGCATGGCAGAGGAAAAAGATGCTCTCAAGAAACCTTCGTCTCCTGTACTGCGAGCGGTCTCCGGGTCCCCCAGGGTATGAGTAAGCCCACAGCCAACACCCGAGGAGTTCAAATCTATAAATGACATGTACCCTACCTCTGCCTGTCGTCCCTCTTGGTTGGGCCGCCCTGTCTCCTCTCACCGCGTCCCTCCCTCTCGGGGGCGCCCGTCAAGGGCCTACGCACAAAAGATCTGCGTATGTGCTAACTCCCCCTCCGCTTCTAGTAATATCCTAGTGCGAATCAACAGTTGAGTTAGGGAGTGCGACTTTGGAACATCAAGTGCGGTTCTACGAGTGAGTACTGCTGCAGGAGAGATTGAAGAGGACTTGTGTCCGACTCCTCAGCGAGCGAACATCCGGAAGTGGAGGCTACGTCACGGGGAAAGTGAAGTGACTGAGAATTGAACTAGTTCACCTGAGTGAAGTAACAGAGTGAAGTGAACTCCTAGTGAAGGTGAACTAGACATAACTACAAAACAGTGACAGTGAGAACAGAGAGAAAAGACAGTAGAAAAACTAGAAGTCGCAGTAGTTTGTGGAAGCTATGTAAAAAAATAATCATCCTATGTATTACTTTCATATGGATTTCTCTACCCACGACCGTTTATTTTTATATGTAACTTCTACAAACTATTCTTACGAAAGCTTTTTATTTTCCTTGCTATGCACAGTAAGTAGACGCAGTATTGCATTCAACCCAAAAATTTCGATAACGTGATTTCACCAGAAATACTGTACACGTTTTGAGGTGCCCTGAATCCACACAAAGCATTTTTGGAAACATGTCCATGTGTGTGTGTGTGTGTCTGTGAACAGCATAACTCAAAAACAAAAGACGATAAATACCAAAGTTGGTATTTGAGCTTAGTATCTTCCAAGGATGTGACACGAAGATTTTCAAGAAAATCCCCCCACCCCAGACTACGCTTTACATGAAACATTTTTATTTTCTCAAAATTGGCTCTAACGATTGGCCAATTACATGTATATCTTGCATTTTTTGTGAATGTCCCCAAAAGTCGTCTTCATTCTAAATGACTTTTGCATAACTGCTATAAGAGATAGGGAACATTTACTAAACAATTACAATTTATGTCATAGATTTTTTTTTTTTTTTTGTACAGTGAACCATTATCGAGATATTCCTTGTTATTTGTTTGAACTTTCCAATACTTATACTTTTTCTTAAATGGGAATTCGTTATTCATTATTTTTTTGTCCTGGACATACAAAGAGAATGGAATGCGCCACATAGCAACCAGCTCTTAAAATATTTGACTATCGCTTAAAGCCTACCATATTCCCCTTGCACCTACAAGAAAATTAACAATAAGATTTTTTAGAAACTATCTTATTGCTAATTTTCTTATACATGCAAGCGGAATTAGAGCCATTTTTGAGAAAATAAAAATTTTCGAAAAATGTTCCATGTAAAGGGTAGTCTAGGGTGGGAGTAATTTCTTGAAAATCTTTGTATCACATCCTTGGAAGAAGTA
Organism: Deroplatys truncata; assembly: GCA_030765065.1. Classification (NCBI taxonomy): domain Eukaryota; kingdom Metazoa; phylum Arthropoda; class Insecta; order Mantodea; family Mantidae; genus Deroplatys; species Deroplatys truncata. The sequence continues at coordinate 10,838,732 of CM060989.1, read as the reverse complement.
AATTCAAATACCAAGTTTGGTATTTATTCGGCTTTTCATTTTTGAGTTATGCTGTTCACAGAGAGACACACGCACATGGACATGTTTCCAAAAATGCTTTATTTAGATTCAGGGCACCTCAAAACATTTCCAGAAATCTCGGTCTCAAATTTTTTTAGTGAAGTACAATACTTCCCCTACTTACTATACGTAGTAGAGAAAGTAAAAAGTAGATCTCTTTAAAACACACAATTTATTTCAAGTAACTTTTTTGTGGCAGGAGCCATTTCAAGATATCCGTTATTAACAGATGGAATTCTTCACTTCTTCAGCTTTGTTTTTCTTGTCAATTTTCAGTTGTTTCTCGCGATGTTATGGAAACAGTTTGGAATTTTAAGGCCAGCATATAGCGTCCAGTTGTTAAACATTTGACTATCGCTGTTCTCTTTGTATCTATAACGAAATGTGTAATGTAGCTGTTTCTGCAAAGGTTTATTTGGATTAAAATGTAGTAGATATAAAAATAGGCTTTATTATTTTCCATAATTCACATTGAAAAAGTTGAAAAATTCAGTAACATATGAACAAAATATTTTTCTCTTAAACTAATTAAAAGTAAGGAGTCCCGCATACCAATTTCTTTATATTTGTATAGTAAGCTATAATTTAAAATCTGATGTGTTACACTCACATGATTTTCTCTAGTCTTGTACAAACTATTTTTACAAACGCTTATTCTCCATATGCTTCATGTTAATTGTGATGATCTTATTGCTAATTTTGTTGTAGGTGCAAGGGGAATATGATAGGTTTTAAGCAATAGTCAAATCTTTTAAAAGCTGGTTGCTATGTGGAGTATTCCATTCACTTTGTATGTCCAGGACATAAAACAAATTAATAACGAATTCCCATTTGAGAAAAAGTATTGGAAAAATTAAGGGGATAACAAGCAATATCTCGAAAATGGTTCACTCAACAAAAAATGTATATGACATAAATTGTGTATTTTAATGCGATCTACATTTTTTGTGTAGTAAAATTCTGTCTATCTCTTACGGTTTACCAGTTATACAAAAGTCGTTCACAATGAAGAATACTTTTGGAGACATTCCCAGAAAATTCAAGATATACATTTCATTTGTCATGAAAATATCTTAAGCATATGATATTTTAATCAAAATCGTTAGAGCCATTTTTGAGAAAATTAAAATTTTCCAAAAATGTTCCATGTAAAGGATAATCTGGGGTGGGGGATTTTCTTGAAAAGCTTCGTGTTGCATCTCTGGAAGATACTGAACCTAAATACTAAATTCGGTAATTTAATATAGAGTCAACTGAAAAATTCAACGCCACAGCCGGGATTTGAACAACGCTGTGGCGTTGAATTTTTCAGTTGACTCTATATTAAAAACTTGCCTAAGACCAGGCTAAGGTCTATTAAAATTATAATTAATTTATATAACAACACCAAAAAAATAATTAAAACTAAGTTTGGTGTTTATCCGACTGTTCGTTTCTGAGTTACGCTGTTCACAGACACACACAGACATGTTTCCAAAAATGCTTTTTATGGATTCATGGGGTCTCAAAACATGTATTTCCTGTGAAATCTCAGTATCGAATTTTTGGGTGGAATACAATACTTTCCCTACTTACTATACGTAGTAGAGAAAGTAAAAATTTGGGAGCCATATGAAAAACTATAGGGTGCAGGGAGCATTTGATATTACCATAAGAAGTGATTAATTATGAACAAAACATTAGTATATTACAACTTGATATAGCTTGTTAACATTTTGTGTTTGCTATATGTTATATGTTCTAAATATATGGTAAAAGAAATCAAAGCAATTGGAACAAAACTCTGCATTTCTGGATTTTCACAGCTGCATTACCTAATTTATTATTTCCTTACAAGTAGGTGTGAAATTGCACATAGCTGTATTGAATAGTTATTAACTTCACTGTGTCTACATTTAATTGCCCCCTTTTGGTCCACTGAACAATAATAAAATAAAATAACCTTTCTACATTTGCATACTAGTCACTGTGGATACTAAAAATATCTGTGTTACATTCACATGACTTTCTCTATCCTACTACTGTTCCTTAATGGGTATAAAAGCTTATTTTTCTGTCTACTTCATTTTAATGAAGGCAAACGTTTGCAGAAATAGCTACATTACACATTTCGTTATAGATACAAAGAGAACGGCGATAGTCAATTTCAATTTATTTTCATCCATGAGAACATCCACATGTTGTGGATTCGTCAAGTACAATAATTATTTACAATTACAATTTATTTACAATTCCTGATTACCAGTCCCACGCTTAAATTCCTCCAGACTATAAAATGCATTTACTAGTAGATGCCTTTTTATTTGTTTCACAGTTTGATCAGCATTTTTTATCAATTTTATTTTTTCAGGTAACATATTATAAAGTTCTTTTCCCATATTTATCACACTACATCTGTTTAATGTGCCTTTAATTACTGTTCTGAAATAATCATCATTGTTTCTTAGGTTGTACATGTGTATACCAGCATTTTTTGGCTCATTTTCCTCCAAAAGATGTTTTATCATCTCATAAATGTATATACAAGGAACAGTCAATATACCATATTGTTTAAACATTGATTTACATGTGTGTATGTTTTTAACATTACCTATTATTCTAATTGCTTTTTTTTTGTAATTTAAATACCTTTTGCACTTCTGTTGTTGTAATATTTCCCCACAATATTATTCCATATTTTATGTGTGAATAAATAAAAGCATAGTATACCTGTTTAAGTGTTTCGTCATCCATGGTTTTCCTCACCTGTCTCATTATATATAAACCTGCATTTATCTTCTTTTATACGAGTTATATATGGCTTCCAATTTAGCTGTTTGTCTATTATAACTCCTAAAAAATTTGTGTGTTGAATCTCTGGTATTTTTTCACCATCTATTTCCAGTTGTATACTATTTAGATTACATTTTTTTAATTCAAAATTTATCCAGGCTGTCTTTTTAGTATTTAAAATCATGTCCAGATTTATATAATATTGTTTAATTTTTTTCATTAAATCATTTGCTTTTAATTCTACCTCAGTAGCTGATTTACCTTTCATTACTACTGTCATGTCGTCTGCATATCCAATTGCTACATTTCCATTTTTTTTTTACTAATTCAAAAATATCGTTAATATATATTAGAAACAAAAAAGGACCTAATTTCAATCCTTTGATCCAAATGTTTAAGTACTGGACGCTATATGCTGGCCTTAAAATTCCATACTGTTTCCATGACATCGCCAGAAACAACTTTAAAAGAATAACAAAGATTTGACCAATTCAAACCATTAACAACAGATATCTCAAAAATGATTTATAACTTATTTAAAATTGTGTGTTGTAAAGAGGTCTACATGTTTTGCGCAGTACATTTTTGTCTATTGTTTAACTTTACTAGTTATACAACATTATGCAAAATTCTTCCAAATGAAGACTTCATAGGCTATTCCCCAAAAATTCAAGATATAGATTTTGTCATCTAAATATATTTAATATATAGTATTATAATCAAAACCATAACAGCCATTTTTTAGAATATCAAAAATTTCAAGAAATGTTCCATGTAAAGAGTAGTTTGCGTTGGAGGGATTTTCCTCAAAATCTTCATGTCGCATGTTTGGAAGGTACTGAACTTGAATACCAAGTTTGGTGTTTATCGACTTTTCGTTTTGAGTTATGGTGTTCACAGACACACATTTACCTTTTTCTAAGTGGAGTTTTTTTACTTTCTCTACTACGTATAGTAAGTAGGGGAAGTATTGTATTCCACCCAAATATTCGATACCGAGATTTCACCGGAAATATATGTTTGAGACCCCCTGAATCCAAAAAAAGCATTTTTGGAAACATGTCCATGTATCTGTGAACAGCGTAACTCAGAAACGAAGTCGGATAAACACCAAACTTGGTATTTAGCTTCAGTATCTTCCAGAGATGCGACACGAAGGTTTTCAAGAAAATCCCTCCACCACAGATTACCCTTTACATGGAACATTTTTCGAAAATTTTAATTTTCCCAAAAATGACTCTAATGATTTTGATTAAAATATCATATGTTTAAGATATTTTCATGACAAATGAAATGTATATCTCGAATTTTCTGGGAATTTCTCCAAAAGTATTCTTCATTGTGAACGACTTTTGCGTAACTGGTAAACTATAAGAGATAGACAAAATTTTACAACACAAAAAATGTAGATCACGTTAAAATACACAATTTATGTCATATACATTTTTTTTATTGAGTGAAGAATTTTCGAGATATTGCTTGTTATTCCTTTAAATTTTCCAATATTTATACTTTTTCTCAAATGGAAATTCGTTATTCATTTCTTTTGGTCCTGGTAATGCAAAGAGAATGCAACATTCCACATAGCAACCGGCTCTTAAAACATTTGACTATCGCTTAAAGCCTACCAATTCCCCTTGTATCTACAGGAAAATTAGCAATAAGCTTAACATCTCGATTAACATGAAGCATATGGAGAATAAGCATTTGTAAAAATAGTTTGTACAAGAGTAGAGAAAGTCATGTGAGTGTAACACATCAGATTTTTTTTTATTCAAGGGGCCTCAAAGGATCTATTTCCAGTGAAATCTCCGTATTGAAAATTTGGGTGGAATGCAATACCTTCTGTACATACTAAGCTACATGGTACAGAAAGTAAGAACACTATAATCATGATGATATTTATACAGTCCTTGCTTTTGAGCTGTATTTAGTTGATATTTGATAGCTCAATTACTAGAAAGAAAGATCTTGCAATTTAAATTTTACTCCTGGTTACAAAAAAAAAATCTGATGTGTTACACTCACATGACTTTCTCTACTCTTGTACAAACTATTTTTACAAACTCTTATTCTCCATCTATTTCATATTAATCGAGATAAACATTGCAGAAACGATCTTTTGACATGCAAAGAGCATTATATTTTACACATAGCGACCAGTTCTAAAAATATTTGACTATGGCTTAAGGCGTATTATGTTCCCCTTGTTTTGTATTTGCAAGGGCAATATAGAAATACAGTAGCCTTTAAGCACATACATATCTCTTAATAGCTGGTTGCTAGGTGCAGCACCATTCCCTTTCCCACAGATTAGTACTCTTTGCACATCCAAGACAAAAAAATGAATAACGAATTTCCATTTAAGATAATAAGTGTTGAAAAATTTAAGGGAATAACAAGCAATATCTCGAAAATGGTTCACTTTACAAAAAAATGTATATGACATAAATTGTGTATTTTAACGCAGTCTACATTTTTTGTGTAGTAAAATTTTGTCTATCTCTTATGGTTTACCAGTTATGCAAAAGTCATTCACAATGAAGAATACTTTTGGAGACATTCCCAGAAAATTCAAGATATAAATTTTATTTGTCATGAAAATATCTTAAACATATGATATTTTAATCAAAATCGTTAGAGCCATATTTGAGAAAATTAAAATTTTTGAAAAATGTTCCATGTAAAGGGTAATCTGGGGTGGGGGATTTTCTTGAAAACCTTCGTGTCACATCTGTGGAAGATACTGAACCTAAATACCAAGTTTGGTGTTTATCCGACTGTTAGTTTCTGAGTTATGGTGTTCACAGACACACACACAGACACGTTTCCAAAAATGCTATTTTTGGATTCAGGGGGTCTGAAAACATATATTTCCGGTTGAAATCTCGGTATTGAATTTTTGGGTGGAATACAATACTTCCCCTACTTACTATACGTAGTAGAGAAAGTAAAAAAGATGCCAAAATTGCTGAAAATCTACCCAGGAAGTTTTTTGTAATGGAAAAGTGGATGCATGCTCTCAGGGTTAAGATGATGCTGCCAAAGGCAGAAATTCCCTGAATTAGTGTCAGAGGCCAGTTCAGTGTTGCTCTGCATTGGTGGCAAGCAACTGCATAGCACAAGGGTGGCAAAAGCGCCTTCCCTTCACAAGTCACCAAATATGGAACATGCACTGCATCACTCAGCAGAATGTGAAAATCAAATGGACTGAAACAGAGAGGGAACGGCGCCTTTGAGTCAAAATGACCCGCGACTGGGTCACTTCACGAATGAGTGCATAATAGCTTTTATACTGTCCAAGGTAGCTGGTAAAAACCCTACTCAATAACACAACTTGTATGGTGTAATAAATGTTGCACTTTATTCCAAAAGCTCCAAATTCCATAGAAGCAGACGTGCTTAGCCCTCTACTGCATGAATTCTTTTGCTGCATATGCTGTCCTTCCTCTAATTCTTAAACTGGCTTATATATCCATTTCACCAGCAGCACAACTGAAGCAATTTGAATAGCTGTGATCATTAGAGCAATACGAAATGGACTGGCCATCCATTCAAAGCCAAACATCACGAGTTCGAGTCCCAGTGACTGCAATTAAATGTGCCTGCTGTAAAGGAAAGGGAGGGCTCAAGTAAAATAATTGGTGTAATGACACACTTGATGCTGATGGTATTACATTTGACTGCAGTAATACGTGTTTTGCATCTTTACATTAAAAAAAAGGTTACAGCTTTAATGAAAAACTTTTAATACTTTTAGAGTATTAAAAAGCTATAAATAGCTTAATTTCATTGCTGAAGGTTAGTATATTATGAAATTCACACAAAAATAAAACACAATCTTAATGTATTCTGAAACTTCGCCTAAACATCTTTGTTGCCAAATGGCAATGCTATGTAATACAGAGTTATCCTCCGTGGTCTAGGGGCACCATACTAGCCTTTAGTTCCCAAGGTCACAGGTTCAAACCTGGCAGAGGATTTTTTTGGGCGTAAAAATCCTTAGCATGGCTTCCTTTGAAAGAGATGTAAAGCTGGTGGGCCGATGTCGTAGAATTACGGCATGTAAAAGAACTTCAAGCCTGATAAAAAAAGGACCTCTGAACAAAATTTCCAATCTTTCACACCCAACATAGAATGGGACACTAAGAATCATAGTACTTAAAGAGCGTCCCTAAATAAAACTCAATTTAATTTACTATACAATGCAATGGAGGATTAATACAATTATGAGGGCAGTCCTAAAAGTACCGGACCTAAAAAATACCTTTGTTTTTCCACATAGTTACCTTTTTGATCAATACACTTTTCCAAACAATGTTCAATAGCTTTGATACCCTGTATATAGTGAGAACCGTCGAAGTCCTCAAAATAGTCATCAACCGCAGACTCCACCTCTTCATTGTTGGCAAATCTTTCACTATTCAGCTATTTTTTCAAGTATGGAAACAGAAAATAATCAGAGGGGAGGAGACTAAATTTGGCAAATAGAGTGCGTGAGGAAGGAATGCGAACTTAAACTCCATTTTGGCCACTGTGATAACAGATGTATGAACTGGTGAATTGTCTTGATAAAACAAAACTTTCTTTTTCACCAAATGTGGCTGTTTCTTCTTGATTTCATCACTCATATGCTGCAATAAGTGCATGTAATACTCGCTACTGATTGTTCTCTCATGCGCACACCAGAAAAGTGATGCCATGACTTTGCCTGCAGTTGGAAGTGTCTTCACCTTCTATGGAGCTGATTCTCCCTTTTTAGTCTACTGTTTTGAAGGTTCCTTCGTCTCAGGTGTGAAGTGATGGACCCATGTTTCATTGATGGTTATGAATCGATGCAAAACCTTGGCTCTATTGCTGTAAAGCATCACCAAGCATCGTCATGACACTGTTTTTATTCCATTGTGAACAAACGCGGCACCCATCTTGTGTACAGCTTTCTCATGTCCAAATTCTCAGTCAATATGCTATGTACAGCACTTTTTGAAATGCCTACCATGTATGCTAGCTTATATACTTTCAGTCCACAGCCATCCAATACCATTTTATGGATCTTCTTAATTTCTGGTGTGATCACCTCATTTGGTCAACCACTACCACCATGTTCATCTTGGCAGCTCATATAGTCTTGTTTAAACTCTGCCACCCAATATTTTACTGTTGTAAATGAAACCTTGCTTGGCTTTGATATTGCTTAAACTGAGACTTTTGAAATGAAAGTTTTGTATCACATAACGATGACCAATTTTTACTTTCTCTACTATGTATAGTAAGTAGGGGAAGTATTGTATTCCACCCAAAAATTCGATACCGAGATTTCACCAGAAATATATGTTCTGAGACCCCCTGAATCCAAAAAAAAAAGCATTTTTGGAAACATGTCTGTATGTGTGTCTGTGAACAGCATAACTCAGAAACAAACAGTCGGATAAACACCAAACTTGGTAATTAGGTTCAGTATCTTCCAGAGATGCGACACGAGGCTTTTCAAGAAAATCCCCCCACCCCAGATTACCTTTTACATGGAACATTTTTCGAAAATTTTAATTTTCTCAAAAATGGCTCTAACGATTTTGATTAAAATATATGTTTCAGATATTTTTATGACAAATGAAATGTATATCTCCAATTTTCTGGGAATGTCTCCAAAAGTATTCTTCATTGTGAACAACTTTTGCATAACTGGTAAACCATAAGAGATAGATAAAATTTTACTATACAAAAAATGTAGATTGCGTTAAAATACACAATTTATGTCATATATATTTTTTTTGTTGAGTGAACCATTTTCGAGATATTGCTTGTTATTCCCTTAAATTTTCCAATACTTTTTCTCAAATGGGAATTCGTTATTCCCATTTGTCCTGGACATACAAAGAGAGTTGAATGCGCCACATAGCAACCAGCTCTTAAAATATTTTACTATCGCTTAAAGCCTACCATATTCCCCTTGACCTATAAGAAAATTAGCAATAAGATTAACATCCCGATTAACATGAAGCATATGGAGAATAAGTGTTTGTAAAAATAGTTTGTACAAGAGTAGAGAAAGTCATGTGAGTGTAACACATCAGATTTTTTTTGCTTGTTTACAAATTCACTGAAAGCGTTCACTATAGATAGCTGCCAAGCAAATACCAAACAACGTAGCATTGTCAAACTTCAAACTTGGATTTTTGGTGCTTTCTACCAAAGTAATTTTTTTCAACCATCACCATCTATATGTCAGGTCAGGTACTTCTGGGGCTGCCCTTGTAATTTACATTTCCAAAATATTCAGTGATAGTGGATGCTAATATATTACAAAGTTTGATGTGGTTATCAGAGTGACATGGCTGTGTCTCTGTTCTATAAAAAACTTATGATGCAAATGGGTATGCATAGTGGCCATGGCAGAGAAAGAATAGCAAGGGAACTAAGCTGTGATTCATCAATTATTGGTTCTCATTCCTAATCTTCTATTGTTGCGAGTTCAAACCCAGCAGAGGGCGATGGAGTTTTCAAAGTGTAAAATTCCTTAACATGACTTCCTTCGGAAGGGAAGTAACGTTGGTGGTCCCGTGTCTTAGATTTATGGCACGTAAAAGAACCTCAAGTCTGATAAAGAGGCCTCTGAACAAAATTTCCCGTCTTTCACGCCCAATAAAGAATGGGACGCTAAGAACAATAGTATTTAAAGAGCGTCCATAAATAAAAAACTCAATTTAATCCTCTGTTGTTGTTCAATCAAACACAATAAGAGCTACAATGCTTTAGGCCATGTACACCATTCTTGTTAAAGAAACCCTTCAGGGACTTTCACCTTACCACGGTAAGAATTTGACCAGGGCAATCACCACACAGCGATACATCAATGTTCACTACAGTTAGATGGCAGGTGCTCACCTTGGTTGGCCAGTGCGCGCATTGCAGGTAAACTCTACTGAACGCACCTAAAAGTACATCACATTCTCTTTTTCACTTGTTCTATCTCTATTATGAAGTGCATGTACTTGTTCAGCGTTCAATGGAGGAAAGAAAAAGTAGATCCAAGTTTCTCTAATATATTAAATTTAACGTGCAGTTCTTAAGAAAAGATAGAAAGTAGAGAGATACAAGTAATAACTTTAGTGGATACATGGGAAATGTTGGTCTTACAACTGAGTAGAAAAAAACCTGATGTGTTACACTCACATGACTTTCTCTACTCTTGTACAAACTATTTTTACAAACTCTTATTCTCCATCTATTTCATATTAATCGAGATAAACATTTGCAGAAACGATCTTTTGACATGCAAAGAGCATTATATTTTACACATAGCGACCAGTTCTAAAAATATTTGACTATCGCTTAAGGCGTACTATGTTCCCCTTGTTTTGTATTTGCAAGGGCAATATGGAAATACAGTAGTCTTTAAGCATATACATATCTCTTAATAGCTGGTTGCTAGGTGCAGCGCTATTCCCTTTGCCACAGATTAATACTCTTTGCATATCCAAGACAAAAAAAATGAATAACGAATTCCCATTTAAGAAAATAAGTATTGAAAAATTTAAGGGAATAACAAGCAATATCTCGAAAAAGCTTCACTCAACAAAAAAAATGTATATGACATAAGTTGTGTATTTTAATGCGATCTACATTTTTTGTGTAGTAAAATTTTGTCTATCTCTTATGGTTTACCAGTTATGCAAAAGTCGTTCACAATGAAGAATACTTTTAGAGACATTCCCAGAAAATTTAAGATATACATTTTATTTGTCGTGAAAATATCTTAAACATATGATATTTTAATCAAAATCCTTAGAGCCATTTTTGAGAAATTTAAAATTTTCGAAAAATGTTGCATGTAAAGGGTAATCTGGGGTGGGGGATTTTCTTGAAAACCTTCATGTCGCATCTCTGGAAGATATTGAACCTAAATACCAAGTTTGGTATTTATCCGACTGTTCATTTCTGAGTTATGCTGTTCACAGACACACACATGGACATGTTTCCAAAAATGCCTTTTTTGGATTCAGGGGGTCTCAAAACATATATTTCTGGTGAAATCTCAGTATCAAATTTTTGGGTGGAATACAATACTTCCCCTACTAACTATACGTAGTAGAGAAAGTAAAAATCTGATGTGTTGCATTCACATGACTTTCTCTACACTCTAGTGCTTATTAGTGGAATATAAATTATTGTTACAAAAGTTTATTTTCCTATCTTCACTTCAATCTATGGATTCCTCTTTTCACGAGGCTGCTAGATAGCTTGATGGCAATGGCTTTTAAGTTTAACACTGAAAAAGACCAGAGTATATATTTTACACTTAAGCAAACTTCTCATGATATGTTCTCTGAAGTTAAACTATATGGGCATTGTTTTGGATTCCAAGTTTATTTGGGCTAGTCACATTTCCTATGTCTGGAAAATGTTGTCTCATGTACTATTTTTTTTGGGTCATTTGAAAAATCACATTCCCAGACACTATCTTAAGCAAACTTATTACGCTTTCTTTCATTGCATTATTTCTTATGGTAACCATATTTAGGGTAATAGTGCCAATATAAACAAAGTATTAACTCTGCAGAAAAAGGCCTTAAGAATTATATCTAGTTCAGCGTTTGATGCCCATTGCTGACCTATATTTAAATATTTTAAAAACCTGACAGTAATAATTAAGATGAACTTGAATAATCATGCATTTCATCATCAGCATGAACATTATACTAGAAATAATTGCTTTATTGTCACACACAAAGTAAGGTCAACTAAATCCAAGAAATGGTGTAATAAGATCGGTTTAACAGATTACCAAGAGCTGCCCATTCAGCTAGCCTAAATAGATTTAAAGTTGCTTTAAAAGTTTGGCTTGCTGCAAACCCATTTTATAGTCTGAATGAATGTTTTCAAGCCAATATTGACATTGCATTTTGAAGTGTTCTGTTTTATATTTTTGTATTCTGTTTTACTGATTCATTTTATCACTTTTATTGTATCACTGACTTATGTTAATAACTGCTCACAATGCAGTTCAAAAATTCAATAAATATTGAGTTAATTGAGATAAAACTTTCCGGAAATAGCTACATTACACATTTCGTTATAGATACAACAGGAAGAGCGATAGTCAAGTGTTTAACAACTGGACGCTATATGCTGGCTTTAAAATTCCCTACTGTTTCCATGTAACAAATAAAAGTTGACAGGACATGACCAAGAAATAAACAATTCAAACCTTTAATAACAGATATCTCAGAAATGGCTTATGCTACAAAACACTTATTTGAAATAAACTCTGTGTTTTAAAGAGATCTACATTTATGTACACATTTTCGTCTATCACTTAATGTTTACTAGTTACATAAGATTATAGAAATTTCTTCCAAATGAAGTGAACTTCATACGCTATTCCCAGAAAATTCAAAATATATATTTTATTTGTAATGTAAATATCTATATTATATCCAATTTTAATCAAAATTGTTAAGAGAAATTTTTTAGAAAAACAAAAATTTCGAAAAATCCTCCATGTAAAGGGTAGTCTGGGGATGGGGAGAATTTCTTGGAAATCTTTGTGTCGCATCTTTGGAAGGTACTGAATCTAAATAGCAAGTTTGGTATTTGATTTTTGTTTTTGAGTTATGCTGTTCACGCGCACGCACATCCACCTTTTTCTAAAAATGCTTTCTTTTAGATTCAGGGCACCTCAAAACATATAATTCCGGTGAAATTTTGGTATCAGATTTTGGGTTGAAATGTAATCCCTGCTATAAAATTAAGTTGGCTTTTTTATTTATGGATGCTCTTTAACTACTAGGGTTCTTAGCATCATGCATATTGGGCATGAAAGACCGGAAATTTTGCTCAGAGGCCTCTTATATCAGGCTTGAGGTTCTTTTACATGCCGTAAATCTACGACACAAGACCACTGGCTTCACTTCACTTCCAAAGAAAGTCATGCTAAGGATTTTTATGCCGAAAAAGGTCTTTCCCCTTCCAGCAGGTTTGAACCAGTGACCTTAGGACCTAGAGCCTGGTATCCCTAGACGACGGAGGACGACAATACTTTCTCTACCTACTATGTACATGCTAGAGAAAGTAATAAGCTGAAATGTTACAGATTTTGTTTTTCTTTCCTTTCTTTTCACACTACTAAGTTGTCGCAGTTCTCAATGACTAGTGCTATCTTATTTGGGGTTCTTTGTCCTCTGGCTAGCTATTATAACTCAGTCAAACACGTGTCTCTAAGCAGGGCGTGTAAACACAAAGGAGTTGTTGCTAAAAGATAACACTGATGAAAAAAATTTGTTTCTACACTTTTATTGCCATCACACTTAATTAATAATTCACATATTTAATCCTTATACTGGCCTGACCGAAACTGTGATATTTCCGAATGTAACTAAAGTCGTATTCGTTGCCGCGCACCAATTATTTTGCGCACTTTACATTTTTGTAACTAACTCTGCGATGTGCATCTCGTGAGAGATACTTCCAAACTGTGTGACGTGCATCTCGTGAGAGATTCTTCCGAACTGTGTAACGTGCACCTCGTGAGAGACTCTTCCGAACTGTGTGAAACTTGCTTATGGCTCAAGAATATATACTCCTTCACCTTGAATTGCCTAAACATTATAATAGAGCTGCTATTGGTTACCAAATCGCGCCCACTTTAGCATCTGTTTTGGTCAGCCAATCACTACTACTAACATATATGCTCTAGGGAAGATATTCCCTCCATTTCTAAAAAAAGGCACACTACCATGACGTCATTTGTTTGTCTCTTCCTAGTGATACACAACTCACCCCCTCGGTTTATTGTTACCCCTTCTATTGTCAGTTTCAGTGAGGCCGTGCAAACTTATTTCCTAACAATACTTATGGCTAACAAACATCTAAAATCCTGTACATACAATAATATTAATTTACACTACAATCACTCTGGCATTCACAGCATGTTATGATATAAAATATTGCCTCAAAGTTTCATTTAGTTTAGTCAACATTTGCCTACTGAAAGAGAGGCAGAAAAAAGACTACCCCCCACACCATGAAGACAACTTCAAACTTCGGTGCTGCCCTCTTAGTGTTACTGGATTCCTGCAACTGATGTATCCCAACATTTCTGAAAATGTACTAATTGCACCAATTCCATTCATTGCTCCCCTTATTTCTGAGCTGTTCTTGGAACTACATTAAACTAACTTTTATCAGGATGCACTCATTGGCGAATGTGGAGTGTTCTTTTAGTTGGGAATTCTAACCTATACTGTTCCACCATTTTAACATTACAATGCAGGCAAAATTGGAGACACTCGACTGGCCGAGATTTAACTGTGGTAAAATCATTGATAGACTTTCACTGTCGTCGATACATCACAAATGACCGTTCATCGCGGTAAAGTCAGTATTTTACCATGATAAAATCCTGATCGAGAATGCTGCACATAGCCGTTTATGTGTCTGAAACTTTAAATATGGATACACTTAATAATTAAATAGCAATTATACATTAATTTTTAATAATTTTGCAATTATATGAAATTTACAATGCATAAAATGTGCAGTGCAGTAAATAAGAATCCTTGAAGACCTGGTAGTACTGCTTCTTTCCGTCACACACGTCCATTTACTGCTGGTTATTAGAGGTCTTATCCTATACAATACAGATTTCTGTCATTGCTCTAGATGCACTTCAGCCTTGGGCTTATTGTTACTAGAGGTCACTATTGGTGCAACTAAATTTTAAATCCACACACTGCATTTTGTTGCAGCTCAGAGAAGAGGGACCATGATCGTGATGTAGGATAGACACACAGATAACCTCTGGCATATCATAGTACTGTACACCAATTAGCGCAGTACATTTAATGTGCAATCTTAAATTACAATATAATGTAATAGCATTTTATACTTTGAAATGTCTTTGGTGAAAATCTGTAGCACTTTGAATACGCCCAAAGCCATAAAATCACCTCCTCTGCTGTAAAAAGGATGCTACTCCTGTACATTTTATGGGCAAATCATAACAGTTAGCAAGTATGCATTTCTAACCCTCTACTGCCCCAATCAAATACAGTAAGTAATAGCTACAGCATTGCGGAGGTACTGATGCTTTGTGCATTCCAAAAATTAAATACAGTTACACCTAATAATTAAATAGCTGTTATACATTATACAAAATACAGTAGGAGCATAACTTCAAAAATATGTATAATGGGGCAACATTTTATGTTGACATTAATATGCTAAAATAAACTTTATGAACCAAAACATTTAGCAAATATTCAATAAATAAAATGAACAAAAATGGCTTGGACATACATTAAATTCATCTGCAAACTTAACAATCACTGATTTATATATATTATGTGCTTGTGGGATAACATTTTCAAAAAACAAGTATTTTGTAAATTGTATGGGAATTTATTTACTTTAATGTATACTTTATAATTTCTCGATCAGTACTAATAATAAATCTGAGTTAAATGTCTTTATTTGTTGATGCTCTGAGGATGGTATAGATCATAACCTGTTGAACATTCAAACATTCCTTACAGTTCCACTATGAGGTTTTAGGCACAACAGCAGAAATAAGAGAAATATACATGAAACTGTGAAAATTTTATGCTTTTGGCCCAAATTATGCACTCTAAATTCAAATCAAGCCCTTCTTCAATATGTCACATTTGTGTAGCTGTTTCTATTTACAAATTACGTCTTTAAAATGCAACAAATCACTGAAGCCCTTATAAATGTATTACTAGTAGGTGTTCCTCCCCTCTCCCCTCTTGAATCAAACTATATGCATTTTCAA
Source organism: Deroplatys truncata (assembly GCA_030765065.1). Lineage (NCBI taxonomy): Eukaryota > Metazoa > Arthropoda > Insecta > Mantodea > Mantidae > Deroplatys > Deroplatys truncata. The sequence continues at coordinate 10,823,110 of CM060989.1, read as the reverse complement.
ACTACATCTCTGTTCACAAATGTCACACTGGTGTGTCCTTATGCCGCTTATGAATCAAACCATGTCGTTTCAAATGAGACAACCGAGTAAATCTCTTCTCGCAGGTTTCACATTTGTATGGCTTTTTACCCTCATGAATCAAATTGTGCACTTTCAGTAATGACAACTGAGAAAAGCTCTTCTCACAGGTTTCACACTTGTGCGGCTTCTTACCCTCGTGAATGAAACTGTGCACTTTCAAATGTGACAACCGAGTAAATCTCTTATCACAGGTTTCACACTTGTGTGGCTTTTTACCCTCATGAATCAAACTGTGCTCTTTCAAATGGGACAACTGAGTAAAGCTCTTCTCACAAATTTCACAACTGTGTGGCCTTTTACCCTCATGAATCAAATAATGAAATTTCAAAAATGACAACTGAATAAAGCTCTTACCACACGTTTTGCACTTATGTGGCTTTTTGTCCACATGAATAAATTTATGTCTTTTCAAATGATACACACTGACAAAACTCCTCTGACAAATGTCACACTTATGTGGCCTTTCATTTCCATGAATAAATGCATGCCGCTTCAAATTTGACACACTAGTAAACCTCTTCTCACAAATGTCACACTTGTGTAGCCTTTCGCCCTTATGAATAAAATTCTGTTGTTTTAAAGACACAGCCCTGTGGTTAGTTTTGCCCTCATCACTACTTTCACTAAATTGCTCTGAGTGAACATGTTCTTCTATAGCTAGCAGTTTTGGAACACCACTTTCTTGACTATCACATTCAGGATAATCCTTTTCGTTACTGAAGCTTGTGTCCTTCCCCGAATCTTCAGCAGGGAGCAATAATGATTCATCACTGCTATCACCAGAGACTGCTTTGCATAATCTGAAATTTTGGAGAATTTAGCATCATTAAGTACAATAATGAAATCATGACAGGGAATTAAATCTGAAAAGAGAACCTCTATTGTTAACAATGGGCACAAGTTCAGAAGTAAGTGATAATTCGACTATAATTACAAATTGGTAACATGCACAAATGCTAAAAGTATTTTTAATGAAAAGTTCATTCTCAAATTAACAAGAAATTATATTGCATTGTGATTAAATAAATTGAGTTTTATTTATGGATGCTCTTTAACTACTATGGTTCTTAGCATCCCATTCTATATTGGGCGTGAAAGATCAGAAATTTTGCTCAGAGGCCTCTTTGTCAGGCTTCACGTTTGTTTATGTGCCATAAATCTGTGACAAGGTACCACCGGCTTTTACTTTCCTTGTGAAGGAAGCCATGTTAAGGATTTTTACCCCCAAAAAAATCCATTGCCCTCTGCCAGGTTTGAACCCACAACCACAGGAAATAAGCTATTATGCTACCCTTAGACCACGGATAACAACATTGTGTTGTGATGTTATGTTCTTTAGAAAGCAAGGAAAAAATATTTTAAGAGTACCATTTCACAAGTCTCTTAAAAACGTTGCCAACGTAAGTGACCAAGCTATGACATCACCACCTAAAGTGGTTTCACTTTAAGTTCTAAAGAGTTGTAAACAAAACCGCATGACAAGTGAGCACCTCGCTGGCTGGTGGGCAAACTACAACTTCTCCAGCTTAGCATGTCATCTATTCCTCTACATAAAACAGTTTGGTTGAGATCGTAATATTTTGTGGTTATTCTTGTGAAGAGAAATTTAAAAAAACTCAATTTATGAAACAAAAAGCGTTCAATCAGATTCACCTGTAACTAATTAAACCATTATAGCAGAGTGTTTAAGAGGCTATGCACAGGCACTGTAATTCATTTCCAGTTTCCGAATAAGCGATAGCTGCCATGTGGTGCCTGTGCTGAGAAAATATTATCTTCAAGTATCATGGTTGAGAATCCTCCGCCACTGTGGAGAGACAATCACGGAAAGTGTAGAGATGATAATGTTTAAATGTTTTAACACGCACCCACCTTTAATCAACAATGAATGTTAAAATAAACTGAGTTTTTTTATTTATGGATGCTCTTTAACTACTATGGTTCTCAGTGTCGCACTCTATACTGGGCAAGATCAGAAATTTTTCTCAGAGGCCTCTTTATCAGGCTTGAGGTTCTTTTACTTGACATAAATCTATGACACAGGACCACTGGCTTTACTTCCACTCTGAAAGGAGCCATGTTAAGGATTTTTACAACTAGAAAAATTCATTGCCCTCTGCTGGGTTTGAAGCCGCGACCTCAGTAACTAGAGGCTAGCATGGTACCCCTAGACCACGGAGGACGACGATGAATGTGGTTCGAGTTTTTTTTTAATTTATGGATGCTCTTTAATTGCTGTGGTCCTTAGCGTCCCATTCTATATTGGACACAAAAGACCGGTAATTTTGCTCAAAGGTCTCTTTATCAGGTTTGAGGTTCTTTTAAGTGCCGTAAATCTACGACATGGGACCACCGGCTTTACTTCCGTTCTGAAGGAAGCCATGCTAAGCATTTTTACGCCCGAAAAAATCCATCACCCTCCACCGGATTTGAATCCACGACCTCAGGAGCTAGCATGGTAACCACTACACCACGGAGAATGACGACGATGAATGTGGTTAGCTATTGTTTAGCAATAATTTAAATTTGGTGTTAGTGATGCAGAATTTTCCTCTTGATTGTTTGCATCACATTTGTTTTCTGTTGTATTTTCTATCCTATAGTACTCATAATTTTCTTAACTCAAGTCATGTAAGTTTAAAGCAAAGGTGGTATACTATTTTAGCCATTAAATGAAAAAGTTATGAGCAGTTGTTTAAATCCAGTATCTCTTTACTCACAGGTAGAGTACCAAACTGTTGAGGTACCTAACACTTTTGTCTACTCTTAGTATTGTGTGTTACAAGTTTAGAATGCAAGGCAAAATATAGGAATAAAACATACAAAATGTTTAAAAGCTAATGATCCCCAAGATGTGGAATTGCCGTATTTCCATGCTGTCTGGAGCAATTTCTTCTTGCAGGTAGCTACTTAGTTCCTGCCATCCCTCCACGTGATGCTGCCATGTGCTTGACGGAGTGATACAGTAAGGTTTGTTTACTATTACTTTGAACTTAAAGTACGACTTGTAATCATGTCATATGCTTGACTTGATGGTGGATGTGTAATGTTGTTTAAAGCTTTACTTTTGCATTTTTTCCCTCAAAGTTATGTATGAACGTTTTAAAAAGCTAATTGGATAATCTCCCATTGCATTAAGGGCAAATTAAATTAAACTGAGTTTTATTTATGGACGCTCTTTAACTACTGTGGTCCTTAGCGTTCCATTCTATATTGGGCATGAAAGACTGGTAATTTTGCTCAGAGGCCTCTTTATCAGGTTTGAGGTTCTTTTACATGCCATAAATCTACAACACAGGACCACTGGCTTTACTTCCCTCCCAAAGGAAACCATACTAAGGATTTTTATGCTCGAAAAAAAAAAAAAAAATCCATCGTCCTCTGCCGGATTTGAACCCGCGACCTCGGAAGTAGAGGCTGGCATGTTAACCACTACACACAGAGGATGACGTGTGCATTAATGGTAGCATCACTTTTCAGAAGTAACAATTTCATGCCTTTATTGTCATCAATCATTTATTGATGCATTAACCACAAAATCAGACTCCTGAGATGCACCGCCAATCCAACAGAATTAAAAGTTTGGGAAAACATACACATAATCAAACGCATGAAAACGATAATGAACTTTGAAATCCCACCACTCAACATTCTAAGCAGCTTCATCATGATACACCAGATAACACCACTTCCACACCACCTATACCTATGGACCCGAATTCCCGCCATGATCAGTCGGAAAAAAGCTGAAGATGAAAGCAAGAGGTGCTTTCAAAACATGTTCGATTAATTTCAAGTAAGTGAAGTTTTAGTGTATCCACCAACTCATGATTCAATTCAATTATTGTTTCGCTTCACTGTCTCTAACTTCTGAATAACACTTCACTTAGATCCTTGTTCAATTCTTGTTTTGTTCTTAGTTTGACTATGTTTGAAGCCTTTTAAAAACATATGTTTACATCATTTAACATTGTTTTAACCTTTTTCAAGCAACTTGTATAATAATGGAGAAAATTTGACCAACAATAGTATTATTTGTATGTTACTGACCACATGTATTCGGAGCTGTAGATTGGTTAAAAAAATGTTTTGATCTACTTCAGACCACAAGGATTTAAAGCCATATAATTAAGTAAAGATTCACAAGCTACTAAATGAATTTAAGACAGTTTTGCATAGTTTAAAATTTGAGATAATGGCAACTCTTATTTCAAAATTTTCCCAATGGCTTGCAGTCAAGATGTTTATGGGCATACATTCCCTAAAAGAAAATACTCAAATAGAACCCCTGAATTGAGCCTTATAATGATTCAGTGTTATTCTGAGTGACCCTCTATATATCAACGTCAATTGAAACATTAAATGCAATTCTAAACTGGTTTGAACGACTTATATTAGAAAAAGGTTAAGCATAAAAACATAAAAAAAGTTATAATACGTTTAACTTACATCAAAATGATCCTCAAAACAATAGCATTGTAGATTTCTTCAAGATATCATTGACATCTCTTCAACAGGGCAAAATCCTTTTCTTCCCAAATTCAGTTTTTTTTTCCTTTTTTTGGGGGGGGGGCATTTGAATAAACAATTTGCTAGAGCTATGCAATGTAATGGTGCACAGAGGAACTGTACAGAATTTGTGATCTATCTGCTTCAACATCTGCTCAAAATTCACGTTGAAACGAAAACGTTCTGCTTACACAAAAAAATGGCACCTAACTACACAATATACTATAATAAAAGGGAAAATAAACACAGTGTATCTCTGTTTCACATACGCGCAACACATTTATTCTTTCTGCTGGTGGCGCCAATATAGACTGTGATGTCAGACCAATAAAGATGTTATTGCCTCACATGACCTCTTTATAATTTAAGGATATTAAGGGCCACTTTCACCAACCGGTGTTGAAAATACTCTTAACATCTTGTTTGTTATCATTATTTTCAAAGTTTAACATTGTATTACAATTCTTGCATTTCATCAAGCTTTTACATCACATTGTTAGCTAACTTCTTGTTAACATTGAAGACAACTGGAAACGCTAGCTTTCGAGAGGTGGTAACCGAACTACACTGCTTCTGAAGATGCTCTGATGCACTTTTGTCTATGTATCGCAGCACTCTCTGTGTCAGTAGCAGACAACTATTTACATTCATGGCAATTGCCATTTGATGTTCCCGATGGTTTGAGGTTAGAATTGCGATGTCGACTGAAATAAATTTCACTGTTTGAAAAGCGTCAATTAAATAATTAAAGAATTGGTTACTAAGTACAGACGTAATATTAAGTGCGAAAAAGCTGACAATCTTATATTAAAGGATAAGATTGCAGCCTGGGAGAAAATAGTAATTTAATTGGAATGAATGAAGTTTTGCCAGGTCCATTAAGTAACTGCAGCCTCACCATAAAAAAACCACACTCTATTATGAGGGTCAGTCAAATGAAAATGAGACGGTTAGAAAAAAGCTAAGTAAACTGTTTATTATTTCAAAAGTAATCACCGTTAATATTTATACATTTATCCCACTGTGACATAAGGTTGCCAATGTCTTCATAGAAAAACGTTTGCGGTTACCTAAGGAACCATGATTGTATCCAGGCATGCACGTCTTCATCCGAAGCAAATCGACGACCACGAATGTGTTTCTTGAGGGCTACAAAGATGTGGAAATCACAAGGAGAGAGATCTGGACTGTACAGAGGATGTGCAAGAGCTTCCCAGAGGAATTTAGGCAATATAGTTGAAACAACCTTGGCAACATGTGGGCGGGCATTATCGTGCAACAGAATGATGCCATCTGTGAACATTCCTGGGCTTTTGGACTTGATGGCGTGCTTCATTTTTTTGCAATGTTTCCATGTACTGATGTGCATTAACTGTGGCGCCGTAGTCTAGAAAGTCAATGAGCAGTGGGCCCCTGCAGTCAAAGAAACAGATCATGGCTTTCCTGAAGCTGGTGTGCATGGCTTTGAATTTTTTCGGTGGGGGTGAATCCATGTGCTTCCATTGTTTGCTCTTATGCTTGTTCTCTGGCTCAAAATGATGACACGTTTCATCTCCCGCAACAATACGGGACAAGAAGCAATATTCTTCAAACTGTTACCATTCCAGGTGCTGCAAAGATGTCGACATTTACCTTCTGCTCCTCAGTCAGGCTGTGGGGAACAGATTTTACTTCAGATGCTCTGCCAAGATGTCGTGAGTGGTACCGTGACTAATGCCTAACATGAGCCAAATGTCATCCTCCATTGGTCATTTCTGATGGCAGCAACCATTGCATCAATGACAGCAGTGGTAATGACCAGCGAGCCTGTCCTGGTCGACTGTTGTCTTCCAATGACACTCGACCTTCTTGAAATTATTTATTCGACTCAAACGCACGTGCACATGACATACTGTATTCGCCACACACAGCAGACATTCGGGCATGAATTTCACCTCTTGACACTCTTTCCGCTGTCAATAAATGCATTAGACATCACTGTTCCACATTCCCGGCCTCCTCCATAGTGATGTCAGATGCACAAAGACTCACTGACCTCACTTCGAACAGTCTAAGGGCCGGTTTCACAGTTCAGGCTTAAGTCGAACCTTTACTAAGCTATGGACGCAGCTTAAACAAAACTTAAGCTTTGGTTAAAGCTTTGCGAGTTTCACAGTAGGCCAACCACGTTTGGCTTTACTGAGCTGAACACCTCCTCGGAACTTTAAAGTTGGTGACGCTTGCGCATGTGCATCGAGCGAATTCCCATCATTTGTTAATGGCGGCGCCTGTTCCTGTCTCGTAAGGTTTTATAGGTTATTCAGATACACACATTAAAATGACCGAAAAATCAGAGCCAAAACGTACTGCTAACTTCACTTCTCAAGAAGTTAGCATTCCATTAGAAATTGTAAAGCAGTATAAACACATAATAGAGTGCAAGCAATCTGATAAGGTACTGTGGAGCAGGAAGAACCAAACATGGGGGAAAATTGCGGAGTTATTCAATGCAAAGAGCGGAATAATATACAGAGATGCTACCGTGTTGAAGAAGAAATATGTCAATTTGAAGAAAGTTACAAAAAAGAAATACGACGACGAGAAACGTGCTATTTGGGGTACAGGTGAAGGTCCAGCTATGCCATCGTTAATTACGCCAATCGACGAGGAAATAAACGAATTAATTGGTGTCCAAATTGATGGATATGAAACAATTTTCACAACCATGCATGCTGTAGATTTTCAGACGCCGGAAAAATCTCCAGCTGCAATTAGCATGCTTCCACTTGCATATAACCTCAACGTCAAAAGAAGCATCGCTTCTGAAGAGAGGGCTTTGTTCCTGAAATATAAAGTAATAATACCTTATGAGCGATAAAGTATATTATAAAGGGGTAAGAATAAATTTAATATTAAGTTTTACTTAACAGTCTGTTTTATGTTTAATTGCATCATCAATAATCTCTAGTACCATCATCGCAGACTATTTACTTAACCGAAACCTCTCGTAGAATTCTCGATCATTCCATATGTGGAAATGATTTGGACGCATTCTAAACAGATTAGGCCGTCTTCTGTTGTGAATATGGTTTAAAATAATTTGCATTTCCTCGTCATTAAAATCGTCGTCCTCAGATAACATGGCGACTCCTTAACTTAAACCGCAGTTCAGTACGGTTTAAGTCGAGTCCCGTATAATCTCGGCTTAGCGCTTGAACTAGGCACTGTAAAACTCAGCTGTAGCTTAACTCTCTGGTTAAGCCTGATTCGAAGTTTAAGCTTATACTATGAAACCGGGCCTAAAAGACAAATGGCACAGCAGTGAATATTTGCGCTGGTCGTCCTGATTCCCAATTGAGGGCGCTTCTATACACACACCTAACAGGCTCTTTATGTAGTCTGTCTCGTTTTCATTTGACTGACCCTCATAATTATATTACTATTTATATTAGATTAGTTATATTAATTAGGCTAAGTATATGAGCATAATTAATATTAGGTTACGTTGTTAGGTTGTCTGATGATTTCTCTGGTTATATACCTAGTGACTTGAGTTAGAACTCTGATTGACCTGACATGCAGCATTAGGCATATTTGTTTTTTGATAACCTGAGTTGGACTGCATCCCCTATAACAGTGATTAACTAGAAGCCCAGGACTTAAAAGTACTTATAAGATGGTAAGTTGCCGTTGGAGTATGTTATCTCAAAATGAATTTGAGGAAGCCTTTTAGTTTACTGGAAAAAATGTAAGTCAGTTGAAAAACTTCATGTTAAGCTGTCATGTGCCATGGTAACTTAGCCGATCAGAGCAACAAACAGAAACCTGAAGGTCCATTATTCAAATCCCTGCTATGGTATTAAATTCTTGAGTCTGATTCTACCTTTCCATAAATTTTCTTTAATTATGATAGTATTCTCTGTTGAAATTTAGGTTAGCCATTTCGACTGAACAACTCAAAGATCAAGATAACTGGAAAATAAACATTTAGAATTGGTGTCTAGTAATCATACCTGTAAATTTAAAGGCTGGTTCACAACAGCCCGAGAACAGCAACCAAAATGGAAATGACAACGGGAAGCAATGCAGCATCCAAGATTTTGGTTCACAATAGGCTGGTAACGAGAATGGGAATGCATATACAGTAGAATCTCGTTAGTATGTTTTTGCAGGGACCTAAGGATTTGGACGTCATAGGCAGGAAAACATGTTAACAAAAATGCAAAATCTGCAATTTAAGAACATAGGTAATAAAAATCTAATAACTACTACGTCTCCATGGGCAATTTAAATCGCGTACAATTTCATACTGAATACGATCCGCGTTTCCATGTTAAATTCAATATGTTTAAATGGATTTGGATACACAAAGCCTAAGAATAAATAATTCAAGCTTTTATTTTGGTCAACTTGGATTTTTTAGGTTATGAATGTTTTTGAGAAAATAAATTGCGAATTGTGGAAGCGGCAGTAGTGGTTTTGCTGTGTGTTTTATTACACATGTGATAACAATTTCTGCTAAAAAAGAAAAAATTATGAGCGTGCATTGTGTTACGAGTACAATAGACGATATTATCTTTGGTGTATACAAGACAATTTGAATACGGAGGTGTTTCCATGCAACAAATTTCATTCCGGTCCTCTTCTGATCCTATTTTCCAAGAGAAAAGTTTTGTTTTAGTATTTTTCCCTTCTTTAAAAGCAGTTTCAATCAATTTAGGTTTGCTAACAATCGTGTTTAAGGTTGACGGAGGAATTTTTAACTTCCGCACTATATCGACATGTTTTATATTCGGATTGTGATTACATCAAGGATTTTCAGTTTTTCACTGTTGGTTATTTACCTACTACACTTTCTTTTTTTCATTGTAAATGAAAAGTTAAAATACAATCTACAGTTGTTTGGTCATCACTCAACATTAGAAACTATCGTTAGCGTTTACCACGCCAAGGTAAAGCATTCTCTATCCCGCCCACAGAAATCGTGTCACACAAATATTTAAATGCATGTATGTGATTGGCTGGCGATTTCCACCCTGTGACCAAGGATTGACCAAAGTAGCAAATGAGGATGTTAAACTATGAACGTGTTAAACGCCTACTCCCACTGTACCGATCAAGGATTGGCCAAAACAGCGAATGAGGACGTCAAACTTCAAACGTAGTAAGCGGGACCGTGAAAACGCACTAAGCAAACATTATTTATTATATTTGGTGATTTGGTACCGGGACTTTTATAATTCAACGTAATACACGGGAAAACGTGTTAATGAGGAACGTGCTAACGAGATTCCACTGTAGATGATCATATAAATCACAAACTGGAAAAGTTGATTTTGCACATTGGGATTTCATTCAATGATATCTTTACCTGCTTCAAACTCAGCCAACATCAAAATTTGATAGAGTAAACATTATCTACATGCAAATCTATTACATATCTGATTGCTCTAGTTGTACCAGTTTTCATTTCTTTATTTAATAGCAGTGTATTAAAGTTGTTTATTGTTTTGTTAATTTCTACTGTTTTTGCTGTTCTTTGTAGTTTTTGAGGCAATAGTCAGTTTTGAGTTGCATATGAAGAAACTACAGATGACCCTTTCACTACAAGAACCAATACTCAATGGATCTGCAGTGTCAGGATCTGAGGTTAGGAAGCACTATGCTGCTAATTTCCTCCAGTTTCATGTTTCCACTTGTGACTATAGAGAGCAGTAGTGGTTGTTTCATGTCACGGCTGCATAGAGTAACCTCTACATGAAGTCTAATATGCTGTGCCCGGGAACAAGAATAAGAAAGTTAAAACTTGGCCAACTCTTCTTTCCCATTCCTGGAGCCCAGGAACACTTCCTTTTGATTGTGAACATTCCCATTAGAATATGTATTTCAACTTTATCATTCTCATTCTGGTTACCGATCTCAATGTTGTAAACCAGCCTTTATGTTAACACTAGCTGAAATATATCCATGGTTTAGTGTTTTATCCCTACAACATTTGCCCTTAGCTTGCTTGCCCAAAAGCCTTGCATTTCTTTGGAGACATTTCAAAATATTACACAGACACTAAAGAGTTAACTACAACTCTGCGAGTATTTACACAAATTAAAAATACATGGACTGTTTTTTTTTTTTTTTTTACTTTCTCTACTATGTATAGTAAGTAGGGGAAGTATTGTATTTCACCCATAAATTTGATACCGAGATTTCACCGGAAATACATGTTTTGAGACCCCCTGAATCCAAAAAAAGCATTTTTCGAAACATGTGCGTGTGTGTGTCTGTGAACAGCATAACTCAGAAACGAACAGTCGGATAAACACCAAACTTGGTATTTAAGTTCAGTATCTTCCACGGATGCGACACAAAGTTTTTCAAGAAAATCCCCCCACCCTAGATTGCCCTTTACATGGAACATTTTTCAAAAATTTTAATTTTCTAAAAAATGGCTCTAATGATTTTGATTAAAATATCATATGTTTATGATATTTTCATGACAAATTAAATGTATATCTTGAATTTTTTAGGAATGTCTCCAAAAGTATTCTTCATTGTGAACGACTTTTGCATAACTGGTAAACCATAAGAGATAGACAAAAGTTTACTACACAAAAAATGTACATCGTGTTAAAATACACAATTTATGTCATATACATTTTTTTTGTTGAGTGAACCGTTTTCGAGATATTGCTTGTTACTCCCTTAAATTTTCCAATACTTATACTTTACTATGCTTAAAGGCTACTGTATTTCTATATTGCCGTTGCAAATACAAAACAAGGGGAACACAGTAGCCTTAAGCGAGTCAAATATTTTTAGAACTGGTCGCTATGTGTAAAATGTAATTCTCTTTGCATGTCAAAAGATCGTTTCTGCAAATGTTTATGTCGATTAACATGAAATAGATGGAGAATAAGAGTTTGTAAAAATAGTTTGTACAAGAGTAGAGAAAGTCGTGTGAGTGTAACACATCAGATTTTTTACTATACAAAAGCACTGTTGAACAACCACAAATACCACAGCTGTTTGCAGGATTGATTTCTTGTGAATGCAGCTGAGTGCTGCACCACTTTATAGAGAAAGTCTTAGCTGGGAAGAAATATTAGCAGTTTAAGTAACATTGGTCTCTAGGACACAAAACTGCTATGGTCATTAGTGGTTAAGTAATATCAATACAACCTTATTTATTCTCAGTGAACAACATACATAAGAAGTGGTAATTAGTCTAGTTTGATGCTGTTGCTGTTATCAGTCTAATATAATACAGTTGGAGATTTTGTTAATTTTTCAACCAAGCAATTATAGTGCCTTTACATTTGCGCAAGCATAGCTGCAGATGGCATTGCCTGCTGTAATTATTTGGCTGTGTTATTACTCCGCGATCAATATCAGAGAGGAGATCAATGAATATGTGAACTTGCTGTTCCTTTGTTATTTAGTGAGGCCACATAAACAGTTGAACGGATATAACATAACATTAATGTTCTACATTATTATTTAAAAATTGTATTTGTATTATGCAACAAAACACAAATACATTAATGATTAAAAAATAAACAAATTTCACTGAAACCTGTAAAATCCCAAAAAGAATAAGCAACTGAGGGGGTTTGCTTACTTTTAAATGCATAAAGAAATCAAATTATTCATGTTTATCGCAATTTTAGCTAGTTCATATTTCTACACAATTGACACGTTTGTATTCAGCTGCTTTTTTTTTTTTTTTTTTTACTTTCTCTACTACATATAGTAAGTAGGGGAAGTATTGTATTCCACCCAAAAATTCGATACCGAGATTTCACCGGAAATACATGTTTTGAGATCCCCTGAATCCAAAAAAAGCATTTTTGGAAACATGTCCGTGTGTGTGCCTGTGTGTGAACAGCATAACTCAGAAACGAACAGTCGGATAAACACCAAACTTGGTATTTAGGTTCAGTATATTCCAGAGATGCGATACGAAGGTTTTCAAGAAAATCCCCCCACCCTAGAGTACCCTTTACATGGAACATTTTTCGAAAATTTTAATTTTCTCAAAAATGTCCAACGATTTTGATTAAAATATCATATGTTTAAGATATTTTCATGACAAATAAAATGTATATCTTGAATTTTCTGGGAATGTCTCCAAAAGTATTCTTCATTGTGAATGACTTTTGGTAAACTGGTAAACCATAAGAGATAGACAAAATTTTACTACACAAAAGATGTAGATCACGTTAAAATACACAATTTATGTCTAATACATTTTTGTTATTGAGTGAACCATTTTAGAGATATTGCTTGTTATTCCCTTAAATTTTTCAATACTTATTTTCTCAAATGGGAATTCGTTATTCATTTTGTCTTGGATATGCAAAGAGTATTAATCTGTGCCAAAGGGAATAGTGCTGCACCTAGCAACCAGCTATTAAGAGATATGTATGTGCTTAAAGGCTACTGTATTTCGATATTGCCCTTGTAAATATATATTCCCCTTACATCTACAAGAAAATTAGCAATAACATAGAGTCTGCAAATGTTTATCTCGATTAACATGAAGTAGATGGAGAATAAGCGTTTGTAAAAATAGTTTGTACAAGAGTAGAGAAAGTCATGTGAGTGTAACACATCAGATTTTTTTGTGCATTTTCCACAAAGCATCTTCTTACAAACACAGCACTTGGAAGTAGTTTTATTACACTGGCAGAATTTAAGAACATAACATTTACAATGTTTCTGTGTTACTTTGCCTCCATTATTTTCATAATCATCTGTGGTCCTACGAAGTGAGCAAATCTTCACATAATCAGAGCATAGTTCCTCTGCAAATTGCTGAGAATCAGCAATGTAATGTGTATATTGTGTTTAGCTGAATACAAGACATAAGTGAGATTGGTGTTCAGCCCAGGCTCATTTGCCTCTCCCACTTGTGAGAACTTATAAAATTTACAACTTTATTCTTACTTTTAATTTTTAACTATATTATGATATACAGCAGAATCTCGGAACATTTTTGCAATGACCTAAGGATTTGGACCTCATAGGCGGGAAAACGTGTTAACGAAAATGCAAAATATGCAATTTAAGAACATGGTTATGTAATAAAATCTAATAATTACTACATCTCCATGGGTAATTGAAATCGATTTTGAGTACAATCCGTGTTGAATTCAATATGTGTTCGAATGGATTTGGATACACAAAGCCTGAGAATAAATAATTCAAGCTTTTATGTTGGTCAACTTGGATTTTTGAGGTTATGAATGCTTTTGAGAAAATAAATTGTGAATTATGGAAGCGACAAGAGTGGCTTTGCTGTGCATTTTATTACACATGTGATAACAATTTCCGCTAAAACAGAAAAAAAAAAAAAAAAAATTGTGAGCGTGCATCATGTTACGAGTACAATAGGCGAATGTATCTTTGGCGTATTCAATACGATTTGAATATGGTAAGTGTTTCCATGCAACAAATTTCGTTCTGATCCTATTTTCCAAGAGGAAAGTTTTACTTTTGCATTTTTCCCTTCTTTAAAAGCAGTTTTAATCAATTTACGTTTGCTAACAATTGCGTTTAAGGTTGACGGAGGAATGTTTAACTTCCGCACTATATCCACATGTTTGATATTTGGATTGTTATCTATTTCAAGGATTTTCATTTTTTAACTATTGGTTATTTACTACACTTTCTTTTTTTCATTGCAAATGAAACACTCAACAGTAGAAACTATCGTTGGCATTTACCACGCCAAGGTAAAGCATTCTCTATCCCACCCACATAAATCATGTTTTACAAATATTTACATACATGCATGTGATTGGCTGCCGTTATCCACCCCGTGACCAAGCATTGACCAAAGTAGCAAATGGAGGACGTCAAACTTTGAACGTGTTAAGCGCCTTCTTCCACTGGACCGATCAAGGATTGGCCAAAACAGTGAATGAGGACATCAAACTTCAAACATAGTAAGCGGGACCAGGAAAACGCACTAAGCAAACGTTATTTATTACATTTGATTTGGCACCGGGACTTTTATAATTCAACATAAAACACAGGAAAATGTGTTAATGAGGAACGAGCTAACGAGATTCCACTGTAATTGTTTCTTTTCACTGTTCATAACCATTTCCTTCTCACTTCGTTCATTAACACTCCAACTTTCTCATAGTCCTTTACTGCAATGTTTGGGTTAAACTTTGACCATTTGTCACTTATCTGTTCCTCCCTCCACTTGTTAGTAGCCCTACATTTAAACAGTATATGTACTAAATCCTCCTGCTCTCCACATAAAGAGCATTGGTTTTGTGGTATTCCCATTTTCATTTCTTTTAACCTCCACATTCCTGATCTTACCCATGCAATACTTTCTCTTGCATCCTTATATATTCCTCCCTTCCCCACATTGACTTTAATACGAGGTACGTCCAGAAAGTAAGTTCGGTTTGGTAATAAAATTAAATTGTGTACAGACACAGAAAAATTATTTATTGCACAAAATTCTACAACTCTTGATGCAGTAATTTGTATCACAAATTACTTAAATGTAAATAATGATTGTAATATGAATATGCATTTTTATGTGACATTGATTTGAGATGTTTATTGATTGTAATTATTGTTGAGAAGTAAGTTTATACTGCCTTACTGGAACTGACAATAATAGCGTGCCATAATGCAGCGAGGGGGTGAGCTGTTTATCATTATTGGAAACGAGGAAGTTACGTAATGTTGGCGCGTTTTTTCCTTGAGAATCTTCTGGAATGTTTACTTAGAGCATATGTATTCATAATTTTCATTGGATATAAAAATAGACGCTAATGTTGGCGCGTTTTATTAACCAATTGCAGTTCAGTTATAATCTTTAGGCATATCGGGGAGTGGGAGTATAAATAGAGCTAGGTTAGAGGTAAAGTCCGTCAGTCGGTCAGTTCATCAAAATTCTTTGTACACTACACGTCGCATTCCCGTCAGTTCGTCGAAAGTATTTGTACGGCACACTTCGAATATCAATTTGCAGGTTCCGTGTAACAGAGTTATGAAATCTCAAGTGTTATAAAGTTAATTTTACAAAAAGTTGAAGTACGTGAATTAAGAATCATCAGTAATGAAGTTATTATAACAGTTTCAGTTTGGCGAGTGTCAAGATCAATATATAAATGTGATAGTGACTGTGTTTCAACAATAAAAGTGTATAATAAATTTCTGCATCAGTGTTATCTTTGGATAAAAGATTCCTTTCCGTTTACACACCCTGATCAAGAGATATGTTCGACCGAGAAATAATAGCTAGCCGGAGGACAGTAAACCAAAATTAATTAAGATAACAATAGCGTTCTTTCAAACGAACACTAACACTGCTGCAAATTGCTAACACCAGATGGAGCTACAAACCGAACAAATGAATGACGTCACAAGATGGCTTCCACGCGTGAAGTAAACATAAATACACAAACATTATAAGAAATACTATTACAAATTGGCGCCCAACGTGGGGCTACAATAATGTTAAATATAAATAACATTAAACTACTACCACTCTTAAACTACTTTTCCACATAACTGCCGAAATTTTGCAGGCATTTGTCATAGCGTGGCACAAGTTTTTGTATACCTTCTTCTAGAAGTTTGCCGCCTGTGTCTTCAACCAGTTGGAAACATTTTCTTTCAGCTCTTCGTCATTGTTGAAGTGTTGACCGCCAAGGAAAGACTTGAGATGTAAGAACAGATGAAAGTCACTAAGAGCGAAGTCAGGGCTGTACGGAGGATGGTGAAACACGTCCCAGCCAAATCCCTGTAGGAGGTTTTGCGTCACATTTGCAGTGTGTGGTCGTGCGTTGTCGTGAATAAAAACAACACCTTTTGACAGCAATCCTCGGCGCTTATTCTGTATTGCGCGGCACAATTTCCTAAGTGTCTCGCAATAAACATCTGCTTTGATTGTTTGACCATGCGGTAAGAAATCAATGAGTAAGATGCCTTTCCAGTCCCAGAACACTGTGCACATCATTTTTCGAGGTGTCAAGATTTGTTTCGGCTTAACCTTTGCTGGGGATGAAGTGTGCCTCCATTCCATTGATTGCTGCTTACTTTCAGGGGTGTTATAAGAAACCCAAGTTTCATCTCCTGTGAGTATCTATGTCAGAAATTCTTTGCCGCCTTCATCATAACGGGTCAAAAACTGAAGTGCACTACCCATCCGGTTTGTTTCGTGTTGCTCAGTAAGAATCTTTGGTACCCAACGAGAGCAAAGTTTATGAAATTTCAGTTTTTCGGTAACAATTTCATGAATTAGTGATCGTGAGATTTGGGGAAATTCCATAGCGAGAGCACTAATTGTAAACTTGCGGTTTTCCTGGATCTTGACATCAATCGCGTGAACCAGTTCTTCTGTAACCAAAGATGGACGCCCACTTCGTTCATCGTGCACTTCACCACGTCCTTCATTGAACTATCGGACCCATCTTCTCACCATTGAATCACTCATCGCATTTTGTCCGTAAACTTCGCAAATTTGCCGATAAATTTCAATTGGTTTCACTTTCCTAGCATTCAGAAAATGAATCACAGATCTGATTTCACAGGCGGCGGGATTTTCAATCAACACCGACATTGTAAACAAGCACAACAAAGCGTACATGGCTGACAGCGATCTCAAAATGGCGCATGTTTCTTCTCCTTGATACAGAGCGTCTACCGTGCATGTGCGGAACTGCGATCGCAGCGCTTCAGCGGAGAGAAATTGAAACGGAACTTACTTTCTGGACGTACCTCGTGGTTTATACTCTATTAAAGAAGACTTTTCTAATATTTCACTAAACATTTTTTTTTTTGTATTTCCATATCCTCTTGTCTCTTTCTTACTTCTTCATTGTTCTCCCTTTTCCACCAAATATCTCCTAAACAGTTGGATTCTAGGATCTTCTTCAAACAATCACCCACCGTTTATTTTTTAAACGTTTTTCTTGAAATTCTAGATACTAACTTACTATATAACTTTCTTCTAAGTGTAGAATTCTGCACCATTACTTCAATGCTCTCTCCATAACCTTACCCTTGCTTGATTCTTGGCCCATTTTTATCTGTGCTACCTGTTTGACACTTGATATTGGTAAGTCTGGGGCTTCTTTACAAAATAACCTATAGACTTCATCAACTACGGTATCATTACTATTGGATGATTTATCTTCTTGTCTGCGGTATAAACTCTTCTTCTAAGTTGTCAGAAAAAAGTTCACTACCGTCTGAATCATTCTCCAGAACTGTTTGTAACTCTGAAAGAGGCTCATCTTCACGTAAATAATGTTTCCGATAAATTTCAACCTTCACCTTACTGTCACCTCTATAACACTGATTCTTGCAAGGGAATGACAAACAAAAGTACATTGTATAGTGAGCATTGTTGCTAGTTCATTCCATAATAATATGAACAAAAGCTAACTATTGCATCACAAAGTAAAATACCAAAGTATGAGAGCACATAAAATAAATGTAAGGCATATCAATAAACAAAGCTGTAGTATCTTAAAGGGGTCAATATGACCACTCCAGGCATTAAACGTAAAACCTGCAAAAAATCATAATTAGTTTTGCGAAATGTACTGTTTCTCAGTATAATGAAAATATATTCCAAATTAATAAAACTTATAAAAAGAAATGTTGCTCCAATCATTCTGTGAAACTTAGCTATCACTTTAAAACAGAAAAGGGTCATTTTGACCCTCTGGGCGTTCTAGTGTTAAAGCCTGAGTAATTATTATTAGTTGGCAATATTCAAGCTATTATGATTATTGTTGAGAATGATACAGATGGTCCTGCAAGCTTTTGTAGGCTGGTATAACAATAAACGATTAATTGTGTGAAATGGTGGTTTATTTCGAATTCTAAGCTAGACAGTAATTTTCGCCCTATGCCAAGTTTGCTCAAAATCAGTACATAACGGTATGCCTATAAGGAACTACTTTTTATACATTTTTTTTTAATTTTTGGACGCTCTTTAACTGCTGCGGTCCTTAGCGTCCCATTCTATATTGGGCACGAGAGACCTGTAATTTTGCTCAGAGGCCTCTTTATCAGACTTGAGGTTCTTTTATGTGCCGTAAATCTACGACACGAGACCACCGGCTTTACTTCCCTTCTCAAGGAAGCCATGCTAAAGATTTTTACGCCCAAAAAAATCCATCGCCCTCCTCCAGGTTTGAACCCGCGACCTTGGGAGCTAGAGACTAGCATGGTAACCACTACACCATGGAGGACGACATACATTACATAATTTTTTTTTTTTTGCCAGTTTGGATAAAGAATTAGCAATAAAGAAAAAATTAACACAAAACGCTGAATCTTACCTGGGAGATTTTACTGGAGTGAAGTCCCCATCCTGCAACAGAATAATTCAAATGTACAGCTTCACAAATTTAAACAGTCTTAATTAAACATGTTAATGTGTCTATAATAAGTAGAGGTGTGGTATCATATTCCACCCAAAAATCTGATACCAAGATTTCACTGGAAATACACATTTTGAGGTGCTACACTCTTACGACTTTATCTACCCTCTATCATTTATTAATAAGTATAAAAACTATTCTTATGAAAGTTTATTTCTCTTTCTACTTCATTTCAATCAAGACAAAGCCTTTGCAGAAGTAGCTACATTGAACATTTTGCTATAAAGCAAAGGGAATAGGAGTAGTCAAATGTTTAAGAACTGGATGCTATAGACTGGCCTTAAAATTTCATACTCTTTCCATGCAAGGACAGGAAACATGAATGTTGACAGGACATGAGTGACAAGAATTGGACAGTTCAAACCATTAATAATGGATATCTTGGAAATGGCTAATGCCACAAAAAGGTGATCTGAAATAAATTGCATGTTTTAAAGAGATCTACATTTTTTGTCTATTGCATTTTTGTCTATTGCTTAACGTTTATCAGTTATATACAATTATATAAAATGCTTTTCAAATGAAGAGGACTTCACAGGCTATTCCCAGGAAATTCAAAATATGTTTTATTTGTCATGTAAATATCTTTAAGATATGGTACATTAATTAAAATCATTACAGCAATTTTTCAGAAAATCAAAGATTTCTAAAAATGTTTGGATAGTTGGAGGGGGATTTTCTTGAAAATCTTTGTGTTGCGTGTTTGGAAGATAGTGAAGTTAAAAATTTCCAACAAATATTCAAACCATAATCTTAGCCGGCACCTCCACTAAATATGTCATATCCCCTAAAGGAAACTTGAGGGCAGAGCCTAAGATCCAGGAAAACTCTTTATAATTTCAACAGATAGGGCGATACCGGGAGTGAAGCCTAAAACATTCTGAATTTATCCAGCCATCCCAAGACTTTATACGATTTTGACTACAGGAACTAAAAGGGAGGAGTTTGTACTTTTAAAAGATCAACACACTTAAAACCAATATGTTAAATTTATTATATGTAGGCAACTTAGAAAAACAATACATAGTTTACTTGTTCCTCCGGCAAGGACTGCCTATCTCTCCTATGTTGACTGACTACTTGCTGATGCTAAAGGAGAAGGAGAGCCAGCTTGCCCACAAGAGAAACCTGCTTGACCAGTCAGCAACTCCACGCAACAATAGCCACCAGTACCAACATAAGGTTGGTTCACAACCAACGAGAACGAGAAAGTTGAAATACATGCATTCAAATAGTAATGTTCACAACCGATGGGAAGCCTTCCTGGGCCCCGGGAACGGGAAAGAAGAGTTGCCCAACTTTTAACTTTCTCGTTCTTGTTCCTGGGCACGGCATATTAGATCCATATTGTGCATATTAGACTCTTCACTCTAGAGATGATTCTAGGCGGCCGTGACACGAAACAGCCACTAGTGCTCTCTATAGTCACAAGCTGGAAACATGAAAGTGGAAGAAATTAGTAGTAAATGTGCTTCCTAACCTCATTCTGACACCCACAAATCTAATCAGCGTTGGTTCCTCTGGTGAAGGGATCATTTGTAGTTTGTTTATATGCAACTCAAAACTGGCTATTACCTAAAAAACAATGGATAAAGCTACAAAGAACAGCTAAAACTGGTGGAAATGAAAAAAGAACAAACAATTTTAAGCTTGGCACAACTAGTGGGATCGGAAATGTAATGGATATGCGTTTAGATAATGTTTACTCTATCGAATTTTGACATTGGCTTGGCTAAATTGGAAGTAGGTGAAAAAATGTCATAGGTCGGTTAAAAATAAATGAAATCCCAATGCGCAAACTCGATTTTGACTTTGTGATCGATATGCATTCCTGTTCTCGTTTCCCTTCTAGTTACCGTTCTCGGGTGGTTGTGAACCAGTCTATATGGTTAATATTACTGTGTACCAAACTAATCCCAAAAATATAATAAATATTACAATAGCAAGTTTGGTATTTATCCGACTTTTTGTTTTTGAGTTGTGCTGTTCACACACATAAACATTTTTCTAAAAATGCATTTTCTGGATGCAAGAGGTATCAAAACATGTACTTCCAGTAAAATCTTGGTACTGAATTTTTGGGTGGAATGCAATACCTTCTCTACCTAATAGGTACGTGATAGAGAAAGTAAAAGCTCTATGAGAGAGGTGGCAAAAACGTGACTCGCGAGTTATTTTGACTCGCAGGCGCCGTTCCCTCTCTGCAACCATCCCGTTTGTTTTTCACATGCTGCTGAGTGATGCAGTGCAAGTTGCATATTTGG
Source organism: Deroplatys truncata (assembly GCA_030765065.1). NCBI lineage: Eukaryota > Metazoa > Arthropoda > Insecta > Mantodea > Mantidae > Deroplatys > Deroplatys truncata. The sequence goes on along the minus strand of CM060989.1, from coordinate 10,801,854 downwards.
TGACTCGCGGAAGGAAGTTGTTTTTGCCACCCTTGCTCTATGACATTCAAGAAACATTAGAATGAAGTCCAAAGAAATCTCTGAGAACGCTTGCACAGGAATATCATAAACCTCGACTTGGAATGTCACTAAAATTTTAAAATTAAAACCCTGTAAGATAACTGTAGTTGAGGAATTGTGATAATGTGTATAGTTAATTTCTGCAATTGGGTGTTGGATAAAGTTAATGACTGACTGTACTGTCCTACTTTTATTTCTTTTAACGGACAAAGCATGGTTATATTTACATGGCCATAAAGAATTAATGGGTGTTAATGAAAATTTTGTTAAGAGGTGTGTGAGAGATGTGTTGACATAATTTCAAACATCTTCAAGGATAAAGACATATGGTTATTGTAGTTATCATTTCTAAGAGAAATCTGTGCGCTTGAATTTAAAGGTCCTCCATTATGCTTCCAGGTGCCAAGAAAATTCTAATTAGGTCAGCCAAGCATCCAAACAAAGGCTCTGTATTTTATATATTGTAAAACAAATACAGTAGAAACTTGTTAGTACATTTTTGCAGGGATCCAAGGATTTGGATGTCATAGTTGGGAAAACGTGTTAATGAAAATAGAAAATCTGCAATTTAAGAACATAATTATGTAATAAAATCTAATAAGTACTACGTTTCCATGAGGAATTGAAATTGATTTGAGTCCAATTCCATGCTGAATACGATCCGCATTTGTATGTTAAATTCAATGTGTATCGAGATCGATTTGGATACACAAAGTCTGAGAATAAATAATTGAAGCTTAGCATATACAGTTTATCTGTATAATTTAAACAGGTTTTGAGGTTAGTGAATGTTTTTGAGAAGAATAAATTATGAATTATGAAAGCGATAAAACTAGCTTTGCTGTGTGTTTTATTACACATGTGATAACAATTTCTGCTAAAAAAACAAAATGAAAATGCATCATGTTGTGACTACAGTAGAAAAGAGTATCTTTGGCATATTGAATATGATTTGAATGCAGTAGGTATTTCCATGCAACAAATTTCCAAGAGGAAAGTTTTGATTTAGCATTTTTCCCTTCTTTAAAAGCAGTTTTATTCAGTTTACGTTTGCTAACAATTGCATTTAAGGTTGACGTTTCATATTTGGATTGAGATCAACTCCTTCAAGAATTTTCAGTTTTTCACTGTTGGTTATGTGCCACACTTTCTTTTTCTCCATTACAAATGGAAAGTTAAAATACAATCTATGTATGTTTGGTCAACAGTAAAACCTATCGTTTGCGTTTACTGCGTTTACCACGCCAAGCTAAAGCATTGCCTATCCCGCTCACTAAAATATACATACATGCATGTCATTGGCTGCCGGTCTCCACCCCATGACCAAAATCAAATTGAGTTTTATTTATGGACGCTCTTTAACTGCTGTGGTCCTTAGCATCCCATTATATACTGGGCGTGAAAGAGCAGTAATTTTGCTCAGAGGTCTCTTTATCGGGCTTTAGGTTCTTTTACGTGTCATAAATCTACAACAGGGGACCACTGACTTTACATCCCTTCTGAAGGAAGCCATGCTAAGGATTTTTATGCCCGAAAAAATCCATCACCCTCCACCGGGTTTGAACCCGTGACCTCAGGAACTAGAGGCTAGCATGGTAACCACTACACCACGAAGGACGAACCCCCATGACCAAGGATTGACCAAAGTAGTGAATGAGGACGTCAAAGTTCGTAGTAAGCGGGACCAAGAAAAAGTACTAAATAAACGTTATACATTTGGTGCATTTGGTCCCAGAACTTGTATAATTCAATGTAATACACGGAAAATGTGTTAATGAAATTCTACTGTATAAAATTAGAACTGCAGTTGGTAGTGTTTCAGCAAAACCTACCTTAATTTCATCACAACCAGCTGATGTTCCTGCAAATGTTTCCAACCAACAATCTTCTTTGTTATTAATTTCCTGGTCGTTGCTGCATTGCTCAATCTTGACTGGAAAAAATTCTATCTCTTCCTGTAAGCAAACCTCTGGAAGGGGAGGCTCTGATTTAAATTCTGTTTTGATTGCCATGTCACATTCATTGTTTAGATGCAGAGCGTCACTCTTTATCTCTGTTGCAATATCCATGGGAAAGAATTCTCTTTCATCCTGTGAACTTATGTCTGAAAAAGGATCCTCTTCTTTGATTTCTACTTTGATATCCATTTCACAACTGTTGCTACTTCTCATGACATTATTAATTTCATCAACAAGCCTGTGGAAAAAGAAATGTATATAGCACAAAATTATGTATAACTATGGAAGAAGTTGCAAGCAAAGTGTAGAATAACTATGGTGTGTCCCTAAAGTCATGGTGCAGTTTTGACAAGTCACTGAAAAGCAATGAAACAAGATATGAGGGTAATCCAGAAAGTCCCAGACGTTTATTATCTATATTTGAAAGGCACACTCTTAAGCTATTTTTCTACATAATCGCCATTCAAATTGAGGCATTTATCATACTGTGGCACAAGCTTTTCAATACCCTCTCTGTAGAAATCTGCAGCCTGCAACTTCAACCACTGGTTTACACCGGCATGCAGTTCAGCGCCAGTATCAAAGCATTAATTTGATGCACCAAACTCCGTGAAATTTGGGGAAAATGTTCCAAAAGTGAAACAACGATTTTCACGAATTTTGTCATTGATTTGCATTGACAGTTCATCAGTCATAAGGCTAGGCCGACCACTGCGATCCTCGTCGTGAACATTGGTACAGCCATTTTTAAAATCAATGCACCATTGCCTGACTCGGCTTTCACTTATTATTCCCTGCCCGTAAACATCACAAAGTTGACGATAAATTTCAATTGGTTTGTTCTTTTTAGCCAATCGCACTTCACAAGTGGTGGGATTTTCTATTGCAGAGCACATTTTAACAACTCGCAGAGAGCACAGTAATGAAGGCACAGTCCTCACGCTACCACAGCTGGATGCATACTGAATGTAGGAACGTTCTGACACCAAGATGGCAGGTCAAGCCCTACTCATCGCCACGATAGGCCAAAACGTCTGGGACTTCCTGGACTGCCCTCGTATAAATGTGAAACCTTCACCAAATAAAAGGAAAACTCCCTGAGTTTCTGTAGTATCATGCGCAAGCATGTGCGCACGCAGGTGATGACACAACACCACGAACTGTGCAGCAGCTCACGCCATGCCAGTCAAGATGTAGACGGTACAGAGGAAAGTTCAGTGTGTTCTATGGCTTGCCAAATTTGAATCCATGACCAAAGTGCAACGTGAAATTTTCATGTGTACAACAAAGTGCCACCACATAGGAATAACATTACTCGGTGGGATAAGCAGTCGAATGAAACTGGCAGTTTGTTGGACAAACCCCATTCTGGTAGGCCATCAGTAGGTGACGAGTCTGTAGAGGCTATACGGGAGAGCTATGTAAGGAGCCCTAAAAATCTGTGTATCTTACTTATTTAGTAGAATATCATATGCTTAGATTAGCTCCAACTACAATCTTGTATACCCGACAAAAGTGTAAGAATTGCAGTTTCTATGGATCTTTTTATTTTCTGCCTTTCTTTTCTAAAACCATGTTGTTCATTTGATATGTTATGTTTGTCTAAAAAGAATATCTCATAAAATTACATATGCTTTCTGGTAAAGTAAACCTAACTTAGAAGTTAGTTTTTAATGCACACATGTAAATATTTAATAAAATATAAACTCTAGTTTAAATGTATCTGTTGCTTAATACAGTGGCATAGTTAGGGAGGGTTTTGGGGGTTAAAACCCCCTTTGCTAAAATATATATGTATCAAAAATAGCTTTGTTAAGAGGACAAGGAACTGAAATGGTAAAAAAAATCACGTTTTTTGTTTAAGGCACTAATAAAATCTCTATTATTTCCAGTTTCAGAAAATATATACTTTTTGGGGGTTAAGAGGTTTTTAAGACATTTAAATCCTAGTCTGCATTCCTTTATAGCTGCCATACAATGCCCCTTTTTAGAACATTTTTGTATCTTTCAACAACGAACGGCTATATCGTGTCCTGCGAGCAGTTCAGCAATTAACAAAAGAGGCCAGGACCAAGAGAAGGCAATCAGAAAAGCTGAAGCAATCCAGGAATGAAGGTGCAGATGATTATGATCCTGGAATGTACTGAAGTGTGTCAGAATTTTAATTTTCAAATTTTAAATTCAGTTTTCTCAAAACAACATTTTTGGATACTTAAGTACCTTTTTCTCAGAAAGGTAGAGAGCTGAAATTTTCAGTACATGTATACAAAACACAGTTAAACTTTTTGAACCACAATCATAATTTTATAATGTATATTAGTGATATTAAGAAAGCAACAACATTTCAAATTTCCACATTTTTACTTTTTTTACTTTGCAAATAATTTTGGCTATTTTGCTCTTCTGGGGTCCCCGTTGAAAATGCTGAAAAAAGCAAGAAGGAATGGAATAAATTACTTTAAGAGTGAGGAAATAAGTAGATGTGATCTTGCCAATACCTGGTGCCCACCTGCCAACCCCTTTTAGGTGTTTTACTTTTATAGGAAAATTGCAATGTAAACACAACAAACGTAGCAATCTTCCCACTAAAACAGATGCTGAATGGGAAATGCCAACCTAAGAAAGAAGTGAAATCCCGAAATAAGGAATTTCTGCAAACGTGAATCATTCGAGTTTTAGACGTGCAGATCCCTCAACTACGCCCTGTCATTGGCCGCAACTTGCTACACTCCTTTCCTTCTAAAAAACATCCCTTGGCTATGCTTTGAGGCTGAATATCTTACCGGCTTTGGCGGCATTACTTATTCATATGTTGCCAGCATTGCGTTAGAGTTAGAGAACGACACAGAGTGACATCTGTAGGACATATAAGACATCACTGTCGGGGACACCAGAAGAGCAACTTACCCATAATTTTTTTTTCAATTTCTATTGAACTGATATTCATAAATAAATAATTCAGAAGATAGCTGATTATACTAACAACAAGCATGCAAAAGTGTGATTCTGTATTGCAAATAGTATCAGAGAAAATGGTACATGAATTCACATGTAAATTTTATTATTTTTCAGCTGAATGAAATAAGTTTTACAAACTCAACTACATAAGCTATCAATGCAAACAACCACTTGGAATAATTGTCATGCTTTGTAGAATAATTCATAAAAATTTCTGGAAAAATCATTGAGAACTTTAAGAGCAGTGGTAATTTAACACACTTAAGGTGTAATTTCCATGTGTTCAGACTACCTTGTCCCCTTAAAGTAAAAGCATCCTTCTAGGTTGGTAGAAACAACATACTTCCTAATTGTAGCACTGGTAATGCTATATTTATGCTGCACATCTTAGACAATATTGCCAAATGTGACAGCAAGAGAAAGTACATTAAATGGCATGGTTGCAACCATATTAAGATATCAGGACATGTTTTCATTTGAGGCAGTATTTTCAACACTTAAATGATTTCAGTCAAATTATATGATATATAAATTCAATAACAGCCCGCCTTAAGGCAATATGTGTTTGTAACAATATATAAAAATGTATGCAACAGTCATTGTATACGTTTATATTAGTGTATACATGTGTAATAATGTTATGTGAATGTATTACGTAATTTAATAATGTAGGAGCTGTGAGAATAATAGGTTAAAAGTTGCTAACAATGATGTAATAATGAGGTAACCTTGAGGCAATAATGAATTTGAAAGTTTAACAATACTACTTAAGATTATTGGAGCAACAATAATGTAAATTTTTTGTGACAGTTTATAAAAATAGCCAATCTACAACCAGAAAAAGCTTTAGTTAAATGAAGGTATTCTATTGGAGTAGGATTAGCCAATCAGAAACTGAAATATAGCAAAATTTACAAATCTAGAAGTCAGTTGCTTGTAGACAGTGCTCATAACTGGACGCTTTGGTTGTCCTTGAGATGCGTTCTTGAGAAATTTTATACGTATTCGTGTGAGACAAAAATAGTTTACGTGTTAAAAAGTGCAAGTAATTAACAAAAGAATCTCACAGCTCTCTAATCAGTGAAGTGTTCTTTAAATTGTGTCAAGCATTAATAAAAGGAGTGAAGTAAAAATTATAGTCTGTGTAAGTCTACATTCTTCAGTCGCACCACAACCCTGCAAAGAGAAACATGTCTCTAACAAAAATATTGGCGCAGCCAAGGCAAATATAAATAAATACATTTAAAGAAAGTCAAATTACAAAGTTAATATTTTTTAAACTTGGGGCGAAGGCTACTGGAAAGCGGGTACTATACGTGTGGTTGCAACTACTTCAAGTTCGGCTCCCCAACATAAGAACTACAATACAACTTATACAATACTAACAACTACTTCACGTTCCAGTGCCAGAGTTGAGTGGTTTCCAAACAAGTGCAATGTCTCGTAGTTTAGTACATAACTAGAAACAATATTTTTGAAATAAAATGGCCTGTGTTAATACGAATACTTCACAGTGATTATTAATTCTCATGTCACATCACATTTGCTGTTAAGAATATGCAAAACATTCTATCCTAATTTTAATTCCAATTTCTGAACCTTAATCTGTGAATATAAAATCGATTTATTTAAATATCTCAACTCAGGATTAAATGGATCCCTGTATATAACATTCCGTAATATTTTTCTGACTACACTACTGCTTTAATAGCGACACTTGCACTATAGGTATACAGGTAAAATAGCGACTACCAAATCAAAGCTTACTTTCGTTGTCGTTTCTCAGGAGACAAAAGTTAATTGACTTCTCCCATTTCAAGGGAACCTTTGCTCTTATGCAGTCTTTAAAATGACAGCTACAGGCTAGAGAACTTTTGCTCGGCTCTCTACCCTTCCTCCAAAGATTTAGTACCATTTAACATTTCGATTCAACATAAGACTAAACTTCCTTGTTTACAATTATACTTGATAAAGTTGAGGTTATGACGAACAGAGCGCGTTGTTTTTTACCTTATACCTCGAAGTTATATTTACTTTAATTTTTCGGAAACCTCAGAAATGAGCAGCTATCATTACTAGATATTATATATACAGTAAGCAATGATGCTAATTGGCAACGCTTGCACCTATTCCGAACGTCACTATTCGCGAAGCTAACATAATTTTCCAGTCAGCTGTTCGCTCCTTCCATGGTTTCCAACAATCCAACTTGGTAATTTCCTATTATTACTCAACCCTTTGGACAGCGAGCCCCTTTTAAATTACTCCAAATTCAGAATTAAAAGCACACAATTTCTGTGCAAACAGTTTTCGTAATACTTACATGGAAATACCCGATTCGCGAAAGTCAGTGGAAGCAGCTGCTCTCTTTTTTGCGTTCCTTTTTCCAAACTGCGTTTGTAAGTGTTCTGAAAAGTCAAATATTGAAGGAACAGAACCCTTTTTAAGCTTCCTGCCTTTCCCAAATGCCTCCATATCGAAACATTCAGCAGCAAAATGCTTAGAGCATACGCGGGAATACTTTGAGGCTTGAAAATTTTCTCTTCTTAAGCTTAGTTCCCATTTTTTCCTTAGGTTTACATCACTTGGAAAACTGGAAATGAATACACACAAAATGATTACTAAGAAGTAACGATTTTTTATTTTTATTTAAGAATTAAGCCAAAATCACAGAATTGTTTAGGCTTGGATTCAGTTCCATATGCTAAATAATTAGATTCTATTGCTTTTTTCTGAAGCTTACCCGTGAAATGATATTGAAGTACCTCTACATGAAGTTTCCTTACATCCATAAGCTACACAATATTGTACCATTTGTGCTGTGAATGTATTTAAAACGTAAAATCAAAACATCATACAAAGAACTGTCATTTCTGTTCAAAGTCCCACAATCAGCTGACGTAATGATCAAGCTGTTAGTATTTAATCAAGAAAGGACTATAAGTTAGCATGTTAACGTGCTAAAATGTGGGATTATGTTATTTGGTGTTGAAATATTCAACATTAGCGAGTGTGTTTTGAAAAGTTCATATTTTTGTGGATTGCACAGAGATAACTTAAAATGAACTTGAGAAGCCATTAGAAACGTTCTTAAAGATCCCTTCAAATGCTAGAGCATGCAAACAAATAAGTTTTTTGTTTTTTTTGGTATGTAGGCTATTATTTATCGCTCCTACTTGTATCCAGAAAAGTTGTCCGGATTTCATTTGTATTTATGACATTTTTCATCACAGAATAATTTTAAAAAAGCTCCAGATAAAGCAGCTAAAGTTATACATGAAATTTTAACACCCAAAACAGCATATGTGACACTTACGAAGAACATATAAAGATTCCGGGTCTCAGTAAATTGACAAACAAATATCTGCATTTTCTTGGGAACAATTTTTCTTAATTCAAATACTACCTCATATTCTGTAAAACTGACCTAAAAAGACCTTGTTAATTATTTTCCTTCAAAAGTCCCACACTGTTTATGAGGACATTGCTAATTTTACACAAAGCAATCTAACCAAACATTTTTCTTCAGTCACCACTCTTATAATTTCAGTTTTTGTCTTCTTTCCGTGTACAGTTACCTTAAATATTAATGTAAAATTGTACCCGCGTCTTATTTATTAAAGTAAATTGACTGGACGAATACACCTTAATTTTGGCAAAAAATGGATCGTCATTACTTCTCTATTCTTGCTCTTCAGGAATGTGTACGTACCAGTGAAAAGAAATGCCAGATGCTTTTCGGAATGCTTCCTTGCAGCCATAAACTGCGCAATAATAGACCATAGTCTATTGTTGACTGGTATAAATATTGAATTTAATGGAACTACCCAGAAAAAATCCCCTTCGCCCTGCTCATTATTTATACCTTCGTCAGCTGATCAAGATGTTGATTTCAAACATGGATGTGTATAACAGCTGGATCGCTTACCAAATATTGAACATGCGAGCCGTCGTCTGCTAGCTCCGCCGCCATATTGGATGGATTAATCAGGGAATGCGATAATGAGTCTATTCATTATGCTTTAAAATAGCACAATGCAACGTTTCTGGTAACTGTTAATAAATTATCTGACATAAATTATATGTTTTAGATATATTACATTTTTTGTGTAGTAGGTTTTTGTCTCCCCATTTGCCTATAAAACTAAAACACCTAAAAGCGGCGGGCAGAAAGGCACCAGCTGTTGAAGTGATCACATCCACTTCTAAACTCACTCTGAAGGTAATTTATTCACTTTCGTATTGCTTTTATACCCATTTTCAACAAAGAGAACTAAGAGCAGATTAGCCCTTTTTCCGGAAATAGCTTGTTTAAGTTTAATTCCTTATTCAAAAGGAATTTTGTATAATGCGTAAGCCATAAGAGATAGACAAAAAAGTACTATACCAAAAATTACATTTTTTTTTAAAATGCACACATTTTTTTGTAGCATTAGACATTTTGGAGATATTCATTATTATTGGTTTGAATTTTCCAATACTTAATGTTTACTCTCCCTATTATATACTTCAAGAGGGTGTATTGTATTTCATAAAAAATTAGATTGATATTTCTCAGAAAATGCATGTTTTGAAGCCCCCTGAACACAAAAAAGGTATTTTTAGAAAATGGTTCCTCTGTATGTCTGTCCATCGCGCATGCAGCAGAACTCAAAAACAAAAATCTGATAAATCTAAACTTGGTATTTAAGTTCAGCATCTACAAGGATGTAATGCAAAGATTTTCAAGAAAATCCCCCTAAACCAAACCACCCTTTCACCTTTCTCAAAAGTTGCTCTAATGATTTTGATTAAAATACTATATATTTGATATATTTGCATGACAAATAAAATGTATATCTTGAATTTTCTGGGAAAATACCTTCCTCTTCATTCGGAAGGAATTTTGTATAATGTTGCATAGCTGATAAACATTAAGAGAAAGACAAAAACATATTACAAAGAAAATATAGATCAATTTAAAACATATAGTTTATTTCACGTATCTTTTTGTGACATAAGCCATTCCTAGATATCCGTTATTAATGGTTCAAATTGTTCAATATTTAGCTATTCTTTAAAAGTTCTGTTGATTTTCAGCTGTTTCTTGTGATGTCATGGAGAGAGTATGGAATTTTAAGGCCAGCAAATGGAGACATATGGCTATTGATTAACGATTTTACTATCCATAAGTAGATAGGAAAATAAGCTTTCGTAACAGTAGTTCGTAGGACCTATATAAAAATATACAGTAGTGAGTAGAGAAATTCATTAGAATGCAACACAGATTTTTTTTTCTGATGTGGGCTTAAAAGTGTATTAAAACAGTAGTAAAATATAACTTTAAAGAATGTGATAAACATTAACTTCTCTATTTATAGATGAAACCCATTCTCCGATCCTCTTCTCACTAAACTCTCAAGTTTGATAATGCTGGCATTAAAATTATAAATGATAGAAGAAATGGTACTTAACTTAAACAGTGAATAGAGAAATGGAAAGCTGCCATCTCACATTTGAATGGTATATCATGGGTCAAGCAGATAGCAAGAGAAACAAAAAGAAAAATCTGATGTGTTACACTCACATGACTTTCTCTATTCTTATTGCTAATTTTCTTGTAGGTGCAAGGGAAATATGTTAGGCTTTAAGCGAGTCAAATCTTTTAAGAGCTGGTTGCTATGTGGAGATTCCATTCTCTTTGTATGTCCAGGACATAAAAAAAATGAATAACGAATTTGAGAAAAAGTATAAGTATTGGAAAATTTAAGGGAATAACAAGCTATATCTCGCAAACGGTTCACTCAACAAAAGAAATGTATATGACATAAATTGTGTATTTTAACGCGATCTACATTTTTTGTGTAGTAAAATTTTGTCTATCTCTTATGGTTTACCAGTTATGAAAAAGTCGTTCATAATGAAGAATACTTTTGGAGACATTCCCAGAACATTCGAGATATACATTTTATTTGTCATGACAATATCTTAAACATATGATATTTTAATCAAAATCGTTAGAGCCGTTTTTGAGAAAATTAAACTTTTCGAAAAATGTTCCATGTAAAGGGTAGTCTGGGGTGGGGGGATTTTCTTGAAAACCTTCGTGTCGCATCTCTGAAAAATACTGAACCTAAATACCAAGTTTGGTGTTTATCCGACTCTTCGTTTTTGAGTTATGCTGTTCACAGACACACAGACAGACACACACACGGACATGTTTCCAAAAATGCTTTTTTTGGATTCAGTGAGTCTCAAAACATGTATTTCCGGTGAAATCTCGGTATCGAAATTTTGGGTGGAATACAATACTTCCCCTACTTACTATACGTAGTAGAGAAAGTAAAAAAATTAATAACGAATTCCCATTTGAGAAAAAGTATTGGAAAATTTAAGGGAATAACAAGCAATATCTCGAAAATGGTTCACTCAACAAAACAAATGTATATGACATAAATTGTGTATTTTAACGCGATCTACATTTTTTGTGTAGTAATATTTTGTCTATCTCCTATGGTTTACCAGTTATGCAAAAGTCGTTCACAATGAAGAATACTTTTGGAGACATTCCCAGAAAATTTGAGATATACATTTCATTTGTCATGAAAATATCTTAAACATATGATATTTTAATCAAAATCATTAGAGCCATTTTTGAGAAAATTAAAATTTTCGAAAAATGTTCCATGTAAAGGGTAATCTGGTGTGGGGGGATTTTCTTGAAAACCTTCATGTCGCATCTCTGGAAGATACTGAACCTAAATACCAAGTTTGGTGTTTATCTGACTGTTCGTTCGTGAGTTATGCTGTTCACAGACACACACACGGATATGTTTCCAAAAATGCTTTTCTTGGATTCAGGGGGTCTCAAAACATATATTTCCGGTGAAATCTCGGTATCGAATTTTTGGGTGGAATACAATACTTCCCCTACTTACTATACGTATAGAGAAAGTAAAAACTGAATATTAAATAATAATGCTGGATCTTTTTAAAATGTAATGCTATTTAAGAATGTTCATAACGGTTACTCAATACAAATTTGAATTTCAATGTTTAAATTCAAAAGTTTATGTTCAATTTTTTTTTCATAAATACCTATACATAGTCAAGAGAAGTGCTGAAATATGAATGAAGTTATTGCAGTTTATTTTGAAATATTACTCTAAAACCTTTCATTAATTCCAAAAACCCATAAAAGTCACACTCTAGAAACAAAAAGTCACAAACCTTATTATGTACTTAAGTTTAATGTGATACGTTTCAGGAAATATATAAGTAATATATTCCAGAGATCTACAAGGGAAATTCAAGACACAGCTGTGACCAGATCATATGCAGAAGAGAACATGAACACAGGACCACAGTATGGTGCCTCAAGTGTTGAGTACAAATATAATTTTGTAATAGTGATGGGTTTCTATTAAAGTTTATAAATTTACTTTGGTAGCAATTAAATATTCTTTTACTGAAAAAGACCCACTATAAAGTTTTGTTTCTGGATAATTCAATTGCAAATTTTTCTAATAATTTTTACTGTAGTTCAATGTAATATAATGCAATTAAATTTTTAAATCCAACAATTCATAATTTTTTTACTTTCTCTACTACGTATAGTAAGTAGGGGAAGTATTGCATTCCACCCAAAAATTCGATACCGAGATTTCACCGGAAATACATGTTTTGAAACCTCCTGAATCCAAAAAAAGCATTTTTGGAAACATGTCCGTGTGTGTGTGTGTGTGTGTGTGTGTGTGTCTGTGTGTGTGTGTGTCTGTGTGTGTGTGTGTCTGTGAACAGCATAACTCAGAAACGAACAGTCGGATAAACACCAAACTTGGTATTGAGGTTCAGTATCTTCCAGAGATGCGACACGAAGGTTTTCAAGAAAATCCCCCCACCCCAGACTACCCTTTACATGGAAGATTTTTCGAAAATTTTAATTTTCTCAAAAATGGCTCTAACGATTTTGATGAAAATATCATATGTTTAAGATAATGTCATGAGAAATGAAATGTATATGTCGAATTTTCTGGGAATGTCTCCAAAAGTATTCTTCATTGTGAACGACTTTTGCATAACTGGTAAACCATAAGAGATAGACAAAATGTTACTACACAAAAAATGTAGATCGCGTTAAAATACACAATTTATGTCATATACATTTCTTTTGTTGAGTGAACCGTTTTCGAGATATTGCTTGTTATTTCCTTAAATTTTCCAATACTTATACTTTTTCTCAAATTCGTTATTCATTTTTTTTATGTCCTGGGCATGCTAAGAGAATGGAATGCGTCATATAGCAACCAGCATTAAAATATTTGACTATCGCTTCAAAGCTACCATATTTTCCTTGCATCTACAAGAAAATTACCAATAAGATTAACATCTCGATATCTCGATTAACATGAAGCATATGGAGAATAGGCGTTTGTAAAATTAGGTTGTACAAGAGTAGAGAAAGTTATGTGAGTGTAACACATCAGATTTTTTTAAATAGAGCTAATATTGTTCAAACAACCTAATATTTGATTTGTTTTAAAAAACAAACTAACATCTTTAAATTTTAACCCATCTCTTAATACACAGTTCAGTTCTGAAACATAATTTTTCAATACAAAATTACGAGGGGCGTCCAATAAGTAAGTTTCCCTCTTTTATAAAAAACATTACACACAATTGATCATGTTGAATTAATTTTATGTATATTGTACAATCCTTTTGTTACTTTTCTACATAGTCAACACATTTTTTCAAGCATTTTTGGGGACATGACACAAGTTTTTCCAAGCCAGTGTTTACCAGGTCGGGTCCTGTGCTCGCAACCAGCATTTGACTTCATCATCGGTGTTAAAAGTGCTTACCTTTGAGTTGGAGGAACATGTGAAAATCACTTGGGGCAAGCTCTTGTGAATACGGAGGATACGAGAAAACTTCCAAGTTGAATTTTGACCCAGGTGGAGCTCTGGATTCAACTGGGAAGTTTTCTCGCATCCTCCATATTCACCAGATCTTTTCCCAAGTGAGTTTCACACGTTCCTCTGACTCAAAGTTCATCATGGAGGTAAGGTTTTTTAACACCGTGATGAAGATCAATCAGAAGTGAACAGCTGGTTATGAGCACAGGACCCAATCTGGTACGACACTGGCTTGGAAAAACTTGTGTCACGTCCCCAAAAATGCTTGAAAAAACATGTTGACTATGCAGAAAAGTAACAGGAGGATTGTACAATATAAATAAAATTAATTCAACATGATCAATTGAGTGTAATGTTTTTTATAAGATAGGAAAACTTACTTATTGAATGATCCTTGTAGTTTTGAGGTATTTTTGAAACTTCAATTTGTTTTAAATTGACGTGTAATACATATTTGGAAAATTTAAAATAACCGTCAATATTTGGAGAGATACTTACAGAATTGAACTCAAAGATTATAGAGGTTACTAACCCATGCCCAAAAAGGTCCAATGTGGATTATAATAATGTACAGAAACAACCTTTTCATGTTTTAAAACAAAAAATACAGAGTTAACTTCAGATTTATTAAGGCTTCCATACTTTATTTTAGCTTAAATATTTTGCTAAACCTCTAGTTGGGACCTTTAGGGGCATGTAGATTTAATACTTACATTTCTTATAACTAAATTACAAAGCTATAACAGCTTAGTTTCAAAGGTTTGCTTAAAATTTGATAATTTAAAATTATTGTTTAAAAGAAATATTCTATAAAAATGTAATGCTTTTTGCAGAACATTAGAATTTATATTAACTTGGTTGTAAAATGTTTCAGAAAGGAGATGTAGACATATTCTGGTGATTTAAAACAACAACTATATTAACATTTGGAGAGTAAACCTGAGCACAACACAGGAATTCATTCAAGGAATGAGTGATTTAAGATTCAAAATACATCCTACTAAATGTAGCAAAATATTTTGCATGATGTAACTTTAAATTTTTGTTGTTGGTTTGTTTTGCTGCCCAGAGGAGTGAATCTTATTTCCCTAATTTCCTTAAAGGTGAATTGGAAGGGAAATTCTCAAGGATAAATTATGTAACAATTGTCTGTCTTTAACTTAGAGTTTATTAAACATTATTAACATATTCGGATTTGACAATTAAAATAATTGCACATTGACTGAAAAGCTTTCATTATTCAATTACCTTTTGGCATGAAAGATTAAATTTTCATAAGACATAAGAAACCTTAAGAATTTACGTTCTTTCTTCATCACACCAAAGGAACTATTTCTTTCCAGCATTCAATTATTTACAATTTATTTTACATAAACTATAATGATCTAACACCTTTTAAGTTCCATTTTAGAAAAGGCCACAATAAACAAGACATACAATCTTAAATATAAAATTTTTAATTACTTACAACGAAACAGATGATAGGAAAAATTTCACAAGTCCAAACCTGAATGCTTGATGGTTACGTGGTCCCTAGACTTGGAGGCGTGCCTTAACCTAGTAGGGTTGTTCTTTCTTGTGTCCCCGGTAAAATACTCTCTGCTCTTCTCTTATTTTCAACCCATGAACCGGCTCAAGAAGGAGAGGTGATGTCATACACCATCGTGCTGCCACCAATGCCAGACATTGTAACTCAAACCAGTGACCTCTCTTGTCAATTGTAGAAATTAGTATCCGTGAGCATAATATTGTTGGCGCTCAGTTTGAGGACTGTAACTTATTCCTTGTATATATACAGATGGATCCCTCATCAATAAAAAAAACACCGGTGCAGGAGTATACTGTAAATATTTTGCACAGTATCTAACATTAGATGAAACGTCAAACCACTATGATGGAAAATTAACAGCTATAAAAGCAGCATTACAAAACATTTTATATAGACCATACATAAAACAAAAAATAGTCATCTTATTAGACTCAAAATCAGCCATAGATGGAACAGTAAATTACAATAATAAACAACAAGAAATATTAAAGAAGTAAGAAGCCTAATTAAAGCAGTTGAAACTAGAAATCATGTCACTCTACAATGGATCCCATCTCATGTCGAACTTTTGGCCAATAAACATGCGGATCAATTAGCAAAGAAAGGTGCAATACAACAAATAAAAGATGTAGGACAAATAGAAATAAATACATAAACAATTAAATTAACATTAAACAACATTTCAAAAGACAGCAGAGACTTGAAGAAGATAAATTAAAGTATGAAGATTATAAGACTATTAAAGATAGAGTTGATATACACAAAAAGGCCAAGGAAGACTGCAGTGGCCTTATTTAGGATGGCAACTGGCCACGATTGCCTCACAGAACACCTCTACAAGATACAATGCCTACCTACACCCAAGTGCACTCTCTGTGAAGAAGATGTCATCGTGAACAAACAACATTCGCCAAATGCAAAGGTCTTAAAAGTCATAACTTACAGACTTTATATTGGGAAGCCAGAGGGAAAATGATGCAGATCAATTAATCTCCAGTGCCATTGGTGAACAACAACAACAACAACAACTTATTCCTTGTAAGGAGAATGGGAACATAGTTTATGGCTTTAACATAATTCAACAATTCAAAGGGATATTATTCCGTATGCAGGTAGGAGGAATGAAATTTTAAGAAACTTACGGAATCAGAGTTTTTTAATATGCAGAGTTGATTGTGTTGTATCTTGGGTTCTCATTCAAGTTTAGATGTGCAGATCTTACGGCTATGCCCTGTTGGTGCCTTCGGCCGCAACTGCTCCACTCCTCTTCTTCTAAAAAACATCCCTCGGCTATGCCTTGAGACTGAGGGTCCTCAGTCCCTCGGCTATGCCTTACAGCTTAGGGCCCTTGATGTTACAATTTTGGCAGCAGAATGCGTATTAAAAAACCCGGTTCCATAAGTTTCTTAAAATTTCATACCTCCTACCTGCATATGCAATAATCTCCATTCAAAGATATATATAAGATAATGGTGGTGTTTTTAATTTCTTGTAAAAATTCTCTGCAGTCTATTCCACAATTTATATTCATAATTAGATGAACGGCTCTTTTTTGAATTGTAAATATCTTGTTTGGTGTATTAAAGCATATGTCAGAATATGAAAGATAAACCTGATCCGAATCATTTCCTAATGGAAGTATGTTTATTCTGACCTGTATAAACATTTCTTTGGTCTGTTAAATACTTTTGTAGAGAAATAGGATGGTATCTTCCACACCTTTTATACATTTCTTGTTCTGATTTTTTGTGTTTTGCAGCATGAGCAGCAAACTCAAGTGAATTCGTTCTACTAATGCAGCTCTGGTGTCTTTTAATGCTGCAAGAAATACATCCCATCTACTTCAGCAGGAGATTTAATTTATTGTACCCTAAACTTCGTTAAATTGATAATTTTTTATCTTTGTAAACTGTGATTCACCGTTAGATTTCAATACAGAAATGTTGGCTTCATCAACAATACAATTATTAGTACAAAAAGAACTGGTCTAATTAGATGTAATACACAAATCCTAATTTATTACATGAGTGGGTACGTAAACTAAATTTTGGAATTGTAAACATAGTATATTCCATAAGAAAGCTTATAAACTAATTCATTTCTAGATATTCTTCCACTGAAAAAAAACAACCCTGTATTAGGAATTTTTTCATATCTTTTTTTGAAGACTGTTAGGGTTTTAACTTTTTTTTAAATATGTGGGGAGTTTATTAAACAATTGAATGCCATTATAATATGAACTTTTTTCATATAGGGTTCTTTTATGACTTGTAATGTGCAGTTTAGATTTATTTCTTGTATAATAAGTCATGTATATCAGCATTTGTGTTAAAACTATTTTGCTGCTTATACATTGTTACCAGAGTTTCAAAAATGTATAGCGAAGAAACAATCAACAGTATGAACAGTATGAAGTAAGGTTTGTAGCTTGTGTTGCTGCAAAGGTTTAACATTATTCTAATTGCCCTTTTTTGTTTGTGTTATAAAGATTTTGTTTTTATAACTGGATTTTCCCCAGAATATTATACCATATGATAAATGACCTTGGAAATGTGCAAAGTAGGCCATTTTAAGTACATCAAGATTAACTGAAGTTTTAAGGGTATATAATGCAAAACATGTTTGGGATAATTTTTTAGATAATACATCAATGTGGATTCCCCAGTCAAGGTTACTATCAACCCAGATTCCAAGAAATTTAATTTTATGAGACATTGTTATTAATTCATTTTCTAAATAAACTTCGGCAAAATTTAACTTTTTGTTAACTTGAATGAAAGCCATTTCATGTACTAAATGTGAAGATAGGTATCCACAATGCAAGAAATGTTTTTGTACCTGAATGACAATCTTATACAGACTCAAAGGAATGATGGTGTTACTGTTATGCTAAAATAGTAAAACATTGGAAAATGAAATTATTTTTGGCTCCCATATGAATAATTATCCACTGGAACATAAACTTCATGTGAACTTGAGGACTGCTGAAGAAAAAATTGTCAGGAAAGCATTAAGAAATGGAAAATATTTGGACCTGTACCTATGTTATCCTCTGTGTATGATAAATCATAAATATACTATTCCTGGAGAGTGAACTGTATGATAAACTCATATATCAGCAACTCTGTAAAATATTGTAAAGTGTATGTGCATGCATATAAAAGAATAGCATTTAAATATTGAGATGAAAAGTGTAATAACTAAAATAAAATACACATTTAAAGGTTCAATTTTTGAAGATTTAGAAGCTTGTAACAGTGATGTGTCATAATTTAAAATAGAGAGTTGAGGGTTGTTACACTACATCACTATGATATTCTTACTTGAACGCGTTTCGGGAGACGGCTTGTTCCCATCGTCAGCATTTTCTCTCAACTGATTTTTGCCGGTCATCGTCTGGGGGATGTGTGTGGTTTGTGGTGTTCTCTGGTGCTGGGCTGATGAACCTCCAAAGGCTGTTGGGTGGCGGCAGTTCAAAATTCATTAGGTGATTCCTGTGTTTGACAATATGTATTTTTTCCCAGATGTCCAATTCATTGCTGCTGTTGATCGGTTTTAAGAGTTTTATGTTTGGAGTGATATCATGGTTTGAAGACCAGAAATGATGTGCTACTGCTGATTTATCTTGCTGCTTTTGGTAAATGCATCTCATATGGTCTTTAAGTCTTATTTTAAGATTTCTTTTTGTTCTTCCTATATATACCAGGTTACATTCATTACAATCAATTTGATATATACCAGCTGATTTATCGTTGGGGATAGGATCTTTTGTTCTGTTGCATAGTAGTTTCTGTATGTTGTGGTTATTCTGTGGAGACAGGGTGATGTTGTATTTTTTGAAAATCCTTTGAAATTTATGATGTGTCCAAGGGTGATAAGTGAATTTTCTATATGCTTGTGGTTTTTGTTGTCTGAGTAACGAAGTCATTTGTTGGATGTATTTCTGTCTTTCAAACCTTTTTATCTTCTTATCTATTGTTTTTTTCTGGTATCCATTCATAGTGGCTATGTTGATAATGTGTTGGTATTCTTTCTGGTATTCCTCTTTCTCCATTGGTATATGTACTAACCTGTTTGTAATACTATTTAAAATTGCATGTTTGTGGCTTGTAGGATTGTAGCTATTATTTTTAATATAGTTTTCTGTGTGCGTTGGTTTTCTGTAAATGCCAAACGTTAGTTTGTTGTGTGCATTATTTCTGATGATCCTGATGTCTAGGTAGGGTAATTGGCCATTTTCTTCTTTTTCCATTGTGAATTTTATAGATCTTTTTTGTAAATTTAATAATTTCAAAGCATCTTCTGAAAGTTTTTTTGGAACAATAGCAAAAATATCATCTACATACCTATACCAGGTTTTGAATAGATGTGGGAAAGATTTAGTAATATGGGATTCAAAATGGCTCATATATAGTTCTGCTAAAAATGGTGAAAGGGGGTTTCCCATAGTTAGGCCTGAGGTTTGATTAAAGATTTTGTGATGGAATGAAAAGAAATTCTGGTCCAGACATAAATTTGTTAGTTTCAGGTAATCTTCTGTTTGTGCTCTAGGTGTGCCATTGTTTAATATCCAATTTTCTAGGAGTGGTAATAATTCTTCTTTTGGTATGCTTGGGAAGAGTGCAGTGACATCAAATGATACCATCATGTCTGTGGGTGATATAAAACATTTAAAGGTGCCAGATATAAGTTAAGAAATAAGGTATAGGTTATGTTGTACTAGTCGGCCATGATATAAGTGAGCTTGGAGGAGGGCACCACAGTTTTTTGTTGACAATCAAGGATAGTGATCAGAGGGGAGTGAGAGGCAAGGTGATAGGGGAATTCACAGTTGCAGGCCTTAGTTTCATTAGTAAATGCATCTTGCACTGTGGATGCTCTCTTTACCTGACTGTCCTGATGCCTTGTCCACTTGTTCAATAACTGTTTAGTTCCTCTTCCTGCCGAATGTACTCATGTTGTGGAAGACTAGTAGGTATGTTGCAGGGGCATCATTAAGTGGGTAGGGGGGCAACTTCCCCTCTCAAGGTTATGGGGCTATTGGTTATTGTTACTCTATCAAAAGCAAGATTATTATAACTGTACTTTTAATAGTATAAATAGTGATACAGCTACTGAGATAGTGTATCACAGCTGCGTTGAGTCCCAAATTAGCTATGGCATCCCCTTTTGGGGTTCCTCTCCAAAAGCAACACATATTCTCACAATCCAAAGAAGAATTTTAAAGGTAATTCTGAAGGTACCCATACTAACACCAAGTAGATACATATTCAATGAACTTAAAGTTTTGCCTATCCCATGCCTATATATTTTTGAAACCTTATACTTCATTCATAATAATATAACTATATTTCAAAAGAACTCAGAATATCATAACTACAACACACGAAATCTCAATAACTTAGATAGCCACAGGCTTACAAAAAGCCTAGCAAGCATTTCCTATCTCAGTATGTTAATGTATAACAAACTAGATGCTTCAATAAAAAACTTAAATAAAAAATCTTTTAAAGGTAAACTAAGAAAGCTACTTCTAAAAAGGCAATATTTACATATAAATGGCTATTTAAATGAACCATGTTTTTCATAATTACATAATTAAAATACTAGATTATTTAATTTTGTTATTCTGTGACATAGTATTTTTGTAAAGAAACTGACGTGTAATTATTTTAGTATTACTTGCTGTAATGTAAAATTTCTACATATCCAATCCCGATGTGTCCGAAAAACAATGTAAGTTGTTTCCCAAAGGATGAAATAAATAAATAAATAAAATATTTAATTTTGAAGATTGAAAAGCTAGTAACAGTGATGTGTTATAATTTAAAATAAAGAGAGTTGAAGGTTGTTACACTACATCACTAAAATGTTCTTACTTGAACACGTTTCGGGAGACGGTTTGCTCCCATTGTCAGCATGTTTTCAACTGATTTTGCCGGTGGTCTGGGGAATGTGTGTGGTATATATATTTAATTACTTGATTTTGTAACTCAAGTTTGACTTGTGTGGGTTTTGAAGAGTACATAGTTGGTGATTTCAGTAAAAATGATACCTAGCCAGTGTTTAAAACAAGCTTATACATTTATATGATGGAAATGGCAGAAATCACTGGATTGTGAGTGAAAAGCTTTGATGAACATAACGGCAAATAATGTTAAACAGATGCTTATTGATTATGAATAATACAAGGGTCATTTTAAAAGTTCTCCCTACTGTAAGATAGAAGTAAAGAAAATAATTTATTTTACAAAATACCTTTACAGGCTTCAATATAATCTCCATTCTTGCTTATGACGACAGCTTCCCAACGTTTTGGTAAATTCTATATTCCGGATAGGGCACCTTCATTGTTGAGCTGTCTGATTACTCGGGTCACCTCACTGGAAACTTCATCAATTGTATCAAAACGTTTTCCATGGAGTGGTTCCTTCAATTTGGGAAACAAATCAAAGTGTGGTGGGCTCATATCAGGACTGCATGGTCGGTAAGGAAGTATTTCCCATCCATATTTGTAAGTGTTATTCTCACTAGTAGGGCAATATGCAGTCTTGCATTATCGAGCAAATTGAGGACACCAGCTGCAAGCATGTCAGGCCTTCTTTGATGAATTTTCGGGTGCAAAAATTTTTGCAGAAACAGCTTGTGGTACGCACCTGTTACAGATTTTCCGTGGGACACTCTATTTGTAGCTATGACTCATTCATGCCATACGCAAAAATCATCACCAGTTTCACCTTTGCGTATTGGCGGCAGAATTTTTTCGGGCATGGAGAATCTGAACTTTTCCATTCTGATGACTGAGACTTCAGTTCTGGCTCAAAATCTTGTATCTAGGCTTCATCAAGTGCAACAAACCTTTTCAGCAACTGTTCTGCTTCTGTTTGATAACATTGAAGCAATTTTTGTGCAATTCTTTTACGATCTGCTTTCTGCTCTTCACTCAGATCATGTGGAGCCCATCTGACAACAACTTTTCAGTAATGATTCTGTAAACTGAAGTGACAGACATTCTGGCCTCTTATGGAATTTCCTCACACATTTTTCATTGATCCTCTCTCAAAATGCCATTAACAATAATCTGAGAGGCGTAGTTTGTTGCAGTTGATGGCCTTCCACTTCTTGGGTTGTTCTCAATGCTTACCCGACCTTCACAGAAAATAGCAGACCACTGTGATAAGGTATCATACTAGGTGTTTATAGTCCACCAAATGCAGATAAAGACAAATTTCTAAACTTATTAGAAATATGCCTAAATACTATTACCAAAAATAATAAAATTATTATTGTAGGAGACATAAATATAGACCTGCTCACAGAAAGTAAACAGAAAAAGCTATTATCAGAACTGCTTGAAAGAAGTAACCTAACTATTCTAAAAACTGGCCCAACTAGAGTAACACAACGCACATCAACGCTTATTGATCATGCATATACTAACATAAAGTCTGAAGAGCTAAATATAGCCCTAATAAAAAATGGGCTTAGCGACCATTTTGGTCAATTAATAGAGGGTAGGTCGGCAAACATAAAAGTAGAACAAATTAAAACACTAAAGGAAGTCAAAAGAATTGTAAATAAAACTACATTAGAAGCATTGAGGGCCAACCTTGAACAGGTGGCATTCAGTAATGTATTTGAAACAACAAACATAAATGAGAAGTTCGAGTGCTTTATGAATACCTTAAGGTCATGTTTAGAGCAGTCTGCACCAGCTCGAACAGTAGTATATAAAAAACAAAAAAGTTGTAATTGGTCCACCAAAGGAATACAAAAATCAAAAAAGAGAATGGAATTCTTAAACAGTTTAACAGCCACTAAATTAGATGAAAACTCATACAGTTACATTAAAAACTACAAAATAACACTATACGCAGTGATAAATGAAGCAAAGAAGCTTCACAACAAAACGTTGCTTTTAAATGCTGAAAATAAAATTAAGGAAACGTGGAATATCATTCAAACCGTACATAAAGGAAACCCCTCTAAATGTGTAGAGAATTTGAAAATTGTAAAGGACGACTGCCTAATTCTAGACCCAGTGATCATAAGAAATGCTTTTAATGAATATTATACAAACGTTGTAGCAAAAATGGGAATTAAGACAAGAGATCACAAAATAAATGAAACCTCAGTTTGCAACTCAATGATATTAAGAGAAATCACACAAGCAGATGTCATTAAACAAATAAATACACTGAAATGTAAAAGATCTAGTGGCCTAGATGAATATTCAAACCAAATGATAAAATACTGCAAATATGAAATAGTGGACACTTTGACACATATAATAAATGAAAGCTTTAACGTAGGAACCTTCCCAAGTAAACTAAAACAGGTAGTAGTTAGGCCAGTGTACAAACAGAAAGGTTCCAAAGAACTGATTGAAAACTATCGCCCTATATCTCTTTGCTCAGGATTCTCTAAAATCATGGAAGGCCTTCTCCTTGAACAACTTCAGAACTACTGTAACAAATTTAATATCATATCACCAAATCAGTTCGGCTTCCAAAGAAAGAAATCAACAATACATGCTGTTAGCTTAGGAAATGATAAAATTGTTCAGGCTTTAGACAGAAAGGAGGTAGTTCTGGCAATTTTTCTTGATTTATCAAAAGCTTTCGACTGTGTTAACATTAAACATCTATTGTCAAAATTGGAAAACTTTGGGATAAGAGGCATACCGCTAGAATGGTTAAGTTCATACTTGCAAAATAGAGAGCAATGTGTTGAAGTAATTCATAATAATGGAGAACAACTGAAAAAAATTAAATCAACATTTAAAAGCATAACACATGGAGTGCCTCAGGGTTCAAAACTGGGACCATATCTATTCATTCTATACATAAATCGCTTATTTAAAATAATACAGGAGGCAGGAGGTTTAGCTATCGGGTATGCTGATGACACAACAATAGTGATAACAGGTAAGACGGAAAGAGAAGTACAAGATAAAGCAAACTCTTTATTAGAACTAATCAGAACTTACTTAGAAACATTAGGAATGGCACTGAATGCAAACAAAACTGAATGGATGCAAATTACGATTAGTAATAAAGCACAAAGTAACATCACATTAGCAATACAAAATAAGAAAATCTCCCAGGTTACACAGACAAATTTTTTAGGAATAGTCATAGACAATAACTTAAAATGGCACAAACATATAGAAAAGGTTAGTAACAAAATTAATAAGGGCATATGCGTATTGAAACAGATAACTCAAATTATGGATAAAGATAATATACTAAAGGTTTATTATGCATTTGTACACTCGCACCTAAATTATGGGATTATTTTATGGGGAACAGCGGGTAAGAAAAATATACTGAGAATATCTAGGCTACAGAAAAAAGCAATTCGAATAATGGAAAAACTTCAAAGGGAACAATCCTGTAAAAGCAGTTTTAAAAAACAAAAAATCCTCACAGTACCATGCTTATATGTATTTGAATGTCTTAAGTACATAATAAGAAATCACACTGAAGAAAAAAATAGGAATATGCATGGGCATAACACGAGAACACAGCAGAACTACTTTAGAAATAGGCTAAGGGGATCATTAACTTCCAAAAGTATTGAAAGTGTTGCAAAAGACCTATACAATCATTTACCTCACCCAATCAAAGAACTACATGAAGAAGTGAAAAAAATTAATGCAATAAAGACTTACCTGATTAAAAATGCTTTCTACTCAATTGAGGAATACAAAATGAAACAAAATCTGTGAGCCGTAACTTGGTCTTATAACATTAATCTTCTGAAATTTGTGTTTGATTAATTTTAGGTATTTAACCAATTCAATGTATCTATATCTGTTCAGCTTGTACCAAATACTACTTGTTTAATCAATAATGTACATATATGTTCCTAACTTGTGTAAAATTACTTGGTTAATAGATAAGGTAAATATGTTTTCTATCTTTAATAAACTTGACGATGCTTTGTAAAAATGTTGCAAATGGCAGAATAAAACTGAAACTGAAACTGAAACTGCTTATCATCATTGTAATTGTAACTATGAGAACGTAAAGCAGTTACGGGTATATTATAACTGTTTCAGCGGGAGTCAGCTGTGGCAGTGGCCACAGTTTGAAACAAAATCACTGTGCTATAAGTAATATCACAATGGTTAATATAATGAAACATGATAAATAAGCAGTACTGTGAATGGAAAGTCATTATAAACCTTACGCTAAGTTTTGAGAAATAGTTTGTTGTTACTCTAGTACTATAAGATGGTGTGAGCAACCTGGGTGCAAGTTTATGACCTGAACAGGGTTGCCATATGTTATAACAAGATTATTTGTCAGATTTTTTTTTTGCACAAATTTAACTTTTTATTATCATCCTTTTAAATACATTTAAAGGATATGTCTACTTACAAATATAAAATAATTTAACAAGTACAGCTTATAATTTTACATTACTTCTTTTAGATTGCATTTACATTAAGTTTACCTTAAATATCATTTTCACTTTACGTTGCTTTACCATGTCTAAATTCATCTATACTATAAAATTCATTTTCTATTAAGCATTTCTTTATTGTTTTCATCATTACATTTGGCTGGTTTATGTTCTTTATTTCTCTAGGTAATTTATTGAATAATTCTCTTCCTCTAACTTCTATGGCACGATTATTTAGAGTTCCCCTTAATGTTATTCTATAATAATCGTCATTGTTTCTTAAATTATGGTTATGTACACTGGAGTTGTTTTGCATATTTATATTTATCACAGTTTTTATGCATTCATATATACGAGGGCTGATCAATAAAGACTGAGACTGATTTTTTCCTGTAACTTTCTTGAGAGTTTCCTGTCTCTACCATGAATATTTGAAAAGAGCGGGGTTTCGTGTATAATGTCCATAGGCGGCAGCACTCTCATATCGATAGATTGGTAGTAATGCTGTATATTGTTGACCCTACTTGAATTCCGCATACCACTCGACAGGAGAGGAGCAATAAAATTTTGTTTTCGTTTAAATCATACAGCCTCTGAAACTTTGGAAAAGCTGAAGGAAGCATACGGTGAAGATGCACTACCTTGTGCAACAGTGTTTAGGTGGTTCAAAGACTTCAAAGAAGGGCGAGTCTTCTGTGCTAAGCAAGGTAGGCCTGGTGCTTCGGCTTCTGCTATGACTAAAGTCAACATCAACACAGCTGCTGATTGTTGTTCTTCCTCACACTACTGCTACAGCAGCGTACTACACGCCAGTATTGGCTACATTGAGGAAGCACATTGCAAGGAAACATCCAGAACTTCATCAGAATGGGTGGCAACTTCATCACAACAATGCATGGCCTCACGTCGCAAATCAAGTCCAGGAATTCAACATCACCTGCGTACTGCATCTGGCTTATAACCCCAATCTTGTCCCCTGTTATTTCTTTTTTATGCCCATCACTAAAGGCAAAACTCCGGGGCATTCGATTTGAGAGCACTGAAGCGTGCTGAGGAAAAGTGAGGCGATTCTCAAAGGCCTGACAAAGAATAGCCTGCACCATGTGTTCGAGGACTGGCAGAGATGCAATAAAAAGTGCATTCAAGTAGGAGGGGACTACTTTGAAAAATATCATGTCAACATTGAAATGGAGTAATAAATACTGTGAAAAAAAAATCAGTCTCAGTCTTTATTGATCAGCCCTCGTATACATATGACACTGTTAACAAGTTTTGATTCTTAAACACCCCCCCCTGCAAGTTTGTTTGATTTTTCCATTTTGCTTATTATTCTAATGGCCTTTTTTTTGCAGTTAAGACTTTATCCATTTTTCTTGCTATAATATTTCCCCATAACGTAATTCCATATCTTAATGTGAATAAATAAAAGCATAATAGACCTGTTTCATTGTTTTATTGTCCATTATTTTAGTTGATTGTCTCATTACATAAATGTCCTTATTTATCTTTTTTCTAATTGATGCTACATGAGATTGCCAATTTAAATGTTTATCAATTATTACTCCAAGAAAATTAGTGCAATTTATTTCTGATATGTTTTCCCCATCTATACTTAGTTTAATAGCTGTTTAGAGCTCCATTGGCAAATTTATTGTTACCAAAGAAAATAATGGCAGTCGGTATTTTATAGCTTTGGTACATTTCAGGCGAGCGGCGCCGTGGTCGAGTGGTTAGACTGCTCGCCTTCCACCGAGGCGGCCCGGGTTCAATCCCAGGGACCTGCATGTGGGATTTGTGGTGGACGAAGCGGCGTCTGGGCGGGTTTTCTCCGGGTTCTCCGGTTTCCCCCGCCATTCATTCCACCAACTGCTCCATCATCACCTTTCCTTTCATCCATTTCACCAACATTTCGTTTCATCTACTTCCTTCATCCCATACCAGGCATCGGGCTGATCCCCCATCCTGGCTGTTCTGTCTGATCCATGAGTATCTGCTCCTCGACGGGCCTCTGACCCCAGGACACCCGCCTGTAAGTCCTGGGGGGTGTAAGTCCTACATAAGAGGAGGGTAAACAGATAATGAATGAATGAATGAATACATTTCAGGCATGGAAGCACTTTTTATGAAGTATGCTATCACATAAATATTAAGCACTATTAACTGTGCAGTTATTTTCATTTTAATTCTTTTTTAAAATATGTGTTACATTCACATGAATTTCTCTACCCTCTTATCATTTTAGGTGCGCAAATTATTCTTATGAAAGTGTATTTATCTATATACCTCCTTTTAATTAAGATAAACCTTTGTATAAATAGCAACATTACACACTTTGTTACATTAGAAAGAGAACAGCAATACCCAAATGTTTAAGAATTGGACACTATATTGTGGCCTTAAAATTCCATACTGTTTCCATGCAATCATGAGAAACAAGTGAATGTTGACAGGAAGGACTTTAAAGAATGGCAGAGTATTGAACAATTTGAACCTTTAATAACGAATACCTCAGAAATGGCTTATACCACAAAAAGAGTTATTTGAAATAATTTGTGTTTTAAAGAGTTCTACATTTTTTGTGTAGAGAAGGAATTTTGGATAGTATAGCGTAAATGAAAACATACTACAGAAGAAATTCAGATCTCTTTAAAACACACAATTTATTTCAAATAAGTTTTTTTGTGGCATAACCCATTTCTAAGATATCGATTATTAATGATTTGAATTGTTCATTTTTGTTCTTCTCTTAAACTCCTGTCAACACTCAGTTGTTTCTTGCGATGTCATGGAAACAGTATGAATTTTAAGGCCAGCGTATAGCGTCCAGTTGTTAAACATTTGACTATCGCTGTTCTCTTTGTATCTATAACGAAACGTGTAATGTAGCTATTTCTGCAAAGGTTTATTTGGAAAATGTAGTATATATAGAAATAATAGAATAGTTTGTATACCCACTAATAAATGATAGAGGGTAGAGAAAGTCGTGTGAATATATCACAGATTTTTTTTATTGTATTTTGTTTACAAGTTTCCCTGTTTTGTGACATACTATTAAGTATTATGTGTAATCTATATCGTTTAAATTAAGCTCTGAAGAAGTAATTTATTAGCTCCACGTATGGATGCCAATTTGAAGAAGTTATATTGTTGTAGGAGTTGTATTATATTTCAACTGTTGGGGAGCCGAACTTGTAGTAGTTGCAACCACAAGTATAGTAAACAGTTTCCGGTAGCCTTCGCCCCAAATGTACTTTCAGGTGGCCTTTGCCCCAAGTTTAAAAAAATATTAACTTTGTAATTAAACTGTTTCTTTAAATATTTAATATTTATGTTTGCCTCGGCTGTGTCAGTATTATTGTTAGAGACACATTTCTCTTAGCAGGGTTGTGGTGCTACTAAGAATGTAGGCTTACACAGGTTATAATTTTACTTTACTCCTTTTATTAATTCTTGATACATTGTAAATAACACTTCACTGATATAAAGAGCTGTGAGATTCTTTAATTAATTACTTGCACTTTTTAAGACGTAAACTATTTTTCGTCTCACACGAATACGTATTAAATCTCTTGAGGACACTTTTTGCGTCTGGTTAGTATCGCTGTCTGCAACCAACTGAATTGATTTCAATCGCCTAAACTTGTAAATTTCTGTATTTCAAGTTTCTGATTGGCTATTCCTAATCCAATAGAATACCTTCATTTAGCTAAAGCTTTTTCTGGTTGTTGATTGTCTATTTTTATAAACTGTCACTAAAATTACATTATTGCTTACAAGTATCACAAGTAACATTTCAACTTTCAAATTCATTATTGCCTCAAGGTTACCTCATTGTTAGCAACTTTTGACCTATTTCTCACAGCTTCTACATTATTAAATTATGTAATACATTCATATAACATTATTGAACATGTATACAATAATATTAATATACAATGACTGTAATATACACTTTTTATATATTATTACACACACATATTGCTTTAAGGCGGGCTGTTATTGAATTTATATTACATAACTAGACCAAAATCATTTAAGTGTTAAAAACACTGCCTCAGCTCGAGTCTACTTTGATGCTATATTCTTATTGATAAATATGACTGCTGAAGTATATATTCACTCTGTTTGTCATGATGGATGATCTTACTTCCTTTAAACCTAAGTAATTGAAATGTAAGGCATTTAAGACTTTTTGGATGTTAAATTATTTTGAAACAAATATTTTTGTAGCAACAGTGATCTTGCTAATGATAACGGAGTGGCCTCTCACAGAAGCCATGCTTGCAGACTCAAAACCCCATTGTACCTCATATTTTGGCATTACTCTAGTTTGATGGTCCATATGAAACACACCACATCCTTGATATCTACCCCTCTCATCTCCTCAGGTTCCTAAAAGAAGGACCCTAAGGATACACATGTATGCACAGCGAATCCTTTGCATTCACATAGTATATGCTGTGAGGTCTTGTATAAGACCCATATGCATAGATGTCTGCGTAGAGTGTTGTGGCCCATGAGAAAGCCCACAACATCTCTGACCTTAACAACAGGGATCTTAGAACATCAAGTAGGTTATATTAAAAGAACATTCTTTTATTGTATTAGATTGTTTAAATATTTGTGTTCACTCCATAAACATGTTTCAATGTATAAATGCTTTCTTTCATTCATTCATTGTCTGTTTACCCTCCTCTTATGTAGGACTTACACCCCCCAGGACTTACAGGCGGGTGCCTGGGATCAAAGGCCCGTCGAGGAGCAGACACTCATGGATCAGACAGAGCATCCAGGATGGGTGATCAGCCCGATGGCTGGTATGGGATGAAAGAAGTAGATGAAGCGAAATGTAGGTGAAATGGATGAAAGGAAAGGTGATGATGGAGCAGTTGGTGGAGTGAATGGCGAAGGAAAGCGGAGAACCCGGAGAAAACCCGCCCAGATGCTGCTTCGTCCACCACAAATCCCACATGCAGGTCCCTGGGATTGAACCCGGCCCGCCTCGGTGGGAGGCGAGCAGTCTAACCACTCAGCCACGGCGCCGCCTTAAATGCTTTCTCAATTTGTAAAAAAATGTTTTCAGGTTAATTTTTTTTTCTCTTATGTAAAGGAACATTCTAGATCGTCATTATCATTTTCTATATATGTAAGTTTAAATTAGTGATGGGACGACACCACTATTTTTCGATACTTGATACCAATACTGATTTTTAGCATGATGCTCAATACTCGCTTTATAAAAACCTGTAAAAGTGATAGCTTGTTCACTGAATTATGTTCTTAGTAGTAGTTTTCTGTATATAAATGTATGTAACCAATTTGTGTTGTATGCTAATTCCGAAATTGCTCCTGTTTGACATTCTCCAGCTAGCAGTGTTTGTTGTTAATTAATGCTACAGATTATATATCCGTTATTGTTAGTCAAGGCAAATGATAATAATGGTAATAATAATTTCTTTTCTTCCCTTTTTATGTAACTATATGTTGCACTGAAAACTTTGTTTTAAAGGATTTTCTATCTATATAATGGAAATTAGTCATATGATATAACCTGTAAGCTAAATCGTGATTCAAGTTTGATTTTCATAAACACAAAACTAACAGATGGAAGGAAGGAACAAATATTTCCATGCGTTACATTTTCTTGCTCTTAAATTCTGATTTGTTTCTGCTGGATTCACAGATTTAGGTGACTGGAATAGGTATATATAACAGCTGAAGTGAGCCACCAAGCCAGGCTATTGTAGAAACGTTGCTTAGTGCATCAGCATCAGCTTCATTCACAACTCAGTTAATGCTGAATGTTACACCAGTGCCTTTACTGCTTTCCCCATTGTTTTGCATGGTTTCATTTAGACACAAAAATCCTTAGAAAGTTGCATTGATTCACCCACAGAAAACGCAGTCAAGGTCTATCAAGAACCATAGTCCAGCAACTCTTTGGAGACAATAACATGAAGTCTTGACTCCTTTCATTCCTTATCTAGCATAAAGTTAAACACAACAACTTTCAGTAATACAAAACTTAAAAATGTAAATGTATCAAAGGTTAATCTCAAAGTATTAGACACTTCGATACCACCGAGTGTCAAGAGTATCAAGGTCCCATCCCTAGTTTAAGGGGACAAGGTAGTCTGAACACATGGAA
Organism: Deroplatys truncata; assembly: GCA_030765065.1. Lineage (NCBI taxonomy): Eukaryota > Metazoa > Arthropoda > Insecta > Mantodea > Mantidae > Deroplatys > Deroplatys truncata. The sequence goes on along the minus strand of CM060989.1, from coordinate 10,769,874 downwards.
ATTACACCTTAAGTGTGTTAAATTACCACTGCTCTTAAAGTTCCCAATGGTTTTCCTGAAATTTTTAAGAATTATTCTATAAATCATGACAATTATTTCAAGTAGTTGTTCACATTGGTAGCTTATGTAGTTGAGTCCATAAAAATTATTTCATTCAGCAGAAAAATAATAAAATTACTCTTAAAACATGTGAATTCATGTACCTTTTTCTCTGATACTACTTGCAATACAGAATCACACTTTGGCATGCTTGTTCTTAGTATAATCAGCTATCTTCTGAATCTCAATTATTTAGTTATGTATATCAGTTCACTGGAAATTGAAAGAAAAAGTATTTGCAAAGTCAAAAATGTGGAAAATTTGCAATGTTGTTGCTTTCTTAATATCACTAATATACATTATAAAATTATGATTGTGGTTCAGAAGGTTTAACTATGTATTGTACACATGTACTGGAATTTCAGTTCTGTACTTCTCACTTTCTGAGAAAAAGGTACATAAGTATCCAAAAATGTTGTTTGGAGAAAACTGAATTTAAAGTTTGAACATTAAAATTCTGACACACTTCAATACATTCCAGGGTCATAATCATTTGCACCTACATTCCTGGATTGCTTCAGCTTTTCTGATTGTCTTCTCTTGGTCCTGGCCTCTGCTGAACTGCTCGCTGGGCATGATATAGTCGTTTGTTGTTGAAAAATACAAAAATGTTCTAAAAAGGGGTGTTGCATGACAGTTTTAAAGGAATGCAGACTAGCATTTAAATGGTATTTAAATGTCTTAAAAACCTCTTAACCCCCCAAAAGTATATGTTTTCTGAAACTGGAAATTATAGAGATTTTATTAGTGCCTAAAACAAAAAATGTAATATTTGACAATTTCAGAGTACCTTGTTCCTTAAATCTTGATAAAAAATTAAAAGAATCTATTTCGTTTTTATAAATCCCAGACTGTTCCTTCCTTTCTGACCAACTGCTTGTAAGCTTTTTTCCTCATACATTACACTACAGTCTCCATACATCTAGGAAAGCATTCTTTTGGCAGTTGTGTTCTGTTTCCTTGAAAGCATGCAAATAATCTAATCTACATTTATAATCATACTTGTTTTTAAATGGGAGTTCACTATAATTACAATCTTTGTGTGCATGTAAGTACCTAATATTGTCTCATTCATTAAATGCTCTGTGAACTACCTACTTTTCCTACTTTTTACCTACGGTAAGTACAGGATGTATTGTATTCCACCCAAAAATTCTATAATGAGATTTCACATTGGAAATAAAACTTCAGAGACTCCATGAATAAATGAATAAATAAAAATATTTTTAGAAAAATGTGTGGTACCAAACTTGGTATTTAAGTTCAATATATCCCAAACACGTGATACAAATTATCCTTTACAGGAACATTTTTCAAATGGTTTTCTTTTCTAAAAAATGGCTCTAACAATATTGATTAAAATACCATATATTAAAGACATTTGGATAAAAATTAAGATGTACATTTTGAATTTTTTGAAATAGCCTTGAAGTTCTCCTCATTTGGAAGGAATTTTGTATAACTGGTAAATGTACCACACAAAAATTGTAGATCTCTATAATTAATTTTTGTGGCATAAGTCATTTCCAAGATATCCATTATTAATTGTTCAATATTTGGTCATTTTTGAAGTCCTGTTGGCATTCAGTTGTTTCTCCCGATTGCACAGAGTGAGGCCAGCATATAATGTCCAGTACTTAAACATTTGACTGTCACTATTCCGTTTGTATCTATAACGAAATGTGTAAAGTAGCTATTTCTGCAAAGCTTTATCTCGTTTAAAATTAAATAGATAGAAAAATAACCTTTCGTAAGCATAGCTTATATACCTACTCAAACTTATTCACTGTTTGATTTCAATACAGAAATATTGGCTTCATCAACAATACAATTATTAGTACAAAAATAACAGGTCTAATTAGATGTAATACACAAATTCTAATTTATTACATGAGTAGGTACCTAAACTAAATTTTGGAATTGTAAACATAGTATATTCCATAAGAAAGCTTATAAACTAATTATTTCGAGATATTCTTCCACTGAATAAAAACAACCTTGTATTAGGAATTTTTTCAAATCTTTTTTGAAGACTGTTAGGGTTTTAACTTTTTTTAAATATGTGGGGAGTTTATTAAACAATTGAATGCCATTATAATATAAACTTTTTCCATATAGGGTTCTTTTATGACCTGTAATGTGCATATCAGCATTTGTGTTAAAACTATTTTGTTGCTTATACATTGTTACCAGAGTTTCAAAAATGTATAGCGAAGGAACAGTCAAGATATTTAACAATATGAAGTAAGGTTTGCAGTTTGTGTTGCTGCAAAGGTTTATAAACGATGCAGGCTAGTGAAAGCCATGTGAATGTAAAATAGTTTTTGTAAGTTCACTTCTATTATTTTGAATGTTTCATGTACATTTTAATAGGCCTTTCTTAAATTTGATGCTATCATTTGCAGCGGCAAACGAATTTTGAACAGAGGAAGTTAATGAAGATGGGAGTTGATTGTCCTGCATATGCTTAAGAATCCTCAAACCCTTGTCTTTTTTTATTTTTTATCGTATCTCCGTTTGCAGCAAGGAATAAAATATGAATATGTATGACACTGGTTATCCATATCTCATTATTATGCTGTTCGTCAGAATTAGAACAATTTTATAAGGACCATCGATGTGTATAAATGAGCAAGTAACTTTCTGCTCTGTGTGTGTGTGTGTATGTATACAGGGAGAGCCAAAAAACTACGAACTGGCTGATAGTGTAGATAGATTTCAGAGATAGAAATCGTAGTGGGTTAGGCCGGGGAACCGAGGGGGCCACAAATCTCTACTAATAATTCGTCCTCAAACACACTTTCAATTTTCTTCATCGAAATATTTGCCGCATGAGTTATTGCAGAGTATTGTTGAAAAAAGGTAAAATCACGCTCCCTGTCTGTTAATTCCCTAAAAACGGGGCAAAACTGCATTCACGTATGTACGGGCGTTAACTGTTGACTAAAAAAAAATGGCCCTGCGATTTCTATCTCTGGGGTAACTTAAAACAATGTGTACAAGACAAACCCACACACCTGGAAGAATTAAAACAAAGTATCCGCCAGGAAATTGCCAGCATTTCCCAACGTGAACTACGGCGAGTGATACATAATTTCCTAAACAGGTGCCAAAACTGTATGGACAACGACGGTGGTCAGTTTCAGCATCTCCTTTCATAAAGTTGGTAAGTAAAGCCGTTAAAAGTACTTTTAAAGGTGTATGGTTTCAGGTTGGTATGACCACGTCATCAGTTACGTATTCAATTTATGGAGGTAAAGTATATTCAATTCTTACCTATTCTGCTTTTGGCTGCTAATTTTGGACAGAGAGGCGCTTTTTGTACTCGAAACGAGCCACACCTCAGCCAGCACTTCCATCAGAGAAACCAGGTCACGCATAAGGTAATGTATTTTGCATTTTATATATTTAATGTAACATACAGGAAAACGTGCAAACATAACCTCTTGTCTTGTGTAATTGTTTCAAAATTCTAAATGGGTCAAGGTATAGGTTCACCTAGAAATTTTAAACTCTTCTAAATACAAATGTAATTCCACCCTTTAAATAGTTTTTGAACAAGAATTGATAAAACTGCATCTGTGGCCGAGTGGTTAATTTTTTGGCTTATCAACCCAGATGTCCCGCGTTCGATTACCGGCTGGGACGGGGAATTTTTCTTTAACCAAAAATCGTTATCTATGCTCCGCAGAGGCTGAAAGTGGGAGTGTGTTTAATAGCAAATATAGTGGTTTTCTTCTACACTGTGGCCGCCGTATCTCGGACTCCCGTCGAAACATTTATAATGTTTCCGCAACCGCCTCACGTTCTCATACTTACAAGTACAATTATAATAAGCACATACCTCAAGATAGGCAGAGGGCAGGGTCTCTACTATTTACAGCTTTGAACTTCCCGGATGCTGGATGGTGCAGCTGGCCCCCTCCTCCCTTAGATTTACACATCCCCTGGGGGTCCGGTACCGGGGAGCCCTCGTAGTGCGGAGGACGAAGCGAAGGTTTCCTTAGAGCATCCTTGTCCCCTGCCATGCACACGCCGAGACCTCCCGCCGACACTTGCAACGCTAAAACAGACAATGTAGATGAGAGGTGAAGTAAAATGAGAATGGAGGGTTAGGAAATTCGGGGGATGTAATGATCCTTCCCAGGTGACCCGGGGAAACACCCAAGGGTCTAGAAGGTCTTCAACGGGAATAGAACCTGCGACCTCCCGAATGCGGGCCACAGACGTAACCGCCTGAGCTAGCCCGCTCGATTATTCGCTGCACACAAACCAGTGGAGTAGTGTGGCAATAATCCTAAAGTAAGGAAGAATCATACAACAAAACCTTCATAACAATCAGCATCGTTTGTGGCGGAATTTGGCAGGGAAAACTAGCACCAATGACGAACCATCAGATTTAACACGTGTGTCACATATGTAGACCTTAAAGGATGTTTCAAATATCATGTTATGCCCGCATTAATGCACTAAACCTGTCTAGCACATGGTCGTTACCCAGATGCGGAACAAATTAGAGTCTGTTTTCCGGATGTTGATACTTTTATAACCGACGTGAAAAAGATATTTCGCAAGGCACTCTGAAGAATCGCAATATTCAAGGGGACGGAACCTAGTATTCCCCTGGCTTCACAATCAATTATAACTCTGGGGGACATGACTACAGGCTGTAGTGTACTAAGCCCAATATTATGACAAAGTGATTAATATAATTAATGTCTGACGAGAGAAAAACACTGCTATACTTTCTGTGAAAGACATAATTTCACCAAATTTGTTTTAAGATTTTTACTTTCTCTACTACATATAGTAAGCAGGGGAAGTATTGTATTCCACCCAAAAATTCGATACCGAGATTTTACCGGTAATACATGTTTTGAGGCCTCTGAATCCAAAAAACGCATTTTAGGAAACATGTCCGTGTGTGTGTCTGTGAACAGCATAACTCAGAAACGAACAGTCGGATAAACACCAAACTTGGTATTTAGATTCAGTATCTTCCATAAATGCTACACCAAGGTTTTCAAGAAAATTCCCCCACCCCAGATTACCCTTTACATGGAGCATTTTTCGAAAATTTTAATTTTCTCAAAAACGGCTCTTAACGATTTTGATTAAAATATCATATGTTTAAGATATTTTCATGACAAATGAAATGTATATCTTGAATTTTCTGGGAATGTCTCCAAAAGTATTCTTCATTGTGAACGACTTTTGCATAACTGGTAAACCATAAGAGATAGACAAACTTTTACTACACAAAAAATGTAGATCGCGTTAAAATACACAATTTATGTCATATACATTTTTTGTTGTTGAGTGAACCATTTTCGAGATATTGCTTGTTATTCTCTTAAATTTTTCAATACTTATACTTTTTCTCAAATGGGAATTCGTTATTCATTTTTTTGTCCTGGTAATACAAAGAGAATGGAATACTCCACATAGCAACCAGCTCTTAAAACATCTGACTATCGCTTAAAGCCTACCATATTCCCCTTGCATCTACAAGAAAATTACCAATAAGATTAGAGAAAGACATGTGAGTGTAACACATCAGATTTGTTTTTAATATAGAGTCAACTCAAAAATTCAATGCCACAGTCAGGATTTGAACAGGGTTCTGCTGGTCTCCTTGTAGTTGCTCTAGTTTTGAGCTACTGTGACAACATTGAATTCCCCAATTGACTCAAGTTGTTTCCCAGATATAACACTAAGGCATTTCACTAGAGATGACAATCTCAATGGCGAGCTTCCATCGCAAGTACCTTGATACTGGGTGCTTATGGATTTTTTTAAGGCTTTTCTTTTTAATTATTATGTATATAATTAATTGAAATTATTTGTATACATAATAATTAAAAAGAAAAACCAAACTTGCTATTGAAGTTCGTGTTTCGTCCTTGGAAGATACCGAAGATTTTCAAGAAAATCCCCCACTCAGGTACCCTTTACATGGAACATTTTTCTAAAATATTGATTTTCTAAAAAATGGCTCTAACGATTTTGATTAAAAAATCATATATTAAAGATATGTATTTGACAAATAAAGTGCTTTCTTGGATTTTCTGTAGAATAACCTTTGAAGACCTCTTCATTCGGAAGGAATTTTGTATAATCTTGTATAACTGGTAAACGTTAAGTGATAGACAAAAACGTACTACACAGGAAATGTAGATCTCTTTAAAACACACAACTGATTTTAAATAAGATTTTTTTTATGGCATAAGCCATTTCTGAGATATTCGTTAGTAATGGTTCCAATTGTTCATTACTTGGTCATTCCCTTAAAGTCCTGTCAACATTCAGCTATTTCTGGCGATTCCATTGAAAAAATACGGAATTTTAAGGCCAGCATGTAGCGTTCAGTTCTTAAACATTTGACTATCGCTGTTCTCTTTGTATCTATAACGATACGTGTAATGTAGCTATTTCTACAAAGGTTTATTTGGATTAAAATGAAGTAGATAGAAAAATGAGGTTTAGCATGACTAGTTTGTATACCCTCTAATAAACAATAGAGGGTAGAGAAAGTCATGTGAATGGATCACAGATTTTTATTATTAAAAAAAACATCTAAATTAAGGGTTCAGGCGTACTATTCCTCAATTTTATAATAATGCAACATTTCAGCATAATTAAAGTGACATTTCATGGGCATAGGACTTAAGTATGTTAACCAACAGTTTTGGTTCGTGCTAATCTTTACATTTACATATGAGTGGCTAAGTTACCAACTTTCTATTTACATGCTAGGCCAGCAAAAACCGTGGATACGAGTATATGGCGTTGCCATACTTTATAAACTTTTCTCCCTAGTTTCTAATTAAAAATGGACATAATTAAAAATGTTGCACAGGTGACCGACCGTTCCCAGCATACAAATAAGGAACACTGCTGTATCTCGTCTGGAATACATCGCACTACGAGCTACGTAGTACCTACATTATTATTATTATTATTATTATTATTATTATTATTAATATCATCATCATTATACAAACCATTATGTCCGTACAAGGAATGTAAACAAAAGCAGCCAAGGTTCGCTGACGGCAAAGGGATAAGACATATTGACCTTGGTTAAAAAATTAAACAGAGTTTTATTTATGGACGCTCTTTAACTGCTGTGGTTCTTTGTGTCCCATTCTATATTGGCCGTGAAAGACCGGTAATTTTGCTCAGAGGCCTCTTTATCAGGCTTGAGGTTCTGTAACGTGCCGTAAATCTACGACACGGGACCACCGGCTTCACTTCCCTTCCGAAGGAAGCCATGCTAAGCATTTTTAGGCCCGAAATAATCCATCGCCCTCCGCCGGGTTTGAACCTGCGACCTCGGGAAATAGAGGCTAGCATGGTAACCACTACACCACGGAGGATGACATTGACCTTGGTTGTGAAAGCCCAGCATTCGTTCGGTATCTATTTACTAAAACAGCGAAATACTAACAACTCGTCGGAAACCTAGCGAGATGGTGCCATATGGTTCCCAGCGACCGCCCACTCTAACCCATTTTCCCGGGTCGTCAGGCGAATACTGTAGTGGTTTCTTTCATTCCCCGAATTTCCTGTCCCTCCGTTTCGTTTCATTCATCCTTCCCCCTTTAGGTTTATATCATAGCTGGAAGTGTCGGCGATGGTGTTTCGGTGCGGCTTGACAGGGCGGCTTTCGGCTGGTTGTCGGGGTATATGGACCACCCCTTCGGAGCAGGATGTTGGGCGGGATCCCTATTCTGCCTGTCAGGTGTCGGGGCGTCTCAATCTAGAAACCGTAGGGACTCTGTCGTTGCTGTGCCGTCACTCCTGGTTCCGGCCGCTCGGTGTCTCCTCACTTACTCCTCCCTTCCGGAGGCGGCCCCTTGTGGGGGCATCGGTACAATATCCTCACTGGAACAGTGCCCAGTCCCCTCCGATCATAAACAAAAAAGAATCGGCATACAGTAAGTAATTACTGATTCATTTATATGCAATTGTAATTACGCAGGTGTATAACAGGAAAAATCTGATGTCATACATTCACATGACTTTCTCAACCTTCTATCGTTTATTAGTGCCTATACAAATTATTGTTACTAAAACTTATTTTTCTATCTAATAGATTTTAATCCAGATAAACCTTTGCAGAAATAGCTACATTACACATTTCGTTATAGTTATGAGTGCAGGAGCGATAATCAATTAAGAACTGAACGCTATACGCTGCCTTAAAATTCCACACAGTTTCCATGCAATCGCGAGAAATAACTGAGTGTTGGCGGGGCTTTAAAAATAGCTAAGTTTTGAACAATTCGAACCATTAATAAGTGATATCTCGGAGAAATGGCTTACGCCACAAAAAAGTTATTTGAAATAAATCGTATGCTTTAAAGAGATCTGCATTTCTTGTGTAGTACGTTTTCGTCTATCGCTTAACGTTGACCAGTTATACAACAGTTTCTCCCGAATGAAGAGGACTTCACAGGCTATTCCCAGAAAATTCAAGTTATACATTTTATTTGTCGTGTAAGCATCGTTAATATATTGTATTTTAATCAAAATCGTTTAAGCTATTTTTGAGAAATAAAGCATTTGGAAAAATGTAGAATGTAAAGGGTAGCTTGGGGTAGGGGATTAATTTGAAAACCTTCATGTTGCATGTGGAAGATACTGTTATGCTATAGACACACAAGTGAACGTTTATCGAAAATTACTTTTTTATTCAGCGAACTTTAAAACATGTATTTCGGCGAAATCTCGACAGCAGCTTTTTTTACTTTCTCTACCACGTGTAGTAAGTAGGGGAAGTATTGTATTCCACCCAAAAATTCTATATCGAGATTTCACCGGAAATATATGTTTTAAGGCCTCCTGAATCCAAAAAGAGCATTTTTGGAAACATATCCGTGTGTGTCTGTGAACAGCATAACTCAGAAACTAACAGCCGGATAAACACCAAACTTGGTATTTAGGTTCAGTATCTTCCAGAGATGCGACGCGAAGGTTTTCAAGAAAATCCCCCACCCCAGATTACCCTTTACATGGAACATTTTTCGAAAATTTTAATTTTCCCAAAAATGGCTCTAACGATTTTGAACAAAATACCATAAGTTTAAGACATTTTTATGGCAAATGAAATGTATATCTCGAATTTTCTGGAAATGTCTCCAAAAGTATTCTTCATTGTGAACGACGTTTGCATAACTGGTAAACCATAAGAGAGAGACAACATTTTACTACACAAAAAATGTAGATCGCGTTAAAATACACAATTTATGTCATATACATTTTGTTGTTGTTGAGTGAACCATTTTCGAGATATTGCTTGCTTTTCCCTTAAATTTTCCAATACTTATACTGTTTCTAAAATGGGAATTGTTATTCATTTTTTTTGTCCTGGACATACAAAGAGAATGGAATACTACAATAGCAACCAGCTCTTAAAACATTTGACTATCGTTTAAAGCCTACCATACTCCCCTTGCATCTACAAGAAAATTAGCAATAAGATTAACATCTCGATATCTCGATTAACATGAAGCATTTGGAGAATAAGCGTTTGTAAAAATAGTTTGTACAAGAGTAGGGAAAGTCATGTGATTGTAACACATCAGATTTTTTTATTAATAGCATACTCTCTCTACCTACTGTTCACTTGGTAGAGAAATTTAAAATATGATTAAAACGATATATTAATGACGCAGAAGCAAGGACACCAGCGCGAGATAAGAACGCACTCGACAGTATTTTGGTCGTGGCGTGAAGGTGTTTAATAGCATTGCCTCTTGAATGTCGCCCCACCTGTTGCGCCTCTGCACCGCTTTACATACATCTTCAGCTAAGCTCGTATTCTCTTATGTTTAAATGTCGAGGACAAATGAGGAATTAGAACGTTTGATACGAAATGAATAATAAAGCTGTTTCCTTTTTTAACTGTTATACAGCGTTTGGATTACCTTAGCCCATAAAAACATTGTCTGCTACTTTCTCTATATGATTTTCTCTACTCACTCTTCTACAAATATTCTTACATCTTGTTAGTACAGATAACCTTTCTTTACACAAGTCGTTGTAGGTACAGGGTGATTTATGAAGAACTGACACATTTCTTTCTTTAATTATTATGTTCGAAATTCACCCAATGCCCCAATTTTAGCACCAATTTAGTACACATTAAATGAACGACTCTTGTAAAGCAATACTGGATTACGAATTCAATTACAGCTACTCAAAGGGCATACCAGAGAGAATTTGGTGTCCGAATCCTCCCCAAAGAAACACAATACTGGGACTGGTAAACAAATTGGAAACAACTGGTGAGTGAAAAAGGCAAAACTCGTGCATCTAGGCTTCCCACGGTTGTTGTTGACGTAAGAGCACGACTGGATCAGCCACCCAAAAATTATTAAGACGTTTGTCGCAGGAGACAGGGTACAGCTACTCAATGTGTCAGAGAACTGTGAAAAGTGCAGGCCTAGAGCCGTATAGGATTACGGTTGTCCATCAGTTACAGGATAAGGATAGACGACTGAATTATTGTCGTTGGTTTCAAGCGTTCATTGTGCAAAATCTTGCCATATTGTCCATCACATGGTTCACAGATGAAGCATGGTTCCATTTATCCGGCTATGTGAACTCAAAATAACTCACGCTTTTGGGCCAGCGAAAATCCACATGTTATTCATGAAGCACCTATGCAACCGGTTTAAATCGGAGTTTGGCGCGCAATATCCGCACAGAGAATAGTGGGACCAACTTTTTTAAACCAATGTGAACACTGCAGAGTACCGACGGATTTTCATGGAGTTTCCTGAGCAACTAGACGATGTAGAGCTGAGTCAAGGATTTTTTTCAGCAGGACGGCGCTACATGCCATACATCAAATGCATCCATGGCACTAATTGCAAGTTTCTTTGACGACCGGATAATTTCCAAGAACCTGTGGCCACCAACATCTCCGAATTGACAGGGTTTTTGCCACACGTCCCTAGACATTGGGCGATCTGAAGCACAACATTGCACAGGAGATTCAAGCTATTGACAACAGAGTCCGCCAACGAGTGGCCAGTAACATGGAACGACCTGTTGAGTTGTGCCTTATGCAGGATGGAGGACATTTTCAACATTTGCTATAGAGGTACATAATCTCCCAAAATTTCTCTGCATTTCATATAATACGTTTTCGCTAACATAACTCGTTTTAAAACAATGTGTGAGTTCTTCATACATCACCCTGTACAAGAAGAATGCAGTAGGCTAAAGCGATAGTCAGATTTTTTAAAAAGCGTCTCGCGGTGTGATGGCTTTTAAATTCCATGCTCTTTCCATTACGATGAAAAAACTGTAAGTGTTTGGAAGTTCAAACCAATAATAAAGAATGTATTGGAAGTGGTTAATTCAACTAAAGTTGTTTGAAAATTAGGGACCTGCCATTCATGTGCCGTCACTCCTGGTTCTGGCCACCTGGTGTCTACTTTCGCCTCATGCTTCCTAGGTACAGTATCCCCTATATGGATCAGTGTCAGGTCCCCTCCGTTGCCAATCCAATCAAACAATAGTTGTTGACATAAATTATTGGTTTATGAGATATACATTTTTGTGTGTAGTATGATTTTGTCTCTCTTTTTTTAAATTTAATGCTAACTTTGCTGTATAAAGATACATTATAGTTTTGCTAACAGTGTACGCAGTAGTTCACATGATACCTGTATTCGGAACATTATCCATTGATAAGGCGGAAGGTGCAGTGGTCAAATGCAAGGGCTGTCCCAGAAGTACCCGATATAACAAAGAAAATACAACAATTTTGGAAAAAAATCTTTATTTCTCTGCACAGTCTCCTTTTAGTTCGATACACTTTTCCCAGCGATGTTCAATAGCTTCGATACCCTGTTTATAGTGAGAACTGTCGAGCTCTGCAAAATACCCATCAACAGCAAACTCCACCTCTTCATTTTTGGCAGATCGTTTACCACCAAGCCATTTCTTCAGCTTTGGAAACAGAAAATAATCAGAGGGGGCTAAGTCTGTCGAATAGGGTGCATGAGGAAGCAATTCGAACTTTAACTCATTGGCGATAATGGATGTGTGAACTGGTGCATTGTCTTGATGAAACTAAAGTTTCTTTTCCACTAAATGCGGCCGTTTTTGCTTGATTTCATCATTCAAACCTTGCAATAATTTTCATAATAGCCGCCATTGATTGATTTTCATTTTTGAAGATAATCAATGATTATTCCACACACATTCCAAAAAACTGACGCCATGACCTTGCCTGCAAATGGAACTGTCTCACCTTTGGAGCCGATTCTCCCCTTTCAATCCACTGTTTTGACTGTTCCTTCGTCTAAGGTGTGAAGTGACAGACCCATGTTTCATCCACGGTTATGAATAGACACAAAAACTCGGCTTTATTGCAGCGAAACATCGCCAAACACTCGATTGAAACATCCTCATCACGCTGCCTTTGTTCCATTGTGAGTAAACGCGGCACTCATCTTGCGCATAGCTTTCTCATGTCTAAATTTTCAGTCGGTATGCGATGTATTGCACTTTTTGAAATGCCTACAATGTCTGCTAGCTCGCGCACTCAGTCGACGGTCATCCATTACCATTTTGTGGATTTTTCTCACAATTTCTGGCGTGGTCACCTCATTTGGTCCACCACTGCGATGTTCGTCTTGGCAATTCGTACGGTCTCGTTTAAACTGTGCCACCCAATATTGTAGTGTTGTAAACGAAGGAGCAGACTCCCCCAGAGTAGAATCTAGCTCAACTTTAATATTAGTTGGACTAAGAGCTTTCAAATGAAAGTATTGTATCACATAACGATGACCAGTGTTATCCATGTTTACAAACTTGCTGAGAGCGTTCACCGTTGATGGCTGCCAAACAAATACTAAACAACGTAGCATCGTCAAACTTCAAACTTAAGCTATATAAGGGTGGTAATTTCTACCACAGTCATTTTGTTTCAAATAACAACGGCTGTTTATGCATCCGGTCGTGTACATCTGGGACTGCCCTCGTACCTAGGTGTCTATACATAGGTCTGTGTGGCTTTTTCTCTTCAGTCTTCTTAGATGCCGGTCAGGTGGGTTGTTGTGAGGTATTCTCTGCAGTGGAGGATTCATATTTTGGAGTAAACATCGGTAGTGCCGGATGTAGCTCATGCAAAGGACAGAAGTCACTTCAGAAATGCCTAAGTCGCTATGCAGAGAGGCGTTTCATATGTACCATGGAGCATCAATTATGAGTCTAAGTAATCTGTTTTGTTGAACCTGGATTCTTTTCACTTGTGAGGATGAAGCAATGCCCCATTTAGCACAACCATGTTGCCAGATTGGTTTTATTAGCGAAAGGTAAAGTAGACGTTTATTATGAACAGAGAGAGGTGGTGATATTACATGCTTCAGCTGATGAATGCAGTTGCGGATTTTACTAATTGGTGATGCAATATGTTACGACCATGTGAGTTTGCTGTTTCACTGACTCAGGTGTAGAAAATTGCATACACTAAGTATGGATGTCATTACAGAATTCCTCAGGTTGTCTAGCAGTACAGTCACAGGTGCCTTTGTTTAGAATAACTATGTCGCCAGAAAACTGTGCTATTGTCAAGCCGTCTCTTTGTGGGAAGTCAGATATATATATATATATATATATATATATATATATACAGAATATAACAGTGGTCTCAAAACGCTGCCTTGTGGAACACCAGAGTGAATTGGTTTGGATGTTGATTGCGCAGTTTCATATTTTACTGTGAACGTTCGCTTGCACAGGTAAGACTGAACTATTCTGTGTAGAATATCTGACAGATGAGGTTTGAGTTTGTAAAGCAGACCTTCATGCCAAACCTTGTCGAAAGCTTTTTCAGTATCAAGGAACAGTCCAAGACATACTGATTTTTTACTTTCTCTACTACGTATAGTAAGTAGGGGAAGTATTGTATTCCACCCAAAAATCCTATACCGAGATTTCACAGGAAATACATGTTTTGAGACCCCCTGAATCCAAAAAAAAGCATTTTTAGAAACATATCTGTGTGTGTCTGTGAACAGCATAACTCAGAAACGAACAGTCGGATAAACACCAAGCTTGGTATTTAGGTTCAGTATCTTCCAGAGATGCGACACGAAGGTTTTCAAGAAAATCCCCACCGCAGATTACCCTTTATATAGAACATTTTTCGAAAATTTTAATTTTCTCAAAAATGGCTATAACGATTTTGATTAAAATATCATATGTTTAAGATATTGTCATGATAATTAAAATGTATATCTCGAATTTTCTGGGAATGTCTCCAAAAGTATTCTTTATTATGAACGACTTTTTCATAACTGGTAAACCATAAGAGATAGACAAAATTTTACTACACAAAAAATGTAGATCGCGTTAAAATACACAATTTATGTCATATACATTTCTTTTGTTGAGTGAACCGTTTGCGAGATATTGCTTGTTATTCCCTTAAATTTTCTAATACTTATAGTTTTTCTCCAATTCGTTATTCATTCTTTTATGTCCTGGACATGCAAAGAGAATGGAATGCGCCACATAGCAACCAGTGTTAAAATATTTGACTATCGCTTAAAACCTACCATATTCCCCTTGCATCTACAAGAAAATTACAAATAAGATTGACATCTCGATATCTCGATTAATATGAAGCATATGGAGAATAGGCGTTTGTAAAAATAGATTGTACAAGAGTAGAGAAAGTCATGTGAGTGTAACACATCAGATTTTTTTATGTCCTGGACATGCAAAGAGAATGGAATGCGCCACATAGCAACCAGCGTTAAAATATTTGACTATCGCTTAAAACTTACCATATTCCCCTTGCATCTACAAGAAAATTATCAATAAGATCGACATTTCGATATCTCGATTAACATGAAGCATATGGAGATTAAGCGTTTGTAAAAATAGTTTGTACAAGAGTAGAGAAAGTCATGTGAGTGTAACACATCAGATTTTTTTGTCTAGGATATGCAAAGAGCATTAATCTGTGGCAAAGAGAATGGTGTTGCACCTCGCAACCAGGAGAATAAGCGTTTGTAAAAGTAGTTTGTACAAGAGTAGGGAAAGTTATGTGAGTGTAACACATCAGATTTTTTTCGTAAGCGGCCAATATTGTATCGAGTACCCGATGTAACTGTTGCAGACAAGAGTGATGTAATCTAAATCCGAACTGTGTTGGTGGTATGATTCCTTGAAGATGAGTAAGGTGGAAGGGTAAAACTAATCGAATAATTTGGAGAATAACGGCAACAGACGTATGGGGTGATAATTTTGGGATGGGAACAATTATTGCATGTTTCCACTGTTTTGGAAAAGTGTTGTCCTAAGAATAGCATTGTAAAGTTGTGTTAAGGAAACTAGTGTTTTCCTAGAACAGCTTTTAGTAAAGGCTCTACGATTAGATCGTGTCCAGGGGCTTGCTTCTAAGGGGTCCTTTGTATTATATCTTCACCTTAGCAGGAAAGAAAAATCTCTTGAAACGATAAATTTGCAAGGGTTGTGAAACTGAGTTCATTAATTCGTCAAAGAAATCAAAGTCAGGTTTACAAATTAAAGGTAAAGGTACGTATCACGGAGGGGCCCACCGGGGCCACCAAACGCAGGCCAGTCGGCCCATTGTGCTTCCAACGTGACCCCTGGGAGTGAAGAATGAGGGGAGAGATCCGAAGGGCGACCAGATCCGGATGTCTATAGGCGCAAGCCTGGTCCTTAAAGTTTCCAGATATAACGCATCCGATACTACACGGTCCCTGCACACAAACCATCAACCTCTAAGGTCCCCACGCTGAAGAGAGGCTTAACTGAGCGGTACCGCAGCGACGCTGGTGAAGAAACCTTTACAGAGCGCAAGCCACCGCCCAGCCGCAACCAACTGAACACCGTCGCCTGGTCCTACAACCCCGTAAACAGATGACAAGGAAGATGATGGGTACAGGAAATGAGAGGAAGGAGAGTCGTGGTAGGAGATAAACCAACCCAACTTACGCCTGGCGACGCGGAAACCACGAAAAACCCATGGGACAGAGTGGGTAGTCGCTGGGAATCGAGGCCCTCCCGAATGACGTAATTGGCTGAGCCGCTTAAACAACGGTCATTCAAATTGAACAGGACTTCATAGACTATTCCTAGAAAATTGAAGATTACATTTTATTTGTTATGCAGATGTCTTAAATGGAGAATAATTTTATTAGCTCCACGTATGGACTTAGGTTGTATTGAAGGAGTTGTATTATATTTCAACTGTTGGGGAGCCGAACTTGTAGTAGTTGCAACCGCACGTATGGTAAACAGTTTCCGGTAGCTTTCGCCCCAAATGTACTTTCAGGTGGCCTTTGCCCCAAGTTTAAAAAAATATTAACTTTGTAATTTGACCGTTTCTTTAAATATTATATATTTGTTTGCCTCGGTTGCGTCAGTATTATTGTTAGAGACACGTTTCTCTTAGCAGGGTTGTGTTGCGACAAGAACGTAGGCTTACACAGATTATAATTTTACTTCACTCCTTTTATTAATGCTTGACATGGTTTATATAACACTTCACTGATAGAGGGCTGTGAGATTCTTTTATTAATTAAATACTTGCACTTTTTAACACGTAAACTATTTTCGTCTCACACGAATACGTATTATATTTCTCGAGGACGCATCACGCATCCAGTCATAATCACTGTCTGCAGGCAACTGAATTGATTTCAAGCGCCTAAACTTTGTAAAGTTATGTATTTCAAGTCTCTGATTGACTAATCCTAGTCCAATAGAATACCTTCATTTAACTAAAGCTTTTTCTGGTTGTTGATTGGCTATTTTATAAACTGTCACTAAAAGTACATTATTGCTTCCAAGAATCACAAGTAGTATTGTTAAACTCTCAAATTCATTATTGCCTCAAGGTTACCTCATTGTTGGCAACTTTTAACCTATTATTCTCACAGCTCCTACATTATTAAATTACGTAATACATTCTCATAACATTATTGAACATGTTTACAACAATGTAAGCATATGCCATGACTGTTACATACATTTTACAAATTATTACATACGCATATTGCTTTAAGGTGGGCTGATATTGAATTTACATATTGTATAATTTGACTGAAATCATTTAAGTGTTAAAAATACTGCTTCAAAATATATGGTATCTCAGTCAAAACCATCAGAGCCATTTTTGAGAAAACCAAACATTTCGAAAAAATGCTCCATGTTAGAATAGTTTGAGGTGAAGGGATTTTCTTGAAAAAATTTCTGTCGCATCTTTGAAAGTCTCTGAATGTACAAGGTTTTGTATTTATTTCCACTTTTTTCATTTTTACTTTTCTACCACACACATACCGGCTAGAGAAGGTATTGCATTCCACCCAAAAATTCGATACCGAGATTTCAACATAATACATATTTTGAGGCCTCCTGAATCAAAATAAAAGCATTTTTAGAAAAAGGTCCGCGTATCTGTGAGCAGCGTAACTCAAAAACGAAAAGTAGGATAGATACAAAACTTTGTTTTAAGTCCAGTATCTTCCAAAGATGCGACACGGAAATTTTAACGAAAATCCCGCACCCCAAACTAGTCTTTACATGCAACATTTTTCGAATTTTTTTATTTTTTTAAAAATGGCTCTAAAGATTTGATTAAAACAGCATATATTGAAAATATTTACATTACAAATGAAATGTGTATCATGAATTTTCTGGAAACAGCCTTGAAGTCCTCTTTATTCATAAGGAATTTTGTATAATCTTATATAACTGGTAAACGTTAAGCGGTAGACGAAAACGTACTACACAAAAAATGTATATCTCTTTAAAATACAAAGTTTACTTCAAATAAGTTCTTTTTTGTGGCATTAGACATTTCCGAGATATCCGTTATTAATGGTTCGAATTGTTCATTTCATGGCCATTCTCTTAAAAGTCATTTCAACATTCAGTTGTTTCTCGCGATTGCATGGAAACAGTATGGAATTTTAAGGCCAGCATATAGCGTCCAGTTGTTAAACATTTGACTATCGCTGTTTTCTTTGTATCTATAACGACATGTGTAAGTAAGAAATATCCCGGGCTTATAGGCAGTGGTCTACTCGGCTCCGTCATCATCTTTCCAGACGTTTCCTCTATGCCTGGAGTAGACATCATCGGTGGCAGGAGCGGTGGTCGAAGTGTTCTTGTGGACGTTTCGGTCCTAAGTGTCAGTCCACAAGTGGACAGAGACGCGCAGTGTTCCCTAACAGTTCCAGGCTTGATCACTCGGCCACGGGAGGACCGCTCGGAGAAGCCCCTCCAGTGGGAGCATCGAAACATTTCCAGATCGCAAGCCTCTGCGGCATCTGCCCGACACTGACCAAACCACAGCCCCGGAGTAACCTGAAACATAAAGGAAAATGAAATGAGAGGAAATGGGGGGGAGAGAAGACCATGGCAGAATATCTACTCCAGCATTTGCTTTTGTCAACCAGGGAAAACAATGAAAAACTCTTAAGGGGCGTTGGACCCCCTGTGTGGGGCGGAGTCCCTGGTCTGCCTTAGTGTCTATATCTGGAAACTTAGGGACCCTGTCATTGCTGTACCGTCACCCTGGATCCGACCGCCCGATGTTTCCTCATCCTTCCTCCCGGGGATGTCCCCTCATGGTGGGTAGATACAATATCCACTTTGGATCGGTGCCGCGTCCCTTCCGTAATAGAAGATAAGATACCTATAGTAGATAAATAGAGGGAGTATATTGTATACCACCCACAATATTCTATATCGAGATTTTACCAAAAATACACATTTTAAGGCTCCCCGAATACAAACAAATTAGAAAAAGGGGTGTGTGTGCACAGTATAATTTAAAAACAAAACTGTTAAACAACAAACTTAGTATTAAAATTGAGCATTTTCCAAAGAAGATTTTCAAGAAAAGTTCTACATTTAAAACTACCCTTTATATGTAAAATTGTTCTTTATATTTTACTCTCTCAAAAATGTCCTTTAACAATTTTGATTAAAATAGCACACGTTTTAAGATATTTGCATGGCAAACAAAATGAAAATCTTGAATTTTCTGTGAAGAATAATCTTTCGTAGAAGAATGGGTAGAGAAAGCCATAGTTGGATAGCTGAATGGTAACGCAGTGGGTTTACAACAGGCCATGGTGGGAAAGTTAACAAGGAGATAATCACTTTGTGAGGTACGGGCTATAAGGACCCTTCAGCAACAAAAGTGCCTCTAATTTAAAGGTATACGCGGCCCTTCACATGATTGCTGCACACGGCCCTTGTGCATACCACTCACAAGTGACTGTAAATCATTTTGTTAAATCAAATACACCAGGGCTTTCCAAAAGTCAGCCGTTAGCTCTGTCTTCGCGGTTAGACCTTACATATTCAAATATCCAGAAATATACACCGTTAAAGCTGGTGTATTACACCTAAAAGGTCGCAATGCCCTACAATCACATTACTTTCTCTACCCTCTATCACTTATTGATAGGTATACAAACTATTCTTACGAAAGTTTATTTTTCTATCTACTTCATTTAAATCGAGATAAACCTTTGCAGAAATACCTACATTACACATTTCGGTATGGATAAAGAGAACAGCGATAGTCAAATGTTTAACAACTGGATGCTATATGCTGGCCTTAAAATTCCTTACTGTTTCCATGACATCGCGACAAACAACTGAAAATCGATAGTTTAAAAGAATGGCTATGTATTGAACCTATCGAACCATTAATAATGGATATCTCGGAAATTGCTTATGCCATAAAAAGTTATTCAAAATAAACTGTGTATTTTAAAGAGATCTACATTTTTTGTGTAGTGCGTTTTCGTCTGTAGTTTAAGGTTTAGCAGTTATACAGGTTATACAAAATTCCTTCCGGGTGAAGAGGACTTCACCAGAAAATTCAAAATATTTCTAAAGATGTTCCATGTAAAGGACAGTTCAGGGTGGGGGGCCTTAATTGAAAAGCTTAGTGTAGCATGTTTGGAAGGCATTCAAATTAAATATGAAGTTTGGTATTTATCTGAGTTTTCGTTTTTGTGTTATACTGTTCACATACACACACGAACCTTTTTCAAAAAATGCTTTTTTAATGCGGGTGGGGGGCTCAAAATGTGTACTTGCGAGGAAATCCTGGTATCGAATTTTTGGGTGGAATGCAATACCATTTCTATCTACTGTGTACGCTGTAGAGAATTAAAAAATGTATGTGTTACATTCACATAACTTTCCCTGCCCTCTATCGTTTATGACTATGACAAGGAAGAAACGGATGAAGTGAAGCAACTGCAGGAGGCTATAGGCTGCAGGCAGACAGGTCACAGAGACGCACAGAGGTCACTAACAGTTCCAAGCCTGAAGACCCGAACATACTGTAGGGATACTCAGAAAATGCTTCCCTCTGGTGGATTCGGGGAGAACTCGACCCACTTTAGGTGGATCAAAGAAGGCTACCATCTGTCAGGGCCATTCAAGAGCTTTTCAATAAGCATTCGTCTGTGCGACACTGTTCGACCTCACCTGAAACATGTAAGGGAAACGAAATGAAAGGGAATGAAGGGTCACGAAACCGAGCGGGATGTTTCAGGTAGTGGGTAACGTCTGTAACCCGCACTCTGGAGGTCCCGGGCTGGATCCCCAGCAACCGTCCACTTTGACCCATGGGTTTTTCATGGTTTCGTCAGGGTCGACACAATAGAGTCGTGCAAGTCGCAGTGTGCGAGATGTCCTCCCCTCCTTTGACTAACCTATACCTTCGTATAGCTGCTAACTATGAGAACGTGATGAAATTGCGGGGATATTATATGTCTTTCAGCGGTAGACCGAACCATACTCTCGCCGGGCTCCGAACAGTAAGGATTTGCGCAGCATGGGGAGCAAGAGGAAACAGCACCTTGCCTCTTCCAAAGCAGCCCCGCCGCTCAAGTCGGCAGCGCACCCTTCACCGAGGAGCGCTCTTACTCAGGGTGGCCACTTCGACTCCGGGAGATCTCACGGGTTGGTATGACACTTTTAGTGCCGTGGTCTGTGGGGTCCACTACCTCCTATCGGAGATGATCGTCCTGGAGGATGCGCAACATCTCTGGCCCTCCAGGAGTACCTGCGTCAGAGGACTCACACTACTGCTGCGTCTGACTTCCTCGACCGGGTGCATTTCATCGCTGCACTAACGACTAGTCTAGCTCTCCTAGGTCAGTCATACAGGATGGAGGAGATTCGCAGAACTCGCCACACCCCTTGCCGTCGGTGTTGCTGCTACGGTCACACCGCGGCTACCTGCACCGCGCAGCCTCGCTGTTACTATTACGGCTCGCCCAACTCCACAGCAGACTGCACCAGGCACGATCTGGCCCGCCGTCGCCGCTTCATGGGACTTCTCGTATAACAGTTCTCCACTCCACGTAGACTTCCGCCAAGTCTCCTGGTTACATCATCAACACAACCTGCACCTTCAGTGGCACCTGTGCCACCCTGAATTTCTGCCGTCGAATTCAAGGATGCAATCGACGGACTCAACACAGCTCTTTGCGATCTTAGCCTTCGCCTCGAGGCGCTACGGCGGGCAAATAATGTGCGCCTTGCCACAAATGGAGGCCGAGCAGCGCAGCTCCATCAGACAGATAGCAGCAGCAACTACACACATCTCGAGGCTCCGACAACTACAAGTGGACGATGTCAACACTGCGATGATCGCGTCCTGCCAGCGCAAGCTGGCGCGCTTCGAGTAACAACTGGTCGAGGCGGACGATCTAGACGACACCAGAAACTGCATTCACTCCAGGACAAACCACAGCAGCCTTCAAGCTACCAACTGATCCGAAACTTCATAGAGACGTATGCGCTCCTCCTTCCATCGCCACAACACAGCATAGAAGAAACTATCGCCCTTAAAATGGATGATTAAGTAAAACAAACTAACTTTTTCCTATCCTTCACTTACAACCCCCGGGTGCAGTCAGGACTTGCCTCATGGCTGTTAACCCGGTCCACCCGGTTACGCACCGGCAGGTAGCAGTAGCGTTTACTAATGGAGGTGCTAACGCGGTACTCCAATATTCCTCACCTTTACTTCCTGTCAACTTCCACCCTTATCACTGCCGTGCGGTGCCGTAGAATGAAGGAAAAGCGCTGTATATTATTTGGTGTTGAATAGTTTACGCATTTTAATCTCATTAGTTCCTGTCTGATTTTTAACTTTGTCATGCTTTTTTTGTAATTCTTTAGTTGTGTCTATTGCGTATTTTACTGAATGGCTGGAAACTAACGCAAAATACAACTTATACAGCCAGGTTAGAAAGTTTTAAACGCTTTAGTACATTTCCACACAAACTGTTGCATCAAGCCCCGACGTTATTTAGATGTATACACGATAAAACTATAAGTACCCCGTCTCTTGAGAAGTTAATATTTTTTCGAAGTCCTTTCTGTAAGCATGGGTTCACAACCGTCAACTTCTGTACACCCCTTCGGCTAACCCTATAATACAAGCCACTGAGCTTTTCCACGCCGTGCTTGGCGTGGAGTAGTCTGTCTGGCAGGCTGGGTTCAGCCTGAGTGCTTTTTCTGCGTGCCCACTCTCAATAGGGTTTTACCGCAGGACGTTTTATTCTAGGAAGGGTACTTAAGGATGGCATTTTTGTATGAGAGTGAAGTGACATAATAGGAGGAAGCATTTCCTTCTCGACGGCTGTCTATTAGTGATGCAGCGGTCCTTCTGCACCCTGGTGGGTGGTTTAACAAAGCTCAGCTTTCATTGGCTGTGGTGCGTAATTTAGAGACCAATCGGCTCTTGGCTGGTTTCGAATAGAGGTCAGCTTTAGCTGTTGTTGGTTTCAGTCCGTGGTTATCTGGTATGTCCGCATGTCATACGGGGAACCCGATAACTCCGAAGTCGGCGAGTTCTGGTGTTACAATCCCCAAGAGATCTGACCAGGACACTGTGGTGGTTAGGTAAACTCTCGTAAAATTTAGATGCCTGGCGCTTAATTTCATCTTTCACGTATGGAAGAGATGAGGCTTCATGCAGTAGTCTCACGTGGAAGGAGAGGCCTACAGAATAGATGGACCGAAGTCCCCTAATCTGCGCCCGTTGTAGTCATAGCATGTCTGCGGCCATGCCTTAGATTTCGCCACGAGGGGGACTATCAGGGCACAAAAGATGTAGCTTTAAGCGAACATGTATCCTGGACTCCAGCATCGGATATAAGGAAGCAATTCCCCCCTGAGCCCGGGCCGAGAGGTTAGACCTTTATCCAACTTCACTCTCAGGTAGGTAATCAAATTCCTCAATTCGATTCTTCGGCCTCTTTATCTGAATGTGGGGCAATCTGCTGGGGTATGACGCTTTATTGGTAGTATAGCGTGGCTCTTGTCCGCGTTAACGGACATGCGCCAACACCGGTACCACTCTAGAATGAGGCGGAGGTGTTTCTGAAGTGGGTTGAAAGCTCTGAGGATGTGTTTGTTGGTGCAGTACAACAGCACGTCATCAGCATACTGGGCCATTTTGACTTGATGCTATATGCCACGAAGACGGTAAATAGCGTGGGGGATAGCACAGAGCCTTCGGGCACTCCGCCTCTTACTGACCTAAGTGTTGATATTCTCCCCGCGATGTCTGAGGAAACTGTGTATTACATTACGCAACCAGCTCCGGTTCTATTCTCTGCAGTGGTTTCGTTATATTTTGTTTTTTACAAGTCGGTTTACTGTAGTATAGTTAAATAATACTGCTTCTGTCTCTTCATTTCACTTACAAAATAATTACAATGATGGTGAAATTTGTGGTTATAAAATTAAATTGACTGAGTATGGTACCTCCTTCCGACCGATAAATTAATGTCATGGATGCCATCTATTGGTATGACGGATTACTAAATAACGCCACATACATAGAAAATGAAGAAAGTCTGTTGTATTTTTACTCATGTGTTTAAAATGAAAGGCTAAAAAAAGTTGAATAGGTCCAGGACATTTGTAACTTTGGAAAAAGTAGGCTTTCTACCATTGAGCTAAGAGTGCTGCAGTAAGCGTGGCATTGTAACGACCTTTAGTCATGCTCCACTTGAGAACAATAAATCAATAAAATGCGCTTTGATTCAAATATTCAGTGTTGGGAACGTCTGTCTGTTTGAAATCTTGTATATGAATTATTTTCTCGGAAGGTTTGTGATTATAGTTGTGTTTCCCATTGTAACTACTACAAAAATATACGCAGAAATTGACGGAGTGCACATTTAAGGCTGGTTCACAACCAACGAGAACGGTAACCGGAATAAAGCAACTAAACTGAAATACATGTATCCAAATGGGAGCGTTCACAATCGACGGGAAGCCTTCCCGGGCCCCAGGAACGGGAAAGAGATGTTGACTTCCTCGTTCTCGGATTAGATCTATATTATGATTATTAGACTCTTCACTGTATAGGTTATTCTAGGCGGCCGTGTCGTCCTCCATGGTCTAGGGGTACCATGGTAGATTCTAGTTAACGAGGTCGCGGGTTCAAACCCGGCGGATAGTGATGGAGTTTTTGCTTAGCATGGCTTCCTTCGGAAGGGAAGTAAAGCCGGTAGCCCCGTGTCGTAGATTTACGGCACGTAAAAGAACCTCAAGCCTGATAAAGAGGCCTCTGAGCAAAATTACCAGTCTTTCACGCCCAATATAGAATGGGACCTAAGAACACACAGTTAAAGAGCGTCCATAAATAAAACTCAATTTCAATTTTTAGGCGGCCGTGACATCAAACAGACGTTAATGCTCTCTATAGTCGCAAGCAGGAAACTACGTTCGCTAACCCGCATTATGTTAGCTGAATTGGAAGCAGATGAACAAATAATATCACTGGAAAGGTAGAATCAGACGATTGAAAGCTTCAATGCCATAGCCGGGATTTGAACCACGGATCTCCCGGTCTACGTCCGGTTGCTCTAACCACTAAACTACCATGGTAACACGCCGGCGCGACAGCAAATTTTCGAACTGATTCGCATTTTTTCCGGTAAATCATAAGGAATCTCAAATTGTATTGAGATGACATGCCCCAATGACGACTTACAATGTTGCAAGTACGAGGGGCACTATTTATATTTTGAGCTTAATAATTAAAACAAAGTAATTTCTGATTTAAAACTGCTTTATTGTTTTTCTAAATATTCTCCTTTATGACCAATACACTTTTGCATCCGTTTGAACCATTTGTCAAAGCATTTATTCCAGTCTTCTTGAGACACCTCCAAAACATGCTTTTTGAAGGCATCAACGGCTTCTTCTGCCAACGAAAATCGTTGTCCACGCAATTTATTCTTGATGTTCGGGAACAAAAAGAAGTCATTGGGTGCCAAATCAGGACTGTATGGCGGATGACCCATCAATTCGATTTTTTGAGCCTTCAAATACTCTGTTGTTAGACGAGATTATTGTGTGCCAGCATTGTCTTGATGAAGAGCGATCCTACGGTTCTTGTTGGTTTTCCTTACTTCACCGAAGACTTCCGGCAAACAAATGGTTGTGTACCATTCGGCATTGACCGTTTTACGTTCCTCTAAAGGCACTGTTGCCACATGGGCAGTTTTTCTGAAAAAGCAGGCGACCATTTGCTTCGAAGTGCTTTGAGTGCGAACAACTTTTGTTGGATTTGCTTCATCTTGAAACACCCATACAGTCGACTGCTGTTTACGTTCCGGCTCATACGCATAGATCAATGATTCATCACCTGTTTCAATCTTATATACGTCTTTTGAGGCACCGCCATTGTATTTCTTCAGCATTTTTGTATACTATCGACACGAGCATCTTTTTGAGATTGTGTCAAATTATGTGGGATCCAACGAGAGCAAACATTTTTCACGGCTAAATGATCATGCAATATTTTATATATGCTGGTGGAACTAATGCCTAGGGTTGCCTCAAACTCACAATATGTCGCATGACGATCTTTCATTATTAATTTTTGCACAGCATCAACGTTTTCTGGCACAACAACTGATTTCGGACGACCTTCACGAACTTCATCATTGAGCGAACGGCGGCCACGATTAAATTCGTTATACCAGCGTTTCACAGTGGCAAAGAATGGAGCTTCGTGGCCAAATGTGGAAGTTAGTTGATCGATGCACTCTTGTCTTGATAATCCACGTTGAAAGTCGTAATAAATCATTGCACGAACATTTTCACGAGTTAATTCCATGTTTTTGTTGACACAGTTTTCAAATTTGTGTAAACAAAACAAATGACACTCTATTGACAAAATGTTTAAAGTAGATTATGGTCTAAAATGTCAAAATTTTCATTGGAAACGTCAGATGGCACCTACAACATTCAGAGTTGCCAGGGCTCAAAATATAAATAGTGCCCCTCGTACTTTAAGTTCCGGATTTCATAGTTTTAACCACTATTAGGTCAATTAATTCCAAATAACATCACTGGTCAGTTAGTAACAAATGAAATCCCAATGCGCAAAATCGACTTTCCACTTTGTGATCGATAGGGTCATCGATAAGCATCCCGGTTCTCGTTACGGGGCTATTGGGATCCAGCCTTTAAAAACACTTTTAGTTTACTTATTTTAAACTTAAAAATAATCAGGTAACTCTGCGTAAATTCTGAAAGTTTCTCTAGTGAAAATGTGAGTATTTGAACTCCAACTGCCTGAATCCATATAGTAAATAGGAATGAAAGTAATTTTTTTTACACACGAGTGTAGAAAATGTGGCTCCATCAGATACGGTGATACTATATTTACGAAGCTGAGTGACAGCCAGAGCGCGTTCATAATGCATGTCGTCTAGAGCACTCTCCGTTACGATCGCTTGACACCGTCTCTAGAAGTGCTATCATGGGTTCATCACAAGAACACATACATTCTTTATCTCCTCTTTAACACTTTATATCTCATCATCCCCAGCATCCGCAACTCGTTTCTGCCACGCAGTCCCACCTTTCTCTACTTTCCTTCGTTTTCTACCTACTCTTCTTACAAAATATTCTTACCAAAACCTATTTTTCTACCTACTTCTTGTTAATCGACATGAACTTTTATTACACATTTCATTGTAGATACAAGAAGAATACAGTAGGCTAAAAGGATAGTCAGATTTTTAAAAAGCTCTGTGGTGATTTTGAAATTCCTTGCTCCTTATATGATAAGTGTTTTGATAATTCAAACCAATAACAAAGAAAAATAATTATAATCTATCTGAGTTTTTTTCGTGGCTTTCCTCAGTCGCCAAGGTAAATACCTGATTGAATATTTAATATCACGACCTAAAGTTCCGGCTTAAGTCTAAAACAACAGTAAAATGAAATATAAGTGGTGATAGCCAGTATTATGCCATCTATCCACAGACAATGTAAGCGGTTAGACTGGACGGCACCCTAACGCCATCTGCACAGCATGAAGCAGGTGGTTACAGGGATGAGACCTAGAAGGCTAACTGTCCGCCTTTCTGTGGGAGGGCGGCGGTTAGACTGGACGGCACTCTAATGCCATCTGCACGGCATGAAGCAGGTGGTTACAGGGATGAGACCTAGAAGGCTAACTGTCCGCCTTTCTGTGGGAGGGCGGCGGTTAGACTGGACGGCTCCCTAATGCCATCTGCACGGCATGAAGCAGGTGGTTACAGGGATGAGACCTAGAAGGCTAACTGTCCGCCTTTCTGTGTGAGGGCGGCGGTTGGACTGGACGGCACCCTAACGCCATCTGCTCAGCATGAAGCAGGTGGTTACAGGGATGAGACCTAGAAGGCTAACTGTCCGCCTTTCTGTGTGAGGGCGGCGGTTAGACTGGACGGCTCCCTAATGCCATCTGCACGGCATGAAGCAGGTGGTTACAGGGATGAGACCTAGAAGGCTAACTGTCCGCCTTTCTGTGTGAGGGCGGCGGTTAGACTGGACGGCTCCCTAATGTCATCCTCACGACATGAAGCAGGTTGTTAAAGGGATGAGACCTAGAAGACTAACTGTCCGCCTTTCTGTGTGAGGGCGGCGGTTAGACTGGACGGCTCCCTAATGCCATCTGCACGGCATGAAGCAGGTGGTTACAGGGATGAGACCTAGAAGGCTAACTGTCCGCCTTTCTGTGGGAGGGCGGCGGTTAGACTGGACGGCACCCTAATGCCATCTGCACGACATGAAGCAGGTGGTTACAGGGATGAGACCTAGAAGGCTAACTGTCCGCCTTTCTGTGTGAGGGCGGCGGTTAGACTGGACGGCTCCCTAATGCCATCTGCACGGCATGAAGCAGGTGGTTACAGGGATGAGACCTAGAAGGCTAACTGTCCGCCTTTCTGTGTGAGGGCGGCGGTTAGACTGGACGGCTCCCTAATGTCATCCTCACGACATGAAGCAGGTTGTTAAAGGGATGAGACCTAGAAGACTAACTGTCCGCCTTTCTGTGTGAGGGCGGCGGTTAGACTGGACGGCTCCCTAATGCCATCTGCACGGCATGAAGCAGGTGGTTACAGGGATGAGACCTAGAAGGCTAACTGTCCGCCTTTCTGTGGGAGGGCGGCGGTTAGACTGGACGGCACCCTAATGCCATCTGCACGACATGAAGCAGGTGGTTACAGGGATGAGACCTAGAAGGCTAACTGTCCGCCTTTCTGTGTGAGGGCGGCGGTTAGACTGGACGGCACCCTAATGCCATCTGCACGACATGAAGCAGGTGGTTACAGGGATGAGACCTAGAAGGCTAACTGTCCGCCTTTCTGTGGGAGGGGGACGGTTGGACTGAACGGCAACCTAATGCCATCTGCACGGCATGAAGCAGGTGGTTACAGGGATGAGACCTAGAAGACTAACTGTCCGCCTTATATGGGAACGGTGGTTGGACTTGACGGAACCGTAATGCACGAAGCAGAAGAAGATAGCTGTGCGCTTGGGTCTCTGTGACACTTGGCGGAACGGGTGCTTACAGGGATGAGACCTAGAAGGCTAACTGTCCATCACATATCGTTCTAAGAGCTATCTACCAACAGATCCGTCGTGAAATGACCAGGTAGTTAAAGGGACGTAAAATAAAATAGAGAGAGAAAAAATAATTCTAATTTTTCTTCCACCAAGCTGTGTATAGCCTAAAGTTGAAAACGTAAAGTCAAGCTGAAAAATTCAATGTCATAGCTGGAATTTGAACCACGGACCTTCACTTTTCGTGCTGTTGCTCTAACCAACTAGTTTCTATGGCAACATGTCGCAACGTCAATATAACAAGTAACCTTGTGGTTTACCAGAAAAAATCTGATGTGATAAATTCACATGACTTTATCTGCCCTGTGTCATTTATTAGTCGGTACACAAACTTTTCTTTCACAAGCATAGATTTCTATCTACTACACTTTAATCCAAACAAACCTTTGCAGAAATAGCTACATTACGCACCTAGTTACAGGTACAAAGAGAACAGCGATAGTCAAATGTTTAACAACTGGACGCTATATGCTGCCCTTAAAATTCCATACTGTTTCCATGACATCGCGAGAAACAGCTGAATGTTGACAGGAGCTAAAAGAATGACCAAGAATTGAACCATTCGAGGCTTTAATAACGGATATCTCAGAAACGACTTATACTACAAAAAACTTATTTGAAATATAGTGTATGTTTTACAGAGATCTACATTTATTGTGTAGTACGTTTTCGTCTGTCACTTAACGTTTACCAGTTATACAAGGTTATAGAAAATTTCTTCCAAATAAAGTGGACTTCACAGGCTATTCCCAGAAAATTCAGTATATACATCTTATTGGTCATGTAAATACCTTTAATATATGGTATTTTAATGAAAATCTTTAGAGCCTTTTTTTAGAAAATAAAATTTTTCGAAAAATCTTCCCCGTAAAGGGTGGTTTGGGGTGGAG
The DNA here is from genome assembly GCA_030765065.1 of Deroplatys truncata. NCBI lineage: Eukaryota > Metazoa > Arthropoda > Insecta > Mantodea > Mantidae > Deroplatys > Deroplatys truncata. The sequence goes on along the minus strand of CM060989.1, from coordinate 10,739,929 downwards.
GGATTTTGTTGAAAATCTTGGTGTGGCGTCTTTGGAAGATAATGAAGCTATATATCAAACTTTGTATTTATCCAACTTTTTGTTTTTGAGCTATGCTGTTATTTGGATTCAGGGTGCCTCAAAACATGTATTTCCGGTGAAATCTCGGTATCGAATTTTTGGGTGGTATACAATACTTCCCCTACTTACTATACGTAGTAGAGAAAGTAAAACTGCGGGTCAATTGGGGAATTTAATGTCGTAAGGTATGTTGCTACGGTAGCTCGGTTGGTTAGAGCACAGCACGGAAAGCTGAAGATCCGTGGTTCAAATTATTTACCGACCAAGATGGTTCCGCGGTATCGCGTGAGACGCGCATTCAGGTGGTCCCGTGTTCGATTCCCGTCGACCGCCCACTCTCATCTTGGGGTTTTAGTGATGTTTTCTTGAATTTTTGAATGCTTTCTCAACTACCACGATCTCTTTTCCATTGTGAGGTAGGCCCGGCGCCTACAACAGACGTCGCGTAAAGGATGAGAGAAGGTAACACAGGATGCCCTCCAGAGGGTTACAGGTTGAGGTAGCTGGAAGGGGAGTGAAAGGATATAAGACATGTAACTTCTGTTCCCAATTTTTCTAATCTTTAATTTTCTTAATGCAACCTAAGCTACATTTCAAAAAGAAACAATTAAACAGTTGGTTGGATTTACCTGCGTGGCAGAGGAGGTCCGGCGGTACGTCTTCGTCGGGCCTAGCGCCTACGTCGGGATTGCAAATTAACACTAAATAAATTTAAGGAACTGACCACCTAGGTGCGTGGTTGGTCGACGAGCGCCGTCAAAAAATGCTAAGTTTAAATACCCGACAACATGCTGATTACTGTGTAGCTATTCACTGATGTAAGTGTATGTCAGTAGAAATTACGTAACTCACCCACGCGTCGTACATGACATGATCTTTTACCCTAATCGCGTGTCACCTACTCTCTGCTTACTTGAACATCCGGGAAAGTTTGTCCTGAAATCTCAAACTGTATAAAACCATACTTATCACAATCTGTTAAAATAAAATTATAACCGTCACACCGTCATTTCTTCGTTCCGTTCGCTTCTTATCTTTCAGGTGCGCTTCTAGAGGGCTGCTTGGTCAATAGGTTGTGCATCGGTCTCTCTAGGTAGCTCCAGCAGTGGGACGGGTCTTTGAGCCTGGGACTGTTACGACTTCCGCGCGTCCCTGCGGCCTGTAGCTCCTGTGGCTACTTCACTTCATTCCTTCCTCCTAGAGGGTGTTAGCCACTATAGGTCTATGTAAGTCGCAGTGCGCGAGGTGTCCGCCTACGTTGTATATCCTATACCTGTTGGATTAATTGTTAAATAACATTCCTTAGATGCAGGTTTCCACAAAGTGATCCAAATATTAATCAATTCAAATCGATTCAGGATAAGTACAGAACGGTCGCTGTATGCATGCTCTGCAGTGACCTCTGTATTTTTTCGCTGTATACTTGTGGTGGATGAGCCACTCAAGGCTACGTTTATCAGCTGTGTTATACCACTACTACTTCTATTCTTACTGCAAGTACCAGAGTTTGTGCATCTCAAAGGTGATAGTTCATTCAAGACATCTGTGCTGTGTGTGGATTGCTTAAGAGTGTTCTTAGTATTGCTGTTGTTGAAATGTGGACCGAAAAATTCACGCTTGAACAACGAAATTTTATGTATGATACATACGTAAAACCCGAATCATGTAGACAGGCGTGTAGACAGTTTCAGAAGAAATTTCCAGCTAGAGAAACTGTTAGCTATCTGGTTAATACGTTTAGGAGAACGAGATCGCTATGCGCTAAACCTAAGAAGCGAATACGAGATGTTCTAACGAAGGAAAAAATTGTCGAAATTGGTGCATCATTCGAAACCTAAAAGATCTGATGTGCCACACTCACATGGCTTTCTCTACTCCTGTACAAACTATGTTTACAAGCGCTTATTCTCTACATGCTTCATGTTAATCGAGATGTTAATCTTTTTGCTAATTTTCTTGTAGATGCAAGGGGAATTGCTAGGCTTTAAGCGATAGTCAAATATTTTAAGAGCTGGTTGCTATGCGGAGTATTCCATTCTCTTTGCATGTCCAGGACAAAAAAAATGAATAACGAATTTGAGAAAAAGTATAAGTATTTGGAAAATTTAAGGGAATAACAAGCAACATCTCGAAAATGGTTCACTCAACAAAAAAATGTATATTGCATAACTTGTGTATTTTAACGCGATCTACATTTTTTGTGTAGTAAAATTTTGTCTATCTCTTAAGGTTTACAGTAATGCGAAAGTCGTTCACAAAGAAGAATACTTTTCGAGACATTCCCAGAAAATTCAAGATATGCATTTTGTCATGAAAATATCTTAAATATATGATATTTTAATCAAAATATTTTGAGCCATTTTTGAGAAAATTAAAATCTCTGGAAGATACTGAACCTAAATACCAAGTTTGGTGTTTATCCGACTGTTCGTTTCTGAGTTATTCTGTTCACAGACAAACACACACGGACATGTTTCCAAAAGTGCTTCTTTTGTATTCAGGAGGCCTCAAAACATATTTCTGGTGAAATCTCGGTATCCAATTTTTGGGTGGAATACAATACTTCCCCAAATTACTATACGTAGTGGAGAAAGTAAAAATAGTTTATAGGAGCAATCCCTCAGTTAAAGACAACATAAGAACATAAATTATGAGAATTACGCAAGAAGAACTTATATGTCTCAATGGAGATGGGCACCATCACTTATAACAAGGTTAGCACTCACTATATTGCATGTTACTGTCACTCGTTAGTAAATAACGCGGCAGATTTAGAACGGAAAACCGCCAGTGTTATAGACAGTGCGCGGAACACGAATACGCGCGTTCGGCGGCCTCGCAAAATAGCGAACACTCTGTATATTAGACAGGTTTCAGTTCTATACATCCCAGATCATAGACTACAGAGGGGGTCATGAAGATTCCGTAACGCTACAGAACAAAATATGTGGTCGTTTGAAACAGATTCTAAAGCTTAGCGAGCTATGAATTTTATTACCAGCAGGCAGAAACACTAGCTTGTGATTCTGCCTCAACGCTGCAATGTTATTTTGGAATGAAAGGGGTTGTTTGAATAAATAAACGCGAAAAAAAACAATCTACTTTGTCTGCAGCAGTCGTACAATTTCGGGAAATCAATTTGCAAGCTCAGACAGAATAGTAAAGCGTCGAAAACAGAGTTTAATTATACTAAGCGACAGTTTCAAAATGCATTCGCAAAATTTGTACAGGGGATTGTATCAGCGTTTAAAACAACAATTGGAAAAGTAGAGGCCATAACGTTTCAAGTTCATATGTAAAGCATTGTTTTTGAAAGTTAAAATTAAATACATGATTCTATGAAATGTTCACATAAAAGGTTATTTTATTAACTAACTGAAATACCATGTGTTATCCGTGGTTTGACGGTTTAGCCCTACAACATTTACCTTTAGGTTGCAGCTGCCCAATAGCCGTGTGTTTCTTTGAAGGCATTTAAAAAAATCTGATGTGTTACACTCACATGACTTTCTCTACTCTTGTACAAACTAGTTTTACAAACGCTTATTCTCCATATGTTTCATGTTAATCGAGATATTAATCTTATTGCTAATTTTCTTGTAGATGCAAGGGGAATATGGTAGACTTTAAGCGATAGTCAAATGTTTTAAGAGCTGGTTGCTATGTGGCGTATTCCATTTTCTTTGCATGTCCAGGACATAAAAAAAATGAATAACGAATTCCCATTTGAGAAAGGTATTGGAAAATTTAAGGGAATAACAAGCAATATCTCGAAAATGGTTCACTCAACAAAAAAATGTATATGACATAAATTGTGTATTTTAACGCGATCTACATTTTTTCTGTAGTAAAATGTTGTCTCTCTCTCTCTCTCTCTCTCTCTCTTATGGTTTACGAATTATGCAAAAGTTGTTCACAATGAAGAATACTTTTGGAGACATTCCCAGAAAATTCAACATATACATTTTATTTGTCATGAAAATATCTTAAACATATGATATTTTAATCAAAATCGTAGAGCCATTTTTGAGAAAATAAATATTTCGAAAAATATTCCATGTAAAGGGTAATCTGGGGTGGGGGATTTTATTGAAAACCTTCGTGTCGCATCTCTGGAAGATATTGAACCTAAATACCAAGTTTGGTGTTTATCCGACTGTTCGTTTCTGAGTTTTGCTGTTCACAGACACACACACGGACATGTTTGCAAAAATGTTTTTTTTTGTACAGGGGTCTCAAAACATATATTTCCGGCGAAATCTCGGAATCGAATTTTTGGGTGGAATACAATACTTCCCCTACTTACTATATGTAGTAGAGAAAGTAAATAACTTCATGTATGGTTTTGTAGAGGTGCGTCGGAGGGCTTTGAAAGGATTTTCATGATGAGTTTGTAGCTGTAGTAGATAACCTCGTGGGATAATAATTTCTAAATTTATTTAGGACATGGAGAATTACACATTATCAAGTGATAATTATGTCTATGACATAACTATAACTACGACAGCAATGGAAATATTACTATTACAAGCATTTTACTTTGTGTGTTCAAAATGAACACCATTTGTTATGCGAGTACGACCAGTGCTTTTCCGTTTGCATACGCAACCACCTTCTACGAACTTTTTTTTGACGAGGCAGCTCGTTGTTGAACTTACAACGAAATGCAGGCTGCAATGAAACAACGGATTCAATCTTTGCATAATGTAGCACACAAAACGACTTTTTCTGTGGCGTCGCCAATTAACACAGCGCCGCTGTAGGCACTGAATGGAACTAATAGGTAGGGCTTAAAACTTTGAACTTTCCTCTATTTAATGATGTGTCATATGCGTCACTATCTATTGTCGTTCATTAAAAATGAATATTTAAAATCTCTTCCTTCTTTTTGAATAACTCTGTATAACTAAAAATCCCCATTTAACAATCATGAAGGATAACTATAAATTAAAGGCGAACCATGGGGTGTAAAAATATGATTTTTTTGTGCTAGTTCAGGAAAATATCGCTTTTTATCCTAGCTACTTGTTGCTTTTCTGAAATATGAAATACTCATGCGCGCACATTATATTGCAATTAGAGTTTTGCCAGCGGCGAGGTGTACTGTCCGTATGAGGCAACGCCGCACTGCTACTATTCGCTAGTCCGTATTAGTGGACGCGCCTCAAACGTCAAGAGATTTGGACCGCATAACAGATGTAATAAAACTGCAATCATTAGGAAAACGTAGATAAGGCAATTGGGATAATTTCTTTGGAAGGTTAGGTTGCAATGGAAGTTGTCTATCGACAAATGTTAATTTGTCAAGCTCATTACTGTAAATAGGAGGTTACTGAAAATAGTATATAGAGAAGAGAAAAGTGTAAAATAAACTGTAATATCTGGATGTATATATGCTAAGTGGCCAGGGCCAGTTCCCATTGGCTCTATTATGCATTGGACTTAGCACTGAATAAATATTATTATTAACTACTCTTGAAAAACCACAAATGTCACAATTTGAAATTATGCCTCCTCGTGAATGCCTCTGATGACTTCTACGTTGTCATATTTAGGCTGCTTATTTATAGAGAAACTCTCAGTTGGGAAGAAATATATGATGTCTTTCAACAAGAGTGTCCTATCTTTGAACTTAAATAAATCACGTTCTATAAATGATAGAGGTTTATTAATTTTTTTATTTTGGAACATAATGTCATTACGTGTGGAAAAGAACATCAGTTAAGTGACCGTCGCGACTTCGTTGCGTAGCGCGTATACGGTTGACCCAATTTTCAATGACAGAAGAACGTAAATTAGGTCGAACTTGACGAATAACACGTGTGATGTTATTCATAAGAACATTTACTGTTTCTGGCTTGTTTACATAAACTCGAGATTTAACAATAACCCCACAAGAAGTAATCCAACGGCGTTAAATCACATGACCTCGGGGGTCAGTTAACATCACCACCACGGGAAATGATGAAACCTCTGAACTTCTCCTTCAAAAGATCGATTGTTTCGAGTGCAGTATGACATGTGGCACCATCTTGCTGGAACCAGATGTTTCTGAGATCCATACCATCCAATTGAGGGCAAAAATAGTTGCTTTTAAGAGCCCGGTGTCTTTCTCCATTGGCAGTTAGAGCTTCTCCACCTTCATCTTGGAAAAAATATGGACCAATGATTCCACCATACCAAAATCCACACCACACAGTAACCTTTTGGGGATGAAGTGGTCGTTCTTGAATCCGCATTGGATTGTGATTGCTCCAATAGCGGCAATTTTGTTTGTTAACACAACCATCATTCCAAAAGTGGGCTTCATCGCTGAAGATGATTTTTCGACAAAATCCGGGTCAGCTTCCAATTGTTCCATAGCCCAGTCAGCGAATACACGGCGCAACCTATGGTCGTTGGGCTTTAGTTCTTGAGTTAACACCATTTTGTAAGCGTGAAACGTCAAGTCCAGATGCAAAATTCGCCAAGTTGTGTCGGCGAAAGCCCCAATTCTTGCGCTCAACGAGCAATTGATTTGTTTCCATTCTCGCGTACACTCTCACGAACGGCGCCTATGTTTTCATTGGGGCGCTTACGTCGATTACGTACAGGCATTCTTTGATTGCTAACTGAACCACTTCTTTCAAATTTATCGATCAAACGCCGAATCGTTCTCTCGCAGGGACGATTATGCACACCGTAAACTTCACGCAATGCACGGACGGTTTGGCGAACAAATGATCCATTTTGATAATAAATTTTCACAATTTATACGCGTTGCTGAATGCTGTAACGTTCCATGGCTATTTGTCAATAACAACCGTAATCACATGAAAACAATGACTGCTGTAACTCAATAACAACGGCAGCTATCACATGTTAAAGACAGGACACGCTTGTTGAAAGACCCTTTAATAACAATAACGGAAATATAACCTTGTTTATTTTCAGTAACCAACATGCATAAAAGTACTAAGAAAACACGCGAAAGACAAAACAAAAGAAAAACCAAAATTAACTTACAAAGGAGGAGAAAGAGAAAAAATTGGTATTTTGTCTGGTTTGATGCTGCTGCTGTTATCTTAGGTGGCATAGCGGTTGTAAGTATTTGTTTGACTGTATTGTTATTCCATTATCAATGTCAGAGAGGAGATAAACGAATAATATATGAACTCGCTGTTCCATTGTTATTTTGTGAGGACGTGAAAACCTAAGTAATTATTATGTTGGCAATTGTCGACCTATGGAGATTATCCTTGAGAAAAATATAGATGATCTTGCGAGCTTTTGTAGGCATAACATGATATTAAATAATTAGTAGTGTGAAAGGGAGCGGAATTTCGAATTCTAAGCCGGATGGTAATTTTTGCCTTGTGTCAAAGGTTATATGTGTCAAGTTTGGTCGAAATCGGTGCAATGATGTAGAAGCGTATAAGGAACACACATACATACATCATACATACATACACTGGTGTGCAAAACCTAAGGACGAGATGGGTAAAGTAACATAACAAATGAACTACTTGGTAGAAGTAGATGAAGGTGCGGGAGCATGTTGCCGGAGGTCTCTCACACGTACACAGAAAGCTGGACGCCACATGGCGTGAGTGTAGCGAGCCTATAGTGACAAATGTGTCTTGTCCCGCAACGCGGGGCAGTTGACGAAACAGGACAAGACGGCGTGTGGCAATTAGCGAGCTGTTACGGTGTACTGTAGTGGTGTTGTTCATTGCAACATGGCCCGTAGACGCCATTTGGATGACTTCACATAGGGAAGAATCATCGGGAAACTGAAAGAAGGGCGAAGTGTTGCTCAGGAGTTTGGAATTGTTCACAGCATTGTTTCACTGCATGGGGAACCTTCCAAACCACAGGCACTGCTGTCTCAAGGAGAGGCGGGGGTCGACCACGCTCAACTACAGCAGCAGATGGCCGCTACATTGTGCAACAGGCAAGAAAGGATCCACGCCAAACAGCGGGTGCAATTGCAACCACATTTAACAGGACAGCTAGGCACGCAATCTCACGATACACAGTGGCACGGCGACTACACAGAGGTGGTCTCTTTGCCCGACATTGACATCCGCACATCGGTACCGATGGTCCCAAGAGCATAAAAATTGGACCAAGGAAGAGATCGCGTGCTCTTCTCGGGTGAGAGTAGATTCAGTCTAAGTAGTGATTCTCGACGTACCCTCATCTGGCGAGAGGTGGGAATACGTAATGAACCCAGGAGCTCCTTGAACATGATTGTTTTGGTGGTACGGGTGTTATGGTTTGGGGAGGCATAATGTTACATGGGCGCACCGACCTCCAAATCTTTGAACACGTACGCTCACTGGTCAACGTTATTGTGATACTGTACTCCTTCCCCATGTGCGAATTTTCAGGGGTGCAGTCGGCCCTGACTTCATTTTTATGGATGACAATGCGCGACCGCATCGAACAACGCAGGTGGAGGATCTCTTGGAACGAGAGGATATTCGGCGAATGGACTGGCCTGCCCGTTCCCCCGATTTAAATCCCATCGAACACGTGTGGGATGCTTTGGGGAGACGCATTGCAGCATATGCACATGCACCAACGACCATCCAACAGTTGTCAACAGCGCTGGTGGAGGAATGGAACGCCCTACCACAAGAACTGCTTACCAAGCTTGTGGCCAGCATGGGAGCACGATGTAGAGCATGCATTGCTGTCCGTGGTGATCATACACCCTTTAAGCACCATGTATCTGTTTCTGTAAATCTAGAGAACCATCATATGTCGTATTGACTTTAGTGTAGCTTATGGTCTATGAATAAAAGTGGCATTTCTGTTCGTCTCACTGCATTGTTCGTTTAGTTGCCTACTATAGCAGTATGATTCATCGAGCTGTGTGTCACAGCATGCGAAGATTACTTTCGTCCTTAGGTTTTGCACACCAGTGTACACACATACACTGACTTTTAATTTACTACATACAAAGTAGGTAGAGAAGGTAGTGCATTCCGACCAAAAATTCGATACAGAGATTTCACCAGAGATACGAGTTTTGAGGCTCCCTGAATAAAAAAAAGCCCAGTATTTTTAGAAAGATCCAAGTGTATGTGTCTGTGAACAGCATAGCTAAACGAACAGTTATATAAGTGTCAATCTTGGCATCTAAGTTCAGTATCTCAGGATGATTCCTCCCACGCAACTACACTTTATGTGGAATATTTTTCGAAAATTTTGATTTTCTCAAAAATGGCTAACAATTTTAATTTAAGTACACGTTTAAGATATTTTCATGTCAAATGAAGCGTATATCTTGAATTTTCTGCGAATGTCCCCAAAAGCTCTCTTCATTCTAAATGACTTTCGCATAACTGCTAAACCGTAATAGATTGACAGAATTTTACTGCTCAAAAAATGTAGATCTCATTAGAACGCACGATTTATGTCACATTTGTAGAGTGAACCATTTTCGAGATATTTCTTGTTATTTGTTTGAATTTTCCAATACTTATACTTTTTCTCAAATGGGAATTCCTTATTCGTTTTTTTATGTCCTGGGCATACAAAGAGAATGGAATACCTCACATAGCAACCAGCTCTTAAAACATTTGACTATCGCTTAAAGCCTACCAATTCCCCTTGCACCTACAAGAAAATTAGCAATAAGATTAACATCTCGATTAACATGAAGCATATGGAGAGTAAGCGTTTGTAAAAATAGTTTGTACAAGAGTAGAGAAAGTCATACGAGTGTAGCACTTCAGATTTTTGGTTTCTCTACCAGTTATACTAGGCAAGAGACGGCATTGCTTTCCACCCAAAAGGTCGATATCGAGATTTCAATGAAAATACGTGTTTTTAAGTCTCCTGAATAAAAAAGTGTTCGTATGTATGTTTGTGTGTGTCTGTGAGTACCATAACTCAAAAAACGTAAAGTATGGATAAATACCAAACTTGATATTTAGGTGAAATACTTTGCAACGTGAAGATTTTCCAGAAAATTCCCCCACCCCAAATTACTCTTTACATGGAATTTTTTTTGGAAAATTTTTTATTTTATAAAAAATGGCTCTAGGGATTTTGATTAAAATACCACACCTTAAAGATATTTACGTGGTAGAAAGAGTAAAAAATGAAAAAAAAATTCTGATGTGTTACACTCACATGACTTTCTCTACTCTTGTACAAACTATTTTTACAAACGCTTATTCTCCATCTACTTCGTGTTAATCGAGATAAACATTTGCAGACTCTATCTTATTGCTAATTTTCTTGTAGATGTAAGGGGAATATATATTTACAAGGGTAATATAGAAATACAGTAGCGTTTAAGCAATACATATCTCTTAATAGCTGGTTGCTAGGTGCAGCACCATTCCCTTTCCCACAGATTAATACTCTTTGCATATCCAAGACAAAAAAAAATGAATAACGAATTCCCATTTGAGAAAATAAGTATTGAAGAATTTAAGGGAATAACAAGCAATATCTCGAAAATGGTTGACTCAACAAAAAAAGTATATAACATAAATTCTGTATTTTAATGCGATCTACATTTTTTGTGTAATAAAATTTTTGTCTATCTCTTATGGTTTACCAGTTACGCAAAAGTCGTTCACAATGAAGAGTACTTTTGTAGGCATTCCCAGAAAATTCAAGATATACATTTTATTTGTCATGAAAATATCTTAAACATATGATAGTTTAATTAAAATCGTTTGAGCCATTTTTGAGAAAATTAAAATTTTCGAAAAATGTTCCATGTAAAGGGTAATCTGGGGTGGGGGGATTTTGTTGAAAACCTTCGTGTCGCATCTCTGGAAGATACTGAACCTAAATACCAAGTTTGGTGTTTATGCAACTGTTCGTTTCTGAGTTATGCTGTTCACAGACAGACAGACACACACAGGACATGTTTCCAAAAATGCTTTTTTTTGGATTCAGGGGTCTCAAAACATATATTTCCGGTGTAATCTCGGTATCGAATTTTTGGGTGGAATACAATACTTCCCCTACTTACTATACGTAGTAGAGAAAGTAATAAAATGCTGCTATTTAAAATTTTGTCGATGACGTCACACCCTGCATAATAGACAGGTTTTAAGTTTCTTGACACCAACAAAATAAGCGAACAGATGAGTAACTCCCAAATACACTTGCTTGACTCTCTGATGCGAATACCCTTGATATTACACGAGATAAATTTTATTTCTACGTCTTCCTTATCGTAATTTACAGCAGTACCTTTTTGAGTGAATGATTTAGGAGTCTTGCTATTGTTCTTAGAGTTAGCCGAGGGATTTAGAACCTGATGAAATGTAAATACTTGAATGCACGTTCGTAATTTTGTGTTTCAAAGTTCATGCTCTCAAGCTATATATTAAAACAACAAATGTCTCTATTCCAGTGAATCTAGCAGTTGTATCGAGATGGAAGACAGGATTAACAGTATTTTGTCCAAAGAAGAATGGCGGTTGATAGTCCAGAACAAGCTGGAAACAGAAGAATTTGAAGTGCTACAGACAGAAATACTGCCATTTAGTGAAGACATGGTGGGATTTTTGGGAGAACATTTTAAAGCCTATGCTTCTGTACGCCTCATGGACACCAACGAAGTTTTTCTTCTGCGGTTTTTCGTCAAAACAGTGCCTGAAAGTAACGTTATTTTCAAAGAGTATGTAGAAAGAACTAGGTCGTTCCAAAAGGAAATATTCTTCTTCGACTTGCTGTCTCCAAACTTCAGGAAGTTCTTCAAGAATAAAAGCAATGATGACTATTGGACTTGTAAATGTTATTTTTCAAGAGATGATGTTATCGTCCTGGAAGATTTAACAGAACCTGGGTTTGAGATGTGTGAACAATTTGACTACGACTGTTGCAAGGCCGTTCTGAAGACATTGGCTGTCTTCCACTCAGCTAGCATCATATTTGAAGAGAAGCACGCAGAGGCTGCTGGCGACGCGGTGAAACGTTTGGATGACATCTATCCGGATATCTTCTTCGAGACGGAGATGGTGTTGACTCAAGGACATCCAGGAAGAGATCTCATGAAATCTTTCAGCAAGGCCCTTATGAACGTCGCTGAATTTCTACCCAAGTACGGAAAGTCGCACGGAAAGTTCGCCCTCATCAAAGAGAGACTAGGAACGTCGATGTATGACCTATGCGAGATGCTTCAGCCATCCAAGAAGTACAGAAACGTCGTGTGTCACGGTGACCTCTGGGAAAACAATATCTTCCTTAGGTACAGCAGTGGCAATAGTGGGTTGGAAGCGAGATTAGTTGATTTTCAGCTGTTCAGATACAACCCCCCAGCCAGTGATTTAGCTATATTTCTGCACCTCGTGACAGATCGTGAGTTTCGAGAGAGGAACTTGAATAGTTTGCTCTCGTGGTACCACCAGATCCTCAGCGAAGAGCTCAGAAGGCACGAGTTGGATCCAGAAAAACTGCTGTCTTGGTCCCAATTCAAGGAGAGCTACAGTTGGTATGAAAACTTGGCTAGGATATTTGTTATGCCGTATTTCTTACAGAATAAGATTCCCAATGAGGATATTAAAAAAATATTTTCTGATGATGAACTTACAAATGAATTCATGGCCATAGATAAGAGTAGGTTTGTTTTGGAGCAATTCAGTAATAACTGTGACTATAAAGCTCAGATAGCGCCAGTAATTGAAGAAATGGTAGAATATTGTATATTGAACATAGCAGATTAAATAAATTGTTTCAATTAATATTTTAAAATTTTATTTTAGCTTTCAACTAGTAGTTAATCTCAGGCTTAAAGCTGCGAATTAAAGACTTTAATTGTTGATCAATTGTACATAACTTAAAATAAGTTATGGAACCACACAACCATCGATACTGGATACTCACTTTATAAAAAATCTGATGTGTTACACTCACATGACTTTGCATCAACTGGGCGAAAAAAAATGAATAACGAATTCCCATTGGAGAAAATAAGTATTGAAAAATTTAAGGGAATAACAAGCAATATCTCGAAAATGGTTCACTCAAAAAAACAAATGTATATGACATAAATTGTGTATTTTAACCCAACCTACACTTTTTGTATAGCAAAATTTTGTCTATCTCTTATGGTTTACCAGTTATGCAAAAGTCGTTCACAATGAAGAATACTTTTGGAGACATTCCCAGAAAATTCGAGATATACATTTCATTTTTCATGAAAATATCTTAAACATATGATATTTTAATCAAAATCTTTAGAGCCATTTTTGAGAAAATTAAAATTTTCGAATAATATTTCATGTAAAGGGTAATCTGGGGTGGGGGGATTTTCTTGAAAAGCTTCGTGTCGCATCTCTGGAAGATACTGAACCTAAATACTAAGTTTGGTGTTTATCCGACTGTTCGTTTCTGAGTTATGCTGTTCACACACAGACACACACACACTGATATGTTTCCAAAAATGATTTTTTGGATTCAGGGGGCCTCAAAACATATAAAACCGGTGAAATCTCGCTATCGAATTTTATAACACACAATTTATTCCGAATAACTCATTTGTGGCATTAGCTGTTTCTGAGATATCCGTTATTGATGGTTAAAATTGTTCAATATTTGCCATTCTTTTAAAGTCCTGTCGATTTTCAGTTGCTTTCTCGCGATGTCATGGAAACAGTATGGAATTTTAAGGCCAGCATATAGCGTCCAGTTGTTAAACATTTGACTATCGTTGTTCTCTTTGTATCTATAATGAAATGTGTAATGTAGCTGTTTCTGTAAAGGTTTAGCTCGATTAAAATAAGTAGATATGAAAATAAAAGTTTCGTGAGAGTAATTTGTATATCTACTAATAAACGATAGAGGGTAGAGAAAGTCATGTGAATGTAACATCAGATTCTTTATATTTGACAATCACTGATGTTGGTAATGTCTATCGAATATATTAGTTTTCCTCTATATTGTACAAACCTGCCAGAGAATTTTCGTGCTGTCCCTGGCTGTAGGGCGAAGCGCCGCTCTTTGGAAAGCTCTTACAATGCGAGTACTTTTAGAAATCTTTTCAGTATTCGCTCCCACTGAGGAGGTCCGGGACTACATAAAGGTGATTTATTGCATTCTCCCATGTGCATCTTCCTGCAAAACGTGATGCTGCGCTGCGACAAAAGAAAACAAATGAACAAAGTTGCGAAAGAAGGTCACGAAAGTTACTTTAGTACATGTAACTTCTTTTGGCCGCCGCGCCGCCTAAGTTTATGAATTTATCAGTGCTGTTCTTTCCACGCCCAGCAGGGCTGTACAGTCTGTCACAAACGAAACTTAAATATTTCGTTTCTATGTATCACAGGCTGCACTGAACCATTGTTTGTGTAAAAAGAATTATTAATCGAGGTAAACTTGCATTAAACATTTATTTAGGTATAAGAAGAATACAGTAGGCCAAGGCAATAGTTAGATTTTTTATGAAGTTTGTCACTATGTGATGGCTTTGAAATTCCATGTTCTTTGCATGACCACAAATAGCGACATAACACTTGAGAAACGTATAGTGTTGGAAAATTCAAACAAATAAGAGTATCTCTAAAATGGCTAACGCCACTAACATTTTTATTCGAAATAAAATACATTGAAATAAACCTGAAAAACGTACCCATTATACAAAATTCCTTAAGAATGAAGAGGATTTCAAAGGCCATTCCCAAAAAGTTCAAGATATACATTTTATTTTTCATGCAAATATCTTTAATATAGTATAGCATTTTTATCAAAAACATCAGAGTAACTTTGAGAAAGTAAAATTCAATGAATATTTGTTCATGTCAACGTTATTTGGAGTGGGGAATTTTCCTGAATATTTTCGTGTCGCATCCTTGGGGGATATTGAATTTAAATACCAAATTTGATTTTTATCCGTCGTTACCTTCTCTACGCGTACATAGTAAGTAAAGAAGGCGTCGCATTCCATCAAAAATTCGATATCAATATCTCATCGGAAATACATGATTTGAAGTCTCCAAAATTTTTAGAAAAATTGTATGTGTCTGATATATAGGTTCAATGCCTTCTAAAGGTGCGACACGAACATTTTCAAGATAATCTACCAACCCCATACTTCCCTTTAAACGGAATATTTTTCGACATTTTTTATGTTAAAAATCTGATGTGTTACCCTCACATGACTTTCTCTACTCTTGTACAAACTATTTTTACAAACGCTTATTCCCCATCTACTTCATGTTAATCGAGATAAACATTTGCAGAGTCTATCTTATTGCTAATTTTCTTGTAGATGTAAGGGGAATATATATTTACAAGGGCAATATAGAAATACAGTAGCCTTTAAGCACATACATATCTCGTAATAGCTGGTTGCTAGGTGCAGCACCATTCCCTTTGCCACAGATTAATACTCTTTGCATAGCTAAGACAAAAAAAATGAATAACGAATTCCCCTTTGAGAAAATAAATATTAAAGAATTTAAGGGAATAACAAGCAATATCTCGAAAATGGTT
Source organism: Deroplatys truncata (assembly GCA_030765065.1). NCBI lineage: Eukaryota > Metazoa > Arthropoda > Insecta > Mantodea > Mantidae > Deroplatys > Deroplatys truncata. Next base: position 10,724,422 of record CM060989.1, on the reverse strand, counting down.
CACTCAACAACAAAAAATGTATATAACATAAATTGTGTATTTTAACGCGATCTACATTTTTTATGTAGTAAAATTTTGTCTGTCTCTTATGGTTTACCAGTTATGCAAAAGTCGTTCACAATAAAGAACACTTTTGGAGACATTCCCAGGAAATTCAAGATATAAATTTTATTTGTCATGCAAATATCTTAAACATATGATATTTTAATCAAAATCGTTAGAGCCATTTATGAGAAAATTTAAATTTTCGAAAAATGTTCCATATAAAGGGTAGTCTGGGGTGGGGGGAATTTTCTTGAAAACCTTCGTGTCGCATCTCTGGAAGATACTGAATCTAAATACCAAGTTTGGTGTTTATCAGGCTGTTCGTTTCTGAGTTATGCTGTTCACAGACACACACACAGATACACACGCGGACATGTTTCCAAAAATGCTTTTTTTGGATTCAGGGGGCCTCAAAACATGTATTTCCGGTGAATCTCGGTATCGAATTTTTGGGTGGAATACCATACGTCCCCTATTTACTATACGTAGTAGAGAAAGTAAAAATATATACATGCAAGGTAGGGTTAATATTTTCAGACTTCTAAAAAGATGTTTGCAACAGTGTCTGCTATGGGTGCTGGAAATGATTATTAATACCTTCTTTTGCATGAGGAATATTCGTTTACTTTCTACCGAGTTTCCCCAAAAGAATATTACATATTCAACGATAGAGTTAAAATATGCATAGTATACTAATTTAAGCGTATCTAAAGAACTGACATTTACCAGTGCTCGGATAGCATAACAGGCAGAATTGAGTTTGGGTAAGATATACGTAATGTGAACTTTCCAATCTAAAATCTGTCTACTTGGAGGCCCAGAAATTTAATGTTGTCTATTTGTTCTAGTAACATGTCATTAATCCCAATTTCTATTGGAGTGTGTGGTGATGATCTATGGGTTATAAGTTTAACAACTTTTGCTTTGTCTAGATTTACAGATAATTTGTTAGCTTTAAACCAGTGTGACATTTATCCGACATTTCGTTTTTAGTTATGCTGTTGACACGCACACAGGACCTTTTTCTAAAAATCTGATGTGTTACACTCACATGACTTTCTCTACTCTTGTACAAATTATTTTTACAAACGCTTATTCTCCATCTACTTCAGGTTAATCGAGATAAACATTTGCAGACTCTATCTTATTGTTAATTTTCTTGTAGATGTAAGGGGAATATATATTTACAAGGGCAATATAGAAACACAGTAGCCTTTAAGCACATACATATCTCTTAATAGCTGGTTGCTAGGCGCAGCACCATTCCCTTTGCCACAGATTATAATTCTTTGCATATCCAAGACAAAAAAAAATGAATAACGAATTCCCATTTGAGAAAATACATATTGAAAAATTTAAGGGAATAACAAGCAATATCTCGAAAATGGCTCACTCAACAAAAAAAAATGTATATGACATACATTGTGTATTTTAACGCGATCCACATTTTTTGTGTAGTAAAATTTTGTCTATCTCTTATGGTTTACCAGTTATGCAAAAGTCGTTCACAATAAAGAACACTTTTGGAGACATTCCCAGGAAATTCAAGATATACATTTTATTTGTCATGCAAATATCTTAAACAGATGATATTTTAATCAAAATCGTTAGAGCCATTTTTGGGAAAATTAAAATTTTCGAAATATCTTCCATGTAAAGGGTACTCTGGCGTGGGGGGATTTTCTTGAAAACCTTCGTGTCGCATCTCTGGAAGATACTGAACCTAAATACCAAGTTTGGTGTTTATCCGACTGTTCGTTTCTGAGTTATGCTGTTCACAGACACACACACACACACACATGTTTCCAAAAATGCTTTTTTTGGATTCAGAGGGTCTCGAAACATGTATTTCCGGTGAAATTCGGTATCGAAGTTTTGGATGGAATATAATACTTTTCCTACTTACTATACGAAGTAGAGAAAGTAAAAATACGTTTTTTGGATTCAGGGAGCGTTAAAACACGTATTTTCTGTTAAATCTCTGTATCTAGTTTTTGGTCGGAGTGCAGTACCTACTCTACCTGCTATGTACGTGGTAGGGAACGTAAAAATCTCTTTTTCTGGATTCAGGGGCTTAAAAACATGCATTTCCGATTGAATTTCTACTTGGAATTATTAGGCTGGAATGGAATACCTTGTCTGCGTATTATGTAGGTGGTAGACAAAGTAATGTGAACGTAATAATAAGATTTTTTAACGGTGAAGCGTGCCCAATGGACGGTGTCCGGCGATAATCTCTTGTCACAGAACGTTTGGCGATGCGCACCTGGCTAACAAGGCTAATCAACGTTACGTGACGCCCGACCACCTCGTTACAATGTGCCCCTGATGACCTCATTACGATAATTACATTGCTTTGAATCACCGCCACCACCACCCCAGCTGACCACTTAACAGCGCCTCCCTGCTCATACTTTCATCTGCTCCCGTTCTTGATTACACGGCGCGTCCTCTTTTCACTGCCTAACTAGTTTTAGATGCAGGCAACATGTGCGGGCACATCTCCTCTTGTTATCGCGCAGAAACCACCTGATTCTCATTAAAGGTATCAGCACGATGACGTCAGTTATAGAAAAGTGCGCGCAGCGGTCAAGAAACACCCCGTATAGAGCGAGGTGGCGTGGCTAATCGTATTCCTGGGGAGTAGTTTCAGCCCCATTTCGTTCCATTCATCCTTCACCCCGTTAGGTTTGTTTCAGGATTGGCAGTGTCGGCGATGGTGTTTCGGTGCGGCGTGGCAGGGAAAAAGATGCTCTCTGTGCCTCGACTTTCGGCTGGTTGCCGGGGTAAGCAGACCACCACTTCGGAACGGGATGTTGGACACTATGTGGGGCGGGTGTCTCCAGTCTGCCTGTCCGGTTATCGGGGTGTCTCAACCTGGAAATTGTAGGGATCACTCCTGGTTTCGCCCGGTGTCTTCTCCTCCCTCCCGGGGGCTCCCCCTTGTGGGGCAAAGGTAAAATATCCTCATTGCAGCAGTGCAGAGTCTTCTCCGATAATCAGAAAAAAATTCTGATGTCTTACACTCACATGAATTTCTCTACTCTTGTACAAACTATTTTTACAAACGCTTATTCTCCATATGCTTCATGTTAATCGAGATGTTAATCTTATTGCTAATTTTCTTGTAGATGCAAGGGGAATTGGTAGACTTTAAGTGATAGTCAAATGTTTTAAGAGCTGGTTGCTATGTGGAGTATTCCCTTCTCTTTGTATGTCCAGGACATAAAAAATAGAATAACGAATTCCCATTTGAGAAAAAGTATTGGAAAATGTAAGGGAATAACAAGCAATATCTCGAAAATGGTTCACTCAACAACAAAAAATGTATATGACATAAATTATATATTTTAACGCGATCTACATTTTTGTGTAGTACAATTTTGTCTATCTCTTATGGTTTACCAGTTATGCAAAACGCGTTCACAATGAAGAATACTTTTGGAGACATTCCCAGATAATTCGAGGTATACATTTCATTTGACATGAAAATATCTTAAACAAATCATATTTTAATCAAAATCGTTAGAGCCATTTCTAAGAAAATTAAAATTTTCAAAAAATGTTCCATCTAAAGGGTAATCTGGGGTAGGGGGATTTTCTTGAAAACCTTCGTGTCGCATCTCTGGAAGATACTGAACCTAAATACCGAGTTTGGTGTTTATCCGACTGTTCGTTTCTGAGTTATGCTGTTCACAGACACAGACACACGGACATGTTTCTAAAAATGTTTTTTTTTTGGATTCAGGGGGTCTCAAAACATATATTTCCGGTGAAATCTCGGTATCGAATTTTTGGGTGGAATACCATATTTCCCTACTTACTATACGTAGTAGAGAAAGTAAAAACACGTTCATTCCAAAACTGTGCAAATTATTCTTACAAAGTTTATTTTCCTGCCTACTTCAGTTTAATCGAGACAAACATTTCCAGAAACAATTACATTACGTATTTCATTACCGGCAGACAAATGTTTAAGAACTGGACGTTATATTGTCACGTATACAGTTGCAGGCAGCAAGATAATTAGTCATAGATTAGATATTTTACTATATTGGCCAAACTCTTACATTTTAATACATTTGGTCATTTTTATATTTCATACACTTTCTTGACTTGGAATTCTAGTTAAAGTTAATTTATGACAGGAAACCGTGGTCTGTTACTTCCTTTGACATTTCAAAGGGATGTTACTGTGGCATCACTTCCTGAGGTGTACGTGTCTTTTTGCAGACATTTAGCTGCATCTTAAGCCACGATACGTCACATAGAATGTTCTAGAACATTGACGTATCGAGCCATGATTGGCCGATATATTTCAAACCTAGGGCGGTGGCACACCATATTTGGTAATGCTCATGGCATAATTGTCAAGACCCCCCTAGGCAGTAACTTTCTTTATAAGGAGCTGCAGACCCTTGCTTAGCGTTGTTCTGATTCTGAACTTGTCAGCTGTCCATGCTGCTGGATCTGCAACTGCAATACCTGACAACTCTCGTAAGGTAAGATCCCATTAGGGAAGTTCACCATACTTTATTGAACACTTAAAAACTACACAAGAATACAGCAATGTAATGTGTTGAGCCTTCAGCTACTTTCAGTCTGAATGCTTAGTCCCTTCAGGACTACATTTGTATATTTTATACAGGTCTCCTCTAGACCGAAATCTGGGGACTGAACCCCAGCATCACTTCATGTTCTCGCTAACACAATAAAATGGACCACCAAGAACCATTGTTGGTTATTTGTTTTGCTATCTACCTTTAGATTTAAGCTACGTTCCCCAGTCCCAACCATTAAGGTTGCGACAATATACTGCCCTTAAAATTTCATAGTGTTTCCATGACATCGCGAGAAACAACTGAAAATCGACAGGACTAGAAAATAATGACAAAGTATTGAACAATTTGAACCATTAATAACAGAAATCTCGGAAATTCTGATGAAACGAAAAAGCTTATTTGAAATAAGTTGTTCTAAAGAGATGCACATTTTGTGTGTAGTACGTTTTCGTCTATCGCTTAATGTTTACTAGTTATACAAAGTTCCTTCCGAATGAAGGGGACTTCAAAGGTTATTCCCAGAAAATTCAAGATATGCGTTTCATCTGTCATACAGATATCTTTAATATATGGTATTTTAATCAAAACCGTTAGATTTCTTCACAAAATAAAAATTTTCAAAGAATGTTCCATGTAAAGGGTAATTTGGAGCATTTTCTTGAAAATGTTTGTATGGTATCTTTGAAAGGTAGTGAACCTAATTACCAAGTATGGTATTTAATCCAATTTTTGCTTTTGAATTATACTCTTCATAGACGCGTGCGCGCGGAACATTTTCTAAAAATGCTTTTTGGATTCAAGGGATCTCAAATGTATTTCAGTTGAAATATGGATATTTAATTTTTGGGTGTAATACAATACGTCCTGTACTTTCTATAGGCAAAAACATACCAAGGGTGGATTTGTACACAATCAGATGTGAAACACTGGGAAGAAATTGCCATAAATACAGACCTAATTCCAGAACTTCCTCGGAAAGCAAGTCTACCACGACAGTTACCTGGTTAAAGCCTCCACAAACTAGCAAGCACTTACTCGTATCTAAGTGTCAACTTTGAACACTTCAAAAACAACACAGTGGGAAAACATTCGGATGCAAGAAGAATGATCTGATAGTCAATCCCATCGCATTTACAACCAACGAATCACTTCTCTATATATAGATTTTAGTATACAGAACCTTCAAATGAAGGACGTGTAGCGGGGAATTGCTTGACCTGCACTGCACAGTTTCTAACCGGTTCTGTTCCCTCTCTGTCTTATCAGTTACGCGAAGTCTGTGCTGTACAGGGGTTAATACGCTGTATGACCTTGTGTTTCATTGTGTTAGTGCTGTTTTAATGCCCGTCCCTTTTAGCAAACAGAATCTTCATGTATGATTCCTATATGATAACAAACCCTTGAAAAGAAGCGAGACAGATTCCCTGCTGTTATAATGCCAGCACCCGAGTGGTTAGACCGCTCGCCTCCCACCGAGGCGTCCCGGGTTCAATCCCAGGAACCTGCATGTGGGATTTGTGGTGGACGAAGCGGCGTCTGGGCGGGTTGTCTCCGGGTTCTCCGGTTTTCCCCGCCATTCATTCCACCAACTGCTCCATCATCACCATTCCTTTCATCCATTTCATCAACATTTCATTTCATCTACTTCCGTCATCCCATACTAGGCATCGGGCTGATCACCCATCCTGGATGCTCTGTCTGATCCATGAGTGTCTGCTCCTCGACGGGCCTCTGACCCCAGGCACCCGCTTGTAAATCCTGGGGGGTGTAAGCCCTACATAAGAGGAGGGTAAACAGATAATGAATGAATGAATATAATGCCAGCACACTGAATCTTCATATATGATTCCTATGTGACAAACTCTTGTAGAGAAGAGAGACAGATTCCCAGCTGTTATAATGCCAGCACACAGAATTTTTATGTATGATTCCTATGTGACAAGAAACTCTTGTAGAGAAGTGAGACAGATTCCCTGCTGTTATAAAGTTAGCACACAGAATCTTCATGTATGATTCCTATGTGACAACAAACTCTTGTAGAGAAGTGAGACAGATTCCCTGTTGTTATAATGCCAGCACACAGAATCTTCATGTATGATTCCTATGTAACAACAAACTCTTGTAGAGAAGTGAGACAGATTCCCTGCTGTTATAATGCCAGCACACAGAATCTTCATGTATGATTCCTATGTGACAACAAACTCTTGTAGAGAAGTGAGACAGATTCCCTGTTGTTATAATGCCAGCACACAGAATCTTCATGTATGATTCCTATGTAACAACAAACTCTTGTAGAGAAGTGAGACAGATTCCCTGCTGTTATAATGCCAGCACACAGAATCTTAATGTATGATTCCTTTGTGACAACAAACTCTTGTAGAGAAGTGAGACAGATTCCTGCTGTTACAGTGCCAGCACACAGAATCTTCATGTATGATTCCTATGTGACAACGAACTCTTGTAGAGAAGTGAGACAGATTCCCTGTTGTTATAATGCCAGCACACAGAATCTTCATGTATGATTCCTATGTAACAACAAACTCTTGTAGAGAAGTGAGACAGATTCCCGGTTGTTATAATGCCAGCACACAGAATCTTCATGTATGATTCCTATGTGACAACAAACTCTTGTAGAGAAGTGAGACAGATTCCCTGTTGTTATAATGCCATCACACAGAATCTTCATGTATGATTCCTATGTAACAACAAACTCTTGTAGAGAAGTGAGACAGATTCCCTGCTGTTATAATGGCAGCACACAGAATCTTCATGTATGATTCCTATGTGACAACAAACTCTTGTAGAGAAGTGAGACAGATTCCCTGTTATTATAATGCCAGCACACAGAATCTTCATGTATGATTCCTGTGTGACAACAAACTCTTGTAGAGAAGTGAAACAGATTCCCTGTTGTTATAATGCCAGCACACAGAATCTTCATGTATGATTCCTATGTAACAACAAACTCTTGTAGAGAAGTGAGACAGATTCCCTGTTGTTATAATGCCATCACACAGAATCTTCATGTATGATTCCTATGTGACAACAAACTCTTGTAGAGAAGTGAGACAGATTCCCTGCTGTTATAATGCCATCACACAGAATCTTCATGTATGATTCCTATGTGACAACAAACTCTTGTAGAGAAGTGAGACAGATTCCCTGTTGTTATAATGCCAGCACACAGAATCTTCATGTATGATTCCTATGTGACAACAAACTCTTGTAGAGAAGTGAGACAGATTCCCTGTTGTTATAATGCCAGCACACAGAATCTTCATGTATGATTCCTATGTAACAACAAACTCTTGTAGAGACGTGAGACAGATTCCCTGTTGTTATAATGCCAGCACACAGAATCTTCATGTATGATTCCTATGTGACAACAAACTCTTGTAGAGAAGTGAGACAGATTCCCTGCTGTTATAATGCCATCACACAGAATCTTCATGTATGATTCCTATGTGACAACAAACTCTTGTAGAGAAGTGAGACAGATTCCCTGTTGTTATAATGCCAGCACACAGAATCTTCATGTATGATTCCTATGTAACAACAAACTCTTGTAGAGACGTGAGACAGATTCCCTGTTGTTATAATGCCAGCACACAGAATCTTCATGTATGATTCCTATGTGACAACAAACTCTTGTAGAGAAGTGAGACAGATTCCCTGCTGTTATAATGTCAGCACACAGAATCTTCATGTATGATTCCTATGTAACAACAAACTCTTGTAGAGACGTGAGACAGATTCCCTGTTGTTATAATGCCAGCACACAGAATCTTCATGTATGATTCCTATGTGACAACAAACTCTTGTAGAGAAGTGAGACAGATTCCCTGCTGTTATAATGTCAGCACACAGAATCTTCATGTATGATTCTTATGTGACAACAAACTCTTGTAGAGAAGTGAGACAGATTCCCTGCTGTTATAATGTCAGCACACAGAATCTTCATGTATGATTCTTATGTGACAACAAACTCTTGTAGAGAAGTGAGACAGATTCCCTGCTGTTATAATGCCAGCACACAGAATCTTCATGTATGATTCTTATGTGACAACAAACTCTTGTAGAGAAGTGAGACAGATTTCTGTTGTTATAATGTCAGCACACAGAATCTTCATGTATGATTCCTATGTGACAATAAACTCTTATACACAACTGACACAGATTCACTGCTGTTCGTGCGCCTCAAAGAGAAATAGTTGATAATTTTGTGAAGAAATTTGGGGAAACGAATCCATTCTTGATAAGAAACTGTTAAGTTCTTACAGAGGAAAAACTCAATGACATCTGAGTAAAGTTAGAACGAAGACCAAAGAAATCTCTGAGAAAGCTTGCGCAGGAATCAGTAATTTTGCAAACCTCGGAAAGCCCTATAAGATAATGTTAAAAGGTGTGGGAGATTTGTGGATATCATTTCCAATATCTTATATGACGAAGCTACGTCGTTATTGAAGTTATAATTTTAATTAGAAATCTATGTGCCTGACCACGCAACCACGCGTCCAAACAAGGGTATGTGAAAGCTATGGGTAATGGTACTGACAAACAGAAGGAGCCCTCAGGACAGCCGGTCCATTGTGTTCCTACCGACACCCCATGGAGGGAGGGATTAGGGGAGAGTCCCGAAGGGCGACCAGATCCAGATTCGACGGGTTCAAGCAGAATTTTCTGCGAAGATCTACCCAGAGTCAAACCCTAAGCCCAAATATCCCTTGCTAAATCCAAGGGAGGGTGTCAGCCGAGTAACTCTCCCTCCCGTGGGATTTGCCATGAGGCCAATACCTGGAAGATAAAAAAGGCGCCCGGCGCTTGCGCGTGATGGAAGTGGAGACGCTACTTATGCGCGTCATCTCGAAAACCTCGGATCTAGGATGTCATCAACCAGCTCTCCAGGTTGGGGGCACAAGTAGAGCTGGGGTCCCTAATGTTTCCAACGCCGCCGAAGCTCACTCTGTCGGGCCCTGAGTCTCCGGTGATACCCTGAAGGAACGACCAGTCCCAGGATGAGGTCAGGATGAAATTTCCACTGAGCGCCAGTTGCATCCTAGCGAACACCGTCGCCTGACCCCACAACCGATGACAAGGAAGATGATGGGTATAGGAAATAGGGGCAGGATAGCATTCGCCTGCTGACCCGGAGGAACCACCAAAACGCATGGGTCAGGGTGGGCGGTCGCCGGGATTCGAATCCGAGCACCTAGCTCGGTAAACCAAGGCTATGCAGTGATGGGTAATACTTTCATATTACCGTACACACTCTTGACTTTACTTAATAATTACAAAGGTAACTTCTAACGTGCTGTGAAAGCATTTCTGTATTCTCGCTTTAAGCTGTTTAATTCAAGAAATTCACAATGGTACACGCAATTAGTCCTCCGTCACTCATAATGTGGATTCCTTCATAACATCAAAAGTGAAAGACAGCACAAAAGCGGATTTAACATCAAAGAAAGTAACAAGATTGGCAGGCAAGGAATTAATTTATCGCCGCTTTATGTAGATTCAGTTACTTGCAGCTTCAAAAGAAAATTAAACAGCAGTTGGCAAAAAAAAAAAAAAAAAAAAAAACCGACACGTTATTGACGTTCATGAAGCGAAAGGGCATAAGAAGCTTCTTCTCCGCAGACGGGAACACAATTAATTATACGGCTAAGAGAGGACCAAGCAAATTAAACATCCACGATGAAATATTCTTATCACTGCACTTTCTGCTAGACGGATTTAATAAGTATCAACACACAGCAAAAATAAATCTGAGGTGATTTTTTCCTCTCTACTTTATTTTACGTCGCTTTAACTCCCTGGTCATATCGCGACGGATCTGTTGGTGGATAACTCTTAGAACGATATCTGATGGACAGTTACCCTTCTAGGTCTCATCCCTGTAACCCCTGCTTCATGCAGTGCAGATGGCATTAGGGTGCCGTCCAGTCTAACCGCCGCCCTCACACAGAAAGGCGGACAGTTAGCCTTCTATGTCTCATCTCTGTAACCACCTGCTTCGTGCTGTGCAGGTGGCGTTAGGGTGCCGTCCAGTCTAACCGCCGCCCTCACACAGAAAGGCGGACAGTTAGCCTTCTAGGTCTCATCCATGTAACCACCTGCTTCATGCCGTGCAGATGGCATTAGGGTGCCGTCCAGTCCAACCGCCGCCCTCACACAGAAAGGCGGACAGTTAGTCTTCTAGGTCTCATCCCTTTAACAACCTGCTTCATGTCGTGAGGATGACATTAGGGTGCCGTCCAGTCTAACTGCCTCCCTCACACAGAAAGACGGACAGTTAGTGTTCTACGTCTCATCCCAGTAACACCCTGCTTCATGCCGTGCAGATGGTGTTAGGGTGCCGTCCAGTCTAACCGCCGCCCTCACACAGAAAGGCGGACAGTTATTCTTCTAGGTCTCATCCCTTTAACAACCTGCTTCATGTCGTGAGGATGACATTAGGGTGCCGTACAGTCTAACTGCCTCCCTCACACAGAAAGACGGACAGTTAGTCTTCTAGGTCTCATCCCTGTAACCAGCTGCTTCATACCGTGCAGATGGCATTAGGGTGGTGTCCAGTCCAACCGCCGCCCTCACACAGAAAGGCGGACAGTTAGCTTTCTAGGTCTCATCCCTGTAACCACCTGCTTCATGCCGTGCAGATGGCATTAGAGTGCCGTCCAGTCTAACCGCCGCCCTCACACAGAAATGCGGACAGTTAGCCTTCTAGGTCTCATCCCTGTAACCACCTGCTTCATGCCGTGCAGATGGCATTAAGGTGCCGTGCAGTCTAACCGCCGCCCTCACACAAAGGCGGACAGTTAGCCTTCTAGGTCTCATCCCTGTAGCCACCTGCTTCATGCCGTACAGATGGCATTAGGGAGCCGTACAGTCCAACCGCCGCCCTCACACAGAAAGGCGGACAGTTAGCCTTCTAGGTCTCATCCCTGTAACCACCTGCTTCATGCCGTGCAGATGGCATTAGGGTGCCGTCCAGTCTAACCGCTGCCCTCTCACAGAAAGGCGGACAGTTAGCCTTCTAGATCTCATCCCTGTAACCACCTGCTTCATGCCGTACAGATGGCATTAGGGTGCCGTCCAGTCTAACCGCTGCCCTCTCACAGAAAGGCGGACAGTTAGCCTTCTAGGTCTCATCCCTGTAACCACCTGCTTAATGCCGTACAGATGGCATTAAGGTGCCGTCCAGTCTAACCGCTGCCCTCTCACAAAAAGGCGGACAGTTAGCCTTCTAGGTCTCATCCCTGTAACCACCTGCTTCATGCCGTGCTGATGGCATTAGGGTGCCGTCCAGTCTAACCACCGACCTCACACAGAAAGGCGGACAGTTAGCCTTCTAGGTCTCATCCCTGTAACCACCTGCTTCATGCCGTACAGATGGCATTAGGGTGCCGTCCAGTCTAACCGCCGCCCTCACACAGAAAAACCTTCTAGGCCTCATCCCTGGAAATGCCATCTTGCTTCGTCACGTGCCCACAGAAACCCCCAGCGCATGGTAGCCGGATCATCTGCTTCATGCCGTGCAGATGGCGTTAGGGTGCCGTCCAGTCTAACTGCTTACATTGTCTGTAGATAGATGGCATAGCATTCGCTATTACCACTTATTTTTCATTTTACTATTGTTTTAGACTTAAGGTGCGACTTTGGGTCGTGGTATTAAGTATCCAATCCGGTATTTACCTTGGCGACTGAGAAAAATCGCGAAAAAACCTCACACAGATTGGTCGGCCCACTGGATTTGAACCCGGGACCTCCCGAATGCGGGCCACAGGCTTTACCGCCGAGGTATTATTCACCTGACTCTGTATTTTATTGGTGGGTGTACAAACTATTCTTATGAAAGTTTACTTCGTTTTAGTCGAGATAAACCTGTGAGGAAATAGTTACATTAAACATATCGTTCCACAGTGCTTTTCCTTCACGTTGTGGCCACCACGCGGAGGTTCATGCGCCGGGATCCGGAACTAGAACTCCCGCCGAAACATTTATAATATCCTCGCAACCGCCTCGTGTTCTCATAGTTACAATTACAATGATAATAAACACATACCTTATAATAGATGTTGTACTTCTCTATCCACACGTTTCTGACTTCTTCTCAGGTAACTTTCATTCACTTGAGAGTTCAAGTCTGAACTAGAATGAATTTCTCGCCTAGTGTTTCCTTTTAGTTCATGCAAAGTATGGGGTTTGTTGCATACACATTATTACTTTCTCTACTACGTATAGTAATTAGGGGAAGTATTGCATTCCACCCATAAAAAGACTACCCTTTATATGGAACCTTTTTTCGAAAGTTTTAATTTTCTCAAACATATATCTAACGATTTTTATTAAAGTATCATATGTTTAAGATACTTCCATGTCAAATGAAATGTATATCCTGAATTTTCTGGGAATGTCCCGAAAAGTCCTCTTCATTCTGAATGACTTTTGCATAAACCGTAAGAGATAGACCAAATTTTTCTGCACAAAAAATGTAGATCTCCTTAAAACACACAATTTATGTCCTATAGATTTTTTGTCGAGTGAACCATTTCCGAGATATTCCTTGTTATTTGTTTGAATTTTCCAGTACTTAAGTTTTTCTCGAATGAGAATTCGTTATTCTTTTTTTATGTCCTGGACATACAAAGAGAATGGAATACTCCACATAGCAACCAGCTCTTAAAACATTTGACTATCGCTTAAAGCCTACCATATTCCCCTTGCATCTACAAGAAAATTATCAATAAGACAGTTTCTGCAAATGTTTATCTCGATTAACATAAAGTAGATGGAGAATAAGCGTTTGTAAAAATAGTTTGTACAACAGTAGAGAAATTCATGTGAGTGCAACACGAGAGTTTTTTTTACATAGATACTGCAAACTATTCTGGCAAACGCTTATCTCTTCATCATCTGTGGACTAGTGGTACCGTGCTAGCCTCTAGTTCCTAAGGTCGCGAGTTCAAACCCGGCGGAGGCGATGGATTTTTTCGGGCGTAAAAGTCCTTGGCATGGCTTCCTTCGGAAGCGAAGTGGAGTCAGTGGTCCCGTATCGTTGATTTACGGCACGTAAAAGAACCTCAAGCCTGATAAAGAGGCCTCTGGGAAAAATTCCCGGTTTTTCACGCCCAATATAGAATGGGACGCTAAGGACCATAGTAGTTAAAGAGTCCATAAAATCCATAAATAAAACTCAATTCAATTTAATTTCAAACGTTTATCTCGATTAACATGGAGTAGAAGGAGAATAAGCGTTTGTAAAAATAGTATCTACAAGAGTAAAGAGAGTCATGTGAGTGTAATACTTAAGATTTTTTTGCATGTAATAATCACAGTTGGGTAAATTTCTGTAATTGAATTTTGGGAAATGATAGAGTACTTGACCCGAGCTTAATATCTTTCTCTAACGAAACATGGTTCCATTTATATGGCAATGTTTCGTCGCAAAATAACAGATATTGGAGTACAGAGAAACCCGATTTTACACTTGAGGTTCCCTTGCATCGCGAAAATTAATGTGTGCAGTAAATGCAGCCAGAATAATGGGACCAATTTAAAAAAAAGGGAGAGATACAGGTGTGACTTAGATCATCTTAAACTGAATTAAGCAAATTTTTTAACATAGTGTAATTAGTAAAGATTTACGACCCACACGAACCCCTGATTTAACTATATGCAATTTTTATCTTAGGGAAACATGAATAAAATGAGTGCAACTAACCCCATACATTCAAAGAACTAAAATAAAGCTGGCGACAAATTCACTCAGTTTCGGATATTGAACTTTCAAGTGTGAATGAAAATGTCCTGAGAAGATGTCAAAAATGTGTGGATAGCGAATTACAACATCTCTTATGATAAGTATGTGGTTATTATCATTGTAATTGTAACTATGAGAACGTGAGGCGGTTGCTAGGATATTATAACTGTTTCGACGGCAGTCTGGGCTGCGGCGGCCACAGTGTGAACGAAAAGCACGTTGCATACAAAAGACCAGCGATAGTCAAATGTTTAAGAACTGGACGCTATATGCTGGCCTTAAAATTCCATACTGTTTCCATGGCATCACGAGGAACAACTGAATGTTGAAAGGACTTTAAAGAATTACAAAGTAATGAAAACTACGCACAATGGATATCTCGGAAATGGCTTATGCCACAAAAACGTTATTTTAAATAAACTGCGTGTTTTAAGGAAATCAACATATACAATTTTTATATAGTACGACTTAGTCTGTCGCTTAACGTTTACCAGTTTTACAAAAGTGTTCCCGAATGAAAGAGAGCTTTTTCAGGCTATTCCCAGAAAATTCAAGATATATATTTTGCGTAAAAATATCTTAAAACATGTGAGATTTTATTCAAATTCGTTAGACTTTTTTGAGAAAATCAAGAGCAACCATAAGTTTTTCTCATCTTGGAAGATTCTGAACTTAAATACCGAATTTGGTATTAGCACGACTTTTTGTTTGATTTAAGTTTTTCAAAAAACTTTTTTTTTGCTTTTTCAGGATGCCTAAAAACATGTATTTCCAGTGAAATTTCGGTATGAGGAGCTTCTGGGTGGTGTACAATATTTATTCTACCTGCTGTAGGTAAGCAGTGGGGAAAGTATATAAATAATCTGATGTGTTGCACTCACATGACTTTCTCTACTCTTGTAAAACTATTTTTACAAACGCTTATTCTCCATCTACTTCATGTTAATCGAGATAAACATTTGCAGACTCTATCTTATTGCTAATTTTCTTGTAGATGTAAGGGGAAAATATATTTACAAGGGCAATATAGAAATACAGTAGCCTTTAAGCACATACATATCTCTTAATAGCTGGTTGCTAGGTGCAGCACCATTCCCTTTGCCACAGATTAATACTCTTTGCATATCCAAGACAAAAAAATGAATAACGAATTCCCATTTGAGAAAATAAGTATTGAAAAATTTAAGGGAATAACAAGCAATATCTCGAAAATGGTTCACTCAACAAAAAAAAATGTATATGACATAAATTGTGTATTTTAACGCGATCTACATTTTTTGTGTAGTAAAATTTTGTCTATCTCTTATGGTTTACCAGTTATGCAAAAGTCGTTCATAATGAAGAATACTTTTGGAGGCATTCCCAAAAAATTCAAGATATACATTTTATTTGTCATGAAAATATCTTAGACATATGATATTTTAATCAAAATCGTTAGAGCCGTTTTTGAGAAAATTAAAATTTTCGAGAAATCTTCCATGTAAAGCGTAATCTGGGGTGGGGGGATTTTCTTGAAAACCTTTGTGTCGCATCTCTGGAAGATACCGAACCTAAATGCCAAGTTTGATGTTTATCCAACTGTTCGTTTCTGAGTTACGCTGTTCACAGATAGACACACACACACACACACGCACACACACACACACACACACACACACACACAGAGACACACAGACACACACACACGGACGTTTCCAAAAATGCCTTTTTTTGGATTCAGGGGATCTCAAAACATGTATTTCCGGTGAAATCTCGGTATCGAATTTTTGAGTGGAATACAATACTTCCCCTACTTACTGTACGTAGTAGCGAAAGTAATATATGTCATTTACATGAGTTTCTCTACCCTCTTTCGTTTATTGGTGGCTATATAAATTATTCTTAAGAACGTTTATTTCCCTATCTACTTATATTTGATCAAGATAAATCCTTACAGAAACAGCTACATTACACATTTCGTTATAGACACATAGAAGAGCGATAGTCAAATGTTTAAGAACTGGACGCTATATGCTGGCTTTAAATTCCATACTGTTTCCATGACATCGCTTGAAACCATGCTGAGCTAGGTCTACCAGGGCAAGAGCCTAAGCCCAAGCCCCCTCCTAAACCCATGGCTAGCGCCATCAGAGTGGCCCTTCAACCATGGGGGTGTCCCATGAGGACAATACCTAGAGTCTAAAATGACTCCCCCCCCCCGCTTGCGCGAGGATGGAAGTGGATACGCCACTTACGCGCGTCATTCCTAAATGGAGACTACTGAAAACCTCGATAGGGCGACAGAAATCTAGCATGCTGTCTAACGGCTATCCAAGGAAACGTCTTACAACCTCGCCTGTACGGAAACCCGCACAGACTTGCCCAATCTCCCAAGGGTCTCGGTAACCACTGCCCCGCCGAGTCCAACCCAATCCGAACAACTTCCTATCGGGTGGGACTCGAATGTTCGAGTGCTCAGGGTACGCAGCGCCCGCTGAAAGGGTCGGAAACTGAAAATCGATAGCACTTTAAAAGAATGGGGAAATATTAACAGCTTGAACCATTAATAACAGATATCTCGGAAATAGCGTGTGCCACAAAAAAGTTATTTGAAATAGATTGTGGGTTTTAAAGAGATCTACGCTTTTTGTGCAGTAGTTTACGTCTATCACCTATTATACAAGATTATAAAAAAGTCATTTAGAATGAAGAGGTCTTCACAAGATATTCCCAGAAAATTCGAGCTATACATTTTATTTGTCATGAAAATATCTTAAAACATGTGGTATTTTAATCAAAATCGTTAGACTTTTTCAGAAAATATAAAACAACGAAAACTTTTTCCTGTAAATTGAAATTTCTCAAAAAAAAAATCCTTGGGTTCATCCTTGGAAGATCCTGAACTTAATTACCAAATTTGATATTTGAACAACTTTCTAAAAAAACAATTTATTCAGGGTGCCTCAAAACATGTATTTCCACTGAAATTTTTTTATGCAGCTTTTGGTTTATTTTCCTATCTACTTCATTTTAATCGAGATAAACCTTTGCAGAAATGGCTACATTACACATTTCGTTATAGACATAAAGAGAACAGCGATAGTCAAATGTTTAACAACTGGATGCTACATGCTGGTCTTAAAATTCCATACTGTTTCCATGACATCGCGAGAAACAACTGAAAATCGGTAGGACTTTAAAAGAATGGGGAAGTATTTAAAGTTAAACCAGTAATAACGGATATCTCGGAAATGGTCAATGCCACAAAGAATATCTGATGTGTTACACTCACATGACTTTCTCTACTCTTGTACAAACTATTTTTACAAACGCTTATTCTCCATCTACTTCATGTTAATTGAGATATCGAGATGTCAATCTTATTGCTAATTTTCTTGTATATGTAAGGGGAATATATATTTACAAGGGCAATATAGACATACATTAGCCTTTAAGCACATACATATCTCTTAATAGCTGGTTGCTAGGTGAAGCACCATTCCCTTTCCCACAGATTAATACTCTTTGCATATCCAAGACAAAAAAATGAATAACGAATTCCCATTTGAGAAAATAAGTATTGAAACATTTAAGGGAATAAATAGCAATATCTCGAAAATGGTTCACTGAACAAAAAAATGTGTATGACATAAATTGTGTATTTTAACGCGATCCACATTTTTTGTGTAGTAAAATTTTGTCTATCTCTTATGGTTTACCAGTTATGCAAACGTCGTTGACAATGAAGAATACTTTTGGAGACATTCCCAGAGAATTCGAGATATACATTTCATTTGTCATAAAAATATCTTAAACGTATGATATTTTAATCAAAATCGTTAGAGCCATTTTTGAGAAAATTAAAATTTTCGAAAAATGTTCCATGTAAACGGTAATCTTGGGTGGGGGGATTTTCTTGAAAACGTTCGTGTCGCATCTCTGGAAGATACTGAACCTAAATACCAAGTTTGGTGTTTAACCGACTGTTCGTTTCTGAGTTATGGTGTTCACAGACACACACACAGACACGTTTCCAAAAATGCTTTTTTTTGGATTCAGGGGGTCTGAAAACATATATTTCCGGTGAAATCTCGGTATCGAATTTTTGGGTGGAATACGATACTTCCCCTACTTACTATACGTAGTAGAGAAAGTAATATTTGTGGAAAATCAAGATATAGATTTTAATGTAATGAAAATATCTTAAAAATATGTCATTTTTATGAAAATGGTTAGACTTTTTGAGAAAAAAAATAATGAAAGGTTTTCCACGTAAAATATAATTTTCTTGAAAAATCTTTGTATCTCATTCTTGGAAGGCGACTTAAACAAAAATACACATACACGGACACTTTACACATGTCTTTAAATCTCTGTGTGAAGGTTTTGGGTGGAATAGAGAAAGCTAAAGGAGTACCACGTTGTGGTAAGTATGAATAAATTTTGTGTGATAGATTCGCTCAGACAGTGAAGAGGTCATGGAGAATGGAACCTCTCTTGCATGTTGAAGGCTAGGAAGCCACTCGTCGCCACAGAATCAGAACCTCTCTCTCGTATACAGAACGGACAGACAGCCTTGGTTTCCGCCTTTTTAATTCAGTAAATTAATTATTTTCCGGGCAGTCATACAATCAACTCCCAGTTGTGAGGGTACCTGAGAGATCCGAGTGGGCAATAATTGAATTTAAATGGGAGCATGATCTACATGTGCTGAGGAAAATTTAATTAACGTGGATTGCTCTCGACAACCGCTTCCACGAGCAAGTAAAGTGTCATAGTTGACTCAGAGGCTTAAATACAGTATTGCATTGCGTGTCAGATATACCTACCACATTCAACATACCAAAACAACAACTACTTGCGTTATGGTAACTATAATAATAATAATAATAATAATAATAATAATAATAATAATAATAATAATAATAATAATAGAACTAAAAGTGGACCTTTAACACAAGACAAACCATATTTAAAATTTGTACTTTACCGCACTAGTGCGATAAAATATTTACTACTTTGTCTACTCTTGTACAAACTATTTTAATCGAGATAAACATCTTATTGCTAATTTTCTTGTAGGAGCAAAGGGAATTGGTAGGCTTTAAGCGATAGTCAAATGTTTTAAGAGCTGGTTGCTATGTGGAGTATTCCATTCTCTTTGTATGTCCAGAACATAAAAAAAAATCTGATGTGTTACACTCCCATGACTTTCTCTACTCTTGTACAAACTATTTTTACAAACGCTTATTCTCCATCTACTTCATGTTAATCGAGATAAACATTTGTAGAGTCTATCTTATTGCTAATTTTCTTGTAGATGTAAGGGGAATATATATTTACAAGGGCAATATAGAAATACAGTAGCCTTTAAGCACATACATATCTCTTAATAGCTGGTTGCTAGGTGCAGCACTATTCCCTTTGCCACAGATTAATACTCTTTGCATATCCAAGACAAAAAAATGAATAACGAATTCCCATTTGAGAAAGTATTGAAAAATTTAAGGGAATAACAAGCAATATCTCGAAAATGTTTCACGCAACAAAAAAAAATGTATATGACATAAATTGTGTATTTTAACGCGATCTACATTTTTTGTGTAGTAAAATTTTGTCTATCTTTTATGGTTTACCAGTTATGCAAAAGTCATTCACAATGAAGAATACTTTTGGAGACATTCCCAGAAAATTCGAAATATACAATTCATTTGCCATAAAAGTGTATTAAACTTATGGTATCTCATTCAAAATCGTTAGAGAAAATTAAAATTTTCGAAAAATGTTTCATGTAAGGGGTAATCTTGGGTGGGGGGATTTTCTTGAAAACCTTCGTGTCGCATCTCTGTAAGATACTGAACCTAAATACCAAGTTTAGTGTTTATCCGACTGTTCGTTTCTGAGTTATGCTATTCACACACACACACACGGTCATGTTTCCAAAATGCTTTTTTTGGATTCGTGGGGTCTCAAAACATGTATTTCCGGTGACATCTCGGTATCGAATTTATGTGTGGAATAGAATACTTCTCCTACTTACTATACGTAGTAGAGAAAGTAAAAATGAAAATACATGGTAATGGTGAATGCTCTGCCACCTATCCACAAATAATGAAAGCAGTTAGGCTGGCGGCACCTTAATGCCATCTGTTCGGCATGTGCAGAAACAGAGAGACAGTCGCCTGGCACTAAGGCCTCTGTGGAAACGTGACAAAGCAAGGTGGTATGATACAGGGATGAGACCTAGAAGGCTAACTGTCCGCCACACACTGATCCACGAGGTATCTTCCAAAAGATCCGACGCAATATGACTACGTATTTAAAGTGAGGTAAAATAAGTAGAAATTCTTTAAGAAACACCGACTTACTTCATATAATGAGTGTGGCTGCTGTAGGTACATCTTTTACATATGCAGCTTGATTTTAGTTTGAGCATCGTGTTTCAAATTTACTCTTTTGCTTTACCGTTAATGGGGTACTATTCTCTCTCCTCATTCTATTAGCGCCTCTTTTATTTGCCTCCATCTACTATAAATGGCTGTGCATTTATGCATCTTCCTCTTCCTATTTTCATATACCGAAAGGTTTCCCAGAAAGTTAATTTACACCGCCGTTTTATAAGTATTCCGTTTATGGCGGTATATAGCTGAAGAAGAACACTTCCTTTTCCCGTTAGAAGCGGTTTTATATCCCACAGGTGGGAAAAGTCCACCTTCTCGCTTTAATTAAGAAATAAAACGATATCCTTCCGGTTGGGCTCTTCCGTCCGCTCGTATATACCTCTGTAAAAAACGATGTACAGCGCAATAATTTATAATAACGTTTTCAAACGTCTTTTTGCTCGTGTTTACAGCATATGTATGAACTGTAGCTAATACACCCAATGCTACTCTTTTAGTTCTAAATACAGTTAATGAAACCATCGTTTAGTAATCATAATTCCACTAAATTAATTACACTTTTTACTTTCTCTACTACGTATAGTAAGTAAGGGAAGTATTGTATTCCACCCAAAAATTCGATACTGAGATTTCACCGGAAATATATGTTTTGAGGCCCTCTGAATCCAAAAAATGTATTTTTGGAAACATGTCCGTGTGTGTGTGTGTGTGTGTGTCTGTGAACAGCATAACTCAGAAACGAACAGTTGGCTAAACACCAAACTTGGTATTTACGTTCAGTATCTTCCAGAGATGCGACACGAAAGGTTTTCAAGAAAATCCCTACACCCCAGATTACCCTTTACATGGAACATTTTTCGAAAATTTTAATTTTCTCAAAAATGGCTCTAACGATTTTGATTAAAATATCATATGTTTAAGATATTTTTATGACAAATAAAATGTATATCTTCAATTTTCCTGGAAAGTCTCCAAAAGTATTCTTCATTGTGAACGACGTTTGCATAACTGATAAACCATAGGAGATAGACAAAATGTTACTATACCAAAAATGTAGATCGCGTTAAAATACACAATTTATGTCATATACATTTTTTTGTTGAATGAACCATTTTCAAGATATTGCTTGTTATTCCCTTAAATTTTTCAATACTTATACTTTTTCTCAAATGGGAATTCGTTATTCATTTTTTTATGTCCTGGACATAGCCACATAGCAACCAGCTCTTAAAATATTTGACTATCGCTTAAAACCTACCATATTTCCCTTGCATCTACAAGAAAATTACCAATAAGATTAACATCTCTATTAACATGAAGCATATGGAGAATAAGCGTTTGTAAAAATAGTTTGTACAAGAGTAGAGAAAGTCATGTGAGTGTAACACATCAGATTTTTTTAAATGCCTCCAAAGAATCCTAAGGCTGTTAGGGAAAAGCAATCTAAGGCTAAATGTTGTAGGGATAAACCGTCAAAACCACGTGTATTTCAGCTGCTTTCATTAATATTGAAAAGGTTACATAGTGTCAGTGAGGTCGCCTTCCTGGCTATTACAGTAATGACAAATTCCCGCAGGCTTTTTCCTGAACAATCGAAATGGTTAACCGTCGTAATGTGTAATCGTGCCCTAGAAGAAAAACAATTGCGCAGCGCTTGAAGCCGGCCGGCGTTCCTGCCAATTGGGTGCTCAACCTGCGTGAAATGAGTCGGCAGCAGAATGGGGTGTTCGAACATTTTCCACGGCTTCAGAGAGACCGACCGTTATCCGTTCTCTTGGCAATCATTTGTATTCCCGTCTCATTCCTCTCGTATTAATTAGATACCTCCGCTGCACACAGAAACAGCTCCATCTGTTGCTCCTGCTAAGCCGGGCGATGTGATGATTAGGCATAGGATTATTGCTACTACTATTACTATTGAGTTTTACAATTTTCTGACAGCAAATATGCATTAAAATAGATATCCTTTGGTATTAAAAAAATCTGATGTGGTACACTCACATGACTTTCTCTACTCTTGTAAAACTATTTTTACAAACTCTTATTCTCCATCTATTTCATATTAATCGAGATAAACATTTGCAGACTCTATCTTATTGCTAATTTTCTTGTAGATGTAAGGGGAATATATATTTACAAGGGCAATATAGAAATACAGTAGCGTTTAAGCAATACATATCTCTTAATAGCTGGTTGCTAGGTGCAGCACCATTCCCTTTCCCACAGATTAATACTCTTTGCATATCCAAGACAAAAAAATGAATAACGAATTCCCATTTGAGAAAATAAGTATTGAAGAATTTAAGGGAATAACAAGCAATATCTCGAAAATGGTTCACTCAACAAAAAAAAATGTATATGACATAAATTGTGTATTTGAACGCGATCTACATTTTTGTGTAGTAATATTTTGTCTATCGCTTATGGTTTACCAGTTATGCAAAAGTCGTTCACAGTGAAGAATAATTTTTGGAGACATTCCCAGAAAATTCGAGATATACATTTTATTTGTCATGAAAATATCTTGAACATATGATATTTTAATCAACATCGTTAGAGCCATTTTTGAGAAAATTAAAATTTTCGAAAAATGTTCCATGTAAAGGGTAATCTGGGGTGGGAGATTTTCTTATCTGACTGTTCGTTTCTGAGTTATGCTGTTCACAGACACATACAGACAGACATGTTTCCAAAAATGCTTTTTTTTTGGATTCAGGGGGTTTCAAAACACGTATTTCCGATGAAATCTGGGTATCGAATTTTTGGGTGGAATACAATACTTCCCCTACTTACTATACGTAGTAGAGAAAGTAAAAATAGGTGCTTTACATTCACATCACTTTTTCTACCCATTCACAAAATGGTCTTAAGGAGCTTATTCTTCTATCTAATTCATGTTAACCGAGATAAACGTTTGTAGAAATAGTTTTATTATCGAGGGAGGTTCTGGGTTTGATCCCCGGCGACCGTCCACTACGACCTATAGGCTTTTCGTGATTTCCCTGGATTGGCAGGCGAATACTGGGGTGGTTTCTCTTATACCACGATTTTCCTTCAATTATTTCCCTTTCATTTCGCTTCCTTCCCATCTTTTAGGCGTGCTTCTAGGTTTCGTGACTTATGGTGATGCCGGACAAATGGACAACAGAGGATTGATTCGTTCATGACCCGCTCTAGGCAGCTCCAGGTCTGCGAGCTTGGAAATGTTAGGGACTACCACGCGTCTCTGTGGCCTGTGACCTCCTATGATTCCTTCATCTCTTCCCTCCTCCAGGGGAGGTGGTAGCCGCAATAGATGTCTATGCAGGTCGCGGTGCGCGTGGGGTCTTCTTCGTTAAAAAATTGAGTTTTAGTTATGGACGCTCTTTAACTGCTATGGTCCTTAGCGTCCCATTCTATATTGGGCGTGAAAGACCAGTAATTTAGCTGAGAGGCCTCTTTATCAGGCTTGAGGTTCTTTTACGCGCGTAAATCTACGACACGGGACCACCGGCTTTACTTCCCTTCCGAAGGAAGCCGTGCTAAGGATTTTTACGCCCGAAAAAAATCATCGCCCTCCGCCGGGTTTGAACCCGCGACCTCGGGAACTAGTGGCTAGCATGTTACCCAGTACACCACGGAGGACATCTCCCCTTCGTTGAATACCCTATACCTAAAGGTTTTATTAAATATCTCCTTGTGGTACAATGAGAATAGGCATAAGCGATAGTCAAATCTTTATTAGTAAGTATACAAATTATTCTCACTAACGTTTATTTTCCTATCTACTTCATTTTAAACGACATAAACCTTTACAGAAATACGAGGGCAAATAAAAAAGTCTTTGCCCCAATTTTTTTCGGCCAAATTACGAATGTAAAACAAAAAGCAACATTCGAAGTAGTGGCCTTTTCATGGGCCGGACCTCATAGAGTTTGCAGCTGCTCCCGGCGGCAGCGCCGCTGTCAGTGCATTCAAAATTGCAGGTGTGCTTAACACGTCCATGGCTTACGAGCAACGAAGTGTGATCCGTTTTCTATGGAGTAAGGGACGAACGCCCATCGAGATCCACGTGTAGCGGGAAATCGTCGTTGGGCGACGTTTGAAGCAGGAAATTGTCGTTCCAGAGTTGTTGTTGTCTTCTGGAGTGTTCTTCCTCGGCTATTGGTGCTCGTCGGTTGTTGCGTATTCCATTCCTAACTATATCTAATTATTAATTCTCAGGTTATATTGGGTGAGGCAAGTTTAAGAAATACACTGCAATTTTCCCTTAATAAATGAAGTTTATTCACAATTTTATTCACAATTGAAATAATTATGGGCGACTAGCTTTTCCTATTATTATAATCTCACCACTTTAAATTAGTCAGGAGCCTAGCTATCTGCACACGCACCCTCACCCTTGTGCATCGTGTCGACGTGAATTCTTGAAGATCAGTTAGAGAGAGAGAGAGAGAGAGTGTGCTCTGAGACCTTACCTGCCCTTATATACGGGAGCCTTGTGACGCTCACCTCTGCGTTTAAAAATGTAACGACGTTTCCTATTGGCCCTCAGACCGCGTTACCTTAACTTGTATGAGAATGTGTGGCTTCAGATCCGTGCGCTTAAGCGCCATCTTGTAGCGGTATGGAGCCAGTTCCATATCTCCGTTTCTTTCTTTTCTCTGTCTCTTTCTATTTCTCCGTATCGTTACCGGTTCCCTGACTGTTGGCTTGGTGAAAGGTACGCTCTACTTAGAACTATGCTTTCTTGGAATTCTGCTAGCTCGCCCGTGTTTTACAATCAGCTCTGTACAAATGTTGGATGTTGAATATTTTAACATGTTAGTGAATTAAATTATTACTGTACAATTCTTATATGTATGGTTCCCCTTTCATATGTACAATTCCTCTATATATGTATAATATATCCCCTTTCACAGCCATATATGGGGTAAGGTGTCTTGCTTTGAGAAGTGTGAGATGATGGGGTTCTGAGTTTCGAAAATGACCATGGAAATCTGCATGACAATGAGCGTGCGGGGAGACCGCGTGTATCGGTGACTGATGACAATATTGCCCGCGTGGATGCGATGGTGAAAGCAGAGCGGCGTGTGCGCATCAACGACATTGTTCAGGAGCTCGACATTTCTTTTGGGAGTGCTTTCGACATCATTCACGAGTGCTTAGGGTACAGGAAGGTTTCATGTCGATGGGTTCCTAAGCAGTTGGATGACGTGATGAAAGGCAAGCGAATGATTGCTTCTTTGAATCATCTGCAACGATATGCCGAGGAGGGTGACAAGCAGAGTATGGCGTGGAAACATCCGCAGTCTCGTATGAAAAATAAATTTTCCGTACTGCGCCATCTGTTCCGCTCGTGCTGGATTTCATGCCGCGAGGTGCCACCATCAATGCCGACAGATATTGTTCCACACTGTCACTTCTGCGGGTTGCGATCAGAAAGAAGCGCCGTGGGATTTTCGATGTTACAAAGTGATCATCCTCCACGACAATGCGAGACCACATGTGGCAAACAAGAGCGTCGGCAAGTTAAGGAACTTTCACTGGGAGTTTCTAGAGCACCCACCATACAGCCCGGATCTTAGCCCTACTGATTTCCATCTTTTCAGTCCGCTGAAGAAGTTCCTGGCAGGACAGCGATTCACTTGCAACGACGAAGTCAAGACAGTGTTTCCGTAGTCAGACGGCCGACTTCTACCGCAGCGGCATCGCTAAATTAGTGCTGCGATGGAACAAATGTCTGAACCGGCACGGGGACTATGTGGAAAAATAGTGAAAGGTACAAGGAATAATATCTACATGCTTAGTTGGCTGTATGTATCTTATGTTACCAGAGAAAAAATAGGGGCAAAGACTTTTTGATTTGCCCTCGTAGCTACATTACACATTTCGTTATAGATACAAAGAGAACAGCGATAGTCAAATGTTTAACAACTGAACGCTATGTGCTGGCCTTAAAATTCATACTGTTTCCATGACATCGCGAGAAACTACTGAATGTTGACAGGACTTTAAAGAATGACCAAGAAATAAACAATTCTAACTAATAATAAGGATATTTCGGAAATTGCTGATGCCACAAGCAAAGTTATTTGAAATAAATTGTGTGTTTAAAGTGATCTACATTTTTTATGCAGTACCTTTTCGTCTATCGCTTAGCATTTACCAGTTATACAAGACTATACAAAATTCCTTCTCAATTAGAATTCGATACCGAGATTTCACCGTAAATACATGTTTTCAGGTGCCCTGAATCCAAATTAAGCATTTTTGGAAACATGTCTGTGTGTGTGTACGTGTCTGTGAACAGCATAACTCAAAAACGAAAAGTCAGATAAATAACAAACTTGGTATTTAGGTTCAGTATCTTCCAGAGATGCGACACGAAGGTTTTCAAGAAAATCCTCCTACCCCAGATTACCCTTCACATGGAACATTTTTCAATAATTTTAATTTTCTAAAAACTGGCTCTAACGATTTTGATTAAAATATCATATTTTTACGATATTTTCATGACAAATGAAATGTATATCTTGAATTTTCTGGGAATGTCTCCAAAAGTATTCCTCATTGTGAACGACTTTTGCATAACTGGTAAACCATAAGAGATAGACAAAATGTTTCTACACAAAAATGTAGATCGCGTTCAAATACACAATTTATGTCATATACATTTTTTTTTTTGCTGAGTGAACCATTTTCGAGATATTGCTTGTTATTCCCTTAAATTTTTCAATACTTATTTTCTCAAATGGGAATTCGTTATTCAATTTTTTGTCTTGGATATGCAAAGAGTATTAATCTGTGGCAAAGGGAATGGTGCTGCACCTAGCAACCAGCTATTAGGAGATATGTATGTGCTTAAAGGCTACTGTATTTCTATATTGCCCTTGTAAATATATTTTCCCCTTACATCTACAAGAAACTTAACAATAAGATAGAGTATGCAAATGTTTATCTCGATTAACATGAAGTAAATGGAGAATAAGCGTTTGTAATAATAGTTTGTACAAGAGTAGAGAAAGTCATGTGAGTGTAACACATCAGATTTTTTGAGATATTTTCATATCAAATGAAATGTATGTCTTGAATTTTCTAGGAATGTCCTCAAAAGTCCTCTTCACTCTGAATGACTTTCAGACAACTAGTAAACCGTAAAAGATGGACAAAGGTTTACTACACAAAATATGTAGAGCTAATTAAAACACACAATTTATGTCCTATACAGTTTTTTGTGGAGTGAACCATTTTCGAGATATTCCTTGTTATTTGTTTGAATTTTGCAATACTTACACTTTTTCTCAAATAGTAATTCGTTATTCATTTTTACTTTCTCTACTACGTATGGTAAGTAGGGGAAGTATTATATTGTATTGTATTGTATTCCACCCAAAATTTCACCGGAAATACATGTTTTGAGACCCCCTAATCCAAATAAAAAGCATTTTTGGAAACAGGTCTGTGTGTGTGTCTATCTGTGTGTCTGTGTGTCTGTCTGTGAACAGCATAACTCAGAAACGAACTGTCGGATAAACACCAAACTTGGTATTTACGTTCAGCATCTTCCAGAGATGCGACACGAAGGTTTTCAAGAAAATCCCCCACCCCAGATTACCCTTTATATGGAAGATTTTTCGTAAATTTTAATTTTGTCAGAAATGGCTCTAACGATTTTGATTAAAATATCATATGTTTAAGATATTTGAATGACAAATAAAATGTATATCTTGAATTTTCTGGGAATGTCTCCAAAAGTATTCTCATTGTAAACGACTTTTACATAGCCATTAAATCATAAGAGATAGACAAAATTTTACTACACAAAAATGTAGATCGCATTAAAATACACAATTTATGTCAGATACATTTTTTTGTTGAGTGAACCATTTACGAGATATTGCTTGTTATTCCCTTAAATTTTACAATGCTTATACCTTTTATCAAATTTGCTATTAATTTTTTATGTCCTGGTAATACAAAGAGAATGGAATGCGAAACATAGCAACCAGCTCTTAAAATATTTGACTATCGCTTAAAGCCTAGCAGTTCCCCTTGCATCTACAAGAAAATTAGCAATAAGATTAACATCTCGATTAACATGAAGCATATGGAGAATAAGCGTTTGTACTAGAGTAGAGAAAGTCATGTGAGATTTTTTATGAGGTCGGTACCGAAGTTATGGTAATTACTTACGCCTGTAGTTAAGCAATATAACGCACTATGTAAAGCAATTTCTTGTGGCTCGCTTCCTTGGTTTAATTTCTCTCAAGCTCGTGAAATCTGCGGATTCTGGGTTTCATAACGTTGCGGAGAGCTCCATCATCCTTGGCTGATGAGATGAACTAATTGCGTTATCTTACAAGATGAAAATATAATTAAGTGGGAGAGGTATTTCACCTCTTGACTCAAGCGAGAAAGAAACCGCCCTTTTCTCTAAAGATTGATCCATACTCCACTTGCTTCATCATTTGATACAGTTTCTTATCTCGTAAAATGATGATGCATTATTCTCTTCTGCATAATAATTATGTTTCAGAGCTCTTAAAAGGGTTATATAATTTATCTTATATTAAAGCTTATATTCCCAACATAATTTTCAAAAGTTAAACGTTTTTATTTCAAAAGCAAATAATTGCTATTATGAAATGATTGCTTTTAAACTCAGAATCGCATACGTGGAGTACTTAAAGGCTTCTATAGTGCGATCCATATGAAGCTGAACTACTTTAATGGACCATAATTTCCTTCTGAAAGCTCATATATATGTGAAATTTGTTTAATGATCTAAGTGCCTCTAGGAGAATCAGTACCACTGCAATTTGTTGGCTAATTTGTTAGTTTCGATGGCAATTACGAGCAATATTGACAGTATTTAGTTTGAAGTCATAACAGAAACATACTGTACTCACTTCGAGAGCGTGTTTTTATTGTGAAAACGTATTGAAGACAAATTTATTATTAATACTCTATTTATTTTACTTCGCTTTAACTACAGAGCCATATCGCGACGGATCTGTTAGTGGATAACTCTTAGATCGAGGTGTGGCGGGCAGTTAGCCTTCTAGGTCTCATCCCTGTTACCATGCCATCTTGCTTCGTCACCTGTCCACAGAGACATAGCTGCCGGATCTTCTGCTTCGTGCCGTGCAGATGTCAGTAGGGTTCCGTCCAGTCTACCTGGTTTCATTGCTTGTGGATAGATGGCACAGCATTCGCTATTACCACCATTTTTCATGTTTACTATTGTTTTAGACTTAAGTTGGAACTGTGAGTTGTGGTATTAAATATCCAATCCGGTATTTACCTTAGTGGCTGAGAGAAACCACGAAAAAACCTCAGTTCAGATTGGTTGGTCCACGGGATTTGAGCGCGGGACCTCCCGAATACGGGTCACAGGCGTTAACGCGTGAACCATTACGTTCGGCCGACAAATTCAATGGTAACAACACAACGGGAATTTGGAAGAGACTTCAATGTGCGCTATGTTCCAACAAATGCAACAATTTTATAGTCACTAAGAAACCCCGTAAGGGGGGGGGGTTGCAACCCCTTCAGCAACCGTGGTGCGGGCGCTGCGGACCCTTAGCACTCGTGGTACTTCTGACGTTACCAGAAGTACGCTGGGCCGAACATCTGAGCCCCTCCCGAATGGGAGTTGTTCGGATTGGGTTGGACTCGGCGGAGCAGTGCTTCCCGATACCCATGGGTGATTGGGTACGCTTGGCTATGTTAATTCCACCCAGGCGGGGTTGTGAGACGCCTCGAGACTCTCCGGCACCAACCATGAGGGATAGCTGGTAGACGGTAGCTAGAAACTGTCGGCCCCACCGAGGTTGTTCGGTAGTCTCCCCCAGTTAGGGTTCGCCCTGCTGGCCTGACGCGCGTAAGTGGCGTATCCACTTCCGTCCCTGCTTGGAAGGGTCGGTGCTGGAGGTTTCCGGCCCGATTTCGACCAGGCAGGGGGGCGGTATATAAAATAGGCACCGCTCCTAATGGAAAGCACCACGAGATTACTCCTGGGTTTGCGAGGGTGTGGTCTCTGCGTTGGCAGACCCGGTCCCGTATTTAGTCACTAAGAAAGCTGGAGACAACTGGTGTACTAGTCAGTGAGAGTGGAAAACATAGACCATCACCGAGTCTGTTTGAAGACGCTTAGTGAACTCTCCTAAGAAATCGTTGCGTCGATTGAGCCAAGAGACAGGCTATTCATGTCAAAAGGCTGCGAAGAAATCGGGATTGCGACCACACAGAGTGCATATGGTGCAGCAATTGAAAGAAGCAGATCATCATAAACGAATGCGTCGTTGTCGATGGCTTCAGGGTTTTCTTATCCCACATCCAGACATTCTCTCCATAACATGGTTTACATGGTTTCATCTGTCAGGCTACAAAACAGCAGATAATGGGCTGCTGTAAACCCCCACATCATCCACGAAAAACCGCTGCATGATGAAAAGGTTGGAGTATGGCTCGCGCTGTCAGCTTCCAGGATTGTTGGCCCCATTTTCTTTGATACGACACTGTAGTTCATACAGACGTCTTCAATAGATTTGTGGAACAGCTGGATGATATCGAACTGACAGAAGGTTATTTCCAGCAAGATGGAACAACGTATCATACATCTAACCCCCATGCAACTTGTAACTAGTTTCTTTGATAATCGAATAATCTCAAAAGTTCTGTGGTCACCCAGATCAGTTGACCTAACCTCGCCGTACTCTTTCTTATGGGGGTATCTTAAAAATAGAGTGTATAACAATACACCTCGGACAACCTCCGTGAATCCATTAATAACGAAATAAGCAACATTGGCGAGGATACTCATCGTAGAACGTGACAGAATATGGTGAAAAGAGTGCAGATATGTATGGATGCCTGTGTAGGGCACTTCCAACATTTGCTCTGAGGAACAATGAACAATGTAATCTCCCAATTGTGTACTATATTCTCCCAAAGTTACACATGTGTCCTATTATTGGTTCAAGAGCTATGGCCTATTAAAGTGGTTCAGCTTTATACGGATCATACTGTATGTAAATATATTGAAAAAAAACAGCTATACCACATTCATGTGACTTTCTCTACCATTCTTCTACAAATTATTCTTACGTAAACTTGAGACTAAATTCGAGCCCTTAATAACGAATATCTCAGAAACGGCTTATACAAAAAAAAAGTATTTGGAATAAATTGTGTGTTTTTGTGAAGTACGTTTTCCTCTATTGCTTAACGTTTATACAGGATTATACGCAATTCCCTCCAAATGAAGAGGACTTCATAGGCTATTCCCCGAAAATTCAAGATATTCATTTTATTTGTCATGAAATACCTTTAATACGTGGTATTTTAATCAAAATCGCTACAGCAAGTTTTTAGAAAATCAAAATATTTCGAGAGATGTTCCATGTGAAGGGTAGTTTGGGGTAGGCGGATTTTGTAGAAGATCTTCGTGTCGCATCTTCGGAAGATATTGAACCTAAATATCAAGTTTAGTATTTGTCCGACATTTAGTTTTTAAGTTGTGGTGTTCACAGACGCACACACACGGACATGTTTCCAAAAATTCTTTATTTGGATTCATGGACCTCAAAACACGTATTTCCGGTGAAATCTCGGTATCGAATTTTTCCCTGGAATGCAATCCTTCCCCTACGTATCTGCTATACGTAGTCTCGTATATCTGGTATATAGCGTAGCGAGCCATAGGTGAAGTTCGAACCGAGGTCGGAGGATTGCGTTAGAATTAGAAAACTGTTGTAAGATGGTTGAAATATAGGAAGCTCGATATTGTAGCGCACAGGGTCGCATTATAAGCTTGTTGAAAAGTATATAATGGCTTCGAAATTAGGTCACACACTCACTCACTCACTCTCGACTGGCTTCTACGATACGTCGAAGCCACGTCCGTCTGGGGCTATACGCCTCCAACAGATTCAGTTTTATTTTTTAACTAGTAAACCTCAAAACACGCCAGAGGGTTTCAGGGAAGTTGTGCTATGTGTAAGTTCTTGTTCGTACCACCCGACACCCTACCCCCTGCAGTCATGTAAATTAATTGTAAATAGGGCTATTAGTTTTTTATACAACCCCCGGTTTATATTTCATACCTCCTATCCTAGCTCCCCCGCACCTCTCGCCATGCACCCCTTCCTAATCCCGATACCGACCACGCCCTGGCATCTGAGATACCTCCCCTCCTGTTATAAGCTAAGTACACCAACGGTTGCTACAATAGACAATGTTAAGAGCGTTACCATAGTAACATTGTATACAGCATCCACGCCTTGTGCGCTTCAGGTAAAATTATTTGCTCTGACGCAGACTCCATAAGCATGCCCACCTGTCTTACGTGATATCGTCTCACTTGATGTAGCTGGCTTGTGGCCTTCGTTACAGCCTCTGTTTTTAGAGGCCACGTCAGTAAATATAGATAAAGCGAGGAGCAAATATTTACTGAAGGATGTAACGCAGTTAGACGTAAAAGAACAGAAATTCGAGAGAGTTTGCTGCAAGTTGCCTCTTTTCTTTATATTCATTTGTTACCAAGTTCAGTAACGGTTTTACGGGAGCAAAGAGAAGGTATATTTCAAATTTAATCTTCTGTGATTATCCAAAATTTATTCTAACATTACTGATATTTTATTACAGTTTACTTGAGTACCAGTTTTTTTTCTTGGACTTTACGGAACTACAGGTATAAAGGGTAAAGCGGAATTGATACATTCACATGGCTTTCTCTATCCTCAGTCATTTATTAATGGATATACAATCTATACTTACTAAATCTTATTTCTTTCTGTACTACATATAGTAACTAGGGGAAGTATTGCATTCCACCCAAAAAATCTATACGGAGGTTTCACGGGAAATACATGTTTTGAGGCGCCCTGAATATAAATAAAGCATTTTTGGAAACATGTCTGTGTGTCTGTGATTTGCATAACTCAAAAACGAACCATCGGATAAATACCAAACTTGGTATTTGAGTTTAGTATCTTCCAAGGATGCGACACGAAGATTTTAAAGAAAATCCTCCAACCCCAGACTACCCTTTACATACAATATTTTTCGTAAATTTTGATTTTCTCAAAAATGGCTGTAGCGATTTTGATTAAAATATCATATATTTAAAATTTTTCATGACGAATGAAATGCATATCTTGAATTTTCTTGGAATGCCCCCAAAAGTCCTCGTCAATTCTGAAGGCTTTCGCATAGCTGGTAAAGCGTCAGAGATGGACAAAATTTTACTAGACAAAAAAAAAACGTAGATCCCGTTAAAACACAAAATTTATGTTATATACATTTTTTTGTCAAGTGACGCTTTTGCGAGATATTCCTTATTATTTGTTTGAATTTTCCAATACATATACTTCTTCTCAAATGGGAATTCGTTATTCGTTTTTTTATGTCATGGACATACAAAGAGAATGGAATGTGCTACATAGCAACCAGCGCTTAAAAGATATGACTATCGCTTAAATACTACCATATTCCCCTTGCACCTACAAGAAAATTAGCAATGCTATTTGCTATGATATTTTAATCAAAATCGTTAGAGCCATTTTTGAGAAAATCAAAATTTTCGAAAATGTTCCTGTAAAGAGCAGTCTCGATTGGGGAGATTTTGTTGAAAATCTTCGTGTCGCATCCTTGGAAGATACTAAACTCAAATGCCAAGTTTGGTATTTATCCGATTTTTCGTTTGTGTTCACATAGACACATAGACACACATACGCGGACGTTTTCCTAAAAATACTTTATTTAGATTCAGGGCACCTCAAAACATGTATTTCCGGTGAAATCTCGATGTCGAATTTTTTGGTGAAATGCAATACTTCCCCTACTTACTA
Source organism: Deroplatys truncata (assembly GCA_030765065.1). Lineage (NCBI taxonomy): Eukaryota > Metazoa > Arthropoda > Insecta > Mantodea > Mantidae > Deroplatys > Deroplatys truncata. Next base: position 10,689,840 of record CM060989.1, on the reverse strand, counting down.
CACGTAGTAGGGAAATTAATAAGCTTTAGTAAGAATATGATAATTAATTGAGTTAATGGTTGGTTAACTATGGAAGCCGGACTTAAAGCACAGTGGTTTTCGGTATAAAACCTGACCGCTTGCACAGGATTTTGCTTCTGGGGAGCACGACTTGGTATAGCCGGCTATGCCAGTACTCTGTCTTCGATTCTTAAACCTCTATTCCTGTAAACCTATATACGAGGGCGGATCGAAAAGTAACGCTGCCTTGGTTTTGCAGCTGGAATGTTGCAATTTCCCACTGACATAGTTTGAAGCTTTCGCTACACAGGTATTTTTTGTTTTATGTGTAGATCTAGTGAGAGAAGCATGAACTACGTAACAAAGATGGCGAGCATGTTACTGTCGTCCACGTGTGAAGAGCAGAGAGGTGTGGTTCGATATTTGTGGACCAAAGGGCATAAACCAAGTGATATTCAGACACATGCCTGGCGTGTATGGGGATGATTGTATGGACCATAGGAACGTCTCCAGGTGGTATGTATTCTTCCTAGAGGGGCGTGTGAAACTTAGTGATTCACCACGCTCCGGGAGGTCGGCAACAGCTGCAACCCCCCAGAATGTCAGAGGCATTGAGGCGGCAATTTTGAACGAACCACATGTGCAACTGCAAACCTTATCGCAACAGTCCAACATTTCCTATAGTGCAGTGTACGATATTGTTCATGACACGCTAAAATTTTGTAAAGTTAGTGCTCGCTGGGTGCCTAAGAACTTGACAGGCAACCACAAGAGCCAGCGAATGATGACGAGCTTGGATCACCTAACGCGGCACACCGCAGAAGGGAATGACTTTCTGAAAGGAATCATCACTGGTGACGAGTCGTGGGCATACCACTACACGCCCGAAACCAAGCAGGTAATTATGGAGTGGAGACATGCTGGTTCCCCAGTGTGACTCAATCTGCTAGGAAAGTGCTTGTGACGGCGTTCTGGGATGTGCATGGTGTTGTATTGGTGGACTTAGCTGAACACGGGACCACTGTGAATGCTGCAGCCTACATGAAGACTTTGGTGAAGTTGCGTCGTGCCCTTCGTGACAAACGCCACAACATGAATGCTGACGATGTCGAAATTCTTCATGACAATGCTCGCCCCCACGGTGATGCTGCTGTTCGTCAGAAAATCACCAAATTTGTTTGGGAGGTGCTCCAGCATCCACCATACAGTCCGGACCTTGCACCGTCGGACTTTAATCTGTTTGGTCCCATGAAGAAATTTCTGGCCGGCCAACGCTTTGCGACAGATGCGGAAGTGAAATCAGAAGTCCGCAGATGGCTATACTCCAAGGAAACGGAGTTCTACGAACAGGGCATATTGAAACTGGTATCACGATGGGAGAAATGTGTTGAGACACTTGGTGACTATGTCATAAAGTACGTAAAAGGTATAAGTTCATTTGTGATTTTTTTGTTTTAACTATTAAATTTGTTGTAAAAAAATTATTATGCGTTACTGCTCAATCCGTCCTCGTATAAAATATAACAAAACTAATTCAAATGCTGTAGGTGCAGATGTCACTGCACCCCTCAACTTCTGCTAACTTCGATACTGATCTTCGTGGTGAACGTTCAGGATTTTCGCCAATTTCGTCTAATATTTCTTCATTTAACATGTCATGTGTTCCTAGTTTTGCACTGAGCCAGTGTTCGCAAATTTATTCACAATATCGTGAACTCAAATTCCTGAAAGGAGGGAATTCTGCAGAAAACTTCAGGATGAATTATTGACAAACGCGAAGAGCCGATTTGTATTCAAACTAACATTTACATACAAATATACATTGTTCTAAATTAACTGCCTTCCCATCTTCGAAATGAAAGTTGACTACTGGTGCTAATGACTGCGTAGTAACTGAAGGACAGAAAGCTTGTCGTGAGTGCGGGGTGTGGGAAGCCAGCCGCCATTAGATCTGGCGCACAATACCGTGAGGGTGGTCAGGTTTTATACCGAAGACCCAGTACTTAGAGATTGTAAGCCTCAAATGAATTTGAGAACACCTTGTGGATTATCAGAAAAAAGCGACTAAATTGGGGAATGTTGCATGGTAGCTGAGTTGATTAGAGCAACAGCACGAATAGAAGAAGATCCGTGGTTCAAATCCCGGCTATGGCATAGGATTTTTAGGTCTGATTCTACCTTTTCTTAATAATAGTTTCTAGAAGGTTTTAAAAAATAAACGATAGTAGGTAGAAAAGTCATGTGAATGTAACACACCAGGATTTTTATGAAAAGGTCCGCCAGTCTCTGCCTCTCTCTCACGGACTAGTGCAGGGTTAGAAATGCCTCAAGGCGGAGGGAAGTTAATTATATTTGAGAGCCTTTGTTCCACGAGGGCAAGTTCGAATAAAAGTTAGAGCCAATCATTTTTATCGATGATGCAAAGAAAACAGTACGTTTTCTTTATTGAATTGTGAGAAAGTTCGAGATGATCCATGTAAACATGGACCCCAGTCTGGTCAGAAAAACCGCTCGTTTATTACGATGAAAATGCTGAAAACAGTTACCTGACTTGTATGGCTTTTTACTATTTATATTGAGAGTTTATTGGAAATACATGTTTTGAGACTCCCTGAATTAAAAAAAGGAACGTTAGAAAAAAAAGTATACGTGTATGTGTGTGTAGGTAGCGTAACTCAAAAACGAAAAGTCGATTAAATACTAAACTTGGTATTTAATTTCAGTATCTTACAAAGATGGACAAGAGGTTTTCAAAAAAATCCCGAACTTAAGCTAACTTTATTCTCTCAAAAATTACATTGCAATATCACATATTAAAGATATTTGCATAAATGAACGTATAATGTTGTATAACGATAGATGAAAACATACTATACAAAAACAAAAAAATCCGGTGTGTTACATTCACGTGACTTGTCTCTACAAATTCTTCAACAAACTATTCTTACAAAAGCTTATTCTATCTTCTTCATTCTAATCGAGATAAAATTTGCAGAAATGGTTTTATTACATATTTTCTTGTAGGTAAAGTAGGCTTTAAGTATAATCAAAATTTTTAATAGTGGTCCCTATGTGATGACTTTGAAATTACGTTCATTTTGTATGACTACGTGAAGGAAGAAAGAAATAAAGAAAAAATCTGATGTGTAACACTCACATGACTTTCTCTACTCTTGTACAAACTATTTTTACAAATGCTTATTCTCCATATGCTTCATGTTAATCGAGATGTTAATCTTATTGCTAATTTTCTTGTAGATGCAAGGGGAATATGGTAGGCTTTAAGCGATAGTCAAATATTTTAAGAGCTGGTTACTATGTGGAGTATTCCATTCTCTTTGCATTATCAGGACAAAAAAATGAATAACAAATTTGAGAAAAAGTATAAGTAATGGAAAATTTAAGGGAATAAAAAGCAATATCTCGAAAATGGTTCACTCAACAAAAAAATGTATATGACATAAATTGTGTATTTTAACTCGATCTACATTTTTTGTGTAGTAAACTTTTGTCTATCTCTTATGGTTTGCCAGTTATGCAAAAGTCGTTCACAATGAAGAATACGTTTGGAGACATTCCCGGAAAATACAAATATACATTTTATTTGCCATAAAAATGTCTTAAACATATGATCAAAATCGTTAGAGCCATTTTTGAGAAAATTAAAATTTTCGAAAACTGTTCCATGTAAAGGGTAATCTGGGGTGGAGGGATTTTCTTGAAACCTTCTTGTCGCATCTCTGGAAGATACTGAACCTAAATACCAAGTTTTGTGTTTATCCGACTGTTCGTTTCTGAGTTATGCTGTTCACAGTCAGACACACACACGAGATGTTTCCAAAATGCTTTTTTTGTGTTCAGGGGGTCTCAAAACATATATTTCCGGTGAAATCTCGGTATCGAATTTTTGTGTGGAATACAATACTTCCCCTACTTACTATACGTAGTAGAGAGAGTAAAACGAATACTGATTTTGCAGTTGAAAAGAATGAACTATTTTACAATTGAAACCTATAATAAAGAATATCTCAGAAATGGTTAACAACCCAAAAATGTTATTTGACATAAATTATGTGACTTAAGGAGATATGCTTTTTGGGGGTAAGTTTTTGTCTATCTTTTACAGTTTACAAGCTATAAAAATCATTCAGAATGAAGAGAACTTCAAAAGCTATTCCAAGATATATGTTTTATTTGGCATGCAAATATCTTAAACTTTTATGCCAATTATAGGGTAATCGATCCACGTTTAATGTTCTTCTGTGAGGAAGCGTTGTTCCATTTATACGGTTAGGTTTCGACGCAAAATAACAGATATTGGAGTACGGAGAAACCCGATTTTACACACGAGATTCCCCTGCATAAATAACAGAATAATAGGAGCTATATGTTTTTGAGAGAGTACAGAAATGTCATTTTTAAAGCATTTTTGAACAGCTAATCAACATTGAATGTCAGTCTGTTTTTTATCAAAAAGACTCTGCTATGTGCATACAGCTGATGAATAATTAAATTTAATTCTGGAAGTTTTTGGAGAGGGGTAGGAAATGATTATGGCTCTCACGATCCCCTGATTTAATATGTGATTTTATATATGACGGAATTTGAAAAATAAGGTGTGTGCAACAAACCCCATACATTGGAAGAACTAAAAGAAAAACACCAGCCTAAAAACTCAATAAATTTCGGATAGTGGACTGTCGAGTGATAGAAAAATTTTTGAGTAGACATCAGAAATGTGTGGATAGAGAAGGACAGCATCTCTTAGGATAATATATGTGCTTATTATCATTGTAATTGTAACTATGAGAACGTGAGGCGATTGCGGGAATATTATAGCTGTTTCGGCGAGAGTCCGAGCTGCGGCGGCCACGCGCGAGCCCACAGTGTGAAAGAAAAATCACTAAATGTTGTTAAAACATTTTATTTTGTGTCAAATAAAAAAGCTTTTGTACAACCATTTTCTAGATGTTATTTGTTGCTGGTCTGAACTTTTTAAATACACTGCTGTTTGTGAACATTGCAACACCAAGAAAGAATTTCCTGAATAACTCCAAACTTGGTGGAACTGTAGAAGTGTGTGCAAGTAATAAGTGATTAGGTTTGTAGAGCGATGGAGTACATGTAGGCCGAGCAGAGCCCTCTCGTGTCGGTCCGACAAGGTCTGTGTTGCGTCCAGTGTAGTCAGTGCAGAGCTGTCAAACAAGGTGGGAACAAGAAAGTGAGTGCTAGTATGCCTCGTCGATGTCAAAGGAGCCATATCGGCATGTGAGTGAGCTCGAACGGGGTAGAATGAAGTGGGGTTGTCATACCGTGACATTTTGGCTCGTACAGGGTATACTGCTACGACAGTGATGCGTGTGTGGAAGCAGTGGATAGATGAAGGTCGTACGCAGCGAAGACCGGGTACTGGACCACAGCACGGGATGACCGTCATCTTGTCCGCATGGCCATAACGTACCGTACAGCTTCGTCCACAGTGTTGGCTGGACGCTGGAGCACTGCAACAGGTGTGAACTTATCTGCATTAACGGTTCGTCGCCGTCTGCTGCAGGTTGGACCGGTTGCATGCATGCCATTACGTCGGCTTCCATTGTCCAGTCGTCCTCCGTGGTGTAGTGGTTACCATGCTAGCCTCTAATTGCCGAGGTCGCGGGTTCAAACCCGGCGGAGGGCGATGGATTTTTTCGTAAACATCCTTAACATGGTAAGTAAAGCCGGTGGTTCCGCGTCGTAGATTTACGGCACTTAAAGGAACCTCAAGCCTGATAAAGAGGCCTCTGAGCAAAACTACCGGTCTTTCACGCCCAATATAGAATGGGACTTAAGGACAACAGCAGTTGAAGAGCGTCCATAAATAAAAAAAACTCAATTCCATTGTCCAGAAACCACAAGCTCCTCCGACTGCAATGGAAACGTGAACACCGTCACTGGGGTGCTGAGTGGCAAAATGTAGTGTTTTCGGACGAGTCCGGCTACAACGTGTTCCCACAGTGATGGCCGCATACGTATCCGGGGGTACCGTGGTGAGCATTGTTGAGCGGCATAACGGACAAACACCAGGTGTGATGGTTTGGGGCGCCATTGGTTACAACAACCGATCTCGTCTCCTACTAATTTGAACACTTTGAACAGCAACCGGTACCTAACGGTGGTTGTAGAGCCTGAGGTACTCCCCCTGCTTCAGGCATCTCCACAGCCCACATCAACAGGACAATGCCCGGCCACATATTGCGAGGAATGTACAAGCCTTCTTCGAAGAGCGACGGGTACCATTGCTTCCCTTGCCTGCACAGTTGCCCATCGAACATGTCTGGGATATGGTTGGTCGGCACCACGGTCCTCCAGTAACCAGTGTCACGGATTTGTGGGCTCGAATACAAACTTATTCAGAACATTTTTGATTCAATGCCACGACGTATAGCAGCTCTAATTGTAGCGCATGGAGGCCACTCCAAATACTGAATATTAGGGCTCAAAGGTCATGTATAGATTGGAAAAGTTTATCATTTTTTACTTGTCATGTACCTAACCTGTGGTTTTAAATTCATGCGTTTCCTTCTTGGTGTTGCAATTTTCACAAACGGCAATGTATTATCACGTTAGAGAAACGTGTAATGAGAACTTATCTCAGAAGAATATGCTTTTCTAACAATAGCTTGTAGAAGAGTGAGTAGAGAAATCTATGTAAATGTAACGAAGAAACGTTGCAGATCTTCAGCATACATTATTTCGACAAAATTCCCTCCATGGACAAAACAAAGGCTATTGTTTTGTTTTCCTTTTACACGTCGTTATTATATATTATGAGGTTACTGGTTTTTATTTCGAGTTAAGGGGAAATAAATGGATAAGAATCACCAGGGGCATACGGGGTTTGTGTGAAGTTACAATGTTTGCGTTTCTTTTTGGTGTTCCACTTTGTTTGGATTGTTTCATTTATGACCTGGGGTTGGAGCCGGCCCATAAAGGGTACTTAGCATGAAATAAATATACCAGCAATATTCTAGAGGACAGAAAAATGTAATTTTCTCTAGCTACTGGGCGCTAGCTACAATTGCTTGTGTAACTAAAGTGCTGTTTGTTTTTTTGTTATTGTTGTATCTTGAATCATTAAATGGGGGTGCTTCGTAAATGTAGTGTGACTTATAGCGGAGTCCAAAAAAGCCTTAAATAATTCTGAAATAGGCAGCTGATAGAGAACATTTTTACTTTCTGTTGAGGCAATATTTTATATCGTAACATGCTGTGAATACTAGAGTGATTGTAGTGTAAATTAATATTATTGATTTTATATGTTTGTTAGCCATAAGTATTGTTAGGAAATAAGTTTATACGGCCTCACTGAATCTGGCAATAGAAGTGGGTAACAATAAACCGAGGGGGTGAGTTGTTTATCACTAAGAAGAGATAAACAAATGACGTCAGGGTAGCGTGCCTTTTTTTTTTAGAAATGGAGGGAATATCTTCCCTAGAGCATATATATATATATATATATATATATATATATATATATATATATTAGTAGTAGTGATTGACTGACCAAAACAGACGCTAAAGTGGGCGCAATTTGATCAATAGCAGCTATATTATAATGTTTTATGCAAATCGGGGTGAAGGAGTATATATTCTCGAGCCATAAGCAAGTGTCGCACAGTTCTGAAGAATCTCTCACGAGGTGCACGTCGCAGAGTTAGTTACAAAAATATAAAGTACGCGAAGTAATTGGTGCGCGGCAACTAAAACGACTGTACTTACATTCAGAAATATCACAGTTTGTCAGGTGTGTATAAAGATTAAATATGTCAATTATTAATTAAGTGTGACGGCAATAAAAGTCTAGATTAAGATTTTTTATCAGTGTTATATTTTAGCAACAACTCCTTTCCCTTTACACACCCTGCTTAGAGACACGTGTTCGACTGAGTTATAACAGCTAGCCGGAGGACAAAGAACCCAAATTTTAAAATAATAAAACAATAAGCGCCCAACAAATAACACACTGCGACACTGTACAACCTACCTGGCAGGTAGAGGAGGCATTTCATTGCGCCCAAAAATTACATCTCGAGATTTCCACGGTAACACATGTTCATTTTAATCCAGATAAAGTTTTATGGATTCGATTGTGAAACGGAGGGGATTCGGCAGCGATCCAGTGAATCCGGATATGTTACCTCGTCCCCGGTAGGGATGAGGTGAAGAGAGAAACCGGGCGGCCGGTACCAGGAGTGGCGGCACAGCCATGACAGAGTCCAGAACAGCATCGCCGACACTTCCAACCCTGAAACAAACGAAACGGCGTGAATTAAATAATTAATGAAATTAAACGGAGGGACAGGAATTTCGGGGGCTGAAAGAAATCACTTCAGTGTTCCCCTGATGACCAGGAAAACCCCCGGAAAATCCCATGGATGAGAGTGGCCGGTCGCCGGGCATCGATCTCGGGATCTCCTGACGCGGGAGATTAGGTATATGCTCGGCTACCTTTTTGGAAGTAGCTACATAAACATTTCGTTACAGATACAAAGGAAATAGCGATAGCCAAATGTTTAAAAACTGGATTTCAACAGGACTTTAAAAGAATGGCTAAGTAATGAACAATTCGAATTATAAATAACGGATATCTCGGAAATGGCTGATGCCATAAAAAGTTATTTCAAATAAAGTATATCTTTTAAAGATATCTACATTTTTTGTATGCAGTACGTTTTCATGTATCGCTTAACGTTTACCAGTTTTTTTTTTCGAGCCAACAGTTGACGCTCGTACATATGTGAATAAAATCCCCCCCTCTTTTTTAGAGAATTAACAGACAGGGAGCGTGATTTTGCCTTTCCACAACAAGACTCTGCAACAGCTCATACGGCCAATATTTCGATGAGAACAATTGAAAGTGTGAACTAACCCCCATGCGATTTCTATCTCTGGGGTAACTTAAAACAAAAAGTGTACAAGATAAACCACACACCCTGCAAGAATTAAAACAAAATATCAGCCAGGAAATTGCCAGCATTTCTCAACATGAACTACGGCGAGTGATGGATAGTTTCCTAAAAGGTGCCAAAAATGTATGGACAACGACGGTGGCCAGTTTCAGCATCTCCTTTCATAAAGTTGGTAAGCAAAGCCTTTAAAACTAGTTTTAAAAATGTTGTATGGTTTCATCCGTGCCTTTCTATGATAGTGGCAGACAGCAACCAGCGCTGAGGACGCGGACACGAAAAACCCCGCGCAGCCGGTTCGTAAATTTTTTGGCTCTGTACAAAATTACACACAATTCATTCCGAATGAAGAGGACTTCACCGACTATTCCCACAAAATTATTTGTTTGTAAATATCTTTAATATATGGCATATTAATCAAAATCGTTAGAGCCGTGTTTTAGGAAATAAAAATGTTCGAAAATTTTCCATGTAAAGGGTATTTTGCTGGTGGGGGTGTTTTGTTGAAAATCTTTGAATAGCATCTTTGAAAGGCAGTGAATACACACACACACACGGGACTTTTTAGAAATGCTTCTTTTTGATCATTTTGATTTAGGGCCTCATAACATGTATTTCTAGTGAAATCTTGATGTCGAATTTTTGGGTGGAACGCAATACCTTCTCTATCTACCATAAGATGTATAACTCTATGATAAGGCCGGTTTTGTTATATGGAAGTGAAATCTGTGGATGGGAAAGAGCAGAGCATGTAAATAAAACACAGGTAGCATTTTGGAAAAGAGTTCTGGAGTTTCACAAGGCGCATCAAATTCGGGGGCATTGAGGGAGGTGGGATGTTATGAAGACACAATACACTGTAAAATAAGAGCAGTGAAGTACTGGCTGAGGCTGATAACTCCACACTACGATCCAAATGTTATAAATACCAGCGAGAAAACCTGTCTCCTAAGTTTTGGGCAGCTGATTTGGAAAGGGGTTTGAGGAGAATAGGAATGGGGTCAGTATGGCTAAGAGCTGAAACAAATGACAAAAACATATGGAAAGGTGTCAAAAAAAGACTAAGAGACATCAACCGACAGGAAATAGAATCGGATTATAAAATTAAACCTTCTCTAAGTATAGCAAATGAAATAAAATTGAACTGGGTAAAGAGGCATATATACTTAACTTAGGAAGAAAGGAAAGATCAGGAATGGCATGGTTTAGACTGGGGGGCTGGAGGGCACAGAAAATGACTGACGATTCTGGCAGGAGAATCTGCCCATTCTGTGATTTAGATGACGACTGGGTACATATTTTGGCGGAATGTGCACAGTGGGAGAACCAGCGAACGATTAAACTCAAAGAAAAATTCCTAAGCCCGTCAAGTAAGAGATTGGCATGTTGGGATCTACTGGCTGACCAGAGGAACTGGCAAAACACGGGCAAGTTTTTGGCTAAACTGCGCGAAGCTAGGTCAAATTTGTTGAGTTAGACAAAGGTAGTTTATCTCTATTTCCGTTTTTCTTGTTCCTTTTTGTTGTGTTTTCTTTCTCTGTTGTTTATTTTGTCACCCTATTGTATCGTAAATATGCATGTACGGTCAATGACCCATGCGCTAAATACTTGTGAAATAACTTCAATAATTTGAAACAAATAAAGATACCTTATCTAGCTATCTACGTAAGTAGTAGAGAAAGTAAAAAGCAATGGTGGATAGAGAAAGCAATGTGAATGTAACAGGTCAGATTATTTGTCTCTCTCTCCTTATTTCTTTTCCCCACTTTTATTTTGTTCATTAAGGTAAGGCAAGCATAAATAACCCTACACACATATCCATAAAAATAATGGAGAAGGTATATGCTTTGCTGATGTATGTTTTTGAAATGTTCTGTAACTTCAGGTCGAAGTAATTCAGACACGAAAACTGCATTAAGGTTTTCTGTCGAGGGCGCGCTTCTGAAGAACAGTCGCACGAAAAGCAACCCACAACTTTACCCCCCCTTTTAAGGGGGACTCGGACGCATCTGGATCAGTAGTCCGCACTTCTCCTTCTTTTGCTTCTTTAGTTTATCTTTCCCTCTTTCATTTCCATTCCTTCCGCTACAAAAGTTGCAAATGCAGTACTCATAAAATATTGAAAAGTATAAACCTAACCAAAAGTGATTTTTCATGTCGAAGATTCTTGAAAATGTAATATAATTTAGGGGGAACAGTTTAGGGCGTGGGCGCCGTGGAAAGAGAGGATGGGGAAGCCGCCTTGAGGGCTTTTTTGGGAAATGTATTGCACTGGCGACGTTCACAGCGGGGAAGAAATGTCACGCTCTGGAGAGGGTTCATTCAGAAATTCCATGCGCCTTGGAGGTTTAGCACATGCAAAATGTATGTGTGTCTTCCAATCACGGCAGCAATCATAAGAACACGGCAGTGTTGTCAGGCTTTCCTGACTTCTTCTTATTCTTCCTTCTCCAAAGAAAACACAAGCTAAAACTTGTAAAAAAAATCTGATGTGTTACACTCACATGACTTTCTCTACTCTTGTACAAAGTATTTTTACAAACGCTTATTCTCCATCTACTTCATGTTAATCGAGATAAACATTTGCAGACTATCTTATTGCTAATTTTCTTGTAGATGTAGGGGAAAATATATTTACAAGGGCAATATAGAAAAACAGTAGCCTTTAAGCACATACATATCTCTTAATAGCTGGTTGCTAGGTGCAGCACCATTCCCTTTGCCACAGATTATACCTCTTTGCATATCCAAGACAAAAAAATGAATAACGAATTCCCATTTGAGAAAATAAGTATTGAAAAATTTAAGGGAATAACAAGCAATATCTCGAAAATGGTTCACTCAACAAAAAAAATGTATATGACATAAATTGTGTATTTTAAGGCGATCTACATTTTTTGTGTAGTAAAATTTTGTCTATATCTTATGGTTTACCAGTTATGCAAAAGTCGTTCACAATAAAGAATACTTTTGGAGACATTCCCAGAAAATTCAAGATACACATTTTATTTGTCATAAAAATATCTTAAACATATGATATTTTAATCCAAATCGTTAGAGCCATTTTTCAGAAAATTAAAATTTTCGAAAAATCTTCCATGTAAAGGGTACTCTGGGGTGGGGGGATTTTCTCGAAAACCTTCGTGTCGCATCCTTGGAAGATACTGAACCAAAATACCAAGTTTGGTGTTTATCCGACTGTTCGTTTCTGAGTTATGCTGTTCACAGACACACACACACAGACACACAGACAGGCAGACACACAGACACACACACGGACATGTTTCCAAAAATGCTTTTTTTGGATTCAGGGGTCTCAAAACATGTATTTCCGGTGAAATCTCGGTATCGAAATTTTGGGTGGAATACAATACTTCCCCTACTTACTATACGTAGTAGAGAAAGTAAAAATCTGATGTGTTACACACACATGACTTTCTCTACTCTTGTACAATCTATTTTTACAAACGCCTATTCTCCATATGCTTCATGTTAATCAAGATATCGAGATGTCAATCTTATTGGTAATTTTCTTGTAGATGCAAGGGGAATATGGTAGGTTATACGCGATAGTCAAATATTTTAACGCTGGTTGCTATGTGGCGCATTTCATTCTCTTTGCATGTCCAGGACATAAAAAAAATGAATAACGAATTTGAGAAAAAGTATAAGTATTGAAATATTTAAGGAAATAACAAGCAATATCTCGAAAACGGTTCACTCAACAAAAGAAATGTATATGACATAAGTTGTGTATTTTAACGCGATCTACATTTTTTGTGTAGTAAAATTCTGTCTATCTCTTACGGTTTACCAGTTATGCAAAAGTCGTTCACAGTGAAGAATACTTTTGGAGACATTCGCAGAAAATTCGAGATATACATTTCATTTCTCATGACATTATCTTAAACATATGACATTTTGATCAAAATCGTTAGAGCCATTTTTGAGAAAATTAAAGTTTTCGAAAAATGTTCCATGTAAAGGGTAGTCTGGGGTGGGGGGATTTTCTTGAAAACCTTCGTGTCGCATCCCTGGAAGATACTGAACCTAAATACCAAGTTTGGTGTTTATCCGACTGTTCGTTTTTGAGTTATGCTGTTCACAGACACACACACACACACACACAGACACACACACACAGACACACACACACACACACACACACACACACAGACACACACACGGACATGTTTCCAAAAATGCTTTTTTTGGATTCAGGAGGTCTCAAAACATGTATTTCCGCTGAAATCTCGGTATCGAATTTTTGGGTGGAATGCAATACTTCCCCTACTTACTATACGTAGTAGAGAAAGTAAAAATCTGATGTGTTACACTCACATGACTTTCTCTACTCTTGTACAAACTATTTTTACTTTCTCTACTACGTATAGTAAGTAGGGGAAGTATTGTATTCCACCCAAAAATTCGATACCGAGATTTCACCGGAAATACATGTTTTGAGGCCCCCTGAATCCAAAAAAAGTATTTTTGGAAACATGTCCGTGTGTGTGTGTCTGTGAACAGCATAACTCAGAAAGTCGGATAAACACCAAACTTGCTATTTAGGTTCAGTATCTTCCAGAGATGCGACACGAAGGTTTTCAAGAAAATCCCCCCACCCCAGATTACCCTTTACATGGAACATTTTTCGAAAATTTTAATTTTCTCAAAAATGGCTCTAACGATTTTGATTAAATTATCATATGTTTAAGTTATTTTATGACAAATAAAATGTATATCTTGAATTTCCTGGGAATGTCTCCAAAAGTATCCTTCATTGTGAACGACTTTTGCATAACTGGTAAACCATAAGAGATAGACAAAATTTTACTAAGCACAAAATGTAGATCGCGTTAAAATACATAATTTATGTCATATACATTTTTTTTGTTGAGTGAACCATTTTCGAGATATTACTTGTTATTCCATTAAATTTTTCAATACTTATTTTCTAAATGGGAATTCGTTATTCATTTTTTTGTCTTGGATATGCAAAGAGTATTAATTTGTGGCAAACAGAATGGTGCTGCACATAGCAACCAGCTATTAAGAGAAATGTGCTTATATTGCCCTTGCAAATACAAAAGAAGGGGAACATATTAGGCGTTAAGCGATGGTTAAATATTTTTAGAACCGGTCGCTATGTGTAAAATGTAATTCTCTTTGCATGTCAAAAGATCGTTTCTGTAAATGTTTATCTCGATTAATATGAAATAGATAGAGAATAAGCGTTTGTAAGAATAGTTTGTACAAGAGTAGAGAAAGTCACGTGAGTGTAACACATCAGATTTTTAAAAACGCTTATTCGCCATATGCTTCATGTTAATCGAGATGTTAATCTTATTGCTAATTTTCTTGTAGATTCAAGAGGAATTGCTAGGCTTTAAGCGATAGTCAAATGTTTTAAAAACTGGTTGCTATGTGGAGTATTCCATTCTGTTTGTATGTCGAGAACATAAAAAAATGAATAACGAATTTGAGAAAAAGTATAAGCATTGGAAAATTTAAGGGAATAACAAGCAATATCTCGAAAATGGTTCACTCAACAACAACAACAACAAATGTATGACATAAATAGTGTATTTTAACGCGATCTACATTTTTTGTGTAGTAAAATTTTGTCTATCTCTTATGGTTTACCAGTTATGCAAAAGTCGTTCACAATGAAGAATACTTTTAGAGACATTCCCAGAAAATTCAAGATATACAATGCATTTGCCATACAAAATATCTTAAACTTCTGGTATTTTAATCAAAATCGTTACAGCCATTTTTGAGAAAATTAAAATTTTCGAAAAATATTCCATGTAAAGAGTAATCTGAGGTGGGGGGATTTTCCTGAAAACCTTCGTGTCGCATCTCTGGAAGATACTGAACCTAAATACCAAGTTTGGTGTTTATCCGACTGTTCGTTTCTGAGTTATGCTGTTCACAGACATACACACACACACACACACACACACACACACACGGGACATGTTTCCAAAAATGCTTTTTTGGATTCAGGGGATCTCAAAACATGTATTTCCTGTGAAATCTCGGTATCTAATTTTTGGTTGGAATACAATACTTCCCCTACTTACTATACGTAGTAGAGAAAGTGAAAATGAAGAAGGATCTGATATGTACATTGACATGACTTTCTCCATGCATTCTTAAAACCTATTAACAAAAGCTTATTCTTATAACATTTATTTCCAAAATATCAATTTTATTCCTCAACATAGTCTCCTTTTAATTCAGTACACGTCCAACGTTTCTCCAATTTGTTAACCCTTCCAAAAAATATGATTTTTCAAAGTCTGCAAAATATGAGGTTGTTTCTGCCATGATGTGTTCACTGGACGTGAATTTCTTCCCAGCGAGCCAATTTTTCAGGTTTACGAAGAGGAAGAAGTCGCTCGGAGCCAAATCTGGAGAATATGGTGGGTGAGGTCTCAGTTCGTAGCCCAACTCCACAAATTTTGCGATGGCAATGGCTGACTTGTGTGCGGGTGCATTATCCTGGTGAAGCAGAACCTTTTTCTTCACCAAATGTGGTCGTTTCTTTAACAGTTCCTTGTGAAACTGATCCAACATTGCGGCATAATATGATCCTGTGATCGTTTTACCCTTTTCCAGGTAGTGGATGTCTATCACCCCTTGTGAATCCCAAAAGAGCTGTCATGATTTTTCCTGCCGACGGAATGGTTTTCTCTTTCTTTGGAGCAGGTTTGCCGATGGAAATCCACTGCTTTGATTGTTGCTTGGCTTGAGGTTGATAGTAATGGATCCAAGTTTTATCAACCGTGATATAACGCTGCAAACACTCATTTTGGTTGCGCTGGAACATGTTCAAATATCCCTGTGAAATGGTCACACGATTCCGCTTGTTCTCAAGTGTGAGCAGTCGCGGCACCCATCTTGCTCACAGCTTTCTCATATCCAAACATTCGTGTGGAATGTTATACACCCGTTCACTCGAGATGTTTACGGTCTTGGCTGTCTAACGGATTTTCACTCGTCGGTCTTCCAATACAATGTCGTGAACTTCGTTCACCATTTCTTCTGTTGCCACTTTAACCGGCCGTCCTGTGCGCACGGCATCTCTTGTGCTCGATTGTGCTTAATCAAAAATTTGATACTGAGATTTCACCGGAAATACATGTTTTGGAGTAATTTGAATAACAAATAGATGATTTTTAGAAAAATGTTCGAGTGTGTGTGCGTGTTTGTGTGCCTTTGAAAGGCATAACTCAAAAATGAAAAGTCTGATAAATACACAGCTTGGTATATAAGATGCGACACGAAAATTCTCAACATTTCCCCTTCCCATATTATGTTTTATATGCAATATTTTTCGAAATGTTTGATTTCCTAAAAAATGGCTCTAACAATTTTGATTAAAGTACCATATATGAAAGATATTTACATAACGAATAAAATGTGTATCTTCAATTCACGGAATAGCCTAGGAAATTCCCTTTATTCGGAAGGGATTTTGTATAATCTTGTAAAACTGGTAAATGTTAAGCAATAGACGAAAACGTACTACAAAAACATGTAAATCTGTTTAAAAAATCTGATGTGTTACACTCATATGGCTTTCTCTACTCTTGTACAAACTATTTTTACAAACGCTTATTCTCCATCTACTTCAAGTTAATCGAGATAAACATTTGCAGAGTCTATCTTATTGCTAATTTTCTTGTAGATGTAAGGGGAATATATATTTACAAGGGCAATAAAGAAAAACAGTAGCCTTTAAGCACATACATATCTCTTAATAGCTGGTTGCTAGGTGCAGCACCATTCCCTTTCGCACAGACTAATACTCTTTGTATATCCAAGACAAAAAAAATGAATAACGAATTCCCATTTGAGAAAATAAGTATCGGAAAATTTAAGAGAATAATAAGCAATATCTAGAAAATGGTTCACTCAACAAAAACAATGTATATGACATAAATTGTGTATTTTAACGCTATCTACATTTTTTGTGTAGTAAAATTTTTTCTATCTCTTATGGTTTACCAGTTATGCGAAAGTCATTTATTTCCGGTGAAATTTCGGTATCGAATTTTTGGGTGGAATACAATACTTCCCCTACTTACTATACGTAGTAGAGAAAGTAAAAAACACAATTTATTTCTAATAGTTTTTGCTACATCAGTAATTTCCAAGATATGCGTTATTAATTGTTCAATATGTTTAACACTTGTCATTCTTTTTTAAGTCCCGTAGATTTTCAGTTGTTTCTCGCAATTGCATGGAAACAATGAAAGTTTAAGGGCAGTAGATAGCAACATTTTCTTCTTAAACATTTGACTATCGCTATTTCCTTGTATCCTAATGAAATGAGGATGTAGCTATTTCTACAAAGGTTTATCTCGATTGAATTGAAGTAGATAGATACGCCTTCGTAAGAATAATTTGTATTGCCACTAATAGACGATATAGGGTAGAGAAAGTGTGAGTGGAATACATATGATTTTTACTTTCTCTACTACCTATAGTAAGTAGGGGAAGTATTGTATTCCAACCAAAAATTCGATACCGAAATTTCACCGGAAATACATGTTTTGAGATCCCCTGAATCCAAAAAAGCATTTTTGGAAACATGTCCCGTGTGTGTGTGTGTGTGTGTGTGTGTCTGAACAGCATAACTCAGAAACGAACAGTCGGATAAACACCAAACTTGGTATTTAGGTTCAGTATCTTCCAGAGATGCGACACGAAGGTTTTCAAGAAAATCCCTTCATCCCAGATTATCCTTTACATGGAACATTTTTCGAAAATTTTAATTTTCTCAAAAATGGCTCTAACAATCTTGATTAAAATATCATATGTTTAAGATATTTTCATGGCAAATAAAATGTATATCTTGAATTTTCTGGGAATGTCTCCAAAAGTATTCTTCATTGTGAACAACTTTTGCATAACTGGTAAACCATAAGAGATAGACAAAGTTTTCCTACACAAAAAATGTAGATCGCGTTAAAATACACAATTTATGTCATATACATTTTTTTATTGAGTGAACCATTTTCTAGATATTGCTTGTTATTTCCTTAGATTTTCCAATACTTACTGTCTCAAATGGGAATTCGTTATTCATTTTTTTGTCTTGGATATGCAAAGAGTATTAATCTGTGGCAAAGAGAATGGTGCTGCACATAGCAACCAGCTATTAAAAGATATGTCTATGCTTAAAGGTTACTGTATTTCTGTATTACCCTTGCAAATATAAAACAAGGGGAACATAGTACGCCTTAAGCGAAAGTCAAATTTTTTAGAACTGGTCGCTATGTGTAAAATGTAATTCTCTTTGCATGTCAAAAGATCGTTTCTGCAAATGTTTATCTCGATCAATATGAAATAGATGGAGAATAAGAGTTTGTAAAAATAGTTTGTACAAGAGTGGAGAAAGTCATGTGAGTGTAACACATGAGATTTTTTGAGTAACGGTTATAACTCTGTAGCTACAGTGCGTTCACGATTATATATAACGGTTACCAGTAACGATTAGTGTTTTTCAGTATGAATGTCGATACAGACTTGCTTTATTATTTTGATGCAATCTAATCTCTAGCTGTGTCTACACTTTGATTACTACGGTGGTTTATAATCGCAAAATGCACTCGTAATTACTGGTACTTACCTACGCCTCGCGCGGGTGCACACACTTCTTCCTATTGGCTAAGGTCTTCGCATTGATGTGTGCCCCTCTTAGCATATGCAAATGGGAGCAGCTTTGAGTAAATGACAAATGAACACATTCATGCAATTTGAGGACGGAAGCATGCAGCTGTGCATATTAATAAAATAATATTCAACTTACAATTATGTTGTATATGGTAATGAGATAGACCTTTCAGCTTTTAATGTTTGATTTGGGAAATACTAAGTCATATATCACATGTGCTTTTCGAATTCGAAAGTCGGAGAAACTACACATTTCTTTAAGCAATCTTAGAGGCCAGACTTGATGAAATTGTGCAACCATAGATCTTCATTCACCACAATTAAAATTTATGTACCGTTCGGGCCGTGCGTATTTTATACTGAATTAGTGTTTATTCACATCCATCTACCAGCGATGTATAAAACTCGTGCTCCTATAACCGTATGTGAAAAAGATATTATTACAATGCGGTTTCATTTGTGGCCTGTGACCTACATCATGCTCGTGCTCAGAAATTTTTTTCTCGGGGGGTTTCATAATTACATCTAAGCTTAGCAGTACCCTACACAGTTAGTATACCCATAGGCCTTATGCGGACAAGAGACATTATATAGACAGGAAATACTCACCAGAATGAAGATACGAGGGCGGTCCCTGAAGTACCCGACATGACATATATAGCGGTTGTTGTTTCAAACAAATGACTATGGTAGAAAGTATCAACCTTATAAAGCTTAAGTTTGTAGTTTGACGATGCTACCTTGTTTAATAATTATTTGGCAGCCATTAATAGTGAACTCTCTCAGCGAATTTGTAAACATGAATAAAGCTGGTCATCGTTATGTGATACAATACTTTCATTTGAAAGGTCTTAGTCCAACTAATATTATAGCTGAGCTAGATTCTACTCTGGGGGAGTCTTCTCCTTCGTTTACAACAGCAAAGTATTGGGTGGCAGAGTTTAAGGGAGGCGGTACGAGCTGCCAAGACCAACATAGCAGTGGTCTACCAAAAAAGGTGACCATGCCAGAAATTGCAAAGAAAATCCACAAAATAGTATTGGATGACCGTCGACTGAAAGTGCGCAAGCTAGCAGACATCGTAGGCATTTAAAAAAGTGCTGTACATCGATACTGACTGAAAACTTAGACGTGAGAAAGCTGTGCGCAAGATGAGTGCCGCGTTTACTCACAATGGAACAAAAGGAGCGCCATAAGGATGTTTCAGTCGAGTGTTTGGCGATGTTTCGCTGCAACAAAGCCGAGTTTTTGTGTTTATTCATTATCATGATGAAACATGGGTCCATCACTCCCCACCAGAGACGAAGGAACAGCCAAAACTGTGGATTGAAAGGGGAGAATCGGCTCCAAAGAAGGTGAAGACAGTTCCATCTGTAGGCAAGGTTATGGCGTCAGATTTTTGAGATGCTCGTGGGATAATTTTCATTGATTATCTTCAAAAAGGAAAAGCAATCATAGGATAGTGTTACGCAAACTTATTGCAGCATTTGAATGATGAAATAAAGCAAAAACGTCAGTATTTAGTGGAAAAGAAGCTTTTGTTTCATGACAATACACCAGTTCACACATCCATTATCACCATGGCCAAAATCGATGACTTAAATTTCGAATTGCTTCTTCATGCACTCTATTCGCCAGATTTAGCCCCCTATGATTATTTTCTGTTTCCAAAGTTGAAGAAATGGCTTGGTAGTAAAAGATTTGCCAACTGTGAAGAGGTGGAGTTTGCAGTTGATGTCTATTTTTGCAGAACTCAACGATTTTTACTATAAACAGAGTATCGAAGCTATTGAACATTGCTGGGAAAAGTGTATCGAGCTGATAGGAGACTATATAGAGAAATAAAGATGTTATTTCAAAATTTTTGTATTTTCTTTGTTAGATCGGGTACTTCTGGGACAGCCCTCGCATGTCATATATCTGTCGGACTTCCATTGTTTGTTTGCCCTGCATGGTTAAAGGTGTAAATATGCGTAATGAGAAATCAAAAAGAGCGGAAACACACATCTTTACAGGTGGTTTTCTAATTTGAAAGTCGAAGAAACTCCATATTTCTTTTGGAAATTTTAGAGAGCAGAGTTGATGAAATTGTTCAACTATAGATCTTGATTCACCATTGTTAAAATTTATGTACCGTTGTTTGAGCTTAGCGGGCCGCTCATGTTATTATAGTGAACAGCATTGTTTATTCACACCCATCTACCTGCAATGCAGTGTCATTTGTGGCCTGTGACATACATCATGCCCGTACTTAGAAAAAGTTTTCGTGGAGGGGTTTCCATAACTAGACCTCAACTTAACAGTACCCTACACAGTTATTATTTAGACCTTATGGGGGCAAGAGACATTATATAGACAGGAAAAGCTCGCCAGAATGAAGATATTCCACCTCGTAGCACAAAACGCTGAGATTGCTTCGAAAAACGGGGACGTATGGCCATCTTACCTGTGTAACGCGACAATATCGTGTTTCCTTTTCCTTGTAAATATGCTACTAGCACTAGATCTAAGTTATCTAAGGAAATTTTCCCATATTGTTTTGATATAAATTTAAATAATTAAAACTGCCAAAAGTTTCGGGGGTTTGAACCCTAAAACCCCCTCTAAATACGACCCTGACCTACATTCGAAGCAATAAGCAACGCGCTGTAATAAATATGTAAAGGGTAGTTAAATTATATTCGAGCCCACTAGCGTCCTCTCTCTACTGCGGGAGACAGTCGGCAGTCGCAGGGGAAATTACGCCGGTAGAGGCGGACTAAAATCCTTACCTTATAATAGATGCTGTAAATGTTGACCTTCTGCTCTCAAAGAGGCAGCACATCTCGTGTAAAGATTCTCGCTCACTTTCCGAAGCTCAACAGCAGAAATTCTTGTGATTTCTTGCACAATGTTTTCTCTAAGTTCCTGCAGTGTGCGAGGATCGGAACGATACACTTTGTCTTTTAAAGAACCCCATAAATAAAAATCACAACTCGTTAGGTCAGGAGAACGAGGGGGGCACAATCAACACTAATTATTCTGTCATCAAAAACCTCATTCGGCAGCCGTATGTGCTGTTGCAGAATCTTGCTGGAACCAACCATACGATTTCTCTTCTTCTGTCAAGCGAATGCAAAATGGCCTCAGAATTAACCTCTTATATCGCTGTGCATTTATTGTTTCATCAAAGAATATGGGTCCTATTATACTTCTAGCACTTATTGCACACCACGCTCCAATTTTCTGATCATAATGAGGCGTTTCATCTGAAGAATTCCTGCTGCTGAGCTTCGGAGAGTGAGCGAAAATATTTACAGAGATATGCTGCCTATTTGAGAGCAGAAGGTCATTATTTTCAGCATCTATTATAAGGTAAGAATTTTAGTCCGCCTCTGCCGGCGTAATTTCCCCGGCGACTGACGGCTGTCTCGCGCAGTAGAGAGAGGCTGCGAGTGGGTTCGAATATAATTTAACTACCATATACTTGCAACTCCGTGCGAAGATGACTCAAGTTATAAACAACTTAATAAAATCCCTCGGACTGCGCGAGAATTCAGGAGGGATAAATCACCCTAATTTACTTGTCTTTTAGCTACTCAGTTTCCAATAAGGTGTGTTAAAGAGAAAGTGGGCTGATACGCGGGAAACAAGTGGCACGTGAATACACAAGTTTTATAGCGTTAAAAATTTAATAGGATCTTGTTTACGTCGTGATAACTCAAAAACTATAATCCTTATTCCAATTCTGTAAGAGGTGTGTTAAAGAGCACAGTTTCGAGATGATATGTGGTTGGCCTTACTGTAAAAACATTAAAGCCGCTAGGTTTTTTTTGTAAAGACTTCAATTGAAGTAATTGAAAATCAATCAGTGAGGAACTTTTTCCTTGAAGAGATAGGTGGGGCAGTAAAGGTATTAAATACCCCCAAAAGTGTGAATTAACTTTTGAAAGATAACCAATTATAATACAGCATGTAGTGAAATGCTATCGCTAGTTATATGCAAACATTTGTTTTCACACCCGCTACACGTGGCCTGTCACAGTAATCTACAAACACAGCATCTTTGTTGCAGTGCTCTTGTGTCTTTAGTCCTGCCTCTATAGTGGCGTGATTAACGATTTTGTCAGAATAAAATAAAACAAAACACGGTCTAGGCGAAATTATGGCGTGTGGTTCTTAAGCAGCGACTCAGAGGCATGCCCGCCCAAGGCAGTTAAAGAGGGAGAATGCATGACTAGGTGAGTTACTCCTACCAAATGTGTTTCTAAGTTGAACTACACTGGTGTGCAAAACCTAAGGACGAGATGGGTAAAGTAACATAACAAATGAACTACTTGGTGGTGCGGGAGCATGTTGCCAGAGGTCTCTCATACGTACACAGAAAGCCGGACGTCAGCGAGCCTATAGTGCCAGATGGGTCTGGTCTCGCAATACGGGGCAGTTGACGAAACAGCACCAGACGGTGTGTGGCAGTTAGCGAGCTATTACGCTGCACTGTAGTGGTGTTCTTCATTGCAACATGACCCGTAGACACCATCTGGATGACTTCACACGGGGAAGAATCATCGGAAAACTGGAAGAAGAAGGAAGTGTGACGAGTGTTGCTCAGAAGTTTGGAATTCCTCACAGCATTGTTTCACGTGCATGGGGAACCTTCCAAACCACAGGCACTGCTGTCCCAAGGAGAGGTGGTGGTCGACCGCTACATTGAGCAACAGGCAAGAAGCGCAGCACGCCAAACAGCGGGTGCAATTGCAACCATATTTAACAGGACAGCTAGTCACACAATCTCACGATACACAGTGGCACGGCGACTACACAGAGGTGGTCTCTTTGCCCGACGGCTAGTACGTTGTGTTCCATTGACATCCCCACATCGGCGGCACCGTTTGCGATGGTCCCAAGAGCATTAAAATTGGACCAACGAGGAATGGGGTCGCGTGCTCTTTCAGATGAGAGCAGATTCAGTCTAAGTAGTGATTCTTGATGTACCCTCATCTGGTGAGAGGTGGGAACACGTAATGCACCCAGGAACACCCTTGAACATAATCGTTTTGGTGTTCCGGGTATTATGGTTTGAGGAGGCGTAATGTTGCATGGGTGCACCGACCTCCAAGTGTTTGAACACGGTACGCTCACTGGTCAACGTTATTATGATGCTCTACTCCTTACCCATGTGCGCTTTTCAGTGGTGCAGTTGGCCCTGCCTTCATTTTTATGGATTACAATGCGCGACCGCATCGAACAACGCAGGTGGAGGATCTCTTGGAACGAGAGGATATTCGGCGAATGGATGGCATGCCCGTTTCCCCGATTTAAATCCCATGGAACACGTGTGAGATGCTTTGGGGAGACGCATTGTAGCATATCCATATGCATCAACAGTTGTCAACAGCGCTGGTGGAGGAATGGAACGCTCTACCAAAAGAACTGCTTACCAACCTTGTGGCCAGCATGGGAGCACGATGCAGAGCATGCATTGTTGTCCGTGGTGATCATACACCCTTTTAAGCATCATGTATCTGTTTCTGTAAATCTAGAGAGCCATCATATGTCGTATTGACTTTAGTGTAGCTTATGGTCTATGAATGAAAGTGGCATTTCTGTCCGTCTCATTGTATACTTCGTTTATTTGTCTACTGTAGCAGTTCCCTCTAACTATGATTCATTTATCTATGTGTCACAGCATGCGAACATTACTTTCGTACTTAGGTTTTGCACACCAGTGTAGATTTGTCTTCGTTACTTTGTTAACCGTTGCTGTGTAACTAGTTACTTTGGTAACCATTACAGAGTAACTGGTTATTTTTTATCGTTACTTTGGTAACCTTTACGTTATTTTCTGTCCATCCCTAATATAGATACGTTTTAAATTTATAAAATTCTTCTATCGCTTTTATCAATCTTTGGAGCCGCATCTTAATTTGTTGCCAAGTTTCAGAATGCGAAAGGGAGGGTCTAAAGACCCCGAGTTACATCCCTTCTATTTATTTTTATATTCAAGACAGATGGTAACGACTTGAACATCACTCGCTTTAATATTCTTGCCACGATTTTCCTTTTTCTTTGACATTTCTTCTTCGCTTGGGTACACCAGTTTATAAAACAAATTTGCATATTTTAATTACCGACCTTGCGTGCCAGCAATTTTTCCCCGTCTATTCTTCCGCCTCATTCTGCAGGAGAACATATCTCAAAGTGTCGATGTTGAGGTCCTCCATATTTACAAAGAAGTTATGAGGAGCACATCTCCGCAGTAAAAACAATCGATAAACGGATCATTAGAAGCTTTTAGAATCCAAATAAACAAATATTGTTATTAGCACGTTCAAAGAAATTTAGGTTTAATTAACATAATTTTCTGTAACCATTATCGTTTAATAAAGACCACAAAGTAGAGCCACCAAGAGAGTTGGTTTTTTTCATGGGTATCCTGGTCGGTAGGCGAATTCTGGGGTGGTTTCCCACCTTCCTTTCAATAGTTTCTCTTTCATTCCGTTTCTTCTCATCTAGCTTTCGTGGCGTATGACGGTGCCGGACAGATGGGACGGGACTGTTAGGAACTTCTGCGCGTCTGCCTGCGGCCTGTAGGCTCCTGTGATACCTTCACTTCACCCCTTGCTAGCCACAGTAGATTTATTTAGGTCATAGTGTGCGAAGTGTTCCCCTCCATTGCATAACCTATCTAACCTACACACACACACACACACACACACACACACACACACACACACACTCACACACACACATAGCCGCTACGACGACTAACTATACGGCAGTGAAGTGTGGAGATGGGAGAGGGTGGATAATGTAAATAAAATACAATGCAATTTCTGGAAGCGCATTCTAGGGTTGGCGAGGGGTACTTCAAACTACGGAGTTCTTCGTGAGGTAGGATGCTGGGAAGATGCTGTATTTGCTAAACTAAACGTAGTTAGGTACTGGCTGCGAATAATTAAAGGTGATCAAACAACTCTGAGAGCAATATGTTATCGTCATCAATTGAACAACAAGAGCATCCAAAATGGTGGGCGGCGGGGTTGCAACGGGAATTATCAAAAATTGGCTTAAATGATATCTGGCAAAGGGGTAATGAAAATACACACAGTGCCGTGAGAAAAGTCAAAAGACGACTATGCGATATAAACAGGCAGAACATAGAATCTGATTGTAGACAAAGATCAACATTGGAGCTATAAAATGAAATAAAAACTAGGTGGGGTAAGGAAACATATATTTTGGAATTGAGTATAAAACAGAGGACTGGAATAGCATGCCCATTGTGCGGGGAACAAGAAGACTGGACGCATATTTTGGCAGCATACGTGCAGACGGAGGGTATTAGGAAAAAACTATTACCGGAAGTATTTTTGGCTTCCAACAGACGGAGGACAGCATGCTGGGACTTGATTCTAAACAGCCAAAGCTGGCCAAGCTTGGGCACATACTTAATGGAAGTACGTGTACTAAGAGATAAGGTGTTTATGTAATTTTTCTTTAAACATATGTGGTGGTTCAGTACTTGTGCGCGACTGTGTGTGTGTGTGTGTGTGTGTGTGTGTGTGTGTGTGAGGGTGTGATTCAGAGCGTTTTTTCAATTTTATATGTATATAGTACGGTGATTATAAAAAAATAGTTGTTTTCTGGTCGATACTGCAAGTCACGTATACAGTCCAGGTATTTTTCTAGAGAGCATGTACGGTCTTATGACCCATGCGACTGTGTTATGTAATTAATATAATACTAAATAATTAATAAATACCACCACCACCACCACCACTACTACTACTACTACTACTACTACTACTACTACTACTACTACTACTACTACTACTACTACATTTTATACAAAGGTTTGAGTATCAGAAATCTTTCCGACTGAACATTTATCAAGAATGTTTAGGCCTGTTTTAACGCAATTCCAGCGAGTTTATCCAACATTTCCCACAGGAGATTATATATGGATTCATCACTGCACGCCAGAGACGAATGAGCACCCCAAACGTTGGGTGGCAACAGGTGAAAGTCTACCAAAGAAAGCGAAAACTGCTCAATCTGCAGGAGAAGTCATGAATACGGTCTTCTTGGATTCTCATGGTGGTATTCTCATAAACGATCTCCAGAAGTGCAGAACCAACACCGGGGAGTACGAGCACACTTCACTACTGGACCAGTTCAAGGATACTCTTACGGTTAAACGTCCACACAAAGTTCTCTTTTAACATGATGATCCGTCTTCACACATGTCTGGGATTTTTGCTACAAGTCGTCCTCCGTGGTGTAGTGGTTACAATGCCAGCCTCTAGTTCCCGAGGTCCGGGGTTCAAACCCGGAGGAGGGCGATGGATTTTTTCGTGCATAAAAATCCTTAGCATGGCTTCCTTCGAAAGGGAAGTAAAGCCGGTGGTCCCGTGTTGTAGGTCTACGGCACGTAAAAGAACCTGATAAAAGAGGCCTCTGAGCAAATTACCGATCTTTCACACCCAATATAGAACGGGGCGCTAAGAACCACAGCAGTTAAAGAGCGTCCATAAATAGAAATAAAACTCAAAACCTGTTGTTACAAAACTGCCTGACCTTCACTTCCAAATGCTTCCACATCCACTATATTTGCCGGATTTGTTTCCTAGCGTTTAGTTTTTCTAGAAGATTCACATCAAAGAGTGAGGCTGGACCTGAGGCAGATGTTTATTTTGTATAGTTATTTGAGAAGTGTTCTTTTACTGAGGATATTTAAAAAAAAATCTGATGTGTTACACTCACATGACTTTCGCTACTCTTGTACAAACTATTTTTACAAACGCTTATTCCCCATATGATTCATGTTAATCGAGATGTTAATCTTATTGCTAATTATCTTGTAGATGCAAGGGGAATTGGTAGGTTTTAAGCGATAGTCAAATATTTTAAGAGCTGGTTGCTATGTGGAGTATTCCATTCTCTTTGCATTACCAGAACAAAAAAAAAAAAACGAATAACAAATTCCCATTTGAGAAAAACTAGTAAACTTTTGTCTCTCTCTTGTGGTTTACCAGTTATGCAAATGTCGTTCACAATGAAGAATACTTTTGGAGACATTCCCAGAAAATTCAAGATATACATTTCATTTGTCATGAAAATATCTTAAATATAAAAATGTTCCATGTAAAGGGTAATCTGGGGTGGTGGGATTTTCTTGAAAACCTTCGTGTCGCATCTCTGGAAGATACTGAACCTAAATACCAAGTTTGGTGTTTATCCGACTGTTCGTTTCTGAGTTATGCTGTTCACAGACACACACACATTGACATTTTCCAAAAATGCTTTTTTGGATTCAGGGGGCTGAAAACATATATTTCCGGTGAAATCTCGGTATCGAATTTTTGAGTGGAATACAATACTTCCCCTACTTACTATACGTGGTAGAGAAAGTAAAGACCTCTCGAATCCTGTGTTTCCTTGATCATTCCGAAAACTTTCAGAATGCCTTTCATAATTATATAAGGTGAACCAGAACTGCACGAACAAACTTTCAGGCGTTGTTCAGGGATACATTCTGAGTATTTTGGTATAAGGTACCCACGCTCGTCGGCGGCTGGTCACACTGTAATTACATTTCGTTTGGTTTCTTGCCCCGATTAACTTTGAATGTGTTTTGCACTGGAAATGCTGCACAACAGTGCAAATGTCGACGGTATGCGCTGTGTGTCTTGTTTATAAACATATTGTTTCCATTCGTTCACGGTAGCTGCTGTTGACAACAGTAATGCCCTCTTTACCTCGTTGCCCTCAAGTTTACATTCGGTTCTGTCTAAGGTTCTGTCTTTCCGGCAGTGTTAGTTGTGCTTAAACAGTGATACACAGATAGGTTTACTGATGAAGAGTTGGCCGATATGCACTCGGTAGGGGTTCATTGTATGCAATGGAAGAGCGGCATAACGACGGCAACCATATCACAGTACTTCTGCACGTGTGCATAGGCGCCTACGAGAAAATGGATCGTTCCTATTAGAATGGAAGATACTGGCCGTGCGAGGTATGCCAGAACACCCGATCTGGAAGAGAATGTGTTGCACGCGATTGGGGATAATCCTGCCGCTAGTAGTCGGCGCGTTGCACGAGCTCCGAGCACAAGCCAATGAACTGTTTTGAGAGTAGTATATGAAAAACAATTGCACCCAGTGGACTTTCGAATGGAGCTTGCAAAGTGGTTACTACAAGCAATGTGCAGAAAAGCACAATTTCTTTGCTTTGGTGTTGTTTTACAGACGAGGCCAAGTTTACAAGAGAGGGCATGTTCAACAGTAGAAATAGCCACGTATGGGATTACGAAAATCCACACGCAGTGGTGTGTCGATCCTGCTGTGGATGTATGGGCTGGTATTGTCAACGATTATGTGATTTGGACCTTCTGTACTTCTTGATACACTGAACGGAGTCGTGTACAAAACTCCCTTCAACATATCCTCCCACAGTTCTGTGCGCTGAGAATTTGTCAGAATGTGGTTTCAATATAACTGGACCCGGTACACTTTGCAATCGATGTTAAGAACCACACTGATGTACAGTTTGGACGATAATGGATTGGTCGGTGTTGTCCTGTTCCATATTCAGCTCGGTCACCAGACATGACACCAATGGAGTAGTACTTCCTGGAGTATGTGAAGAGCCTAGTTTACGAGACTACGGTCGTTGTTACTCGCATGGACGTGGTTGCTAGGATTATCGCAGTCGCAGAAGTAGTACGCCAAACTCCTGGAATGCTTTAACGTGTGAGACAGTCGATGGTGCGTCGTTGACATTTTGAACAATACCTGAAAGGTAACAGTTTTGCATTCCTTACGTGCTGTACTGTACACTGACAGATCAGAATGAACACACTGTGATAAAAGTGTATGTGTTTCATCTGTGGGATGCTGCATTGCTCTATGTTGTTTTGGTTATTGCATATTATACATAATTCTTCACTACTGTGAAGGCATTTTCACAGAAACAAGGGTGGTTGGGGTAAAAAACTGAATAAATCATAATTACGTTAGTACTCTGTAATGTATCGCCGGAGACCATGAGTCCCTAAGGTCAAAATACTCAAAAGGTATCTCTGAACGACCTCTGAAAGTTTGTCGGTGAAGTTCTGGTTCATCCTGTACGAGGGGCACTATTTATATTTTGAGCCTAATAATTAAAACAAAATAATTTCTGATTGAAAACTGCTTTATTATTTTTCAAAATATTCTTCTTTATGATCAATACACTTTTGCATCCGTTTGAACCATTTGTCAAAGCATTTATTCCAGTCTTCTTGAGACACCTCCAAAACATGGTTTTTGAAGCCATCAACGGCTTCTTCTGCCAACGAAAATCGTTGTCCACGCAATTTATTCTTGATGTTCGGGAACAAAAAGAAGTCATTGGGTGCCAAATCAGGACTGTATGGCGGATGCCCCATCAATTCGATTTTTTGAGCCTGCAAATACTCTGTTGTTAGACGAGATGTGTGTGCGCTCGCATTGTCTTGATGAAGAACGATTTTACGGTTCTGTTGGATTTCCTTACTTCACCGAAGATTTCCGGCAAACAAATGGTTGTGTACCATTCGGCACTGACCGTTTGATGTTCCTCTAAAGGCGCTGTTGCCACATGCCAGTTTTGCTGAAAAAGCAGGCGACCATTTGCTTCGAAATGCTTCGAGTGCGAACAACTTTTTTTGGATTTGCTTCATCTTGAAACACCCACACAGTCGACTGCTGTTTACGTTCAGGCTCATACGCATATATCCATGATTCGTCACCTGTTACAA
Source organism: Deroplatys truncata (assembly GCA_030765065.1). Classification (NCBI taxonomy): domain Eukaryota; kingdom Metazoa; phylum Arthropoda; class Insecta; order Mantodea; family Mantidae; genus Deroplatys; species Deroplatys truncata. The sequence goes on along the minus strand of CM060989.1, from coordinate 10,659,447 downwards.
TCTTATATACGGCTTTTGAGGCACCGTCGTTGTATTTCTTGAATATTTTTGTACATCAATCGACGCGAGCATCTTTTTGAGATTGCGTCAAATTATGTGGGATCCAACGAGAGCAAACCTTTTTCACGGCTAAATAATCATGCAATATTTTATATAAGCTGGTGGAACTAATGCCCAGGGTTGCCTCAATCTCACAATATGTCGCATGACGATCTTTAATTATTAGTTTTTGCACAGCATCAATGTTTTCTGGCAGATCAACTGATTTTGGACGACCTTCACGAACTTCATCATTGAGCGAACGGCGGCCACGATTAAATTCGTTATACCAGCGTTTCACAGTGGCAAAGGATGGAGCTTCGTCGCCAAATGTGGAAGTTAGTTGATCGATGCACTCTTGTTTTGATAATCCACGTCGAAAGTCGTAATAAATCATTGCACGAACATTTTCACGACTTAATTCCGTGTTTTTGTTGACACACAATTTTCAAGTTAGTGTGAACAAAACAAATGACACTCTATTGACAAAATTTTTGAAGTAGATTATGGTCAAAAATGTCAAACTTTCCATTGGAAACGTCAGATGGCAACTACAATATTCAGGGTTGCCAAGGCTCAAAATATAAATAGTGCCCCTCGTATAGCTCCGTCTTGCGTGCAAATGCTGCTATTATACTATTTGTTTGGTTTGGTTGGTAATGCAGAATCTCCCCAGCAGAGAGTGTAAATTCTCTTGCTGTAAAGAATCTCGCTCCCACGTAACAAGTACTACATACCAATGGCGTCACTTTAAACTTGCTTTTGTGTAAAGACGCGATGGTTATCTCGTTTTTCAGCAACGCGAAGAAGGAGAACGGCGGAGAAAGAAAAGAAGGTGCACCATACAATTACTGTATAAGGGGCAGCATTCATTTGTCTGCAGCACCAGCTATTACACGCTCAGAAACTCTTATCTAAAGCGGTTTCTCCTTTGCACACTTTGTTGACCTTCAAACAAAAAGAAAAAAGGGAGAAGAACACAAAAGGGAGTGTGGTTGAAAGAAACGGATGTGAATAAATACACCTTTACTTTTTGTTTAAACTTTACGTTAATAAATTCACATACAGTTGCTTTTAGCCATACTCACTTTCACAGAACAGGCCTCCATGAAATATACTGTGCAGTAGGTATCAGCAGAAAATAACGTAACTATTGCCAAAGTAACGAATACATACAACTCTGACCCATGGGTTTCTTCTCGGGGGTTTTCCCGGGTCGTCAGGCAAATTCTGGAGCGGATTCTTTAATTCTCCAAATTTCCTGTCTCTCCATTTCGTTCCATAACACTAGTCTGCATTTTCAAACTTTTGTCAGATGATTTCTTAAAAGTAGATGTTCTTGAATCAAGTTTTTATGCTGATTCTAGAAATAACTTCCGTTTTTACTTTCTCTACTACGTATAGTAAGTAGGGGAAGTAGTGTATTCCACCCAAAAATTCGATACCGAGATTTCACCGGAAATATATGTTTTGAGATCCCCTGAATCCAAAAAAAGCATTTTTGGAAACATGTCCGTGTGTGTCTGTGTGTGTGTGTCTGTCTGTGTGTCTGTGAACAGCATAACTCAGAAACGAACAGTCGGATAAACACCAAACTTGGTATTTAGGTTCAGTATCTTCCAGAGATGCGACACGAAGGTTTTCAGGTAAATCCCCCCACCCCAGACTACCCTTCACATGGAACATTTTTCGAAAATTTTAATTTTCTCATAAATGGCTCTAACGATTTTGATCAAAATATCATATGTTCAAGATATTTTCATGACAAATGAAATATATATCTCGAATTTTCTGGGAATGTCTCCAAAAGTATTCTTCATTGTGAACGACTTTTGCATAACTGGTAAACCATAAGAGATAGACAAAATTTTACTACACAAAAAATATAGATCGCGTTAAAATACACAGTTTATGTCATATACATTTTTTTTGATGGGTGAACCATTTTCGAGATATTGCTTGTTATTCCCTTAAATTTTTAAATACTTATTTTCTCAAATGGAATTCGTTATTCATTGTTTTGTCTTGTATATGCAAAGAGTATTAATCTGAGGCAAAGAGAATGGTGCTGCACATAGCAACCAGCTATCAAGAGATATGTATATGCTTAAAGGCTACTGTGTTTCTATATTACTTTTGCGAATTCAAAACAAGGGGAACATAGCACGCCTTAAGCGAAAGTCAAATATTTTTAGAACTGGTCCCTATATGTAAAATGTAATTCTTTTTGCATGTCAAAAGAACGTTTCTGCAAATGTTTATCTCGATTAATATGAAATAGATGGAGAATAAGAGTTTGTAAAAATAGTTTGTACAAGAGTAGAGAAAGTCATGTGAGTGTAACATATTAGATTGTTTTCTACCACGTCAGGTTTTTACACAAAATAAGAAGTAATGATTCGACAATTTTACTAATGAGCGTAGAAAAGTATTCAAATACCATTTCCCCCTCAGGGGCTCACCTTATGTGAGTACGGGTTTTTGGCGCACCCGGGGGTTCCCGAGCCAATCATCGCCACATTCATCCCCTCACCCCCATCCGGTCGAGGTGGGTTCTTCAAGTGACCGGTGGACACAAGGTAGGCTCTCGTGCGTTCTTTGCATTCCATCCATACCGCACCTCACCATCGTTTCTTTCTTCCCTTATCACTTTCCGGCCATTTCGCACCACGGCATTCGCATATCTCTCTTTCTCTTCCCCGCCGGCCTACCTTGCGTGCGAAACGCCCACGCAGTTTTAGTTTCTTTTATCTTTTTATTTAAATCCTCCGTGAACACAGCCTGACGGATACCCACGCACGGGGTGCGCAGCTGGGTGAGTGGGTAATGGCGTCATCCCCACCACCCGGGTCATCATGTAGGGTTTGTGTTCGTATCCGCTGTTCAACTGCAGTCCCGCGGGGGGGGGGGGCCATTGCATGAGCTGCTGACTTCTGACGGCGATTGGGTCCCTCTGTCTATGTTCTGGGAGGTGTGACCCTGGGGTGAGTCTGGTATAGATAGGCCACTCACCCAAGCCGGGGTAACGCCCGAGAAGTCAGAGCCCGAGGTCGGAGACGGTTGCAATGGTGGAGGATTTATTTCGCTATGGAGCACCCTTCCTCCATTAATACAAACAAGCGCCGAAAAGTCATTGTAACAGAAGTAGCACCGCCGTCATCTGGTTGTTACTTGGTCATTTCGAGAACAGAAGAAGGACAAAACTTTGAGAAGGTGAACCCTTTTATAATTCAGAAGGGCATAGATGCTTTGCTGGTGCGGTTCAATCATGCACTCGTCTACGGAATGGTTCCTTATTGGCACAAACTAAGTCCGATCTGCAAAGTAAGACCTTGTTGCGCGCTAGGCTTCTCCACGGTTACCCCATCCGTGTTGAGAAGCACCGCACATTGAACTCCTGTCGGGGCGTCGTTACCACCCATAGCCTCGATGGTATATCGGACGAGGATCTCGTAGAATATCTATCCGATCAAAAGGTGACTGCAGTGCATCGAGTGCAGGCCAAACGCGACGGCGTATTGGTACCCACTCGTACCCTGTTTATTACATTTGATGGCGTCGATCTGCCCACGAGCATTTCCGCAGGATACGAACGGATTTCTGTGAGGCCTTATATTCCTAGACCTCTGCGTTGTTTTAAATGCCAACGTTTTGGGCATACGCAAGTCTCCTGTAAGAGTGCCATTAACATCTGTGCAACATGTAGCCAGCCCTCACACGAAGGTACCTGTTCAACAGCCCCCGTCTGCGTTAATTGTAAAGGGTCTCATTCTGCTTCGTTTGCCGACTGTCCGCGGTACTTGGACGAGAAGGCGATTCAGGAGATCCGGGTTAAGGAAAAACTCTCCTTCGCTGAAGCCCGGAGGCGTTACCATGCGCGCCAACCTTCACTCCTGCGATCTGGCACATTTAGTTCTGTTGTTGCCTCGCCAGTACCACGAGTAGATGCCGAAACTCAGACTTGGACCATGACAGGATTAACCGCCACTACCATCCGGCCATCCATTAAAGCTACTGTTACCAAGCCCTATAAACCTGGTCCAAAATCAATGAAGTCGCAAGCCGCTGAAAAGAAGCCCAAGCAGAAACTTCGTAGGGAAGATTTTTGAAAGACCCTCCGCGTGCGCGCGGTAACAATAGTTCACCTTCTCCTCCTCGGAGGTCGCTGTCCCAGGAAGGTCCTGGGACAAGCCGCGCTCAGCGGCACCCCTCACCCATCGCCACCCAGAACCGATTCACGGCGCTTGAATCGGTTTCTGGCACTGAGCGCGTGGGCCCTCCCTCCGAGGAAGCTATGGAGTCTGACCAACTACATACCAAAAGCCCGAGCCCCAAGGTTAAACAAAAGGCAATTTTAAGCCGTCCTTCTAAGTAGACAGCTTATCCCTTTTTCTTAATGGCTATCCTGACCTGGAATGTACGTGGTGTACGATCGCATAGGGCGGAACTGCAACTTTTATTGCGTTCCCATTCGCCTATGGTCGTGTGTTTGCAGGAGACTAAGCTTCGCCCTCACGATCCTTTTGATTTCCGAGGATATACTCCGGTTCGCTACGACCTTGAACCGGAGGAGGGTACTCCTGCTCATGGAGGTGTCATGTTCTTAGTGCGTAACGACGTTCATTTTACACCTGTCACACTTACATCCGACTTGCAAGCTGTTGCCGTTCGCCTTCACTTACCCGGCTTTTTGTTTTCTGTTTGCTCTGTATATTCACCTCCATCGTCTCCCCTCGCTCCCGCGGACATTCGAGCTCTCCTGTCCGCTCTCCCAACACCATTTCTTCTGTTGGGAGATTTTAATGCCCATCACCCACTATGGGGTTCGCCAAGGGCTTGTGCGAGGGGAACTCTTCTTTCCGACATTTTTTATCAGTTCAATCTTTCCATCCTCAATACAGGTGCACCTACGTTTATTTCTGATTCTTCTGGTACATTCTCTCACCTGGACCTGGCCATTTGCTCACTCCAGCTTGCACGTCGTCTTCAGTGGAACGTCGTCGCTGACACCTACTCCAGCGACCATTACCCCTGCATCGTTTCTCTTCAGTCGCACCACGTACAGCATTCCAGAGTACCTACCTGGATATTCGCAAAAGCCGACTGGAGCTTGTATTCCAGCCTCGTGCATTTTGACGACCAGCCCTTCTCCGACATTAATCAACTAGTGCAGCACCTTACGTCTATTATTTTCTCAGCCGCCGAACGTGCAATACCCCGTTCATCCTCCCAACCTCGGCGGCCACCTGTTCCGTGGTGGAACGAGGATTGTCGGGACGCCGTTCGTGCCCGTAGGACTGCACTTAGGGTGTTTCGGCGCCACCCTACACTTGATAATTTGGTGACTTTTAAACAATCGCGCGCCAGGGCTCGTCGCATTATTCAGGATAGCAAGAAGGCATCTTGGGCTCGTTTTGTCGAGTCTTTTAATCGTTTTACGCCTTCATCCGTTGTTTGGGATAAACTTCGTCGCTTCTCAGGTAAAGTGTCACATTGTACTGTTTCTGGCCTTCAGGTTTCTAATGCCACCATAGTGGATCCGGCTGCCATCGCTAACACTCTGGGTGCTGCCTTTGAGGCGGTTTCCAGTTCAGACCATTATTCCGCCGGCTTTCGCTCTATTAAAGACCGGCTGGATTCCGCATCATATACTTTTCGGTCTGCTAATGATGAATGCTATAACGAACTATTCACAATGAGGGAGCTGGAGCACGCTCTTCATTGCTCTCGGCACTCCGCTCCTGGGCCGGACGGCATTCATGTCCTGATGTTAAAGAACCTTTCAGCCGACAGTAAACTATTTCTCTTACAGGTCTATAACCGTATTTGGCAAGACGGCATTTTTCCTTCCGTTTGGCGCGAAGCCACCATTGTCCCTATACTTAAGCCTGGGAAGGATCGCCAACTACCTTCCAGCTACCGCCCTATCTCCCTCACCAGTTGCATTTGCAAGGTGATGGAGCGCATGATCAACGGGCGGTTGACATGGTGGCTTGAGTCTCAGAACCTTCTAGCGAACGCTCAGTGCGGGTTTCGTCGCTATCGCTCTACCGTCGACCATCTGGTGTCCTTGTCGACGCATATTATGAATGGATTTCTGAGAAAGTGTCAAACCGTGGCTGTATTTTTTGACCTGGAGAAAGCTTATGACACTTGTTGGAGGGGCGGCATTTTACGTACACTTCACGATTGGAATATCCGCGGTCGTCTTCCCATATTTCTTCGGGAGTTTATGACGGACCGCGTCTTTCGTGTACGTGTGGGCTCGGTTTTATCTCGTCGTTTTATTCAAGAGAACGGAGTTCCGCAGGGCTCTGTACTCAGTGTCACACTTTTTGCGATTGCTATCAACCCCATTGTTGATTGTATTCCACCTGGCATTTCATCGTCCCTTTTTGTTGACGATTTCGCTGTTTATTGCAGTTCACGGCGGACCTGTCTACTCGAACGCCGTCTCCAGAGCTGTATCGACCGTCTCTACGCCTGGAGTAACGCCAACGGCTTTAATTTCTCCGCCGAGAAATCCGTCTGCATCAACTTTTGGCGCCGGAAGTATTTCCCTCCGCCCTCTCTCCATCTTGGGCCAGGGATACTTCCGTTTGCAGACGAGGCGAAATTTTTGGGGTTGATTTTTGATAGGAAGTTGTGTTGGACCTCGCACGTTTCCTTTTTAAAAGCAAAGTGTGACCGTTCTCTTAATATTTTACGTGTTTTAAGTGGCACATCCTGGGGAGCTGATCGGACCGTCCTTCTTCGCCTTTATCGCTCTTTGGTCCGATCCAAGCTTGATTACGGGTATTGTTTATTCGTCGGCACGTCCATCTGTGTTACGTCGATTGAATGCCATTCACCATCGTGGCATAAGAGTCGCTACAGGGGCCTTTCCAACTAGCCCTGTACCCAGTCTGTACGCAGAAGCTGCAGAGCCTCCGCTGTCCTTCCGGCGTGAGATGCTTTTGTGCAGCTATGTTTTCGACTCTCAAGCTTGCCTAACCACCCGTCCTTCGATGTATTTTACGAGGATTCACTTGATCGCCAATATTTCGTTAGCTCCTCTGCATTGCTCCCTCCAGGGGTTCGATTTCGACTGCTACTTCGGCATTTGGACGTTACGCCAGCGCCGGCCCTTACCCGAGGGGAAACGCGCTTTCCTCCATGGTCGCGCGCTGAGGCCCACATCCACCTTGGGCTAACGTCGATGCCGAAAAATGCGACCCCTGCTTCTGTTCTTAGATCCGCCTTTTTAGAACTACAGGCGCAGTTCGGGGACTGTCATTTTATATATACCGATGGGTCTAAGACTGATGTTGGAGTAGGATGTGCCTTTGTTTTTGGTGTACAGAGTTTTACTTTTCGTTTACCTCGACAATGTTCAATTTTTACCGCCGAACTTTTTAGCATTTATCAATCTGTTTTATACATTCAGCGGCACGACTTACGGCACTGTTTTATTTGTACGGACTCTCTGAGTGCCCTTCAGACTATTCATGCGCTGTACCATTACCACCCACTCGTACAGCGCATACATGACCTGCTCCACTCGCTTGGTGTCTCTGGCATCAGCGTGTCCTTCATGTGGATTCCAGGTCATGTGGGCATCTCAGGTAATGAGTCTGCCGACGCCGCTGCGAAATCGGCGATTTTATTACCCAGATTTTTTACTTCTGTTGTTCCCTCGTCAGATTCGTGTGTTATTTTACGTCGCCGCATCCTCTCGCGCTGGCGCGATGAGTGGACGGCCCTCCGGGGGAACAAGTTGCGGGAGGTTAAGCCTTTCCCGTTGCTCTGGGGTACCTCTTCTCGTTCTTGTCGTCGGGAAGAGGTAATTTTAGCTCGTCTACGGATTGGACATTGTGTTTTTAGTCATAGGTATTTGCTCAGTGGTGACCCCGCACCACTCTGTGGGCAGTGTGACGTGCCCTTAACGGTGCGTCACATTTTAACAGAGTGTCAGGTTTTAGCTGCATTGCGTGTTCGTGTGGGTCTGCCTGTTGGCCTAGCCAACGTTTTGGCAGACGACACGTGTGCTGTAGAATGTGTTTTACGTTTTATTCATGACAGTGATTTTAATCTGCGCATTTAATGCGAGGAGCGTCTTTTAGCGTAGTAATTTTATTCTCTCTATTTTTATGGGGACTCTAATGCCCAGTGGACAAAAGGCGCCCATGTCCTTCGCATTCTACAGTCCTTGACACGTTTTAATCTTTTATTGCCTATGCTTTTAGTGTGTTGGTTTTTCAGATATATTTATTGTTATTGTTATTATTGTTATTGTTTTTATTGTTATTTTTATTATTGTTATTGTTATTCTATTGTTATTTTTAACTTTTTTGACATCGCGAGTTTGTGTCACGTTTTTTAATTATGCGATTTTTTACCTGTCTTTTATATTTTGACCTTATATTTTACACATTGTAAGGGCACTGATGACCGCAGCAGTTTAGCGCCCTTAAACCGCATATCATCATCATCATCATCATCACAAATACCATTTCACACAAGGTAAGCTTTTATTCAAGAAACATTTTAAGAATACTCTCAAGAACTCCCCTAATTTATTTCATGACTACATTTTAACAAAACAAGAAGCCAAAGTGTTTCATTTAATTTTTTTCAAACTTTCTCTTCTTTGACTTCCTTGCAGATCCTTGAAGATGATTGTCCCTCCTCAACATCCAACAGTAGTTGGCCATCATAGTTTCATTCCATCTCCCATGGTACCTCCTCTCCATGTCCTTAATATCTTGGTGAAAACGTTCACTATAATGTCCCAGAAAGTAGTCGATATGTGAATGCAGAAAATGCACCTTTACACTCATGTTACAACCCATTTTCTTGAAATTTTCCAACATTGTTTCGACAATGGCCTTGTAATTAGCATCTTTGTTATTGCCTAAGAAGCTTTCAGTAACTAATCGGAAGGCGGTCCATGCTTCTACTTCTCTCTCATTCATTGTCTTCTCAAAATCTTCATCCTTCATCAATTTCTTTATTTGAGGACCAACAAAAATTGCAGCCTTTAATTTGTCTTGTGTAATGAAGGGAAATTTCTTGGAAAAGTACTTGAAGCAGGGTCCATCCAGTGGTAGAACCCTTACAAATTGCTTCATCAAGCCCAATTTTACGTGTAGTGGCGGAAGCAATATCTTTATATCTCTATATTTTTGAAGTGAAATTGTGAAAAAACTGTACGTGATGGAAAAAAATGAAAGCAGTTCTGAAATCAGCATAAAAAAGTAAGTCAGAATCACGTATTAGTTTTCAGTCATCCGATATCATACAGACTAGTGATAATCATTTCTTTCGTCCTTCACCCCGTTTGGTCTATTTCAGGGTTGGAAGTGTCGGCGAGGTGTATCTGTGCAGTGTGGCAGCGAAAAATAATGCTGTCTTTGAATTTTCTCCGTTCCTCGGCCTTCGGCTTGTTGCCGGGGTATAAGGACCGCCCTCACGGAGGACGTTCCCAGTCTGCCTGTTCGGCTGCTGGGGCGTCCGTATCTGGAAACTGTAGGGAACCTATCATTACTGTGCCGTCACTCCTGGTTCCGACCGCCCGGTGTCTCCCTACAACTCATCCCCTCGTGGGGGTAGGTACAATATCTGCATTCTCTGGACGGTACCGAATCCCCTCCAATATACATTCCATTCCAAAGAATACAAAGTATAACTATCACCTATTTCTGAGATATCATTTATTAAAGGTTCGAATTGTTCATTTCTTGGTCATTCTCTTTAAGGCCTGTCAAAATTCACTTGTTTCTTCCGATGTCATGGAAACAGTGTGGAATTTTAAGGCCAGCATACAGAGTCCAGTTGTTAAACATTTGACTATCGCTGTTTCCTTTCTATCTATAACGAAATATGTAATGTATAGGGTTTATTTTATTATAAGGTAGTACGAGGGCTGTCCCAGAAGTACCCAACCTGACAAACAAAACACAAAAAGTTTGAGAAAATCATATCTCTACATAGTCTCCTTTCATCTCGATACACTTTTCCCAGCGATGTTCAATAGCTTCGATACCCTGTTTATAGTGAGAACCGTCGAGTTCTGCAAAATAGCCATCAACTACAAACTCCACCTCTTCATTGTTGGCAAATCTTTTACCACCAAGCCATTTCTTCAACTTTGGAAACAGAAAATAATCAGAGGGGGCTAACTCCGGCGAATAGAGAGCATGAGGAAGCAATTTAAACTTTAACTCATTGATTTTGGCCATAGCGGTAATGGATGTGTGTTCTGGTGCATTGTCTTGATGAAACAGAACTTTCTCTTTCGCTAAATGAGGCTGTTTTTGTTTGATTTCATCATTTAAATGCTGCAATAAGTTTGAATAATACTTGCCATTGACTGCTTTTGCATTTTGAAGATAACCAATGAAAATTATCCCACGCGCATTTCAAAAAACTGACGCCATTACCTTGCCTGCAGATGGAACTGCCTTCGCCTTCTTTGGAACCGATTCTCCCCTTTCAATCCACTGTTTTGACCATTCCTTCGTTTCAGGTGTGAAGTGATGGACCCATCTTTCATCCGTGGTTATGAATCAACGCAAAAACTCGGCTTTATTGCAGTGAAACATCTTCACGACGCTGCTTTTGTTCCATTGTGAGTGAACGCGGCACCAATCTTGCGCACAGCTTTCTCATGTCTAAATTTTCAGTTAGTATGCACTGTACAACACTTTTTGAAATGTCTATGATGTCTGCTAGCTCGCGCAATTTCAGTCGACGGTCATCCAGTACCATTTTGTGGATTTTTCTCACAATTTCTGGTGTGGTCACCTCATTTGGTCGACCACTGCGATGTTCGTCTTGGCAGCTGGTAGGACCTCGCTTAAACTCTGCCACCCAATATTTTACTGTTGTAAACGAAGGAGCAGACTCCTCCAGAGTAGAATCTAGCTCAGCTTTAATATTAGTTAGACTAAGACCTTTCAATTGAAAGTATTGTATCACATAACCATGACCAGTTTTGTCCATGTTTACAAATTCGCTGAGAAAGTTCACTATTAATGGCTGCCAAACAATTACTAAACAACGTAGCATCGCCATTCCTCAAGCTTAAGCTTTATAAGGGTGATACTTTCTACCATAGTCATTTGTTTGAAACAACAACCGCTATATATACGTCAGGTCGGGTAATTCTGGGACAGCCCTCGTTGATAGAAAATAAGCTTTAGTAAGAATAGTTTGTATACCCACTAATAAACGATAGAGAGTGGAGAAAGTCATGTGAATGTATGTTTTAAGAGTTGTTAAGCTCACCAAAGTTTATGCTATTCTATGGCCTGCTATAGCTAAAAGTCTTCCTTTGTTTTAAATCCTCTTAGCATTGATTTTCACTCACTGGCACGGAAAATAAACTTGGCAATAGCGCGATTTCCTGCGAGTTAAGTTCAGGAACTATTACTGCATATATTAAAACTCCAACGCTTTTATTATTCAGGAAAAAAAGGAGATTAAGGTCTTCTTTTTATGAAGTCCTTAGAGACCATTACTAAAGTTGATGGCTGCAGAATGTTCCTTGAGGGGCGAAGATAAATCAATTTCACCCTCTTTAAAAAGCGTTCACTTATGCGCAGGGCTTTAATATTCAATGAATGTTATTTTTGAGGAATTTGTTTACCACCAAGAGAATCAAAGGACGTCGGTCGTGCGGAGACAGGGAGAAGATGGATGATTAATTGTTTTGTCGGCAGTCATCTATCATCAGCTCAGTTGCCATTCATCTTATCCTTCCATTGAAATGGGATACCGCCATTTCTGCGGCTGTATGTACCAGGCTAACTCGCTGATGGGCTCGGGAGTGCATTGTAAATCACTCATATGGGAAAAGCGAACGTGCCACTTCCATTACTTGTTTCCTACAATCCAGCTAACATCAAGGATAGGAACAATAACAAATTTGGTTGGAAATCTCCATTATGTCAGAAGCCTGAACCGTAGATGGGTATTTGTCAAAGAAATACGATTTTCTCTATTTTGGTGGCCACCTCCACAAAGGTGAAAAACCAGGGACATTTCAGGATAGTGAATGACATGGCTGAGCTAAAATTAACTTATTAGATACATCTCTACCCATCCAAACAGAGAATTTTTTTTTCGATGGCCGCAAGTTATGTGTCTTTTCCAAAGAGGTGAACTAGCGGTAGAGAAAGTAAAAATCTGATGTGTTACACTCACATGACTTTCTCTACTCTTGTACAAACTATCTTTACAAACTCTTATTCTCCATCTATTTCATATTAATCGAGATAAACATTAGCAGAAACGAACTTTTGACATGCAAAGAGAATTACATTTTACACATAACCACCAGTTCTAAAAACATTTGACTGTCGCTGAAGGCGTACTATGTTCCCCTTGTTTTGTATTTGAAGTGGCCTTTAAGCATATATATCTCTTAATAGCTGGTTGCTATGTGCAGCACCATTCTCTTTGCCTCAGATTAATACTCTTTGCATTTACAAGACAAAAAAAATGAATAACGTATTCCCATTTGAGAAAATAAGTATTGAAAAATTTAAGGGAATAACAAGCAATATCTCGAAAATGGTTCACTCAACAAAAAAAAGTAAATGACATAAATTGTGTATTTTAACGCGATCTACATATTTGTGTAGTAAAATTCTGTATATCTCTTATGGTTCACAATGAAGAATACTTTTGTAGACATTCCCAGAAAATTCCAGATAGACATTTCATTTGTCATGAAAATATCTTGAACATATGATATTTTAATCAAAATCGTTAGAGCCATTTTTGAGAAAATTAAAATTTTCGAAAAATGTTCCATATAAAGTGTAGTCTGGTGTGGGGGGATTTTCTTGAAAACCTTCGTGTCGCATTTCTGGAAGATACTGAACCTAAATACCAAGTTTGGTGTTTATCCGACTGTTCGTTTCTGAGTTATGCTGTTCACAGACAGACACACAAGACACATAGACAGACACACACACGGCCATGTTTCAAAAAGTGCTTTTTGGATTCAGGGGGTCTCAAAACACGTATTTCCGGTGAAATCTCGGTATCGAATTTTTGGGTGGAATACAATACATCTCCCACTTACTATACGTAGTAGGGAAAGTAAAAATGACTCGACCATTCCGACCGATGATTGTTCCACCACCAAAGGGTACTTGGAAGACTGTCGGGGGAGGTGAAGCAAGTCAGATCTTTCACGTCTTTTTGCATATCAGGGGGTTTATTAGGAATAGCCGGCTGTATAAAGTTACAATAAAAAGGCTAATGGCGAAATGAAATTAATTATATAGTCATTGGACTTTAGAAAGGTAACCGTGCAAGTCGGGAAAGCTAGCTAGTACTTAAACAAGAATGGAAAGAAAAGACAATCGGGATATACAGTTCCATACGTAATCTACAAGGCGTGCTTTTAAAGAATTGCCGTTTTAATATTTTGCCGCTGCAGCGCTGCAGTGGCGATTAGAACATGCACGGTCACTTCTTCCATTGATTAGCAAGCCAGATGCAGATGTGAGCGATCGTCAATTTGTGTTTTCCTATTGTTAGAGCTTTTAACAATCGAGCGACCTGCCGACTGTGAAGGTCAGATCAGTGATCCGTTTTTACCTTCTCTACTACGTATAGTAAGTAGGGGAAGTATTATATTCCACCCAAAAATTCGATACCGAAATTTCACCGGAAATACATGTTTTGTGACCCCCTGAATTCAAAAAAAGCATTTTCGGAAACATGTCCGTGTGTGTGTCTGTGTGTCTGTGAACAGCATAACTCAAAAACGAACAGTCGGATAAACACCAAACTTGGTATTTAGGTTCAGTATCTCCCAGAGATGCGACACGAAGGTTTTCAAGAAAATCCCCCCACCCCAGACTACCCTTTACATGGAACATTTTTCGAAAATTTTAATTTTCTCAAAAATGGCTCTAACGATTTTGATTAAAATATCATATGTTTAAGATATTGTCATGAGAAATGAAACGTATATCTCGAATTTTCTGGGAATGTCTCCAAAAGTATTCTTCATTGTGAACGACTTTTGCATAACTGGTAAACCATAAGAGATAGACAAACTTTTACTACACAAAAAATGTAGATCGCGTTAAAATACACAATTTATGCCATATACATTCTTGTTGTTGAGTGAACCGTTTTCGAGATATTGCTTGTTATTCCCTTAAAGTTTCCAATACTTATACTTTTTCTCAAATTCGTTATTCATTTTTTTATGTCCTGGACATGCAAAGAGAATGAAATGCACCACATAGCAACCAGCTCTTAAAATATTTGACTATCGCTTAAAACCTATCATATTCCCCTTGCATCTACAGGAAAATTAGCAATAAGATTAACATCTCGATATCTCGATTAACATGCAGTAGATGGAGAATAAGCGTTTGTAAGAATAGTTTGTACAAGAGTAGAGAAAGTCAGGTGAGTGTAACACATCAGATTTTTTTTTAATCCGAGAAATGTTACCCAGCTAGCATTCATCGCCAATTGTCTGAGGTTTAAGGGGAAATAATAATGAACGACAATGCCCGGTCACACAAACTTATAATCTAATCGCATCGTTTTGCTCTGAGCAATTCAACCACCCTCACTACAGTCCGGATTTGGCACCAAGCGATTTTCATCTGTTTCATTATATGAAGGAATCCCTTGGTGAAAACATTTCAAACGATGATGTTGTGAAACAAGAAGTGCAGACTTGGCTTTCATTACAGGCGGCATCATTCTTTGACGAATAGTTTTCTGTTACGACAAATGCCTGGATGACGGCGGTGACTATGTGTAGAAGCAGTGTAAGTTAATGAATGATGATAAAGTATTTAGAAAATAATGTTCTGTTATTTTTTTAAAAAAATTATATAAACACACGCCTCGAACATTAATATTGCCACTTTGAACGTTCCAAAAATGTTAATACATAGAAAAGTTAACAACAGAATTGGTGCAAACCTCGCCGAGGAATGTGCTTTAGAGGGAATACTTTGAGTGCGTTTATGTTCATCGTTTCTAGCGATGATTATCAAAATGAAGGACCATGCTAAATGTTCATTCTTGCGTTAGACCTCGCGCTTTAAGTGAGAAACGGAAAACTTGGGAAATTACTTGCGAGATTCTCCCCTAAGGGAACAATTTACACCTTCAAGGAGGGGGGTTATGTGCAAGTGAGTACTCCCAAGTTCAACACTGTAACATAAATTTTGGAAAAGCCGCAGCAGAGCTGGCCAGGTCGTCTTTGTTTAAATCCATACTGTCCTTTGTCGGTTAAGACTCGCCGCATACACTTGGG
Source organism: Deroplatys truncata (assembly GCA_030765065.1). Lineage (NCBI taxonomy): Eukaryota > Metazoa > Arthropoda > Insecta > Mantodea > Mantidae > Deroplatys > Deroplatys truncata. The sequence goes on along the minus strand of CM060989.1, from coordinate 10,644,125 downwards.
AACGCAGCCTAAAAGCATTTCCTTGCCTGAAAATTAATATTCCTTGTCAGAAATGTTTATTCAAGCCTTCACTTGTTTACCTAATGTGGGTAAATTAAGCTCTTGCCGAAATATCGGGAGGGGTGAAGACGTGCAAGTTTTGAGATGCTCTGAAAGTGATTTTAAGTGGATGAAATGATGAAATGAGTGCCAGATCCCTGGAAACAGAACAAAGTGCGGAGAATATACTACCTCTACGTGGTTCTATTTGTCGAAAAATAAGAAATTATGCATTGTGCGTATTAAAAATTAATAATAATAATAATCTGATGTTATATTCACATGAATTTTCCCTACCATCTATCGTTTATTAGTAGATATGCTACGAAAGCATATTACATTTTCTACTACGTAAAGTAGGCGAAATACTGCATTCCACCCATAAATTCAATACCGAGTTTTCACCGGAAATACATGTTTTGAGGCGCCCGGAATCCAAATAAAGCATTTTTGGAAACATATCCATGTGTGAACAGCATAACTCAAAAACGAAAAGTCGAATAAATACCAAACTTGGCATTTGAGTTTAGCATCCGCCAACGATGCGACACAATGATTTTAAAGAAAATACCTTCACCCACAACTACACTTTATATGGAACATTTTTCGAAAATTTTGATTTTCTAAAAAAAATGGCTCTAACGATTTTGATTAAACTACCGTATATAAAAATATTTACAAAACAATTAAACTGTATATCTTAAATTTTCTGGGAATAGCCTGTGAAGTCTAATCTTGTATAACTTGTAAACGAAACGTGCTGTTTAAAACACGCAATTTACTTACAATACCTTTTTTGTGGCATAAGCCATTTTTGAGATATCCGTTATTAAAAGTTTGAATTGTTCAATACTTATTATTTTGAAGTCCCATCGATTTTCCGTTTCTCGCGATGTCATGGAAACAGCGTGGAAGTTTAAGGCCAGCGTATAGCGTCCAGTTTTTAAACATTTGACTGTTGCTGTTCTCTTTGTATCTATAAGAAATGTGTAATGTAGCTATTTCTACAAAGATGTATTTGGATTAAATGTAGTAGATAGAAAAATAAGGTTTAGCAAGAATAGTTTTTATATCCACTAATAAAGATAGAGGTTAGAAAAAGTCATGTGAATGTATTGTATAGGATTTTTTTCTATCTACTTCATCATAATCGAAATAAAACTTTACATTACACATTTCGTTATAGAAACAAAAGGAACAGCGATAGTCAAATGTTTAACAACTGGACGCAATATGCTGGCCATAAAATTCCACACTGTTTCCATGACATCGCGAGAAACAACTGAAAATACACAGCACTTTAAAAGAGGGACAAGGTATTGAACATCGAATATTCCGGAAATGACTTGTGCCACAAAAAGTTATCTGAAGTAAGCTATGTGTTTTAAAGGGCTATATGTTTTTGTGTAGTACGTTTTCGTTTATCACTTAATATTTACCAGTAATACAAGATTATACAAAATTCATTCATTTTCTGTTTAACCTCCTCATATGTAGGACTTACATCCCCCAGGACTTACAGGCGGGTGCCTGGTGTCAGAGGCCGGTCAAGGAGCAGACACTCATGGATCAGACAGAACATCCAGGATGGGGGATCAGCCCGATGCCAGGTATGGGGAGGAAGGAAGTAGATAAGACGAAATGATGGTGAAATGGATGAAAGGAAAGGTGATGATGGAGCAGTTGGTGGAATGAATGGGAGGGGAAACGGGAGAACCCGCCCAGACGCCGCTTTGTCCACCACAAATCCCACATGCGGTTCCCTGGGATTGAACCCGGGCCGCCTCGGTGAAAGGCGAGCGGTCTACCCTCTCGGCCACGGCGCCGCCATTATACAAAATTCATTCATTCAGTCATTCATTCATTATCTGTTTACCCTCCTCTTATGTACGACTTACACCCCCCAGGACTTACAAGCGGGTGTCTGGGGTCAGAGGCCCGTCGAGGAGCAGACACTCATGGATCAGACAGAGTATCCAGGATGGGTGATCAGCCCGATGCCTGGTATGGGATGAAGGAAGTAGATGATACTAAATGGTGAAATGAAATGAAAGGTGATGATGGAGCAGTTGGTGGAATGAATGGCGGGGGAAACCGGAGAACCCGGAGAAAACCCGCCCAGACGCCGCCCATTATACAAAATTCCTTCCGAATAAAGAAAACTTCACAGGTATATGACAAGCTGCTGTGAGCTAGGCAACTTCTCTGCCGTACCTGTATGGCGTATAGCAAGCCTTTTAGGGACAGAGGTTCGTTTGAGTCGAAGCGATTCAACGCGTGCTTTACGGTGAGTTACAAAAATGAATTGCAAGATTGTTTTATAAAGTGTTAGTATACCCACCGGATGTATATTACTGACCAAGAGTTTTATTTCGAATGCTATTTTGAATTAAATATTCCGAATTTTTGTAATAAAGGATTTTACATATCTTAGTATTTACATCAGAAAAAATAGTTATTTATCTTTATGTACTCGTAGTAGAGTTAAGCTATAGTCAAATGTTTTAAAAGCGGGTCGCTATGCAATGGCTTTGTAATGTCCTTTTTGCATTACTTCGAGAAAAAAATCCGAGAATTCAAACCAATAGTTAAGAATGCCTCAGAAATAGTTAATGTCGCAATAAAGAATTATTTGACTTGTGTGTTTTAACGAGAACTACATAGTGTAGTAATATTTTGTCTATCTCTTACTGTTTACCAGTTATACAAAAGTCATTAAGAATGAAGAGGACTTCACAGGCTGTTCCCAGAAAATTCAAGATATACATTTTATTTATCATGTAACTATCTTACATATATGGCGTTTTGGTCAGAATGGATAGTCATGTTTAAGAAAAAGCATAGCGAAACTGTTTCAACGTAAAGTCAAGTTTTAGGATGAGGGATTTTTTACTCTCTCTGCCACGTGCCTTATAGGCAGAGAAAGTACTGCATTTCACCCAAAAGTTCGATATCGAGATTTCAACGGAAATACATGTTTGGAAGCCCCTGAATTCAAATAAAGCATTTTTGGAAAAATGTTCATGTATGTGTGTCTGTAAATAGCATAACTCAAAAGTGAAGAATCTGATGTGTTACTCTCACATGACTTTCTCGACTCTTGTACAAACTATTTTACAAACACTTATTCTCCATATGCTTCATGTTAATCGAGATGTTAATCTTATTGCTAATTTTCTTGTAGATGCAAGGGGAATTGGTAGGCTTTAAGTGATAGTCAAACATTTTAAGAGCTGGTTGCTATGTGGAATATTCCATTCTCTTTGCATTACCAGGACAAAAAAAATGAACAACGAACTCCCATTTGAGAAAAAGTATTGGAAAATTTAAGGGAATAAGAAGCAATATCTCGAAAATGGTTCACTCAACTAAAAAAATGTATATGACATAAATTGTGCATTTTAACGCGATCTACATTGTTTGTGTAGTAAAATTTTGTCTATCTCTTATGGTTTACCAGTTATGCAAAAGTCGTTCAAAATGAAGAATACTTTTGGAGACATTTCCAGAAAATTCAAGATATACATTTTATTTTTCATGAAAATATCTTAAACATGTGATATTTTAATCAAAATCGTTAGACCCATTTTTGAGAAAATTAAAAATTTCGAATAATGTTGCATGTAAAGGGTAATCTGGGGTGGGGGGATTTTTGGATTTTTTTGAAAACCTTTGTGTCGCATCTCTGGAAGATACTGAAACTAAATACCAAGTTTGGTGTTTATCCGACTGTTCGTTTCTGAGTTATGCTGTTCACAGACACACAGACAGACAGACAGACAGACACACACACATACGGACATTCCCAAAGATACTTTTTTGGATTCAGGGGGTCTCAAAACATATATTTCCGGTGAAACCTCGGTATCGAATTTTTGGGTGGAATACAATACTTCCCCTACTTACTGTACGTAGTAGAGAAAGCAAAAATCAGATAAATACCATACTTGGTATTGGAATTTAGTATCTTCCAAGGATGCGACAAAAATTGAGTTTTATTTCTGGACACTCTTTAACTGCTGTGGTTCTTAGCGTCTCATTCTATATTGGACGTGAAAGACCGGTAATTTTGCTCAGAGGCCTCTTTGTCAGGCTTTGGGTTCTTTTACGTGCCGTAAATCTACGACACGGGACCACCGGCGTTACTTCCCTTCCGAAGGAAGCCATGCTAAGAATTTTTACGCCCATGTTAGCCCTAGACCGTGGAGGAAGACAGCTTAAGTAAGAATAATTTTTATATTTACTAGTAAAATATATAGGGCAGAGAAATTCATGTGAGTGTATCGCAGATTTTTTCTGTAAGTGGTTTTATTCGATTTCAGGAGGCCTCAAAACTTGTATTTGCCGTCAAATCTGGGTATAGAATTTTTGAATGGAGCGCAATACGTATTGTAGGTGTAGAGAAAGTAGTTCTGCACATGTGATATGTATCTATGGCAACGAACAATTCGCCTCGTTTTGAGTGATGATTGTCAAAGGGTAATTTTTATTTCCATTACTGCGGGCGGGCACGCAGGCTTGTTAATTGTTGGATATTCATAAGGTTCCCTCAATTAGCTTCGTTATGCGGTAACCAAACATAGGTTTTCCAAGTACCACACCCCATTAATTAAACTCATTTGAATAATTATCGCAGTAATTTGATTTTGCCCAATTATTTCGATGTTGTGAATAGCGGTGCACTGTAGATTGGGGCATTAGCATTAAATATGTCTCAATTAATTTCACTAACGAGAATATGTTCAAGTTTCCAGTTTAATTAGGACATTGTTTGCTAATGAGAGCCCTGAATCAACACCTTTCTAAAACGCTGATTACCATTTAGAAACGTTTTAGTGTACGTGAAAGATTTGAATGGTTTTGTCTCTTCGTCTAAATGTCCTAATATATATAAAATAAAAATGTTTCCGAGTTTGACATACCTTATTTATCGGTATAATGTGAAGAAAGATGCATTGAAGGAGTTGTACGTATTATATTTCAACTGTTGGGGAGCCGAACTTGAAGTAGTTGCAACCGCACGTATGGTAAACAGTTTCCGGTAGTCTTCGCTCCAAAGGGTGGCCTTTGTCCCAAGTTTAAAAAAATATTGACTTTTAATTTGACTGTTTCTTTAAATATTATATTTATGTTTGCCTCGGCTGCGTCACTGCTATTATTAGAGACACGTTTCTTTTAGCAGGGTTGTGATGCGACAAGAATGTAGGCTTACACACATTATAATTTTGCTTCACTTCTTTTATTAATGCTTGATATGATTTAAATGAAACTTCATTGATATAGAGAGCTGTGAGATGTTTTTATTAAATACTTGCACTTTTTAATACGTAAACTATTTTCGTCTCACACGAATACGTATTATACTTCTCGAGGAGACTTTTTGCGTCCGGTTAGGAACCCTGTTTGTAGGCAACATAACTCTAAATTTGTAAAATTTTCTCCTTTTCAGTTTTGATTGGCTTATCCTAATCCAATAGAATACCTTCATTTAACTAAAGCTTTTTCTGTTTGTTGATTGGCTATTCTATAAACTGTCATTAAAATTACATTATTGCTTCCAAACTCATTAAACTCTCAAACTCATTATTTCCTCAAGGTTACCTCATTGTTAGCAACGTTTAACCTATTATTCTCACAGCTCCTACATTATTAAGTTACGTAATACATCCACATAACATTTGTAAACATGGATACAATAGTATAAAGTTATACAATGACTGTAATATACACTTTTTATATATAGGCACATATACATATTGCTTTAAGACGGGCTGTTATTATATTTTTTATATAATTAGACTGAAATCATTTAAGTGTTAAAAATACTGCCTCAATTGTGACACAGTAGCTTGACCCAAGGTTATCTGGAGTTTGGTACGGACCACCGGGCAGTTAGAGAGATAAATAGACATAAGTAGACACAGAAGCGCTTTCACCCATTGTGAACACCAGCAGCGCTATCAATAGATAACTGGGTTCTTCTGGAAGATTATTTCTCCCCGCCTCCTGAGAACATTCTGCAACCCTGTGGAAAATTCCATTCGTTCTCGCGAGAGGGTGAGTTGCTGAGTACGTTTCTGATACGAAATCAAGAGCAGCTCTACGAGTGGGCTTGTGAGTGCTGCCACTGCGAGAGATTAGAGACGTCTTGTGTTTGACCCCCCGGTGAGTGAACTATCCGAAGAAAAGGCTGCTTGGCACGTATTACATTACTCCGCTATGTCGCCAAGAAAAATGAAGTGACAGCGAATATTGAACTACTTCACAACTAAGTGAAGTAGCAGAGAAAGTTGAACTAGTATACAGTATTGAAGTGGGTGTCAACTAAATGAAGTGATAGGGAAAATTGAAATTGCTCACATTAGTGAAGTGGTAGTGTCAACTAAGTGAACTGATGGAAAATTAAACTAGTTCACATTAGTGAAGTGGCATATCAAGTGAAATCACAGTGAACATTGAACTAGTTCACAGTGAATGGGCAGTATCAATTTAGTAGTCACAGGGAAAATTGAACTAGTTGAATTATTGAAGTAATAGTGTCAACTAAATGAAGTGACAGGGGAAATTGAACTAGTTCACATTAGTGAAGTTATCATTTCAATGAAGTTAAAGTGAAAATTGAACTATCCCACATTAGTGATGTGGCAATATTAAGTGAAATCACAGTGAAAATTGAAGTAAATCACATTACTGAAGTGGCTGTGTCAACTAAGTGAAGTCGCATTGAAAACTGAACTAGTTTACATTATTGAAGTGACAGTGTGAACTATGTGAAAACAATGAAAATCAAACTAGTTCACATTAGTGAAATGGAAGTGTCAAGTGAGGTCACAGTGAAAATTGAAGTTTACATTAGTGAACTGGCAGTGACAACTAAGTGAAGTCACATTCAAATTTGAGCTACGCCACATTACTGAAGTGACAGTGTTAATTAATGAAGTCACAGTGAAAATAGAAGTAATTCACATTAGTGAAGTGGGAGTGTTCATTAAGTGAAGTCACATGAAAACTGAACCTACTATTGAAGTGATAGTGAAAATTGAACTAGTTCACATTAATGAGGTTGAAGTGCCAAGTGAAATTACAGGGAAATTGAACTAGTTCACATTACTGAAGTTACAATGTTAACTAAGTGAATTCACAGTGAAAGTTCAACGGTTACAGTATTGTTTTCATTGGCATAGATAAATTACAAAACTGAGTGTTACGTTCACATGACTTTCTATATCCACTATCATTTATTTCTATTTCGCTTCTGCATAAAAGCTTGTTTTTCCTTCTACCTCATGTTAATCGAGATAAACCTTTGTAGAAGTTGTTTCGTTACATACTTCGTTGTAGACACAAGACGAACAGAGAAAACGGAATCGATATTCAGATGTTTCAAAGCATGACGCGTATACTGACCTTGAAATTCCACACTCTGTACAGTACATTGCGAAATGCCACAGAATTTTAAAAATAATAAAAGTGTTGAGAAATTGTAATGAATAATAACTGAAAACTCGGAAATGGCTGATGCTACACAAAAGTATTTCAAATAAATTGTTTTAAACGTTTTGTGTGCATTTTTGTTTATCACACTGTTCGCTCGTTTTAAAAAATTATACAATATTCTTTCCGAACGAAAATAACATTGTCGCTTATTCCCAGAAAATTCAATGTATATGGTTTATTTGTTACGTACTATATTAATCCAACTCGCTAATGTCGTTATAGCGTTTTTATCAAATATCGATAATTTTTCTATTTATAGGCTACTTTTCGGTAATGTGATTTTCTTTAAAAGACATCCTTTAGTTATTGAACTTAAACATCAAGTTTGGAATTTAACCATTTTTTTGTTTTTTAGCTATGCTATTGGCAGTCACGCACACGGACATTTTCTAAGAATGGTTTCTTTTGGATACAGGTCGCTTCAAAACATGTATTTCCAGTGAAATGCTGGTATTGAGTTTTTGTGTGGAATAGAACACTATACGTAAACAGTGAAGAAAGTAAACATTTACACACAGATGTGGTTTGTAAAAATGCTGTTACGTGATTTTAGTGGATCGAAAGAAAATATAAATTTGATCGAATTAACTTCTTCCTATACTTTACAGTTTTGTTGTATAATTAAGTGTGTTATATTATTGTTCTGTTGGAATGTAGTTTGCAATATGAGATAATTTTACCTGCCAGCAAGAGAAACTTACTTGAATGTTTAAAACTTGTACAGCAGCAAAACACGCCGGGCTAAAAACTCATCAGCTTTAAAGTAATGTAAAATTAAAGAGGTACACAGCTTCCTAATGAAGAAACACTTGTTTGTGATTACATTATTTTTAGCTTGGCAAGCGCACGGTTGTAGCATTTATAACAAAAAAGGCAGCTCTGTTTAGTTTTGTAATTTTTATTTCAGTGAAATTTCATCGTTTGCAGCATCAGGCTGTTGGAAATCTCATTAACTGTGTAAAGCAAACTCAGAAAAGTTTGCTTGATTATTTCTGTGATTCCGCGCGATGAGATGGACCACTCGCTCCCTCGCTGAGCATCCTCTGCACAAGAGAAAGGAGCAACAGGGATGCTGTGATGGATCCTCAAGCTGCTGCGTGGGAGATGTTGTTGATATACGCCACAAATGAGTGTGAGACTGCCTCCATACTAGCTTCCAACCCCAGTGTCCTGGGTTCGATTTAAGGCTGGGGGATAGGAACTACTCTCCAATCGCCTTAAGAGTATAGGTATATGAGTGTGTCAGTAAATATTTGTGAACTTAATACACATATGACATCCTTATGGCAAAACAAAGAACACTACCATGTACATATAAGGTAGAGAATTATTACATTCCACCCAAAAATTCGATACCGATATTACATCAGAAATACATGTTGTGAGACCCCTGAATCCAAAAAAAACATTTTTAGAAAAAGATCCGCGTGTGTGTGTCTGTGAACAGCATAACTAAAAAAATCTGATGTGTTACACTCACATGACTTTCTCTACTCTTGTACAAACGCTTATTCTCCATCTACTTCATTTTAATCGAGATAAACATTTGCAGACTCTATCTTATTGCTAAGTTTCTTGTAGATGTAAGGGGAATATATACTTACAAGGGCAATATAGAAACACAGTAGCCTTTAAGCATATACATATCTCTTAATAGCTGGTTGCTAGGTGCAGCACTATTCCCTTTCCCACAGACAAAAAAATTAATAACGAGATAATAGGTATTGAAAAATTTAAGGGAATAAGAAGCAATATCTCGAAAATGGTTCACTCAACAAAAAAATGTATATAACATAAATTGTGTATTTTAACGCGATCTACATTTTTTGTGTAGTAAAATTTTGTCTATCTCTTATAGTTTACCAGTTACGCAAAAGTCGTTCACAATGAAGAATACTTTTGGAGACATTCTCAGAAAATTCAAGATATACATTTTATTTGTCATGAAAATATCTTAAACATATGATATTTTAATCAAAATCGTTAGAGCCGTTTTTGAGAAAATTAAAATTTTCGAAAAATGTTCCATGTAAAGGGTAATCTGGGGTGGGGGATTTTCTTGAAAACCTTCGTGTCGCATCTCTGGAAGATACTGAACCTAAATACCAAGTTTGGTGTTTATCCGGCTGTTTGTTTCTGAGTTGCTGTTCACAGACAGACACACACACACACACACACACACACACACACACACACACACACACACACAGACAGACACACAGACACACACACGGACATCTTTCCAGAAATGATTTTTTTATTCAGGGGATCTCAAAACATATATTTCCTGTGAAATCTTAGTATCGAATTTTCCGGTGGAATACAATACTTCCCCTACTTACTATACATAGTAGAGAAAGTAAAAAGAAATGTCGGATAAATAGCAAACTTGGTATTTAGGTTTACTACCTTCCAAAGATGCCAGACGAAGATTTCTAAGAAAATCCCTCACTCCAAACTAGCCTTTTCATTGCAGGAATTTTCAAATTTTTTTATTTTATAAAAATGTCTTAACGGTTTTGAATAAAATGTCATATATTAAAGATATTTACATGACAGTTAAAATGCACATCTTGAATTTTCTGGGAAAAGCCTGTGAAGTCCTCTTCATTCGGAAGGAATTCTGTATAATCTTGGTCGTCCTCCGTGCTGTAGTGGTTACCATGCTAGCCTCTAGTTCCCTAGGACGCGGGTTCAAACCCGGCGGAGGGCGATGGATTTTTTCGATCCTTAGCATGACTTCCTTCGGAAGCGGAGTAAAGCCGGTGGTCCCATGTCGTAGATTTACGGCACGTAAAAGAACCTCAAGCCTGATAAAGAGGCCTCTGAGCAAAATTACCGGTCTTTCATGTCTAATATAGAATGGGACGCTAAGAACCACAGTAGTTAAAGAGCGTCCATAAATAAAACTCAATTTCAATTGTATAATCATGCATAACAAGTAAGCGTAAGCGATAGACGAAAACGTATTATACAAAAAATTGTAATCCCTTTAAAACACACAATTTATTTCAAATAACGTTTATTTTGTGGCATCAGCTATTTTCGATATATCCGTTATTAATGGCTCAATTTGTTCAATAGTTCATCATTCTTTATAAATCCAATCGGTTTTCAGTTGTTTCTCGCGATGTCATGGAAACAGTGTGGAATTTAAGGCCAGCATATAGCGTCCAGTTGTTAAACATTTGACTATCGCTGTTCTCTTTGTATCTATAACGAAATGAGTAATGTAGCTATTTCTGGAAAGGTTTATTTGGATTAAAATGTAGTAGATAAAAAATAAACTTTAGTAAGAATAGTTTGTATACTCACTAATAAAGATAGAGGGTAGAGAAAGTCATGTGAATGTATCACATCAGAACTTTTTTCTTTCTTTCTTCGCATTTTTATATCGTATTTAACATCTAGGGTCATATTGGCGGATTATCCAGGTGGGAATCGAATCAGAGATACACTACGTGATCAAAAGTATCCGGACACCTGGCCGAAAATGACGGCGGCCTCCATCGGTAATACTGGAAGTGAATATGGTGTTGGCCCACCCTTGGCCTTGATAACAGCGTTCACTCTCGCAGGCATACTTTCAATCAGGTGCTCGAAGGTTCTTGGGGAATGGCAGCCCATTCTTCACGGAGTGCGGAACTGAGGAGAGGTATCGATGTAGGTCAGTAAGGCCTGGCACGAAGTCGGCGTTCCAAAACATACCAAAGGTGTTCTATAGGATTCAAGTCAGGACTCTGTGCAGGCCAGTCCATTACAGGGATGTTATTTCGCGTAACCACTCCGCCACATCCCGTGCAGTATGAACAGGTGCTCGATCATGTTGAAAGATGCAACCGCTATCCCCGAATTGCTCTTCAACAGTGGGAAGCAAGAAGGTGCTTAAAATATCAATGTAGGTCTGCGCTGTGATCGTGCCACGCAAAACAACAAGGGGTGCAAACCCCTTCCAGGAAAAACACGACCACACCATAACACCACCACCTCCGAATTTCACTGTTGGCACTACACACGCTGGCAGATGACGATCACCGGGCATTCGCCATACCCACACCCTCCCATCGGATCGCCACATTGTGTACCGTGATTCGTCACTCCACACAACGTTTTGTCACTGTTCAATCGTGTAATGTTGACGCTCCTTACACCAAGCGAGGCGTCGTTTGGTATTTTCCTGCGTGATGTGTGGCTTATGAGCAGCCGCTCGACCATGGAATCCAAGCTTTCTCACCTCACGCCTAACTGTCATAGTACTTGGAGTGGATCCTAATGCAGTTTGGAATTCCTGTGTGATGGTCTGGATAGATGTCTGCCTATTACTCTTTACGGCTCTCTTCAAATGTCGGCGGTCTCTGTCAGTCAACAGACGAGGTCGGCCTATGCGCTTTTGTGCTGTACATGTCCCTTCACGTTTCCACATCAGAAACAGTGGACCTAGGGATGTTTAGGAGTGACACCCAATCTCCTGACCACGTTTGAAGTCCGTGAGTTCCACGGAGCGTCCCATTCTGCTGTTTCACGATGTCTAATGACTAGTGAGGTCGAGGATAATGAGTACCAGGCAGTAGGTGGCAGCACAATGTACCTAAGATGAAAAACGTATGTTTGTGGGGGCGTCCGGATACTTTTGATCACATAGTGTATGTTTGTATTTTGAAGCTAGCATATACTTCATATTATTTGAGATAAGCATTTGTAGAAACGGTTTTATTACATATTTCCTTGTAGGCACAATGGAAATAGTAGGAATACAGTAGATTTAAGAGACAGTCAAATCTTTTAAGAGCTTGTCCCGATATGATGGCTTTGAAATTCAGTTCTATAAGTATTTAAAAATTCAAATCAATAACAAGGAATATCTCGCAAATGGTTAACTCTACAAAAATGTATGTGATATAAATTGTGTGCTTTAACGAGATATACACTTTTTTTGTGTACTAAGATTTTGTCTATCTCTTACAGTTTACCAGTTATACAAAAGTCATTCACGGGATGTTCCCAGAAAATTCAATATATATATTATTTGCCATGAAAATATCTTAAGCATATGGAGTTTTAATTAAAATACTTAAGAAGAATTTTTGAGAAAAACAAAATTTTGAAAAAGTTTTCTATATTGAAAATCTTTGTGTCATATTTTTGGAAGGTACTGAACTTAAATACCAAATTGGGACAGAAATGCACACGGAGCTTTTTCTAATAATGCTTTTATCTTCTTCAGGGACCTCAAAACATGTATTTCCGGCGAAATCTCGGTATCGAATTTTTGGGTGGAATAAAATACCTTCCCAAACTATTATGTACGTGATAGAGAAAACAAAAAGAGCTAATTTTTGTTTTATTTGTATTATTACTTACTTGTGAAACACTCTGTATAGAGAACATGTCAAATAAATATCCGTATATTTTGGATCTTGATGTTCGTATTTGTCTTTTTAAAGAAAATATACATTTACATTTACTTGCGGCATGAATTGGCTTGTTTTTGTGCGTGACTCATTAGTTGGGGTGTTTGAAAGTTTAACTCATTAAAAACTCAATCTCCAAACTATTCATTTTGTGTGTACCCCCTGGTGATAATTCAATCAGACCCATGTTGTAGAGAACAGAGGGGCCTAATGACTCGCCTGTCGAAGTGCTGAGTAAACCTAACTTGCGAGTTGACGGTTCAATAAGATCCACAGCATGCAGTAGAACGTTTGGCGATAGTCAAATATTCTGACTTTAGTAGTGGGCACACAAACCATTCTTACTGAAGCTTATTTTTATATCTACAATGTTTTAATCCAAATAAACCTTTACAGAAATAGCTACATTACACATTTTGTTATAGATACAAAGAGAACAGTGATAGTCAAATGTTTAACAACTGGACGCTATATGCTGGCCTTAAAATTCCATACTGTTTCCATGACATCGCGAGAAACAACTGAATGTTGAATGGACTTTTAAAGAATGGTTAAGTATTGAACAATTCGAACCATTAATAACGGATATGTAATTTTTATGCCACAAAAATTATATGAAGTAAATTGTGTTTTTTAAAGCGATCTACGTTTTTTGTGTATTACATTTTCGTCTATGGCTTAACGTTTACCAGTTATTCAAGATTATACAAAATTCTCTCCGAATGAAGACGGTTCTTAGGCTATTCCCAGAAAATTCAAGATATACGTATTATTTGTCATGTAATAATCTTTAATATATGGCATTTTAATTAAAATATTTAGAGCCATTTTTTAGAAAATAAAAACTTTAGAAACATTTTGCATGTAAAAGGTAATTTGGGGTGGAAAATATTTTCTTGAAAATCTTCGTGTCGCATCTTTGGAAGGTACTAAATTTAAATACTAAGTTCAAACACACAGACCTTTTTCTCAAAATGCTTCTTTTGGATTCAGCTGCCTCAAAATATACTGCCGTTTGTGAAGGTTGTAACACTAAGAAAGAATTTTCCGAATAATTCCAAACTTGGTGGAAGTGTAGATGAGTGTGCAAGCAATAAGTGATTAGGTTTGCAGAGAGATGGGTATACACGTAGGCCGAGCAGAGCCCTCTCGTGTCGGTCCGACAAGGTCAGTGTTGTGCCCAGTGTAGTCAGTGCAGAGCTGTCAAAAAAGCTGGAAACAATAAAGTGAGTGCTAGTATGCCTCGTCGACGTCAAAGGGAGCCATATCGGCATGTGAGTGAGCTCGAACGGGGCAGAATGACCGGTCTCAGGGAAGCGGGTTTGTCATACCGTGACATTTCGGCTCGTACAGGGCATGCTGCTACGACAGTGATGCGTGTGTGGAAGCAGTGGATAGATGAAGGTCGTACGCAGCGAAGAGCGGGTGGTGGACCACAGCACGGGATGACCGTCATCTTGTCCGCATGGGCATAACGGACCGTACAGCTTCATCCACAGTGCTGGCTCGACGCTGGAGTACTGCAACAGGCGTAAACTTGTCTGCATCAACGGTTCGTCGCCGTCTGTTTCAGGTTGGACTTGTTGTATGCATGCCATTACGCCGGCTTCCATTGTCCAGAAACCACAAGCTTCTCCGACTGCAATGGGCTCGTGAAAACTGTCACTGGGGTGCTGATTGGCAAAATGCCTTTTTGGACGAGTCCCGCTTCAATGTGTCCTACAGTGATGGCCGCATACGTGCGCAACCTGGAGGCCTGCATTGTTGAGCCGCATATGGGACAAACACCAGGTGTGATGGTGTGGGGTGCCATTGGTTACAAACCGATCTCGCCTCCTACAATTGAGAGCACTTTGAACAGTAACCGGTACCTAACGGTGGTTGTAGAGCCTGAGGTACTCCCCCTGCTTCAGGCATCTCCACAGGCCACATTTCAACAGGATAATGCCCCGCCACATATTGCGAGGAATGTACAAGGCTTCTTCGAAGAGCGACGGGTATCATTGCTTCCCTGGCCTGCACGTTCGCCTGACATGTCACCCATCGAACATGTCTGGGATATGGTTGGTGTGTCACGGTCCTCCAGTAACCAGTGTCACGGATTTGTGGGCTCGAATACAAACTTCTTGGGGGGAAATCCCTCAGGAACTTATTCAGAACCTTTTTGATTCAATGCCACGGCGTATAGCAGCTCTAATTGCAGCGCATGGAGGCCACACCAAATACTGAATATTAGGACTCAAAGGTCATATATAAGTTTATCATTTGTTACTTGTCATGTACCTAACCTGTGCTATTAAATACATGCGTTTCCTGCTTTGTGTTGCAGTTTTCACAAACGGCATTGTATATATTTCCGTTGAAATCTCGGTACCGAATTTTTGGGCGGAGTGCAGTACTATGCACGTGGTACAAAAAAGTAATAAGCTTTCGTAGGAATAGTTTGAGAAGAAGTGAGTAGAGAAAGTTACGTGAATGTAACACATAAGATTTTTAAATTCGATTATCGTTGCTTCAAAATTATAAAACTGGGATTGAAATTGTAGAATTTGCTTGTAAAGTTGGTACTCAACCTTTGCTCACAGCTGCAGTAACATCTTTAAAGAAAGAAGATACAATGTTATTGGATGTGGAGGGAAATTTTCTCCACGTCTAGTTCCTGTTTTGGTTACGATAATAGCATTTATACTTCTAGTGCAGCAGCTGTGACTTCGCACTGGCAATACAAACGAATTCAATTACTGTAATTCCACCTTGTCTCTCTCCCTTCAGGCTCCCCACCTCTTTCTTCCCAATCTCGTTTTCTTTATTCCTTGTTCACTCGCTCTCATATCTTTATATCCCCACATATTTCTTTCTACTCGCGGTCCTTTCAAGTTTATCACCTCTTTGAGTCTCTTTCCATTTTACCAGTGGGTTATCTTCCCATCTGAAACACGTGCCCGTTATTACATTTACTTCCTTATACTCTGCCTGGCTCAGGAAGAACGGTGTCAGTCTTAAAGCTTTGAAGACAGACCCTGGCAAAGGTATCGTTCTTTCAGTACAGACCTTCTTGGTTCTAAACAAAGATACGGAAGGGTGGGCGTCAAACACACGGCCTTCGTTTACAAACGTGGCCTGTCTATGTGAAGGACATTGCCGGTTGAAGTTGTTATTTTGTTGTATTGTTATTTTTACGTTGTTATTTGCCCCACGCTTTGGGATCCAATTTGAAGTAGGTTGCTGCTTCACGTATGGAAAGCCAATTTGAAGTAGGAGTTGTATTGTAGTTCAACTGTTGGGGAGCCGAACTTGAAGTAGTTGCAACCGTACGTATGGTACCCAGTAGCCTTCGTCCCAAATTTAAAAAATACTAACTTTGTAATTTGACTGTTTCTTTAAATGTTGTATATTTATGTTTGCCTCGGCTGCGGCAGTATTATTGTTAGAGACATGGATTTCTTTGCAGGGAGTGGTGCGGCTAAGAATGTAGGTTTACACAGATTACAATTTTTACTTCACTCCTTTTATTAATCCTTGACACAATTTAAATAACACTTCACTGATATAGAGAGCTGTGAGATTCTTTTATTAATTACTTGCACTTTTTAACACGTAAACTATTTTCGTCTCACACGAATACGTATTAAATATCTCGCGTCCGGTTAGGAACACTGTCTACAAACAACTGACTTCTGAATTTGTAAATTTTGCTTCATTTTAGTTTGTGATTGGCTAATCCTAGTTCAATAGAATACCTTCATTTAACTAAAGCTTTTTCTGGTTGGTGATTGGCTATTTTATACACTGTCACTAAAATTACATTATTGCTTCCAAGAATCACAAGTAGTATTGTTAAACTTTCTAATTCATTGTTGCCTCAAGGTTACCTCATTGTTACCTAATTGTTAGCAACTCTTAACCTATGTTTCTCACAGCTCCTACATTATTAAATTACATAATGCATTCACATAACATTATTGAACATGTATACAAATATAAACATATACAATTACATACATTTTACAAGTTATTAAATACACATATTACTTTAAGGTGGGCTGTTATTGAATTATATATATTATATAATTAGACTGAAATATTTTAATTATTAAAAATACTGCCTCACAGTGGAGTCGGATATTAGGTTAATCCGAAACAGAGCACTGCACTGATAACGTAATTATCGACAGGAAGGCATAAATAAGTAAACAAAGAAATAATAGTATATTAAATTAATGTATAATGTAATTATGTTGAGTCGAAAATATCTTTCCGGAGAAGAAGTTAATTAACGAGCAAAGTCATTAGTAATAGCTGAGGAGCGAAGACGTTAGTATAAAGATTTTTGAAGTGCAGTTAATGTTTGCGTTCAGTACGTTTGCAGCGTGACGTAGACAGAAATTCTGTTAAAGAGAAAGGGAATGAAATTCAGAGATTCGGGGAGGTACCCCATAGTAGCTGTGAAAAACGCATATGTAGGATTTAAGGTTGACCCCGCGCGAGAAGAAACTTTGATGGGGTACGAGGGCTGTCCCAGAAGTACCCGACCTAACAAAGAAAACACAAAATCTTAGGGAAAAATATTTATTTCTCTACATAGTCTCCTTTCAGCTCGATACACTTTTCCCAGCAATGTTCAATAGCTTCAATACCCTGTTTATAGTGAGAACCATCGAGTTCTGCAAAATAACCATAAACTGCAAATTCCACCTCTTCATTGTTGGCAAATCTTTTACTACCAAGCTATTTCTTCAACTTTGGAAACAGCAAATAATCAGAGGGGGCTAAGTCTGGCGAATAAGGTGCATGAGGAAGCAATTCGAACTTTAACTCGTTGATTTTGGTCGTGGCGATAATGGATGTGTGAACTGGCGCATTGTTTTGATGAAACGGAATTTTCTTTTTCGCTAAATGCGGCCGTTTTTGCTTGATTTCATCATTCAAACCCTGCAATAAGTTCACATAATGCTCGCCAATGATTACTTTCCTTTTTGAAGATAATCAATGAAAATTATCCCACGCGCATCCCAAAAAACTAACGTCATGACCTTGCCTGCAGATGGAACTCTCTTCGCCTTCTTTGGAGTCGATTCTCCCCTTTCAATCCACTGTTTTGACTGTTCCTTCGTCTCAGGTGTGAAGTGATGGACCCATGTTTCATCCGTGGTTATGAATCGACGCAAAATCTCGGCTTTATTGCAACGAAACATCGCCAAACACTCGACTGAAACATCCTCACGACTCTGCTTTTGTTCCATTGTGAGTAAACCCGACACCCATCTGGCGCACAGCTTTCTCATGTCTAAAATTTTCAGTTAGTGTGCGCTGTACAGCAGTTTTTGAAATGCGTACGATGTCTGCTAGCTCGCGCACTTTCATTCAACGGTCATCCAATACCATTTTGTGGATTTTCTTCACAATTTGTGGAGTGGTCACCTCATTTGGTCGACTACTGCGATGTTGGCCTTGGCAGTCGTACGGCCTCGCTTAAACTCTGCCACCCAATATTTTACTGTTGCAAACGAAGGAGCAGACTCCCCCAGAGTAGAATCTAGCTCAGCTTTAATATTAGTTGGACTAAGACCTTTCAAATGAAAGTATTGTATCACATAACGATGACCAGTTTTATCCATGTTTACAAATTCGCTGAGAGAGTTCACTATTAATGGCTGCCAAACAATTACTAAACAACGTAGCATCGTCAAACTTAAGCTTTGTAAGGGTGGTACTTTCTACCGTAGTCATTTGTTTGAAACAAAGACCGCTATGTATACGTCAGCTCGGGTACTTCTGGGACTGCCCTCGTAAGTTCTAAACTTAGGTCTTGTCGTCCTTTCTTTTCTTTCATGTACAGCCTTAGGGGCTTATAGTCTTTTACTATGATCGGCAGTTCTACTGCCTAAGATCCGCTAGATTATCAGTTGCTTAGCGGTAGCCGCTGGGGGTTTTGCCGGTAAGTATTTTAGCGACTTACGGCAAGTTACGCTTCTAGTTTATTGCGGAAACAGGTATTGCAAACAGGTATTGATACTCCAGAAGTTAGCAGATATAATAATTCCATTGTTACAGCTTCAAGTGCTACGATTAATAATCAGTTTCATTCTTTATTTTCAAACTGTCAGCAACTCGCTTCAATAGCTCAGGTATTAGATCACATTAAGCTTCTCAGTCAATTTAAACTGGTGTCATGCTTTCAAAATACGCCCAGCAT
The DNA here is from genome assembly GCA_030765065.1 of Deroplatys truncata. Lineage (NCBI taxonomy): Eukaryota > Metazoa > Arthropoda > Insecta > Mantodea > Mantidae > Deroplatys > Deroplatys truncata. The sequence goes on along the minus strand of CM060989.1, from coordinate 10,624,982 downwards.
ACCCTAAAAGATCTCATATCCAACCACTGTAGCAGCCAACAGTAGTTATTGAAGCAAAGGGTACCGCTTCAAAAAGTAAGGAAGGTTTATTTGGATTAAAGTGTAGTGGACAGAAAAATACGCTTTAGTAAGAATAGATTGTATACCCATTAATAAACAACAGGGGTAGAGAAAGTCATGTGAATGTAACACATAAGAGCTTTTAGTTATGGTTACAGAGCCTAACAAAAGTATTCGTGTAATTCTAGTAGCCAAATTAATGGAGTTAAAATTTTAATTTTTAATAAACATAAAGAACAAGTAGTATTACAGTTTACTTGTTTTGGCAGCTTTCAATATCTTACGTATTATAGCGCTACAAATTGTACATGGTGTTTACAGAATTATTTTTCATGCATTAAATAGAGCGATGTTTCCTGGTGCGATACCTGATTTTGCGGTTAAAATAGGTTTTCTTTGCAGGAAGAATAAAATGTGAAAGTCAGGGAATTTCAACGTTTTTCTGAACCTCATTAACGCCTCAAATTTTACGACTTGGCAAATTTGCTTCTCCGCCAGTTTAAATCATACGTTGATGAAAATATCAGGCAGTACACACAAAAAGTCTTATGTGTAGCACTCACATAGCTTTCTCTACTCTTGTACAAACTATTGCAGAAACTATCTTATTGCTAATTTTCTTGTAGATGCAAAGGGAATATAGTAGGTTTTAAGCGATAGTCAAATACTTTAAGACCTGGTTGCTATGTGAAGTATTCCATTCTCTTTGCATTACCAGGACAAAAAAAATGAATAACGAATTCCCATTTGAGAAAAGGTATAAGTATTGGAAAATTTAAGGGAGTAACAAGCAATATCTCGAAAATGGTTCACTCAACAAAAAAACGGTATATGACATAAATTGTGTATTTTAACGCGATCTACATTTTTTTTGTGTAGTAAAATTTTGTCTATCTCTTATGGTTTACCAGTTATGCAAAAGTCGTTCACAATGAAGAATACTTTTGGAAAAATTCCCAGAAAATTCGAGATATACAATTCATTTGCCATAAAAATGTCTTAAAAATATGATATTTTAATCAAAATCGTTAGAACCCTTTTTGAGAAAATCAAACTTCTCGAAAAATGTTCCATGTAAAGGGTAATCTGGGGGTGGAGGGATTTTCTTGAAAACCTTCGTGTCGCATCTCTGTAAGATACTGAACCTAAATACCAAGTTTGGTGTTTATCCGACTGTTCGCTTCTGAGTTATGCTGTTCACAGACACACACCACAGACATGTTTCCAAAAATGTTTTTTTTTGGATTCAGGAGGGCTCAAAACATATATTTCCGGTAAAATCTCGATATCGAATTTTTGGGTGGAATACAATACTTCCCGTACTTACTATACGTAATTGACAAAGTAAAAAAACAAGGAATATCTGGGAAATGGGCCACTCGACGAAAAAAAAAGATATGATATAAATTGTGTTTCAACTAGATCTACATTTTTTGTGTAGTAAAATTTTGTCTATCTCTTACCGTTTACCAGTTATGCAAAGGTCATTCAGAATGAAGAGGACTTTGCAGAAATTTCCAGAAAATTCAAGATATACATTTCATTTGCCATGTAAATATCTTAAATATATGATATTTTAATCAAAATCGTTAGTCTTTTTTGAGAAAATCAAACTTTTCGAAAAATGTTGCATGTAAAAGGTAGTCTGGGGTGGGGGTATTTTCTTGAAAATCTTTGTGTCGCATCTTTGAAAGATACTGAACCTGAATACCAAGTTTGGTATTTATCCAATTTTTTTTGAGTTATGCTGTTCACAGATAGGCAAACACACAGACATGCGTCAAAACATATATTTCCGGTGAAATTTCGGTATCGAATTTTTGAGTAGAATGCAATACTTCCCCTACTTACTGTACGTAATAGAGAAAGTAAAAATGGCACTACTGTGTGCATATAAAATAATTTTGTAAACATCACAGATAAAAAGGTAGTAAAATCGGTGCAATTTTGAAAACATTATAAAACAAATAAAATAGAGGATTTAAAAAAACGTAGCAACATGTAAAATGTAATATAATTTGTTCTTTATGTGTGTTAAAACAGAGGAGTTTTATCTCCATTAATTTGGCTGGTAAAATTCTTTAAAGTGAAGATGAATACTTTTGTCGGCCTTAATCATAAGCCATAGAATGCATGTTGATCCATAAAGGGACCTTTTTTTTGTAAATGCAAGATAACGTCGCTGAAAAGCGTCTTGAATCGTGGGTGTGCGAGGCGGCGCGGCGCCGTTATCTGTTTAACTTCTAGATCCCGTTTGAAGTAACGTAACCACTTTAAACGAGAGAACCCCCTACGCCCTAGGGATTGTGGATAAGGTGTTGAGGAGAGAAGGGATAGCCAAGCCTCGAGGGGAAACAGGAATCTTTTTGTTACGACTTTGTAACTGTAAGTAGGAGAGAATAGCCTAGGGCCGACCGACCATGTGTCTGGAATAGAGAGTGAGGGAGCGGCCAGCTTCTCTCTCTTGCACTAAATGACAGTAAAGGAGTTGCAGGAATGGTTACGGCCGTGTTTCGGTTCGTTCAGGTCAATTCCGTAGCTACTGTTGTGGTAACTATAAGAACGTGCCATGTCCTGGTGCAACAACGGACTAAAGCAAAGTTCGTGCAGAACAATCGTCAAATGCTAAACTTTTGTTTTATTAAGGAAAATGAACAAGAAAAAATCTGATGTGTTACACTCACATGACTTTCTCTACTCTTGTACAAAACTATTTTTACAAACGCTTATTCTCCATCTACTTTATGTTAGTAAATTTTTAGAAAAGAAAATTGTGCCCTTTATGATCCTCTGACTTAACTGTATGTGCTTTTTAATCTATGGGAGAACTTGAAAAATAAAGTGTGTGCAACAAACCCCATACATTCTAAGAACTAAAAGAAAACATCAGGCGTGAAATTCACTCAATTTCGGATATTGGACTCTCGAGAGTGAACGAACATTTTCTGAGAAGAAGCCAGAAATGTGTGGATAGAGAAGGCAACATTTCCAAAATTTCCTATATGAGGTACGTGCTTGGTTTGGTTGTTTTGTTTAAGGGCGCTCAACTGCTAGGTCATTAGCGGCCTTGTAAAACGGTTCAAGGCAAAGGATAGAGATACACATGAACATAAAAATCTGATGTGTTACACTCACATGATTTTCTCTACTCTCGTACAAACGCTTATTCTCCATATACTTTATGTTAATCGAGATGTTAATCTTATTGCTAATTTTCTTGTAGGTGCAAGTGGAATATGGTAGGCTTTAAGCGATAGTCAAATGTTTTAAGAGCTGGTTGTTATGTGGAGTATTGCATTCTCTTTGTATGTCCAGGACAAAAAAAACATGAATTACGAATTTGAGAAAAAGTATAAGTATTGGAAAACTTAAGGGAATAACAAGAAATATCTCGAAAATGGTTCACTCAACAAAAGAATGTATATGACATAAATTGTGTATTTTAACGCGATCTACATTTTTTGTGTAGCAAAATTTTGTCTATCTCTTATGGTTTACCAGTTATGCAAAAGTCGTTCACAATGAAGAATACTTTTGGAGACATTCCCAGAAAATTCGAGATATACAATTAATTTTCCATAAAAATGCCTTAAACTTATGGTATTTTATTCAAAATCGTTTGAGCCATTTTTGAGAAAATTAAAATTTTCGAAAAATGTTCCATGTAAAGGGTAATCTGGGGTGGGGGGATTTTCTTGAAAACCTTCGTGTCGCATCTCTGTAAGATCCTGAACCTAAATACCAAGTTTGGTGTTTATCCGACTGTTCATTTCTGAGTTATGCTGTTCACAGACACACATACGGACATGTTTCCAAAAATGCTTTTTTTTGGATTCAGGGGTCTCAAAACATGTATTTCCGGTGAAATCTCGGTATCGAATTTTTTGGGTGGAATACAATACTTCCCCTACTTACTGTACGTAGTAGACAAAGTAAAAACCTAGAGAGAATCTTTCTAACAAGATGCCAGAGGGAAGTATTTCGTGTTTGACATATTGGGTAAAGCTTTCTGAATATCCAGCTTTTGTTATCTTGAACGTTTCCGGTTTAGCTCTCTTGAAATCTGTTCTCTGAAGTTCCTAAAGATGGTTTTGATCTTTCAACTTTTCTTGTGGTCTCCAGATGTCCTTTGTTCCGAATATTGATATCTGTTTGCAAAGTTTCAGATTCTGTTTCTTTTCATCTCTATAAAACTGCTCTCGGAATTTTGTATTACTTAATGCTTTTCTTTCATTTTAATCTTTCCGCAATATCAGCGTTTCTTTGATCAACCATTGGCTGCTTTTCCGTCGCTCTCATAGATTTATAATCAATGCTTCCGTATACAAAAGGAAGTCGAGAAGCAGTTCTAAGAATAACGTATTTTATATCAACGGGCACATATCAATCAGATGCATTATTATTAATATTACGAGGAGCGTCCAATAAGTAAGTTTCCTTTTTTATAAAAAAAACATTTCTCACAATTGATCATGTTGAATTAATTTTATTTATATTGTACAATCCTTCTGTTACTTTTCTACATAGTCAACATGTTTTTCCAAGCAGTTTTGGTGACGTGACACAAGTTTTTCCAAGCCAGTGTTGTACAGGTCGGGTCCTGTGCTCGCAACCAGCTGTTCACTGAAGTGACTTCATCATCGGTGTTAAAAATACTTACCTTTGAGTTGGAGGAACATGTGAAAATCACTTGGGGCAAGCTCTTGTGAATATGGAGGATACGAGAAAACTTCCAAGTTGAATCTTGTCCCAGGCGGAACTCAGAAGATTCTCGCATCCTCCATATTCACCAGCTCTTTTCCCAAGTGATTTTCACATGTTCCCCTGACTCAAAGGTCATCATGGAGGTAAGTACTTTAACACCTTGACGAAGACGAATCAGAAGTAAACAGCTGGTTACGAGCACAGGACCCGACCTGGTAAACACTGTTTTGGAAAAACTTATGTCAAGTCCCCAAAAATGCTTGAAAAAACATGTTGACTATGTAGAACAGTAACAGAAGAATTGTACAATATAAATAAAATTAATTCAACATGATCAATTGTGTGTAATGTTTTTTATAAAACAGGGAAACTTACTTTTTGGACAACTCTCGTATTATTAGTCAACTAAGGAACCAAACTCACTATTTAGCTCATGGTCCCGATAATTTAATCAACGTCTTTCTGCTTATAATCTTAAGGTTTCCACAAATTCAATTGCCGGTTTCAATGTTAAAATTCACAATGAAACATATCTCCACACGTCACTTCTTTGACCAAACTATCAATAGAGTAAATGAACAGCATCTTTCAACAAATTGCAGAATCCAGAGCCTACAATATGTACATCAGCATGTTCAACTTCCATCTCTAATGACAGTGCATCTGTTGTTTACAACAAGAAATAAATTTCATTAACTTTTAGTTTTAATAATTGTACTACGTTATAAAGTCGATACTTTCATAGCAAATGAAATGTATGTCTTGAATTTTCTGCGAATGTCCCCAAAAGTCCGCTTCTTTCTAAATTGCTTTTTCATAACTGATAAACCGTAAGAGATACACAAAATTTTTCTAAAAAAATCTAAAACAGACAATTTATATCACATCACATTTTTACTTTCTCTACTACGTATAGTAATTAGGGGAAGTAATGTATTCCACCCAAAAATTCGATACCGAGATTTCACCGGAAATATATGTTTTGAGACCCCCTGAATTCCAAAAAAGCATTTTTGGAAACATGTCCGTGTATGTGTCTGTGTGTGTGTGTCTGCATAACTCAGAAACGAACAGTCGGATAAACACCAAAGTTGGTATTTAGGTTCAGTATCTTCCAGAGATGCGACACGAAGGTTTTCAAGAAAATCCCCCCACCCTAGATTACGCTTTACATGGAACATTTTTCGAAAATTTTAATTTTCTCAAAAACGGCTCTAACGATTTTGATTAAAATATCATATGTTTAAAACATTTGCATGACAAATGAAATGTATATCTCGAATTTTCTGGGAATGTCTCCAAAAGTATTCTTCATTGTGAACCACTTTTGCATAACTGGTAAACCATAAGAGATAGACAAAATTTTACTACACAAAAAATGTAGATCGCGTTAAAATACACAATTTGTCATGTACATTTTTTGTTGAGTGAACCATTTTCGAGATATTGCTTGTTATTCCCTTAAATTTTCCAATTCTTATACTTTTTCTCAAATTCGTTATTCATTTTTTTTGTCCTGGTAATGCAAAGGGAATGGAATACACCACATAGCAACCAGCTCTTAACATATTTGACTATCGCTTAAAACCTAGCAATTCCCCTCCACCAACAAGAAAATTAGCATAAGATTAACATCTCGTTATCTCGATTAACATGGAGAATATGGTGAATAAGCGTTTGTAAAGATAGTTTCTACAAGAGTAGAGAAATTCATGTGAGTGTAACACATCAGATTTTTTTGGAGTGAACCATTTCCGAGATATTCCTTGTTATTTGTTTGAATTTTCCAATACTTATACTTTTTCTCAAGTGGGAATTCGTTATTCGTTTTTTATGTTCTGGACATACAAAGAGAATGGAAAGCTCCACATAGCAACCAGCTCTTAAAACATTTGACTATCGCTTAAAGCCTACCATATTCCCCTTGCATCTACAAGAAAATTAGCAATAAGATTGACATCTCGATTAACATGAAGTAGATGCGGAATAGGCGTTTGTAAAAATAGTTTGTACAAGAGTAGAGAAAGTCATTTGAGTGTAACACATCAGATTTTTATTCCTATGAATTTTTCAGTACTGCCATTTTTTAAAAGTCCTGTCGGCATTCAGTTGTTTCCCGGGATGCCATGGAAACAGTATGGAATTTTAAGGCCAGCATATAGCGTCCAGTTGTTAAACATTTGACTATCGCTTTTCTCTTTGCACCTATAACGAAATGTGTAATGTAGCTGTTTCCGTAAAGGTTTATTTGGATTAATATGTAGTAGATAGAAAAATAAACTTTCATAAGAGTACTTTGTAAATGTTGGGTGTACGAAGCAAACGATAGGGGGTAGCGCATGTCATGTGAATGTAACCCATTGTTGATCCAAACCACAGTAGCGTATTTGGGGTGCGGATTTTGGAATGTAGCTAATTGCTTTGTTGTTATTCTACAAAAATTAATATCGACATTTGTGTGGGACATTTCTGATTTTATATACTCACATAAAGTAAAAAACATGTGGTGTTAAATGACAATGGTGCGAAATGTAATAGTGATGACACGAAACATTATGGCTTTATTAATTATAAAGTTTTCAAAGTTAGCAATTTACATTACAAGTTCTACCTTAGAACAATCGATGCCGTACGCCTGAGTGGCAGTTAGGTCCTTTTCCTTCTGCGATGGCTAATCGAGATTCCAGAGCGGGACCCCGCTGGTCATTTGATGCGATTCAGCCCCCAGAATCTGCACGTGGATTTCCTTCCAAGAGGTTTGCAGAGAAAAGAATGGCTACTTAACACGCGTCCCGTACCGACGAGGTGCTTGTCCCCATACTGACTCTATTCAGGGAAGATTAAACGGTGAAAATGTATATTTCGTACTTTTATGCAGTTTAGAAATTGAAATGTCCTCTTTAATATACATATTATTATAGGCACAATACTATATTTTAAGTATATTTTTTTAAAAATTACACTGCTCGCATTCAGGAGGTACTGGGTTCAAATCCCGTCACCGATCAATTTGACTGTTTTCTTTTTACGTGGTTTTTCTCAGTCGCCATCGTAAATACCGAATTGGATTATTAACAACACGACCAGAAAATTTCAGCTTAACTCTACAACAATAACATTGAAAATAGCGGGTAAACGCGAATGCTATGCTGTGTGCCCGGCTACTGTAGAAGCAGAAATACAGTTGCCTAACACTAAGGCCTCTGTGGACATGTGTCGAAGCAGTTATACGCATACAAGCAGAGGTACAGTTGCCTAGCACTAAGGTCTCTGTGGACATGTGTCGAAGCAGTTATACGTATACAAGCAGAGGTACAGTTGCCTAGCGCTAAGGTCGCTGTAGACATCTGTCGAAGCAGTTATACGAATCCACCAGAGGTACAGTTGCCTAGTGCTAAGGTCGCTGTGGACACGTGTCGAAGCTGCCATCTGCCCGTCACGCATACAAGCAGAGGTACAGTTGCCTAACACTAAGGTCTCTGTGGACATGTGTCGAAGCAGTTATACGTATACAAGCAGAGGTGCAGTTGCCTAGCGCTAAGGTCGCTGTGGACACGTGCCGAAGCTGCCATCTGTCCGTCACGTATAGAAACAGAGGTATAGTTGCCTAGCACCAAGGTCTCCGTAGAAGCAGTCCTAGTTGAGAATTCCATGGAGTAGAAAAAATAGTTGTTACCCCACCGAATATGCATGTAAAATAAGACAAATGCCGTGGATATTTACTTCCAAACAAGGTAACGATTCAGTAGCTAAGAGAATAAAAGACGCAGCAAAACAAAAAAGAATCGAATCTCTTAATAACCCCGTGCGATATGGATCCGCGGTAAGCTTTAAGGCTCGCATTCCTTAGGTCCCAGGTTCTATTCCCGTTAACAATACACTCTGACATTGGATTTTTCGTATTTTTCCCTAGTACGGTAGATTCTCATCGACCGCAATCCTTTCATTCGCTTTCCTTCTTATCCTTCAGGTGTGTGGTGGCGCCGGAAAAATGGCGCGGATGCTTGCTTAAAGGAAAAAGTACTCGTTTATGGCCCTCTCTAGACAGCTCAAGTGTGGGACGGACCTTAACGCCAGGGACTGTTAAGGTCTTCTGCGCGTCTCTGTGACCTGTAGTTTCCTGTGTTCCTTTACTCTTCCTGAGCGTGGTAGGTACAATAGATCTCTGTAGGCCGCAGTGCACCGTGCTACCTATATATCCCGTAAGGGGGGAAGGTTTCGACCCCTTCAGCTGCCGTGGTGCGGGCTCTGCGTACCCTGAGCACTCGTGGTACTTGTGACGTTACTAGAAGTACGCTGAGCCGAACATTCGAGCCCCTCCCAATGGGGAGTTGTTTGGATTGGGTTGGACTCGGCGGACAGTGTTTCCCGAGACCCTTGGTAGATTGGGTACATCTGTATGGGATTGTGAGACGCCTCAATGTCTTCCGGTACCGCCCTGGATAGCCGGTAGACGGCGTGCTAGATTGCTGTCGGCCCTACCGAGGTTTTCGGTAGTCGCCCGTCTTGGGACGAGGCGCAAGTGGCGTATCCACTTCCATCCTCGCGCAAGCGAGGTATTAGCCTCATGGGAAAATTCCACGGTTTGCAGAGCCACTCGGATGGCGCCGATCCTGGGTCTTCAGAGGGGGCTTGCGCTACGGTGCTTAGACCTTGCATATTCTTGTCCCCCTGTACGCATAGGTCCTTATCGACATGTTCATATTGAAACGTGGTTACAGCTAACCGCCACTGGTAACTGTCATTGTAACGTAACTGCGAACATAATAACGGTTAATGCACTGTAACTGCGACAGTTAAAACCGTTGGACTGAACTGGACCAGTGAAACATAGCACTGCGACCCTCAAGGGAACCGCAGCAGACACCGGATTGCAGAGCGAAGCTGGCACAAGTTGACAGAGACACCCAGAGTTATGTAACAATTCCAGGCTTGACTACCCGGCCACAAGAGAATCGCTCGGAGACGTCCCTCCAGTGGAATCGAGGAAACATTTCCAACGCTCAAGTCTCTGCACACGAGTTTACATTGACACGTCAAGTGCCGGACGCTGACGAACTGCAGCCCAGAAGTCAACCTGAAACATGAAAGGGAAATGAAATGTGAAGAAATACATGGTACAGAATGCCCCATAAGTCTGGAACCATAAGCGAATTATTTACAATGTTTGTTCTTTGTTCACAAATCGCTTGAGTAATGTCTTTGAATACAGAGGAGCGTATTGCTTGTTGACAGCCGTAGTAACAGGTAGGGTGCCCGTGAATTTAATGTTTTGCACCCAGAACGAGCTCCAATTACACACAGTTGTGTGGTCACTGAGACGGGGTCTGTCGCAGACAAGCCGCGTAGTCGATCATCGAGTATCTGATGAGAAGAGAGTGTGCAGTGTCCTGGCATCGTTTTCGAAACGTACTAAGAAATCGATCCGCAGAATGTCAGCAGAGAGAGACATCTCGAAAAGCAGCATCCAGCGCATATTGCACACCAACAAATGGCACCCATACAAGCTGCAGAGGACGATCCGGATCGAAGACAAGAATTTTAGGAATGGGTAGTGCAACAATGCGAGACGGATGGCGAGTTTCTTACCACGGGGCCAATTTTTACATTAACGGAGAAGTGAGTAAATAAAACACGCGATACTGGTCAGCAACCAACCCCAACTGGTTTGATGCATCAAGGAAGAATGTGTTGAATTCCTTTTGGTGTGGTGAGGCATATGGAATAATTGGTCCATTCTTCTTTGACGGAAAAACTTACCTGAGGATGCCCCAGGAGGAAGCTTTTTCCACCTTATTGAACCCCGATGGCCATTATCCCGCTTATTTTCAACAGGACGGTGCTCCAGCCCATTACAGTTTACAGGTTAGCAATTGGCTGGACACGCAATTTCCAGGACATTGGATAGGTTGCCGAAAGCCAGTGGATTGGCCCCCAAGAAGTCCGGATTTGACACCTCTTGATTTTTTTGTGGGGTCACTTGAAAGCAATGGTCTATGCTGTGAAAATACGATCCCTGGAACATCTGAAACGATGTTTGGAGTGTTGTGCCTCGATTAATCGCGACATCCTTAGCAGTGTGATGGATGATTGGAGAAAGTGTCTCCAGTTGTGCATAATAAGACAAGGGCAACACATTGAACATATTTTGTGGTTTTCAGTAATTCACCTATGGTTCGAGAGTTATGGGACACCCTGTAGAATACACTACTGCAGCATTCGCTTTTGTCAACCAGGGAAAATTACGAAAAATGCATGGTCAAAGTGGACGATCGACGGGAATCGAACCCGGGACCTCCCGAATGGGAGCGTTACCACAGCGTTAAAACCGTCACATACTGGGTAAGTGCAGTTGGCCTTGTGTACGTATGTTGACAGTCAGATCTAAGCACTTTCTGCTCTCTTCTCCACCATGTGACTGTTTCTCAGGCGGCCTGACAGGTGCCGATTCCCATCGGAGACAAATTGCCTGTGTGAGGTCTTTCATCGTCGTGGAAAAAGAGAGAACTGCTACCAGGTTACTTTAGCATTAGCTCGAGCGTAAATTCATAGTCTCCAAGTACAGCAAAGGCATAGGATGATAATCTGCTAAAACGAAGTGAAATAAATAGCTTAAATCTGATAAAACCTGGACCATTTATGAATGCCTTTAGAAGCCTTTTCAAGATTTCCAAGGAAATCTCCCCCCAAAGGATGGTTTACATTGAAACTTTCGTCTTTTGTTTTATTTTATCGAAAATAGCTCAACAAGAAATACCTATACCTGAAATGTTAACTGTATAAAAGAATTTATGTGACATAATTTGTGTTTTTAATAAGATCACCATCTTTTATGCAGTAAGATTTTGTCTATCTCTTACAGTTTATCAGTTATACAAAAGTAATTCAGAATGAAGAGGACTTCACGTGTTATTCCCAGAAAATTCAAGATATAATCTTATTTGTCATGAAAATATGTTAAACATACCATTTTATTTAAAATCGTTAGAGCCATTTCTAAGAAAATCAAAATTTACGAAACCTTTTCCATGTTAAGGGTAGTTTGGAGTTGGGGACTTTCTTGAAAATCTTCGTGTCGGATTCTTGGAAGATGCTGAACTAAAATGCCAACTCTGGTATTAACTGACTTTTAGTGTTTGAGTAATTATGTTCACAGACACAAGGACGATTTTCTAAAAAAGTTTTTTTATTCATGGGAACTCAAAACATGTATTTACACTAAAATCTTGGTATAGAATCTTTACATAGAATGCAATACTTCCTCTACTTACTATAGGTAAGCAGAAAAAGTAAAAATTACTGGATAATTCCGACCGATGATTGTTCCACCGCCGAAGGATACTTATATCCATTATATGTTTCACATCCTTTTGTGTGAATATCAGGCGATTTTTCATCCGTTATTAGAAATAACCACGGCTGTACGAAATTGCAGTTCAGGAGTAAAGGGGAGCATTAACTATAAAAATTCTGCTGTGTTACATTCACATGACTTTCTCTACCCGCTATCGTTTATTACTTGGTACACAAATTATCCTTACTAAAGCTTTTTTTTCTATCTACTACATTTTTATCCAAATAATCCTTTGTAGAAATAGCTACATTACACATTTCGTTATACATACAAAGGGAACAGCGACAGTCAAATGTTTAACAACTGGACGCTATATGCTGACCTTAAAATTACACACTGTTACCATGACATCACGAGAAACAACCGAATGCTGAAAGGAATTAAAGAGAATGACCAAGAAATGAACAGTTCGAAACATTAATAACGGATACCTTGGAAATGGCTGATGCCAGAAAGAGCTTATTTGAAATAAATTGTGTATTTTAAAGAGAACTATATTTTTTTATGTAGCACATTTTCATCTAACGCTTAACGTTTACCAGTTATACAAGATGATACAAAATTCCTTCCGAATGAAGAGGACTTCATGAGCTATTCCCAGAAGATTCAAGATAGTTAGCACTTATCCGACTTTTCGTTCTTGAGTTATGCTGTTCTCAGACACACAAACAGACGGGCAGACAGAAACATAGACAGGACATTTTTCCAAAAAATGGGTTATTTGGTTTGAGGACGCCTTAAATATGTATTTCCAGTGAAATCTCGGTACAGAATTTTTGGGTGGAAGCCAATACCTTTTCTACCTACTATGTACGTGGTAGAAAAAGTAAAAAGTCCTGTAGATAATTGAACATCATGCTAAAAACAGGGAGGTAAATTAGAATAATTAATTCGTCATTCGGAATTAAAAAATCTGATGTGTTACACTCAAATGACTTTCTCTACTCTTCTACAAACTATTTTTACAAACGCTTATTCTCCATATGCTTCATGTTAATCGAGATGTTAATTTTATTCCTAATTTTCTTGTAGATGCAAGGGGAGTTGCTAGGCTTTAAGCGATAGTCAAATATTTTAAGAGCTGGTTGCTATGTGGAGTATTCCATTCTTTTTGAATGTCCAGGACATAAAAAAACTCTGATGTGTTACACTCCCATGACTTTCTCTACTCTTGTACAAACTATTTTTACAAACGTTTATTCTCCATATGCTTCATGTTACTCGAGATATCGAGATGTCAATCTTATTGCTAATTTTCTTGTAGATGCAAGGGAAACATGGTAGGTTATAAGCGATAGTCAAATCTTTTAAGCGCTGGTTGCTATATGGCGCATTCTATTCTGTTAGCATATCCAGGACATAAAAAATTGAATAAAGAATTTGAGAAAAAGTATAAGTATTGGAAAATTTAAGGAAATAACAAGCAATATCTCAAAAATGGTTCACTCAACTAAAAAAATGTATATGACATAAATTGTGTATTTTAACGCGATCTACATTTTTTGTGTAGTAAAATTTTGTCTATCTCTTATGGTTTACCAGTTATGCAAAAGTCGTTCACAAAGAAGAATACTTTTGGAGACATTCCCAGAAAATTTGAGATATACATTTCATTTGTCATAAAAATATCTTAAACATATGATATTTTAATCAAAATCGTTAGAGCCATTTTTGAGAAAATTAAAATTTTCGAAAAATCTTCCATGTAAAGGGTACTCTGGGGTGGGGGGATTTTCTTGAAAACCTTCGTGTCGCATCCTTGGAAGATACTGAACCCAAATACCAAGTTTGGTGTTTATCCGAATGTTCGTTTCTGAGTTATGCTGTTCACAGACACACACAGACAGACACACAGACACACACACGGACATGTTTCCAAAAATGCTTTTTTTGGCTTCAGGGGTTTCAAAACATATTTCCGGTGAAATCTCGGTATCGAATTTTTGGGTGGAATACAATACTTCCCCTACTTACTATACGTAGTAGAGAAAGTAAAAATGACTCATTCAACGTAGGATAAGTCAGCTAGTATTTTATACGAGTAGCATGAAATGGCGATGGATAATGCCATATTTATCTTAGCTATATACTCTTGTATAGTTTCTCTACCAAGTACACGAAGTAATGCTAAAGTCTTATTTAAACTGTGCGTAAGTTTAGTAGTGCGATATATGCCATTATGTGCCCCATATGATTAAATTACATTGGTGAACAATTTTTAATACTGGTGCAGTGCAGTTTAACATTGTCTTGCTAAACATTCTAATTATAGACGATGGAAATTAAACTACGTACAGCGATGTAGGAATGGTCGAAAAAAGACACAGGTTACAACCTGAATTACTGATAAATCAAAAGCTTACAGTCCCTACTGTCGAACAGACCTTTCGTCTACATACTTTTTAGTGGCCTAGGTGAACACAAATACGTGTCCACTGGTGTAAGTAAGTAGGGAAAGTATTGCATACCACCCAAAAATTCGATACCGAGATTTCACTGGAAATACATGTTTTGAGGCACCCTGAATAAAAAAAACATTTTTAGAAAAACGTCTGTGTGTGTATCTGTGAACAGATAATACAAAAGTAAAAAGTCGGATAAATACGAACTTGGTGTTTGGGTCCAGTACCTTCCAAAGATGCGACACGAAGGTTTTCAAGAAAATCCCTTCACTATAAACTACCCTTTAGGATTAAGGTTAGAATTGATAGCGGACGGGGACATAGCACGTCGACCTGCGCAGATCTCTTGTGCCTATGCCCTGGACGGGGCGCCCCCGGGAGGGAGGGTTAAGGTGAGAGTAGACAGAGGGCGGCAGAACAGGATCCCTACCGTTTAGAGATTTAAACTTCCCTTATGGGCATTGGTGCAGCCGAGTCCTCACCTCCCATTTGGGACTTTCACATCCCCTGGGAGGCCCGAACCCATTCAGGGGACGAATACTTCCCCTGCCATGCACACGCCGAGACCTCCCGCCGACACTTGCAATCGTGAAAGAGACCAAGCGGATGAAAGGTGAAGTGAAATGAGAATGGAGGTGAAATTGAGGGATAGGGAATTCGGGTGATGTAATTATCCTTTCCAGCATTCGCCTAGCGACCCGGAGAAACCCCGAAAAAACCAAGGGTCAGAAAAGTCGACCACGGGAATCGAACCCACGACTTTCCGACTGCGGGCCACAGACGTTGCCGCCTGAGCCATCCCTCGGTACTAACCTTTATATGTAATATTTTCCGAAATTTGTTATTTTCTAAAAAATGGCTCTGATAATATTGATTAAAATACCATATATTAAAGATATTGATATCTTGAAGTTTCTGGGAATAACTGTTTCCTCTTAATTCGGAAGGAATTTTGTATTATCTAGTATAACTACTAAACTTTAAGCGATAAAGGAAAACGTACTACACAAAAAGTATGGATTTCTTTAAAACACACAATTTATTTCAAATAACTTTTTTTGTGGCATAAGCCATTTCTGAGATATACCTACGTTATTAATAGTGCGAATTGTACATTACTTAGTTTTTCACTTGAAAGTGCTTTCAACATTCAGTTGTTTCTCGCGATGTCATGGAAACAGTATGGAATTTTAAGGCCAGCATATAGCTGTTCTCTTTGTATCTATAACGAAGCGTGTAATGTAGGTATTTCTGTAAATATTTATTTGGTTTAAAATGTAGTAGATAGAAAAATAAACTTGAGCAAGAATAGTTTGTATACCCACTAATAAACGATAGAGGGTATAACATCAGATTTTTCATTTTCGAATGTATTGACCTTAAACAGCTGTTCCTTTCCCAAGGTTGAACGATTCATTTGTGTACCCATCGGAACCCTTATTGCAGATGGAGTTGAAAACCTGTAATTAACAGAGTTAATGGCCGGTGCTAATGACAATTGCGATACGCTGTTACTTCTGTTTATGTGCTGTATTTGACAGTTGGAGTCGTTTAGATGACAAGTGACTGCATTTGTTTTACAAGTTTTCCTACCTTAAATTAATTTTTAGTTTCTCTACACCCAGCAAGATGGCCACGTGTTATAGTGCGAGGGCTCGCATTCCGGAGGTCCTAGGTTCGATACCTGGGACCGGTCACCGACTAGGGGTTTTTCGTGGTTTCCCTGGTTGGCAAGGCGAATGCTGGTTGACTACGAATTCCCTTTCCCTCATTTCGCTTCCCCTTTCATGATGCAGGTAGTCTTAGGAGGCTGTGTAGTGTCGGACAAATGGCGCTTGCTCGTTGGAAAGTTCTTCTCGGCCCTGCCAGGTCCCGCCAGTGTAACCGGGTCGTCAGTCATTTCGTTAGGACCTCTGCGCGTCTCTGTCGGCCAATCTTCTTGCGGGATATAGCCTTCTGGAGGTGGTAAGCGCAAAACATCCGCAACGGAGAGAACTCGACCCACCCGAGGCGCTCAGGGAGGGCTGTCATCTGGTGCTATCTCATTTTATTTCCCATATATCCTTCATCCTATCACGTTCTAATAAACTCCGAAGTATTCCTTCTAGCTCCCCATACATAACATAAAACAGTGCTCCTGATAGCATCCATACAAATCCTTCCCTTCCAAATTTATCACAACAGTCCAAATATTTCTCCCTCCCCCTATCATTTTTACTTTCTCTACCTCGTATCTACTACCCATTCCA
This sequence comes from Deroplatys truncata, assembly GCA_030765065.1. Classification (NCBI taxonomy): domain Eukaryota; kingdom Metazoa; phylum Arthropoda; class Insecta; order Mantodea; family Mantidae; genus Deroplatys; species Deroplatys truncata. The sequence goes on along the minus strand of CM060989.1, from coordinate 10,608,213 downwards.
AACCAGAATTCCCTCTGATGTAAACAGAAGCACGTGCTTCGGCTTGTCACGAACCCAAGAACACACTCTTACGCCAACGTAAATAGTTCCTTAATACGTGTATTGTATTATGAAATATTAGAGCAAGAAAGGTATAGAACTGCACATTTTATTGCGGTTATTATAAGAACTCATCGTTAAAGGTAATGGATATATACTAGCTGTTAAGAGATTACAAAATATTATTTTCGCCTGCTATTGCGCTAACGACGAGAGCATCTTGCTTGTTAATACCAACCGTATGCATGACTGCCACTCTCTTACACACACAAGAAATGCAGCAATGAATTCCCAGAGGTGCTCTCTGAGTACCGAATAAACACTTTGCGTAACACAGGATATATGATAAGCGAAGTCATTCATAATACACTAACACACATATGCTCAGCCCAGGTAAAATCTTGTGATTTAGTCAGTTGGTATTTGAGTTTACATGGCAGAGGAAGGTGCGTGTAGTGCGAATAAACTGTTCAAACACAGAAGCGGGAAACAGTTAAAAAGTGGCTAAAACAAACAATACTTCATATATTCAACTCACTATTACAAAAATACCCACACTTGCATTATTGCGTATTACGAAACTAATATCGGATTTTACAGGCGTTTCAGTGAGAAGTGTAACGAAAGCGAGCAGGGAATATAAACAGACATAATACAACATAGAAGAGGATAAAATGTGGGAACTTGTTTTAAGTGCGACAGTGCTGTGGAATTGTGGATAAGGTTGTCATTATTTTGGAGAGTAGTTCTGATTCTGATATGGCAGCTAAGTCATCTTCGGAGGATTCAGATTTGGGTGTTGCACTTTTGCCCGAGGATTGTGTTTAACGTAAGTAAAATCTTCATTGCCGCATATTTATAAAATCGATTGTTACCTCAGGTTGCATTTTGAATCATGATTCTCACGCAGGGCGCCTTTATATAGATTAAATAGTGTTCAACAAGCACGTGGGAGGGGATTGCGAACTACTTTCACGCGGATAATACATAGAGTTTGTTTTCAGTGAAAGGCACTCTGGTTTGGAATGGACAGTAGTAGGTAGAGAAGGTATTGCATTCCACTCAAAAACTCGATACGGAGATTTCACCGGAAATACATGTTTTGAGGACACCCGAATCCCCCCAAAAAAGCATTTCTAGGAAAAGGTCCGTTTGTGTATGTAAACAGCATAACTCTGAAATGAAAAGTCGGATAAATGCATACTTTGTGTTTGGGTTCAGTACCTTCCAAAGATGCGACACACAGATTTTCAAGAAAATTTCTCGGCTACACAGATTTCTTGTGCCTATGCCCCGGACGGGGCGCCCCGGAAGGGAGGGTTGAGATGAGAGGAGACAGAGCGCGGTAGGACAGGCAGAGGGCAGGATTCCTACCATTTACAGATTTAAACTCCCCGGATGGACACTGGTGCAGCCGGGACCGCCCCCATTTCGTGGGACGAAGGTTTACATAGAGCATCCTTTTCCCCTGACATGCACACGCCGAGACCTCCCGCCGACACATATGAAAGAGACCAAGGGATGGAAGGTGAAGGGAAATGAGAATGGAGGTGAAATGGAGGGACAGGAAATTCTGGAGATGTAATGATCCTTCCAGCGACCTCCGAAAAACCCATGCGTCAGGAAGATCGGCCACGGGAATCAAACCCACGATCTACTGAATGCGGACCACAGACGTTACCGCCTCAGCCATCCCGCTCAGTACCATACATTAAAGATGTTTTCATGACATAAAATATACATCTTGAATTTTCTGGGAGGAGCCTTTGAAGTTTTCATTCTGAAGGAATTTGTTATAATCTTGTATAACTGGTAAACGTTAAGCGATAGACGAAAACGTACTACACAACAAATGTAGATCTCTTTAAAACAACACAATTTATTACGAATAACATTTTCGTAGCAACAACCATTTCTGAGATATTCGTTATTAATGGTTCGAATTGTTCAGTGCTTAGCTATTCCTTCAGTTGTTTCTCGCGATGTCATGGAAACAGTATGGAATTTTAAGGCCAGGGTGTAGCGTCCAGTTGTTAAACATTAGAAAAAAAAATCTGATGTTACACTCACATGACTTTCTCTACTCTTGTAAATCTATTTTTATAAACGCCTATTCTCCATATGCTTCATGTTAATCGAGATATCGAGATATCAATCTTATTGGTAATTTTCCTGTAGATGCAAGGGAAATATGGTAGCTTTTAAGCGATAGTCAAATATTTTAACGTTGGTTGCTATGTGGCGCATTCCATTCTCTTTGCATGTCCAGGACATAAAAAATGAATAACGAATTTGAGAAAAAGTATAAGTATTGGAAAATTTAAGGAAATAACAAGCACTATCTCGAAAACGGTTAACTCAACAAAAGAAATGTATATGACATAAATTGTGTATTTTAACGCGATCTACATTTTTTGTGCAGCAAAATTTTGTCTATCTCTTATGGTTTACCAGTTATGCAAAAGTCGTTCACAATGAAGAATACTTTTGGAGACATTCCCAGAAAATTCGAGATATACATTCATTTGTCATGACATTATCTTAAACATATGATATTTTCATCAAAATCGTTAGAGCCATTTTTGATAAAATTAAAATTTTCGAAATCTTCCATGTAAAGGGTAGTCTGGGTGGGGGATTTTCTTGAAAACCTTCGTGTCGCATCCCTGGAAGATACTGAACCTAAATACCAAGTTTGGTGTTTATCCGACTGTTCGTTTTTGAGTTATGCTGTTCACAGACACACAGAGATACACACAGACATGTTTCCAAAAATGCTTTTTACTTTCTCTACTACGTATAGTAAGTAGGGGAAGTATTGCATTCCACCCAAAAATTCGATACCGAGATTTCACTGGAAATACATGTTTTGAGACCCACTGAATCCAAAAAAAGCATTTTTGGAAACATGTCCGTGTGTGTGTCTGTGTGTGTGTGTCTGTGTGTGTGTGTGTCTGTGTGTGTGTGTCTGTGTGTCTGTGAACAGCATAACTCAAAAACGAACAGTCGGATAAACACCAAACTTGGTATTTAGGTTCAGTATCTTCCAGAGATGCGACACGAAGGTTTTCAAGAAAATCCCCCCACCCCAGACTACCCTTTACATGGAACATTTTTCGAAAATTTTAATTTTCTCAAAAATGGCTCTAACGATTTTGATGAAAATATCATATGTTTAAGATACTGTCATGAGAAATGAAATGTATATCTCGAATTTTCTGGGAATGTCTCCAAAAGTATTCTTTATTGTGAACGACTTTTGCATAACTGGTAAACCGTAAGAGATAGACAGAATTTTACTTCACAAAAAATGTAGATCACGTTAAAATACACAACTTATGTCATATACATTTTTTTTGTTGAGTGAACCGTTTTCGAGATATTGCTTGTGATTTTCTTAAATTTTTCAATACTTATACTTTTTCTCAAATGCGTTATTCATTTTTTTTATGTCCTGGACATGCAAAGAGAATGGAATGCGTCACATAGCAACCAGCGTTAAAATATTTGACTATCGCTTAAAACCTACCATATTCCCCTTGCATCTACAAGAAAATTACCAATAAGATTGACATCTCGATATCTCGATTAACATGAAGCATATGGAGAATAGGCGTTTGTAAAATTAGATTGTACAAGAGTAGAGAAAGTCATGTGAGTGTAACACATCAGATTTTTTTGGATTCAGGAGGTCTCATAACATGTATTTCCGGTGAAATCTCGGTATCGAATTTTTGGGTGGAATGCAATACTTCCCCTACTTACTATACGTAGTAGAGAAAGTAATAAGCTTACGTAAGAATAAATTGTATACCTAGTGATAAAGGGTAGAGGTCATGTGAGTGTAACACATAAGATTTTTAATAAAACTATTATATATCGTACTTTTAAAGAACCCTTATTTCTAAAACTATCCTAAAACGCTTGCATATGTATATTTCCAATTATTTGACCAACTTCCTTCCAAAATCCTAATCTAATCTCGAAATTTCCACGGTTCCCCCATCCCATTTTCCCCCAAATATGTCCTATACTTTAACCATTGGAATTTCCTATACTCCCAGCTTGATAATCTTGGAGAGAAGTGTTTGCTGTGAGTTCGTCTCAGCAGCATTTATTAGCCAAGTTTTGGTATAAACAGAAACAGTTATTCAGCAAGTGTGTGGGGGAGTTACAGGAAGCCACATTAGCATTTAAAGGAAATGGAGGGCAAAGCGTCCTTTCAGAATCAGTGACCGTGTGTAACCCTTAAACTTATTTCCTCTCCATCCAAATGAGTAAATTGTGCGGTAAATGAGGTGTCTGTGGTAATGTTCTTACACTTGCTCTGAATAAATACTCTGGTTACAAAACGAACAAACAATCTGATATTAGATTCACATGACTTTTTATTAGTGGGTATACAAAATATTCTTACTAAAGCTTATTACTTTCTCTACTGCGTATAGTAAGTAGGGGAAGTACTGCATTCCAACCAAAAATTCGATACCGAGATTTTACCGGAAATACATGTTTTCAGGCCTCCTAAATCCAAAAAAAGCATTTTTGGAAACATGTCCATGTGTCTGTCTGTCTGTGAACAGCATAACTCAGAAACGAACAGACGGATAAACACCAAACTTGATATTTAGATTCAATATCTTGCAGAGATGCGACACGAAGGTTTTCAAGAAAATCCCGCCACCCCAGATTACTCTTTACATGGAACATTTTTCGAAAACTTTAATTTTCCCAAAAATGGCTCTAACGATTTTGATTAAAATATCACATGTTTAAGATATTTCAGGACAAATAAAATGTACATCTTGAATTTTCTGGGAATTTCTCCAAAAGTATTCTTCATTGTGAACGACTTTTGCATAACTGGTAAACCATAAGAGATAGACAAAATTTTACTACACAAAAAATGTAGGTCGCGTTAAAATACACAATTTATGTGATATACATTTTTTGTTGAGTGAACCGTTTTAGAGATATTGCTTGTTATTGCCTTAAATTTTCCAATACTTTTTTCAAATTCGTTAATCATTTTTTATCTCCTGAACATGCAAAGAGAATGGAATGCGCCACATAGCAACCAGCTGTTAAAATATTTGACTATCCCTTAAAGCCTACCATATTCCTCTTGCATCTACAAGAAAATTAGCAATAAGATTAACATCTCGATATCTCGATTAACATGAAGCATATGGAGAATAAGCGTCTGTAAAAATAGTTTGTACAAAAGTAGAGAAAGTCATGTGAGTGTAACAAATCAGATTTGTTGTTGTTAAGGTACTCTCAAAACATACATTTCCGCTGAATCTCGACATCGAATTTTTGGGTGGAATAGAATATGTACTTCCGATACCTAGAGAGAGTAACCAACAAAAATGTAATTTTTTTGTGTTAGGGGAAAATTTAATACCTCATGAAATCATAATTTTAAATAAATATCCGTAAGGTTTGAAGTTACCCAGTGCCGGGCCGCTGTGGGCTAGAGCGTGGAGTTGTGGTCATGGCCACGAAATGTTCCAGGGTTCGATCCCACCCATGTGGGTGCGATAGACAATGGTCCTGGCCTATTGAGGCAACTTTCCGGCTGGGGATGCGTGATGCTGTCCGCATCACTTCTCCGTATGATCGTCCAGCACTATCGTGGACGTGAGGCTGGGTGTTGGTTTGATTGGCCAGGATTTATTTATTTATTTACTCGAGCATTCCGAACTTTTAATTGTTCCACCTTTAAAGGTTAGCTGCTTGTTGACAGAGCTCGGCGCTACAAAGTTCAAAATAGGCACTATCAGTGTTGATAAGCATGAAGTAGTCAGAATCATTTATTCATTTAAAACTTAAAAACACACGACGGAACAGCATAGAAATATCCCATATATTAAATTTACTAAATTCCACTATTATCTTAATGAAGTGTAAACATTTTTTTTTAAATTTACACTCTTCATTATTGTATATTTTTTTTGTGGCAAATACGATTGTCAAATTTTAAGTAATTTCTCTCTTGAATACGTTTTACACTCCGACGCTGGTTTGTAATTATTATTGCATCTGTTATGTATTATTGCTGAACAGGCTATTGTTTTAGGCAGGCGTCTTAGGTCAGTACTGTGTTTTCGACCACGTATTAAGGAACAAAGCGATAAGTTAATACCAAAATGATAGATAAACTAATAGTTTTTTTATACTTGACCATATACAGTAGACTTTATTGTGCTAATTAGCCACTATTTTATTATTACACGAAACAATGCAACTAGTGATGTTAGGAAAGGAAAGACGGTGTTACAAACTTCCTCAGGCACTTGTCAACAATGTCTCATTGGCTTAGAGAGCGAAATATTAAAAAAAAATCTGATGTGTTACACTCACATGACTTTCTCTACTCTTGTACAAACTATTTATACAAACTGTTATTCTCCATCTACTTCATGTTAATCGAGATAAACATTTGCAGACTCTATCTTATTGCTAATTTTCTTGTAGATGTAAGGGGAATATATATTTACAAGGGCAATATAGAAATACAGTAGCCTTTAAGCACATACATATCTCTTAATAGCTGGTTGCTAGGTGCAGCACCATTCCCTTTGCCACAGATTAATACTCTTTGCATATCCAAAACAAAAAAAAAATGAATAACGAATTCCCATTTGAGAAAATAAGTATTGAACAATTTAAGGGAATAACAAGCAATATCTCCAAATGGTTCACTTAACAAAAGAAATGTATATGACATAAATTGTGTATTTTAACGCGATCTACATTTTTTGTGTAGTAAAATTTTGTCTATCTCTTATGGTTTACCAGTTATGCAAAAGTCGTTCAAATAAAGAATACTTTTGGAGACATTCCCAGGAAATTCAAGATATACATTTTATTTGTCATGAAAATATCTTAAACATATGATATTTTAATCAAAATCGTTAGAGCCATTTTTGAGAAAATTAAAATTTTCGAAAAATGTTCCATGTAAAGGGTACTCTGGGGTGGGGGAATTTTGTTGAAAACCTTTGTATCGCATCTCTGGAAGGTACTGAACCTAAATACAAAGTTTGGTGTTTATCCGACTGTTCGTTTCTGAGTTATGCTTTTCACAGACACACACACACGGACATGTTTCCAAAAATGCTTTTTTTTATTCAGAGGGTCTCAAAACATGTATTTCCGGTGAAATCTCGGTATCAAATTTTTGGGTAAAAACAGTTCTTTAACCTACGAAAAGACACACTCTGTGAAAATAGGCAATTATAGGCACTATAAAATTAATATATTTTACTGCAGTAACATTAGTAGTAGATATGATACTAGTGTCAAAAGTAGGGTTTTATTTCGCAATCCCACAAACGAAATAAAGCAACTTTTAACACGTGTGGCATATAGTGATTTTTTAACAGCGCTCGAATTTGTAAAATATCAATAAAATAATATATTTCTGAAACTGAGAGAAATAACGTTTAGAACGAGATCAACTCACGTGTATAGCGAGCTGTCACATGTTTTGTTGATTCCCTGGCAGTCATTTTCAGTGAAATTATTTTCAACTTGTTTTTCCTTACACCAGGCAATGAAGCGATTAAATGCTATATCATATTGGTTTCTGGATTTTTTGGGTAAGAACTTCTAGTGTTATTCTTTCTGCTGCTTCTGTAATTTCACTTCCATTTCAGTTTCTTCTGAATTCATAATTTCCGTATAGATTAACTCTACAACACATTGCAATAAATTGAAGTATGACGATTTGTATTGCGAACAGATATGCGAGTGCCATGAGATATTAATAATGTAAAAAGACATAATGAAAAGTAAAACCTAATCAAACCAAGTCGAGTTATTAAACATGTGCAAGTACAAAGGGTAATGGACATGTGATTGGGCTTGTAACAAAAGTTGATCACAATGGAGTGGTATACAATTTTTATAGTACTAGTGCGAAAGTGTAAAGCTTTTAGTTGGTGTGCTCTAGGTTAAAAGTTATACTTTTAGGCCATGCTGTCTAAAATATATATTTACTTATGCAAAGCCTACGATTCTAAACAAAGAAACAAGATAGGCAAATGTCGAGCTTCACTTATAGGTCGGGGGGAGGTTAAAGAAATGGGACGTTCTGCCGATGCTTCACATCACTGTTGTAACTATCCAACTGTAGAGGCAGGACTAAAGACACAAAAGCATTGCAACAAAAATGCTGTGTTTGTAAATTGCTGTGACAGGCCACGTGCAGCGGGTGTGAAAACAAATGTTTGCATATAACTAGCGATAGCATTTCACATACATGCGGTATTATCATGGTATATCTTCCAAAAGTTAATTCACACTTTTTAGTGTATTTCATAACCTTCTCTCTCCCATCTATCTCTTCAAGGAGAAAAGTTCCTCGCTGATTGAGTTTCATAGTACACATTATTTCTTTTGAAGGTTTACAAAGACAACTAGCGGCTTTAATTATTTTATAGGGAGATCAATCACACAAAATCATCATCTCGAAACTGTGCTTTTTAACGCACCTCTTACAGAAGTGGAATAGGAATTTAGTTTTTGAGTTATCACATGTAAACAAAATCCTATTAAATTTTTATACACTATAAAATTGTTGTGTTCACAGCAGTGACGTGACACTTGCTTCTCGCGTATCAGCCCACTTCCTCTTTAAGACACCCCATTTGATAACTTAGCAGCTAAAGGTAAAAGACAAGTAGAGTGGAAGTTTCAATACTATAGAAGGGTAGATGCTGTGCGGCGTTGAACCTGACAGTGACGTTTCTACAGCTCTAAATTATGTTTACAAAAGGTGATCAGCTGTCGTGGATTAAAATCGAGGTTTCCCTTGGAAAAAATGCATCTGAATTTGTTCTCAGTCATCATGCGGTGTGTTACATACTAAAGAAATGTTATAACCCGAGGAAGCGGCCCCGACTCACCGACGTACAGAAATTATACTGCTGCTATCCACCTCGACAGATACCGCAACGACGGTGACGCAGTTCTGCAGCGTATTGTCGCCATCGATTAGACGTGGGCACGAGCTTAGGAGCCTGAATGGCGTCATCAAGGTTCGCCACGTCTATAGAATGCTCAACAGGAACCCAGTCGGGATTATGTTGATTGTGGCATACGTTTGTGAGGGTGTCATTCTTACGCATACTGTGCCTCAAGGAGAAACTGTCAACGCAGAGTACTATTGCCGATTTCTACAGCACCATCTGCGTCCGGCTGTGCGCTGAAAACGTCCACGTTTATTGGGAGACAGTCTTCCTACCGTGTCGCATGATATCCTCCGTACTCACCTGACATGATTCCTTGTGACTTGGACCTGTTTCCTAAGTTGAAAGAGTCCCTCCGGGGCATCCGTGGTACCTGTGCTTGGAGAGTAGGGCGTTCCGTCGCTGTCATTAACAACCAACATCTTGCCTGCATCCTAGGGCTCCCCGACATTTGGCAAAAGGTGCTAAACTTTCCTGCTGATTATATTGTAAGAATGTAATGCAGTTGTACTTGTATGTTCAATAAGATATTTTCTTTACATGCTGCCGCTACTTCTTTTACAGCCCTAGTGGAAGTAAATACCTATCTAATCTGTTACACCATAAATTAGGTGCTATTAACACTGCTCCCAGTATACGAGGTTTCCAAATTGCATAGTGGACTACCGAAGCTTTCGCAGGATTATACCTAACTTGCAAAACTGAAGATGGACTCCCAAATCCCTTGAGTGTTATGTAGAACTAATTGACTCTACTTAGCTAACCAGGCCTCTCTTTAATTACATTCTCCTGTTACCCTTGAAATTTCGCTCAAATCAGCTCTGCGTAATTATGGACACAACCGTAAGCATACTTTAATCATATTAGGCTTGAAGCTTACAGTAACTAGTGATGTATCAAATTTTGTAGCGTTAACTATCCTTTGTTATCGGTTTCAATTTTCAAATATCTACTTACGTTTTTCAAGTGGTAGGTCTTAATTCGTTTTTACTTTCTCTGCCACGTACATAGAATGCAGAGAAAGCCAAAATTTGGGTACCGATATTTCACCGCAAATACATGAATACAAAAGAAAAAACTTTCTCTACTCTTGTACAAACTATTTTTACAGACGCTTATTCTCCATCTATTTCATGTTAATCTTATTGCTAACTTTCTTGTAGATGCAAGGGGAATTGGTAGGTTTTAAGCGATACTCTTAAGAGCTGGTTGCTATGTGGCGCATTCCATTCTCTTTGTATGTCCAGGACATAAAAAACAAATAACAAATTCCCATTTGAGAAAAAAGTATAAGTATTGGAAAATTTAAGGGAATAACAAGCAACATCTCGGAAATGTTTCTCTCAATAATAAAAAAAATACATATGACATAAATTGTGTATTTTAACGCCATCTACATTTCTTGTGTAGTAAAATTTTGTCTATCTCTTATACTTTACCAGTTATGCAAAAGTCGTTCACAATGAAGAATACTTTTGGAGACATTCTCAGAAAGTTCGAGATATACGTTTCATTTGTCATGAAAATATCTTAAACATAGATATGATTTTTTAATCAAAGTCGTTAGAGCCGTTTTTGAGAAAATCCCCCACCCCAGATTACCCTACACATGGAACATTTTTCGAAAATTTTAGTTTTCTCAAAAATGGCTCTAACGATTTTGATTAAAAAATCATATGTTTAAGATATTTTCATGACAAATGAAATGTATATCTCGAATTTTCTGGAAATGTCCCCAAAAGTATTCTTCATTGTGAACGACTTTAGCGTAACTGGTAAACCATAAGAGATAGACAAAATTTTACTACACAAAACATGTAGATCGCGTTAAAATACACAATTTATGTCATATACATTTTTTTGTCTTGGATATGCAAAGAGTATTAATCTGTGGGAAAGGGAATGGTGCTGCACCTAGCAAGCAGCTATTAAGAGATATGTATGTGCTTAAAGGCTACTGTATTTCTATATTGCCCTTGTAAATATATATTCCCCTTACATCTACAAGAAAATTAGCAATAAGATAGAGTCTGCAAGTGTTTATCTCGATTAACATGAAGTAGATGAAGAATAAGCGTTTGTAAAAATAGTTTGTACAAGAGTAGAGAAAGTCATGTGAGTGTAACACATCAGATATTTTGCCTCTGTGTGCTTATTTTGCGGATTCAAAAAGCACAAACTCGCTCTCTGTTCAGATCATTAATGGATTTTCTCGCTTTAAAGGAGTCGGTCTCCATGTAACCTGTTGTTTGGATTCCGGACTATTGTGTGACAGCTGCGTTTCATCATTTTAACAATGCAGCTCAAAGGCTCGCCTACTTCCTCAGCGTGAAGTTGCAAAAGTACAAAGCTGATTCTCTTTGTGTTCGTCACCTCCCTCTTTATGGGGAGAGAAGAGACAACGTTTTCTATTTTAATCAGATTTCATTCCGCAAGTCCTTCATTATTAGACTAACATGGTGTCATTTAACAGAAATCCTGAATATGCTAGTGACATTACCTCTACATTTCAGACTGAGCGGGATGGCCTAGGAGGTAACGTCTGTGGCCGCATTCGGGAGCTCGTGGTCGGTTCTATTCCCACGGCCGACATCCTGATACATGGGATTTTTGGAGGTCGCCAGGCGAATGCTGGGAAGAAACATTACATCCCCGAACTTTCTGTCCCTCCATTTCATCTCCATTCTCATTTCACTTCATGCAAGTCTCATCGTGTGCATGACAGGGGAAAAGGTTGCTCTGAACAAACCTTCTGTCCCGGAATGGAGGCGGTCTCCATGTCCCGGACACCCAAGGGGGTGTGTAAGCCCACAGGGGAGGGGGGCCAAGTCAAGTCACCAGGGGTTCAAGACCCCCCCCCCCACGAACTCACGGCGAGGGCATCAGTTGAGTGACTCTCCTAATATTTTGACGCACATCATACCCCTCAAAAGGCGAAGACTACCGAAAAGCCTCGGTAGGACCGACAGTGAATCTAGTGCACAGTCTACCGACTATCCAGGGCGGCACCGGAGGACCCTGAGGCGCCTCACAACCCCGCATCACCCAGACGTACCCAATCACAAATGGCTATCGGGAAACACAGCACCGCCGAGTCCAACCCAGTCTGAACAAATTCCAAATGGGAGGGGCTCGCACGTTCAGGCCGACGTACTTATAGTAACGTCAGAAGCACTAAGAGTACTGGGGTTCGCAGAGCCCGCACTATGATTGTTGAAGGGGGAGGGGAACCGACTGCATCAACTGCTATCCGGGGACTTAAGATCTATAACCGGTAGGGATGCTGTCACCTGTTGGGGCCGCTCTCTGTCGCCTCTCAGCTCATTTCTCCCTCCCGGGAAGGTACAAAGGATCTGCTTAGATCGGAAATGCATAAACCCATTCGCTCCTATCCTATCTATATTTCAATGAACACTTGACCGGCGTAACCGGGACTTTTCTTGGCACCGGGAAGCAGCCTGAAGTCGTACATTCATAGCACCTCAGTTTCAAGATTTCTCATCCAAATTATAACTACATTATTATACCTTACGTTGCTATAGTTAGGTTTTTAAACTCCAGTGACTAATAATTACTTTAATTTACCTGCCCCCGTTATTTACGAAAGTATTGCACAATGATGTTCAGAGTGAAACATCGATGGAACTTCTGACTTCCTTACCCTTCCCCTCATAATAACATATAAGATACACAATTTTCACATAATGCAAAAACCATGAGTATATATAGAGTGTTTCAGAAATACTTTTACAAACCTCGGGAATGGGTTCCTTACACCACAACAAGGAAAAAAGTTCATATGAACATATGTCCCAAAATCCTTTGTTTTCCCGTTAGGAAGTGTTCAACACAGTGGTACACTTATAACACACAAAACTCACAATAAATGCTCGAAATGTCCTCCTCTTGCTTCTATGCATGCCTGTACTCGTCAAATCATGGAATGTCGCAACCTGTCAAAAACTCCGGGATGTTGTCAAATGGTTTCGCAGGCTTCCATGACACGTCGAGGAAGCGTTTCTGCATCCGGGATGGCTGCTCCATAAACCAATGTTTAAGATGCCCCCAGAGGTAAAAATCCACAGGATTGAGGTCGGGAGAACGTGCAGGCCATGGAACTGGTCCTCCTCTGCCTATCCATCTGTCATGGTAGATACCAGTCAGTGAATCTCGAACAATGCGACTAAAATGTGCCGGAGCCAGGCACTTATCAGCAAGGCGAGGATAAACAGCGAAAAAAGTTGGATGACTCGGTTGTCTTCGGTCTGGAAACTAAATCTGATAGAGCCGTGCAGCCTCGCGTCCATTACCATTCGCGCAACAATACATAAAAATCGTGTCTGCCTGTTCACGAAATAAATATCCAGCCATGGTGGAACGAAACACGTGCAGTTAGTTCACTACATGTACACAATTGAAACGTTGAAGACAGACAAATGACAAACGTAAACAAGTTTCCATGGCAACACATCGCCATCTACCGTATGTAGTACAATGGGTCAATGCCTTCTATAAATGCATAGAGAAATGAAGTTTTGAGGTTGGACCCCGAAGGCCGTTGAACTCACACTTTCATTGTGACAGGAATAACGCGAAAACCAAGGATTATGGGACATAGGTTCATATGAACTTTTTTCCTTCTTTTGGTGTGAGGAACCCACACCCGAAGTTTGTAAAAGTATTTCTGAAACATCTTGTATAACGAAGAAATATTCCGCGCTCTCAGGCCACCAAGATAATCTTTTTGGAAAAGACAGTCTGAGACTACCGAGAAAAAATGTCTGATGTGATATATTCACATGACTGTCTCTATCCTTTAAGTGAGTATACACACTATTCTTACTCAAGCTTACTTTTGTATCTACTACATTTTAATCCAAATAAATCTTTACAGAAACAGCTACATTACATTTCGTTATAGATACAAAGAGAACAGCGATAGTCAAATGTTTAACAACTGAACGCTATATGCTGGCATTAAAATTCCATACTGTTTCCATGACATCGCCAGAAACAACTGAATGTTGACCAGACTTTAAGAGAATGACCACGAAACGAACAATTTGAAACATTAATAACGCATACATCAGAAATGGAGTATGCCACAAAAAATTTATTTGAAATAAATTGTGTGTTTTAAAGAGATCTACATTTCTCGTGTAGTACGTTTTCGTCTTCGCTTAACGTTTATCAGTTATACAAGATTATACACAATTTTTTTCCGAATGAAGAGGACTTCACGGGCTATTCCCAGAAAATTCCAGATATAGGTCTTTTTTGTCATGTAAGTATCTTTAATATATAATATTTTAATCAAAACCGTTAGAACAATTTTCAGAAAATTAAAATTTTGAAAAGTGTTCCATGTAAAGGGTAGTTGGAAGTAGGGGATTTGTTTTGAAAATCTTTGAAAGGTATTGAACCTAAATACCAGGTGTGGTATTTATCCGACTTTTACTTTTTGAGCTATGCCACTCTCAGACATACACTCGGACCTTTTTTTTTTTTTTTTAAAAAAAATACCTTTTTTTGATTCAGTAGGCCTGGAAACATATTTCTGGTGAAATCTCGGTATCGAAGTGGAATGCAACACTTCCCCTACTTACTATACGTCGAAGATAAACTAATAAGCTTGAGTAAGAACACCCGCTAATAAACGATAGAAGAAGAGAAAGTCATGTGGATGTGTCACATAGATTTTTAACATTAAAACTACAATAATCACATATCTTCATATGGAAAATATTGTAAATTATGTCCAAACATCTCTCACAACTTTTAATAAAATTTGTATTAACAAGGCCATGTTAATAAACCCATGCGGGTGAATAGAGCGATCATTAACATTATCCAATGCACAAATTAGCTCTTCTCACATTATCACAATTCCTCAACTGCAGTTATTTTATAGGTTTTAATTTTCAAAGTTTGGTGACGTACAAAGCAGAGATTTTCGAACTTCCTGATTCTTGTGCAAGCTTTCTCAGAGATTTCTTTGGACTTCGTACTAACCATTCTCCGATGTCATCGAGTTTTTTCTTTTAAGAACACAATGATTTACTTTCAGTTTCTCATAAAGAATCAATCTCGTTTCCGAAAATCTATTCAAAAAATTACAAAGTGTTTCCCTATGACGCGAACGAGCAACAGGGAATGGCTCTACAAGAGTCTTTGTTACATACGAATCATACATGAAGATTCTTTGTGCTGGTATTATAACAGCAGAGAATCTGTCTCACTTCTCTACAAGAGTTTGTTGTTACATACGAATCATACATGAAGATTCTGTGTACTGGCATTATAACAGCAGGGAATCTGTCTCACTTCTCTACATGAGTTTGTTGTCACATAGGAATCATACATGAAGATTCTTTGTGCTGGCATTATAACAACAGGGAATCTGTCTCACTTCTCTACAAGAGTTTGTTGTTACATACGAATCATACATGAAGATTCTTTGTGCTGGTATTATAACAGCAGGGAATCTGTCTCACTTCTCTACAAGAGTTTGTTGTTACATACGAATCATACATGAAGATTCTTTGTGCTGATATTATAACAGCAGAGAATCTGTCTCACTTCTCTACAAGAGTTTGTTGTCACATACGAATCATACATGAAGATTCTGTGTGCTGGCATTATAACAGCAAGGAATCTGTCTCACTTCTCTACAAGAGTTAGTTGTCACATAGGAATCATACATGAAGATTCTTTGTGCTGGCATTATAACAACAGGGAATCTGTCTCACTTCTCTACAAGAGTTTGTTGTCACATTGGAATCATACATGAAGATTCTGTGTGCTGGCATTATAACAGCAAGGAATCTGTCTCACTTCTCTACAAGAGTTAGTTGTCACATAGGAATCATACATGAAGATTCTGTGTGCTGGCATTATAACAGCAGGGAATCTGTCTCACTTCTCTACAAGAGTTAGTTGTCACATAGGAATCATACATGAAGATTCAGTGTGCTGGCATTATAACAGCAGGGAATCTGTCTCACTTCTCTACAAGAGTTTGTTGTCACATAGGAATCATACATGAAGATTCTGTGTGCTGGCATTATAACAGCAGGGAATCTGTCTCACTTCTCTACAAGAGTTAGTTGTCACATAGGAATCATACATGAAGTTTCAGTGTGCTGACATTATAACAACAGGGAATCTGTCTCACTTCTCTACAAGAGTTTGTTGTCACATAGGAATCATACATGAAGATTCAGTGTACTGACATTATAACAACAGGGAATCTGTCTCACTTCTCTACAAGAGTTTGTTGTCACATTGGAATCATACTTGAAGATTCTGCGTGCTGGCATTATAACAACAGGGAATGTGTCTCACTTCTCTACAAGAGTTTGTTGTCACATAGGAATCATACATGAAGATTCTGTGTGCTGGCATTATAACAGCAGGGAATCTGTCTCACTTCTCTACAAGAGTTACTTGTCACATAGGAATCATACATGAAGATTCTGTGTGCTGGCATTATAACAGCAGGGAATCTGTCTCACTTCTCTACAAGAGTTTGTTGTCACATAGGAATCATACATGAAGATTCTGTGTGCTGGTATTATAACAACAGGGAATCTGTCTCGCTTCTCTACAAGAGTTTGTTGTCACATAGGAATCATACATGAAGATTCTGTGTGCTGATATTATAACAACAGGGAATCTGTCTCACTTCTCTATAAGAGTTTGTTGTCACATAGGAATCATACATGAAGATTCTGTGTGCTGATATTATAACAGTAGGGAATCTGTCTCACTTCTCTATAAGAGTTTGCTGTCACATAGGAATCATACATGAAGATTCTTTGTGCTGATATTATAACAGCAGAGAATCTGTCTCACTTCTCTATAAGAGTTTGTTGTCACATAGGAATCATACATGAAGATTCTGTGTGCTGATATTATAACAGTAGGGAATCTGTCTCACTTCTCTATAAGAGTTTGCTGTCACATAGGAATCATACATGAAGATTCTTTGTGCTGATATAACAGCAGGGAATCTGTCTCGCTTCTCTACAAGAGTTTGTTGTCACATAGGAATCATACATAAATATTCTGTGTGCTGGCATTATAACAGCAGGGAATCTGTCTCACTTCTCTACAAGAGTTGGTTGTCACATAAGAATCATACATGAATATTCTGTGTGCTGGCATTATAACAGCAGCGAATCTGTCTCACTTCTCTACAAGAGTTTGTTGTCACATAGGAATCATACATAAATATTCTGTGTGCTGGCATTATAACAGCAGGGAATCTGTCTCGCTTCTCTACAAGAGTTTGTTGTCACATAGGAATCATACATGAAGATTCTGTGTGCTGATATTATAACAGTAGGGAATCTGTCTCGCCTCTCTACAAGAGTTAGTTGTCACATAGGAATCATACATGAAGTTTCAGTGTGCTGACATTATAACAGCAGGGAATGTGTCTCACTTCTCTACAAGAGTTTGTTGTCACATAGGAATCATACATGAAGATTCAGTGTACTGACATTATAACAACAGGGAATCTGTCTCACTTCTCTACAAGAGTTTGTTGTCACATTGGAATCATACTTGAAGATTCTGCGTGCTGGCATTATAACAACAGGGAATGTGTCTCACTTCTCTACAAGAGTTTGTTGTCACATAGGAATCATACATGAAGATTCTGTGTGCTGGCATTATAACAGCAGGGAATCTGTCTCACTTCTCTACAAGAGTTAGTTGTCACATAGGAATCATACATGAAGATTCTGTGTGCTGGCATTATAACAGCAGGGAATCTGTCTCACTTCTCTACAAGAGTTTGTTGTCACATAGGAATCATACATGAAGATTCTGTGTGCTGGTATTATAACAACAGGGAATCTGTCTCGCTTCTCTACAAGAGTTTGTTGTCACATAGGAATCATACATGAAGATTCTGTGTGCTGATATTATAACAACAGGGAATCTGTCTCACTTCTCTATAAGAGTTTGTTGTCACATAGGAATCATACATGAAGATTCTGTGTGCTGATATTATAACAGCAGAGAATCTGTCTCACTTCTCTATAAGAGTTTGTTGTCACATAGGAATCATACATGAAGATTCTGTGTGCTGATATTATAACAGTAGGGAATCTGTCTCACTTCTCTATAAGAGTTTGCTGTCACATAGGAATCATACATGAAGATTCTTTGTGCTGATATAACAGCAGGGAATCTGTCTCGCTTCTCTACAAGAGTTTGTTGTCACATAGGAATCATACATAAATATTCTGTGTGCTGGCATTATAACAGCAGGGAATCTGTCTCACTTCTCTACAAGAGTTGGTTGTCACATAAGAATCATACATGAATATTCTGTGTGCTGGCATTATAACAGCAGCGAATCTGTCTCACTTCTCTACAAGAGTTTGTTGTCACATAGGAATCATACATAAATATTCTGTGTGCTGGCATTATAACAGCAGGGAATCTGTCTCGCTTCTCTACAAGAGTTTGTTGTCACATAGGAATCATACATGAAGATTCTGTGTGCTGATATTATAACAGTAGGGAATCTGTCTCGCCTCTCTACAAGAGTTTGTTGTCACATAGGAATCATACATGAAGATTCTGTGTGCTGGTATTATTACAGCAGGGAATGTGTCCTGCTTCTTTACAAGAGTTTGTTGTCACATAGGAATCATACATGAAGATTCTGTGTGCTGATACTATAACAGCAGGGAATCTGTCTCGCTTCTCTACAAGAGTTTGTTGTCACATAGGAATCATACATGAAAATTCTGTGTGCTGGCATTATAACAGCAGGAATCTGTCTCACTTCTCTTCAAGAGTTTGTCTTCACATAGGAATCATACTTGAAGATTCTTTGTGCTGGCATTATAACAGTAGTGAATCTGTCTCGCATCACTACAATTGTTTGTTGTCACATAGGAATCATACATGAAGATTCTGTGTGCTGACATTATAACAGCAGGAATCTCTCTCGCTTCTCTACAAGAGTTTGGTCACATGGGAATCATACATGAAGATTCTTTGTGCTGACATTATAACAGCAGGAATCTGTCTCATTTCTCTACAAGAGTTTGTTGTCACATGGGAATCATACATGAAGATTCTGTGTGCTGGTATTATAACAACAGGGAATCTGTCTCGCTTCTCTACAAGAGTTTGTTGTCACATAGGAATCATACATGAAGATTCTGTGTGCTGGTATTATAACAACAGGGAATCTGTCTCACTTCTCTACAAGAGTTTGTTGTCACATAGGAATCATACATGAAGATTCTGTGTGCTGATATTATAACAACAGGGAATCTGTCTCACTTCTCTATAAGAGTTTGTTGTCACATAGGAATCATACTGAAGATTCTGTGTGCTGGCACTATAACAACAGGGAATCTGTCTCACTTCTCTACAAGAGTTTGTTGTCACATAGGAATCATACATGAAGATTCTGTGTGCTGGTATTATAACAACAGGGAATCTGTCTCGCTTCTCTACAAGAGTTTGTTGTCACATAGGAATCATACATGAAGATTCTGTGTGCTGATATTATAACAACAGGGAATCTGTCTCACTTCTCTATAAGAGTTTGTTGTCACATAGGAATCATACATGAAGATTCTGTGTGCTGATATTATAACAGTAGGGAATCTGTCTCACTTCTCTATAAGAGTTTGCTGTCACATAGGAATCATACATGAAGATTCTTTGTGCTGATATTATAACAGCAGAGAATCTGTCTCACTTCTCTATAAGAGTTTGTTGTCACATAGGAATCATACATGAAGATTCTGTGTGCTGATATTATAACAGTAGGGAATCTGTCTCACTTCTCTATAAGAGTTTGCTGTCACATAGGAATCATACATGAAGATTCTTTGTGCTGATATAACAGCAGGGAATCTGTCTCGCTTCTCTACAAGAGTTTGTTGTCACATAGGAATCATACATAAATATTCTGTGTGCTGGCATTATAACAGCAGCGAATCTGTCTCACTTCTCTACAAGAGTTTGTTGTCACATAGGAATCATACATAAATATTCTGTGTGCTGGCATTATAACAGCAGGGAATCTGTCTCACTTCTCTACAAGAGTTGGTTGTCACATAAGAATCATACATGAATATTCTGTGTGCTGATATTATAACAGCAGGGAATCTGTCTCACTTCTCTACAAGAGTTGGTTGTCACATAAGAATCATACATGAATATTCTGTGTGCTGGCATTATAACAGCAGCGAATCTGTCTCACTTCTCTACAAGAGTTTGTTGTCACATAGGAATCATACATAAATATTCTGTGTGCTGGCATTATAACAGCAGGGAATCTGTCTCGCTTCTCTACAAGAGTTTGTTGTCACATAGGAATCATACATGAAGATTCTGTGTGCTGATATTATAACAGTAGGGAATCTGTCTCGCCTCTCTACAAGAGTTTGTTGTCACATAGGAATCATACATGAAGATTCTGTGTGCTGGTATTATAACAGCAGGGAATCTGTCTCGCCTCTCTACAAGAGTTTGTTGTCACATAGGAATCATACATGAAGATTCTGTGTGCTGATATTATAACAGTAGGGAATCTGTCTCGCCTCTCTACAAGAGTTTGTTGTCACATAGGAATCATACATGAAGATTCTGTGTGCTGGTATTATTACAGCAGGGAATGTGTCCTGCTTCTTTACAAGAGTTTGTTGTCACATAGGAATCATACATGAAGATTCTGTGTGCTGATACTATAACAGCAGGGAATCTGTCTCGCTTCTCTACAAGAGTTTGTTGTCACATAGGAATCATACATGAAAATTCTGTGTGCTGGCATTATAACAGCAGGAATCTGTCTCACTTCTCTTCAAGAGTTTGTCTTCACATAGGAATCATACTTGAAGATTCTTTGTGCTGGCATTATAACAGTAGTGAATCTGTCTCGCATCACTACAATTGTTTGTTGTCACATAGGAATCATACATGAAGATTCTGTGTGCTGACATTATAACAGCAGGAATCTCTCTCGCTTCTCTACAAGAGTTTGGTCACATGGGAATCATACATGAAGATTCTTTGTGCTGACATTATAACAGCAGGAATCTGTCTCATTTCTCTACAAGAGTTTGTTGTCACATGGGAATCATACATGAAGATTCTGTGTGCTGGTATTATAACAACAGGGAATCTGTCTCGCTTCTCTACAAGAGTTTGTTGTCACATAGGAATCATACATGAAGATTCTGTGTGCTGGTATTATAACAACAGGGAATCTGTCTCACTTCTCTACAAGAGTTTGTTGTCACATAGGAATCATACATGAAGATTCTGTGTGCTGATATTATAACAACAGGGAATCTGTCTCACTTCTCTATAAGAGTTTGTTGTCACATAGGAATCATACATGAAGATTCTGTGTGCTGATATTATAACAGTAGGGAATCTGTCTCACTTCTCTATAAGAGTTTGCTGTCACATAGGAATCATACATGAAGATTCTTTGTGCTGATATTATAACAGCAGAGAATCTGTCTCACTTCTCTATAAGAGTTTGTTGTCACATAGGAATCATACATGAAGATTCTGTGTGCTGATATTATAACAGTAGGGAATCTGTCTCACTTCTCTATAAGAGTTTGCTGTCACATAGGAATCATACATGAAGATTCTTTGTGCTGATATAACAGCAGGGAATCTGTCTCGCTTCTCTACAAGAGTTTGTTGTCACATAGGAATCATACATAAATATTCTGTGTGCTGGCATTATAACAGCAGGGAATCTGTCTCACTTCTCTACAAGAGTTGGTTGTCACATAAGAATCATACATGAATATTCTGTGTGCTGGCATTATAACAGCAGCGAATCTGTCTCACTTCTCTACAAGAGTTTGTTGTCACATAGGAATCATACATAAATATTCTGTGTGCTGGCATTATAACAGCAGGGAATCTGTCTCGCTTCTCTACAAGAGTTTGTTGTCACATAGGAATCATACATGAAGATTCTGTGTGCTGATATTATAACAGTAGGGAATCTGTCTCGCCTCTCTACAAGAGTTTGTTGTCACATAGGAATCATACATGAAGATTCTGTGTGCTGGTATTATTACAGCAGGGAATGTGTCCTGCTTCTTTACAAGAGTTTGTTGTCACATAGGAATCATACATGAAGATTCTGTGTGCTGATACCATAACAGCAGGGAATCTGTCTCGCTTCTCTACAAGAGTTTGTTGTCACATAGGAATCATACATGAAGATTCTGTGTGCTGGCATTATAACAGCAGGAATCTGTCTCACTTCTCTTCAAGAGTTTGTCTTCACATAGGAATCATACTTGAAGATTCTTTGTGCTGGCATTATAACAGTAGTGAATCTGTCTCGCATCACTACAATTGTTTGTTGTCACATAGGAATCATACATGAAGATTCTGTGTGCTGACATTATAACAGCAGGAATCTCTCTCGCTTCTCTACAAGAGTTTGGTCACATGGGAATCATACATGAAGATTCTTTGTGCTGACATTATAACAGCAGGAATCTGTCTCATTTCTCTACAAGAGTTTGTTGTCACATGGGAATCATACATGAAGATTCTTTGTGCTGACATTATAACAGCAGGAATCTCTCTCATTTCTCTACAAGAGTTTGGTCACATGGGAATCATACATGAAGATTCTTTGTGCTGACATTATAACAGCAGGAATCTGTCTCATTTCTCTACAAGAGTTTGTTGTCACATAGGAATCATACATGAAGACTCTTTGTGCTGACATTATAACAGCAGGAATCTGTCTCATTTCTCTACAAGAGTTTGGTCACATGGAATCATACACGAAGATTCTTTGTGCTGACATTATAACAGCAGGAATCTGTCTCATTTCTCTACAAGAGTTTTTTGTCACATAGGAATCATACATAAATATTCTTTGTGCTGACATTATAACAGCAGGAATCTGTCTCATTTCTCTACAAGAGTTTGGTCACATGAGAATCATACATGAAGATTCTTTGTGCTGACATTATAACAGCAGGAATCTCTCTCGCTTCTCTACAAGAGTTTGGTCACATGGGAATCATACATGAAGATTCTTTGTGCTGACATTATAACAGCAGGGAATATGTCTCATTTCTCTACAAGAGTTTGGTCACATGGGAATCATACATGAAGATTCTTTGTGCTGACATTATAACAGCAGGAATCTGTCTCGCTTCTCTACAAGAGTTTGTTGTCACATGGGAATCACACATGAAGATTCTTTGTGCTGACATTATAACAGTAGTGAATCTGTCTCGCTTCTCTACAAGAGTTTGTTGTCACATAGGAATCATACATGAAGATTCTGTGTGCTGGCATTATAACAGCAGGGAATCTGTCTCACTTCTCTACAAGAGTTTGTTGTCACATAGGAATCATACTTGAAGATTCTTTGTGCTGACATTATAACAGCAGGAATCTGTCTCACTTCTCTTCAAGAGTTTGTTGTCACATAGGAATCATACTTGAAGATTCTTTGTGCTGGCATTATAACAGTAGTGAATCTGTCTCGCATCACTACAATTGTTTGTTGTCACATAGGAATCATACATGAAGATTCTGTGTGCTGACATTATAACAGCAGGAATCTCTCTCGCTTCTCTACAAGCGTTTGGTCACATGGGAATCATACATGAAGATTCTTTGTGCTGACATTATAACAGCAGGAATCTGTCTCATTTCTCTACAAGAGTTTGTTGTCACATGGGAATCATACATGAAGATTCTTTGTGCTGACATTATAACAGCAGGAATCTGTCTCATTTCTCTACAAGAGGTTGGTCACATGGGAATCATACATGAAGATTCTTTGTGCTGACATTATAACAGCAGGAATCTGTCTCATTTCTCTACAAGAGTTTGTTGTCACATAGGAATCATACATGAAGATTCTTTGTGCTGACATTATAACAGCAGGAATCTGTCTCATTTCTCTACAAGAGTTTGGTCACATGGGAATCATACACGAAGATTCTTTGTGCTGACATTATAACAGCAGGAATCTGTCTCATTTCTCTACAAGAGTTTGTTGTCACATAGGAATCATACATAAATATTCTGTGTGCTGGCATTATAACAGCAGGGAATCTGTCTCGCTTCTCTACAAGAGTTTGTTGTCACATAGGAATCATACATGAAGATTCTGTGTGCTGATATTATAACAGTAGGGAATCTGTCTCGCCTCTCTACAAGAGTTTGTTGTCACATAGGAATCATACATGAAGATTCTGTGTGCTGGTATTATTACAGCAGGGAATGTGTCCTGCTTCTTTACAAGAGTTTGTTGTCACATAGGAATCATACATGAAGATTCTGTGTGCTGATACTGTAACAGCAGGGAATCTGTCTCGCTTCTCTACAAGAGTTTGTTGTCACATAGGAATCATACATGAAGATTCTGTGTGCTGGCATTATAACAGCAGGAATCTGTCTCACTTCTCTTCAAGAGTTTGTCTTCACATAGGAATCATACTTGAAGATTCTTTGTGCTGGCATTATAACAGTAGTGAATCTGTCTCGCATCACTACAATTGTTTGTTGTCACATAGGAATCATACATGAAGATTCTGTGTGCTGACATTATAACAGCAGGAATCTCTCTCGCTTCTCTACAAGAGTTTGGTCACATGGGAATCATACATGAAGATTCTTTGTGCTGACATTATAACAGCAGGAATCTGTCTCATTTCTCTACAAGAGTTTGTTGTCACATGGGAATCATACATGAAGATTCTTTGTGCTGACATTATAACAGCAGGAATCTCTCTCATTTCTCTACAAGAGTTTGGTCACATGGGAATCATACATGAAGATTCTTTGTGCTGACATTATAACAGCAGGAATCTGTCTCATTTCTCTACAAGAGTTTGTTGTCACATAGGAATCATACATGAAGACTCTTTGTGCTGACATTATAACAGCAGGAATCTGTCTCATTTCTCTACAAGAGTTTGGTCACATGGAATCATACACGAAGATTCTTTGTGCTGACATTATAACAGCAGGAATCTGTCTCATTTCTCTACAAGAGTTTTTTGTCACATAGGAATCATACATAAATATTCTTTGTGCTGACATTATAACAGCAGGAATCTGTCTCATTTCTCTACAAGAGTTTGGTCACATGGGAATCATACATGAAGATTCTTTGTGCTGACATTATAACAGCAGGAATCTCTCTCGCTTCTCTACAAGAGTTTGGTCACATGGGAATCATACATGAAGATTCTTTGTGCTGACATTATAACAGCAGGGAATATGTCTCATTTCTCTACAAGAGTTTGGTCACATGGGAATCATACATGAAGATTCTTTGTGCTGACATTATAACAGCAGGAATCTGTCTCGCTTCTCTACAAGAGTTTGTTGTCACATGGGAATCACACATGAAGATTCTTTGTGCTGACATTATAACAGCAGGAATCTCTCTCGCTTCTCTACAAGCGTTTGGTCACATGGGAATCATACATGAAGATTCTTTGTGCTGACATTATAACAGCAGGAATCTGTCTCATTTCTCTACAAGAGTTTGTTGTCACATGGGAATCATACATGAAGATTCTTTGTGCTGACATTATAACAGCAGGAATCTGTCTCATTTCTCTACAAGAGTTTGGTCACATGGGAATCATACATGAAGATTCTTTGTGCTGACATTATAACAGCAGGAATCTGTCTCATTTCTCTACAAGAGTTTGTTGTCACATAGGAATCATACATGAAGATTCTTTGTGCTGACATTATAACAGCAGGAATCTGTCTCATTTCTCTACAAGAGTTTGGTCACATGGGAATCATACACGAAGATTCTTTGTGCTGACATTATAACAGCAGGAATCTGTCTCATTTCTCTGCAAGAGTTTTTTGTCACATAGGAATCATACATAAAGATTCTTTGTGCTGACATTATAACAGCAGGAATCTGTCTCATTTCTCTACAAGAGTTTGGTCACATGGGAATCATACATGAAGATTCTTTGTGCTGACATTATAACAGCAGGAATCTCTCTCGCTTCTCTACAAGAGTTTGTTCACATGGGAATCATACATGAAGATTCTTTGTGCTGACATTATAACAGCAGGGAATATGTCTCATTTCTCTACAAGAGTTTGGTCACATGGGAATCATACATGAAGATTCTTTGTGCTGACATTATAACAGCAGGAATCTGTCTCGCTTCTCTACAAGAGTTTGTTGTCACATGGGAATCATACATGAAGATTCTTTGTGCTGACATTATAACAGCAGGAATCTGTCTCGCTTCTCTACAATTGTTTGTTGTCACATAGGAATCATACATGAAGATTCTTTGTGCTGACATTATAACAACAGGGAATCCGTCTCACTTCTCTACAATTGTTTGTTGTCACATAGGAATCATACATGAAGATTCTGTGTGCTGACATTATAACAGCAGTGAATCTGTCTCACTTCTCTACAAGAGTTAGTTGTCACATAGGAATCATACATGAAGATTCTGTGTGCTGGCATTATAACAGCAGGGAATCTGTCTCACTTCTCTGCAAGAGTTTGTTGTCACATAGGAATCATACATGAAGATTCAGTGTGTTGGCATTATAACAGCAGGGAATCTGTCTCACTTCTTTACAAGAGTTTGTTGTCACATAGGAATCATACATGAAGATTCTGTGTGCTGGCAATATAACAGCAGGGAATCTGTCTCGCTTCTCTACAATTGTTTGTTGTCACATAGGAATCATACATGAAGATTCAGTGTGCTGACATTATAACAGCAGGGAATCTGTGTCACTTCTCTACAAGAGTTTGTTGTCACATAGGAATCATACATGAAGATTCTGTGTGCTGGCATTATAACAGCCGGGAATCTATCTCACTTCTCTACAATTGTTTGTTGTCACATAGGAATCATACATGAAGATTCTGTGTACTGGCATTATAACAGCACTAACACACAGAAACCATCGTCCCACGACGTATCAACCTCTATACAGAATATACTTCCGTCAGTTAATTATTACTTGTCACACGGAGAGGGAACGGAACCAATTAAAAACAGCGCAGTTCTGGGCAAGCAATTCTTGGTAATACGGCCACACGTCTAAACGTTAATGCATATCTTTCACCAGGAATATAAATTAACTTGGCACTTAATAAAATAGATAGCTATGTTTATTATAACTTACTCGTTCACAAGGAAATATTTGCAAAATGTTGTCTTCTGAATGGCTTTTAGTTTGACAGTGCTAGATACATGTTTAACCATTGTATCGGCAAAACGTTTAAACGGGGTGCGTTGTTTCGCCTATTCGCCTATAAAAATAACACAAGCAACGACCCAAAGTGAGGAATTTTTCTCATAAAAGGAGTAAAACATAAATGTATACATTTGGTATTCATTCTGTATGGCACATTGCATAGTTCTGTATCGCTGTTGCATTTTTTTGTGCTCTTTCGTATAGTATTTTTTATCTGTGTGATTTTCTATCCAATTAATTGCACATACAGAGCAATTTAAACTTGGTGTATATAGTGCAACAGCTAAAATAAACGAATAAGTGCATAACTAACAGTTTTAATTTCAGCCGCTGCGGCGCGTAACTAGAACTGTGCTTCTATATGTCAGCATTCTGTTATGTTTTGTTTTTCGATGTTCAGAGCTACTTACACTGTTCATATTGCCTTTCAGTGGAATGCTATTGCTTTTCTGTTTTTCTTCATTTCCAGTCATGGTGTATTGTAATTATGCCACTACCTATAATAATGGTTATGCATTGCATTCACATGATTTTGTCTACCTATTCTTCAATAAAATAGTTGTAGAAATGGTATTATTACATATAAATATTTTAAAATTCAAATCAATATCAAGGAATATCTGAAATGGTTAACTCCACAAAGAAACAAAATTATTTGACATAAATTGTGTGCTTTCTCGAGATATACATTTTTTGTGTATAAGATTTTGTCTATCTCTTACGGTTTACCAGTTATACAAAAGTCATTCAGCATGAAGGGGAATATGGTTGTATTTAAGCGATAAGCAAATCTTTTAAGAGCTGGTTGCTATGTGGAGCATTCCATTCTCTTTGTATGTTCAGGACATAAAAAAAATGAGAAAAAGTATTGGAAAATTTAAGGGAATAACAAGCAATTTCTCGAAAATGGTTCACTCAAAGAAAAAATGTATATGACATAAATTGTGTATTTTAACGCGATGTACATTTTTTGTGTAGTAAAATTTTGTCTATCTCTTATGGTTTACCAGTTATGCAAAAGTCGTTCACAATGGAGAATACTTTTGGAGGCATTCCCAGAAAATTCGAGATATACATTTGATTTGTCATGAAAATATCTTAAACATATGATATTTTAATCAAAATCGTTAGAGCCATTTTTGAGAAAATTAAAATTTTCGAAAACTTTTCCTTGTAAACTGTATTCTAGGGTGGGTGGATTTTCTTGAAAATCTTCGTGTCGCATCTCTGGAAGATAGTGAACCTAAATACCAAGTTTGGTGTTTATCCGACTGTTCGTTTCTGAGTTATGCTGTTCACACACACACATACACACACACACACACGGAAACACACACGGACATGTTTCCAAAAGTACCTTTTTTGGATTCAGGGAGTCTCAAAACATATTTCCGGTGAAATCTCGGTGTCGAATTTTTGGGTGGAATACGTTACTTCCCCTACTTAGTATACGTAGTAGAGAAAGTAAAAAGGGTTATGCGTTACATTCACATGATTTTCTCTACCCATTTTTCAACATAGTATTTGTAGAAATGGTATTATTATATATAAGTATTTTAAAACTCAAACCACTAAGAAGGAATATCTAAAATGGTTAACTCCACAAATAAACAAAGTTATTCGAAAGCAATTGTGTGCTTTCTCGAGATCTATATTTTTTGTGTAGTAAGATTTTTTCTATCTCTTACAGTTTACCAGTTATACAAAAGTCATTCAGAATGAAGAGGACTTCACAGGCTATTGCCAGAAAATTCAAGATATACATTTCATTGGTAACATAAATATCTTAAAAATAATACATTTTAATCAAAATCGTTAGAGCTTTTTTTTTTAGATAAAATCATAATTCTCCATGTAAAGGGTAGTTTGGGATGGGTTGTCGCACCCTTGGAAGGCCCTGAGTTTAAATACCAACTTTCTATTTAACCGTGTTTTCGTTTTTGAGTTACGCTATACACAGACAGACACACAAACACGCGGACCTATTTCTAAAATTGCCTTTTGTGGTAAAGAGAACCTCAAAACATGTATTTCCGATGGAATCTCGGTATTGAATTTTTCGAGGGGGCGCCCCTACAAGAGAGGAGACACCTGGCGGCCAGAACCAGGAGTGACGGCACAGCAATGACAGGGTCACTACAGTTTCCAGATTGAGACGCTCCGATCGGTTAGGCAGTTCGTTTACCCCCGGTAACCAACCGAATGCCGAGGGACAAAGAAAGTCCCACAGATTCTTCTTCCCTAACACGCCGCACCGAAACACCATCGCCGACTCTTCCAACTCTGTAACGGACGTAAAGGAGGTACAGGAAATTCGGTCCAGGACCCGGGAAAACCTAAAAAAAACGTCAGAGTGAGAGGTTCTCAGGAATCGAATCCGGGACCGCGTTACCACGTCGCCACCTCACTCGGTTTCATCTACTAAGTACGTAGTAGAAAAAGTAAAAATACTTGCATTACGTGAGTGCATTTTAAGGTTATAATTTAACAAAGCTTGATACTAAGGAGTGACTCGCATCACACTGTGTTTACTTTTTCTGCTGCTTAGTATAATAAGTAGAGGAAGTAATGCATTCCATCGAAAATACACATTTTGAGGCTGCCTGAATCCAAAACAAAAATACAGTTTTAGAAATGTGTATATCTGTGAAGAGAGTAGCTCAAAAACAAAATTTCAATTAAATTAAGCTCAACGTTTCCAAAAGCTGCGACATGAACACTTGTGTTGAACAATTTAAACCATTAATAACGGATATCTCGGAAATGGCTTATGCCACAAAAAAAGTTATTTGAAGTAAATTGTGTGTTTTAAAGAGATCTACATTTTTTGTGTACTACATTTTCGTCTATCGGTTATCGTTTACTAATTATACAAGATTATATAAACTTCCTTCCGAATGAAGAGGACTTCACAGGTTGTTCCCAGAAAATTCAAGATATACGTTTTATTTGTCATGCAAAATATTTTAAACCCGTGGTATTTTAATTAAATTCGTTTCAGCTGTTTTTGAGGAATTTAAAAATAACGAAAAATTTTCCATGTGAAGGTTAGTTTCTGGTGCAGGGATTTTCTTCAAAATCTTTGTGTTGCATTTTTGGAAGTCCCTGAACTTAAATACAGAAAGTGATATTTAACCGACTTTTCGTGTTTCAGTTATGCTGCATGTATTTCTAGTGAAACCTTGCATCGATTTTTGGGTTGAGTACAACAGTTCCTGTTCTTATTCTAGGTAAGCATGTAAAGGTACCAACTAGCTGAGGCAGTCGGCCAACAGTACTTCTACCAGTGACCTTTGGGAGGGGTGGGGAGAGACCCGAAGGAATACCACCTTCATATGTCGATACCCGGCCCTGCCCACAAGCCACCAACCTCCGGGACAGAGCCTACCAGCGACGCCAAAAAGAAATCTCTACATTGCGCAAGCCACCGTCTAGCAGAACACCGTCGCCTGGTCCTACAACCCTGAAACAGATGACAGGGAAGATGGTGGGTACAGGAGATGATACAGAGGAGAGCCGTGGTAGGAGAGGATTCACCTACCGACCCAGGAAAACCACGAAAAACCCATCGGCCAGAGTGAGCGGTCGCCGGAAATCGAATTCGGGTACTCCCAATGCAGGTCACAGACGTTCTCGCCTAAGCCATCCCGCATGTTCAGTAAGTATCTAGTAGGGAAGGTAATACATGGTCCATAATGAAAACCCTATATCCAGTTATTACAGACACCAAATTTATGTTGGTAGGCATGGGTTTCCTTGGAAATAAATTTTTACTTTCTTTACTACGTATAGTAAGTAGGGGAAGTATTGCATTCCACCCAAAAATTCGATACCGAGATTTCACCGGAAATACATGCTTTGAGGCCCCCTGAATCCAAAAAAAGCATTTTTGGAAACATGTCTATGTGTGCCTGTGAACAGCATAACTCAGAAACGAACAGTTGGATAAATACCAAACTTGGTATTTAGGTTCAGTATCTTCCAGAGATGCGACACGAAGGTTTTCAAGAAAATCCCCCCCACCCCAGATTACAGTTTACAAGGAACATTTTTCGAAAATTTTAATTTTCTCAAAAATGGCTGTAACGATTTTGATGAAAATAACATATATTTAAGATACTTTCATGAAAAATGAAATGTATATCTCGAATTTTCTGGGAATGTCTCCAAAAGTATTCTTCATTGTGAACGACTTTTGCATAACTGGTAAACCATAAGAGATATACAAAATTTTACTGCACAAAAAATGTAGATCGCGTTAAAATACACAATTTATGTCATATACGTTTTTTTTTGTTGAGTGAACCATTTTCGAGATATTGCTTGTTATTCCCTTAAATTTTTCAATACTTATACTTTTTCTCAAATTCGTTATGCATTTATTTTTGTCCTGGTAATGCAAAGAGAATGGAATACTTCACATAGCAACCAGCTCTTAAAATATTTGACTATCGCTTAAAGCCTACCAATTCCCCTTGTACCTACAAGAAAATTAGCAATAAGATTAACATCTCGATTAACATGAAGCATATGGAGAATAAGCGTTTGTAAAAATAGTTTGTACAAGAGTTGAGAAAGTCATGCGAGTGTAACACATCAGATTTTTGTGTTAGAATTTTAAATTTCTTCTGTGTAAATATGTAGAAAACACGTGATCATGCAAAACCCGAGCAGGGTGGTTTCAGCCCCCGAATTTTCTGTCCCTTCATTTCGTTCCCTACATTATTTCATTCCTTTTTTCGCTTTATTGATCGATAGTGTCGGCGATGGTGTTTTGGTGCAGCGTGGTAAGGTAAAAAGATGCTATCTGTGAACTCTCTCTAAGTCCTTTAGAAAGCTTTCGGGTAGCTACCGGGGTCTCCGAGAACCATTGAGGGGTATTGGACTCCCTATCTTGGAAACTTAGGGACCTTGTCATTGCTGAATCGTCGCTCCTGGATCCGGCCGTCCAATGTCTTCTCTCGCCCAATCCTTCCTCTAGGGTAGGACTCCTTGTATAATATCCCCACTGTATCGGAGCCGAGTCACCTCCGCAAACGAAGATAACATTATGCAAAAATACGTTTCTACAGTCTGAAGCCAGCAGCTTGTTGTTACTGTACGTAGAAATCATGCACAAACCCTCTCTCAATCGATTTTTTGGCACGCGGTGACGCATTGTAACAGATAGTCACCAATGTTACCTCCGAGATCTAGAACTTACAAGTTGTAGAAGTGGTCGACCCCCAACTGAGATCTTCAATATCTTGCTGCTGTGCGTCAACCGCACGCCGTCTCGCTTCAATTGTCTTGCCCAGATGGACACAAACACTCCAGGCTGCTGCTCTCTTCCAGCAAAATTAAGCACAGTATGGGAGCTTCTCTCTTTGTGCGCAAATTACTACAGAGAATAACTCATTTCACCCAAAACAGAATACTCTTAATTCTTACTTTCTCTACCATGTACGCCTCATGAATAAATAACCATTTTTAGAAAAAACGTTTGTGTATGTGTCTGTGAAAAGCATAACTCAAAAACGAAAAATAGGATAAATTATAAATTTGGTCTATTTATTTTCAGTACCTTCCAAAGATGCAACACGGAGATTTTCATTCAAAATCCCCCCGCCCAAGACTACCCTTTACACGGAACAGTTTTCGAAAATTATTGTTTTCTCAAAAATTGCTCTAACGAATTTGTTTCAAATGTTATATGTTTAAGATATTTTCAATGCAAATTAAATGTATATCTTGAATTTTCTGTGAATGCCCCCAAAAGTGTTCTTCATTCTGAATGACCTTGGCATAACTGGTAAACCGTAAAATATAGACAAACTTTTACCACACAAAAATGTGGATCTCATTAAACCACACAACTTATGTCATGCTTATTTTTTTGTCGACTGAACCATTTCCGAGATATTCCTTGCTATTCGTTTTTTATGTTCTGGACATACAAACAGAATGCAATACTCCACATAGCAACCAGCTCTTAAAACATTTGACTATCACTTAAAGCCTAGCAATTCCCCTTGCACCTACAAGAAAATTAGCAATATGATAGTTTTTACAAATATTTATCTGGATTAACATGAAGTAGATTGAGAATAAGCGTTTGTAAAAATAGTTTGTACAAGAGCAGAGAAAGTCATGTGAATGTAACACATCAGATTTTTAGAAAAATGTCCATGTGTGTCTGTCTACCTATCAACAGCAAATCTCAAAAACGAAAATTTGGATAATTACTAAAATTGGTATTTACGTTCATTATACTTTTAATTATTTTTCTTTGGTGTTATTATATAAATTAATTATACTTTTAATAGACCTTAGCCTGGTCTTAGGCAAGTTCTTTTTTAATATAGAGTCAACTGAAAAATTCAACACCACAGCAAGGATTTCAACACGGTTCTCCCGCTCTCCGTGCGGTTGCTCTAACCATTGAGCTAACTGTGACAACATGCATCTCCCTCGAGATGACAAACTTAGCGGCGACCTGCTTATTGCAAGTACTTCAGTGCTGGGTGCTTATATATTATTATTATTATTATTATTATTATTATTATTATTATTATTATTATTAAGGGTTTTAATTATTTTTCTTTGTTGTTATTATATAAATGAATTATAATTTTAATAGACCTTAGCCTGGAGAGCAACTGCACGGAGAGCGGGAGAACCGTGTTCAAACCCTGGCTGTGGTGTTGAGTTTTTTAGTTGACTCATTATACTTTACCTGGAACATTTTTCGAAGTATTTGATTTTCTAAAAGATGACTCTAACGATATTGATTAAAATAGTTTATGTTAAAGTATTTACATTACAAATGAAATGTATCTTGAATTTTCTGGGAATAGCTTGTAAAGTCCACTTCATTTGGAAGAAATAATACACAAAAAGTTTGATCTCTTTAAAACACACAATTTATTTCAATTAATTTTGTTGTAGCATCAGCCATTTCCGAGATATCAGTTATTAATAGTTCGATTTGTTCAATACTTTGTCATTCTTTTTAGGTCCCATCGAGATTTTCAGCTGTTTCTCGCGATGTTATGGAAACAGTATGGAATTTTAAGGCCAGCATATAGCGTCCAGTTGTTAAACATTTGACTATCGCTGTTCTCTTTGTATCTATAACGAAATATGTAATGTAGCTATTTCTGTAAAGGTTTATCTCGACAAAAGTGAAGCAGATAGAAAAATAAGCTTTAATAAGAATAGAGGGGAGAGAAAGTCTTGCGAATGTATCACATCGGATTTTTCCGAATCTGATGTCGTAAAGATCCACTGGTCAGAGATGTGATAAGGAAAACATCATTTCGACAGCCGGGGACGAAACCGCCCTTCCACCTACAGCTTTGAAGCGATGAACATATGAGATTGAAGCTCTCCGGTGCATGTAACTGTTGATAAGGTAGGGGAGAAATGCGTGGTCATCAGTATTCCAGCAAGTGTCAGAGTCAGCTCATCCTTATCAGAAGCAGCACACATCTCAAACAAATTCGTGACACGCACATGACCACCATTACTTCACTACTTGTTGGACCACCTTGCGTTTATAAGCATGGTGTGTCATTTTATACATAATGATGCATCTGCTTTAGGGCTCGGTTGGTTCATAATGCATATGTATGAGGTTAAACACATAATAATAATAATAATTATGTGTTACATTCACATGGTTTCTCTACCCTCTATCGTTTATAAATGGGTATAGAAACTATTCTTACTGCAGCATATTTTTCTATCTTCTTCATTTTAATCGAGATAAACGTTTGTAGTAATAGCTACATTACACATTTCGTTATAGATACAAAGAGAACAGTGATAGTCAAATGTTTTAGAACTGGACGCTATATGCTGGCCTTAAAATTACATACTGTTTCCATGACATCGCGAGAAACAGCTTAAAATCGGCAGGACTTTAAAGAAATGGCTTGTGCCAGAAAAAGCTTTTATTTGAAACAAATTGTGTGTTTCAAAGATATTTCATTTTTTGTGAAGTAAGTTTTCGTCTATCGCTTACTGTTTACCACTTGGGAATTCAAGAGCTACATTTTATTTTTATGGAAGTATCTTTAATATATGGTTTTTTAATCAAAATCGTTATAGCCATTGTTTTTAGAAAATATAAGTTTTCGAAAAATGTTCTATGTTAAAGGTAGTTGTGGGATTTTATTGAAAATCTTTGTGTCACATATTTGGTACAAATTGAACCTAAATACCAAGTATAATATTTATCCGAATTTTCGTCTTTCAGTTATGTTGTTCACAGGCAAGGACCTTTTTCCTAAAATGCTTTTTTTCATTCAGGGGGCCTCAAATCATATATTTCCAGTAAAATCTCGACAGCGAATTTTTGTGAATAGAATACAGTACTTCCCGTATTTACTATACGTAGCAGAGAAAGTAAACATCGCACATATAACAAAAAGGTGAAGTACAAACATTTTCCATACCATTAGACTGTCATATATATTCTTTATACGGGTGGAACCACTTTAGTTGAGACTGTATAACACCTCCAAAACCAAGCGTTGTAGAAAGAAATGCCTGGAATAAACGTTGCTTGATATTATGGAGGAAGTAAATGCTATTAGTCGTGTTTTGTTTTAGGATCAATTTAATTTCTTCAAATGGGAACCTAGTTTTGTATGTTGTTTTCTCATTAGAAAATGGTTTATAAAAAGCTGTTTATTTTATGATGAATAAGGAAACAAAATAAAAAATGTTGGTTCCCAGTTACGAAACGTATCTTCACCCTCAAATGACCATCTATGGATGGTCCAACCATTCATTGCACTCTTCGTACACAGTCATTCAGAATTTTCGTTGTTATTTACGTTGGAATAAGAACAATTGCAAGATGCTTTACACAAATGTTGTTTAGCTTTTATGAGGAGTGAGATATACATGTTTTGAGGTGTCCTGCATCCAAATAAACCAGTTTTCGAAGCGCGTCCTTGTGTGTGTGGCTGTGAACAGCATAACTCAAAATCTTCAAGAAAGTCTCCCTCCCAGACTACCCTTTACATGGAACATTTTTCGAAAATTATGATTTTCTCAAAACGGCTCTAACGAGTTTAATTAAAATATTATATGTATAAGATATTTTCATGGCAAATAAAATTTACATCTTGAATTTTCTGGAATATCCCCAAAAGCCCTCTTCATTCTGAACGACTTCTGCATAACTACAGAAACTACAAGGAAATTAGCATTAAGATAGTTTCTGCAAATGATTATGTCGATTAACATGATTCATATGGAGAATAAGCGTTTGTAAAAATAGTTTGTACAAGATAGAGAAAGTCATCTGAGTGTAACACATCAGATTTTTAGAAAAAGGCCCATGTGCGCGTGTTTCTGTGAGCAGTATAACTCAAAAACAAAACGTCGCATAAACACCAAACGTGGTCTTTAGGTTCAGTACCTTCTGAAGATGCGACACGAAGATTTTCAAGAAAATCCCCCACCCAACTACCCTTTACATTTTTCTAATTTTTTTTACTTTCTGAAAATGGCTCTAACGATTTTGGTTAAAATGCCATATGTTAATATTTACATGAGAAATAAAATGTATGTCCTGAATTTTCGGGGAATAGCCTATGAATTTCTCTTCATTCGGAAGGAATTTTGCATAATCTTGTATAATTGGTAAAGTTAAGCAATAGACGAAAACGTACCACAGAAAAAATGTAGATCTTTTTAAAGCACACAATATATTTAAAATAAGTTTTTGTGTGTCATGAACCGCTTCCGAAGTATCCGTTATTAGTGGTTCGAATTGTTCAATACTTGTCATTCTATAAGTGCCATCGATTTTCAGTTGTTTCTCGCGATGTCATGGAAACAGTATGGAATTTTAAGGCCAGCATATAGCGTCCAGTTGTTAAACATTTGACTATCACTGTTCTCATTAATGTAGCTATTTCTGCAAAGGTTTATTTGGATTAAAGTGCAGTAGATAGTAAAATAAGCTTAGTAAGAATGGTTTGTATACTCACTAATAAACGATAGAGGGTAAAGAAAGTAATGTGAATGCATCACATTTGATTTTTCTGAGTTCACTACTCAGCACTGGGTATAGAAACGCGTTCCTTGGTCTGCACTTCCTTGTCGGAAGTTTGAGATGGAATGGAATGGTAATTAAGCGAAGAGCTATGTGATTGTGAGGGGCTGACAGCATTAGCGAATTTCACTAGGTGTGGTATTGGATTATTTGGTTTCGAGATACTCAGGTGGTCTCTATTGTATGCTGACATGAATTGTGTTACGGCGTCTCCGAGTAATAACTAACAGAGGAATTGCTTCTCTCGTTCACGTACAGGCGACGGCGCTGTCTGGTGTTTAACCGGGGTTTCTAACTTGACGATATCTTTGTGGCATTTATATGAATCTACGGTCTCCATAAGGTATAGCTTCACTTATCACACTTTTCCTAACTGTTTCAACCCCTCGTTAAACAAATATGAACGTAGATTTGGCTAATGAAGGGGAGCAGAAATTCCTCATTTTGCCAATTTTAAGGGAAGATTGCTGCAGAGGAGAGACGACATTGCTAACGAAGGCGATATGTATTGGCCTAAGAAATTTTGAAGCATATATTACTCCTTGAATGCATGTCCTATGTAAAATTAGCTTTTTCTCAATACTACCTTTTTCAACATCAAAATGCTCCTAATGCACCAGTTTTGGTCTAATTGGCTTCAAAATTTATAAACATTTAGTAAAATGTCATATATTTATTAATTGGTATAAAGTTTTACAAAATTCGGTTTCAAATGCTAAAAAATTCTGATGTGTTACACTCACATGACTTTCTCTATTCTTCTTGCTAGTTTTCTTGGAGGTGCAAGGGGAATTGGTAGGCTTTAAGCGATAGTCAAATATTTTAAGAGCTGGTTGCTATGTGGCGCATTCCATTCTCTTTGTATGTCCAGGACATAAAAAATCTAATGTGTTACACTCACATGACTTTCTCTACTCTTGTACAATCTATGTTTACAAACGCCTATTCTCCATTTGCTTCATGTTAATCGAGATATCGAGATGTCAATCTTATAGGTAATTTTCTTGTAGATGCAAGGGGAATATGGTAGCTTTTAAGCGATAGTCAAATATTTTAACGCTGGTTGCTATGTGGCGCATTCCATTCTCTTTGCATGTCCAGCACATAAAAAAAATCTGATGTGTTACACTCACATGACTTTCTCTACTCTTGTACAATCTAATTTTACAAACGCCTATTCTCCATATGCTTCATGTTAATCGAGATATCGAGATGTCAATCTTATTGGTAATTTTCTTGTAGATGCAAGGGGAATATGGTAGCTTTTAAGCGATAGTCAAATATTTTAACGCTGGTTGCTATGTGGCGAATTCCATTCTCTTTGCATGTTCAGGACATAAAAAAAATGAATAACGAATTTGAGAAAAAGTATAAGTATTGGAAAATTTAAGGAAATAACAAGCAATATCTCGAAAACGGTTCACTCAACAAAAGAAACGTATATGACATAAGTTGTGTATTTTAACGCGATCTACATTTTTTGTGTAGTAAAATTTTGTCTATCTCTTATGGTTTACCAGTTATGCAAAAGTCGTTCACAATGAAGAATATTTTTGGAGACATTCCCAGAAAATTCGAGATATACATTTTATTTGTCATGACAATATCTTAAACATATGATATTTTAATCAAAATCGTTAGAGCCGTTTTTGAGAAAATTAAAATTTTCGAAAAATGTTCCATGTAAAGGGTAGTCTGGGGTGGGGGGATTTTCTTGAAAACCTTCGTGTCGCATCTCTGGAAGATACTGAACCTAAATACCAAGTTTGGTGTTTATCCGACTGTTCGTTTTTGAGTTATGCTGTTCACAGACACACAGACAGACAGACACACAGACACACAGACACACAGACACACAGACAGACACACACACGGACATGTTTCCAAAAATGCTTTTTTTGGATTCAGTGATTCTCAAAACATGTATTTCCGGTGAAATCTCGGTATCGAATTTTTGGGTGGAATGCAATACTTCCCCTACTTACTATACGTAGTAGAGAAAGTAAAAATGAATAACGAATTTGAGAAAAAGTATAAGTATTGCAAAATTTAAGGAAATAACAAGCAATATCTCGAAAACGGTTCACTCAACAAAAGAAATGTATATGACATAAGTTGTGTATTTTAACGCGATCTACATTTTTTGTGTAGTAAAATTTTGTCTATCTCTTATGGTTTACCAGTTATGCAAAAGTCGTTCACAATGAAGAATACTTTTGGAGACATTCCCAGAAAATTCGAGATATACATTTCAATTTTCATGACCTTATCTTAAACATATGATATTTTCATTAAAATTGTTAGAGCCATTTTTGAGAAAATTAAAATTTTCGAAAAATATTCCATGTAAAGGGTAGTCTGGGGTGGGGAATTTTATTGAAAACCTTCGTGTCGCATCTCTGGAAGATACTGAACCTAAATACCAAGTTTGGTGTTTATCCGACTGTTTCTTTTTTGAGTTATGCTGTTCACAGACACACACACACACACACACACAGACACACACACACACAGACACATACACGGACATGTTTCCAAAAATGCTTTTTTTGTATTCAGGAGGTCTCAAAACATGTATTTCCGGTGAAATCTCGGTATCGAATTTTTGGGTGGAATGCAATACTTCCCCTACTTACTATACGTAGTAGAGAAAGTAAAAAACGAATAACGAATTCCCATTTTAGAAAATGTGTAAGTATTGGAAAATTTAAGGGAATAACAAGCAATATCTCGAAAATGGTTCACTCAATAAAAAAATGTACATGACATAAATTGTGTGTTTTAACGCGATCTACATTTTTTGTGCAGTAAAATTTTGTCTACCTCTTATGGTTTGCCAGTTATGCAAAATTCGTTCACAATGAAGAATACTTTTGGAGACATTCCCAGAAAATTCAAGATATACATTTTATTTGTTATGAAAGTGTCTTAAATATATGATATTTTAATCAAAATCGTTAGAGCCACTTCTAGGAAAATTAAAATTTTCGAAAAATGTTTCATGTAAAGGGTAATCTGGGGTGGGAGGATTTTCTTGAAAACCTCCGTGTCGTATCTCTGGAAGATACTGAACCTAAATACCAAGTTTGGTGTTTATCCGACTGTTCGTTTCTGAGTTATGCTGTTCACAGACACACACACGGACATGTTTCCAAATTTTTTTTGGATTCAGGGGGTCTCAAAACATGTATTTCCGGTGAAATCTCGGTATCGAGTTTTTGGGTGGAATACAATACTTCCCCCTTACTATACGTAGTAGAGAAAGTAAAAAACGAATAACGACAACACTCGACAACAAAAAAGTATGTGACAATAATTGTGTGTTTTAAAAGTTCAGTATATTTTAAGGAAGGAACAGGAAACTTTTCAAGAAAATGCCCCACCACAAATTGACCTCATCATTGAAAGTTTTTCTTAATTTTGATTTTCTCGAAGATAGTTGTAATTGTTTTGATTAAAATACCTGCCTATTTACTTGACCAAACATAAGAACTGTCAAACAGTTGACCAAGTTATCAACACTCACCATTGTCTGACAGTAGATAAACACATTCTAGTGAATTCTATCTGCAAACACGAACAGGCTTAAAGAGGGGGTGATTTGTTAACTGCGATGTCCATACCTAAAGTTCAGTAACAATTCAAGTTCATTTCCTTCCGAATTGTCTTTAATGCTTAGAAATTCTTATGTTTATATATAGGGTCTTTCAACAAGAGTGTCCTATCTTTGAACTTAAATAAAGCACGTTCTATAAATGATAGAGGTTTATTTATTTTGTAACACAATTAATGTCATAACATGTGGAAGAGAACATCAGTTAAGTGACCGCCGCGACTTCTTTGGG
This sequence comes from Deroplatys truncata, assembly GCA_030765065.1. Lineage (NCBI taxonomy): Eukaryota > Metazoa > Arthropoda > Insecta > Mantodea > Mantidae > Deroplatys > Deroplatys truncata. The sequence goes on along the minus strand of CM060989.1, from coordinate 10,567,054 downwards.
TTGCGCGTATACGGTTGACCCAATTTTCAATGACAGAAGAACGTAAATTAGGTCCAACTTCACAAATAACACGCGTGTTGTTATAAGATCATTTACTGTTTCTGGCTTGTTGACATAAACTCGATATTTAACATAACCCCACAAGAAGTAATCCAACGGCGTTAAATCACATGACCTCGAGGGCCAGTTAACATCACTACTACGGGAAATGATGAAACCTCTGAACTTCTCCTTCTAGAACTTCTCGATTGTTTCGAGAGCAGTATGACATGTGGCACCATCTTGCTGGAACCATATGTTTCTGAGATACATACCATCCAATTGAGACCAAAAATAGTCCATTATATGAGCCGGGTATCTTTCTCTATTGACAGTTAAAGCTTCTCCATCTTCATTTTGGAAAAAATATGGACCAATTATTCCACCATACCAAAATCCACACCACACAGTAATTTTTGGGGATGAAGTGGTCGTTCTTGAATCTGCATTGGATTGTGATTGCTCCAATAGCGGCAATTTTGTTTGTTAACATAACCATCCATCCAAAAGTGCGCTTTGTCGCTGAAGATGATTTTTGGACAAAAATTCGGCTCAGCTTCAATTGCTCCATAGCCCAGTCAGGTAATACACGGCGCAACCTATGGTCGTTGGGCTTTAGTTCTTGAGTTAACACCATTTTGTAAGCGTGAAGCTTCAAGTCTAGATGCAGAATTCGGCCAAGTTGTGGTCGGCGAAAGCCCCAAATCAAACAATTGATTTGTTTCCGTTCTCGCGTACACTCTCACGAACGGCGCCTATGTTTTCGTTGGAGCGCTTACGTCGATTACGTACAGGCGTTCTTTGATTGCTTACAGAACCACTTCTTTAAAATTTGTCGATCAAACGCCGAATCGTTCTTTCGCAGGGACGATTATGCACACCGTAAACTTCACGCAATACACGGAAGGTTTGGCGAACAGATGATCCATTTTGATAATAAATGTTCACAATTTTTACACGTTGCTGAATGCTGTAACGTTCCATGGCTATTTATCAATAACAACTGTAACCGCATGAGAAAAATGACTGCTGTAACTCAATAACAACGACAGCTATCGCCTGTTAAAGATAGGACGCTCTTGTTGAAAGACCCTATAATAGCAAATAAAATGTATATCTTGAATTTTATGGGAATAACTAATAAGTCCACTTCAGTCTGACCGAACGACATGGCTCTGCGGTAGCATGTAGGTTGTGAGCATGGTTTTCTCTGGTTGACAAAGGCAAATGCTCGATTCGTGTATTCTATCACGGATTTCCTCTCATTTCATGTTAAAGGGTGACTCCGAGGCTGTGGTTCGGTCGGAGTCGGCAGAAGGTGCTGAGGTTTGCACTTTGAACGTCTCCCAGGAGCTCATCCGTCTCCTGAGGGTCGCAGTGCTGGGTGCCCCCTGCCTTCACTAGTCCAGTCCATTCATTTTTACTCTGAATTAATTTTGTATAATTTATAAACCTAAAAGACAGACAAAATGTTTCTATACGTTTATGTCAAATAAAATTTTTTTGTTGTATTAATCACTTCCGAGATATTTTTTGTTATTGATTAGAATTTTCAAACAGCTATACCTCTTTCTTCTTTTTTAGACTTGGTCATGCAAACAATATAGAAATTCAAAGCCATGACGTAGCGATCAGCTTTTTAAAAATCTGACTGTGTGGTAGAAAAAGCTTTTGTAAGAATAGTATATAGAGGAGTGAGTAGAGAAGCTCATGTGATTGTAACACGTAAGATATTTTCACACACTACTCCAGTCTGCAGACAGTAGTATTTCTGTTCTTCAACCTTATATAAGGTAACGGTCCACCCCCTGTATGACGGTCATAAAGAAATGCACTCTGTAAGGTGCAATTGTGATATGCAAGTCTTGGTTACAGGCATTGTTCTTGCTTATCTCTGTGCAATAACTACAAAGTTACTAGCTTGCCATTTCCTTCTCTCAGCAGCTATAGCTGCCGGCTTGTTCCTTTGGGTAACTTTAGAACTTCGCAGACATCATTGTAAATCCGATAAAACGAAAACAGACTTGAAACATTATAGTGAAGTAAACTCGGATAACACAACCGCACGGCTATTTTACACAGTATTTTACATCACTTGTTAAAAATGAACAGCATAACTCAAAATCCAAAAGTCGGATAAGTACCAAACTAGGTATTTAGGTTCAATATCTTCAAAAGATGCGACACGAAAAGTTTGAACAAAATCCCCCCATACAAAACTACCCTTTACATGGAACATTTTTCGAAATTTTTTATTTCTAAAAGCTGGCTTTAACGATTTTCATTAAGCTACCATATGTGAAAGATATTTACAGACAAATAAAACTTATATCTTGAATTTTCTGAGAATACCCTTTGAAGTCCTCTTCATTTTGAAGAAATTTTGTATAATCTTGTGTAACTGGTAAACGTTAAGCGATAGACAAAAGCGTGCTACATAAAAATATAGATCTATTTAAAACACACAATATACTCCATACAAGTTTTTTATGGCATCAGCCGTTTCTGATATATTCGTTATTATAGGTTAGAATTGCTTATTTCTTGTTCATTCTGTTAAAAAATCTTTCAACATTCAGTTGTTTCTCCCGATTGCATGGAAAGAGTATGGAATTCTAAGGCAGCATATAGCGTCCAATTCTTAAACATTTGAGATAGAGGGTAGAGAAAGTCATGTGAATGTATATCACATAAATTTTTTTTATTTTCTCTACCACATACCTAGTAGGTAGAGAAGGTATTGCATTCCACCCAAAAATTCTAATCAAGATTTCACCGGAAATATATGTTTAGAGGACCCCGAATCAAAAAAAACAGGTTTAGTAAAAGGTCCGCGCGGGCGCGTCGCACAACCCAAGTGAAGAGCATAACTCAAAGTAAGTGTCTTTCAAAGATGCCACACGAAAATATTCAAGAAAATTCCCCCAACTCTCAAAAATGCCTCTATCGATTTTGATTAAAATACCATATATTAAAATTATTTCGAAGCGGCGTCTGGGCGGGTTTTCTCCGGGTTCTCCGGTTTTCCCCGCCACTCATTCCACCAACTGCTCCATCATCACCTTTCCTTTCATCCATTTCACCAACATTTCGCTTCATCTACTTCCTTCATCCCATACCAGGCATCGGGCTGATCACCCATCCTGGATGTTCTGTCTGATCCATGAGTGTCTGCTCCTCGACGGGCCTCTGACCCCAGGCACCCGCCTGTAAGTCCTGGGGGGTGTAAGTCCTACATAAGAGGAGGGTAAACAGGTAATGAATGATTGAATGAATGAATATTAAAATTATTTACAGAACTAGGGGGCGGATTGGTGTGACCTGGTCCGTAATGTTAAGTTAGCGAAGCACAGAGGATAATGTCTTGTCACGTGTCCCCTGGGTACAGATGGTGGGTAAAGAAATATGTACACCGTGGTAGTCATGATATGCCGATCAGACAGTGGTATAAGTGTATTATTCTATGCACCTATTATCTCCTGTGATGTCGAAAGAAGTTTGTCACGATATAGATTTTGTGTAAGTGAGAGAGGGAGAACGTCCACTTTTGACAATCACTACGTGTTCTTTTGATTCAACCTGTAGGAGCACTGCACCCGTTGTTTACATCTGGATCCACCCTCTCTCCTTCAAAATATACAGTCCACAGAAATTTTGTATAATCTTGTATAACTGGTAAGCGTTAAGCAAAGACGAAAACGTACTACACAATAAGTAGATCTATTTAAAACACACAATTTATTTGGAATAAGTTTTTTGTGACATCAACCATTTCGAAGATATCCGTTATTAATCGTTCGAATTGTCCAATACTGTCATGCTTTAAAAGTCCTTTCGATTTTCAGTTGTTTCTCGCGATGTCATGGAAACAGTAGGGAATTTTAAGGCCAGCATATTGTGGCGTATTGGTAGGTATTAGTAGTTATTGTCATGCCAGATACATTATTGCGTTGCATTGGGGACAGCATTGTTGGGGTAATTTTAGTGTTTCTTTCGGTCTTGTGTTTGAATTTTGTCTGGCATGGCAAGTCGCCACCCCTAGCTAGCGAGCTTAGGCAGAGGTGGAGAGAGGGGGAATAGTTTAGCGTTACTTCTTTGTGTGCGTTACGTCATTCTGGTATGTGAGTTTTTTGTGAGAACGAGTGTAGATGTAGAGAGTGTGTGAGGCATCTCCCCTCAATTCTTTCTTTGTGGCTTTTGTGTGTGATGTAGGACACCATCTATTTATTGAACAAACCACAGGTAATGTGAATAATGTGAAATTTGTGTACTTTGTTATAAAAAACTCACGCCTGCACCGGAATGTGAATAACAAGGTCCTGGTCCTCTCGCTGTTTCTGTAACTACGCTTCCCTATGTGCATGTTGGGGTGATCCAAATTTAGTATTTTTGCTGGAAACCGTTAGGCCCTCACCCCAGCTTGTAACAACATAGCGTCCAGTTGTTAAACATCTGATTATCGCTGTTCTCTTTGTATCTATAACGAAATGTGTAATGTAGCTGTTTCTGCAAAGGTTTATTTGGTTTAAAACGTGGTAGATGAAAAATAAGCTTTAGTGAGAATAGCTTTCATACGCACTAATAATTGATAAATGGTAGAGAAGGTCATGTGAATGTAACACTAAAGTTTTTTTATATAATTGGTAAACCGAAATTTTTCGTGAATTAATTATTTACGAGATATTCTATGTTATTGGTTTGAGTTTACAAGTACTTTTTTCAAGCTTTAAGTCGCTGTTCGTTGTTTCTTGTGGTCATGCAAAGAGTATGGAATTTCAAAGACGAAATGTGTAAGTAACAAGAAGTAGACAGAAGAATAAAGCTTTTAAAGAATAGTTTGTAGAAGAGTGAGTAAAGAAAGTCGTGTGAATGGCGTTTATAAAATATGGTCATAAAACTAAATACAAGATGCGTTTCAATCACTGTTTTCACGGTAGCTGGTTGATCAGTCGTCAGTGACGTAACTTCTATAAATTGCATTAACATCAGTTGAACAGATTGTATTTCTCATTAGCGTGAAATTAAGAACATATATTATGACATGGCTTAATGGAAATGTCCTGTTACTTGGATATGTTCAGAAAGTTGTCATTTACACCTGTGGAATAATCTTCCAATATAATCATGTTTTAGAGCATATTTCTGCTACAATATTCCCGCTTGTAACGTATGGCTATTTTGAACTTATGTCAAGGAATTTTTCCAAAATTACTTCAAGATTTTACTGAGATACCGAACGAGATGGCTCGCATTCGGTAGATCCTGCGTTAGATTCTTACGGCCGACCGCTCTAACCATGCAGTTTTCGTGGTTTTCCCTGGTTGGTAAGGCGAATACTACGATGGTTTCTCTTCTATCACGAATTCTCTTTCCTTTATTTCGCGTCCCTATTCATGTTTCAGGGGGCTGTTTTAGTCGGTGTCGTTGAAAAGTTCCGGGTCATCAAGCTTGGAATCATTAGTGACCTTTGCGTGTCTCTGTCGGCCGGCCTATATCCATCTGTGGTTCCCACAGGCCATCCATTCCAACTGGGGGTGGTAAGCACAAAAGACCTGAGAATGCCCTCCGTTCGGGGGTAACGTGTGCGACTCGACTTTTCGTGGGTTCCCCGGGTCGGTAGGCGAATGCTGGTGTGGTTCTTCATCTACCACGGCTTTCCTGTCCCTCATTTCCTGTATACATCATCTTATGTTTCAGGGTTGAAGGATTAGACGATGGTGTTCGGCGTATGCGGTTGATCGTTGGGTGCTCAGGGGCCCTGGAGGGGTCAGGGGCTTATGAGCGGGTTCGAGCAGCGTCGGATGCGTTCGAACTGGAAACGTTAAGTATCCCAACAACCTCGTCTCCCGGGTCTCTTCTTTAAATTTTTACCTGTCCCTTCTTTGGTCATAGTCACATCCGACTTTTGATTTTTTAATTATGCCGCACAGAGACACATGCACCTTTTTCCAAAAATTATGACTAAAGGGCCCTCAAAACGGCATGAATTTTTATATGAATACAATACTTCCTCTACTTACTGTAAGCATTTAGTAGAAAATGTAGGATAGGAGAGGGGGGACCTAGCACTTCGTCCTATGCAAACGCTTGGTACCTAGGGCTTGACGGGGCACTTTCGGAAGGGAGGAATGAGGTGATAGGTAACAGAGGGTGGCTGGACCAGGAGGCACGACAAGCAGAGGGCAGGGTCCGCTCTGCAGCGAGTCCCCTTCCTTCTGTGGGCTTACACATACCCTGGGGGCCCGGGACTCGGAGAGCGCCACATGGCGAGGCTTGCAACACTGAAAAAGACCAAGAAGATGAAAACTGAAGTGAAATGAGAATGGAGGTGAAATGGAGGGACAGGAAATTCGGGGAATGTAATGGAAAGAATTGTTCTTCCATACAAGCCGTCTATTGGACAAGGTTGGAAAGGTAGAATCAGACAACTGAAACATTCAATGCCATAACCATGGATTGTTGCCATGGTAGCTCAGTGGTTAGAGCAACAGGACGGAGACCGGGGGCTCCATGGTTCAAATCCCGGTTATGGCATTGAACTTTTCAGTCGTCGGGGTAGTAATGCTCCTTCCCAGCATTCGCCTAACCCCCCGAAGAACCCCTGGTCAGGAAGGTTGACCGCGGGAATCTAACCCACACCCTCCCGAATGCGAGCTACAGACGTTACCGCCTGAGCCATCCCGCTGGGTTAGAGAATATAAAACCACTGTCGTCGGAAAAGCATCTTGTTTGCCTGGAGGCATGACTTTAAGAAGGAAAGGCAGTAAAACAATTTCAGCGCAGTTGCGTATTCTCCAAGGCTCCGCCAATGGACGGCGAACATTAAAATACGTTCCCAAAGCTACCTCCCATAATCCATTTGGACCGGCGAGTGACAGGAAGAACATATTTCCCTTTTTATCAGCTCCCCGCAGCTGCCAATAATTCCGCAGTCGTTACAAGAAGCCGAAGTCATCGCGTGAGACTAAATTCGCTTTAACGACGCTCGCTGGACGAGTTTACGGGCTAGCGCGGCGTCACAAACGCCTCCAGTGAATTGTAAATAACGAGTTACAGCTTCAGGTTAATTGTGCCACGACTTTCACGCGTATGTATACTTGTAGCATACGGTGGACGGAAAAAGGTCACATAATTATGATGCTTTTCGCCTTATTGCTTTTTCTACCACGTATCTAGTATAGCATTCCACCCAAAAATCAATACCGAGATTTCACCGTAAATACATGTTTTGAGGATCCCTGAATCAAAGAATCTGATGTGTTACACTCACATGACTTTCTCTACTCTTGTACACACTATTTTTACAAACGCCTATTCTCCATATGCTTCATGTTAATCGAGATATCGAGATGTCAATCTTATTTGTAATTTTCTTGTAGATGCAAGGGGAATATGGTAGCTTTTAAGCGATAGTCAAATATTTTAAGGCTGGTTGCTATGTGGCGCATTCCATTCTCTTTGCATGTCCAGGACATAGAAAAAATGAATAACGAATTTGAGAAAAAGTATAAGTATTGGAAAATTTAAGGAAATAACAAGCAATATCTCGAAAACGGTTCACTCAACAAAAGAAATTTATATGACATAAGTTGTGTATTTTAACGCGATCTACATTTTTTGTGTAGCAAAATTTTGTCTATCTCTTATGGTTTACCAGTTATGCAAAAGTCGTTCACAATGAAGAATACGTTTGGAGACATTCCCAGAAAATTCGAGATATACATTTCATTTCTCATGACATTATCTTAAACATATGATATTTTCATCAAAATCGTTAGAGCCATTGTTGAGAAAATTAAAATTTTCGAAAAATCTTCCATGTAAAGGGTAGTCTGGGGTGGGGGGATTTTCTTTAAAACCTTCGTGTCGCATCTCTGGAAGATACTGAACCTAAATACCAAGTTTGGTGTTTATCCGACTGTTCGTTTTTGAGTTATGCTGTTCACAGACACACACACACACACACACAGACACACACGGACATGTTTCCAAAAATGCTTTTTTTGGATTCAGGAGGTCTCAAAACATGTATTTCCGGTGAAATCTCGGTATCGAATTTTTGGGTGGAATGCAATACTTCCCCTACTTACTATACGTAGTAGAAAAAGTAAAAAGCATTTTTAGAAAAAGGTCCGTCTGTGCGTATGTCTGTGAACAGCATAACTAAAAAATCTGATGTGTTAGACTCACATGACGTTCTCCACTCTTACGCTCCATCTATTTCATATTAATCGAGATAAACATTTGCAGAAACGATCTTTTGACATGCAAAGCGAATTACATTATACACATAGCGACCAGTTCTAAAGATATTTGACTAGCGCTTAAGGCGTACTATGTTCCCCTTGTTTTGTATTTGCAAGGGCAATATAGAAATACAGTAGCCTTTAAGCATAGACATATCTCTTAATAGCTGGTTGCAGCACCATTCTCTTTGCCACAGAATAATACTCTTTGCATATCCAAGACAAAAAATGAATAACGAATTCCCATTTTAGAAAATAAGTATTGAAACATTTAAGGGAATAACAAGCAATATCTCGAAAATGGTTCACTCAACAAAAAAATGTATATGACATAAATTGTGTATTTTAACGCGATCTACATCTTTTGTGTAGTAAAATTTTGCCTATCTCTTATGGTTTACCCGTTATGGAAAAGTCGTTCACAATGAAGAATACTTTTGGAGACATTCCCAGAAAATTCAAGATATACATTTTATTTGTCATAAAAGTATCTTAAACATATGACATTTTAATCAAAATCGTTAGAGTCATTTTTGAGAAAAATTAAAATCTTCAATAAATGTCCATGTAAAGGGTAGTCTGGGTGGGGGGATTTTCTTGAAAACCTTCGTGTCGCATCTCTGGAAGATACTGAACCTAAATACCAAGTTTGGTGTTTATGCGACTGTTCGTTTCTGAGTTATGCTGTTCACAGACACACACGGACATGTTTCCAAAAATGATTTTTTTTGGATTCAGGGGGTCTCAAAACATGTATTTCCGGTGAAATCTCGGTATCGAATTTTTGGGTGGAATGCAATACTTCCCCTACTTACTGTACGTAGTAGAGAAAGTAAAAATGCCTCTAACAATTTGATTAAAACACCATGTATTACAGATATTTAGACAACAAATAAAATGTATACCTTGAATTTTCTGGGAATAGCCTCTTCATTCGGAAGGAATTTTGTAAAATGTTGTATAACTTGTAAACGTATCAGTTTACGAGGTATCCGTTATGATGGTTCGAATTGTTCAATACTTAGGCATTCTTTTGATGTCGTGTCAACATTCAGTTGTTTCTCACGATGTCATGAAAACAGTATGGAATTTTAAGGCCAGGGTAACCGAACAGGATGGCTCAGGTGGTAACATCAGTGGCCCGAGTCTTGGTTTCGATTCCCGCGACCGACCGTTCCGACCCATGGGATTTTTCGGGGGTTTCTCCGGGTGCTATGCGAATACTGGGAGGGTTCGTTACATCCCCCGAATTTCCCGTCTCTCCATTTCTCACCCATTCTCATTTTGCTTCACCTTTCCTCTTGTTGGTCTGTTTCAGGGTTGGAAAGGTCGGCGATGGTGTTTCGGTGCGGCGTGACAGAGGAAAAAGGATGCTCTCTGAGAACTTTCTCCGTCCCTTCGGCTGGTTGTCGGGGTATAAGGACCATCCCTTGGGGAGAGCGTTGGGCCCTGCGTGGGGGCGGGATCCTCGGTCTGCCTATCCAAATGCCGGAGTGTCTCAATCTGGAAACTAGGGAGTTCCATTGCTGTATCGTCACCCCTGTTTCCGGCCGCCCGGTATCTCCCTTCATCTCACCCCTTCCTCCCTCATTCCTGGATCGGTGCCGAATCCCCTCTGTTTCTCAATCCGATCCAATGCACGTGGTAAAGAAAGTAATACGCCTTTGACACTGTTTCTCATGAATTGCTGTTAATTAAACTACGTTTTTATGGTTTAAATAATTTTAGATTAATTATTAAAATTATTGTTTAAATCAAAGATATCAATGTGTGCATTATAATAATATAAGCTATCATCTTAAACTGGTTAAATATGGTGTTCCTCAGGGGTCTATTTTAGGCCCCTTACTTTTTATAACATACGATAATGACCTCCGTTATAATATAAAAGTAAATTGTCTCAGTACTTTACTGAATGGTGATGACTTTGTTTTAAGTGTGTTATGTCCAATTATACTTTTAATGCTGTGAATTATGATAAACCTACTTCTGTTTACTTTTTAGGTATTCATTTTCAATCCGATGCCAGTGGCAGTCTGACATAGAGTATGCTGCTGGTAAGAGTAATAAAGCTATTTTTATGATTAGAAACTGTTGATTTAGAATCTCTTTTATTGATGTATTATGGATATGTGCATTACCATCTTGTTTATGATGTATTGCTATGGGGAGGTCACTCTTACTTTGCAAGCATTCTTTATTACACTTCGTATTTTAAGTCTCCCATAAGTCTTTATCCTCTTATGTATTATACAGAGTGTTTCCGTGATAACACAAACGTTCAGGGAAGATTAAGAAGGAGAAATGCATGAATTTGATATCAGGAACCCCGTTCCGGAAACAATCCTGTCGCAACTTATAGGCGAAAGTTGTTTTGGGATACCTATGGACGTAAAATTATACGAAATTACGAATATCTGTATTTTACTTCGCTGTACTACAGAGAGAGCCAAATATCTACGAACCGGCTGCGCGTATTTTTCCTGTCCGCGTCCTCACCGCTATCATACAAAGGCGCGGATGAAAACATACAACATTTTTAAAGCTACGTTTAAAGGCTTTACTTACCAACTTTATGAAAGGAGATGGTGAAACGGGCCACCGTCGTTGTCCATACATTTTTGGCGCCTCTTTAGGAAACTATCCATTACTCGCTGTAGTTCACGTTGAGAAATGCTGGCAATTTCCTAGCGGATATTTTGTTTTAATTCTTCCAAGGTGTGTGGGTTTGTCTTGTATACTTTGTGTTTTAAGTTACCCCAGTGATAGAAATTGCAGGGTGTTAGGTCGGGAGACCGAGGGGGCCACAAATCTCTACTAATAATTCTGTCCTCAAACACATTTTCAATTCTTCTCATCGAAGAGCTGTTGCAGAGTCTTGTTGGGAAAAGACAAAATCACGCTCCCTGTCTGTTAATTCTCTAAAAAAAGGGGGACAAAATTGTATTCACATATATATGGGCGTCAACTGTTGACTGGAAATTGTTGACCAGTTTCAGCATCTCCTTTCATAAAGTTGGTAAGCAAAGGCTTCAAAAGCAGTTTTAAAAATGTTGTATGGTTTCATCCGCGCCTTTCTATGATAGCGGCAGACGGCAACGAGCACTGAGGCTGCGCACAGGAAAAACATCGCGCAACCGGTTTGTAGTTTTTTGGCTCTCTCTGTGTATACTTACACAAGCTGTGATACTACAACAAGTGTTCAAAACGGCATCCTTCAGCTCCGATGCAGGCATGACAACGCTGGTCGAGGTTCTATCGTACTTGATCGAGCAACTCTGGAGTCGCTCTGATGATGTCACAGGCAGTGAAAATTCGACCCTCACTTCCCTGTGTGTGTACTTTTCACCGACGAAGCCTTCTTCACCAAAGACGGCATGCTAAATAGTCGAAATAGTCATGTTTTGGACAATGAGAATCTCCACGCTACAGTTGTAGGGTGCCATCCAAACAGATCTGCAGTGAACGCATGGCCGGCCATAGTCAATGATGATTTAATAGGCTCATTTCTTCTTCCTCCCCGATTAACTGGAGCAGTGTACACTATGTGTTTGAGAGATATACCCCTCAGGTTCTTGGAACAAATCCCATTTGTGCTGCAAAAATTAAATTGAGTTATTTATGGAAGCTCTTTAACCGTTGTGGTCCTTACCGTCCCATTCTATACTGGCCGTGAAAGATCGGAAACTTTGCTCAGAAGCCTCTTTATCAGGCTTGAGGTTCTTTTACGTGCCGTAAATCTACGACACTGAACGACCGGCTTTACTTCCCTACCGAAGGAGGCCATGCTAACGATTTTTAATCCGAAAAAAATCCATCGCCCTCCGTTGGGTTTGAACCCGAGACCTCGGCCACTTTGTTACGTCAACGTATGTGGTTTCAACATCATGGTAGCCCCAGCTCACTTTTCACATCATGCTCGAGAACACCTAAACCAGACGTTCCCTGAAAAGCGGATAGGAAGAGGAGTTCCTGTTCCATGGCCAGTCCGTTCGCCTGATCTGACTTTACTTGATTTTTTCTTGTGGGGTCATGTGAAAAGTCTTGTTTACGAGACCCCAGTACCAAACGAAGAGGGGTTACTAGCATGAATTCTTACTGCCTGTGACATCGTAAGAGCGACTCCAGGGTTGCTCGCCCAAGTACGAGAGAACTTTGTCCGACGTCATCATGGGCTGAAGAACGCCGTTTTGAACACTTGTAGTATCACGGCTTATGCAAGTACTACGACAACTTTCGCCTATAACTTGCGACGGCGTTGTTTCCAGACTGGGGTTCCTTAGATCAAATTCATGCATTTGCCTTCCTAATCTTTCCTGAAAGTTTGTATCATCACGGAACATGTGTTTATGTTAAAAACGATATTCATGGATGCATTGAGTGCTTTAATATTCATAATAATTTAATTCGTAGTGGGTGTAAATTATGGGGTGAGAACTCATTACATTAATTTAAACCAGCTACAGATCTTATTATTTGAAATATATTTTATATCTTTAATTTTTTTTCTATAACTATTTTCTGCGAAGATATTTTAGGTTTTTTGAGAACATAAAACGCACATTTTAGCAACGTTGCAATGACAGGCGACCGGTAGCTGGGAGCATGGGTGGTACTCTCTCTTTCAAAATCAGAAATAGGTCAGCGCGTAAACAGGTTTTCATGAGTGTAGATAAACGTTTCGTGTTTGTAATCTTTTAATAATTACATCTCCATCTTCCAATGGCACATTTTGTAACCTAAACTGTAGTGATATTTCCGCCTGAATACACCTGCACGAAAAAGAAATCTTAACTAATTATTGTTTATGAATTAATAATGATTAATTAACACGCAACGTATTAAAAACTATATCAATCAAGAGCCCTTCGAAAAGTGTAAGTATGTTCTAAGTTTTATAAATGTTGTTAAATAAATAAAGGCGCAATTGTGTAAGAACAGCTGCAAGATTTATGCCAAATAAAGTAGTTTCGCTTAAAATGTTCATTGTATTTTTCCGAGCGTGGGACCATAAAAATCCAACGTTTCTTTGTATGAGGGTCGTTCGATAAGTAGTTCCATATTGTTTTTCTCAGAACATATTTATTCTTAAGAGTCAGAATATGCTGAAAATATAAATCAACATTTCTTGTCCATGTCCTATTTTTCTGCGTAGTCTCCATCACGTTCTACGGCCTTTGCCAAAACATCACAGGGGTCGATTAGGGGTCGTGTGGAAAACAAAACCACTGGTCCTTCACCTCCCAGTTCAGATATGCTTTTTTGTTTACGTCCGGGAGCCGGTTCTCACACTGACTTAGCTTGAACTAGCAACGTCGGTATTATTATTATTATTATTATTATTATTATTATTATTATTATTATTATTATTATTGCTGCTACTTCTAGAAGTCTCGGGGTTACGGGTTCGATTTGAGGATGCAGGAATTAGTAAATTAGTTCAGGGGATGATTTCCTGGAGAGCTGAGGGGTTGTTTTCAGGTTGGTAACACTGCCTTGATAGTCTTAATAATGCTGCCGGCTAAACTGAACTATTATTTATTTTTAAATGTTTCCTTTCTGTTCGACGTGTCATCTTCATTTATCGAAGCCACTTTAATTTACCTTAAGGTTCGCGAAGTCACGACTTACATGTCTCTCCTGCTGATTTTCCCCTCGGGTTGCCTGTTTTACGACACTACGCTAGAGACTTAAAAAAAATCAATTGATAATTTTCCGTTCTTTATCGACTGTCGTTCTTCCTAGGTTTCGGAAGAGTGCCCCTCTGAATTTCCACACTTTTCGCCATTTCGTAAAATCTCTCCTACTTTTATTTCGTTCTGTCTTGGGTTCAAAACGTATCATGTGACATGTATGCGATCTTTCATTCGCTATCAGTTAATCGTATTTCATGATTTTTCGTATTGGTCCTCCCCACTTCGGTAACCTCTATGTTTAATTCTGACAACTTATTTTAAGTCAAAAATCTTCCCACGAGCCTTCTTAGATCGAAGATAGAACACGTACACTCTGACCATGCTCTTTTGTCCGTGTCACGTCCGAGCTGAGATACAAATACTAGCCTTGTAGACTTCACGGTACCATAAGTGACCGTAGGCTATTTCCTACAGAGCAAGTGAGTGTCTACCTGGCCTTTCGCTAGAAAACAAAGTTTGCCTTTCCTTCTTTTCGGCAAAGTTATTACTAGTAAGAATTTACAGAGCGACGCATTTAATTATTTATTCACTTGATTTACTTTTTGCATATTTTATGACGGTTTTAACTGATTACTCTTTTATACCCAATCCTGCTTCACGAGTTTATCTCAGGTTATGAATTATTTGTCTATGTTTTATTATATTTTTTACTAATTTTATTTCCTCATTAAGATTTATATTTAATGTTTATATTGCATTATATTATTATTTATTTCTCGCCTCGGTCTCGATAACCGACTTCACCTCCCGCTCTGTATATTAAGAGATATAAATATTCTAAACTCAAAATAACTGTGACTATATAGCATTAAGTTTATTAAAACACTTACCTGAGGGGATCAGACAGTTGAACTGTATCGCCTTTAAAAGGCATATTAAATCTATTCTCTTGGCTAAGCCTTTGTATTGTGTCCACGAATTTTATGACTCGAATTTTTAGTGCGCATCTCTTTGTGACGTTGCTATACATTTATTGTGAATGTCCTTGGCAATAATCTACATTCTAATTCTTAAAAATAGACTGCAGATTCTGTATAAAAATAAACGATAGTGGGTAGAAAAATGCATGTGAATGTAACATTTTTTCTCTTGATTATGCAAAGAGATTGAAGTTCAAAGTCAACGCTTTGAACCGGGTGGTTTTCCCTGGTTGGCACAAGACGAAAGCTGGGGGGGGGTGTATGCTACCACGGATTTCCTTTTCATTTCCCTTTCATGTTTCAGGTTGCTTCCGACGCTGGGTTCGGTTGGTTTCGGGCAGATGGCGCAGAAGTTTGCGACTTGGAAATTCTCGGCCCTGCTAGAGGAAGCCTGTACAGCCTTCACTGCAGGGTCGTATTCCCCCGGTCCCACTAGAGGGACGTTTAAGAGCGACCCTCGTATTAAGCCTTCGTATTCTCATTCTACCTACAAGCAATATGTAAAAAAAAAAACACTTCTGCAAACCTTTATCTGATTAACATGAAGTAGATAGAACAATAACCTTTTATAAGTATATTTCGTTGAAGAATGGGTAGAGAAAGTCATGAGAACTTAACACATTAGAATTTTCTCGTGGCTATGCAAAAAGCGTGGAATTCCATAGCCAAAACATAGCGACATGCTCTTTAAAAACGTGACTATCGCTTTAGCCTACTGTATTCTTACACCTAGAAAGAATGTGTAATGAAAGTTTATCTCGATAGAGGGAGCCATGTGAATGCAACACATTACATTAGAAGTACTTTGTTTCAAAAGATAGCCGCGAGGAATAATCTGATACGAAGGTAAGAGAGGTGTTCATTAGCTTTAGATGCATGTTAAGCATAAATAAAGGATTCTTTTCCAGATAAAATGGAGAGAGTTTGATACTTCCGGGGCGTGTACACCACATTTTATGGAAAATTGCTGCTTAACTAACCCTATAAAACAAGGTAGAAGCAAACTACGACTCGCTGTTTTCTTTTATAACCGGTGGTATTCCCTCTCACGCAATAGCCAGCTCAGAGCTTCGTGCCCAATCAGGGGAATGGAAGCAGAATACTAACCAATGCTGTGGGAGGAAAGTGAAGCAGGCTTAAAGGTAGAGAAAGACGATGCTTGATTTAGAGTTACCTGCCTGTTCTCTCATGTTGATTCTAGACAGCAACGAACGGTTTATTTTGTTCGTGAACATACTGTTAAACAAGGCAATACCTACTTTCACCCTCACGTCGAGTGTATAGGGTGGAAGGGAAGTTATTAAATTAATTTAAAGCAGCTACAGATA
The DNA here is from genome assembly GCA_030765065.1 of Deroplatys truncata. NCBI lineage: Eukaryota > Metazoa > Arthropoda > Insecta > Mantodea > Mantidae > Deroplatys > Deroplatys truncata. The sequence goes on along the minus strand of CM060989.1, from coordinate 10,550,825 downwards.
TAGTTTTTGGAACACATTTTCTAGTTTTGATGCCCTCTGAATAAAAAAATTAGAAAAAGTCCGTGTGTGTGTCTGTGAACAGCATAACTCAAAAACCTTTCAAAGATGCGACACGAATATTTTCAAAAAAATCCCCAACCCAGACTACCCTTTACATGGAACATTTATCGAAAATTTTGAATTTCTGAAAAATGGCCCCAACAATTTTGTTTAAAGTATCATATGTTTAAGATATTTTCATGACAAATAAAATGTATACCTTGAATTTTCTGGGAACATTCCCAAAAGTCCTCTACTCTCTGAATGGCTTTTGCATAACTAGTAAACCGAAAGAGATAGACAAAATTGTTCTACACAAAAAATGTAGAGCTAATTAAAATACGCAATTTATGTCATGTACCTTTTTTTTGTCGAGTGATCCATTTTCGAGATATTCCTTGTTATTTGTTTGAGTTTTCCAATACTTATACTTTATCTCAAATAGGAATTCGTTAGTAATCTTTTTAATGTCCTGGAGAATGGAATACTCCACATAGCAACCAGATCTTAAAACATTTGACTATCACTAAAAGCCTACCATATTCCCATTGCAATAAGATAGTTTGTGAAAATGTTTTATCCCGATTAACATGGAGTAGATAGAGAATAAGCGTTTGTAAAAATAGTTTGTACAAGAGTAGAGAAAGTCATGTGAGTGTAACACATCAGATTTTTAAAACTACTTTTAAAGGCTTTACTTACCAACTTTATGAAAGGAGATGCTGAAACTGGCCATCGTGTTGTCCATACATTTTTGGCACCTCTTTAGGAAACTATCCATCACTAGCCGTAATTCACGTTGAGAAATTTCCTAGCGGATATTTTGTTTTAATTCTTTCAGGATGTGTGGGTTTATCTTGTACACTTTATGTTTTAGGTTATTCCGGAGGGGTATTTTATAAACAATATTACCGGCTGGGCGGTGTTCTTTCCACTGGGCGTGTGGAAATATGATAAAAACATTATAACACACTGCTGCTATAAAAAAGTTTATATTATACACACAGCGTGTATTTATTTATGATTCGTATGTGTTAACTCGGTCAGCTCGCAAAGTGAAAGTACGATTTGCAGAAAGATTTCCAAAGTTCCAGGCCGTACAACAATCCATGAACTTTACAGTAAATTTCAGGCCGCAGGAAGTGTTCAGGCTAAGAAATCTAAAAGCCGGCGTTCGGTTCTTACCGAAGAAACATTAGACGACATCAATCAGTCATGATGGATAGTTTCCTAAAGGGGTTCCAAAAATGTATGGACAACAACGGTGGTCAGTTGCAGCATCCCCTTTTGTAAAGTTGGTAAGTAAAGCCTTTAAAAGTAGTTTTAAAAATGTATGGTTTCATCCGCGCCTTTCAATGATAGCGGCAACGAGCGCCGAGGACGCGGACAGGAAAAACACCGCGCAGCAGATTCGGAGTATTTTGGGTCACTCTGTAGTTAAAAAGCGTCCTTAAATAAAACTCATTTTAATTTTAGTTTTTAAGCTACTTCCGGAGGTACGAGGGGCACTAGTTATATTTTGAGCCTAATAATTAAAATAAAGTAATTTCTGTCTGAAAACTGCTTTATTGTTTTTCTAAATATTCTTCTTTATAATCAATACACATTTTCATCCGTTTGAACCATTTGTGAAAGCATTTATTCCAGTCTTCTTGAGACACCTCCAAAACATGGTTTTTGAAGGCATCAACGGCTTCTTCTGGCAACGAAAATCGTTGTCCACGCAATTTATTCTTGATGTTTGGGAACAAAAAGAAGTCATTGGGTGCCAAATCAAGACTGTATGGCGGATGACCCATCACTTCGATTTTTTGAGCCTTCAAATACTCTGTTGTTAGACGAGATGTGTGTGCGCTCGCATTGTCTTGATGAAGAACGATCCTACGGTTCTTGTTGGTTTTCCTTACTTCACTGAAGACTTCCGGCAAACAAATGGTTGTGTACCATTCGGCATTGACCGTTTTACGTTCCTCTAAAGGCACTGTTGCCACATGGCCAGTTTTTCTGAAAAAGCAGGCGACCATTTGCTTCGAAGTACTTCGATTGCGAACAACTTTTGTTGGATTTGCTTCATCTTGAAACACCCATACAGTCGACTACTGTTTACGTTCCGGCTCATACGCATAGATCCATGATTCGTCACCTGTTACAATCTTATATACGTCTTTTGAGGCACCGCCATTGTATTTCTTGAGCATTTTTGTACACCAATCGACACGAGCATCTTTTTGAGGTTGCGTCAAATTATGTGGGATCCAACGAGGGGAAACCTTTTTCACGGCTAAATAATAACGCAATATTTTATATATGCTGGTGGAACTAATGCCTAGGGTTGCTTCAATCCCACAATATGTCGCATGACGATCTTTCATTATTAGTTTTTGCACAGCATCAATGTTTTCTGGCACAACAACTGATTTTGGACGACCTTCACGAACTTCATCATTGAGCGAACGGCGGCCACGATTAAATTCTTATACCAGCGTTTTACAATGGCAAAGGACGAACAGTGGATTGCACGAACATTTGCACGAGTTAATTCCATGTTTTTGTTGACAGAATTTTCAACTTAGTGTAAACAAAACAAATGACGCTCTATTGACAAAATGTTTGAAGTAGATTATGGTAAAAAATGCCAAACTTTCCATTAGAAACGTCAGATGGCACCTACAACATTCAGGATTGCCAAGGCTCAAAATATAAATAGTGCCCCTCGTATACCCATAGATAGTTGAGAAAGTCATGTGAACGTAACAATTTGTTTTATTTCAGAGAGTCGCAAAGCCTGTATTATCTATGAAATATCGGTATCGAATTTTTGGGTGGAATACAATACCTTCTACGTAGTAGAGAAGGCAGTAAAAAAATCGCGTGACATTTGCGCATCAGTTCGCTTTTGTTTCTTTGTTTGCTCTCGTGACTGATTCTTGCCTTTCTCTTCTGCACGAATGATATTTATTCAGACAAGTTTATTACTACGATTGTCAGGTTAATAAATTTGAAGAACAGCTACGTTCTACCCTCTTCTGTTTCTTGTGATGGGATCTATCTGTTTTCCAAATCCTATTTGGGAGTCTGTACCCTACTCACTTCATTATGTTGGTTCGTATTATTATCATTATTTCAGCGATCAAAGAACCTCTTTGCTTTTCTTGTCATCATGTCGTCGTCCCATTCTCTCTGGAAATAGAGAGGAAGGGATTTCCACGGCTACAGAATGTGTTTTGCTATGAGGAAGGGCGCAGAGCACAGTTTAATGAGATGTATTTAGTCCCCAGTTTCATCTTTATTTCATTGGAATAGACTAAAAGACGAAGAAGAAGCCTTTCTAAAAACGAGAAGGGAAGCCTTGTTTTTGTACGACGTATAAAATCCATCTTGTTCAGAAGAAAAAGAAGGAGCGATAAATTACTGTGCGCTTGTTCACGTCTGTGTTGTACCTCGTTTGCAAACCAAAGCCACCCCCTTCTTTATTACGACAACAGGCTTTCCTTTTTCTCCTGTTTGGTCTCGGCTTTTGATTGCTTTTTATGAATACCCCGCCAAAGATAAGGAAGAAAAGGGCGAGTCGGCGACATCCAGATGATAATTCTGACTAAAACTCGACATTTCTCTATTTTGTTCCTTATTTTTTACAATAATAGGCTTTGTAAATATGTATAAATACGTATCATGCTTACGGGGGTAAAATATTTTTGTGGTTTAAAGGTCTATTATTTTTTATTTATTTATTCTTTTGTTTTTTATTGCATTCCGCCCAAAATTAGATACCAAAATTTCACCCAAAAATGTTTTTTCGGCTCTTGAACCAGAAAAATAAAGTATTTTTTAGGAAAAACGTCTTTGTGATTGCGTGTGTGTTTGTGAACAGCGCAACACAAAAACGAAAAGTCGAATAAGTGCAAAGCTTAGTATTTAAGTTCAGTATCTTCCAAAAATACGACACAAAATTTTGAAGAAAATTCGCCCACCTTCAACTACCCTTTAGATGAGCACTTTTCGAAAATTTTGATTTACCAAAAAATGACTCCAAAGATTTTGATGAGAGTAATATATGTGAAATATATTTACATGCCCAATGAAGTCCTCTTCATTCGGAAGGAATTTTATATAATCTTGTATAACTGATAAACGTGAAGCGATAGTCAAATTAAACTGAGTTTTGGAATTAATTGTTCATCCACACAAGCCGTGTGTTGGACAGGGTTGGAAAGGTACAATCAGGCGACTGAAAAATTCAATGCCATAGCCGGGATTTGAACCGCGGATCTCCAGGTCTTGTCCGGTTGCTCCAACCACTAAGCTACCATGGCAACATGCCGGCACGGCACTGCCGGGAAGAATGCGAATCAGCTGGAGAATTTCTCAGTATTATTCAAATCTGTTTATAGGCTAAATGTACGAGCCCCTGACTAACAATCAATGCTGCGAAAATTGCACATCAATAGCACTTTCCATTTTCGAAATATTTGCGGTGCAAGTTTTAGGTGATTCACCCTGTATAATGGGGAAGTATAACTTTCCCACAATTTACTTTTTTGTCTTGTTACCCTTTTTCGTATTTTCTCCAATTTGCTTCACATTTCTCTCAACCTCACTCTTCCTAAATATTTTTCTACTTTTTCCACATATTTCATTTGATCTCGTATTAAAAAGCTTTCTAACTTTTAGCTCTATTGGTAAATTTTTCCATTTCTCTAGTATTAAAATCTCTTCTTTCTTTATGCGTGTCCTCACATTTAAGAATATAATGCCAATTGTCATGGAATCATTACATTTAGTACACCTCTCCCTCTTCTTCTCCCTGTTAGACCACTTAAATTCATTACACCTGTCCTCGTCCATACATACCCCATTCTGGCCTCTTTGTGGCATACTTCGATGTATCTTTCTTTTCCCCATTCCGTTTTTAAATATATATAATCTATTAATGACCTTTTTCCTTGAAACTATTCATAATTTCTTGCTTTTCAATATCCTACACTCTAATTTCTTTCCAAAAACACTTAATTTTGTTATTTGTTTCTACCCATATATCCCCCGTTTCTATTTCTTCCAATATTGTCTGTATATTGTGCATCCAAAATTATTTTTTTCCACATTTTCTCCTGTACAACCAAGCATTGCTTTAGTATCTCATTTTCCGCTAGTATAGGGTCTTTCAACAAGAGTGTCCTATCTTTGAACATAAATAAAACACGTTTTATAAATGATAGAGGTTTATTATTTTTTATTTTGGTACATAATTAATGTCATAACGTGTGGAAGAGAACATCAGTTAAGTGACCGCCGCGACTTCGCTGGGTTGCGCGTATACGGTTGACACAATTTTAAATGACAGAAGAACGTAAGTTAGGTCCAACTTCACGCGTGATGTTATTCATAAGATCATTTACTGTTTCTGGCTTGTTGACATAAACTCGAGATTTAACATAGCCGCACAAGAAGTAATCCAACGACGTTAAATCACATGACCTCGTGGGCCAGTTAACTTCGCCACCACGGGAAATGATGAAACCTCTGAACTTCTCCTTCAAAAGATCGATTGTTTCGAGAGCAGTATAACATGTGGCACCATCTTGCTGGAACCAGATGTTTCTGAGATCCATATCATCCAATTGAGGCCAAGAATAATCCCTTATAAGAGCCCGGTATCTTTCTCTATTGACAGAGCTTCTCCATCTTCATCTTGGAAAAAATATGGACCAATGATTCCATCATACCAAAGTCCACAGTAACCTTTTGGGGATGAAGTGATCGTTCTTGAATCTGCATTGGATTGTGGTTACTTCAATAGCGGCATTTTGTTTGTTAACACAACCATCCAAAAGTGGGCTTCGTCGCTGAAGATGATTTCTCGACAAAAATCCGGGTCAGCTTCCAATTGCTCCATAGCCCAGTCAGCGAATACACGGCGCAACCTATGGTCATTGGGCTTTAGTTCTTGAGTTAACACCATTTTGTAAGCGTGAAATTTCAAGTCCAGATGCCGAATTCGCCAAGTTGTGGTCGGCGAAAACCCCAATTTTTGCGTTCAACGAGCAATTGATTTGTTTTCGTTCTCGCGTACACTCTCACGAACGTCGCCTATACTTTCGTTGGAGCGCTTACGTCGATTATGTACAGGCGTTCTTTGATCTCTGACAGAACCACTTCTTTCAAATTTATCGATCAAACGCCGAATCGTTCTCTCGCAGGGACGATTATGTACACCGTAAACTTCACGCAATACACGGAAGGTTTGGCGAACAGATTTTGATAATAAATTTTCACAATTTCTACGCGTTGCTGAATGCTGTAACGTTCCATGGTTATTTGCCAATAACAACTGTAACCACATGAAAAAAATGACTGCTGTAACTCAATAACAACGGCAGCTATCACATGTTAAAAATAGGACACTCTTGTTGAAACACCCTTTAGCTTTATTCTGAACCAGTATTTGATTGTCCTTTCTACCATTTTGCCTTTAACTCCCACCCTCCCTAGTTCTGCTTGTGCTACTCCATTCGGTGAACTTCTTGGTAATCGCACTTGTATGTAATTTTGAGTTATGCTCTTCGCTGACACACAGATAGTAGAGGTAGTAAAAATGTAACTTCCTTTAAGTGAAACATTCAATATATGTTTTCGAGTATGCTCGACATCACCTACTTTAAAAGGCCTGTTTCTGCTGAGATCTACGTAATACGGTCATTCTTTTCCTCAGCCGCTCCAGAGTTACTGCCTCTAAATGCTCTGTTTGGGAACGTTAACGATTTCTTTGGGATCACTTCAAAAACAAACCACTTTCTTCGCAGTTATAAATGTCTTTCAGCTCGCATCCTTTGGTAATCAAAGTCTTCAATCTTCTAGCGACGTTCAACTCCCTTCTTCATAAACTGCTCCTGCCAAAGGATAAGAGTTTACACTTCATTTACAATTTCCTTTCCTCGCATCTTAGGTACGCTCCCGACAATTCCTCGCAGCTGACACGTGTGAATCGCAAGTGAAGTCAATTTCCATGCTTTTTTCACTTCTATAGCGTCATGGATTTCACATCATTTCCTGCCAACTTCAATTTTCTATACGTACTCTAGGAAATGTGCCTTTTTACCTTCTCTGCCACCTACCTATAAAAGGTAGATGAAGTGTTGTATTGCATAAAAATTAATCTTCAGTTTTCACCGCAGATACATTTTTTAAGGCATCCTGAATAAAAATAGTATTTCTAGAAAAAGGTCTGTGTGCGTTTGTGTGTGAAACTCAAAAACTAAAAGTCGTTTAATTTAAGTTTAGCACATTCCAAAGACGTGACACGAAGATTTTGTCGAAAATCTCCCCACCCCAAACTACCCTTTATATGGAAAATTTTAAGTTATTTTTTTATTTTCTTAAAAATATCTATAACAATTTTGATTAAAATATCACATTTAAACTGTTTTATGACAACTATAACGTTTATCTGAATACTCTGGAAATAGTCTCTGAAGCCCTCTCTATTCTGAACCACTTGTATAATTGGAAAACAGTAAGATAGACAGCAATTTCGTAATACAAAACTATGTAAATATCCTTAAAGCATATAATTTGTGTCAAATAAAATTTTTGTGACAACCATTTCCGAGATATTCTTTGTTATTGAATTTTCAAATACTTATACTTTATTCAAGTTGTAAGTTGCTGTTCTTTTTTACTTTCTCTACCGCGTACAAAGGTAGAGAAGGTATTGGTTCCACCTAAAAATTAAATACTTAGATTTCATCGAAAATACATGTTTTGAGGCCTCCTGAATACAAAAAAAACAATTTTAGAAAAGGTCTGTGTGTCTGTGAACAGCATAAATCAAAAAAGAAAAGTCAGAAAACTACCAAACTTGGTATTTAAGTTCAGTATATTCCAAAAATGCGACACCGCAAACTACCCTTTACAAGGAACATTATTCGAAGTTTTTGATTTTCTCAAAAATGACTCTAAGTTCTCTTCAGTAGAAAGGAATTTTGTATAATATTATATAACTGGTATACGATAGACGAAAACGTACTACACAAAAAATTTAGATTTCTTTAAAACACACAATTTACTTCATTTTTTGTGGGATAAACCATTTCCGAGATATCCTTTATAAATGGTTTGAATTGTTCAATACTTTGTCATTTTTTTCAAGTGCTGTCGACATTCAGTTGTTTCTCCCGATGTCCTGGAATGAGTATGGAATTTTAAGGCCAGTTGTTAAGCATTTTACTGTCGCTGTTCTCTTTGTATCTATAACGAAATCTGTAATGTAGCTATTTCTGTAAAGGTTTATCTCGATTAAAATTCAGTTGATAGAAAAATAAACGAACCAGGATAGAGAATGTTATGTGAATGTCATTTTTTTCTCGTGCTCTTGCAAAGAGCATGGAATTACAAAGCCATCACACATGGCGACCCGCTTATGAAAAGTCTCACTATATTTTTAGAGAAAGTCATGTGAATAAGATTTTTCAGACATGCAAATATTTGAGAGGGCGTTTTCTTAACACTTTGTTTAGATTTTAACCTCAAGGAATCATTTTAATTCGAGTTATGAAGTTGTTAAGACAACATTTAGAAGCTTAGAAGTTAGTAGGCGCTGTCATGAAAGGCTTCAAAAGTTTAAATCCTCTCTGATTGGACCACGTCCAGTAATTAGCCCAAGAGGCTCTTAACTGGAGCCTGCATCTATAAATCAGGGCTGCGGCGCATGGAGTGCCAGTGAGAGAGCTTTGCTAATCCTTTCATCAAGCTTCTAGGAAGAAAACTTTAGCGTTTCTCTGTCATAAAACATGGGCTTTGCTGTTAGCTCGGCCTTACCTCACACGAAACTTAAGTTTTCTCGTACTTAAAGCTAAGCTCCGGAATTTAGCGATTCCTCCTTCTAGGAAAATCAACGTTTATCAGTTCTTAACAACGTGGTGTCTTCTCAAGTACTATACATACCATTATTTTTGAAACTATTTTCAATTAAATAGAAGCATTCACTTCTGTTGTAAGGCGGTTACATAAATAATCCTACTGCTTTGGGGCACCTCATGCAGAGTAAAGCTGTTGTTGTTTCAAACAAATGACTATGCTAGAAAGTACCACCCTTATAAAGCTTAAGTTTGACGATGCTACGTTGTTTAGTAATTGTTTGGCAGCCATTAATAGTGAACTCTCTCAGCGAATTTGTAAACATGAATAAAACTGGCCATCGTTATGTGATACAATACTTTCATTCCAAAGGTCTTAGTCCAACTAATATTAAAGCTGAGCTAGATTCTACTCTGGGGGAGCCTGCTCCTTCGTTTACAACAGTAAAATATTGGGTGGCAGAGTTTAAGCGAGGCCGTACGAGCTGCCAAGACGAACATCGCAGTGGTCGGCCAAATGAGGTGACCACGTCAGAAATTGTGAAGGAAATCCACAGAATGGTATTGGACGACCGTCGACTGAAAGTGCACAAGCTAGCAGACATCGTAGGCATTTCAAAAGGTGCTGTACATCGCATACTAACTGAAAATTTAGACATGAGAAAGCTGCGTGCATGTTGGGTGCCGCGTTTACTCACAATGGAACAAAAACAGCGTCTTGGGGATGTTTCAGTCGAGTGTTTGGCGATGTTTCGCTGCAATACAGCCGAGTTTTTGCGTCAATTCATAACCATGCATGAAACATGGACCCATCACTTCACCCTGAGACGAAGGAACAGTCAAAACAGTGGATTGAAAGGGGAGAATCGCCTCAAAGAAGGCAAAGACAGTTCCGTCTACAGGCTAGGTCATGATGTAGTTTTTTTGGGATGCGCGAGGGATAACTTTTTTTATTATCTTCAAAAAAGGAAAAGCAATCAATGGCGAGTATTAGGCAAACTTATTGCAACGTTTGAAAGATGAAATCAAAAAAAAACGGCCGCATTTAGTTCTGTTTCATCAAGACAATGCACCAGTTCGTACACCCATTATCGCCATGGCCAAAATCAATGAGCTAAAGTTTAGAATTGCTTCCTCATGCACCCTATTCGCCAGATTTAGCCCCCTCTGATTATTTTCTGTTTCCGAAGTTGAAGAAATGGCTTGGTAGTAAAAGATTTTCCAACAATGAAGAGGTGGAGTTTGCAGTTGATGGCTATTTTGCAGAACTCGACGGTTCTCACTATAAACAGGATATCGAAGCTATTGGACATCGCTGGGAAAAGTGTATCGAGCTGAAAGGAGACTATGTAGAGAAATAAAGATGTTTTTTTCCCAAGGTTTTTGTTTTCTCTATTTAGGTCGGATACTTCTGGGACAGCCCTCGTAATGACTTGGTCAAATTGAAAAAGAAGTTAGCTCTTACAGACTTTTGATACGAAAGCCTTTTACTTTGTGTACCGTGTACATAGCAGGTAGAGAAGCTATTACATTTCACCCAAAAATACGATATCGAGATTTCACTGCAAATGCATATACCTTTTTACTATTTTACTTTACATCGCATTAACTACATGGTCATATCGCGACGGATCTGTTTGTGGATAACTCTTAGATCAATGTGTGGCGGACAGTTAGCCTTCTAGGTTGAAACGGCAACTCTAGGCCGAGCCCGAGAACTGTAATTATAGATAATTTGATTAATTAATTTTTATTGATATTAATTCATGCTATGTACATATCTTTTTCTTTTTACTGCTTGTATAGTTTAAGAAGGGTGATTCAACGATATGTATGTATTTAGGTTACTAATATTAGAGGAGTTATGAATTGTTTAATTAAATAATTTAAGCGCAATGTTAAAATACTGTCCACGACGAAATGTTTTAGCTACAGGAATAGTGTCTTCGAAGGCAGAAAATCTAGTTTTACGATGTCTCTCTGGTCGCAGGGGCATTGTTCATACAGCGAGGGTGTAGAGTCTTTGTTCCTTTATACGATAATTCGCCGTGACCAAGTGAGAGAGACAAATACCTTAACGGTAAAGTTAGGAAAAGCCGCTATTTATGTTAAACTTGGACCAATAAGATCCCTGTAAGTTTATATGAAATAGTGAGACGCTTCGAGTGGCGCTAAAAATGGACCAATAGGAAAGGAAGCAGCCCCAGAAGCCTGCGACTATAAATGGATCTGTTAGGAACAAATTCGAGGCATTTTGTCATTTGTGGGTCATTTGTCATGTGGTCAGGGAACATTTTGCTAAACTACAGGCAGGGAGAGATGCTGCAGGATGTTTGAGAGATATCGCCCCAAAAGTGAATGAAGACAGTTTTCGAAACACACCTAAGAATTGCTACTCGTAAAGAGATAATAAGCATATTTAAACTTCGCGTCATATCCGCGCCGCGTTTTAACACCAGTGGACAGTATTTTAACGGCGGCAATATCAATGTTGTGTACTACGTGGAGTAGCTAAATAAAAAGAAATTGCAGTGTCGTCTTTTCGTAACTAAAGCACGTCTATTTCTCCTTTTACCACCACCCGAGATCTACGCTTCCTTTACCAAGGATAAGTCCATGCTCCCACATAGCTTAAAGAAAATTACTGTAGCTATCCGAGGATAAAAAAATGCAGAGAACCAGCACACTGCGAACATCTGGAGACAACATGGAGGATGCAGCAAGGTAAGCCGCGAGCAACGGGCATCAACAAGAACCACAACTTCGGACAGGAGGTGACTGCCGCAAGGTCTCATCTCTGTAACCATGCTATCTTATTTCGTCACGTGTACACATATACCGTAGCGCATAGCAGCCGAATCTTCTGCTTCGTGCCGTGCAGATGGCATTAAGGTGCGTCTAGTGTACCTGCTTTCACTGGATAGATGGCAAAGCATTCGCTATTACCACTTATTTATCATTTTACTATTGTTTTAGGCTTAAGATGGAACTTTGGGTCGTGGTATTAAATATCTAGACTATCTTAGCGGCTGAGGGAAACTAAGAAAAAACCTCATTCAGATTGGTCGGCCCACGGGATTTGAACCCGGGGCCACAGACGTTACCGCCTGAGCCATCCCGCTCGATAATACGTATTTTGAGGCCCCTTGAATAACCCGTACGCGTAGTAAGTAGTAGAAGTATTGTATTCCACTCAAAAATTCGAAGTCAAAACTTCACCGGAAATACATGTTTTGAGACCTCCTGAATAAAAAAAAACTTTTTTGGAAAAAAGTCAAAAACAGCATAAGTCGAAAACGAAAGGTCAGATAAATAAAAAACTTTATATTTAGATTCAGCATCTTCCAAAAATGCGACGCAAAGTTTTTCAAGAAAACACCCCCCCCAAACTGAACGCCCTTTACATGGAAGACTTTTCGAAGTTTTTGATTTTCTAAAAATGGCTCTAACTTTTGATTAAAAAACACATCTTAAATTTTCTGAGAATAGCCTGTGAATCCGTTTCATTCGGAACGAACTTTTTATAATTTTGTATAACTGGTAAATGTTAAGTGATACACGAATGCGTACTATACAAAAAATGCAATGTCTTTAAAACACACAATTTATTTACTTTTTTGTGACATAAGCCATTTCTGAAATATCCGTTATTAATGGTTCGGATCGCTCAATACATTGCCATTCCTTAAAGTCCTTTCAATATTCAATTGTTTCCCGCGATGTCATGGAAACAGTATGTAATTTTAAGGCCAGCATATAGCGTCCAGTTGTTAAACACTTGACTATCGCTGTTCTCTTTGTATCTATAACGAAATGTGTAACGTAACTATTTCTGGATTAAAATGTATTAGAAGAAAATTAATTGAGTAAGAATAGTTTGTATACCAACTAATAAATGAAAGAGGGTCGAGAAAGTCATGTGAGTGTAATACATAAGACTTTTTTTCTATCTACTTCCTGTTAATCGAGATAAACGTTTCCAGAAATATCTACATTACACATTTCATTATAAGTACAAAGAGAATAGTGCTATTGTCACTATATCTGAATCCTTCACTATGTACTGGTTCCGAAATTCTAAGCTCTTTGCATGACATCGCGAGAAACTATTGAATTGCGACACCACTTTAATAAATGATAAATTATTGTAAAATTAAAGCCAATAATAGCGGATAACACGAAAATGGTGATGCCACAAAGAGATATGTATTTATTGTATAGGTATTGATATTTCGTCTCTCTTATGGTTTACCAAATGTACAAAATTTCTTCCGAGTGAAGAACCTTCGCAGGATATTCTCAGAAAATTCAAGATATACACTTTCCTTGTTATGTAAATATTTAAACATATTTAAATAAAAAAACTTTAATAATTTTTGAGGAAATCAAAAATAATGAACGTTTTTCAGTAAAGAGTAGTTTGGCGTGGAGGATTTATTTTAAAAATGTTTATGTCACATCTTTTCAAGAATCCCCTCCACACGCGGACCTTTTTTAAAGAATACGTTTTTATTCAGGAGACCTGAAAACATGTATTTCAGGTGAAATCTCTGGATGAAATATTTGGATGGAATAAAATATTTCCCCTAGTTACTATAGGTAGTAGAGAAAGCAAAAAGTATCGTAGAATATTTAATAAACATGTTCTTGATCCCGCGCATATTTATTCTATTTAAAATTGTCTTTATACGTTAAAGAAATGAAGACCCCAATTTGAATGTATATTTTTTTCAGTTATTCCTAAAACTTGATTTTAATATCCAAATTTCATTAAAACGCTGCACAAAATAAGTGACTATTGCGTAGAAATGGTTGTCTCCCAATATTTTTTATTTTCGCCACCACGTCTTCGCAGGTAGAGTGAGGCAGTATTTTTTAACACTTAAATAATTTCAGTCTAATTATATAATATGTAAATTCAATAACAGCCCACCTTGAAGCAATATGTGTATGTAATAATTTGTAAAATGTATGTAACATTATTGCATATGCTTATATTATTGTATCCATGTGTAATAATGTTATGTGAATATATTACGTAATTTAATAATGTAGGAGCTGTGAGAATAATAAGTTAAACGTTGCTAACAATGAGGTAACCTTAAGGCAATAATAAGTTTGAGAGTTTAATAAAACTACTTCTGATTATTGGAGTAACAATAATGTAATTTTAGTGACAGTTTAAAAAATAGCCAATCAACAACCAGAAAAAGCTTTAGTTAAATGAAGGTATTCTATTGGAGTAGGATTAGCCAATCACAAACTTGAAATACACAAATTTACAAGTTTAGACGGTTGAAATCAATTCAGTTGCCTGCGGACAGTGCTCATAACTGGATGCGTTGCTTGTGCGTCCTCGAGAGATTTAATACGTATTCGTGTGAGAAAAAAAATAAGTTTACGTGTTAAAAAGTGTAATTAATTAATAAAAAGAATCTCACAGCTCTCTATATCAGTGAAGTGTTATTTAAATCGTATCAAGTATTAATAAAAGGGGTGAAGTAAAATTATAATCTGTGTAAGCCTACATTCTTGTCGCATCACAACCCTGCCAAGATATCCATGTCTCTAAAATAAATACTGACAGCAGCCGAGGCAAACATAAATATTAAATATTTAAAGAAACAGTTTAATTACAAAGTTAATATTTTTTTAAACTTGGTGCAAAGGCCACCAGAAACTGTTTACTATACGTGCGGTTGCAACTACAAGTTCGGCTCCCCAACAGTTGAAATATAATAATACTCCTTCAATACACCTTCAAATTGACGCCCAAAGCGTGGTACAAATAACGCAAAGATACCATCTTCTTCAAACTGGCTTTTCATACGAAGCAGCAACAATGTAAATAGAATATCTACTTCGAGAGGAAGAATTGTATTCTACTAAAAAATCCTACGTCGAGATTTCAATGCTATAATACATAGCTTGAGGCCACTGAATCCATAAAGGAATTTTCTTTTTTTTTTTTAAAAAAAAAAAAGAAGGTCCGTGCACATTGTGTGCTTCTGTGAACAGCACAATTCAAAAACTAAAAATAAATTAAATACCACTTTTTATTTAAGTTGACTATGTTCCAAAGATGCGACACAAATATTTTAAAGAAAATAACAGCAGTCCATACTACCCTTTACAGAAACATTTTCAATACTTTTGATTTTCTGAACAATGGCTTAACAATTTTGGTTCAAATACCTAAATTTAAATTTTAGGTGTATTGCATGAGAAATAAAATGCGTATCCTGAATTTTCTGGGAATAGAATACTAAGTCCTGTTCATTCGGAAGGAATTCTATATAATTTTGTATAACGGGTAAACCATAAGAGATAAGGAAAAACGTATTGCAAAAAAATGTAGAACTCTTTAAAACACATAACTCATTTCCATTAACTTTTTTTGTAGCATCAGCACTTTATGAAATATCCGTTATTATTATTGGAATCCTCGATACTTTTGTCACTTTTAAGTGCTATCTCTATTCAGCTGTTTCTGTCGGTCATGTAAAGAATATGACATTTTAAGGCCAGTATAGATCGACTCGCTTTTAAAAATCAACAATGTATTCCGTTTTCTGTATCCCTCCTGTGCTGACAAAGACATGTGTAATAAAATTAATTATGCGAAGGTTTATCACGATTAACACGAAGTAGTTACAAAAATAAACTTTCAAAGAATAGTTCATAGAAGCTATATACAAATAAACAATAGTGAATAGAGAAAATCATATGAAGGGTATGCGCTAATGAAAAATAAAGGAAAGACTAGTTTTTATGATTTTGAATTTTGCCGCTAGAGTGTGCCTGAATCTATGAGCAATTTGGATGTGCAAAGAATATTCAGGTACTCCATAATATAGTGCCTCTCTCTTGTTATTTATTGAAAAACTGCACTAACTAGGATTTAGATTTGTGGGCGTAGCAAAGTTAGAAGGTCTTGTAGCAGTTTTCTTCCTAATTTTCTCAATGTATCACTATAAATCGTTGTTCTTTATGCAGAGAGTTGATGCGTATAATTCTCATAGCTACGTGACTGTTGCCAGGTTTGCCAATGCAATTCCAAGGCATTAAGTAAAAACGCGGTGCTTTTGGCGGAGGATTTTGTTCATGTGCTTTTCAAATTTGTGCATTTTATAATAGTTACTCTGTTATTAGAGTCCGTGTTTATTTAGTTACGTTTCTAACTAATCGTAAATATGTTTATTAGAACCCGCGGTATGTAAATATAGACGTAGGAATTAGCAAATGCAATAAAACAAGCTTTTGAGGTTAGGTCTATCGTAAACAATGTGTAGTTACTACTCGCGCCAATTCTGTGTAATGAAAGAAGAGAAGAGAACTGGCTTAATTTAAAAGTGAACAAAGATGGGGAACTGTAAAGACAACAGAAGACTTGGGAGGTGAAATATCATCCACTACATCAGCAAAAGCGCGTGAGTTATCAGCACTACCAGCTTCTGGTTTACCAGGCACGTGCAGAAGTTCCGATGCACTACAAACTGCAGACAACGACTATAAATTGCCAAGTGGAGTGAAACTTATAACACTGGCAGAGCACTGCAACAACAGCTGAGGATTTCAGCATCATCACAATAGGTACAGTGACTATTATTTCATTATATAAATTATATGCTAAACTGTGTTTTTTTCAGGTATTGTAACTCATTTTTCTCCTAAACTATTGGATATAAATGCACGAAACTTTCCATAATTTTTCATAACATATAGAAATATGGAATTGTGCATTGGTTTTGCTGTATTTAATGCAATGCATCTGTGAAATTTGATAATAATGTGAAAATTTTCGGTTGTTTATTTTTTGCATTTATATTATGATTATAACTTGTACTTTCATGATACACAATGTTTTAATATCAGCAATTTTAAAGCCTCAAATGGCTATTCTATTCATCGTGCACCATTTAGCCAAGGAAAAGGTGAAATTTAAATTCCACTTTTCGAAATCCTTTCTTCCTTCTTTCCTCTCTCCTTGCCTTCTTTCTCTTGTTCTTCCTTTCCTTCTTTCTCTCTTTCTTTCCTTTCTCTCTCTTTTTCTTTCTTTGTTTTTCTTTTTTTTCTTTCTTTCTCTCTGTTTCTTTATTTCCCCCTCTTTCTCTCTCTCTCTCTCTTCCCTGTTTTTCTTTCTCTCTCTCCCTTTCGTACTTTCTTTCTCTCTCTTTTCTTTCTTTCTTTCTTTCTTTCGCTCTCTTTTCTTTCTTTCTCTCTCTCTCTCTCTCTCTTTTCTTTCTTTCTTTCTTTCTTTTTACTTTCTTTCTTTCTGTTTCTTTATTAACCTCTTTCTTTCTCTCTCTCTCTTCCCTCTCTTTCTATCTCTCTCCTTTTCTTTCTTTCTTTCTTTCTCTCTCCCTCTTTTCTTTCTTTCAGTCTGTGTCTCTGTCGGTCCTTCCTTCTCTCTTTCTTTCCCTCTTTCTTTCTCTTTCAGTCTGTCTGCCTTTCATTCACTCTTTCTTTCTCTCTTTCTTTCTTTTTTCTTTATCTCTTTATTTCTGTTTCTTTCCCTCTCTTTCTTTCTTTTCTTCTCTTTCTTTCTTTACTTCTTTATTTCTCTTGTTTCTTTCTTTCTTTCCCTCTCTTTCTTTAATTTCTTCTCTTTCTTTCTTTACTTCTTTCTCTCTCTCATCCTTTCTTTCTTTCATTCTCTCTCTTTTCTTTGTAACTCTCTGTCTTTCTTTCTTTCTCTCTCTCTCTCTCTCTGCCTCTTTCTTCCTTCCTCCCTTCCTTTCTTTCCTTCCCTCCCTCTCTCTCTCTCCCTCCCTCCATTTTTTCTCTCTTTCTTTCAGCGTTTTTCATTAATCAAAATGCTGATTGGACCATAGTTTATAACTTATTAGCTTGAAGTTTTTAGGCCAGCATCAGTACTTACAAATTTAAAAAATCTGATGTGTTACACTCACATGACTTTCTCTACTCTTGTACAAACTATTTTTACAAACGCTTATTCTCCATCTACTTCATGTTAATGGAGATAAACATTTGCAGATTCTGTCTTATTGCTAATTTTCTTGTAGATGTAAGGGGAATATATATTTACAAGGGCAGTATCGAAATACAGTAGGCTTTAAGCACATACATATCTCTTAATAGCTGGTTGTTAGGTGCAGCACTATTCCCTTTGCCACAGATTAATACTCTTTGCATATCCAAGACAAAAAAATCTGATGTGTTACACTCACATGACTTTCTCTACTCTTGTACAATCTAATTTTACAAACGCCTATTCTCCATATGCTTCATGTTAATCGAGATATCGACATGTCAATCTTATTGGTAATTTTCTTGTAGATGCAAGGGGAAAATAGTAGCTTTTAAGCGATAGTCAAATATTTTAACGCTGGTTGCTATGTGGCGAATTCCATTCTCTTTGCATGTTCAGGACATAAAAAAAATCTGATGTGTTACACTCACATGACTTTCTCTTCTCTTGTACAATCTAATTTTACAAACGCCTATTCTCCATATGCTTCATGTTAATCGAGATATCGAGATGTCAATCTTATTGGTAATTTTCTTGTAGATGCAAGGGGAATATGGTAGGTTATACGCGATAGTCAAATATTTTAACGCTGGTTGCTATGTGGCGCATTTCATTCTCTTTGCATGTCCAGGACATAAAAAAAATGAATAACGAATTTGAGAAAAAGTATAAGTATTGAAATATTTAAGGAAATAACAAGCAATATCTCGAAAACGGTTCACTCAACAAAAGAAACGTATATGACATAAGTTGTGTATTTTAATGCGATCTACATTTTTTGTGTAGTAAAATTTTGTCTATCTCTTATGGTTTACCAGTTATGCAAAAGTCGTTCACAATGAAGAATACTTTTGGAGACATTCCCAGAAAATTCGAGATATACATTTCATTTCTCATGACATTATCTTAAACATATGATATTTTAATCAAAATCGTTAGAGCCATTTTTGAGAAAATTAAAATTTTCAAAAATGTTCCATGTAAAGGGTAGTCTGGGGTGGGGGGATTTTCTTGAAAACCTTCGTGTCGCATCTCTGGAAGATACTGAACCTAAATACCAAGTTTGGTGTTTATCCGACTGTTCGTTTTTGAGTTATGCTGTTCACAGACACACAGACACACACAGACACACACACGGACATGTTTTCAAAAATACTTTTTTTGGATTCAGGAGGTCTCAAAACATGTATTTCCGGTGAAATCTCGGTATCGAATTTTTGGGTGGAATGCAATACTTCCCCTACTTACTATACGTAGTAGAGAAAGTAAAAATGAATAACGAATTTGAGAAAAAGTATAAGTATTGGAAAATTTAAGGAAATAACAAGCAATATCTCGAAAACGGCTCACTCAACAAAAGAAACGTATATGACATAAGTTGTGTATTTTAACGCGATCTACATTTTTTGTGTAGTAAAATTTTGTCTATCTCTTATGGTTTACCAGTTATGCAAAAGTCGTTCACAATGAAGAATATTTTTGGAGACATTCCCAGAGAATTCGAGATATACATTTTATTTGTCATGACAATATCTTAAACATATGATATTTTAATCAAAATCGTTAGAGCCGTTTTTGAGAAAATTAAAATTTTCGAAAAATGTTCCATGTAAAGGGTAGTCTGGGGTGGGGGGATTTTCTTGAAAACCTTCGTGTCGCATCTCTGGAAGATACTGAACCTAAATACCAAGTTTGGTGTTTATCCGACTGTTCGTTTTTGAGTTATGCTGTTCACAGACACACAGACACACAGACACACAGACAGACAGACACACAGACACACAGACAGACACACACACGGACATGTTTCCAAAAATGCTTTTTTTGGATTCAGTGATTCTCAAAACATGTATTTCCGGTGAAATCTCGGTATCGAATTTTTGGGTGGAATGCAATACTTCCCCTACTTACTATACGTAGTAGAGAAAGTAAAAATGAATAACGAATTCCCATTTGAGAAAATAAGTATTGAAAAATTTAAGGGAATAACAAGCAATATCTCGAAAATGGTTCATTCAACAACAAAAATGTATATGACATAAATTGTGTATTTTAACGTGATCTACATCTTTTGTGTAGTAAAATTTTGTCTATCTCTTATGGTTTATCAGTTTACCAAAAGTCGTTCACAATGAAGAATACTTTTGGAGACATTCCCAGAAAATTGAAGATATACATTTTATTTGTCATGAAAATATCTTAAACATATGATTTTTTAATCAAAATCGTTAGAGCCATTTTTGAGAAAATTAAAATTTTCGAAAAATGTTCCATGTAAAGGGTACTCTGGGGTGGGGGGATTTTCTTGAAAACCTTCGTGTCGCATCTCTGGAAGATACTGAACCTAAATACCAAGTTTGGTGTTTATCCGACTGTTCGTTTCTGAGTTATGCTGTTCACAGACAGACACACAGACACACACACGGACATGTTTCCAAAAATGTTTTTTACTTTCTCTACTACGTATAGTAAGTAGGGGAAGTATTGCATTCCACCCAAAAATTCGATACCGAGATTTCACTGGAAATACATGTTTTGAGACCTCCTGAATCCAAAAAAAGCATTTTTGGAAACATGTCCGTGTGTGTGTCTGTGTGTGTGTGTGTGTGTGTGTGTGTGTGTGTCTGTGAACAGCATAACTCAAAAACGAACAGTCGGATAAACACCAAACTTGGTATTTAGGTTCAGTATCTTCCAGATATGCGACACGAAGGTTTTCAAGAAAATCCCCCCACTCCAGACTACCCTTTACATGGAACATTTTTCGAAAATTTTAATTTTCTCAAAAATGGCTCTAACGATTTTGATGAAAATATCATATGCTTAAGATAATGTAATGAGAAATGAAATGTAGATCTCGAATTTTCTGGGAATGTCTCCAAAAGTATTCTTCATTGTGGACGACTTTTGCATAACTGGTAAACCATAAGAGATAGACAAAATTTTACTACACAAAAAATGTAGATCGCATTGAAATACACAATTTATGTCATATACATTTTTTTTGTTGAGTGAACCATTTTCGAGATAATGCTTGTTATTCCCTTAAAATTTTCAGTACTTATATTCTCAAATGGGAATTCGTTATTCATTCTTACTTTCTCTACTACGTATAGTAAGTAGGGGAAGTATTGCATTCCACCCAAAAATTCGATACCGAGATTTCACCGGAAATACATGTTTTGAGACCTCCTGAATCCAAAAAAAGCATTTTTGGAAACATGTCCGTGTGTGTGTCTGTGTGTGTGTGTGTCTGTGTGTGTGTGTGTGTGTGTGTCTGTGTGTGTGTCTGTGAACAGCATAACTCAAAAACGAACAGTTGGATAAACACCAAACTTGGTATTTAGGTTCAGTATCTTCCAGAGATGCGACACGAAGGTTTTCAAGAAAATCCCCCCACCCCAGACTACCCTTTACATGGAACATTTTTCGAAAATTTTAATTTTCTCAAAAATGGCTCTAACGATTTTGATTAAAATATCATAGGTTTAAGATAATGTCATGAGAAATGAAATGTATATCTCGAAATTTCTGGGAATGTCTCCAAAAGTATTCTTCATTGTGAACGACTTTTGCATAACTGGTAAACCATAAGAGATAGACAAAATTTTACTACACAAAAAATGTAGATCTCGTTAAAATACACAACTTTTGTCATATACATTTCTTTTGTTGAGTGAACCGTTTTCGAGATATTGCTTGTTATTCCCTTAAATTTTCCAATACTTATACTTTTTCTCAAATTAGTTATTCATTTTTTTATGTCCTGGATTTGCAAAGAGAATGGAATGCGCCGCATAGCAACAAGCGTTAAAATATTTGACCATCGCTTAAAAGCTACCATATTCCCCTTGCATCTACAAGAAAATTAGCAATAAGATTGACATCTCGATATCTCGATTAACATAAAGCATATGGAGAATAGGCGTTGTAAAAATAGATTGTACAAGAGTAGAGAAAGTCATGTGAGTGTAACACATCAGATTTTTTTGTCTTGGATATGCAAAGAGTATTAATCTTTGGGAAAGGGAATGGTGCTGCACCTAGCAACCAGCTATTAAGAGATATGTATGTGCTTAAAGGCTACTGTATTTCCAAATTGCCCTTGTAAATATATATTCCCCTTACATCTACAAGAAAATAAGCAATAAGATAGAGTCTGCAAATGTTTATCTCGATTAACATGAAGTAGATGGAGAATAAGCGTTTGTAAAAATAGTTTGTACAAGAGTAGAGAAAGTCATGTGAGTGTAACACATCAGATTTTTTTTGGATTCAGCGGATCTCAAAACATGTATTTCCGGTGAAATCTCGGTATCGAATTTTTGGGTGGAATACAATACTTCCCCTACTTACTATACGTAGTACAGAAAGTAAAAATTTTTAAAATATTTATTAGTTAATTTGAAATTAATTATTTTCTATAATGCACATTGTACTCGATGTGAAGCTGGTGGCCGCCCATGACGTGTTCGTTGTCAATCTTGTAGTAGTGGATGTTCAATCGTAGCGCTGGAGTAGACGTGTAACTTCGGCATGTCAGGTACTACACTTTTGCCCCGGTTCTCTTTTTTTAGAGGTTCACTACCAGAGTTTTTGCAGAAATCATACCTAACAGGGTAAACGGCTAGATAAGTCTTACCGTGTCAACTTTTTTATTATTTCTCTTTTTTATTTTCACTAAAGAATATTTGTGTGAGAATTTTATGGAGCAATCCCAACGAAATTATTTAAATAACAGTTCTCAATTATTTTTCAATAAATTCAACAATATGTATGCTTTTTTCTTTCTTTTACGTGTAGTGTAAGTCCATTATTATTTCTCAACCCGTTTTGCTTTTTATAATTATGTATGCAAATACCTTTTACTCCATACTTTACCGTACGTTCCTTTGTACGACGGTTTTAATACGTATACATTCTGTTTTACCTTTTCAATTTATGGCGTCCTTTTAGCTGACAGTCATCTTGTTGTTAAC
The DNA here is from genome assembly GCA_030765065.1 of Deroplatys truncata. Lineage (NCBI taxonomy): Eukaryota > Metazoa > Arthropoda > Insecta > Mantodea > Mantidae > Deroplatys > Deroplatys truncata. Next base: position 10,527,963 of record CM060989.1, on the reverse strand, counting down.
TTTATAGCTTTGTTGATTAACCATAGCAACGAGATATCATTTATATGTAATTCTTTTCAAGCGTATTTTACATATATTTTATAATAGTTATTGCTAATGTAGCAATTTAACATGGCCACTTTTATAAACAATCGCTTAAATGCTTCTTAGCTTTTCTAAATTATCTACATAAAATTAAATATCAGTTTGTTGTGTAAGATTATTTGCATAGTTCTTTATTTTGCATTTATTCTTCATTGAATATAGAATTTAAGCAAATTTTACACAATTAAACATAATGAAACTGCTTTTGCGGTTTACATGCTAGTATCCAAGTTCCAGATATCCCGGGTTTGATTCCCGGCTGCAGGATGGTAATTTTTCTGTAATCAGGTTTATTCCTCATTTTACCTAGAGTTTCAGAGTGTAAATGTGTGTAAAATTAATGTGTAAATAGAAAACAAAAGATAAACAAACCCAAAGATTAACACGATAGTAAACGAGTGCACATCATTGCCGATGAGAAATGGTTCCAAACACAAAGCCGCCCATATGGCCTTAGACGTTAAAGGCGGCATATAAACGGAAAGAAAAAAATAAACATTATGAACTATCTGTATGATGCTAATTTCTGTTGCATCTCTCCTTTAATATTTTGATAAGCATTACGCGGTATAATTAATTTATAACCTTTAAAAAGTTAAAAAATTACACACGCACGCAAATTATTTTTCTCATATACTGCAGGGAGAGTCAAAAAACCTCGAACCGCCCTCTTTTTGTAGAGAATTAACAGCCAGGGAGCGTGATTTTGCCTTTTTTCAACAAGACTCTGCAACAGCTCATACGGCCAATATTTCGATGAGAACAATTGAAAGTGTGTTTGAGGACAGAATTATTAGTAGAGATTTGTGGCCCCGTCGGTCCCCCGACCTAACTCCCTGCGATTTCTACCTCTGTGGTAACTTAAAACAAAGTGTACAAGACAAACCTACACACCCTGGAAGAATTAAAACAAAACATCCGCCAGGAAATGCCAGCATTTCTCAACGTGAACTTTGGCTAGTAATGGATAGTTTCCTAAAGAGATGCCAAAAATGTATGGACAACGACGGTGGCCAGTTTCAGCATCTCCTTTCATAAAGTTGGTAAGTAAAGCCTTTAAAAGTAGTTTTAAAAATGTTGTATGGTTTCATCCGTGCCTTTCTATGATAGTGGCAGACGGCAACGAGCGCCGAGGACGCGGACAGGAAAAACACAGCGCAGCCGGTTCGTAGTTTTTTGACTCTCTGTGTATCAAAGATAAGAAAAGAAAAGAGACCAGGCGTGCGGGCTGGCAACTTCAGCCATATAAACCGTTTACACTTTCAAACCTTATTACTGTCAGATTGATAATGGTTCAACATAGCGTTCAAAATCTATACCAATATTTTAAGGAGAGAAAGATTGTGTTTGTATTTGAAGCGTAATCTCAAAGGCCATTCAACCTATTATGATAATTCTTTCAGCATTGAAAAGACCAAGTCTTTCTGACCGACATGGAGCTATAAAACATCTGATTTCAATTCCTAAGTTACCAAAAGATTAAAAAGGGCTTACAAAGCCCCTGTACGTTAATACTAATTTATTGCAGCTATGCATGCAAAGAAAGCCATGAGTTTTAGTTGAGAATGCCATGGAGTAGAGAATAGTTGTTATTACTCCACAGAGTATGCATGTAAAATAAGATAAATGCCGCGGATGTTTCACTTCAAGCAATATTTAGGTATATGTACAACCGTGGACAAACAAAATCAGTCATGTCTTGAACACCCAAGTTTTTCTAAGTCGTACACATCACAGAGCCTTGTTTACACCACACGCAATACAATTGTATAGCCGCAGCAGCAAGTTGTATGGCATTATTAAACGTGTCTTCTCTGTTGTGCTGTAGCAAAGCGTAGGGTACTTCTATAGTTAGAACAGCAGTTTCACTTCTCGCATGCAGCAAACACTTTGTTGGTCTTCTGTTAATATGTTTAATCAACACATAGTGTCTAGTTATTTTAGATATACTGTACTTCATACATTGCATTTGGTAAAGTTCATAATAGAATACTTATTACCATACAAAATACGTGGCTTCACAATTGCATCATGGTCGCATATCTGTATCTTGTTGGATATCAAGGGACAAACTAGGTGCCTTGTGGCAGCTTGACGATACACTGAACAGTGCGCGCGCAATACACGGTAATACTTGAGAATATTTCGATTCCCTCTGTGAGGATAAGATATTCTGATGGAATTGTTGAATTTGAACAGCGTAATCATTCTGTCCACATATGCCGAAAGGTTTCAAACTGGTTCTCAGAGAGGCAGGACATCAAAACGATAGACTTGCCTCCCTATTGGCAGATTTGAACCCTATTGAACGTGCGTGCGCTGTGTGGTAAACAATATTTTTGTAGAAAATCAAAATTTTCGAAAAATGTTCCATGAAAAGGGTAGTTGGGCGTATGGGGATTTTGTTAAAAATCTTCGTGTCGCATTCTTGGAAGATATTGAACTTAAATACTAACTTTGGTACTTATCCGACTTTTCGTTTTTGAGTTATGCTGTTCACAGACAGACACACAGAGGGAACTTTTTCTAAAACTGCTTTTATGGATTCAGGGGGCCTCAAAACATGTATTTACGGTAAAATTTCGGTAACAAATTTTTAGCTGGAATGCAATACCTTCTCTACCTACTATGTCCGTGTAAAAAGCTGCACTTGTAAATTCGGGCAGTCAGTCTGAAGCGGAGAGGAGATTCGGCACCGATCCAGGAATAAGGATATTGTACTGACGTCCCACAAGGAGACGCTCCCCCGGGAGGGTGAAGGGTGACAGCAGGCGGCTGGAACCAGGAGTGGCGGCACAGCAATGACAGGATCCCTATACTTTCCAGATAGACACCCACTTGGACAGGCAGACTGGGGATCACGTCCCACATAGGTCCTTATATCCCGGCAAGGCCGAGGTACGCAGAAAGTGCACAGAGAGCATCCTTTTCCCCTATCACGTTGCACCGAAACACCATCGCCGACACTTCCAACCCTGAAACAGGCTAAACGGGGTGAAGAATGACTGAAATGTTTGATGGGGTGGAAGAAACGACCCCAGAAAACCCCCGAAAAAAGCTATGAACCAAAGAGTGCGGTCGCCGGGAATCGAACCCGGGACCTCCCGGATGCAGGCCACAGACATTACCGCCTGAGCCATCATGGTCGATATGCAGTAAAGGAAGTAAGTTATTTGTGATGTCACTTTACAAAGCGAACAACGCAATTAGATGATGCCAGGCTTCCTTTCACAAATAACAGTGACTGACGTAAACAAGTTATCACTATTATTTTAACTGACATCTGGCGGCAATTTTAAAGCCCTCCTGCGGCACTAATATCAAAAGTGTTTGTGATCTCCAACATGACATACGCTTTAAGCCAATTTATGCATTTCCGCTCATCAACAAATGTCAACTGGACATTTCAAAGTCTCTTTTAATTCATTCTGCAAAGGACACGTTCCGTTTCCACATCAACTGAACAACCATCTATGCAGAAAGGTAACAAAATGCCTTCACCAATTATTATCTATATAGCTAGCCTTGTTTTGTGGCTCTACATAGAGATATCAGACTGCTAGGGTATACCCCAACAGGACTGACCCCATTCACAATGAAAACTAAGCTTAAGCATAACGTAAACTTAAATTCTGATGTACTGCTTTCACATTACTTTCTTTCAGGGGCGGCTCTGGGGGTAGTGCCTCCGTGCCATAGCACTACCTTAATAAAATGAAGAAATACGTATTTGAAATTATTTGTCCACGATTACATCAATACTACGCTCACCCTTGTTATTCTTAAAGGCGCAATGAAATGGCTTGTCTGACAGTGGGAAAAACAAAAACAAAAAAGAACACATAAGCTGAAGGAGGCGACTGCAAATTGCGAGTTTGCTACCTTATTGTAGTATTACCTTCTCTACTACGTAAACTAAGTAAGGGAAGTATTGCATTCCACCCAAAAATTCGATACCGAGATTTCTCTACTCTTGTACAAACTATTTTTACAAACGCTTATTCTCCATCTATTTCATGTTAGTCGAGATGTTAATCCTATTGCTAATTTTCTTGTAGATGCAAGGGGAATATGGTAGGCTTTAAGCGATAGTCAAATGTTTTAAGAGCTGGTTGCTATGTGGAGTATTCCATTCTCTTTGCATTACCAGGCATAAAAAAATGAATAACGAATTTGAGAAAAAGTATAAGTATTGCAAAATTCAAACAAGGAATATCTCGGGAATGGTTCACTACCAAAAAATGCATATGACATAAATTGTGGTTTTAACGAGATCTACATTTTTCGTGTAGAACAATTTTGTGTACCTCTTACAGTTTACCAGTTATGCAAAACCGTCCAGAAAGATGATTTATGGGAACATTCCCAGAAAATTCAAGATATACATTTTATGTCATGAAAATATATTTTAATCAAAATTGTTAGCCATTTTTGAGAAAATCAACATTCCCGAAAATTCTTACATGTAATGAGTAGTCTGGGGTGGGGATATCTTCTTGAAAATCTTAGTGTCACATCTTTGGAAGATACTGAACCTCAATACCAAGTTTGGCATTTATCGGACTGTTCGTTTTTGAGTTATGCTGTTCACAGACACACACACAGACACACAGAAGGATATGTTTTCAAAAATGCTTTTTTTGGATTCAGGCGGTCTCAAAACATGTATTTCCGGTGAAATCTCGGTATCGAATTTTTGGGTGGAATACAATGCTTTCCCTACTTATTATACGTAGTAGATTTAAAAGTAGTTGATAGCGGCAGACGGCAGCGAGCGCCGAGGACGCGGACAGGAAAAACACCGCGCAGCCGGTTCGTAGTTTTTTGGCTCTCTCTGTACTTCCGCTAAATATTTTATTAATACCGTGCCCCCTCTGCCTCAAAATGTATATCAAATCGGCGCCTGTGATATCACCTATTCTACGCTGTGCTGAAAATGCTTTCAACATTCATTTTTTCAGAGCCTGTTACCAAGGGACTGTTCATGACAGGTGTAAATGCATAGGATTTTCATGCAGCATGGTGTTTATGTATGTGCTACCTCACTGCAGCCTGACATAAATAGCATGATCTAGTCTCAAGGATGCGCCAGTTTTCTTGAATATGCTAATCTGCTAACGGGTTAATCTGACCTTATGACCTTACTGGCCTCAAGCCAACACTGTGCATTCTGCACTCAAGTTTTGCCCTCTTGAATTTACTTATCGGGTTATAAACTTGCATCAGAGATGAACATGGATTTTCATAATATGCCACGTCGGTGACTTTTTCAACCAGTGGTAGAAGGCGTTGTTTCATAGCTGCTCGAGGTGGTGTTTCATGTTAAGTGATACTGAAGCTGTAGAAACTGTAACTACAAACAGTGGTTCAGGTCTAGCATTACGTCAGTAATATCGAAACCTAAACAACAAAAAGGAAAAATCCGATGTAATACATTCACATGACTATCGCTTATAAGTAGGTGCACAAATTACTGTAAAGTTTATTTTTCTAACTGCTACATTTTAATCCAACTAAACCTTTGTAGAAACACCTACATTACACATTTCGTTATAGACACATAGGGAACAGCGATAGTCAAATGTTTAACAACTGGACGCAATACACCGTCCTTAAAATTCCATGGTGTTTCGATGACATCGCCAGAAACAGTTGAAAATCGAGGGGACATTAAAAACCAAAAGTATTGACTATACCTCGGAAACGCTGATGCCACAAAAATTACTTTAAATAAATTTTGTGTTTTAAAGACATCTACATTTTCAGTGTGTTACGTTTTTGTCTATCACTTAACGTTTACCAGTTATACAAGATTATACACAATTCCTTCCAAATGAAGTGGGCTTCACAGGCTATTCACAGAAAATTCAAGATATACATTTTATTTGCAATATAAATATCTTTAATATATAGCATTTTAATCAAAATAGTTGAGCCATTTTTTAGAAACTCGAAATTTTCGAAAAATGTTCCATGTAAATGCTAGTTGGGGTGGGGAGATAGCATCTTTGGAAGATGCCTAATGAACCAAAACGTCAAGTTTGGTATTTATCAGACTTTTCGTTTTTGAGTTATGCTGTTCACACACATACGGACATTTTTCTTAAAATGTTTTTTTTTATTCAGGGGGCCCCAAAGCCTGTATTTTCGGTGAAATCTCGGTATCGAGTTTTAGGGTGGAATGCAATACCTTCTCTTCCTACTACGTATTGTATGAGGGGAAGTATTGCATTCCACCCAAAAATTCGAGGTTGAGATTCCACAAGAAATTCATATTTTGTGGCCCTCTGAATCCAAAAAAAAAAAAGAATTTTTAGAAAAAGGTATGTCTGTGTGTTTGTGAACAGCATAACTAAAAAACGAAAATAAATCCCAACTTGATATTTAGGTTCAGTATCTTTCAAAGCGCGACACAAAGATTTTCAAGATAATCTCCCACCCCAGACTACCCTTTACACTGAACATTTTTCGAAAATTTCGAGTTTCTAAAAAATTGCGCTAACGATTTTGATTAAAATACTATGTTTTAAGATGTTTTCATGGTAAATGAAATGTATATGTTAAATTTTCTCGGAATGTCTCCAAAAGTCCTCTTCATTCTAAATGACTTTTACATAACTGGTTAACCGTAAGAGATAGACTAAGTTTTACTGCACAAAAAATCTAGATCTCGTTAAAATACAAATTTATGTCACTTTTTTGTGAAGTGAAACATTTCCGTGATATTCCTTGTTATTTGTTTGAATTTTTGAATACTTATACTTTTTCTAAAAAGGTCAATTCGTTATTCATTTTTTTGTCCTGGTAATGCAAAGAGAATGCAATGCTCTATCTAGCAACCAGCTCTTAAAATATTCGACTATCGCTTAAAACCTACCAATTCCCCTTGCTTCTACAAGAAAATTAGCAATAAGATTATGTGGCAGTAATTTATATCACAACATTGTAAATGCCAGAGTGATTGTAGTGTAAATAAGCATTATTGTAAGACATTGATTTGAGATGTTTGTTAATTATAAGCATTGTTAGGAAATAAGTTTACACGACCTCACTGAAATTGACAATAAGAGCGGGTAACAATGAGCGAGGGGGTGAGTTGTTTATCAATTATTAGAGACAGGCAAATGACGTCATATTGGCGCGCTTTTCTTAGAAATGGCGGGAATTTCTTCCCTAGAGCATATGTTTTCGTAATTTTTGATTGGATATAAAAATAGACGCTAATGTTGGCGCGCTTTATTAACCAATAGCAGCTCTGTTATAATGTTTAGGCATATCGGGGTGAGGGAGTATAAAAAGCTAAAGCCAGAGGCAAGTATTGCACAGTCCAACAGAAACATTTGTGCATTACACGTCGCTCAGTTCAGCATAAATATTCGTGAGTTATACGTCGCGTAGTTCAACGGAAGCATACATAAAGTACACGTTACGCAATTCTACAGAATCTCTCGCGTTGTAAAGTCAGTTATAAATGTGAAATACGCGAATTAATAATGTGCAGCAAATAAGTGATTATAGTGATATTAGAAAATATAACAGTTTCAGTCTGGCGTGTATCAAAAGATAATGTGAAATGAATAAAGTGTGACGGTAATAAAAGTGTAAAAACAAATTCTATTATCAGCGTTATCTTTTAGTAAAAACTCCTTTCCGTTTACACACCCTGTTTAAGAGATATTCTCGACCGAGAAATAATAGCTAGCCGGAGGATAATGAACCCAACATTCAAAGTAGTAAAACAATAACAGGCGCCCAACAATAGATAACACGAAGTGACCGCAACAAATTGGCTCCCATACGTGGTGCAGATAAACATGAAGCATCTTCCAACTACAAAAGAATATTCCACTTCAATTAACATCTCGATTAACATGAAGCATATGGAGAATAAGCGTTTGTAAAAATGGTTTGTACAAGAGTAGAGAAAGTCATGTGAGTGTAACACATCAGATTTTTTCTGAAAATTGTGTTTTGAGGGTTGAGGGGCGCCTCAAAACATGCGTATCCGGTGAAATATTGGTATCGAATTTTTGGGTAGAATACAATACTTTCTCTGCCTACCATATAGTGGCAGAGAAAATAAAAATAATTGCTGATAAATTTGAATCAAAGCGTAGTATAATTAAGAAAATAATCCTATATTTCTTAATGAACAATCCTGTATAAAAGTATATCAGCGAACTTAGAAGACATTCATCTACATCCTGTAAAAATTTCAGTCTGATATCTCTCAGAGTTTCTGAGATAATGGATCACGAATTTAATAGATTAAGCATTTGTTAAGATAGGACTTTTAACCTTCCCTTTAAATTATTTTGCAGTAAATATCAATACTTACATACGATTATATTATACTAGTGGCAAAGCTGCGAATTAAAGACTGTAATTCTTGAAAGAAAAAACTATTAATCAAGAATGCTTATATACTTAATTGCACATAACTTAAAACGCAATATTGTGAGTAAATTTCACTCTGCAATAGAGTTTTCATGTTGAATAGATTTGCGGCTTGCATGTCTTTTACGAATATTTTGTACAATCATTCGTATTCTAGCACTTGCTGTTGAAGAATCCCTGAGAACTATACCATGCCGCCGTGGACGTCCTCTTAAACGATGACTCAATATTAAAGAAACCAGTATAATAGAAACAAAATAATATAACACTTTTATGCTTATGACTCTGTCTTGCTTTTAGCAGATAAACATTTGGTGACATGGTTACCAACGCTGTAATCAACGTATCAGTGCCAAGTAAACACTTGCTTCTGTTTGATTGCAACAAATGTAGGTGGCTATGACCTTAAAACAGCCACTTGTAAAATTGACGTGTATTTTGCAATGACACAAGGAACAGAACAGAATAATTTATAATATCATTATGTACATTTATGTTGGAAGTTCGATAAAAAATTTTGACTTGCAAGGGTTAACTTTCAAATTTCTCTTATGTTTATAACACTTACCTCATTGAATTTGATATAAACATAGTCTGTACTAAAAAAATAAACAAATTATTTTATTTTCTTCCTTCTTTTTTTTAATTTAGATTCAAAACAAGTGTTCAGCTGCAGTGCTAACAACATTCACACATATCAATCGCCCTTTATTTTACGTGGGTCCACCCCATCTTTTATCACTGTCTTAGTAACACTGCAACAAGGATTCGAAATCCTGGCTGGTGATGTTCATTGCTGAACTGCAAATCCGAGATTAAGGCACGTTTTAGAAACCTGTTTCACTCGGAAATAAATTGGGCTGGAGAGGGTTAAGCGCATATTTAGCTTTAAGCTTGTGCCACGTCTTCTTTTTAGCGGATAAACATTTGGTGACGTGGTTGCGATGGTTACCAACGCTGTGATCAACGTATTTTTCTGTTTGACTTCAACAAATATAGTTGGCCATGAACTTAAAGCAGGCAATTGTTGTGAAATCGAGGCATATTCTGTAAATATTTTGGCAATTAACGAAGTAATTTTAGTGTTTAATGTTTTTGCGACAATGTAAAGACTGGGCAGTTTAGATTGGTATGTTACTCGTAGACCGTACTTTCAGAATTAATGTGTAAATTCATGTACAAGTTCAAATTACGAATGCGGATCGAAAAGTAACGCAAAATAATTTTTTCTGCCTTGATATTGCAGCCGGAATGTTGCAATTTCACACGATATAGTTTGAAGTTTTCACTACAGAGGGTATTTTTTGTTTCATATATAGCTCTAGGGAGAGAAGCGTGAACAAAAATGATGGCACGCATGTTACTGTCGTCCACGTGTGAAGAGCAGAGAGGTGTGTTTCGATATTTGTGGGCCAAAGAGCATAAACCGAGTAATATTCACAGGGACATGCGTGGCGTGTATGATTGTATGAACCGTAGTAATGTCTCCAGGTAGTGTGCATTCTTCCTAGAGGACCGTGTGAACCTTAGTGATTCGCCACGCTCCAGGAGCTCGGTAACAGCTGCAACCCCGCAGAATTCAGAGACATTGAGGCGGCAATTCAGAACGACCGGCGTGTGCAACTGCGAACCTTATCGCAACAGTTCAACACTTCCTATGGTGCAGTGTACGATATTGTTCATGACACGTTGAAATTTCGCAAAGTGCTCGCTGGGTGCCTAAGAACCTGACAGACAACCACAAGGACCACCGAATGATGACAAGCTTGAATCATCTAACGCGGTACACTGCAGAAGGGCATGACTTTCTGAAAGGAATCGTCACTGGTGATGAGTCGTGGACATACCGCTACACGCCCAAAACCAACCAGGCAAGTATGGAGTGGAAACATACTGGTTCCCCAGTGAAAAAAACATGCAAAGTGACTCAATCTGCTAGGGAAGTGCTTGTGACGGTGTTCTCGGATAGGCATAGTGTTGTATTGGTGGACTTTGCTGAACAGGGGACCACTGTGAATGCAGCAGCCTACATGAAAACTTTGGTGAAGTTGCGTCGTGCCCTTCGTGACAAACGCCACAACATGAATGCTGACGATGTCAAAATTCTTCATGACAATGCTCGCCCCCATGTTGCTGCTGCTGTTCGTCAGAAAGTCACCAATTTTGGTTGGGAGGTGCTCCAGCATCCAGTCCGGACCTTGCTCCGTCGGACGTTTATCTGTTTGGTCCCCTGAAGAAATTCCTGGCCGGCCAACGCTTTGCGACAGATGCGAAAGTGAAATTAGCTGTCCGCAGATGGCTATACTCCAAGGAAACGAACTTCTACGAACATGGCGTATTGAAACTGGTATCACCATGGGGGGAAAAGTGTTGAGAAACTTGGTGACTATGTCGAAAAGTAGGTAAAATATGTAAGTTCATATGTGATTTTTTGTTGTTTTAATTATTAAACTTTTTTGTAAAACAATTATTGTGCGTTACTTTTCGATCCTATATATATATATATATATATATATATATATATATATATATATATAGGAAGGTTTGCAAGGGCCATCTAGTACTGTATTGGTTTCTAACTTACATTTTGCTTATCCTTTCCCTTTTTCCCTGCCACATTTTGGAGACAGCGAATGCAGCAGCATCTCTCCCATGCTTACCAGAGCGCAGACTTCGCTTCTTCCTGTGGAACTTAACTTATTTGGTAGCAAGCAATGTTAACACTAATAGAGTTAGCACTTCAGGTAACAAGTTAATGGGGGATGTTAAGCTACGGCGAACTTACGCTTTTTACAGCGCGTATAACCTTATTATAGGTAACAGAGTTTCCAATCCTATCCCCCAGTCACCTCGTCTTTTCCAGCCATTGCGTCTCTCTTGCTCATACTCCCTGAAGGTGTTACTGGAGCGTGATGCTTACTGCTTAAAGAGGAGCTCAGATCAACCGGATACAGCGCTCATTTCACACTCGTGATGCAAGTAAGTTATAATTTCTGAAAGAATGCATCTTTACTTTCTATAGCGCTTATCTATAGTAAATTCGATACAGAGATTTCCTGGAAATACGCATTTTTTAGGAAAAGCTCTAAAATTGAATTGAGTTTTATTTATGGACGCTCTTTAACTGCGTGGCCCTTAACGTCCCATTCTACAGAGTGAGCCAAGAAACTACTAACAGACTGCTAGGTGTTTTTCCTGTCCGCGTCCTCGGCGCTCGTTGCCATCTGCCGCTATCATAGAAAGGCACGGATGAAACCATACAACATTTTTAGAACTACTTTTAAAGGCTTTACTTACCAACTTTATGAAAGGAGATGCTGAAACTGGCCACCGTCGTTGTCCATACATTTTTGGCACCTCTTTAGGAAACTATCCACCACTCGCCGTAGTTTACGTTGAGAAATGCTGGCAATTTCCTGGCGGATACTTTGTTTTAATTCTTCCAAGATGTGTGGGTTTGTCTTGTACACTTTGTTTTAAGTTACCACAGAGGTAGAAATCGCAGAGGGTTAGGTCGGGGGCCGAGGGGGCTACAAATCTCTACTAATAATTCTGTCCTCAAACAAACTTTAAATTGTTCTCATCGAAATATTGGCCGTATAAGCTGTTGCAGAGTCTTATTGAAAAAAGGCAAAGTCACGCTCCCTGTCTGTTAATTATCTAAAAACAGGGGACAAGATTGTATTCAGATATGCACGGGATTTAACTATTGACTGGAAACAAAATTGGCCCTTAATAGAGTTGGTAAGTAAAGGCTTTAAAAGTAGTTTTAAAAATGATGTAAGGTTTCATCCGCGCCTTTCTATGATAGCGGCAGACGGCAACGAGCGCCGAGGTTGCGGACAGGAAAAACACCGCATAGTCGGTTAGTAGTTTCTTGGCTCGCTCTGTATACTGGACGTGAAAGACCGGTAATTTTTCGCAAATGCCTCTTTATCAGGCTTGAGGTTCCTTTACGTGCCGTAAATCTACGACGCGGGACCACCGGCTTTACTTCCCTTCCGAAGTAAGCCATGCTAAGGGTTTTTACACCCGAAAAAGATCCTTCGCCCTCAGCCGGGTATGAATCCGCGTCCTTGGGAATCAGGGGCCAGCGTGGTAACCACTACATCACGGAAGACGGTAGGAAAAGCTCTGTGTGCGTGTCTGAGAACAGTTTGTATTTAAGTTCAACATCTTTCAAGGATGCTCAAGCCAATTTCCCAAACTACGCTTTAAATAGATTTTTCGAAACTTTTCTTAAAAATGCCTCTAACGAATTTTATTAAAATACCATATGTTTAAGCACAACAAATAAAATGCTTATCTTGAATTTTTTGGGAATAGTCTATGAAGTCCTCTTCATTCTGAATGACTGTATAACTCGTGAACAGTAAGAGATAGACAAAATCTTACTACACAAAAACTATAGACCTCGTTGAAGCACACAGTTTATGTCAAATAATTTTTTTCTGTAGTGTTAACAATTTCCGAGGTATTCTTTGTTAATGATTTCAGTTTTCAAATACTTCTCAGTTTTTTACTACTAAATCGTGATTCATTTTTTTCCCTGATGGTCATGTAAAAAGCATGGGATTTCAAACCCACCATGTAGCGACACGGTCGCTACATCTGACCATCAATTTAGCCTGCTGCATGTACAACGAAATGTATAACGAAAGTTTATTTCGATTATCAATTAGGTACAGGTTGATTTATGAAGAACTGGTACATTTCTTTCTTTAATTATTCTGTTCTACATTCTCTCAGTGCCCCAATTTTAACACCAAATTAAGCAGAATGTTCTGGAGTTTGCATTGACTGTCACTAGATGCGCAGGTGTTCATGTTTTATTCGTAATTGTTAGTTTTATTGTCGTCAACTGTTTTTGAGATTTCGTTCTAGTCAACGTGTAAATGGAGCACACATTAAATGAACGACTCTTCCTTGTAAAGCAATACTGGATTACGAATTCAATTACAGCTACTCAAAGGGCATACCAGAGAGAATTTGGTGTTCGGAATCAAAGAAACACAATACTGGGACTCGTAAACAAATTGGAAACAACTGGTGTGTGAAAAAGGCAAAGCTCGTTCATCTAGGCTTCCTACGGTGGTTGTTGTTGTTGACGTAAGAGCACGACTGGACCAGTCACCCAAAAAATCATTAAGACGTTTGTCGCGGGAGACAGGGTACAGCTAACAATGTGTCAGAGAGCTGTGAAAAGTGCAGGTCTAAAGCCGTATAGGATTACGGTTGTCCATCAGTTACAGGAACCAGATAAGGATAGACGAATTAATTATTGTCATTGGTTTCAGGCGTTCATTGTGCAATGATCCTGCCATATTGTCCATCATATGGTTTAAACAATGTGAACACTGCAGAGTAACGACGCATTTTCATGGAGTTTGCTGAGCAACTAGACGATATAGAGCTGAGTCAAGGATGTTTTTAGCAGGACGGCGCTACATGCCGTACATAAAATGAATCCATGGCACTAATTGCAAGTTTCTTTGACGACCGGATAATTTCCAAGAACCTGTGGCCACCGAGATCTCCGGATTTGACATCGCCGGACTTCTTTCTATGGGGTTACTTAAAAGACAGGGTTTATGCCAGCCGTCCCCAGACATTGGACGATCTGAACCACGACATTACACAGGAGATTCAAGCTATTGACAAGAGAGTCCTCCAACGAGTGGCCAGTAACATGGAACAGTTGTGCCTTATGCAGGATGGAGGACATTTTGAATATTTGCTATAGAGGTAAATAATCTCCCAAAATTCCTCTGCATTTCAGGTACAATAAGTTGTCGCTAGCATAACTCGTGTTGTAACAATTAAAGAAACAAATGTGTCAGTTCTTCATAAATCATCCTGTAGAAGAAGAAGTTTTTGTAGATATAGTTTATGGCTGAGTGAGTAGAGAAGGTTCTGTGAACGCAGCAGTAAAGATTTGTTTAGTGTTCTAATATATTTGATGTCTTTGACTGTACAACTACGTCCCGTTTGTGTAGAATTCTCCCACTTTCCGCTTCTTCCTTTACAGCGCAGCATTCTTGTAATCCAAGCACAGTGCCTTGTAAATTGGAACAGAGAAGCAGTCTTCTCAGGGACGCAGAATCACTCCCCCTCCGTTTACTTTTCATTAGGCTTCGATGAAGAGTCCCACGCTTCCTACATAGCGCTGTTGAAATATTCCCTTCCAAAACCTCAGTGTGCTTTTTTTTTTAATTCTGCCCTCCCTCTCCGTTCCATTTAAATGATGGAAACGCTGCAGTGAAATAAAACCGACGACGCGTAAAAATTTAACAAGCAGATTTGCGCTAGTATCCTGTGCAGTCGCTATGCTCAGTGCGACATTATGAAAATAACCTCGCGTAACTGCCGTTTTATTTTAGTGACATGTACGGTTGCGGAAATCTGCTTTCAACACCTGCTGGTTAACTATTGTTCATACGGCTTAAGCGACGTTTCGCGATTGCGTTAATTACATTTACCTCCCCGCGATCTTTATGAAATTATTTTACAATTATCTAGAGGTGTTTTATGGTTAATTTGTCCCTTTATCTCTTATAATTGTAATTATAACTAATAACACATGAAAATTTCCTTGATATTCATGCAAAAGGATGCGAAACTTCGGGGAACGTCTGACTTCTTTAACCTCCCCACGGCTGTCTTCAAAGTTTTGGAAGTGTTGCATAGTCTATAAGTACCCAGTGGCGTAATGTTATTGTTTTTCTATGTGCTGCATTTGGCACCAAAGTTATTACCAGTATTGCTCTCCAGTTGGAGGGGACTCGGCACTGTTTCACATAAAGGATATTGTATCTATGCCCCACAAGGAGGCGTCCCCGGGAGGAAGGAGGAGGCAGGGTCCCTACGTTTCCAGAATAGAAACTCCCCAGGCAGATCGGGTACCCCACCTCGTACAGAGGGAGTTCGGATACTCCCGGCAGCCAGCCGAAAGCCGAGGGACGGAGAGAGTCGCTAAAAGCATCCTTTTCCTCTGCCACACTGCACGGAAACACCATCGCCGACAGCTCCAACCCTGTAAAAGACCAACGGATGAAATTTTGGGACAGGAAATTCGGAGGATTTGGGAATCCTTATCAGTATTCGCTTGGTGCCCCCCAAAAAACCCATGGGTCAGGAAGGTCGGCCCCGGGAATCCAACCCACGACCTCCCGAATGCGGGCCACAGACGTAACCGCCTGAGGCAACACGCTCGATTTGCTCTCTAGTACTTTGCTGTCCTGCAGTCTCCACTTTCTAAGGCAATGCAATTGTCGTCTATATCCTCTTCTGTACTGCTGCATAAGATGCGTTTAGGAGATGTGAAGAGGCCGATCCGATGCAGGTGTGTGGCTAGGCAGCCTGAACTAGGCGACTGCTGTATTACATTGCAGACGTGGTATGACTTCTATATTCTGCAGCAGGCATTCCCACTCTACTCTACTACGTATAGTAAGTAGGGGAAGTATTGCTTTCCAACCAAAAAGCGAAATTTCACCGGAAATACGCGTTTTGAGGTCCCACTGAATCCAAAAGCAGCACTTTTAGAAACTAAAAGTAGGATAAGTACCATACTTGGTATTTAGGTTCAGTATCTTTCAAAGATGTGAGACGAAGATTTTCAAGAAAAGTTCCCCACCCCAAAATATACTTCACATGGAACATTTTTCGAAAACTTGATTTTCTCAAAAATGACTATCGATTTTGATTAAAATATATATTTAAGATATTTTCATGACAAATGAAATGTATATCTTGAATTTACTGGTATGTACTGAAAATTCCTCTTTTTTCTGAATGGCTTTTGCATAAGCCAATGGGGTGTACCATTTTCGAGATATTCCTTGTTATTTGTTTGAATGTTCCAATAGTTATACTTTTTTCTCAAATGGGAATTCCTTATTCGTTTTTTTTTTTTTATTTTTACTTCCTCTTCTACGTATAGTAAGTAGGGGAAGTATTGCATTCCACCCAAAAAATCGATATCGAGATTTCAGCAGAAATACACATTTCGAGGCGCCCTCAACAAAAAAAAACATTTGTAGAAAAAGGTCCGTGTGTGTATGTGTGTCTGTCTGTGAACAGATAACTCAAAAACGAAAAGTTCGGATAAATACCAAACTTGGTATTTAGGTTCAGTATCTTTCAAAGAGACGACACGAATATTTTAAAGAAAATTCTCCCACCCCAGAATACATGGAACATATTTGAAAATTTTGATTTTCTCAAAAATGGCTCTAACAATTTTGATTAAAATATAATATATTTAAGATATTTTCATGGCAAATAATGTGTATATCTTGGATTTTCTGGGAATGTACCCAAAACCCCTCTTCATTGTGAATGGCTTTTGCATAACCGGTAAACCGTAAGAGATAGACATGTTTCTACACAAAAAATGTAGAGCTCGTTAAAACTCACAATTTGTCATATACATTTTTTGTGGAGTGAACCATTTCGTTATTCGTTTTTTTATGACCTGGACATACAAAGAGAATGGAATGCTCCACATAGCAACCAGCTATTAAAACATTTGACTATCGCTTAAAGCCTACCATATTCCCCTTGCATCTACAAGAAAATTATCAATAAGATTAACATCTCGATTAACATATGGAGAATAAGCGTTTGTAAAAATATTTTGTACAAGAGTAGAGAAAGTCATGTGAGTGTAACACATCGACATGTGACAAACTGGTGTAAAATAAATTCGCGAAGTCGTATAACCTGAGCCGAAAATAAGGAATTAAAGCAAAAAGGTTGAAAATTCCCAACTTTGACATTTTATTCCTCCGTCAAATAAAACACTATTTCGCCGCAAAATCAAGTAATGAACAAAAAATTGCTATACTCAATGCAATGGAGATGATTTTGAAAACACTACGTACAAGAGTTGTAATGTTGGCATATTTTTTAAACATTTATAAGACTGATTTAAAATGAAAGTCTGAAAAACCGCCAAAGCACACAAACTATATTACCATTTAATCTTAATATCCAAAAAATTAGATTTTTTCCTCCATTAATTTGGCCACTAGGATTTCTTAAATTGCAGACAAATACTTTCTTGAGGGGGTGTAAATGACATAACAGAGGCGAACTCAGTAATGGGCACTAAATGCTTGGTTACACTGAGCAGAAGCTTATGGTGATGTTGCTGTAAAGCCTGAGAATGTCCAAAACTTTACTGAATGTAGTTCTTAATCGTATTTAAGAACATGTAAATTAGACTATAAAAGCTAAAAGCTCTTTTACAGCTATGGGAATAAGTAAAGCAGTATTGAAATCCCCAGAAGTGTGTTCTCCAAAAGTTGTGCCGACATCCTTTTCTCGCACATTTGGTTAGTTGGGAGTTTCTTGCCTTTGCGGTTTTCGGTGATTTACGTTCCGACCTTTCGGCTCGCCATCCTTGCTCCGTGTAGGGTTCTGATGTTTTATATTCACACCGCATTCTCTGCTCACTCTTCTACAAACTATACTTACGAAAGCTTATTCTTTTGTCTAGTTCGAGATAAACTTTCATTACACTTTTACTTGTATATATTAGGACACAGGCTTTGAGATTTCACACTAGTTGCAAGATAACTTGTACAAAACATTTAAAAAGTCAAACCAGTGACAAAATTAATATCTCTGAATCGGTTAACGCCACAAAAGGGTTACTTGTCATAAACTGTGTGCTTTAAAGAGATCGACATTTTTTGTTTAGTATGATTTCATCTGTATCAAAGGATATTCAGAATTAATTTTCCAGAAAATTCTTGTGAAGTCCTCTTCAATGGGAAGGAACTTTGTATAATCTTGTATAACTGGTAAACGTTAAAAGGTAGACTAAAACATACTACACAAAGTGTAGATCTCTTTAAGACACACAATTTATTTCAAATAACTTTTTTGTGGCATCAGCCATTATCTAGATATTCGTTATTGATTTTGTTCATTCTTCTAAAGCTCTTTCGATAATCAGTTGTTTCTCACCGTCATGGAAACAGTATGGAATTTTAAGACCAGCATATAGCGTCCAGTTGTTAACATTTGACTGTCGCTGTTCCCTTTGTATCTATAACGAAATGTGTAATGAGGCTATTTCTGCAAAGGTTTATGTCGATTAAAATGAAACAGATAGGAAAATAAGATTTGAATGTAACATCTAAGATTTTTTTCTTAAATAACTTATGAATTACAACGCATAATCCAGCAACGAGTTAACATATATGAATCAAACTTAGCAACCATACTTCTTTATACAACGTAAGATGTAAAAATTCTATTTTTACAAACGCTTATTCTCCATATGCTTCATGTTAATCGAGATAAACGTTTGCAGAAACGAATTTTCTTGTAGACGCAAGGGGAGTTGGTAGGTTTTAAGCGATACTCAAATATTTTAAGAGCTGGTTGCTGTGTGGAGCATTCCATTCTCTTTGCATTACCAGGACAAAAAAAATGAATAACGAATTCCCATTTGAGAAAAAGTATAAGTATTGTAAAATTCAAACAAATAACAAGGAATATCTCGGAAATGGTTCACTCCACAAAAATGTACGTATAACATGTGTCATAAAAATATCTTAAACATATTGTATTTTATTCAAAATCTTTAGAGCAATTTTTGAGAAAGTTAAATGTTCGAAAAATGTTTTATGTAAAGAAAAATACTGAATCTATATACTAAGTTTGGTATTTATCCAAATTTTCCTTTTTGAGTTATGCTGCTCACAGACACACACACACGCGTATCTTTTTTCTGAAAGTGCTTTATTTGGATTCAGGGATTCTCAAAACATGCATTTCCGATGAAGTCTCGGTACCGAATTTTTTGGTGGAATGCAATACTTCTACATACTATATGTAGTAGAGAAAATAAAAATTTAAAAACGCCCCACAGATCGATCCTGTTAAACCATTACCTCTGCTAATAAATGATTTGGAACCCAACCGGAAGCACATTTTCCGACAAATTGATGGCAGTAAGCAATATTTATAATGAGCAAGACGAGGGTTTTGCTAGCATGTAACGATTTCTGAAACGTGCCGCGGCTCCGTATATCACGTGTATCATTGAGGAATCGGAATGATAGGTTATCCCGCCGACGTCAGCCACTTAACCTGCTCTTCAGTGGAAACAATTTGCTTCTGCTTGTCTGACAGAACTACAATTGTCTGTGATTTATCTCCTGTAATGCACCACGGCTACTGCATTGATTCCAACATATCCTGGTCCGCTTCCTTACAACAGCTCGGCTACCGTTTTATTTATTACATCAGATTGCATTGCAAGGGATGGCCTCACCCACTAATTTCTTTCCTTATAGCTTGAAGAACTACCACGTTAGTTTCGTGCTGAAATCTCTAGTATGTTGCAGGCTTCCACTGGGCATATTTAGGTTTTTTGCCTATTGCTTTCCTTTACAGCCCATTGAGCGTAACATAGATAATTACACATATAATTGACCTAAAAAGGTATTAACCAACTTTTATAGTGCCTAAAGGCACCTATTTCAACATAAAGGCCTATTTCTGCCATTTGGTGCCTATGAATGTCTTTTTATTTACTTTCTCTACTACGTATAGTAAGTAGGGGAAGTATTGTATTCCACCCAAAAATTTGATACCGAGATTTCACCGGAAATATATGTTTTGAGATCCCCTGAATCCAAAAAAAAAAAGCATTTTTGGAAACATGTCCGTTTGTGTGTCTGTGTGTGTGTCTGTGAACAGCATAACTCAGAAACGAACAGTCAGATAAACACCAAACTTGGTATTTAGGTTCAGTATCTTCCAGAGATGCGACACGAAGGTTTTCAAGAAAATCCTCCCACCCCAGATTATACTTTACATGGAACATTTTTCGAAAACTTTAATTTTCTCAAAAATGGCTCTAACGATTTTGATTAAAATATCATATGTTTAAGATATTTTCATGAGAAATGTAATGTATATCTCCAATTTTCTGGGAATGTCTCCAAAAGTATTCTTCATTGTGAACGACTTTTGCATAACTGGTAAACCATAAGAGATAGACAAAATTTTACTACACAAAAAATTTAGATCGCGTTAAAATACACAATTTATGTCATATACATTTTTTTTGATGAGTGAACCATTTTCGAGATATAGCTTGTTATTCCCTTAAATTTTCGAATACTTATACTTTTTCTCAAATTCGTTATTCATTTTTTTTTGTTCTGGTAATGCAAAGAGAATGGAATACTCCACAGAGCAACCACCTCTTAAAATATTTGACTATCGCTTAAAGCCTACCAATTCCCCTTGCATCTACAAGAAAATTACCAATAAGATTAACATCTCGATTAACATGAAGCATATGGAGAATAAGCGTTTGTAAAAATAGTTTGTACAAGAGTAGAGAAAGTCATGTGAGTGTAACACATCAGATTTTTATTATTCATATGAGACCATGTATGTTAACTACCACGATTGATTGTACCGTATGACTTTTTCTTCCATCTGAAAATAATCTCAAATTTGCTTGATGCATTTTCTAAGTCCAATACTGGGGTCTAACAGTACAGCAATCAAGACAATACTAATTTTGTAAATTTTTATGTAAATTATTTTGGTTATTTTAAAATTTTAATTATTTTAACAAAATGTGATTTACGACATTAAAATATATTTATAAATGTATTCCCGCCGATAAAAGGAGTCACTTGGTACAACACGAGAAAACTTCAATTTATCAAGCAAATTCTAAAAAGAAAGATTCTCAGAAGCAAACTTTACTTACACAGCCCATGCCCTCAAAAATAAAATCCCAGTTCTATTTTGATATGTGTAAAGCATTCGCTGCAGCCAACATTCCTTTCAATGAAAATACCATGAAGTAATTTTTAGAAAAGTATTGCAGAGAAAGAATACCCTCCGAATCGACACTTAAAAAAATTATCTTGAGTTGGTGTATGAATCACAGCTGAATGAAATAAGGTCAGAAATAGGAGATTCCTACATCTGGATTTTCGTAGATGAAACCACAGACGCCCTGGGGCGAAGTATATCAAATTTAATTGTAGAAAATTATGGAAATTCGCATTTGATTTGTTCGAATGTGTTGGAGAAAACGAATGCTCAATCAGTTGCCTACTTCGTAAACTCCGGACTAAAAGTACTGTATCCGAATAGTGTAAAGGATGAAAGGGTGTTGTTACTGTACACTGATGCAGCACCATATACACTATGTGATCAAAAGTATCCGGACACCCCCAGAAACATACGTTTTTCATCTTAGGTGCATTGTGCTGCCACCTACTGCCTGGTACTCATTATCCGCAACCTCAGTAGTCATTAGACATCGTGAAACAGCACAATAGAACACTCCGTGGAACTCACGGACTTCAAACGTGGTCAGGTGATTGTGTGTCACTTGTGTCAGAAGTCTGTACGCGAGATTTCCACACTCCTAAACAACCCTAGGTCCACTGTTTCTGATGTGATAGTGAAGTGGAAACGTGAAGGGACATGTACAGCACAAAAGCGTACAGGCCGACCTCGTCTGTTGACTGACAGAGACCGCCGACATTTGAAGAGGGTCGTAAAGAGTAATAGGCAGACATCAGACCATCACACAGAAATTCCAAACTGCATCAGAATCCACTCAAGTACTATGACAGTTAGGCGTGAGGTGAGAAACCTTGAATTCCATGGTCGAGCGGCTGCTCATAAGCCACACATCACGCAGGAAAATGCCAAACGACGCCTCGCTTGGTGTAAGGAGCGTCACATTACACGATTGAACAGTGGTAAAACGTTGTGTGGAGTGACGAATCACGGTACACAATGTGGCGATCCGATGGCAGGGTGTGGGTATGGCCAATGCCTGGTGTTCGACATCTGCCAGCGTGTGTAGTGCCAACAGTGCAATTCGGAAGTGGTGGTGTTATGGTGTGGTGGTGTTTTTCCTGGAGGGGGCTTGCACCCCTTGTTCTTTTGTGTTGCACAATCACAGTGCAGACCTACATTGATATTTTAAGCACCTTCTTGCTTCCCACTGTTGAAAAGCAATTCGGGGATGGCGATTGCATCTTTCAACACGATCGAGCACCTGTTCATGCTGCACGGGCTGTGCCGGAGTGGTTACATGACAATAACATCCCTTTAATGGACTGGCCAAGGAGTCCTGACTTGAATTCTATAGAACACCTTTGGGATGTTTTGGAACGCCGACTTCGTGCCAGGCCTCACCGACCTACATCGATACCTCTCTTCAGTTCCTCAATCCGTGAAGAATGGGCTGCCATTCCCCAAGAAACCTTCCAGCACCTGATTGAAAGTATGCCTGCGAGAGTGAACGTTGTCATCAACGCTAAAGGTGGGCCAACACCATATTCACTTCCAGCATTACCGATGGAGGGCGCCACGAACTTGTACGTCATTTTCAGCCAGGTGTCCGGATAATTGTGATCACGTAGTGTACGTCCGGCAGCTCAAAGTATTCTTTCTTGCAACGTGTCCACATCAGGCACTTCTGTAATGTATACGCGAGTTTTCATATCGCTCCAAAGTAAAATATCAATTGGATTTAAATCTGGAAATCTTGGTGGCCATCTTATTGATCCATTCCGAGCGAACCGGCGTTTTACGTACGTTTTGCGTTGATGGCCACACACGGCTCTACTTATGTGCGGAGATACACCGTCATGTAATAGCCACATATCATTTCTTGCTGCCAGAGGGGAACATCCTCAAGCAGAATGGTAACGTTTCTTGAAGAAACTGGAGATAGATGGCTCCTGTCAAAACTGTAGGAAGAATCTACTGATCGATTAATGTGTTTCCTAAGAAAATCTGTGCTGAAAGCTGTCTTGTCTTATTGTGTGTCGATTGTTGAAGGCCAGGTATGTGCATTATGGTAATTAGTTACTCCATTTCTGGTAAACTTTGCTTCATCCATTGCAGAAATTTTAAAGGAAAAATCCGCTCCTTGTTGAAGAAACCATTCGAAAAATGCTACCCTTGGCGCACAATCTGCTTCAGAGAGATACTGGACGTATACCGTGAGCCGTCTCAGTCGTTGCTTTGTCTTCGTGTTGTGAAGTGTTTCGACAATACGTGTGTTGTGTGTAATTTCTTAGGAATGTTATTCTCTTATTAGTCCGCGGAAATGCCTGCCAGCAATTTCAGCAGCAATTTACTGGTTATCCAGTTCCGGGTAGAGACAGTGTGAGATATTTGGTCAATAAATTTAGAACAACGGGATCGCTAAACGCTAAAAAATAAACTTTATAGGAACAATCAATCCGCACACCATAGACGAACTTACGGACAGTATAAAAACAGAAATTATGAACATTGCGTAAGAAGAACGTTATGCGTGTGAATGGTAATTTCATCCAACGAGTCAAGAATGACTTCGACACCACTTTCAACAACACTTATAACAAGGTAGTACTCATTAGATATATGTTACTACAAATAAATAAATACATAAATAAATAAATAAATAAAAAAATAAAAATCTGAAATACTCCGTCGCGGTACCTAATTTCTTAAACCGGGACATGTTTTCCAAATTCTTACATGTATTACAAATCATTCTAATTACATTACAATACATTTTATTTTTTCAGATTCTTATATACTAAAAATGTACATAAAAACAAAACTAAAATCAAAACAAAATATAAGCATATGAATAAAATAAAACAAATATGTATAAGAGAATAAGAGTAGGAATAAAATAAAGTAAAAGGAAAGACAGAAATAAAAGGCAGATAAGATTAAGAATTAAAATAAAACAAAATATTTTCTAAATATAGAACAGAAAAGTTAGGAAGTAAATATAATAAAACATTAGTACTCAATAAAAATACAGTAAAGTATTATAAATGGGAGGTAAACAAATTAAGTTACTCTACTTAATCATTTACTAAACTAATATACTACCTACTAACCTATAATATAAATTACTGGTATACAGCTAACTTCTACCCAATCTTCTAAATTTAACCTTAAACTTAACTCCAACTAGACTATTAATCTAAATACATACTAAAATCACTATCTAATTATCTACTAATCCACTAACAATTTCAAACTTCAAACAAACAAAATATACAAAATTCTAATTATCTGAGTTCTATTTATCAATCTACTTTACCTGCAACTCGCTTTTATTATAAATTCAAAATATAATAAAATTGTCACTTTATAAACTTCAAACTAATTTCATCGACTACACTCCTAAGTAACGCGGGAGTTACTGAACGGAAAACCCCGCAGTGTAGTAAACTGTGCGGAGCATGCATTCGTGCGATCCGCGGCCTTGGTATAAAACGAAGGCACTTGTAAACAAACGAACAAAATAGACAAATGCTAAGTTGTAGATATGATTTCACGGTTAACGAAAACGGAGCTGCAGGATCATTGAGAACTGTGTAAATACACAGGCGTGCAAATCCACTGACGTCCTGATTATAATTCTTCTTCTTCTTCTTTATACAGCTTCAGCAGTAGAAGAGATAAACACTGGAAATCTAATTTAATACGCGATAATATGATACTGGCGAATACAAATTGGGGGTTTCCAGTTGATGATACTTTCATGTAGTGGCTTTTGTATCATTTTTACGCGCCATCAGCCACTCCTCAATACAGAGCATCATGTATCAAACTGACATGGCCAGGAGAAGGGATGGGGTAGCTTTAAAATTACATGGTTTGCTTTGCAACTCAATATTTTATACATCCACACGAGCATGTAAAACATGCATCAACCCATTACGTGTTATAGCAAAAAAAAGTGTATTTATTGTAACAAGTGAAAGCATGTTTACGTTTTCAGAGCGACATTGAAACCTCTTCAAAAACACCATACATGTAAATTCCAACCGTGTCATGCAAAGTCAAAGGCTTCAATTGTGGTCAAACATTCCCCCTTTTTTTTCTGTTTCGATACTTGCAAATGTAATCTGATATTAGGTAGTTTTATTGAGAGGTTATGGATTTACAGGTCATGTTAAAAAGTGAAAATGAAATCAGATAGGTAACTGAAAGTAATACTATTTTTAATTCAAATAGCAAACGCCTAATACTGTATATCTAGAGATATCTTACAACGAAATGTTTGCTAACTGGTTGGAAAGGATGTACGAACTATTGGTAGGGGCTTCAGAATTAAGCAAAAAAACTAGAAAAATATACAGATTATTTTGCAAAGAACTTTTGGGTTTAATCAGGTCAGCACTAAGGGAGGTAGTATCAGTAGAATTAGGAAGAACAGGAAGGGAATGATCTTGAAATATTGGTGCAGGTGCTTTGAAAGAGATGATCAATAAGTATTAAAAATTTATGTGAATCAACAGAAGATAACTTCAAATAAGAATGGCTGGGATACAAAGAGCGTTGGAGATGATAGGTATGGGAGATATTTGGTAACTAGAGGGAGCAAATGATAAATATTAGAAAGTAGTTAAAATAGGATAGAAGATATCGAGGGAAGCCATGAAAATAAGAAGTCCTTAAGTTTATATAGATAGATAGATAGATAGATAGATAGATAGATAGATAGATAGATAGATAGATAGATAGATAGATAAGGTATCTTTATTGCTTTCAAATTATTGAAGTTCATTACACAAGTATTTAGTGCAAGGGTCATTGACCGTATATGCATATTTAAGATACAAGGTATGGTGATAAAATAAACAACAGAAAAAGAAAACAAAACAAAAATCTGATGAGTTACACTCACATGACTTTCTCTACTCTTGTACAAACTATTTTTACAAACGCTTATTCTCCATCTACTTCATGTTAATCGAGATAAACTTTTGCAGACTCTATCTTATTGCTAATTTTCTTGTAGATGTAAGGGGAATATATATTTACAAGGGCAATATAGAAATACAGTAGCCTTTAAGCACATACATATCTCCTAATAGCTGGTTGCTAGGTGCAGCACCATTCCCTTTGCCACAGATTAATACTCTTTTCATATCCAAGACAAAAAAATCTGATGTGTTACACTCACATGACTTTCTCTACTCTTGTACAAACTATTTTTACAAACGCTTATTCTCCATATGCTTAATGTTAATGGAGATATCCAGATGTCAATCTTATTGATAATTTTCTTGTAGATGCAAGGGGAATATGGTAGGTTTTAAGCGATAGTCAAATATTTTAACGCTGGTTGCTATGTGGCGCATTCCATTCTCTTTGCATGTCCAGGACATAAAAAAAAGGAATAACGAATTTGAGAAAAAGTATAAGTATTGGAA
Organism: Deroplatys truncata; assembly: GCA_030765065.1. Classification (NCBI taxonomy): domain Eukaryota; kingdom Metazoa; phylum Arthropoda; class Insecta; order Mantodea; family Mantidae; genus Deroplatys; species Deroplatys truncata. The sequence continues at coordinate 10,501,246 of CM060989.1, read as the reverse complement.
AATTTAAGGGAATAACAAGCAATATCTCGCAAACGGTTCACTCAACAAAAGAAATGTATATGACATAAATTGTGTATTTTAACGCGATCTACATTTTTCGTGTAGTAAAATTTTGTCTATCTCTTATGGTTTACCAGTTATGAAAAAGTCGTTCATAATGAAGAATACTTTTGGAGACATTCCCAGAAAATTCGAGATATACATTTTATTTGTCATCACAATATCTTAAACATATGATATTTTAATCAAAATCGTTAGAGCCGTTTTTGAGAAAATTAAAATTTTCGAAAAATGTTCCATGTAAAGGGTAGTCTGGGGTGGGGGATTTTCTTGAAAACATTCGTGTCGCATCTCTGGAAGATACTGAACCTAAATACCAAGTTTGGTGTTTATCCGACTCTTCGTTTTTGAGTTATGCTGTTCACAGACACACAGACACACAGACAGACACACACACGGACATGTTTCCAGAAATGCTTTTTTTGGATTCAGTGAGTCTCAAAACATGTATTTCCGGTGAAATCTCGGTATCGAAATTTTGGGTGGAATACAATACTTCCCCTACTTACTATACGTAGTAGAGAAAGTAAAAATTAATAACGAATTCCCATTTCAGAAAATAAGTATTGAAAAAATTAAGGGAAAAACAAGCAATATCTCGAAAATGTATATGACATAAATTGTGTATTTTAACGCGATCTACATTTTTTGTGTAGTAAAATTTTATCTATCTCTTATGGTTTACCAGTTATGCAAAGGTCGTTCACAATGAAGAATACTTTTGGAGACATTCCCAGAAAATTCAATGTATACATTTTATTTGCAATGAAAATGTCTTAAACATATGATATTTTAATCTAAATCGTTAGAGCCATTTTTGAGAAAATTGAAATTTTCGAAAAATCTTCCATGTAAAGGGTAATTTGGGGTGGGGGGATTTTCTTGAAAACCTTCGTGTCGCATCTCTGGAAGATACTGAATCTAAATACCAAGTTTGGTGTTTATCCGACTGTTCGTTTCTGAGTTATACTGTTCACAGCAGACACACAGACACACACACACACGGACATGTTTCCAAAAATGTTTTTTTTTTTGGATTCAGGGGGTCTCAAAACATATATTTCCGGTGAAATCTCGGTATCGAATTTTTGGGTGGAATACAATACTTCCCCTACTTACTATACGTAGCAGACAAAGTAAAAAGAAAAAGGAAAATAGAGATAAATCACCATTGACTAACTGAACAAATTTGACCTAGCTTCGCACACTGGTCAGCCAGTAGCTCCTAACATGTCAATCTCTTTCTTGACGGACAAGAATTTTTCTTTGAGTTTAATTGTTCTCCCACTGAGAGCATTCCGCCAAAATATGTACCCAGCCAGAACATTTAATAGAGATTGCATAGAGAAGCTTATAAACTAAATTAAATGGACGCTCTTAAACTGTTGTGGTTCTTAGCGCCCCATTCTATATTGGGCGTGGAAGACCGGAAATTTTGCTCAGAGGCCTCTCTATCAGGCTTGAGGTTCTTTTACGTGCCGTAAATCTACGACACGGGGCCAACGACTTTACTTCCCTTCCGAAGGAAACGCCCGAGAAAAAGCCATCGCCCTCCGTCGGGTTTGAACCCGCGACCACGGGAACTAGAGGCTAGCATGGTACTCCTAGACCACGGAGGAAGAGAGTAGAGGTAGAGATTATTCAACGGACCTGCACAAATCTCCCAAGGAAAAGGGGATGAAGTGAAGGAACCACAGGAGGCTACAGGCCACGCGGAAGTCCCTATCCAGGCACGCAGACTTGTCCAACTGCAAGAGAAGAATCCACCAATCAAGCAGCCCTCTGTCCGGCACCGCCAAACACCACGAAACCTTGAAGTACACGTTTCGTCGAAGGTCCACCTGGGTAAGAACCTAAGTTCAAACCCCGGGTTAGCACCATGCGAGCGGCTCTCCAACTGTGGGGTTTCCCTTGAGGCTAATACCTTGTTATCCTAGAAAGCCCCCCCGCTTGCGCGAGAGATGGAAGTGGATACGCCACTTACGCGCGCCACCCTGAAAGGATGACTACCGATAACCTCGGTGGGGTCGACAGCACTCTAGCATACCGTCTACCGACTATCCAGGTCGGTACCGGAGAACATTGAGGAGGCGTCTCACAACCCCGTCTGCATGGAAATCCATTACAGACGTACCCAACACCCAAGGTCTCGGGAACCACTACCCCGTCGAGTCCAACCCAATCCGAACAACTCCCCAACGGGAGGGGCTCGAACCCATGAGTGCTAAGGGTCCACAGCACCCGCACTACGGCAGCTGAAGGGGTCGGCAACACCCCCCCCCCCTACTGAGACCTTGAAGTACACCCGAAAGTTGGGAAGGAAATCGTGGTAGAGAAGAAACCACCCCAGTATTCGCCTGCCACCCATAGGCAAAGTGGGCGGTCGCTGGGGAATCGAACCCCGGACCTCCCGAATGTGAGCCACAGAGGTACCTCCTCGCTCGTTTGGAAGATGCTGAACTTTTACCATTTTGGTATTTAAAACACTTTAGCACAGACAGCCTCTTTCTTGTGAAATCTCTGTTATCGAATATTGTGTTTGGAATACAGTACTTCCTATGCTTACTAAAGTAAAAGAAGTTAAAAACGAGGGCGCCAAGGTCCATACCGTGTTGACATTGTTTTGAGTACATGCAGCGACTGTGGCGCCGCTCGCAGACAGAAGTATGGAGCGCAAATTTCTATAGCCTTTATAAATAACTCCCTTCCTGTAACAGAGGACCGGGGTACCTCCGCCCCTGCCCATAGATTCCGGAGAAACCGGAAAGGTGGGGACGAATACCGATATTGCTCCCCTTTTCCTAACTTTCTCTCCCTCTCTCCGGCGACCGGAAACCGGAATTCCTGTCGTGTAACAGTAGGTGGAAAGGTCATAGCTCCTTCTATTATAAATCACGGCGAAGGTCCCTTTTTTGTGTGTTTTACATCGCCTGCTCTCCCGGCAATTGTTTGTACCGTGCGTTTGTAATCAACAGTTCGCTGAAGATGCAACAATTGTCCCGACTCTTCTTTTGTTTCACTCCTCTTGTATGAACATTTTTTTCTTTGTTTATTTTTATCTTTTTTCTCTCTTTCCTTTTTGTGGGGAGGGTTTAATGTGATTTAAGGGGAGAAAATGCCAAAAATTACCCCAAAACATCTGATGTATTACATCCACACAACTTCTCTGCCCTTTATCGTTTACTGAATGAATAAACTTTATTTGTACATTCTTTATACACAATCCTTGTTTACAAACTAACAACCTATCTACAAATTTTCTGGCCAACTATGTTCTACCTATACTGCTTATTTTGCCTGGCACCCTGGCCTTATGGCTCAGCTGAGCAGCCCCTTGCTACCCTTAATCACCTATGATCCATCCTCTCTCTCCTCCGTTTGCCCTTCTACCTTTCTTATCTCTCTTACTTTTCTAATCCATTTCTCCTTTACTTTCTTTAAGAATTCCCCCAAATTCTTATTTTTCTTTCCTTGTCAACATTTCAACTGCTACTATTTTTCCATCCATTTTTCCTCCCATACTTTTTATCTCCATTCTGCCAATTTTTTGCATTCTGTCATATAATGCTCTGTACTTTCACTACCTCCGCATAGTTCACAAATTCCGCCTCTTAGCCCTCTCAGGTATATGGTCTTTCAACAAGAGCGTCCTATCTTTGAACTTAAATAAAACACGTTCTATAAATGACAGAAGTTTATTTATGTTTTTGTTTTGGAACATAATTAATGTCATTACGTGTGGAAGAGAACACCAGTTAAGTGACCGCCGCGACTTCGTTGGGTAGCGCGTATACGGTTGACCCAATTTTTAATGACAGAAGAACGTAAATTAGGTCCAACGTCACGAATAACACGCGTGATGATATTCATAAGATCATTTATTGTTTCTAGCTTGTTGACATAAACTCGAGATTTAACATAACCCCACAAGAAGTAATTCAACGGCGTTAAATCACATGACCTCGAGGGCCAGTTAACATCACCACCACGGGAAATGATGAAACCTCTGAACTTCTCCTTCAAAAGATAGATTGTTTCGAGAGCAGTATGACACGTGGCACCATCTTGCTGGAACCAGATGTTTCTGAGATCCATACCATCCAATTCAGGCCAAAAATAGTCCCTTATAAGAGCCCGATATCTTTCTCCATTGACAGTTAGAGCTTCTCCATCTTAATCTTGGAAAAAATATGGACCAATGATTCCACCATACCAAAAGCCACACCCACAGTAACCTTTAGGGGATGAAGTGGTCGTTCTTGAATCTGCATTGGATTGTGATTGCTCCAATAGCGGCAATTTTGTTTGTTAACACAACCATCCAAAAGTGGGCTTCGTCGCTGAAGATGATTTTTCGACAGAAATCCGGGTCAGCTTGCAATTGCTCCATAGCCCAGTTAGCGAATACACGGCGCAACCTATGGTCGTTGGGCTTTAGTTCTTGAATTAACACCATTTTGTAAGCGTGAAACTTCAAGTCCAGATGTAGAATTCGCCAATTTGTGGTCGACGAAAGCCCCAAATTAAACAATTGATTTGTTTCCGTTCTCGCGTACACTCTCACGAACGGCGCCTATGTTTTCGTTGGAGCGCTTACGTCGATTACGTACAGGCGTTCTTTGATCGCTGACAGAACCACTTCTTTCAAATTTATCGATCAAACGCCGAATCGTTCTCTCGCAGGGACGATTATGTACACCGTAACTTCACGCAATACACGGAAGGTTTGGCGAACAGATGATCCATTTTGATAATAAATTTTCACAATGTCTACGCGTTGCTGAATGCTGTAACGTTCCATGGCTATTTGTCAATAACAACTGTAATAACCACATGAAAAAAATGACTGCTGTAACTCAATAACAACAGCAGCTATCACATTTTAAAGATAGGACACTCTTGTTGAAAGATCCTTTACATCGATCCTGTTCTCATCCATGTAAATGCCTCCTTTTCCGCTCTATTAGAATAATCCACATACCCTTCTCTTCCCTATTTCCTTTTTACTAATCTATAGAACCCTAGTGATTTTTTATTCTCTAAGCCTCCACAAATCTCTTGTCTTTCTATGTCCTCCACTCCGTATCTTACTGTTATCCAGAAGCCGTTGCTATTTCTTCCTCCTGCTCTCCAAATATCTCCCATTCCTATCTTCTCTATGATTTTTACTTTCTCTACTACGTATAGTAAGTAGGGGAAGTATTGTATTCCACCCAAAAATTCGATACCGAGATTTCACCGGAAATACATGTTTTGAGGCCCACTGAATCCAAAAAAAGTATTTTTGGAAACATGTCCGTGTATGTGTCTGTGTGTGTGTGTGTGTGTGTGTGTGTCTGTGAACAGCATAACTCTGAAACGAACACTCGGATAAACACCAAACTTGGTATTTAGGTTCAGTACCTTCCGGAGATGCGACACGAAGGTTTTCAAGAAAATCCCCCCATCCCAGATTACGCTTTACATGGAACATTTTTCGAAAATTTTAATTTTCTCAAAAATGCCTCTAAAGATTTTGATTAAAATATCATATGTTTCAGATATTTTCATGACAAATAATATGTATATCTTGAATTTTCTGGGAATGTCTCCAAAAGTATTCTTCATTGAGAACGACTTTTGCATAACTGGTAAACCATAAGAGATACACACAATTTTACTACACAAAAATGTAGATCGCGTTAAAATGCACAATTTATGTCATATACATTTTTTTGTTGAGTGAACAATTTTCGAGATGTTGCTTGTTATTCCCTTAAATTTTTCAATACTTATTTTCTCAAATGGGAATTCGTTATTCATTTTTTTGTCTTGGATATACAAAGAGTATTAATCTTTGGCAAAGAGAATGGTGCTGCGCATAGCAACCAGCTATTAAGAGATATGTATATGCTTAAAGGCTACTGTATTTCTATATTGTCCTTGCAAATACAAAACAAGGGGAACATAGTACGCCTTAAGCGATAGTCAAATATTTTTAGAACTGGTCGCTATGTGTAAAATGTAATTCTCTTTGCATGTCAAAAGCTCGTTTCTGCAAATGTTTATCTCGATTAATATGAAATAGATGGAGAATAAGAGTTTGTAAAAATACTTTGTACAAGAGTAGAGAAAGTCATGTGAGTGTAACACGTCAGATTTTTTCACCCCTGTCCACCAGCTATGTTTATTTCTCGTACTCTTTTGTGTTCCATACATATCTTTAAAATTTCCCCTTCATCTTTTTTCAGGCATCTAAACCAAAATTTCAATATAATTTCCAGTATCACTGCCTTTCTTCTTGTTCCTCCTAATTCCACTAATGCTACTTCCCCTGGTGCTGATCTTGGTAATCCCAATAGCTCTTTATAGAACGTTCTATATCTTTGGTCTATTTTTCTGCTTAATTCAGATCCCCCCCCCCCAAATTTCAAGTGCATATAGCATTCTTGCTTCTACCAATGCCTCATACATTCTTTCTATCCATTTAGTCAGCATTTCTAATTTGTATTTGCCCATCCTTACTCCTGACATTGCCGCCTTTCCTTTAGCCATAACCTTCCTGCTATGCGCTCCCCATTCACCATTACTGTTCATCCTCACCCCCAAATAATCCAACTCCTTAACAACTTCTAACTTTAAACCCCCCATCTGCCATTTCTCTTATACTTTAAATTTATTTCCTCTTTTAAATACCATAATTCTTGAATTATTTATATTTACTTTAATTCCCCATTCTTCGCAGAATTCATGTATTCCGTTGATTTCTTTCTGTAGCCTAATTGCCGTTATAGCCCCGACCATAAGCTCATCTGCGTATAGTAAACCTGGTATCTCTCTATTTGCTATTATGGGACAGTGCTGATTTTTTCTTTCACTCTTTCTAATGTCATCTATTGAGGCAGTGTTTTTAACCCTTAAATGGTTTCAGTCAAATTATATAATATATAAATTCAATAACAGCCCACCTTGAAACAATATGTATGTAATAAATTGTAAAATGTATGTAGCATATGCTTATATTATTGTATACATGTTGAATAATGTTATGTGAATGCATTACGTAATTTAATAATGTAGGAGCTGTGAGAATAATAAGTTAAACGTTGCTAACAATGAGGTAACCTTGAGGCAATAATGAATTTGAAAGTTTAATTCTTGGAGTAACAATAATGTAATTGTGGTGACAGTTATAAAATAGCCAATCAACAACCAGAAAAAGCTTTATTTAAATGAAGGTATTCTATTGGAGTAGGATTAGCCAATCAGAGACATTAAATACAGAAATTTACAAGTTTAGACGGTTGAAATCAATTCAGTTGCCTGCAGACAGTGCTCATAACTGGATGCGTTACTTGTGCGTCCTCAAGAAATATAATATGCATTCGTGTGAGACGAAAATAGTTTTTACGTGTTAAAAAGTGTAATTAATTAATAAAAAGAATCTCACAGCTCTACATCAGTGAAGTGTTATTAAAATCGTATCAAGTATTAATAAAAGAAGTGAAGTAAAATTATAATCTGTGTAAGCCTACGTTCTTGTCGCACCACAACCCTGCCAAGATATCCATGTCTCTAAAATAAATACTGACGCAGCCGAGGCAAACATAAATATTAAATATTTAAAGAAACAGTTTAATTAGAAGGTTAATATTTGGGGCGAAGGCTACTGGAAGCCGGGTACCATACGTGCAGTTGCAACTAGTTCAAGTTTGGCTCCCCAACAGTTGAAATATAATACAACTCCTACTTCAAATCGGCTTTCCATACGTGGAGTTAAATAAAATACCTTCTTCACTATGAATATGTTAAATAATATAGGTTCATTTTGCACCCTTGTCCTAATCCTATTTTTTGCTGTCATTTCTGCAATTCCATTATTTTCACATCTTATACAAAATTTTATATTTTTATAAATATCCGTAATTTCTTTTGTAAAATGTTCGCTTATCCCTTTCTTTCTTAATTTATAAGCTAATGCTTCTATATTTATTGTGCCAAATGCTTTCTATCGTTTATTAGTGAGCGTACAAATTATTCATACGAAAGTTTATTCTCCTGTCTATTTCATTTTAATCGAGATAAACCTTTGCAGAAATAGCTGCAGTACATATTTCGTTACAGATACAAAGAGAACAGCGACAGTCAAATGTTAAACAACTGGACGCTATATGCTGGCCTTAAAAATCCATACTGTTGCCATGACATCGCGAGAAACAAGTGAATATTGACAGGACTTTAAAAGAATGACAAATTTATTGAACAAATGGCTGATACCACAAAGTTCCTTCCGAATGAAGAGGACTTCACAGGATATTTACAGAACATTCAAGATACACATTGTATTTGTCATGTAAATATCTTTAATACCTATATTGAATTTTAATAAAAATGTTAGAGCCACTTTTCAGAAAATAAATTTCGAAAACTTTTCCACGTAAAGCGAAGTTTGGGATGAAAGGGATTTTGTTGAAAATCTTCGTGTCGCATCTTTGGAAGATAATGACTTTATAAGGACACCTCGCACACTGCAGTCTAAGGGAGACCTGTTGCGGTTACCAACCCCCAGGAGGAAGGAATGAAGTGAAGGAACCACAGGAGGGTACAGACCACAGAGACGTGCGGAAGTCCCTAACAGTTCCTCTCGAAGAACCATCCCATTGCTGCCCAGAGAGGTCGATGAACGACCCGTCAATCAAGCAGCCCTCTTAGTGTTCACGGCAAGCACCCTCATCGCCTCATACCCTGAAATCCTAGAAGCACACCTGAAATATGAATGAAATGGAAATGATGGAAAGGAAATCTTGGCAGATGAGAAACCACCCCAGCATTCGCCTACCCACAAAAAATCTAAAGTCAGGGTGGACTGACGACAGGAATCGAACCTGGGACCTCCGGAATGCGAGCCTCTCACATTACCACGAGACATCTCGATACATGGACCTAAAAATGTAATTTATTTATTTACTTTCTCTACTATATATGGCAAGTAGGGGAAGTGCTGTGTTCCACCCAAAATTGATACCGAGATTTCACCAGAAATACATGTTATGAGCTACCCCTGATTCTAAAAAAGTATTTTAGAAAGAGTACAGTGTGTGTGTGAACAGCATATCTCAAAAACGAAAAGTAGGAATTACCAAACTTGGTATTTAGGTTCAGTACCTTCCAAAGAAGCGACTCGATGATTTTAATGATATGTAAACCCCCACCTCAAACCCGTTTATATGGGATATTTTTCAAATATTTTGATATTCTAAAAAACAGCTCTAACCATTGTTAATTAAAACACCATATATTAAACATATTTACATGATAAATGAAATGTATATTTTGAATTTTCCGGGAATAGCCTGTGAAGTCCTCTTCATTCGGAAGGAATTTTGTATAATCTTGTATAACTGGTAAACGTTAAGAGTTAGACAAACAGGTTCTATACAAAAAATCTGATGTGTTACACTCACATGACTCTCTACTCTTGCACAAACTATTTTTACAAACGCTTATTCTCCATATGCTTCATGTTAATCGAGATGTTTAATCTTATTGCTAATTTTCTTGTAGATGCAAGGGGAATTGGTAGGCTTTAAGCGATAGTCAAATGTTTTAAGAGCTGGTTGCTATGTGGGGTACTCCATTCCCTTTGCATTACCAAGACAAAAAAAATGAATAACGAATTCCCATTTGAGAAAAAGTATAAGTATTGGAAAATTTAAGGGAATAACAAGCAATATCTCGAAAATGGTTCACTCAACAACAAAAATGTATATGACATAAATTGTGTATTTTAACGCGATCTACATTTTTTGTGTAGTAAAATTTAGTCTATCTCTATAGCTTACCAGTTAAGCAAAAATCGTTCACAATGAAGAATACTTTTGGAGACATTCCCAGAAAATTCGAGATATACATTTCATTTGTCATGAAGATATCTTAAACATATGATATTTTAATCAAAATCGTTAAAGCCATTTTTGAGAAAATTAAAATTTTCGAATAATCTTCCATGTAAACGGTAATCTGGGGTAGGGGGATTTTCTTGAAAACCTTCGTGTCGTATCTCTGTAAGATACTGAACCTAAATACCAAGTTTGGTGTTTATCCGACTGTTCGTTTCTGAGTTATGCTGTTCACAGACACACAGACACACACGGACATGTTTCCAAAAATAATTTTTTTGGATTCAGGGGGTCTCAAAACATGTATTTCCGGTGAAATCTCGGTATCGAATTTTTGGGTGGAATACAATACTTCCCCTACATACTATATGTAGTAGAGAAAGTAAAAATGTAGATCTCCTTAAAACGCACAATTTATTTCAAATACTTTTCTTGTGGCATCAGCCGTTTCCGAGATATCCATTATTAAGGGTTCGAATTTTTCATTACTTGGTGATTCTTTTAAATTCAGTTGTTTCTCGCGATGTCATGGAAACAGTATGGAATTTTAAGGCCAGCATATAGCGTCCAGTTGTTAAACATTTGACTATCGCTGTTCTCTTTGTATGTATAACGAAATGTGTAATGTTGCTATTTCTGCAAAAGTTTATTTGAATTAAAATGCAGTAGATAGGAAAATAAGCTTTAGTGAGAATAGTTTGTATACCCACTAATAACTAGTACTTTAATTACAATAGCTATGCAGTAGAGAAAGTAAAAATCAGTGCTAAGTATGAATGCTTTTCGCCTACCCTCACGCAAATGGTATTGCACACAATGTGTTTCTTTATAATTCCAGTTCTCACACCGCAGGCACGCCTCGTTTACAGTATGTAATTTCATGTTTTGCTAGTCTCTGTAAATAACGTTAACGTGTTCCATTATCCGGTTTGCTTGTACGCGCATCGTGCTCTCAAAGTCTAGTACAGAAACGCCTCCCTCATGACGTAATTATAACGCGGTTACATGCCTGCCTGCTAAACAATTGGGAGTAGTGTAACACGGGGGTCCCTAAGGTAAACATGAGGCTGACAAGGTCTGTTCGTACACTGCTCACCTTTGGTAAACAACGCGTTCCCACGAAAAATCCAACGTGCCGCAACACAGCGTTTGTGTTTCTTAAATATGTACACATGTAACGGCTCGTAGTAAATATCAAAATACTATATTGCGATGTGAGTGCGGTAAGTCAGGTTTTACTGGAGACAGGCAAAGTGTAAAGTTTCATTTTCTAAACCATGCTTTCTACCATTACAGGAACAAGTACTTTTACGGTTTGCAGTGTGAAAAATTCATTGCACGAGGCGAAAGGTTTCATATTTCATAATACGAGGGCTGTCCCAGAAGTACCCGACCTAACAAAGAAAACACAAACATTTTAGGAAAAAACATCTTTATTTCTCTACATTGTCTCCTTTGAGCTCGATACACTTTTCCCAGTATGTTCAATAGCTTCGATACCCTGTTTATAGTAAGAACCGTCGAGTTCTGCAAAATAGCCATCAACTGCAAACTCCACCTCTTCATTTTTGGCAAATCTTTTAGCATCAAGCTATTTCTTCAACTTTGGAAGCACAAAATAGTCAGAGGGGCTAAGTCTGGCGAATAGGCTACATGAGAAAGCAATTCGAACGTTTACTAATTGATTTTGGCCATGGCGACAATGGATGTGTGAACTGGTGCATTGTCTTGATGAAACAGAAGTTCCTTTTTGCTTGATTTCATCATTCAAAAGCTGCAATAAGTTTTACGTAATACTCGCCATCGATTGCTTTTCCTTTTTGCAGATAATCAGTGAAAATTATTCCTCGCGCATCCCAAAAAACTGACGCCATGGCCTTGCCTGCAGATGGAACTGTTTTCGCCTTCTTTGGAGCCGATTATCCCCTTTCAATCCACTGTTTATACTGTTACTTCGTCTCAGGTGTGAAGTGATGGGCCCATGGTTAACAATCGACGCAAAAACTCGGCTTTATTGCTGCTCGACTGAAACGTACTCACGACGTGCTTTTGTTCCATTTTGAGTAAACGCGGCACCCATCTTGCGCACAGCTTTCTCATGTCTACATTTTCAGTTAGTATGCGATGTAGAGCACTTTTTGAAATGCCTACGATATTTTCTAGCTCGCACACTTTCAGTCGACGGTCATCCATTACCATTTTGTGGGTTTTCTTTACAATTTCTGGTGTGGTCACCTCATTTGGTCGACCACTGCGATGTTCGTCTTGGTCTCGCTTAAAGCGTGCCACCCAATATTTTACTGTTGTAAACGAAGGAGCAGACTCCCCGGAGTAGAATCTAGCTCAGCTTTAATATTAGTGGGACTAAGACCTTTCAAACGAAAGTATTGTATCACATAACGATGGCCAGTTTTATCCATGTTTACAAATTCGCTGAGGGAGTTCACTATTAATGGCTGCCAAACAATTACTAAACGTAGCATCATCAAACTTCAAACTTAAGCTTTATAAGGGTGGTACTTTCTACCATAGTGATTTGTTTGAAACAACAACCGCTATATATACGTCAGGTCGGGTACTTCTGGGACTGCCCTCGTATATAATCTAAAGAATGCATTCTCATGACCTAAGCTTCCAACAGAAGATATAAATTGTGTACTTAAACGACATCTATAATGTTTATGTTGTAAGATTTTGGCTATCCCTTACGTTATATGTGGCGGGAGTTTACGTTGGCTCCCGTACCTCCTGGATCTCCGTTGTTTTCTTGATATTCTTGTCGGCTGACACTCGAAGAGCTGAGAAAGAATTCCTACCCTATCTAGTTGTAGAATAGCTTTGGGATTTTGTGTGTGAAGCCAAATAATGACTGATTTTCCCATAAGCTTGATTTATTGAAGAATTACGTCTATGCAGGCTGCTAGCAATTTTCCCTTATGCAGTGTTTATTAAATATTATAGCTTAAACTTTCCCGCTACCATTTTGTTACTCTGTGGACCTAGCTAATACGTCATACGATCTGCCTACCCACATACGCACTGATCACTGATTCTAATATCGGTTGCAACGGTAGTAGCACTTAAACTAATGCCAAGAAAGTATCTCAGAGAGTCGTGTAAACTTGGGGGCTTCCCCATATCTGTTTTCCTATGACGCCAGAATTCGCATGTTTATTTGTTACCACAGTTTCCATTGGTTCTTGAGTAGCGTTACATGGCACGCTATGACAATAAAATGTGCCAAATTTCTGAAGTTACGCGTCCTGCTGACTTATTCGGTAAAACCTCAATGTCTCCGTTCTTGTTTCCTTTTCTATTTTACCAACTCCCTCGAGTTCCGGGAAATGTACCACTGTTTCTGTCTCTTTCTATTCCGTGCACTCCCTTTCTATTTTATGACTTAGTCTGAACCTGTGCACATTAGCACGCGTTTTAATGGTCTTCCACCTCTCGTTCTAATTACAGCTCTGTTACAAGTTGGATTCGCATTTTAAATCATTGCCAATATTTTAACATTGATTCTTAATCCTATTTCCAATATTTTATATGCTGTTATTTCCTATGCTTATTTGTTAATCAGTATGTCTCCTTACATTTACTAGTTGTACAAAAGTAATTCAAAATGGAGAGAACTTTACAGGCTATTTCCAGAAAATTCAATATATGCATTTTGTTTGTCATGTAAATATTGTAACCAAAATAGTTCGAGCCATTTTTGAGAAAATAAAAAAGGGGCAAGTTTTCCATGTAAAAGATGGTGAGGTGAATGGATTTTCTTGAAACTCTCCGTGTCGCATCTTTGGAAGATATGGGACTTACGAGTAACCAGCAACCGAGAACAATCTGAACGGAGTGTAAAATCGTCACAGTACCTGTGCGATGTAATAGATTCAAGGTTCAAGGTTATTTATTTAGTAATCTGACCTGGTGCCAGTACATGTTATATACAATTTTCTGGTATGATGAGAGAAAAAGCTTTGGGTTTGTTCTAAAACCCATACGGTGACCGTCTTTGGGCCACCGAGAACAGTTTTAGTATTTATATTGTTTTTTTGTCTCTTGTTTTGTTTAGAAAAGTTTTCTTTTGTTTTATATACATATATACATCTTAAAATGTACGCACACACATACACACATCTGGCCATGCGAAGCACGTCCCAGTTATTAACACTAATACACTAACACACGAGATATATACACTATTTACACTGACACTTGCACTATTTACACTACAGTCCGCAGTTTGGCTGTGCGGCAGCTTGTAGCAGGTGTGGGATGCGTGGTGGCGGCCTCTGCAGTTGTTGGGGGTGGCCTGGGGCCTGGTGTGATGGGCGCGCTTGAATATCGAGCCGTTATGCTATTAAAACATTTTTATCGTGGCATGTTTACGGTGTTTTGGCTCGCCACTGCCGGTGCCGGTGATGGGGGGGTTCTTGTGTCCTCGAATGCGTGCCCATACCGACGAGGCACGTTTTGTAATGGCATCGGGGATGGAGGGCATGTTGGTTTCGCGTAGGATAGTCTCATTGGATGTCAGGATAGGAACACGGAGGGCCTTTCGGAGGGAGAGGGTTTGAAGGATTTGAACGTGCCTTTTTGCAGCTCAGATGCATTTGCCCAAGCCACACATGCGTAGAGAACTAATAGATTCAGGGTTTCAAGGTTATTTATTGAATAATTAGAGTCTGGAGCCAGTACAATAGGTCTGGCTTTCAGGAAACAGTTTTACATTATAATTATATTTTTCTCTTTTACGTGGCATTGTCTTTGAGGTTTTGCCTTAACCCATACAGTTGCCCTTATGCTTGGGCAGCCGAGAACAGTTCAAGTTTGAGATTGAAGTGCTTATCTCACACTTACATTTTTTGATTATATATTAATATTTACAAAATTTACACTATACACATTCACGCACACAGACATCCACACGCACACTCGCTTTTTACAATATTTACACTATACAGTTCCGCAGTTTTCCTGTGCGGTCAGTGCGATGGTGGCGGCCCCTGTTGTAGTGTTGTGCGTGGTTGTGGGCGCGCGGAGCGACGACCCGTATTGTTGATTAGAACATCTTTATTCTTTTGTGTTTGCGGTGTTTGGGTTCGCCGCTCCCAATTTTGCAAATAAGGTTGTTGCTATGTACTCTAATGCGCGCCCACGTGTTGGTAGCTCGTTTTCTGATGATGTCGGAGAGATAGGGGGTTGATAATTCTGCGTGAATGGTATGGTTGGAAGTTACGACGGGTGTTCTGAGGATTCTCCGTAGTGACAAATTTTGAATGGTTTGAAGTTTATTTAAGATAGTTTTGGATGCCTTTGCTCAGGCCACGCATGCATATAGCATTACGGAAAGGGGGAAAGACTGGTATAGGATTTTTTTGGAGAGGGTTTTTAATTCCTTACCTCTGAACACGGGGGCGCACATCTTTAGGCGTTGCCGCCCTTTGTTGGCCGTATTCGTAATGTGGGCGTTCCAGTTGAGTCGACTGTCCAGGGTGACTCCTAGGTATTTAACTTACTGACGACATTGCAATATTTGACCACCGACCGTGAGGTCAATGACCGGAATATTCAGCTTCTTCGAAAAATAAATGAGCTGACACTTGTTGGCATTAATTTCAATTTTCCAGTCATGAAGCCATGAAAGGAAGCGGTCAGTAACCGCTGCATCTCGAGAAAGCCGAAACGAGGATTTCTATGGTGGTTGTATATTGCAGTGTCGTCAGCGTGCATGGCGACTTTGCATCTGGCGTCCACGGGAAAGTCATTGGTGAATAAAATATACAGGAAAGGGGACATGATTGCCCCTTGTGGTACGCCCGCCCGCATAGCTCGCTCATGTCTAATAGATTCGTCAAGATTCGCCAGCTTTTATGTCATGAGTCAGTGGGCGGTGCTTCACTTTCTGTGCTGCCATTGGTTGAGTTCTGACGAATCACCTAAGCGGACAAGCGCTCAGGTTCTAGCCTTGCCCAATACTGCTTAGCTTCAACAACCGCTTGCGAAAATAAGCAGGTCGGTTGACAACGAAGCGAGGTAGGATGTTGGTATAGGATTTGGGGTTACTAAGCTAAGAAGAGGACGGGTCACTGCTGAATGGTCACTCATCCACTCATACAGCTTAACTTACGAAAAACGTGTGGATTAATAGCCCTTATGCAAGCAGTCCCATAGTGTCCTTGGATAGACGGTAGCTCTTCCGTCTTCTGGGGGGCCCTATGGTCGTAGTGACAATACCAAATTTGGTTTATAATTAAAATAAGTATTATAAACTGTGATGTTAGGTTTATTATAAAAGAAGTTGAGACGTTTGGTTTTTGCTCACATCACATATACTCTTAGATTTTCTTGCTATGCTAGGAAGAGAACGCTCCTCCATCATCAGCTGAAAACCGACTGAGTTCAGCTCCTCTCTCCTGATTCCCAGGATTTGAATTCAAAGATGAAATTTACTACTCCTCTGTTAGGAATAGTTGTTACCCATTTGTGCTAGAATCACAGCCATCTGTGATCAAGTTTGGGAACCCTCTTGTCTTCCCTCTTCTCTTCTACAAGCTGATTGATTAAGCTGCATCAAAGGATCTGATGCTGGGATCTTTTCCCAAATTTCCAGATGTGAAGGAACATGTATGGTCTTTAGTAGCTTGATGCCATCTCCTACATCATGGTTAGAAGTCCAGAAGTGGTTGGCAACTGCAGATTTATCCAGTTGTTTTAATTTAATATTTCTTTGGTGGAGAAATTTAAAAACACGTTTGGGTGAACAATTTATTTTGCAAAATCCAATTACAGAAATCAACCTGACTCTGGTGATCGCATGAAGGTTTATGCAACAAACCCCATACATTGTAAGAACTAAAAGAAAACACCAGGCGAGAAATTCATTCAATTTCGGATATTGAACTCTCGAGTGTGAATGAAAATTTCCTGAGAAAATGTCCAGAAATGTATGGATAGAGGACAATATTTCCAACATTTCGTATGATAAGGTACACAGAGAGCCAAAAAACTACGAACCGGATGTGCGGTGTTCTTCCTGACCGCCTCCTCGGCGCTCGTTGCCATCTGCCGCTATCATAGAACGACGCGGATGAAACCATACGCCATTTTTAAAACTACTTTTAAAGGCTTTATTTACCAACTTTATGAAAGGAGATGCTGAAACTGGCCACCGTCGTTGTCCATACATTTTTGGCACCTCTTTAGGAAACTATCCATCACTCGCCATAGTTCATGTTGAGAAATGCTGGCACTTTCCGGGCGGATATTTTGTTTTAATTCTTCAGGGTGTGTGGGCCTGTCTTGTATACTTTGATTTAAGTTACCCCCGAGATAGCTGTTGCAGAGTCTTGTTGAAAAAAGGCAAAATCACGTTCCTTGTCTCTTTCTCCGCTCATGGCACACCATACACCATGAAGGGGTACTTCATGAACAAAATTACAAGCTGCGCGGTGTTTTTCCACTGGGCATGTGGAAACATGATAACGCACTGCTGCTATAAACAAGGTTACGCTGTTGATGTGCTTTAGCTCCGCAGTATTGAGTTGACGGTAATGTGATGTAGTTCAGTTATTACGAGTTATTTATTATTTTGTCCTGTACTTAGTCACAAAGTATATTGTGGCTCAGTGTATGTGTTCTACTGCAAGCGTGTATTTATTTATGATTCGTATGTGTTAACTCGGTCAGCTCGCCAAGTGAAAGCACGGTTTGCAGAAAGATTTCCAGCTTTTAAAGTTCCAGGTCGTACAATAATCTATGAATTTTACAATAAATTTCAGGCCACAGGAAGTGTTCAGGCTAAGAAGTCTAAAAGACGACGTTCGGTTCTTACCGAAGAAACATTAGACGACATCGATCATTGTTTGGAGAATTCCTCCCAAAAATCACTTAGGCGTCTTTCACAATAGGCAGGCATTTCTTATGGCTCTGCGCGAAGAGCTACCAAATTGCTGAAGTTTAAAACCATATAAAGTAACTGTGGCACGTGCTCTTCAACCAAGTGATCCTGTAATTAGACGCACATTTTGTGAGTGGAGTCTCAATAGTGTACACAATGGCGAAATATACCATACGAGGCTTGGTTCCACCTTCATGGATATATGTGTACACAAAATAATCATTATTGTAGCTCTGACAAACCTAATATTGTTCATGAAGTACCCCTTCATGACGAAATGGTGAGCCATGAGCTGAGAAATTTATAGGACCAGTTTTTTACTTTCTCTACTACGTATAGTAAGTAGAGGAAGTATTGTATTCCACACAAAAATTCGATACCGAGATTTCACCGGAAATACATGTTTTGAGACCCCCTGAATCCAAAAAAAAGCATTTTTGGAAACATGTCCGTGTGTGTGTCTGTGAACAGCATAACTCAGAAACGAACAGTCGGATAAACACAAAACTTGGTATTTAGGTTCAGTATCTTCCAGAGATGCGACACGAAGGTTTTCAAGAAAATCCCTCACCCCAGATTACCCTTTACATGGAAGATTTTTCGAAAAGTTTAATTTTCTCAAAAATGGCTCTAACGATTTTGATTAAAATATCATATGTTTAAGATATTTTTATGACAAATAAAATGTATATCTTGAATTTCCTGGGAATGTCTCCAAAAGTATTCTTCATTGTGAGCGACTTTTGCATAACTAGTAAACCATAAGAGATAGACAAAATTTTACTACACAAAAAATGTAGATCCCGTTAAAATACACAATTTATGTCATATACATTTGTTTTGTTAAGTGAACCATTTTCGACATATTACTTGTTATTCCGTTAAATGTTTCAATACTTATTTTCTCAAATGGGAATTCGTTATTAATTTTTTTTGTCTTGGATATGCAAAGAGTATTAATCTGTGGGAAAGGGAATGGTGCTGCACCTAGCAATCAGCTATTAAGAGATATGGATGTGCTTAAAGGCTACTGTATTTCTATATTGCCCTTGTAAATATATATTCCCCTTACATCTACAAGAAAATTAGCAATAAGATAGAGTCTGCAAATGTTTATCTCGATTAACATGAAGTAAATGGAGAATAAGCGTTTGTATAAATAGTTTGCACAAGAGTAGAGAAAGTTCATGAGAGTGTAACACATCAGATTTTTTTCGAGTCAACAGTTGACGCCCGTACATACGTGAATACAATTTTGATCCCCCTTTTTTAGAGAAATAACAGACAGGTGACGTGATTTTGCCTTTTTTTCTACAAGACTCTGCAACAGCTCATGCGTCCAATATTTCAATGAGAACAACTGAAGGTGTGTTTGAGGACAGAATTATTAGTAGAGATTTGTGGCCGCCTGCCATTTCTGTCTCTGGGTAACTTAAAACAAAGTGTACAAGACAATCCCACACATCCTGGAAGAATTAAAACAAAATATCCGCCAGGAAATTGCCAGCATTTCTCAACGTGAACTACGGCGAGTGATGGATAGTTTCCTAAAGAGGTGCCAAAAATGTATGGACAACGACGGTGGCCAGTTTCAGCATCTCCTTTCATAAAGTTGGTAAGTAAAGCTTTTAAAAGTAGTTGATAACGGCAACGAGCGCCAAGGAAGCGGACACGAAAAACAACGCGCAGCCGGTACGTAGAGTCCCAGGTGCGGCGACCGGCGCGGTAGCAGCCGTGCAGTAGCCAAAGTGTAAACGAAAAACACTGTAGTGCTATTTTATTGTTATTTTACAAATTTCAGGGCTGACTAAGAAAATAGTATGGTACATATGTTAAAAGTGATTTTATTTTTCCACTCGCAAAATAGAACTCAATGTTTAAGACCTGTATCACAAATATTATCAACTTCTTTAACTCGTATGAAAATAGAGCAGGTAAAACGTCGAGAGGAAGACAAAGTTTGTCATTTGTTCCATTTCATTTCACCGTAGCAGTGCTCGAGTGTACATGTTTGCGAGGCAATTGAGTCGGGCACTGTTCTTTTTTTTCCTCTTCCTGCCGATCAGTGTTATTACGAGTAGCCTAGAGCGAGCTTTAGAGAATCAATCTGGTATTAGTTGTCGAAAGCAGCTTCTGACAAAGGTACATATGCACATTCAACATTCCCTTTGATCATTTCAAGCACGACATTTGGGCACAAATGAACTTCGTTTGCCTCCCTTTTTCGCTGTTTCAAACTGTAGGCTAAATTTCATGGACTCAGTGAAATATATCCGAAAAGAATCTGATGCGCTACATTCACATGGTTTTCTCTACTCTATCGCTTATTAGTGCGTGTACAAATTATTCTTATCAAGCTTATTTTTCTATCTAACACATTTTAATCCAAATAAACCTTTGCAGAAACAGCTACATTACACATTTCGTTATAGACACAAAGGGTACAGCGATAGTCAAATGTTTAACAACTGGACGTTATATGCTGGCCTTAAAATTACGTACTGTTTCCATGACATCGCGAGAAACAACTGAATGTTGGCAGGACTTTAAAAGAATGGCTAAGTATTGAACAATTCAAACCATTAATAACGGATATCTCGGAAACGGCTAATGCTTTAAAAACTGATTTGAAATAAATTGTGTGTTCTTTTCTACTAAAAATGAATAAATAAATAATTCAGATTTTATTTATTTATTTTTGTTCTCCGACCCCTTCAGCAACCGTGGTGCGGGCGCTGCGGACCCTGATCACTCGTGGTATTTCTGACGTTACTAGAAGCACGAGGGGCCAAACATTCGAGCACCTCTGATAGGGAATTGTTCAGATTGGGTTGGACTCGGCGGGGCAGTTGTTCCCGATACCCGTGGAGATTGGGTACGTCTGTGAGGCGCCTCAATGTCCACCGTTACCGCCCTGGATAGCCGGTGGACGGCATGCTAGATTGCTGTCGGCCCTACCGAGGATTTCGGTAGTCGCCCTTTTCGGAATGACGTGCATAAGTGGCGTATCAACTTCCATCCTCGCGCAAGCGGGGGAGCCTTCGTAGACTCTAGATATTGGCCCAATAGCAAACCCCCACAGTACGGCTTACGCTGGCCCTGGGTCTAGGAGGGAGGTTTGGGGTTTGGTTCTTGCCCTGGTAGACCTTCGCTTCAACTCAACCTGTTCTTCTCTACTACATGCATAGTAGATTGAGAAAGTATTGCATTCTATCAAAAAATTCGATACCGAGAGATTTCACCGGAAACCCATGCTTTAAGATAAAAAACAACATTTTTAGAAAAAGGTCCGTGTGTGTTTTGTGACACCAAGATTTTCAAGAAAATCCCCCCACCCCAAACTACCCTTTACATGGAAAATTTTTCGCAATTTTTATTTTCTCAAAAATGACGCTAAACATTTTGGTTAAAATACCACATTTTAAGATATTTTTCTTGGCAAATGAAATGATATCTTGAATTTTCTGGGAATGTCCTCTTCATTCTGAATACCTTTTGCATAACTGGTAAACTCTAGAATTTTACTACACAAAAATTGTAAATTTTCTTAAAACATACAATTTATGCCATATACATTTATTTTGTGGAGTGAACCATTTCCGAGATATTTGCTTGAATTTTCCAATACTTAGACTTTCTCTACTCTTGTACAAACTATTTTTACAAACGCTTATTCTCCATCTTCATGTTAATCGACATAAACATTTGCAGAAACTATCTTATTGCTAATTCTCTTGTAGGTGCAAGGGGAATATGGTAGGCTTTAAGCGATAGTCAAATGTTTTTAGAGCTGGTTGCTATGTGAAGCACATCATTCTCTTTGCATGTCCAGGAGACAAAAAAAAAAAAACAAAAAAAAACGAATTCCCATTTGACAAAAGTATAGGTATTGGAAAATTCAAACAAATAACGAGTATCTCGGAAATGGTTCACTCGAAAAAAAATGTTAATGGCATAAATCGTGTGTTTTAACGAGCTCTACGGTTGACCAATTATGCAAAAGTCGTTCAGAAAGAAGAAGACATTAGGGAACATTCCCAGAAAATTCAAGATATGCATTTTCTTTGTCATGAAAATACCTTAAATATATGATGTTTTAATCAAAATCGATAGAGCCATTTTTGAGAAAAAAATTTTCGAAAAATATTCCATGTAAAGGGTAGTCTGGGGTGGGGGATTTTCTTGAAAATCTTCGTATTGCATCTTTGAAAGATACTGAACCTAAATACCAAGTTTAGTATTTATACGACTTTTGATTTTTGAGTTATGCTGTTCACAGACTGACATTTTTCATAAAGGTTTTGTATTCGGGGGACCTCAAAACACGTATTTCTGGTGTAATGTCGGTATCGAATTTTTTGGTGGAATGCAATACTTCCCCCTACTTATTATACGTGATAGAGAAAGTAAAAAACGGGATAATTCGCGCTGACAACTTTGCCGCGACAATTGGCAGTGTTCTTTTTTCCCAACTCTAAATTCGAATATAGTTACTTGGTATTGAATGCAGTTAGTCCTCACTCCCTTACCCCAAATTCCAAGAACTATCGTATCGTTATGACAAGTGTCAACTGCTTGCACAAACATTGTGTTATTTTACTGTTGGTGGTGGTCAGTGTGGTTTATTTTTGTTTATGATGTTAAGTGAAACAAGAAAAAACGTGTTGTAATAGCATTGAACAGAAAATCGAAGCTGACAGGGGATTCAAAGCATTAAAGGCTACAAATTCGTATTAGATATTAACGGGAAATTTTGAATTATGCCAGTATCAGCAATACAAAACCTTTTGTTTTTAGATTGCCTTGCGTTTTGTGGTACAAAGCAGTGAATCAACATTGAGGCAGTATTTTTAACACTTAAATGATTTCAGTCAAATTATATAATATATAAATTTAATAACAGCCCGCCTTAAAGCAATATGTGTATGTAACAATATATAGAAAGTGTATATTACAGTCATTGTAAATGTTTGTATTATTGTATAAATGTTCAGTAATGTTATGTGAATGTATTACGTAATTTAATAATGTAGGAGCTGTGAGAATAATAGGTTAAAAGTTGCTAACAATGACGTAACAATGAGGTAACCTTGAGTCAATAATGAATTTTAAAGTTTAACAATACTACTAGTCATTATTGGAGCAACAATAATGTAAATTTTGAGACAGCTTATAAAATAGTCAATCAACAACCACAGAAAGCTTTAGTTAAATGAAGGTATTCTGTTGGACTAGGATTAGCCAATCAGAAACTGAAATAGGGCAAATTATACAAATTTAGGCGGTAGAAATCAGTTCAGTTGCTTGTAGACAGCGCTCATAACTGGACGAGTTGCTTGTAGACAGTGTTTCTAACCGGACGCGAGATGTGTGCTCGAGAAGTTTAATATGTATTCAGTGTGAAGATGAAAATAGTTTACGTGTTTAAAAAGTGCAAGTATTTAATAAAAGAATCTTACAGCTCTCTATATCAGTGAAGTGTTATTTAAATCGTGTCAAGAATTAATAAAAAGGAGTGAATTAAACATTATAATCTGTGTAAGCTTACATTCTTAGCCGCACTACTCCCTGCAAAGAAAGCCATGTCTCTAAAAAAAAATACTGACGCAGCCGAGGCAAACATAAATATATATAATATTTCAAGAAACAGTCAAATTACAAAGTTAATATTTTTTAAACTTGGGGCAAAGGTCACCGGAAAGTACATTTGGGGCGAAGGCAACCGGAAACTTTTTACCATATGTGCGGTTGCAACTAATACAAGCTCGGCTCCCCAACAGTTGAACTACAATACAACTCCTACTTAAAATTGGCTTTCCATACATGAAGCAACAACCTACTTCAAATTGGCTCCCAAAGCGTGGGGCAAATAACAACGTAAAAATAACAATACAACAAAACAACCTTCAACTTCAACAGATAATATGGTAATCAAACGTGCCGTGCTTGCAAACTGCTTGCAAGCGTTACGAGAAGAAAGTTCAGAGAAAATTTTACTGATTTTATGAAATAGTCTTTGTAAATACTGCAGTACAGATTTTAATACTGCATACAGTAGTAGCAATTATTAAATATTACATTAGTTCGCATGATATCGGATGACTGAAAACTAATAAGTGATTCTGACTCACTTTCTCGTATATGCTGATTTCAGAACTGCTTTTAGTTTTTTTCTATCACGTACAACTTTTTCACAATTTCACTTAAAAGATATAGAGATATAAATATATTGCTTCCGCCACTACACATAAAATTGGGCTTGATGAAGCAATTTCTAAGGGCTCTACCACAGGATGGACCCTGCTTCAAGAAATTTCCCTTCATTACACAAGACAAACTAAAGGCTGGAATTTTTGTTGGTCCTCAAATAAAGAAATTGATGAAGATTTTGAGAAGACAATGAATGAGAGAGAAATAGAAGCATGGACCGCCTTCCGTTCAGTTACTGAAAACTTCTTAGGCAATAACAAAGATCTTAATTACAAGGCCATTGTCGAAACAATGTTGGAAAATTTCAAGAAGATGGGTTGTAACATGAGTGTAAAGGTGCATTTTCTGCATTCACATATCGACTATCTGGGACATTATAGTGAAGAGCAGGGTGAACTTTTTCAGTAAGATATTAAGGAAATGGAGAGGAGGTTGAGATGGAATGAAACTATGATGGCTGACTACTGTTGCATGTTGAGGCAGTATTTTTAACACCTATATAATTTCAGTCTAATTATATAATATGTAAACTCAATAACAGTACGCCTTGAAGCAATATGTGTATGTAATAATTTGTAAAATATATGTAACAGTCACTGCATATGCTTATAATGTTGTATCCACGTGTAATAATGTTGTGTGAATATATTACGTAATTTAATAATGTAGGAGCTGTGAGAATAATAGGTTAAAATTTGCTAACAATGAGGTAACCTTGAGGCAATAATGAGTTTGAGAGTTTAATAATACTACTTCTGATTATTGGAGTAAGAATAATGTAATTTTAGTAACAGTTTATAAAATAGCCAATCAACAACCAGAAAAAGCTTTAGTTAAATGCAGGCATTCTATTGGAGTAAGATTAGCCAATCAGAGGCTTGAAATACAGAAATTTACAAGTTTAGACTGTTGAAATCTGTTCAGTTGCCTGCAGACAGTGATTGTAACCAGACGCAAAGAGTGTCCTCAAGAAATTTAATATGTATTCGTGCGAGACAAAAATAGTTTTACGTGTTAAAAGGTGCAAGTAATTAATAATAAAAAGAATCTCACAGCTCTCTATATCAGTGAAGTGTTATTTAAATCGCGTCAAACATTAATAAAAGGAGTGAAGTAAAATTATAATCTGTGTAAGCCTACATTCTTCAGCCGCACCATCCCTGCTAAGAGAAACGTGTCTCTAACAATAATAGTGACGCACCCGAGGCAAACATAAATATATAATATCTAAAGAAACAGTCAAATTACAAAGTTAATAATATTTTTACATTTTTGGTGGAGAAGGCTACCGGAAAGCGGGTACTATACGTGCGGTTGCAACTACTACAAGTTCGGCTCGACAACAGTTGGAATATAATACATCATCTTCAACCTGACTTTCCATACGAGCAGCAATAAACCATCATCTCAAATTGGCTCCCATACGTGGGGCAAACAACGTAAAGACAATACAACATTCTTCTTCAATGTTGAAGAGGGACAGTCATCTTCTTGGATCTGCAAGGGAGTTAAAGAAGAGAAAGTTTTTGAAAAAACTTAAACGAAACACTTTGGCTTCTTGTTTTGTTAAAATGTAGACATGAAATAAATTAGGGGAGTTCTTGAGAGTATTCTTAACATGTTTCTTGAATTAAAACTTACCTTGTGTGAAACGGTATTTGAATACTTTTGTAAGCTCATTAGTAAAACTGCCCAAACATTCCTTCTTATTTTGTGTAAAACCCTGACGTGATAGAAAAAATCTGACGTTACACTCACATGACTTTCTCTACTCTTGTACAAACTATTTATACAAACGCTTATTCTCCATCTACTTCATGATACACGAGATAAACATTTGCAAACTCTATCTTATTGCTTATTTTCTTGTAGATGTAAGGGGAATATATATTTACAAGGGCAATATAGAAAAACAGTAGCCTTTAAGCACATGCATCTCTCTTAATAGCTGGTTGCTAGGTGCAGCACCATTCCCTTTGCCACAGATTAATACTCTTTGCATATCCAAGACAAAAAATGAATAACGAATTCCCATTTGGGAAAGTAAGTATTGAAAAATTTAAGGGAATAACAAGTAATGTCTCGAAAATGGTTCACTCAACAAAAAAATAAATTGTGTATTTTAACGCGATCTACATTTTTTGTGTAGTAAAATTTTGTCTATCTCTTATGGTTTATCAGTTATGCAAAAATCGTTCACAATGAAGAATACTTTTGGAGACATTCCCAGAAAATTCAAGATATACATTTTATTTGTCATGAAAATATCTTAAACATATGATATTTTAATCAAAATCGTTAGAGCCATTTTGGAGAAAATTAAAATTTTCGAAAAATGTTCCATGTAAAGGGTACTCTGGGGTGGGGGGATTTTGTTGAAAACCTTTGTGTCGCATCTCTGGAAGATACTGAACCTAAATACCAAGTTTGGTGTTTATCCGACTGTTCGTTTCTGAGTTATGCTGTTCACAGACAGACACACAGACAGACACACACAGACACACAGACACACACACGGACATGTTTCCAAAAATGCTTTTTTTGGATTCAGGAGATCTCAATACATGTATTTCCGGTGAAATCTCGGTATCGAATTTTTGGGTGGAATACAATACTTCCCCTATTCAACTATACGTAGTAGAGAAAGTAAAAAAGGAAGTTATTTCTGGAATCAGCATAAAAACTTGACTCAAGAACACCTACTTTTAAGAAACCATCCACGCATTTGGAATACAATGATTTTCTATGTTCGACAGCAAATGTTGCGATGCTTTCACGTGAGTATAATTTTATTAGCTCCACGTATGGACGCCAATTTGAAGATTAAACATTGTCTTTACGTTGTTTGCTGCTACGTATGAAAAGCCGATTTGAAGTAGAAGTTGTATTATATTTCAACTGTTGGGGTGCCGAACTTAAAATTCGTTGCAACCGCACGTATAGTAAACAGTTTCCGGTAGCATTCGCCCCAAATGTATTTTCAGGTGGCTTTTGCCCCAAGTTTAAAAAAATATTAACTTTGTAATTAAACTGTATCTTTAAATATTTAATATTTATGTTTGCTTCAGGTGCTTCAGTATTATTTTAGAGACATGGATATCTTGGCAGGGCGTGATGCGACAAGAATGTAGGCTTACACAGGCTATTATGTTACTTCACTGCTTTTATTAATACTTGATACGATTTAAATAACACTTCACTGATATAAAGAACTGGAGATTCTTTTATGAATTACTTGTACTTTTTAACACGTAAAACTATTTTTCGTCTCACACGAATACGTATTAAATCTCTCGTGGACGCATCTTCCATCCGGTTACAATCACTGTCTGCAGGCAACTGACTAGATTTCCACCCTCTAAACTTGTAAATTTCTGTATTTCAAGTCTCTGATTGGCTAATCCTACTCCAATAGAATACTTGCATTTAACTATAGTTTTTACTGGCTATTTTTACTTTCTCTACTACGTATAGTAAGTAGGGGAAGTATTGCATTCCACCCAAAAATTCGATACCGAGATTTCACCGGAAATACATGTTTTGAGACCTCCTGAATCCAAAAAAAGTATTTTTGAAAACATGTCCGTGTGTGTGTCTGTGTGTGTCTGTGTGTCTGTGAACAGCATAACTCAAAAACGAACAGTCGGATAAACACCAAACTTGGTATTTAGGTTCAGTATCTTCCAGAGATGCGACACGAAGGTTTTCAAGAAAATCCCCCCACCCCAGACTACCCTTTACATGGAACATTTTTGAAAATTTTAATTTTCTCAAAAATGGCTCTAACGATTTTGATTAAAATATCATATGTTTAAGATAATGTCATGAGAAATGAAATGTATATCTCGAATTTTCTGGGAATGTCTCCAAAAGTATTGTTCATTGTGAACGACTTTTGCATAACTGGTAAACCATAAGAGATAGACAAAATTTTACTACACAAAAAATGTAGATCGCATTAAAATACACAACTTATGTCATATACGTTTCTTTTGTTGAGTGAACCGTTTTCGAGATATTGCTTGTTATTTCCTTAAATATTTCAATACTTATACTTTTTCTCAAATTCGTTATTCATTTTTTTTATGTCCTGGACATGCAAAGAGAATGAAATGCGCCACATAGCAACCAGCGTTAAAATATTTGACTATCGCGTATAACCTACCATATTCCCCTTGCATCTACAAGAAAATTACCAATAAGATTGACATCTCGATATCTCGATTAACATGAAGCATATGGAGAATAGGCGTTTGTAAAATTAGATTGTACAAGAGAAGAGAAAGTCATGTGAGTGTAACACATCAGATTTTTATAAACTGCCACTACAATTACATTATTGTTACTCCAAGAATCACAAGTAGTACTGTTAAACTTTCTTACTTATTATTGACTCAAGATTACCTCATTGTTAGCAACTTTTAATTTATTATTCTCACGGCTCCTACATTATTAAATTACGTAATATATTCACATAACATTATTACACATGGATACAATAATATAAGCATATGCAATGACTGTTACATACATTTTACAAATTATTACATACTCATAATGCTTCAAGGCGTACTGTTATTGAATTTACATATTATATAATTTGACTGAAACCATTCAAGTGTTAAAAATACTGCCTCACATGTGTGGTTCCAGGTTTGGTGGTGTGTGGCGGTACCGGACTATAGCGCGGATGTTTGCTCCAAGGAAAGAGTATTGCCCACGGACACTAGAAGGTTGCTTAGTTCATAGCCCTCTCTGAGCAACTCCAGTAGTGGGACGGGTGTTCGGGTCTGGAACTGTTAGGAACTTCCGCGCGTCTCTGTGGCCTGTGGTCTCAGGTTCCTTCACTTCATCTCTTCTTAGATACATCAAATCGGTTTTACGTATTAAAACCTTGTCCAAAGGCCACCTTTACTACCTTGGGGCTGGTTTAATCACCAGTCCTATTTCTCCACACCGTTCCAGGATGCTATCCTCTCCAGGCAATTAACCCAAAGGTCTTCCATCACAATGCACTGTACGTTTTCGTTTATCAGAAAGCGGATCACCCTGATACACGACACGAATAAAACGCACCGCGTCTGTTTGAAGTTCGGTTCGCTAGGAGCAACAGGTGTAGCCGTACATATCCGTTACAAAAGTTAATACAATGATGTTTTACTTCTCGCCGGTGGTGGTGGTAGTAGTGGTTAAACAAAAAAGTCAAGCCTGGGGAGGACGTTTTTTTTTTACGGCGCACGAAATAATGAGTTTAAAATTAGTTGAATGAGGGAGGATTTAGGACGGTAAAAACGTAAACATTTTCAACTGGAGTGGTTCCGGGGATTTTGCTAACAGCTTGATACGAAATTAATAATATAGTGGAACATTAAAGACAAAAGGGGATGTAGGTGAAAATACTAGGCGTGTTTCTAAAGGAAGTACCAATAATTTTTACTTTCTCTACTACGTATAGTAAGTAGGGGAAGTATTGTATTCCACCCAAAAATTCGATACCGAGATTTCACCGGAAATACACTTTTTGAGACCCCCTGAATCCAAAAAAAGCATTTTTGGAAACATGTCCGTGTGTGTGTGTCTGTGTCTGTGAACAGCATAACTCAGAAACGAACAGTGGGATAAACACCAAACTTGGTATTTAGGTTCGGTATCTTCCAGAGATGCGACACGAAGGTTTTAGAGATAGTCCCGCCACCCTAGATTACTCTTTACATGGAACATTTTTCGAAAATTTTAATTTTCTCAGAAATGGCTCTAATGATTTTGATTAAAATATCACATATTTAAGATACTTTCATGGCATATAAAATGTATATCTTGAATTTTCTGGGAATGTCTTCAAAAGTATACTTCATTGTGAACGACTTTTGCTAACTGGTAAACCATAAGAGATAGAAAAAAATTTACTACAGAATAAATGTAGATCGCGTTAAAATACACAATTTATGTCATATACATTTTTGTTGTTGAGTGAACCATTTTCGTGATATTGCTTGTTATTCCCTTAAATTTTCCAATACTTATTTTCTCAAATGGGAATTTGTTATTCATTTTTTTATGTACTGGACATGCAAAGAGAATGGAATCCGTCACATAGCAACCAGCGTTAAAATATTGGACTATCGCTTAAAAGCTACCATATTTTCCTTGCATCTACAAGAAAATTACCAATAAGATTGACATCTCGATATCTCGATTAACATGAAGCATATGGAGAATAGGCGTTTGTAAAATTAGGTTGTACAAGAGTAGAGAAAGTTATGTGAGTGTAACACATCAGATTTTTTTATGTCCTGGACTTGCAAAGAGAATGGAATGCGCCGCATAGCAACCAGCGTTAAAATATTTGACCATCGCTTAAAAGCTACCATATTCCCCTTGCATCTACAAGAAAATTAGCAATAAGATTGACATCTCGATATCTCGATTAACATAAAGCATATGGAGAGTAGGCGTTTGTAAAAATAGATTGTACAAGAGTAGAGAAAGTCATGTGAGTGTAACACATCAGATTTTTTATTGATCGATCAGCAGTACAATGCTTTACAGATCAGTGGTAAGAGAAGATTACAGAACAAGAGCATGCAGGGGAGCACCCCATAACTACATTAGCTTGCAACACCAATATAACACGTAGGAGAAAGTCAAATTTGAGGTGTAAGACGCATCAATCACTGGTGTCAGAAGAATAAGAGGCAGCAAAAGAAATATATCCTGCGGTAATCTCCTCTTCAAGCATGTGGGATGGTGTGTACAGGCTCCGATGTGTAGTGCACTGCTCCGGGAACGTCCCACAGACTGGAAAAGAAACGCCAGGCGATACTGCGAATGAAGTCGTGAAGAGGTAAAACTCCTAGTTCGTGATGGAGCTGTAGATTACGAATAAACCATGGGACATCAGTAGCAATGCGCATAAAGCAATTCTGAATAACCTGACAGTGTGGCTGGCTCCCCACACCTGGCAGGCATAAGTAAGAAGGGGACCAACGAGAGACTTATAAAGTAACAAGAAACACTGCAATCTAAGACTGGATTGGCGATGCAACAAAGGCGATAGTTTTGAAAGCCGCCCGGAGGCCAAGGATATACAACGATCGATGTGAGCGCGCCAAGTCAGTCGAGAGTCAAAAACACTCCAAGATACTTAACGGGAGTAGCCGCAGAGAGCCAAGATACATTGTCGCCACAAATACGTTTGCGGAGGGAGAAGTGATTATCGGTGGAGAGTAAAGATTTTATCCTCGGTTTTTTGAGGGTTCAATGACATACGCCAAGTGTGATACCACTGAGTGAGATGATCCAAAGAGTGCTGTGCAGAGAGTTAAAGAATTGAGAGTCAAGTCAGGTCGATCAGAAGTATAGATATCGAACAGTATCGGGGTGAGGATGGAACCCTGTGGGACTCCTGCGGTAATAGTACGTGGAGAGGAAAGAATTCCGCCAATGCGCACTGAAAAGCTGCGGTCGGAGAGGAAACTATCGATTAAAGAGATTAAATAATGAGGAAGACCGCTA
This sequence comes from Deroplatys truncata, assembly GCA_030765065.1. NCBI lineage: Eukaryota > Metazoa > Arthropoda > Insecta > Mantodea > Mantidae > Deroplatys > Deroplatys truncata. The sequence continues at coordinate 10,469,683 of CM060989.1, read as the reverse complement.
CGGTAAAGCTTGAGAAGCAATCCATCATGCCAAACTTTATCAAATGCCTCTGCCACATCTAAGAAAACAGCCGCGCTGTACTGACGGGCCTCAAAGCCACGGACAGTTGACTGGGTTAACCGCAAAAGTTGATGGGCGGTGGAATGTTTCGAACCAAACCCAAATTGGTAGGGAGGAAGAACATGGTCATGAGTAAGGTAAGAGATAATCCGGCGATGTAATACTCTTTCAAACAGTTGAGAGAGGGTGGGTAACAGACTAATAGGACGATTGCTTTCAGGGAGATGTTTGGGTTTATTGGGCTTATGGAAAACTGTGATATGGGCGAACTTCAAGGTGCGAGGAAAATAGCCGAGTTGTAGACAGGCATTGAGGATAGAGAACCACTGTCCTGATTTCACGGCCGGTGGTTCGATTGTTTAGAACGTTTCGAAACGCTCTAATAACAGCAAAACACAAAGTGGTGATCGCTCACAGCTGCGTCTGGCTTCCTAATGAACGGAGGAAGTGATCGCGCGTGTTCAAAATCGCGACTGCAGCGGCAAAATATTAAAACGGTACTTGGTTTTAAAATACGCTTTGTACATGGTTACAAACATAAAGACCAACGGGCTCTGGACTGACTACTCAGTTCGCACCCCATAACCCCAGGAGTCATGCTCGTAGGGCTTTTGCATTAGGGCAGCACCTATTTTACATTTTGCCCCCCTGCGTGGGCGAGATTGGGCTAAGATACCATACTCGCCTCGTCTCATGCCACGCACGGACGGAAGTGGATACGCCACTTACGCGCGTCAATGCCACGCAGGGACGGAAGTGGATACGCCACTTCGCGCGTCAACCCAATAGGGAAAAACCTATCAGGGAACGTTACCGAATAACCTCGTTGGGGCCGACAATATGTAGTTACTGTCTACTAGTTCTCGCTCAAAGTTGGTGCCGGAGAACATCTCTTAGGCGAATGTTGGAGCGGTTTCTTTCATCCACCAAACTTCCTGTCCCTCCATTTCGTTCAGTTAATCGTTTTATTTATCCTTCACCCCATTTGGTCTATTTCAGGTTGAAAGTGTTAGTGATGGTGTTTCGATGTAGTGTGACAGCGGAAAAATGCTCTCTATGAACTTTCTCCGTCCCTTGGCCTTCGGCTGGTTGCCGGTGCATAAGGGCTGGCCTTTGGGGTGGGCGTTGAATCCGTGTTGGGCCGGGTCAGTGACTGCCGAGGCGTCTATATCTTGAAACTGTCATTGCTGTGCCGTCACTCCAGGTCCCCGCCGCCCGGTATCTCACTTTACCTCATTTCTCCCTCCCGTCCCCGTCGTGGGGCGTCAGTACAATATCCGGAATCTCTGGATCGCTGCCGAATACCCTTCGCTACTCAATGCAATTCAATCCCAGCGTCCATTAACATCAGCGGATGGACGTGCTGAAGAAGGTTCAGAGAAGTAAATCTGAACTCGAGGAGACCTGCCACAAGGCCACTATTAAATCTTTATCGCTGAAGAGAGGGTCTTCATTTTTCTCGAGAGCACGTGAACAGCAGCAAAGTTCTCTATATAGATGCGGTCAAATCCAACCTTAGGGTTCCAGATGGAAGATATAGTCTTCATTTTGCTGGAGAGCGCGTGGACTGCAGCAAGGTTCTCTATATAGATGCGTTCAAATCCAACCTTAGGGCTCCAGATGGAAGATATAGTCTTCATTTTGATGGAGAGCGCGTGGACTGCAGCAAAGTTCTCTATATAGATGCGTTCAAATCCAACCTTAGGGCTCCAGATGGAAGATATAGCCTTCATTTTGCTGGAGAGCGCGTGGACTGCAGCAAAGTTCTCTATATAGATGCGTTCAAATCCAACCTTAGGGCTCCAGATGGAAGATATAGCCTTCATTTTGCTGGAGAGCACGTGGACTGCAGCAAAGGTCTCTATATAGATGCGTTCAAATCCAACCATAGGGCTCCAGATGGAAGATATAGTCTTCATTTTGCTGGAGAGCACGTGGACTGCAGCAAAGTTCTTTATATAGATGAGTTCAAATCCAACCTTAGGGCTCCAGATGGAAGATATAGTCTTCATTTTGCTGGAGAGCACGTGGGCTGCAGCAAAGTTCTTTATATAGATGAGTTCAAATCCAACCATAGGGCTCCAGATGGAAGATATAGTCTTCATTTTGCTGGAGAGTACGTGGGCTGCAGCAAAGTTCTTTATATAGATGAGTTCAAATCCAACCTTAGGGCTCCAGATGGAAGATATAGTCTTCATTTTGCTGGAGAGCACGCGGGCTGCAGCAAAGTTCTTTATATAGATGAGTTCAAATCCAACCTTAGGGCTCCAGATGGAAGATATAGTCTTCATTTTGCTGGAGAGCACGTGGGCTGCAGCAAAGTTCTTTATAAAGATGAGTTCAAATGCAACCTTAGGGCTCCAGATGGAAGATATAGTCTTCATTTTGCTGGAGAGCACGTGGGCTGCAGCAAAGTTCTTTATATAGATGAGTTCAAATCCAACCTTAGGGCTCCAGATGGAAGATATACTCTTTGTTTGCTGGAGAGCACGTGGGCTGCAGCAAAGTTCTTTATATAGATGCGTTCAAATCCAACCTTAGGGCTCCAGATGGAAGATATACTCTTTGTTTGCTGGAGAGCACGTGGGCTGCAGCAAAGTTCTTTATATAGATGCGTTCAAATCCAACCTTAGGGCTCCAGATGGAAGATATACTCTTTGTTTTGCTGGAGAGCACGCGGGCTGCAGCAAAGTTGTTTATATAGATGAGTTCAAATCCGACCTTAGGGCTCCAGATGGAAGATATAGTCTTTGTTTTGCTGGAGAGCACGTGGGCTGCAGCAAAGTTCTTTATATAGATGCGTTCAAATCCAACCTTAGGGCTCCAGATGGAAGATATAGTCTTCATTTTGCTGGAGAGCACGTGGGCTGCAGCAAAGTTCTTTATATAGATGCGTTCAAATCCAACCTTAGGGCTCCAGATGGAAGATATAGTCTTCATTTTGCTGGAGAGCACGTGGGCTGCAGCAAAGTTCTTTATATAGATGCGTTCAAATCCAACCTTAGGGCTCCAGATGGAAGATATATTCTTTGTTTTGCTGGAGAGCACGTGGGCTGCAGCAAAGTTCTTTATATAGATGCGTTCAAATCCAACCTTAGGACTCCAGATGGAAGATATAGTCTTTGTTTTGCTAGAGAGCACGTGGACTGTAGCAAAGTTCTTTATATAGATGCGTTCAAATCCAACCTTAGGGCTCCAGATGGAAGATATACTCTTTGTTTGCTGGCGAGCACGTGGGCTGCAGCAAAGTTCTTTATATAGATGCGTTCAAATCCAACCTTAGGGCTCCAGATGGAAGATATAGTCTTCATTTTGCTGGAGGGCACGTGGACTGTAGCAAAGTTCTTTATATAGATGCGTTCAAATCCAACCTTAGGACTCCAGATGGAAGATATAGTCTTCATTTTCCTGGAGAGCACGTGGACTGTAGCAAATTTCTTTATATAGATGCGTTCAAATCCAAACTTAGGACTCCAGATGGAAGATATATTCTTTGTTTTGCTGGAGAGCACGTGGGCTGCAGCAAAGTTCTTTATACAGATGCGTTCAAATCCAACCTTAGGGCTCCAGATGGAAGATATAGTCTTCATTTTGCTGGAGAGCACGTGGACTGTAGCAAAGTTCTTTATACAGATGCGCTCAAATCCAAGCTTAGGACTCTAGATGGAAGATATAGTCTTTGTTTTGCTAGAGAGCACGTGGACTGTAGCAAAGTTCTTTATACAGATGCGCTCAAATCCAAGCTTAGGACTCCAGATGGAAGATATAGTCTTTGTTTTGCTAGAGAGCACGTGGACAGCAGCAAAGTTCTCTGTATAGATGCGTTCAAATCCAACCTTAGGGCTCCAGATGGAAGATATAGGGTAAGAAGAACGTTGTGCTGCTTGTACGTTTCCCCAAGGGTTCCTTGAGGTTCCAAGAGGTTCAGTTATGATGTGGGGTGGTGTAAGCACTGATGCCGGAGTTACGCTGTTTTTGCCTGGCAGTGTATTAGTGCAGTTGATGTTTAAGGCAAAAAAGGAGCCTTTGCGATTTTCCTGCTAACATATTATCGCTCTCCGACAAAACCGCCAAAGTAAAACAAAACAACAAGCAACTAATGCGAGCACGTATAGCTGGAACAGAATAAGCGAACAGTGTATTGTTTGGTATGTTAAACACGTAGGGTTTTGCATAGCCTCATTTGTATTTATCTCTAACTGAAACATGTATGGCAAACGCGGCGTGAATGACGCATTTTTTAAAAAATAGTTTTGTTTAGATTCCGAACGGCAATATCAGTATTGTACCGGGGATAATTGATTCTGAGTTTATACAGCACTATCATCGCGAAATACAACGCAAAACTAAAAGGGTCAAGCTTTTTAGCAACCACAGGTAAAAACAACGTAATTGGGCGATTGATTTAACACTTTTAAAATATTTAACTTTCGTGCCCTGTAATGCAGTTGAAAGAAACCCAACCTGTGCATTCATAAAACTAAATGTGGTATCTGCTTTTTCTTGATTATCGGAGGTGACTCGGCACTGTCCCAGTGAGAGTAATGTACGTATCCCCATAAGGGCGCCTCGGAAGGGAGGAGGAAGCGAAAGCATATGCCGGGCGGCTGGAACCAGGAGTGACGGAACAGCAATGATAGGGTCTGTGCAGTTTACAGATTGAGACGCCCCGACAGTTGCACAAGCAACCTGTTCCACACAGAGCACCTTTTTTGCCTGCCACGCCACACCGAAACACCATCGCCGCCACTTCCAACCCTGAAACAGACCTAACGGGGTAAAAGATGAATGAAATTATGAATGGAACGTAATGGATGGACAGGAAATTCGAGGGCTGAAAGAAGTAACTTCGGCATTCGCCTGACGTCCCGGGAAAACCCCCGAAAAGCTCCATGCATCAGAGTGAGCGGTCGCCGGGATTCGATCACGAAAGTCACTCCTTACTGCGGCGTCACCTTACTCGGTGTAATATATGTTAAAAGTTTGATGTATATAAGATATATTAACGTTACTATGCTTCATTCCAGTTTCTGTGTCGTCCTACGTGGTATAGTGGTTACCATGCTAGCCTCTATTTCCCGAGGTCGCTGGTTCATACCCGGCGGAGGGCAATGGATATTTTCTGGCGTAAAAATCCTTAGTATGGGTTCCTTCGGAAGGGAAGTAAAGGAGGTGGTCCCATGTCGTAGATTTACGGCACGTAAAAGAACCTCAAGCATGATAAAAGAGGCCTCTGAGCAAAATTACCAGTCTTTCACACCCAATATAGAATGTGACGCTAAGGACCACAGCAGTTAAAAATCGTCCACAAATAAAAATCGATTTAATGTTTCCAGTTTCTGTGAATATACCAGAGGAAACCGCGAACCTGCTGTACTATAGGTAAAAAGCGACTCTTTAAATATCTGTAATTCGTTTTATGCCCTTAAGTATCTGTCAGTTTGCACTGCGCTGTTTCTAACTGGTTCTGTTCCCTCTCCGTGTGGAGGCTAATCAGCTGACGCGAAGTCTGTGCTGTTAGAGGTTGATACGTCGTGAGACCACGTGTTTCAGTGTAATGTTATGTCAGTGCTGTTATAATGCCAAAAACTTCGTATACCTTAGCAAACAGAATCTTCAAGTATGATTTCTATATGATAACAAACTCTTATAGAGACATTCTACGACAGACCTCTCGGCTGCTCATCTTCCTTCCTTGTGGGTGTGGGCGTTGATGTGCTGTAATAGATGGTTCCTACAACACCTTTGTGTTGGCCTGCACGCTTTACTTTCTCTAGGTCGTGGAAAACGGAGACGAAATAAAAGCCAGGTTTACTTTAACTTTAGGTTATTAAAACTTGTTTGCCGGTTTGCGTTTGCCGTCTATCTCACAAATACTGCGGTTTATGGGGCCTGTCTGTAAAGCTGCACTTCACACTCTAACTCTATATCGTTCCTAAATTCCTATCAGTTTCTGCACACGCTCCGCCATCAAAGTGACATGAAGTTCACTCCCTGACGCAAGTAAGTTAGACGCGAGAATCTCTAGGCACTGTCTTCCATACACCCTGCAATTGATGCTGTTTTTCTTTTAGTTATTTTAAAGCATTAAGTTGATTGGTTCTCACCTTCGAGTTGTATGAGAGCATTTTCGCTCTCATCTCTGCTTGACACATCTGGACTTTTCGCTACTGTCCAAACCTCTCTCTATCTCACTCTAACGTCCCTGCAAGTCATGTTTAGCCTAGTGTGCTTTCTGCTCCTCGGAGATTGCCTCCGGCTGGTAGCTTGGCGTCTTGTACCTGACTTTTCCCGCTCGCACGGCTAGCAGGCCTCCATTAACATTTAACGTAGTGTATTTACAACTTGATAACATTATTTCCATAAATATTATAATTCTCTGCTGTTCGTGCGCCTCATAGAGAAACGGTTCGTAATCTTGTGAATAATTTCACGAAACCGCATCTATTCTTGATAAGAAATCGCCGTGTTCGTAAAAGCTGGAACAAAGTCCGATGAAATTTCTGAGAAAGCTTGCACAGGAATCAGGAATTTCGCAAACCCTATAAGCTAGCTGTAGTTGAGGAATTGTGATAATGTGAGAAGAGTTAATTTCTGCAATCGGATAATGTTAATGATCTCTCTATTGACCGGCATTGTTAGCCATGTTAATAAAAAGTTGTTAAAAGGTGTGAGGGATGTGTGGATATAATTTCCAGCATCTTCTATATGGTTATTGTAATTGTAATTTGCATGCGCTTGAGTTTAAGGTGCTGTGAATATCCGATTGCACCGGTAAACAGCATGCTTCCGTTAGCCGGCCACGTGTTCAAACGAAGGCTCTATACTTCTTACTAATGGAGACAAACTTTTCATTACACATTTTTTATAAGAATACTACAGTGGGCTAAAGCGACAATAAGATTATTTAAACAGTGGATCACTTTGTGATGGTTTTGGCATTTCAGGCTCTTTGCATGATCACGAGAAAATACGAATAGCGACTTACCACTTGAAACAATTACAAGTACTTGAAAGTTCAAATCAATAACAGAGAATATATTGGAAATGGCATTGTTAGTTTAGCGAGCTGCTTGTTTCAAACGGGATGGTGCGGAATTGAATCCCGGACTGCATGCGTTTCTGACTTCGTAACCTGGTTGATGTACTCCGGCGGTGCAGAACTGCTTTTTGACTAGGACATTTTGTGTGTTCTTTGCACGCGAGATGGAAGTGACCACCAATCACAGTATTTCCATGGTTGAGTACTACTTCCGAACTGGAGGGATACGAAGGGGAGACTATCGTTACGATACTGCTAGCTGTGTGATTGATTTCTATGTTCTTGTGTAGAATTTCATCAAATCCCGAGACAAAACATGATAAAAAGACAAAACCAGTTGCATTTTATTAACAAAACACGGATAAATTACTAAAATATGTATAAAGGTTACTTCAGTTGTTTTTTATTAAACAGTTAAAGTTTAGTCATTAAAACCGAGACACTCTACGCTACAAAAACCGTCCAATTATTTGACTTACCTATCAGCATACATGCTGAGATTGCGAGTTTGCGAGACGCAAGTGAAGGAAGTTCCAAATGCAAATACTAGAAAGGTACGTTACAAGTCCCATTTTACTAAGGTGACCTCGAAACTGTTGACATCCACCCCTTCTAGTTATCTTTGTCTAGTATTCTGCCAGAGCTACGGTGAGTAGCTCGCTTCAAAGTGATGACGTCATTAGCAGACAGCCGCCTGGCGGCAACGTCCAGACAAATCTGAAGATCCCATACATTCTTTAAATAATGGTACATATTACTTCATCTCACATGTCTTGAGGCCCCGCGAACCCACCCCTCCCCAAAGCGTTTTTAGACAAGGTTCTGTGTGTCTGTGAACAGGGTAACTTAAAAATGAAAAGTCAATCAAACACCAAATTTGGTATTTAAGTTTAGTATCTTCCAAGGACGCGGCACGAAGATTTTCAGGAAAATCCCCCCATCCGAAAGTATCCTTTACATGGAATATTTTTGCAAAATTTTGATTTTCTCAAAAATGCCTCTATAATATACATATTTACATGACATATAAAAAGTATATCTTGAATGTCCTGGGAATAGCCTGTAAAGTCCTCTTTATTCGGAAGGAATTTTTTATAATCTTTTATAACTGGTAAACGTTAAGTGATAGACGAAAACGTACTACACAAAAAATGTAGATCTCCTTAAAACACACAATTTATTTCAAATAGATTTTTGTGGCGTTAGCCGCTTCCGAAATATCCGTTATTAAAGGTTCGAATTGATCATTACTTGGCCATTCTTTAAAGTCGTGTCAACATTCAGTTGTTTTTCGCGATGTCATGGAAACGGTATGGAATTTTAAGGCAGAGTGTAGCGTCCAGCTCTTAAACATTTGACTTTCGCTGTGTAGCCTAACGAAATGTGTAATGTAGGTGTTTCTGCAAAGGTTTATCTGGATTATAATGAAGTAAATTTTTATAATAATAATTAGTATACCACTAATAAACGATAGGGGTAGAGAAATTTATGCGAATGTAACGCATCAGGTTTTTAAAAATGTTATAGACGTATGGTGGTTGAATTGAATATTAAATAAGTGAGCACAAGCCGTGTGTTGTTTACAGAAGAGGATTACTGAATGTTTGCTTGGGTGAAATAACCGCGGGTATTTCACGAATGCGTTTATCGATAAACATGGAGTAAGAGCAGAGAGTGCACATGGCCGAGATAATTTGAGCCCTGGAGCATCACGAGTGCATTGATCCATTTGTTGACTACACACAGACGCTCCACCGCCTCGCAGTGGACTTGCCTTCGGATACGAATCATTATGCACAGTGCAAAGTGAACCCAAGGGTTAGTTTGTTTAAATGACTCGTCCAACTTTATCAGGTGATGCAGTGCTACTGGCCAGTGAAACTAGTGGTTTTCCCGGGTCGTCAGGCGAATGCTGGTGTGGTTTCTTTCAGTCTCCGAATTTCCTGTCCCTCCATTCATCATTTCATTCATCCTTCACAACGTTAGGTGTGTTTCGGGGTTGGAAGTGTCGGCGATGGTGTTTCGGTGCGGCGTAGCAGGGAAAAAGACCGAGTGTACGCGGACCATCCCTTCGGAGCGGGCTGTTGGACCCCCCGTGGATGTGCCTGCCGGGCATCTTATGCTGGAAAATGTAGGGACTCTGTCATTGCTGTGCTGTCACTTATGGCTCCGACTACTCTGACCTCCTCCTCCCTTCCTGGAATGCTCCCTTGTGGGAATATGTACAATATCCTCATTGGAGCATTGCCGAGTCGCCCCGATTATCAGAAAGAAATACCACCAGAAATACATGTTTTGAGGTACCCTGAATAAATAATTAGCTGTTTATGTATCGAGTACGCGGTTCCGGGGGTAGTGCCGTGGCACAAGCTTAATAAAATGAACAAATATGTAGCTATTTGAAATTATTTGTGTAGTCCACAATTACAACAAGAATACGGTCACGTTTCTTATTCTTAAAGGCGCGATGTAATGGCTTGTCTGACAACCTGTAACCCGGGAGCGGGACTGACAACTCCGTCCACACCCTCGCAACCCGGGAGTCATGCTCGCGGATTCTTTCCATTAGGACAGTGTCTATTTTATATATCACCCCCATGCGTGGTCGAGACTGGGTGAGGATACCATCCTCCCCTCATCCCTTCCACACACTTACGCGCGTCAGGCCAATAGGGAAAACCCTATTGGGGAAGACAGTATATCTAGGTACCGTCTACCAACTCTCTCTCATGGTTGGTGCCGGAGAACATCGGGGCGTGTCACAACCCCGCCTGGGCGGATAAACCATCCAGGCGTATCCAATCTCCCAGGAGTATCGGGAACCACTGCCTCTCCGAGTCCAACCCAATCCAAACAGCTCCCTTTCTGGAGGGGCTCGAATGTTTGGCCCGGCGTGCTTCTAGTAACGTCAGAAGTACCACGAGCGCACAGGGTACGCAGCGCACGCACCACGGCAGCTGAAGGGGTCGGAACCCCCCCTTACGGGGGCTTCTCTGACAATAGAAATTCACAGAAGCTGAAGGAAGCGACTGCAAATTGCGAGTTTGCAACCTTATTATATTATTATTCTATGGATCCGTGGCACTTCTGTCCTAGCACGGATTCATAGCACTCTGGACTTCCAGTCTTGTTAAGGCATTTGCATCGCTAATAAAATGTATGTCTCAATTACCTGGGAGTTGTCTGCATTAGAAACGTATTTTGTATAATTCACCATAAGAGATACACAAAAATGCACTACACAAAAAATAGATCCCTCTAAAACACACAATTTATTATGGTTAACCTCTTGTTTTGTGGGACCAACCGTTCGAATTTTCCAGTACTTTTGCAATTTTTAAGCCCAGCATTTAGCTATTCGATTTTAAACACTTGATTGTAGATTCCTTTTCCTGTATTCTTATGCCTACAACGAAATATGCAATGAAGCAATTTCTAAAAATCTGATGTGTTACACTCACATGACTTTCCTTACTCTTGTACAAACTATTTTTACAAACGCTTATTCTCCATATGCTTCATATTAATCGAGATGTTAATCTTATTGCTAATTTTTTTGCAGATGCAAGGGGAATTGGTAGGCTTTAAGCGACAGTCAAATGTTTTAAGAGCTGCTTGCTGTGTGGAGTATTCCATTCTCTTTGCATTACCAGTACAAAAAAAATGAATAACAAATTTGAGAAAAGTATAAGTATTGGAAAATTTAAGAGAATAACAAGCAATATCTCGAAAATGATTGTTATAAAAATACGAGTTATGCAAACGTCGTTCACAATAAAGAATACTTTTGGACACATTCCCAGGAAATTCAAGATATACATTTTATTTGTCATGAAAATATCTTAAACATATGATATTTTAATCAAAATCGTTAGAACCACTTTTGAGAAAATTAAAATTTTCGACAAATGTTCTATGTAAAGGGTAATCTGGGGTGGGGGGGATTTTCTTGAAAACCTTCGTGTCGCATCTCTGGAAGATACTAAACCTAAATACCAAGTTTGGTGTTTATCCGACTGTTCGTTTCTGAGTTATGCTGTTCACAGACCACACACACACACACGGAAATGTTTCCAAAAATCCTATTTTTCGATTCAGGGGGTCTCAAAACATATATTTTCGGTGAAATCTCGGTATCGAATTTTTGGGTGTAATACAATACTTCCGCTGCTTACTATACGTAGTAGAGAAAGTAATACAACTAAAATCATATCCTGATTTAGAAGCTACTTCCTTTCAAAAAGCTGAAAAGATTTTAAAAATAACCAAAGAAAGATAAATGATATCAGTCTAATTATATAATATAAAATAAAATAACAAGCCGCCTTAAAACAATATGTGTATAATATAATATATAAAGTGTATCTTATAGTCATTGTATTAATGTTTATATTATTATTTACATGTATAATAATGTTATGTGAATGTATTACGTAGTTTAACAATGTAGGACCTGTGAGAATATAAGCAAGCTGCCTTCCGTAGCAAACAGAATTACAAAGTAAAAGCCGAAGGTTGCTAAAAATGAGGTAACCTTGAGACAACAATAAATTAGAAAGTTTAAAAAGGCTACTAATAATTCTTGGAACAATAATAATGTAATATTTAAAACAGTTTATAAATAACTAATCAAAAACTAGAAAAGCTTAAAGTTAAATAAAAGTATTCTATTGGAGTAGCCTTAGCCAATCAGAGACTTGAAATAGAGGAAATGTATAGATTCAGGCGGCAGACGCTACAAGGAAGCGTAAACAACCAGTTCAGTTTAGATTCGGTACGGTATAGGTTCAGAGTGAGGCATAAAAATGTATTGCAGTGAGAATAATTTGTTTACGTGTTAAAAGTGCAATTAACAATCTCACACCTCTACACTAGGATACATTAGTGAAGTGTTATTTAATCGTGTGAAGGATTAAAAAATACTAATAACGCAGCCGAGGTATACATATATAATATTTAAATAAACATTAAAATACAGAGTTGATTTTTAAACATGGGGCGAAGGTCACCGGAAAAGTAAACGTGGTGCGAAGGCCACCGGAAAGTTTGTACCATACGTGGGGCGAACACTGCTAGAAACAATCTCCCGTAAATTGGCTACCATACCTGCGTGGGGTAAAACACCTTTCAAGGTTTACCATTTATACAAGATTATACAAAATGTCTTCCTAATGAATTGCACTCCACAGTCTATTCCCGGAATATTCAAGATATAGATTTTATTTGTCATGCAAATATATTTAATATATGGTATTTTAATCAAATCGTTGGAGTAATTTTTTTGGGAAAATCAAAAACTTCGAAAAATGTTTCATGTAAAGGGTAGTTTGGGGTGTGGGGATTTTCTCTAAAATCTTCGTGTCGTATCTTTGGAAGGTACTAAACCTAAATACCAAATTTGGTATTTATCCAACTTTTTGTTTCGGTTAGAGCGCAATACCTTCTCTAGCTACTAGGTACGGGGCAGAGAAAGTACAAAATGGACGATTAGCTTGAGAAGATGGTTTGTTACACTATTTGCACCACGCTTTGGGCGTCAATTTGAAGTAGTTATTTTTGCTTTACGTATGGAAAGTCAATTTGAAGTAGATTGCATTGTAGTTCAACTGTTGGGGAGCCGAACTTGAAGTAGTTGCAACCGCACGTATGGTAAAAAGTTTCCGGTAGCCTTTGCCCCAATTTTTAGAAATATTAACTTTGTAATTTTTGACTGTTTCTTTAAATATTTATGTTTGCCTCGGCTGCGTCAGTATTTATTTTAGAGACATGGATGGCTTGACAGGGTTGTGGTGCGACAAGAATATAGGCTTACACAGATTATAATTTTACTTCTCTCCTTTTATTACTGATTGACACAATTTAAATAACACTTCACTGATATAGAGAGCTGTGAGATTATTTTTATTAATTAATTACAATTTTTAACACGTAAACTTATTTTTCGTCTCACACGAATACGTATTAAATCGCTCGAGGACGCATCTCGCATCCGGTTACAAACACCGTCTGCAGTCAACTGAATTGATTTCAACCGCCTAAACTTGTAAATTTCTGTATTTCAAGGCTCTGATTGGCTGTTCCTAATCCAATAGAATACCTTCATTTAACTAAAGCTTTTTCTGGTTGTTGATTGACTATTTTTAAACTGTCTCAAATTTACATTATTGTTGCTCCAATAATGGCTAGTAGCATTTAAACTTCCAAATTCATTATTGCCTCAAGGTTACCTCATTGTTAGCAACTTTTGACCTATTATTCTCACAGCTCCTACATTATTAAATTATGTAATACATTCATATAACATTACTACACAAGGATACAATAATACAAACATATACAATTACTATTACATACATTTTTTATATATGGTTACATACACATATTGTTTCAAGGCGGGCTGTTATTGAATTTACATATTATATAATTTGAACTGAAATCATTTAAGTGTTAAAAGTACTGCCTCAAACTAAACCTGTTGTTCCTTATACCACTTTGATGCTAAGGTATGAGCGCCACGTCACTGTCAGCACACAACTAGCGCCAGAAGTAACTTATCTCTGTATTAAGCCTAGTTTAATCCAACTTAATCTTGGGACAACACCGATGCCAGTACATGGTCCACGGAGATTACCCAACTAGAATTATGCCTCTGCAGAACCGGGAATCGTGCCAGACATTCCTCAGATTGATCGTGCTGTAAACATGTTAAATTACTGCTGTGATAGGCTTTTGAGAAACACGTGCGTCTGTAACTCAATGCCGCTGCTGTATACGAGGTTTGTTACCACCCATAGGGGACGCAGCCTAACTCAGGTTACTAAACAACAAAAGTGACAATGCCACATATCAGGGCGGTCAACGTTCTAGCTTGAGTCACTAGATATACGGATCGAAAAGTAACGCACAATAATTTTTTTCTGCCTGGGTATTACAGCTAGAATGTTGCAATTTCACACAGATATATTCTGAAGTTTTCACTACAGAGGTTTTTTTTTGTTTCATGTAAAGCTCTAGCAAGAGAAGCGTGAACTACGAAACAAAGATGGCGCGCGTGTTACTGTCCACGTGTGAAGAACAGAGAGGTGTGGTTCGATATTTGTGGGCCAAAGGGCATAAACCGAGTGATATTCACAGGGACATGCGTGTATGGGGATGATTGTATGGACCGTAGCAATGTCTCCAGGTGGTGTGCATTCTTCCTAGAGGGCTGTGTGAACCTTAGTGATTCGCCACGCTCCGGGAGGCCGGTAACAGCTGCAACCCCGCAGAATGTCAGAGGCATTGAGGCGGCATTTTTTTAAGTTTTTAAAGTATTTTAAGTCCCGGGCCTCATAGTTTCAACCACTATTAGGCTAATTAAAGGAATTAACTGTTCTTCCACACAAGCCCTGTGTTGGACAAGGTTGGAAAGGTAGAATCAGACGATTGAAAGTAACAGGTCATCAAGAACTCCCTCCGCACCTTGCTGCTGGCCACCGCTCGATAAAAGGTTGGCATCCCTAGGTTTATCGCATTCGATTCCGACCGGATGTTATGATTATCGGCGTTATCAGCGGCTGCGAGCGCATGTGTTGTTTATTGTATGGTCTACTATGCTGTGAGTTCTGACGTGTGCCTGAAGCGAAATCAATGTATCCTACAGAGGAACGTGTGTTTCTAGTGGAAAACGTTTTTAATGAACGTGGAAATTATACTGAGAAAGTGAAACACAATTTCGTTGTCAGGTTCCTAACTCAAAACTACCGCACCGAGATAATGTGCGTGATTTAATTAATAAATTTCGGGAGTCAGGTTCCGTGCATGATGCTGTTAGAAGTGGAAGACCCAGTGTACTAACAGAAGAAAAACTATCGGATATATCGGATAGAACGCTTAAAAGTTCACAGAAATCAATAAATAAATTGGCCCAACAATGTGATATTTCTTACGGTTCCGCATACAAAGCAGTCAAAAAAGAAATAGGTTTGTATCTATATAAGGTATCAGTCGTCCACGAATTAAAACCCACAGATCACGGGAAAAGAGATCAGTTTGTGAATGGTTTCAGAGGTTTATTTTGCATGTTAGATAGGACATTTGTTACTGATGAAGCTTGGTTCCACTTATCAGGATGCGTAAATTCACAAAACACGCGAGTATGGTCTACTGAAAATCCTAATGCAATTCAGGAAACCCCTTTACAATCAAAGAAAATTGGTGTATGATGTGCGATCTCTCGCTCTCGAATTATTGGGCCAATTTTTTCCATACCTTAATTAATTCAGATGTTTATTGCTCGGATATTCTTTTTCAATTTATTTCACAACCAAATGAAGATGAAGTGAACGGTGCCCTTTTTCAACAAGATAACGCCACTGCTCATGCATCACATAAATCCATGGGACTGTTAGTGGAATTTTTGGGGGAAAGACTAATTTCTAAAGGTCTGTGGCCTCCGCGGTCTCCTGATCTTACCCGTCCGGATTATTTTCTTTGGGGAACCGCTAAAGCTTCGGTCTATAAGGACAATCCAAAAACAATCGATGAGCTGAAAACGGCAATAGAAGATTACATAACATCTGTAACAAAGGGGAGATTAATTACAGTGTTCGAAAATAAATTAAAACGCGTGAATTTGTGTCTTCAAGAAAATGGTAAACATTTTCAACATCTCCTTTAAACAGGTCAGTTGCATATTATTTTTGTACATTACCTTTCACGCATGAATGTAGTGAACCTAGCAGTTTTCTTAACCAGCGAAACGTTTTCACCATACGCTCGCGCCAGCCAGTGCTGCCACCAGAATTCCCGACTCTAGGGAAATCTTGGTTACACGGGAGGTGCGGAGCAACTTCTCGATGACCTGTTACTTACAACACTGTAAGTCGACATTGGGGCATGTCATCTCAATACAATTTGAGATCTCCTTGTGGTTTACCGGGGAAAATGGAATCAGTTGGGGAATTTAATGTCGCACCGGCTAGTTGCCATGGTAGTTCAGTGGTTACAGCAACCGGGGAGACCGGGAGATCCGTGGTTCAAATCCCGGCTATGGCGTTGAATTTTTCAGTCGTCTGGTTCCACCCTTTCAACCCTGTGTGGAAGAACAATTGATTCTATACAAAAATCCTTCCGAATGAAGAGGACTTCATAGTATTTTCCCAGAAAATAAAGAAGTTCAAAAAATGTTCCATGTAAAATGTAGTTTGGGGCGTGTTGCATCTTCGGAAAATACTGAATCTAAATACAAAGTTTGACATTTATCTAACTTTTCGCATCTGAATTATGCCGTATACAAACGCACACACACGGACCTATTTCTATAAATGCTTTTTTTTGGAACCAAGGGACCTCAAAACATGTAATTAAATGAAAGAATTGATATCTGTGGAGTAAGTAAAACGAAGTAGATAGAATTGTAGATAAAATAGAATTATATAGAGAAGTCAATGGGGGTCTCTATGAGTCGCTATAGAACAGGTATGAAAATAAACCGTTGTAGGTAAAGAGAATTATGCGCATAGATTAATCTAAAATGCCCATAATTGCATGCGCATAATTAAGGGTTAGCTGCCCCTTGAAGGAATGTTTGATTAGAATCTTAACGGTAATGCCTGCAGTGTGCGCTATCTGAAACTACTTTGCAGTACCATTTAAATAAGAAGACTTTTTCTGCCTCATTTTGTCTCCCCAAGTTGGCAGATTCAACCCCAAGCTGCTATTTTTCCTCTTCCTCCGCAGCGAGAGTAATGCATAGCTTCTAGGCTGCCGGCTACAGGGAAGCTGTATCGGACCTGTGGTTTTACCCCAGGCGAGTGCATTTAATCAAGCCTCCACATCTTCGCTGTAGCCTGCAACAATAAGCATCGCGTACCAGACCCGTTTTTTTTTCACATTGGGTTTTTCAGTTAAAAATTTACCAGCATTTTATAATAATAAAAAGAATATATTTTGCGTTCTCTACGTCTTACCTATAATAAGTAGAAGTATTGTATTTCACCCAAAATGTTCGATGTCCAGATTTCACCGAGATTTCATCTATGTCATGTATGTGTCGAGCAGAGTAACTCAAAAACTAAAAGTCGGATAAATACCAAACTTAGTATTTACATTCAGTAACTTCCAAAGGTACCACACCAAGATTTTCAAGAAAATCCTCCCACCCCAACTACCCTTTACATGGAGCATTTTTCGAATTTTTTTATTTTCTAAAAGATGGATCTAACGATTTTGATTAAAATACGACATATTAAAGATAATTAAATGACAAATAAAATGTATATCTTGAATTTTCTGGGAATAGCCGTTGAAGTCCTGTTCATTCGGAGGGAATTTGTATAATCTTGTATTACTGATAAACGTTAATCGATAGACGAATACGTGCTACACAAAAAAATGTAGATCTCTTTAAAACACATAATTTACTTCCAATAATTTTTTGTGTGGGATAAGCCATTTTTGAGATATTCGTTATTAATGCTTCGAATTGTTCATTTCTTGGTCAGGTCATTCTTTAAAGTCCTTTCAACATTGAGTTGTTCCTCGCGATGTCATGGAAACAGTATGGCATTTTAAAGCTAGAAAATAGGGTCCAGTTCGTATACATTTGACTATTTGTTCTCTATGTATGTATAACGAAATGTGTAATGTAGCTATTCCTGCAAAGTTTTATTCGGATAAAAATATTGTGGATAGAAAAATAAGCTTTAGTAACAGCAGTTTATATACCCATTAATAAAAGATAGCGTGTAGAGAAAGTTATGTGAGTGTATCACACCAGAATTTTTTTTCTATCTAGTAGTTTGTTTTAATCAACATATACCTTTGCAGAAATAGCTACATTACACATTTCGTTATAGATACAAAGAGAACAGCAATAGTCAAATGTTTAAGAACTGGACGCTATATGCTGGCCTTAAAATTCCATACTGTTTCCATGACATCGTGAGAAACGTTTGAAAATTGTCAGCAGTCTAAAAGAATGGTTAAGTATTGCACAATTCGAACCATTAATGATGGATGTCTCGAAAAGGGCAGATGCCACAAAAAGGTTATTGGAAATAAACTCTGAGTTTTAAGGGGATCTACATTTCTTGTGTAGTACACTCTCGTGTATAAAAATGGCCTATTTCCGTAGATCTCCATGGTGTTTTTTCTTTGTAAGGTTTGCATCTTCAGGTAACCAACTTTTGACTCCACTTAACCAGTATCAGTTCTCTATGTGACTGACCTGAAGAACAATACAGGGACATACAAACTAACCAATGAACGATATTTATAATCTATGTGGAATGAAGAGGTGTTTCGGATACCACCGCTATGAAAGAGTTTCGCTACGACTGGTACACGTGGAAACTCTAAACTAATTAAATATAATTCGGCCTTCTAGAGTAAGGGGTAAAGAATTATTTGCATGTGTAGTTAAACTGAACGTCAACTACGACATTTACATATGACAGCTTTCATCAGCGACATGGTTACGAAGGTTGAGGTTGCTGCCACTACTAAAAGAAAACGGTAATGTAGCATGAAAATGTGAGGTTTAAATTGTAATGTTACCTTGACAACATACGAGTAAAAGCTCCGTTCCTTTGTGGACCACCTTTTATTCACGCCAATATACGCTTTCGTCTATCCCTTAACGTTTGCCAGTGATACAGGATTATACAGAATTCCTTCCGACTGAAGACCACTTCACAAGCTATAACGAGAAAATTCAAGATATACATTTTATTTGTCATGTAAGCATCTTTAATATATGGCATTTTAATCAAAATCGTCAGCTGTTTTTAAGAAAATCGAAAATGTTGAAAGTTGTTCCATTAAAGGGTATTTGAGGGTGGGGGATGTACATGAAAATCTTCTTGTCGCATCTTTGGAAAATACTGATCTTAAATACCAAATTTGGTATTTATCCGACTTTTCGTTTTTTAGTTGTTTGCATGTTCACAGACACACAATGGTATAGTACATATAGTAAGTAGGGGAAGCATTGCATTCCACCCAAAAAATTAGACACGAAGATTATCAAGAAAATCCCCCCACACCAGACTACCCTTTACATGGAACATTTTTCGAAAATTATGATTTTCTCAAAAATGGCTGTGACGAATTTGATTAAAATGTCATATGTTCCAGATATTTTTATAGCAAATAAAGTCTATATCTTGAATTTTCTGGGAATGTCCCCAAAAGTCGTCTTCATTTTGAATGAATTTTGCATAACTGGTAAACCGTAAGAGACAGACAAAATTTTACTACACAAAAAATGTAGATCTCGTTAAAACACACAATTTATGCCAAATACAATTTTTTTAGTCGAGTGACCCATTTCCGAGATATTTCTTGTTATTTTTTTGAATTTTCCAATACTTTTTTTCTCAAATTAGAATTCGTTATTCATTTTTTTATGTCCTGGACATACACAGATAATGCAATGCTCCAGATAGCAACCAGGTGTTAAAATATTTAACTATCACTTAAAGCATACCATATTCCCCTTGCACCTACAAGCAAGTTATCAATAAGATCAACATGAAGCAGATGGAGAATAAGCTTTTGTAAAAGTAGTTTGTACAAGAGTAGAGAAAATCATGTGATCAGATTTTTTCTAAAAGTACTGTTTTAGAATTCAGGGTGCCTCAAAACGTGTATTTCTGAGGTTTTCTCGGTATGGAATTTTTGGATGGAATGCAATACCTTCACTACCTACTGTGTACCGTGTTCCTCTCACATGAATGTGTCTGTAAGGAATGTGTTGACATCAAGAATTCTAGCGCTATCTGAGAAAGATTAAGCTCTACTTTCAAGATATCAACAAGGCTTAAGGCCTCTTAGAAAACAAACGCTCTTCTGCTAGCAATGCTAAATGGCCAGTTGCTTTTGTTTGCTTTCCTCCTCACGGATTTTAAAACGTTAAAAACTATTTCTCGGGCTTGACTGTGTGGAGTTCTTTCTTACTGGGCATTGTAAATAACTAGAAAGCACTTGCAGACTGTTCCAGGTAAACACGCTGGAATACTAACGTTCCGCGATGTTTTTAATATACATAGTAGATCTATTTATGACATCATCGTGAGGTGCCACGTGTTGCTGCATCCCCCTTCACTCTTCCGGAGAGTACAACACCCCGCAAACGTTTTCTGGTCAGAGGCCTACAGTACGTACGAGGGGCACTATTTATATGTTGAACGTAACAATTAAAACAAAGTAATTTCTGATTGAAAACTGCGTTATTGTTTTTCAAAATATTCTCCTTTATGATTCAATACACTTTTGCATCCGTTTGAACCATTTGTCAAAGCATTTATTCCAGTCTTCTTGAGACACCTCCAAAACATGGTTTTTGAAGGGATCAACGGCTTCTTCTGCCAACGAAAATCTTTGTCCATGCCATTTATTCTTGATGTTCGGGAACAAAAAGAAGTCATTGGGTGCCAAATCAGGACTGTATGGCGGATGACCCATCAATTCGATTTTTTTGAGCCTTCAAATACTCTGTTGTTAGACGAGATGTGTGTGCGCCTGCATTGCCTTGATGAAGAACGATCCTACGGTTCTTGTTGGTTTTCCTTACTTCACCGAAGACTTCCGGCAAACAAATGGTTGTGTACCATTCGGCATTTACCGTTTTACGTTCCTCTAAAGGCAGTGTTGCCACATGGCCAGTTTTGCTGAAAAAGCAGGCGACCATTTGTTTCGAAGTTCTTCGAGTGCGAACAACTTTTGTTGGATTTGCTTAATTTTGAAACACCCATACAGTCGACTGCTCATACGTATAGATCCATGATTCGTCATCTGTTACAATCTTATATACGTCTTTTGAGGTACCGCCATTGTATTTCTTGAGCATTTTTGTGCACCAATCGACACGAGCAACTTTTTGAGATTACGTCAAATTATGTGGGATCCAATGAGAGCAAATCTTTTTCACGGCTAAATAATCATGCAATATATGTTACCTAGGGTTGCCTTAATCTCACAATATGTCGCATGACGATCTTTAATTATTAGCTTTTGCACAGCATCAATATTTTCTGGCACAACAACTGATTTTGGACGACCTTCACGAACTTCATCATTGAGCGAACGGCGGCCACGATTAAATTCGTTATACCAGCGTTTCACAGTGGCAAAGGATGGAGCTTCGTCGCCAAATATGGAAGTTAGTTGATCGATGCACTCTTGTCTTGATAATCCACGTCGAAAGTCGTAATAAATCATTGCACGAACATTTTCACGAGTTAATTCCATATTTTTGTTGTCACACGATTTTCAAGTTAGTGTAAAGAAAACAAATGACGCTCTATTGACAAAATGTTTGAAGTAGATTATGGTCAAAAATGTCAAACTTTCCATTGGAAACGTCAGATGGCACCTCAACATTCAGGGTTGCCAAGGTTCAAAATATAAATAGTGCCCCTCGTAGTAGAGAAGGTAATTATAGCTGGTGCAGTTACCGTGCAGGGCAATAAGTGTTCGTCAAATGTCTCATTGAGGGAATTCTTGGCACAGAGTTTGGGAAGCACAAGAAGAGATAAATGGGATACATACACTCCAGAAGAAGTGATTGAAACCAATGCTTTCCTGTGGTGGAAATCTCTCTCCGCAGTTCTGGATATACTCAAAACTTTTTAATTGTAATTCACTTGGGTGTTTTGGAATCATTCCAAAAAATCTTTTCCTTGCTTGTTCCTTGGATAAGAAACCCCAGCGAGCAGCGGTGTTTGTCAAGAAGAGGAAGGAAGGTTGGGGGAGGGGGAGAGTAGCAGGAGGCGGACATATTGTTTGCATGTAAACACAAGAAACAAAGTTATTAAATTAAGTTCCGCGAGAAAGGAGCTCCCTTACAACAATGGGAAGTTTTTGTCTCCTTTCTGGCGGTGAGCTTTAACAGAGTTAAAAAACTTGAGTGTGGAAATTCTCATCAGGATGTGCAGTCTTCTGTTTAGTAAAAAGACGTTCAGAACGTTTGCACAAAAGCAAATAGGATGCTGTCAGATACACAGGTTTATACACATACTGAAAAAATGATTCGAATTAACATAGAAGAATAATGTGTTACGTTCATATGATTTTCTCTACCCACTATCGTTTATTACGTTCTCTACTACGTATAGTATTTCATCCAAGAATTCCATGTCGAGTTTCACCAGAAATACAGGGTTATTCAAAAAGAATGAACATATTTTAAATATTCATTCTTAATGAACGACAACAGATAGCGACACATACGACACATCATTGAACAGAGGAAAGTTCAAAGTTTTAAGCCCCGCCTATTAGTTTCATTCAGTGCATACAGCGGCGATGTTTTTGTTTACGAGAAAATGGCGACGCCACAGGATAAGTCGTTTTGTGTGCTGCATTATGCAAAGAGTGAACCCATTGTTCAACAACGAGCAGCCTCGTCATATGGGCATCCTCGCATAACAAATGGTGCTCATGTTGAACACACAAAACGAAATTTTGAACTGTTCTCTATTCAGTGATGTATCGCATGTGTTGCTATCTATTATCGTTCATTAGATATAAATATTTAAAGTCTGTTGCTTCTGTTTGAATAACCCTGTAGATATTTTAAGTTCCTCTGAATTCCCACCAAAAAATATTTTTGCTTTTTCCAAAAAGGTCCGTGTGTATCTGTTTGAACAGCAAAACTCAAAAAAAAAAAAAATAGGTCGGTTAAATACCAAACTTTATGTTTAAGTTCGGTAGGTTTATGGAACACTTTTCGATTTTTTTATTTTCTAAAAGTTGGCTGTAATGATTTTGATTAAAATAACATATTAAAGATATTTACATGGAAATAATATATATATATATATATATCTTGAATTTTCTAGGAATAACCTGTGAAGTCCTCTTCATTCTGAATGACTTTTGTATAACTGTAAACTGTAAGAGATAGACAAAATCTTACTACACAAAAAATGTATATCTTGAATTTTCTGGGAATACTGTGTGAAGTCCTCTTCATTCTGAATGTCTTTTGTATAACTGGTAAACTGTAAGAGATAGACAAAATGTTACTACACAAAAACATATAGATCTCTTTAAAACACACAATTTATTTCAAAATGTTTCTGGCCTAAACTGTTTTTGAGATATCGGTTATTAAAGCTTTGCATTGTTCATTTCTTGGTCATTCTGTTAAAAAGTCCATTCAACATTCAGTTGTTTCTCGTGATATCATGGAAACAGCATGGAATTTTAAGGCCAGCATGTAGCGTCCAGTTGTTAAACATTTGACTATTGCTGTTTTCTTTGTATCTATAACGAAATGTGTAAAGGTTTCTTGGATTAAAAATCAGCTTTAGTAAGTATAGTTTGTATAGTCAGTAATAAAGAATAGAGGGTAGAGAAAGTCATGTGAATGTATCACATCAAACATTTACATTTGTTTTAGCCACGCCTTTGGTATTATTCTATTCCCATCGTACCTAAGGAAATATTTCTACAGATGTTTATCTCATTAAGGTGAAAGAGATAGAAGAATACTGTTCTTTAAGAATACTTTGTTGAAAAAAGGGTGGAGAAAGTGATGCGAAAGTAACACTTAGGGGCTTTTTTTTTATAAAGTTTCCCTACTACTTGGTTAAACGTGGTTGCCGAGTGGAAGTGAGAAGGAAAGGAAAATTTTGGCCAAAAGGAAACAATAGTGAAGCCTATAGCGGTAATAAAGAGAGCGCAGAACTAATTGTTATCTAAATCAGACGGTGGTCCGCGCTTTCTCCCAGTTGCGACACGAGGAGCGCAATAATTCTTCATCACAGCTTCCCAAGGTGGGGAGGAATTTTTAATTAGCAGTCCGCAACAAAGTTTTTCCATAACTCTTTTAAACTGATGTGTTCATAGCGGCTTGGGAAGTAGAAGACCAACTTCACGCCAGACTGAGCCGGATGTGTTTACTGGCATGATAATAACTTAGTAAGCCCCCGCGATCATTTTAAAAAATATTCCACAAGAAACTCCGGCTTTTTAATTTACGCTGACGTGCTTGGATTCACTCCGCTACCTACTTCAGACTAACAAGAGAACAGCAAAGGGTGAAAAAACCTTTTAAGGTGTTCAGCAGGAATCTCAGATACCCCGTGTGTTTGTCCTTTTTTGCAAATGGCTCTTACGATTTTAATTAAAACTCCATAAGTTAAAGATGCTTACATAATAAATAAAATGTATATTTTGAATTTTCTGGAAATAGTCTCTCAAGTCTGTATTCGCAATTAGTTTTGCATGATAAAATTGATGAAACTAAGCAAATAAAACAATTCTGATGTGCTGCACAAACATGACTTTCTCTACTCTTGTACAAACTATTTTTACAAACACTTATTCTCCATATACTTCATGTTAATCGAGATGTTAATCTTATTGATAATTTTCTTGTAGATGCAAGGGGAATATGGTAGGTTTTAAGCGATAGTCAAATGTTTTAACGCTGGTTGCTATGTGGCGCATTTCATTCTCTTTGTATGTCCGGGACATAAAAAAATCTGATGTGTTACACTCACATGACTTTATCTAATCTTGTACTAACTATTTTTACAAACACTTTTTCTCCATATTCTTCATGTTAATCGAGATATTAATCTTATTGCTAATTTTCTTGTGCATGCATGGGGAATTACTAGGCTTTAAGCGATAGTCAAATATTTTAAAAGTTGTTTGCTATGTGAAGTATTCCATTCTCTTTGCATTAGCAGGACCAAAAAAAAAAATGAATAACGAATTTGAGAAAAACTATAAGTATTGGAAAATTTAAGGGAATAACAAGTAATATCTCGAAAATGGTTCATTCAACAAAAATATGTACCTATATGACATAAATTATGTATTGTGTCTATCTCTTATGGTTTACCAGTTAGGCAAACGTCGTTCACAATGAAGAATACTTTTGGAGACATTCCCAGAAAATTCGAAATATAAATTTAAATTGTCATAAAAATATCTTAAACATACGATATTTTAATCAAAATCGTTAAAGCCATTTTTGAGAAAATTAAAGTTTTCGAAAAATGTTCCATGTAAAGGGTAATATGGGGTGGGAGAATTTTATGAAAACCTTCGTGTCACATCTCTGGAAGATACTGAACCTAAATACTAAGTTAGGTGTTTATCCGACTGTTCGTTTCTGAGTTATGCTGTTCACAGACACACACATGGACATGTTTCCAAAAATGCTTTTTTTGGATTCAGGGGGTCTCAAAACATGTATTTCCGGTGAAATCTGCGTATCCAATTTTTGGGTGGACTACAATACTTCCGCTACTTACTATACGTAGTAGAGAAGGTAAAAATGAGGCCAATATATTCGTGAACTGTGCAAATCAACACAAGATGAATCACTATTTAAAGCTAAAATCCTTCAATAAACTGTTACGTTTTGTTACGATACCAGATTCCTATACTATGCTGTCTCACGTAACACTGCTTACCCAAGCGCAATCCGCAACATTTATAATTTTACGCTACAGCCAATTATACACATCTGGTAATTAAAATGCCAAATTTCTGTCGTGCTTTTCCTCTTACAGCAGCGTTAAAACGACGTTTTTGCGAATATGTTGCGTAACAAGCGTGTTAGCAAGAGGGCCTTGGGGCTTGTTGCGTTCAGCAACCAAATCTTTATTCTTAACAACATTTTGTTTATAGTGAACAGAAGTACTTTTTGTTGTGATGTTATCATATGATAATTTAATCTGAGTCGTTACTTATTAATTCCCATCACATTAGCGCTAGATGTTAACTAAGGAGCGCTTTCGGGAGATGTGTTTCTCCCATCTTCAGCTCAGTTCAAAGTTTTTGAAAAATTATTCAGAAAATATCTGATCTAATTGGCACCTCAGAATACCTACAGTTGAAGAAATATGCTGAATACACCTTTGACCAATACAACTGATTATTTAAAAAAATCAGGAATTTAACAGATTTCATGTCATGATTGCCAAGGCTCATATATAGGTAGAAGTAAAAGGAATTTAAAAAAAATCTGATGTGTGACACTCACATGACCTTCTCTACTCTTGTACAAACTATTTTTACAAACGCTTATTGTCCATCTATTTCATATTAATCGAGATAAACATTTGCAGAAACGATCTTTTGACATGGAAAGAGAATTACATTTTACACATAGCGACCAGTTCTAAAATATTTGACTATCGCTTAAGGCGTACTATGTTCCCCTTGTTTTGTATTTGCAAAGGCAATATAGAAATACAGTAGTAGCCTTTAAGCATATATATATATATATATATATATATATATATATATATATATCTTAATAGCTGGTTGCTAGGTGCAGCACTATTCCCTTTGCCACAGATTATAACTCTTTGCATATACAAGACAAAAAAATGAATAACGAATTTCCATTTGAGAAAATAAGTATTGAAAAATTTAAGCAATATCTCGAAAATGGTTCACTCAACAAAAAAAAATGTATATGACATAAATTGTGTATTTTAACGCGATCTACATTTTTTTGTGTAGTAAAATTGTGTCTCTCTTATGGTTTACCAGTTATGCAAAAGTCGTTCACAATAAAGAATACTTTAGGAGACATTCCCAGAAAATTCGAGATATACATTTTATTTCTCATAAAAATATCTTAAACATATGATATTTTAATCAAAATCGTTAGACATTTTTAGAAAATTAAAATTTTCGAAAAATCTCCATGTAAAGGGTACTCTGAGGTGGGGGGATTTTCTTGAATACCTTTATGTCGCATCTCTGGAAGATACTGAACCTAAATACCAAGTTTGGTGTTTATCCGACTGTTCGTTTCTGAGGTTTGCTGTTCACAGACACACACACACGGACATGTTTCCAAAAATGCTTTTTTTGGATTCAGGGGGTCTCAAAACATGTATTTCCGGTGAAATCTTGGTATCGAAATTTTGGGTGGAATACAATACTTCCCCTACTTACTTTACGTAGTAGAGAAAGTAAAAAAAGAAGACATGAGTTTCCAACCTTCACCACAGATGGCAACAAGTCCAACACCACCAGTTTCCAATTCTTTACAACAGAGGGCAGAAGAATCGTCTGATGAAGTACTTCTTGGGGTTAGGGGTGAGACCGGTCTGGTAGTCGGCCGGAGCTGATGATAGGAGAAACACACTACGTGAACAAAAGTATCCGGACACCTGGCTGAAAATGACATACAAGTTCGTGGTGCCCACCATCGGTAATGCTGGAAGTCAATATGGTGTTGACCCACCCTTAGCCTTGATGACAGCGTTCACTCTCGCAGGCATAGTTTCAATCAGGTGCTGGAAGGTTTCTTGGGGAATGGCAGCCCATTCATCACGGAGTGCGGAACTGAGGAGAGGTATCGATGTAGGTCGGTGAGGCCTGGCATTCCAAAACATCCCAAAGGTGTTCTATAGGATTCAAGTCAGGACTCTGTGCAGGCCAGTCCATTACAGGGATGTTATTGTCGTGTAACCACTCCGCCACAGCCCGTGCAGTATGAACAGGTGCTCGATCCTGTTGAAAGATGCAATCACCATCCCCGAATTGCTCTTCAACAGTGGGAAGCAAGAAGGTGCTTAAAATATCAATGTAGATCTGCGCTGTGATCGTGCCACGCAAAACAACAAGGGGTGCAAGCCCCCTCCAGTAAAAACACGACCACACCATAACACCACCACCTCCGAATTTCACTGTTGCCACTACACACGCTGGCAGATGAAATTCACCAGGCATTCGGCATACCCACACCCTTCCATCGGATCGCCACATTGTGTACCGTGATTCGTCACTCCACACAACGTTTTGCCACTGTTCAATCGTGTAATGTTGACGCTCCTTACCCCAAGCGAGTCGTCGTTTGGCATTTTCCTGCGTGATGTGTGGTTTATGAGCAGCCGCTCGACCATGGAATCCAAGGTTTCTCACCTCACGCCTAACTGTCACAGTACTTGGAGTGGATTCTGATGCAGTTTGGAATTCCTGTGTGATGATCTGGATAGATGTCTGCCTATTACTCTTTACGACCCTCTTCAAATGTCGGCAGTCTCTGTCAGTCAACAGACAAGGTCGGCCTGTACACTTTTGTGCTGTACATGTCCCTTCACTATCACATCAGAAACAGTGGACCTAGGGATGTTTAGGAGTGTGGAAATCTCACGTACAGACTTCTGACACAAGTGACACCCAATCACATGACCACGTTCAAAGTCCGTGAGTTCCACGGAGCGTCCCATTCTGCTGTTTCACGATGTCTAATGACTACTGAGGTCGCGGATAATGAGTACCAGGCAGTAGGTGGCAGCACAATGCACCTAAGATGAAAAACGTATGGTTGTGGGGTGTCCGGATACCTTTGATCACATAGTGTATCTCCCGAAAGCGCTGCTTAGTTAACATCTAGCGCTAATGTGATGGGAATTAATAAGTAACGACTCAGTTTAAATTAACATTTTGTTTGATTAGGGAATTGAACAAGTTGTTAAGCCTTAACAAAACGTTACAGGCTTATTATATTTGGAAGTAAGGTATAAATAACGAATGACATGTAGCACTTGTTAAGTGCTTGTTTATCGTTTGTAGATACAGAGAATCGAATTACGGCAACTTTGTACGTCTGTCTAGTTGATGAAGAGAGCTCTTGCAGTGCATGCACGTCGGTCGGTCGGTCACAGCAGCGCATTATGACTAACGATGATGAATGCCGGTCTATATTTCTCTCGTTGTATGTGACACACTGCAGGGATCCTTCCAAGAATACTGACACTGATTTATTTCTGTCCGACATTTGCATTTCAAATGTTGTACAGCATAAGGTTGCAAAAAGGAAAGGCAACATTCTGCACCACGATAGCAAGCTTATTACGCAACATTACTATGCCAAAAGTTCAAATTATCGATTTCGATGGCTCCGGTAACGTTGCGAGGCTCGCATACAGGAGGACCTGGGCTCGATTCCTGCGGCTGACCACCGTGATCGTAGGTTTTTTCGGGATTCTTCCTGGTTCGCAAGGCGAATGCTGGTGTGGTTTCTCATCTAACATGAAATTCCTTTCCCTTATTTCCTATCATTTCACTTCCCCTTTCATGCTTCGGGTAGGGTTATAGTCTCCTGAGGCTCCTTCACCTCAACCGTTCCTGCTGAAGGTGGTAAGCACCAAAGAGCCACGTTGAGTCGAGTTGGTTATTTCACCTAATTTCATACACTTATCGTTGTCGATATAACAAGTATACAGTACGCTAACACGATAGACATATTTTTACTTTCTCTACTACGTATAGTATAGTATAATTCGATACCGAGATTTCACCGGAAGTACATGTTTTGAGACCCCCTGAATCCAAAAAAAGCATTTTTGAAAACATGTCCCTGTGTGTGTCTGTGTGTCTGTCTGTGAACAGCATAACTCAGAAACGAACAGTCGGATAAACACCAAACTTGGTATTTAGGTTCAGTATCTTCCAGAGATGCGACACGAAGGTTTTCAAGAAAATCCCCCACCCCAGATTACCCTTTACGTTGAAGATTTTTCGAAAATTTTAATTTTCTCAAAAATGGCTCTAACGATTTTGATTAAAATATCATATGTTTAAGATATTGTGATGAAAATAAAATATATACCTTGAATTTTCTGGGAATGTCTCCAAAAGTATTCTTCATTGTGAACGACTTTTGCATAATTGGTAAACCATAAGAGATATACAAAATTTTACTATACAAAAAATATAGTTCGCGTTAAAATACACAATTTATGTCATATACATTTTTTTGTTGAGTGAACCATTTTCGAGATATTACTTGTTATTCCCTTAAATTTTTCAATACTTATTTTCTCAAATGGGGCGGCGCCGTGGCCGAGTGGTTAGACCGCTCGCCTCCCACGACCCGGGACCCGAGGCGACCCGGGTTCGATCCCAGGGACCTGCATGTGGGATTTGTGGTGGACGAAGCGGCGTCTGGGCGGGTTTTCTCCGGGTTCTCCGGTTTCCCCCGCCATTCATTCCACCAACTGCTCCAACATCACCTTTCCTTTCATCCATTTTCACCAACATTTCGTTTCATCTACTTCCTTCATCCCATACCAGGCATTGGGCTGATCACCCATCCTGGCTGCTCTGTCTGATCCATGAGTGTCTGCTCCTCGACGGGCCTCTGACCCCAGGCACCCGCTTGTAAGTCCTGGGGGGTGTAAGTCCTACATAAGAGGAGGGTAAACAGATAATGAATGAATGAATGAATTCGTGATTCATTTTTTTGTGTTGAATATGCAAGGAGTATTAATCTGTGGCAAAGAGAATGGTGCTATACCTAGCAACCAGCTATTAAGAAGTATGTATGTGCTTAAAGGCTACTGTATTTCTATATTGCCCTTGCAAATATATATTCCCCTTACATCTACAAGAAAATTAGCAATAAGATAGAGTCTGCAAATGTTTATCTCGATTAACATGAAGTAGATGGAGAATAAGCGTTTGTAAAAATAGTTTGTACAAGAGTAGAGAAAGTCATGTGAGTGTAACACATCAGATTTTTTTATGTCCTGGACATACAAAGAGAATGGAATGTTCCACATAGCAACCAGCTATTAAAACATTTGACTGTCGCTTAAAGCCTACCATATTCCCCTTGCATCTACAAGAAAATTAGCAATAAGATTAACATCTTGAATAGCATGAAGCATATGGAGAATAAACGTTTCTAAAAATAGTTTGTACAAGAGTAGGGAAAGTCATGTGAGTGTAACACATCGGATTTTTAAAGGACGTGTCGATATATGATCACTTCCTCCCTTTCGGCGTCTAGGACCGTTTTATGTGACATAAATTAGGTTACTTTTTTGCATAGTAAGTATTTGTCTGTCTCTTAATACACTGCCGTTTGTGAAAATTGCAACACCAAGAAAGAACTTCCCGAAGAACTCCAAACTTGGTGGAAGTGCAACAAACGCCACTGACGTTTACCCTACCTTTATTCTGTTAATGTAACTAGGCACTGTTCCATTAAAACATCGTAAGTTAGCTCAAAAAATACACTTTCTCAGTATTACTAAAATCTGTTTATAGGTTAAATGTACCAGTCCCTGACTACCAATCAATGCTGCGCAAACTGCACATCAATAGCACTTTCCATTTCCGAAATATTTGCGGTGCAAGTTTTAGGCGCTTCAACCTGTGTGTATATATTATAGAGTCAACTGAAAAATTGAATGCCTTAGCCGGGATTTGAACACGGTTCTCCCACTTTCCGTGCGGTTGCTCTAACCATTGTGCTACTGCGACAAGAAACTCATAGAAACCGCTTTGTATATGGAAGTAGTTTTGTTGCTTCACGTATGGAAAGCCGATTTGAAGTAGTTGCAACCGCACGTATGGTAAAAAGTTTTCGGTAGCCTTCGCCCTAAATGTACTTTCCGGTGGCCTTTGCCCAAAATGTTTAAGAATATTAACTTTGTAATTTTGACTGTTTCTTTAAATATTATATATTTATGTTTGCCTCGGCTGCGTCAGTATTTATATTTAGAGACATGAATGTCTTAGCAGGGAGTGGTGCGACTGAAGAATGTAGGCTTACACAGATTAGAATTTTACTTCACTCCATTTATTAATGCTTGACACGATTTAAATAACCCTACACTGATATAGAGAGAGAGCTGTGAAATATTTTTATTAATTACTTGCAATTTTTAACACGTAAACTATTTTTCGTCTCACACTGAATACGTATTAAATTTATCGAGGACGCATCTCGCGTCCGGTTAGGAACACTGTCTACAAGTAACTGACTTCTAAATTTGTAAATTTTGCTTCATTTTAGTTTCTGATTGGCTAATCCTAGTCCAATAGAATACCTTCATTTAACTAAAGCTTTTTCTGGTTGTTGATTGGCTATTTATAAACTGTCTTAAAATTTATATTATTGTTGGTGCACTAATGACTAGTAGCATTATTAAACTTTCTTACTCATTATTGCCTCAAGGTTACCTCGTTGTTAGTAACTTTTATCCTATTATTCTCACAGCTCCTACATTATTAAATTACGTAATACATTCACATAACATTATTCAACATGTGTACAATAATATAAACATATACAATGAATGTAATATACACATATTGCTTTAAGGCGGGTTATTATTATATTTTATATTATATAATTGACTGATGCCATTTAAGTGTTAAAAATACTGCCTCAATATATAACGAAATATGTAATGTAGGTATTCTGCAAAGGTTTATTTGGATTAGAAAAATAAGCTTGTGTACGAATAATTTGTATGCCTACTAATAAACGAAGAGGATAGAAAAACTAATGGGATGTAACACATTGGATTTATTTTGTCGTGGTCGTGCAAAGCGCATGCAATTTCAAAGTCACCACATAAACGTCTGACTATCGCCCTAGCCTACTCTATTCTGCTTATACGTACAACAATGCATAATGAAAAGTTTATCTCGATTAACTAGACGTGGGCTGGTGTTTGCGTATAGAGATACAGTTTGATGAAATAAAATAGAATTCTAAGCAACAAGGGAACTATTTTAACTAAACGGTAGTGCTCGACGAACCCACATTAGTATTTCTCAGACTGTAACGGCTAGTTCGACCGATAAGCAAGCGCTATGTGCTACAACCGGCCCCGAGAGTAGCATAAAAGCAAAATTTATCTGCAAACGTGCACCTTAAGTTCAAAATGTGTAAATAATACTCTTGTGCAGCGGGCTAGGCTAGCCCAAGGGGAAGCTACGAGGTTTAAGCGTAATTTGTCCGGCTTTCTATGCCTCTGGTTAATTAAAACGGATTATTAAAACGAGCAAGACGGGCAGAGGGAAGCCCTGTGAATGTGTGGATGAAATGAACGCACGCTTAAATTAATGTAGAGAGGGAGAGAGCGGAGGAGGAGAATATTGTAACGTTGCTAATTTAAAGTACAATATTTTGTTTCATTTCGGGCTAATTTGTAACGCTTCTGAATTGTTAAGGGTCTAATTTTAAACTTGCAAAGCAAATTAATCTCTTCCATGTTTTTCTAATGACGAAAGTTTCCTCTTCCGACAAATAAGATACTCGTCACTTGACTGCTGCAAGGCTGCAGGAATGGAGGGGGGAAAAAGGGAGTCTGCTACGTGGAATACTCCAGTAGCTTTTGCTTCTTTATGCCTCAAAGAATACAGAAACAAAATTGAAGTACCAAGCGGAATGACTCAGGCTGTAAGTCTGTGGTCCGCATTCCGGAGGTCCCGGGGTCAAATCCCAATCTGACTGGTTTTTATACGTGATTTCCCTCAGTCGCTGAGGTAAATACTGGATTGGATATTTAGTACCACGACTTTAACTTCCACTTTAAGACAAAAACAGTAGTAAAATGGTAATAGCGAATACTCTGCCATCTATACAGCAGATAGACTGGATGCCACCCTTCTGCTCGGCACGCGTTAGAAGCAGAGGTACAGTTACCTAACACTAGGGCCTCTGTGTGCACGTGACGAAGCTGTCATCTGCCAGGCACGTATAGAAACTAAGATAAAGTTGCCTAACATAGGGCCTCTGTGGACACGCGACGAAGCTACCATCTGGCGTCACGTGTAGAAGCACAGTTACAGTTGACGGCACTAAGGCCTCTGTGGACATGTGTCGAAGCTGTCATCTGCCAGGCACGTATAGAAGCAGATATGCAGTTGCCTAACTCTAGGGCCTCTGTGGACACAAGCTGCCATCGAACCGTTACAGAAACAGAGATACAGTTGCCCAGCACTAACGCCTTTGTGGACACGTGACGAAGCAAGATGGTTGGGTGCTGGGATGAGACCTAGAACGCGAACCGTCTGCCACAAACCGAGTCACGAAGTATCTCCTATCAGATACGTCACGATATGATCACCTATAAAGCGACGTAAAATAAATAGAGAGAGAGAGAGAGAGAGAAAACAAAAAGAAAAAAAATTGAAGTATAGAAATGAGATATCTATATGGATACAGAGCGATTTATATAGAATTAGCACACTTCTTTCCTTATTTGTTCGGTAGTATTTCGAAATTGAGGCAAGAATTATTGTTTTATGTTATTTACACCACAAACCATCAATTTAGAGCCTTAAATTTTAAATATTATTACGTATCATTTATAACAAATGTGATGTTTTGATTCCGCATGAGTTCCCCTACTCAATATACAGAGAGGGGGGGAAAAGGTCCGAATAGGACTAACCAGTTGAGAAATGTATTTTAAAATTCAAATCAATAACGAGGAATATCATGGAAGCCGTTAATTCCACAAAAAAGCAAGCTTTTGTCTATCTCTTACGATTTACCAGTTATGAAAAAGTCATTCAGAATGAAGAGCACTATTCCCAGGCAGGCTATTCCCAGAAAATCCAAACTACATTTATTTTGTCAGGAGAATGTTTTAAACCTATGGTACCTCAATCAAAATGGTTAGAGCCTTTTTGAGAAACGCAAACTTTTGCAAAATTTTTCTATGTAAAGGGTAGTTTGGGATAGGAGATTTTCTTGAAAATCTTCATGTCGCATTCTTGGAAAGTCCTGAACTTAAATATCAATTTTGGTACCTAACCAAGTTTTCGTTTTTGAGTTACGTTATTCACACACATAATACATGCCGCTAACATAGAAAAGCGCGCGCGCACACATAAGCACATACAAATATTTTTTAAGTTTTTTATTCAGGGAGTCTCAAAACATGCATTTGTGGTGCAATCTCTGTATAAATTTTTGGGTGGAATACAATACTACTTCTACTATTTTTATAAGCAGGAGAGAAAGTAAAAAATCTGATGTGTTACACTCACATGACTTTCTCTACTCTTGTACAAACTATTTTTACAAACTCTTACTCTCCAACTATATCGTATTATTCGAGATAAACATTTGCAGAAACGATCTTTTGACATGCAAAGAGAATTACATCTTACACATAGCGACCAGTTCTAAAAATATTTGACTATTGCTTAAAGCCTACTATGTTCCCCTTGTTTTGTATTTGCAAGGGCAATATAGAAATACAGTAGCCTTTAAGCATAGACATATCTCTTAATAGCTGGTTGCTAGGTGCAGCACCATTCCCTTTGCCACAGATTAATACTCTTTGCATATCCAAGACAAAAAAATGAATAACGAATTCCCATTTGAGAAAATAAGTATTGAAAAATGTAAGGGAATAACTAGCAACATCTCGAAAATGGTTCACTCAATAAACAAATGCATATGACATAAATTGTGTATTTTAACGCGATCTACATTTTTGTGTAGTAAAATTTTGTCTATCTCTTATGGTTTATCAGTTATGCAAAAGTCGTTCACAATGAAGAATACGTTTGGAGACATTCCCAGGAAATTCAAGATATACATTTTATTTGTCATGAAAATATCTTAAACATATGATATTTTAATCAAAATCGTTAGAGCCATTTTTGAGAAAATTAAAATTTTCGAGATATGTTCCAGTAAAGGGTAATCTGGGGTGGGGGGGATTTTCTTGAAAACCTTCGTGTCGCATCTCTGGAAGATACTGAACCTAAATACCAAGTTTGGTGTTTATCCGACTGTTCGTTTCTGAGTTATGCTGTTCAGAGACACACACACGGACATGTTTCCAAAAATGCGTTTTTTTGTATTCAGGGGGTCTCAAAACATGTATTTCCGGTGAAATCTCGGTATCGAATTTTTGTGTGGAATACAATACTTCCCCTACTTGCTATACGTAGTAGAGAAAGTAAACAGAAAAAAAAATCGTATTGTAAAATTCAAACCAATAATAACGGATATCTCGAAATAGCTGATGCCACGAAATAGTTATATAAATTAAATTGTGTTTTGAAAATGTCTACATTTTTTGTGTAGTAAGTTTATTTCTGATTGTTTATCAATTAAATACAGAAAAATCAAGACATATAGTTTATTTTTAATGTACAAGTCTTAAATATGTTAGAGGCATTATGGAGAAGAAAAAATTTCGAAATATTGTCCTTGTAAAGGTACTTGGGGAATTTCTTGAAAATCTTGTTTCGTATCTTAGGAAGCTATTGAACTCAAATAGCAAGTTTGGTATTTATGGGGCTTTTTGCTCTTTGTTGTTCACAGACACACATTCTACCTCGGTCAATACTTCCGTGAGCTCTCGGGACAGCCAAGCTTTGCTCACAACATTGCGTATGTTTTTGTAGTAGTTATAATGGGGAACACAACTATAATTACAAAAGCCTTCATATGAGATAATAATTCATATGAGATAATAATTCATATATGAGATCTCAAACAGATAGATGTTTCAACACTGAATATTTGTAACCCGGAACACACTGTATTGATTTGTGGCTCTCAAGTGGAGTACAACTAAAGCTCGTTACAACGCCATGCTTACTGCAGCACTCTTAGCTCAGAGGTAAAGATTTAGCAAACTGTTCTGGGGTTACAAGTTCAAATCTCCGTGTAGCTACTCAACTCTACCTCCCTTCATTTTACGTACATGAGTAAAAATATAACAGGTTTTCTTACGGAATGGCATTTCATACTCAGTCTATTTAATTTTAGAACCACAAATTTTATATTGATGTAATTATATTTCTAAGTAAGAAGAAGTAACACAAGCAATATTATTTAAGTACATTACAATAAAATGAGTTCTAAAAATTCCGCTACGGAGAATCGAACTCGAGCTTCTCTAAACACGGTGTGGAGGTAACCCAAACCAGTGGTTTGTACAGGATGAGCCAAAAAACTACGAACCGGCTGCGGTGTTTTTCTTGTCCGCGTCCTCGGCGCTCGTTGCCGTTTGCTGCGTATGGCGCGTATGAAAGCATACAACATTGTTAAAACTACTTTTAAAGGCCTTACTTACCAACTTTATGAAAGAAGATGCTGAAACTCGCCACCGTCGTTGTCTATACATTTTTGGCACCTCTTTAGGAAATTATCCATCACTCGCCGTAGTTCATGTTGAGAAATGCTGGCAATTTCCTGGCGAATATTTTGTTTTAATTCCTCCAGGGTGTGTGGGTTTGTCTTGTACACTTCGTTTTAAGTTACCCGGGGCTACCAATCTCTACTAATAATTCTGTCCTCAAACACACTTTCCTAAAGTTGTTAAGTAAAGGTAGCTAGCAGGTATGTTATGACTTAATCGCTTGAAGTATGTTTCTATGTATTCGGAATGTCTGTAATACACCCTTAAATTGGGGTTACACTATGATGGTGGTTCTAATCCCTCCTCACCTTACTTCCCTGTTTTGAGGACGCTTCAAACATCAGGAAACTGGCATGGGAGTTATTCTGAATGAATCAAAAGCACGACGGGATTGAATTCCTGGAGAGCTAGGAATTTGGGTTAATATCAACGAGGTAAAGGAATGCTTCATATAATATTGATTGGATGAGCGTAATGAAGGTGTGGTTTGCCAAGTATTTCATCATCTTCAGCCTACCTAGGGTAGGTACCCTACTTCATTCAATTATACACCCCCTTCTGACTCTTCTTCATATTTCGTCATTATTTATCTTATGTCGTTCTCTTCGCTGATAAGAGGGTGATATTGAAAATTTTTAAAATGCTGTGTTTCTAAAAACAAATTAAGTTTCTTTATACTTGACACTACTTTTTGATGTTTTGCGAGTTAATTGCAGTGTAGTTTGTTTGATTTGCTCTAATACAGGGAGAGCCAAAAGACTACCAACCGGCTGCGCGGTGTTTTTCCTGTCCACGTCCTCAAGAAAATCTCCTATCCCAAACTACCCTTTACATAGAAAAATTTTGCAAACGTTTGAGTTTCTCAAAAAGGCTCTAACCATTTTGATTAAAATATCATATGTTTAAGATACTTTCATGACAAATAAAATGTATATCTTGAATTTTCTGGGAATGTCTCCACTCAAAAATTTATACAGAGATTGCACCACAAATGCATGTTTTGAGACTCCCTGAATAAAAAACTTAAAAAGTATTTGTATGTGTTTATGTGTGTGCGCGCGCGCTTTTCTATGTTAGCGGCATGTGCATGCGACATGAAGATTTTCAAGAAAATCTCCTATCCCAAACTACCCTTTACATAGAAAAATTTTGCAAAAGTTTGAGTTTCTCAAAAAGGCTCTAACCATTTTGATTGAGGTACCATAGGTTTAAAACATTCTCCTGACAAAAGAAATGTAGTTTGGATTTTCTGGGAATAGCCTGCCTGGGAATAGTGCTCTTCATTCTGAATGACTTTTTCATAACTGGTAAATCGTAAGAGATAGACAAAAGCTTGCTTTTTGTGGAATTAACGACTTCCATGATATTCCTCGTTATTGATTTGAATTTTAAAATACATTTCTCAACTGGTTAGTCCTATTCGGACCTTTTTCCCCCCTCTCTGTATATTGAGTAGGGGAACTCATGCGGAATCAGAACATCACATTTGTTATAAATGATACGTAATAATATTTAAAATTTAAGGCTCTAAATTGATGGTTTGTGGTGTAAATAACATAAAACAATAATTCTTGCCTCAATTTCGAAATACTACCGAACAAATAAGGAAAGAAGTGTGCTAATTCTATATAAATCGCTCTGTATCCATATAGATATCTCATTTCCATACTTCAATTTTTCTTCTTTTTGTTTTTACTTTCTCTACTACGTAGGGGAAGTATTGTATTCTACCCAAAAATTCGATACCGAGATTTCACCGGAAATATATGTTTTGAGATCCCCTGAATCCAAAAAAAGTATTTTTGGAAACATGTCCGTGTGTGTGTCTGTGTGTCTGCCTGTGAACAGCATAACTCAGAAACGAACAGTCGGACAAACACCAAACTTGGTATTTAGGTTCAGTATCTTCCAGAGATGCGATACAAAGGTTTTCAATAAAATGCCCCACCCCAGGATACCCTTTACATGGAACATTTTTCGAAAATTTTAGTTTTCTCAAAAATGGCTCTAACGATTTTGATTAAAATATCATATGTTTAAGATATTTTTATGACAAATAAATGTATATCTTGAATTTCCTGGTAATGTCTCCAAAAGTATTCTTCATTGTGAACGACTTTTGCATAACTGGTAAACCCTAAGAGATAGACAATATTTTACTACACAAAAATGTAGATCACGTTAAAATACACATTTTATGTCATATACATGTTTTTGTTGAGTGATCCATTTTCGAGATATTGCTTGTTATTCCCTTAAATTTTTCAATATTTACTCAAATGGGAATTCGTTATTCATTTTTTTGTCTTGTATATGCAAAGAGTAATAATCTGTGGGAAAGGGAATGGTGCTGCACCTAGCAACCAGCTATTAAGAGATATGTATGTGCTTAAAGGCTACTGTATTTCTATATTGCCCTTGTAAATATATATTCCCCTTACATCTACAAGAAAATTAGCAATAAGATAGAGTCTGTAAACGTTTATCTCGATTAACATGAAGTAGATGGAGAATAAGCGTTTGCAAAAATAGTTTGTACAAGAGTAGAGAAAGTCATGTGAGTGTGACACATCAGACTTTTTTTGTCTTGGATATGCAGAGCATTAATCTGTGGCAAACAGAATGGTGCTGCACCTAGCAACCAGCTATTAAGAGATATGTATGTACTTAAAGGCTACTGTATTTCTATATTGCCCTTGTAAATATATATTCCCCTTACATCTAGAAGAAAATTAGCAATAAGATAGAGTCTGCAAACGTTTATCTCGATTAACATGAAGTGGATGGAGAATAAGCGTTTGTAAAAATAGTTTATACAAGAGTAGAGAAAGTCATGTGAGTGTAATACATCAGATTTTTTTAAAAGTATAAACTAGGAAAGGAAATGCTAAACTGTAATTATTATTTACAGGTTGTGTGTCTAGGAAAATATTCAATTTAAAATTATATAAATAACCAAAGTGTTATGTAACACAAGGTGTCAAAAGTTTCATCACAGCTATAGCATATTCTCTTATCTTCGGGCACACTTAAAGGTTTCCTGTTTGATTATGTAGGATGCTTGCTTGCTTAGAGCACGAAATTGCGTCAAGGTAATCAAAGTTTTACTCAGGTACTGTATTAATTACTCAAGCACGTTACGTATTTTCCGGCTATATTACCCTTTCGATACTAACTTTCAGTATGCATTAATTAATTCTCAAGACAGAGTTTGCTAACTTAAATATTAGTGGCAAATTAATTTACGAATTTTAGCATTATAATTTAATCACTCGGGAGGACTTGGTTAAAGGAACGGTGCATAGCTTTTTGACATTGTGAAGTTCATCGTTACATAGGGTACAGAACTTAGAGGCACACCCGGCACAGTGCGATCAATGGGAGATATATTGGGGCTAGCATGCTCCAGGAGGAAGGGATGAAGCGAAGACAGGCCACAGAGGCGCGCGGAAGTACCTAACAGTTTCCGGCTCCAAGACCCGTCCCACTACTAAGGTTGGGATGAGAAGGCGATCAACAATTCGTTCATCCCTCTAGTGTCCATAGAAACACTATTTCCTTGCAGCAGGCATCCGTGCCATCTACCCGACACACACCACGAAACCTAGAAGCACACCTGAAAGATGAAAGGGAAATGATGGAAACGAAATCGTGGCAGACAAGAAACCACCCCAGCATTCGCCTATCCACCAGCCTATCACCTTTATATCTTGTCTCTCTGAGGACCAGTTTGAAACCTTTCTCATCTGTGGACAGGAGTATTATTCTGTATGAATTCTATCAGGATATCTCATCTTCACAGAGGGAATCAAAATATTCTCAAGTATTACTGTGTATTGCGCACTGTTCAGTGTCTCGTCAAGCTGCCACAACACACCTAGGCCGTCCCTTGGTATCCAACAAGATACAAATATCGGACCATGATGAAATTGTGAGGCCACGTATTTAACATCATAATAACTATTATACAGAGAGAGAGAGAGAGAGAGAGAGAGTGAAAAGACTACGTACCGTCTGCGCGGTGTTTTTCCTGTCCGCGTCCTCGACGCTCGTTGCCGTCTGCCGCTATCACAGAAAGGCGCGGATGAAACCATACAACATTTTTAAAAAATACTTTTAAAGGCTTTACTTACCAACTTTATGAAAGGAGATGACGAAACTGGCCACCGTCGTTGTCCATACATTTTTGGCACCTCTTTAGGAAACTATCCATCACTCGCCGTAGTTCACGTTGAGAAATGCTGGCAATTTCCTGGCGGATATTTTGTTTTAATTCTTCCAAGGTGTGTGCGTTTGTCTTGTATACTTTATGTTTTAAGTTACCCCAGAGATAGAAATCGCAGGGGGTTAGGTCGGGGGACCGAGGGGACCACAAATATCTACTAATAATTCTATCCTTAAACACACTTTCAATTGTTCTCATCCAAATATAGTCCTTATGGGCTGTTGCAGAGTCTTGTTGAAAAAAGAAAAATCACGCTCCCTGTTTGTCAATTCTCTAAAAAGGGGGCAACATTGTATTCACTTATGTGACTGGAAACAAATTGGCCCTATAACTCTTTCTCCGCTCATGGCGCACCATCGTCATGAAAGGGTACTTCATGAACAATATTAGGTTTATCAGAGCTCCAATAATGATTATTTTGTGTACACAGATATCCATGAAGATGGAAGCAAACCTCGTCCGTGAAAAATATTAAATATGGGTCTATTTCGCCACTATTGAGACTCCACTCACGCACTATTAATGTGCGCCTAATTACAGGGTCACCTGGTTGAAGAGCATGTGCCACAGTTATTTTATACGGTTTCAACTTCAGCAATTTGGTAGCTCTTCGCGCAGAGCCATAAGATATGCCTGGCTGTTGTGAAAGACGCTTAAGTGTTTTTTTTGGGGGGGGGAATTCTCCAAACAATGACCGTTGTCGTCTAATGTTTCTTCGCCGTCTTTTAGATTTCTTAGCCTGAACACTTTCTGTGGCCTGAAATTTATTGTAAAGTTCACGAATTGTTGTACGGCCTGGAACTTTTACACCTGGAAATCTTTATGCAAATTGTATTTTCACTTGGCGAGCTGACCGAGTTAAACATACGAATCATAAATAAATACACGCTGTGCAGTAGAAAACATGTACTGAACCATAATGTACTTTGTGACTAAGTGTAGAACAAAATAATAAATAACACGTAATAACTGAACTACATCACATTACCGTCAACTCAATACTGCACTTCACACTGCAGAGCAAAACCACGTCAGCAGCGTGACTTTGTTTATAGCAGCAGTACGTTATTATGTTTCCACAGGCTCAGTGGACAAACACCGTGCAGCCGGTAACATTGTTCATGAAGGTACCCCTTAATGACGTAAAAATTGGTGTATGGTGCGCCATGAGCGGAGAAAGTGTTATAGGGGTAAATGTTTTCGAGTCAATAGTTGACGCCTGTACATACGTGAATACAATTTTCCCCCCTTTTTTGTTTTAGAGAATTAACAGCTAGGGAGCGTGATTTTGCTTTTTTCAACAAGACTCTGCATCAGCTCATACGGCCAATATTTCGATGAGAACAATTGAAAGTTTGAGGACAGAATTATTAGTAGAGATTTTTGGCCTCCTCGGTCCCTCGACCTAACCCCCTGCGATTTCTATCTCTGTGGTAACTTAAAACGCGGATGTATAAGACAAACACACACACCCTGGAAGAATTAAAACAAAATATCTGCCAGGAAATTGCCAGCATTTCTCAACGTGAACCACGGCGAGTGATAGATAGTTTCCTAAAGAGGTGCCAAAATGTATGGACAACGACAGTGGCCAGTTTCAGCATCTCCTTCATAAA
Source organism: Deroplatys truncata (assembly GCA_030765065.1). Lineage (NCBI taxonomy): Eukaryota > Metazoa > Arthropoda > Insecta > Mantodea > Mantidae > Deroplatys > Deroplatys truncata. Next base: position 10,426,861 of record CM060989.1, on the reverse strand, counting down.
GTTGGCAAGTAAAGCTTTAAAGTAGTTTTAAAAATGTTGTATGGTTTCATCCGTGCCTTTCTATGATAGTGGCAGACGGCAACGAGCGTCGAGGACGCGGGCAGGAAAAACACCGCACAGCCGGTTCGTAGTTTTTTAGTTCTCTTTGTATTATGAGCTTTACCAGGTGTCGTGTATAAAATGGAGTATATCGAAAAAAGTAGTCACTGTGTGCCGATTAAACATTATTAACAGAAGAAACGCGTTTGCTACATGCGAAAAGCGAAGTTACGGTCTTAACAACAGAAATACACTAAGCTTTGCCACAACACTACAGAGATGACAAGTGGAATATAACATGCTTAATAATGCTGCAGCGACTACACAACTGTATTGCGTATGGTGTATACAAGGCGTTGTGCCGTGTAGGCGTTGCAGACAGGACTCATTTAGTTTGTCCACGGGTGTACAGTGCAGGTCATGCCGTTGAGGAAGCCAGGGAGAGAAATTAACACCTGTAGTTCAGGTATTAGCTTTGTTCACGTGAGGAGGTCATATATCTTATCCAGTTTTAGATCGCTTGTTCTATTTATGCATCTCCTTTGTCTTTTAATTACAGTACCCACATCTGCTCTATAAATACGCTCCTTAATGACAGGCTAAACTTGGAACCTTTCTTAAATAGCTCTCTGTGACACCGCAAAGTACTACCTCCTGAAGTGCATTATCAGCACATCTACCTGAGAGAACAATGGCTGTGAATGACGACCATGTACTCGAGAAGGACTGAAATATGCGCGCTAGGAACGTAGTGCCTTTTTGGTTTTTCTAGAAGTATTGTATTCCATAAAAAAAATTCGTTACTGATTTCACCAAAAATACACATTTTGTGATATTTCCTGAATTAAAAAATCTGATGTGTCACACTCACATGACTTTCTCTGCTCTTGTACAAACTATTTTTACAAACGCTTATTCTCCATCTACTTCATGTTAATCGGGATAAACATTTGCAGACTATCTTATTGCTAATTTTCTTGTAGATGTAAGGGGAAAATATATTTACAAGGGCAATATAGAAATACAGTAGCCTTTAAGCATATACATATCTCTTAATAGCTGGTTGCTAGGTGCAGCACCATTCTCTTTGCCGCAGATTAATACTCTTTGCATATCCAAGACAAAAAAAATGAATAACGAATTCCCATTTGAGAAAAAAAGTATTGAAAAATTTAAGGGAATAACAAGCAATATCTCGAAAATGGTTCACTCAACAACAAAAATGTATATGACATAAATTGTGTATTTTAACGCGATCTAAATTTTTTGTGTAGTAAAATTTTGTGTATCTCTTATCGTTTACCAGTTATGCAAAAGTCGTTCACAATGAAGAATACTTTTGGAGACATTCCCGGTAAATTCAAGATGTACATTTCATTTGTCATAAAAGTATCTTAAATATATGATATTTTAATCAAAACCGTTAGAGCCATTTTTGAGAAAATTAAAGTTTTCGAAAAATTTTCCATGTAAAGGGTAATCTGGGGTGGGGGGATTTTCTTGAAAACCTTTGTGTCGCATCTCTGGAAGATACTGAACCTAAATACCAAGTTTGGTGTTTATCCGATTGTTCGTTTCTGAGTTATGCTGTTCACAGACACACACACACACAGACATACACACAGACATATTTCCAAAAATGCTTTTTTTGGATTCAGGGGGTCTCAAAACATGCATTTCCGGCGATATCTCGGTATCGAATTTTTGGGTGGAATACAATACTTCCCCTACTTACTATACGTAGTAGAGAAAGTAAAAAACATTAATAAGTATGAAAAGTGTTAATTCCAACGTGATGAAAATTTGCTGATTTTAGTAGCATCCTATGAGAAATTTATGTGCCAAAATTCAAGTTTGTTACTCAAATGTTATAGGATATAGAAGTTTCACCCCATTTCCTTTAAACGCCGTCGTTTCCAACACTTCACATATGGCCTCTGACCTTCGGGGATACCTCATTCCACCCATTTTTGAGGCGGTGGCTTCCAGCTGGCGGAATCCATTTCCTCTGATGATAGGATGATAAGTAGGAGGCGATGAAATGAGAGGACCTACAGCTTTCACCGTGGACTCCGAACCACGTTGGGCCTTGTGGAAACTCCACATGAGCAAGTCAGAAGGGAAGACTTGGATAGGGCTGACTTACACTGCCACCCCAGAGCCGGGAATCGAACCCTCAGTACCAGAGTCGGGAACAAAACCACTGCGTTACCGCGGCGCCTTCCTCTTTAATACCGTAGCGATAGTACTTCTGAAAATAACAAAAATATTTTCTCCTCTAGTTCCATGTTATTGTCTGTATAAGGGAGGCTTAGCTATTTATCTGCGCGCGCTTGAGAATGATGCACAACTCCAAGCTACTTTTTTATTCACCTTCACGCCGTAGAAGGATGAATATTATACTTTAATAAATTATCCTCCCTTTTGGCCTAGCGCGCAGACAAAGACGCATAAAAGAAAGTGTTTCCTCGAAATGAAATGTGATCTATGCGGCGACAGACAGCGTTTTGCGTCTGGCGCCACCAGAGAATAAAAAAAGGACTAACGCATTAAGTCGGAGAACGCTTGCGGGCATCCCACAAAAGTAAATTGTTCTTTTTTTGGAAGGGGAGGGTATTAAAAATGAGCACGCTGACGTCATTTCATATAATTCTTCTTTTCTTTTGTCCGTTTAGCTGTGTGTCTGTGGTTACACATTAGATAACATAGATTAATCCGTAGGTTGGGCGTGTTTACAGCAATTAATGACACGTACAACTTACTTGATATGATGCACAAAGAACAATAGCACTGACTACTGCAAGGGGAAAAAAGGACACATCTCCTTTTATAAATGTCAGGGAATGTTTCTATAGGACGTAACAATAAGTTTGGCCAAACTTTCAAGAGACATTCCTCATTTTGCTACTGGAATTATTAATTCGTACGATTAATAGTTTTATAAGGACATGCTAAGGAGCTAGACATATAATTACAATAAAGAGTTTCTGTATATTGAAACCTTTCCATAATATAGGTTTATTTCTTTGTTATTTTAGAACATAATTAATGTCATTACGTATGGAAGAGAACATCAGCTAAGTGACCGCCGCGACTTCGTTGGGTTACGCGTATGCAGTTGACCCAATTTTCAATGACAGAAGAACGTAAATTAGGTCCAACTTCACGCGTGATGTTATTCATAAGATCATTTACTGTTTCTGGCTTGTTGACATAAACTCGAGATTCAACATAACCCCACAAGAAGTAATCCAACGGCGTTAAATCACATGACCTCGGGGGCCAGTTAACATCACCACCACGGGAAATGATGAAACCTCTCAACTTCTCCTTCAAAAGATCGATTGTTTCGAGAGCAGTTTCACATGTGGCACCATCTTGCTGGAACCATCCAATTGAGGCCAAAAATAGTCCCTTATAAGAGCCCGGTATGTTTCTCCATTGACAGAGCTTCTCCATCTTCATCTGGAAAAAATATGGATCAATGATTCCACCATACCAAAATCCACATCACACAGTAACCTTTTGGGGATGAAGTGGTCGTTCTTGAATCTGCATTGGATTGTGATAGCTCCAATAGCGGCAATTTTGTTGGTTAACACAACCATCCATCCAAACGTGGGCTTCGTCGCTGAAGATGATTTTTCGACAAAAATCCGGGTCAGCTTCCAATTGTTCCATAGCCCAGTCAGCGAATACACGGCGCAACCTATGGTCGTTGGGCTTTAGTTCTTGAGTTAACACCATTTTGTAAGCGCGAAACTTCAAGTCCAGATGCAGAATTCGCTAAGTTGTGATCGTTGAAAGCCCCAATTCTTGCGCTCGACGAGCAATTGATTTGCTTTCGTTCTCGTGTACTCTCTTACGAACGGCGCCTATGTTTTCGTTGGAGCGCTTACGTCGATTACGTACAGGCGTTCTTTGATCGCTGACAGAACCAGTTCTTTCAAATTTATCGATCAAACGCCGAATCGTTCTCTCGCAGGGACGATTATGCACACCGTAAACTTCACGCAATTCACGGAAGGTTTGGCGAACAGATGATCCATTTTAATAAAAAAATTTCTACGCGTTGCTGAATGCTGTAACGTTCCATGGCTATTTGTCAATAACAACGGCAGCTATGACATGTTAAAGATAGGACAATCTTGTTGAAAGGCCCTTTATAAGGACAAATAGCTACAATTGTGAAGGGATTTAAAATGAGTGCATTAACACTACAGACTATGTACAGTGCTTTTCCCTCACTGTGGCCACCCCACGCCTGCCCGAGCGTTGGCCACCGCAGCTCGCACTCCCGCCACAGCAGTGATAATAGCCCAGCAACCGCCTCACGTTCCCATAGTTACAATTACAATGATAATATGCAGATACCTTATCATAAGAGATGTCCTATATCCACACATTTTTAACATCTTCTAAGGAAATTTTCGTTCACCTTCGAGAATGAATTTTTTTGTCATCATTCTTTATTCTATCTATACTAGTGACTCCTAATTCTGTTCTTAAAAATCTCATTTCCGTTGCCTGTAAGTTGCTTTTATCTCTATTTGTCATTGTCCAGGTTTCACTACTACACTCTGGTGTGCAAAACCTAAGGACGAAATGGGTAAAGTAACATAACAAATGAACTACTTGGTGGAAGTAGATGAAGGTGCATGTTGCCATAGGTCTCTCACACGTACATAGAAAGCTGGATGTCACATGGCGTGAGTGTAGCGAGCCTATAGTGCCAAATGGGTCTGGTCCCTCAACACGGGGCAGTTGACGAAGCAGGACAAGACGGTGTGTGGCAATTAGCGAGCTGTTACGGTGCACTGTAGTGGTGTTCTTCGTTGTAACAAGGTCCGTTGACACCATTTGGATGACTTCACACGGGGGAGAATCATTGGGAAACTGGAAGAAAGGCGAAGTGTTGCTGAGGAGTTTGGAATTGCTCACAGCTTTATTTCACGTGCATGGGGAACCTTCCAAACCACAGGCGCTGCTGTCCCAAGGAGAGATGGAGGTCGACCACGCTCAACTACAGCAGCAGATGACCGCTACATTGTGCAACAGGCAAGAAGGGATCCACGGGTGCAAATTACAACCACATTTAACAGGACAGCTAGGCACGCAATCTCACGATACACAGTGGCATGGCGACTACACAAAGGTACGTTGTGTTCCATTGACATCCGCACATCGGCGGTACCGCTGGCGATGGTCCCCAGAGCATCAAAATTGGACCAACGAGGAATGGGGTCGGGTGCTCTCCTGAATGAGAGCAGATTCAATCTAAGTAGTGATTAGGTCGTCCTCCGTGGTGTAATGGTTACCATGCTAGCCTCTACTTCTAAGTAGTGATTATCGACGTACCCTCATCTGGCGGGAGGTGGGAACACGCAATGAACCCAGGAACATCCTTGAACATGATCGTTTTGGTGGTCCGGGTGTTATGGTTTGGGGAGGCATAATGTTGCATGGGCTCACCGACCTCCAAATCTTTGAACACGGTACGCTCACTGGTCAACGTTATTGTGATACTGTACTCCTTCCCCATGTGCGTCTTTTCAGGGGTGTAGTCGGCCCTGACTTCATGTTTATGGAAGACAATGCGCGACCGCATCGAACAGCGCAGGTGGAGGATCTCTTGGAACGAGGGGATATTCGGCAAATGGACTGGCCTGCCCGTTCCCCCGATTTAAATCTCGCCGAACTCTTTGGGATGCTTTGGGGAGACGCATTGCAGCATATCCACATGCACCAACAGTTGTCAACAGCGCTGGTGGAGGAATGCAACGCCCTACCACAAGAACTGCTTACCAACCTTGTAATCAGAATGGGAGCACGATGCAGAGCATGCATTGCTGTCCGTGTGATCATACACCCTTTTAAGCACCATGTATCTGTTCCTGTAAATCTAGAGAGCCATCATATGTCGTATTGGCTTTAGTGTAGCTTATGGTCTATGAATGAAAGTGCCATTTCTGTTCGTCTCATTGCATATTTCGTTTAGTTGCCTACCGTAGCAGATCCCTCTATGTATGTTTCAAGTTTAATCGAGCAGTGTCACAGCATGCGAATGTTACTTTCGTCTTTAGGTTTTGAATACCAGTGTATATACAGAGCAACTGGAGTTGCCATGGTTTTATAAAACTTCATCATCGTACCTTTTCTCACGTTATTTCCTAAAGTTCCTTTAATTCTTCCACATATTTTTGAAAAACTTTCTATTTTAGTTCCAATATCTGCTTCTTTGATATATGATACTGAAGATCATAAAAATTTAAATGTTTACTTGTTCAATTATATTGTTATCTAATGCTAGTTTACATTTAAGCGGATGGGTTCCGTGAAAAGCCATGGATTTATTTTTTATTTTTTGATATGTCTAAATTATAATTAAAAACTATTTAAAGATTTTTTAGATGTACATTTTATTTGTCATGTAAATATAAAGGGTAGTTAAATTATATTCGAACCCACTCGCGGCCTCTCTCTACTGCGCGAGACAGCCGGCACTCGCCGGGGAAATTACGCCGGTAGAGGTGGACTAAAATCCCTACCTTATAATATATGCTGGAAATGTTGACCTTCTGCTCTCAAACAGGCAGCATATCTCGTGTAAGTATTCTCGCTCACTCTCCGAAGTTCAGCAGCAGGAATTCTTGTGATTTCTTGCACAATGTTTTTTCTAAGTTACTATAGTGTGCGAGGATTGGAACGATACACCTTGTCTTTTAAAGAACTCCATAAATAAAAATCACAACTTGTTAAGTCAGGAGAACGAGGGGGCCACAAATCAATACTAATTATTCTGTCATCAAACACCTCTCTTATTTCGGCAGCCGTATGTACTGTTGTAGAATCTTGCTGGAACCAACCACACGATTTCTCTTCTTCTGTCAAGCGATTGCAAAATGGCCTCAGAATTAACCTCTGATATCGCTTTGCATTTATTGTTTCATCAAAGAATATGGGCCCTGTTATTCTTTTAGCACTTATCGCACACCTCACTCCAATTTTCTGATCATAATGAGGCGTTTCACCCAGTAGTACAGGTTTTTCTGAAGCCCAGCATCACTGTTGTGAGTATTCACACGTCCACTTAGATGAAACCAAGATTCATCAGTGTAAAACAAAAGCTGTGGGTGAATGAAATCGCTTTTATGGATTGGAAAAACTATTGGCAATAATTCACAGGTTTAGCGGGATCATTTGGCTTTCACGTGTGTAGCGATAGGGCTTCAGTTTCAACAGACGTGTAGCATTTCTCGCAGAAAATCGAGATGCACCTGTTTTCTGCGCTAGTTTTTTCAGCGATTTTCGTGGCGAACGCTCCAAAGCGGCACCAATCACAAGAATTCCTGCAGCATCTATTATAAGGTAAGGAGTCTAGTCCGCCTCTGCCGGCGTAATTTCCCCGGCGACTGCCGGCTGCCTCGCGCAGTAGAGAGAGGCCGCGAGTGGGTTCGAATATAATTTAACTACCCTATATTAAATATATGGTATTTTGATCAAAATTGTTAGAGCAAGTTTGGGGAAAATCAAAATGTTCGAAACATTTTCCGTGTAAAGGGTAGTCTGGGATGGGGGAATTCTTTTGAAAATATTTTATAACGTATCTTTGAAAGATGCCTAGCTTATATATGAAGTGTGATATTTATTCACGATTTGGTTCAAGACATTCGTTTCTGGTATCGATTTTTTTTAATGGAATACAATAGCTTTTCTACCTACTAGGTACGCGGTGGAGAAAGTAAAAATAAGGGTTGTCTCATATTTCGTTTGCATCCTGATTTGTTTTCCTGCCCAAATCACTGAGACAAGATTGGAATTAAATTAGAAGAGAAGTTCTACACGAGTTGCGTTTCAGAGAAGCCTTGGAAACTGAAGTAAAGGAAATGCTCTTGGGTCCTAGCCCCTTCTTTTCTTTTGCTTCAGGGTATCAAGAAAACTTTCGCTCGGCGTCTAAACTCGTCGCAAGAATGGTTATTTGAAAAGATCAAGATGGGAAAATAAACTAAGAAAAAAAAAGCAGCACACACGTCTATGTAGAGAAGGAAGAGATGAAACACATCAGGTTCCCAGGGAGAGGTGGTCCCTGGGGTTGCTACCGGATCAGAGAAGACATCTGTCCTTTCTCGTCTTCCTCAAAAAAAAACACATCTCAGCGATCAAACTCCTCGCGTTTTCAAATTACAACTCATTTACTGCTGGAATCGAGTTGAAATCGTTTCTTCTTTTATATCGGTGATAGGTGATCGATGTTTGCGTTTCACATAGGAGATAACGAATGGCAGGCTCATAGATCTCACATTGCAGGCTGCAGCTAGCCTGGGGATGTATCAGCAAACCATTACTTTCTCTACACAACGTAGCTTTTCCTTCACACTGCGGCGGCTCGCTCCTCGGACTACCGCCGAGCCATCCCACTCAGGTGGTAACGTCTGTGCCCCGAATACAGGAGATCCCGACTTCGATACCCGGCGATGGCCCACTGTGACTATGGGTTTTTCATGGTTTTCCCGGGTGGGCAGGCGAATTCCGGAGTAGTTCATCTACTACGGCTCTCCTGCCCTTCATTTCATGTACCCATCACCTGTTTTAGGGTTGCAGGACCAGAAGGGTTGCGGTTGACCGATGGCTGTGCGCTCTGTGGAGATTTCTTCCTGAAGTCGATCCAGGGACCCCTCGGTTAGGATCTGCTTTCAAGTAGGCGCTTGTTCGGCGTTGGATGCATTCAATCTGAAAACATTAGGGGAAACATTGGGTCTCTCCAGTCATCCCCCCTCTCAGGGGCACGGTTGAAGCACAAGGATGGCCTGCATGCGGTAAAGGTAAGCGTAACCCTTGAGAGAGACACGAAGGGCGACAGATCCGGATGCCGACAGTCGCAAACATGGACGGGGTCCTTAACGTTTCCAGATAGAACGTCCTTCAGGGTCTCCCGGATACCTACGCTGAGGAGAGACTTAACTGAGCGGTACCCGCAGCGATGCCAAGGAAGAAATCTTTACAGAGCGCAAGCCACCGCCCAGCCGCAACCCGCCGAAAACCGTCGCCTGGTCCTACAACCCTGAAAGATGGCGGGTACAGGAAATGAGGGGCCGGAGAGCCCTCCTAGATGAACTACCCCAGCATTCGCCTGGCGAACCGGGGAAACGAAGAAAAATCCATGGGCCAGAGTGGGTGGTAGCCGGGAATCGATCTCGGGACCTTCCGAATGCGGGCCACAGACGCAACACCTGAGCCATACCGCTTGGTCCTGCATGCGGTGCTCTGCTCCGGTTTCGGGGCTCCATCCGTTCGTTGCTATCTATAACCGCTGAAACAGTTGTAATATCCCCGCAACCGCCTCATGTTCTCATAGTTACTGTGATAATAAGCAGGGCAATCACATAGCAGATGAGTAACAGTCTCATCTCCATCAAGGCATCTACTACAGATAGGGTTGTTAAACAATCCCATTCTGTATAGATTAAACTTTAGGGCACAGTGTCCTGTAATGAATCCTGTTGCCCATACAAATCTTCTACTAAGACCGCGCAGGTACTTTGCCCTGCTGCTGTGCAGGTCTGTAATAAACAACTTGGAATGTCTACAACCCTCAATGGAGTTCCAGTAGTTCTTGTGTTCTGCTTGAGCGCAGCACTTAATAGCCTGTTTCACTGGTCTGTAGGACACTCCCAGTAAAGGCTCCGGACCCAAAAATGGGATTTCGCTACCTGTTTTGGCTGCTTCATCTGCTTTCTCATTGCCTGGTATACCTGTATGTCCTGGCACCCACATAAATTAAACCTTATTGTGTTCAGCCAGCGTCATTAAGGATTCCCGGCATTCTGAGACCAGCTTTGATTCTATTGATGGTGATTCAAGTGCTTTAAGAGCAGCTTGACTGTCTGAGGGCATAAGAACACTTCTATTCTTATATCTCCTTTTAATGCTTTCCATGACACTGGCTAGGATTGCATAAACCTCAGCCTGGAAAACTGCAGCTAAGGTAGCCAGACTAAGAAATCTTGGTGCCATTACCGCAAAGCCCAGCCCCCGTTCCCGATTTGGTTCGAAACGTTAGTACACCAGATAGGGCCTTTGTGCCATAATCCTTTACTAATTACCCTATCTTCCAAAAATTTTCTGAGAACTTAATGACTCTTCAGCCGTATGCGCGGTAGCAAAGTCTTGTTGGAAATATCCAGACTGACATTTAATGTGTCAGCTGTTCAAAAACTGGGTATGTCATTCCTATACCTATCTGCATTTATTGCATCTTAAAAAAAATATAGATCCTATTATCTGTATGCACACCAACTTTCGCGTCATGCAAGAGAATCTCGTGTATAAAATCGGGTTTCTCTGTGCTCCAGTATCTGTTATTTTGCGATGGAAAACATGACCATGGAAAAAGGATTCATACTTCGTCATAGAAGAATCTTAAGTGTGGGTCAATCACTTTATTACTGACATTTCACAAAATCCAATTACAGAAATTTACTCGATGGATGATGACGTGGAAAAAAAATTGATGTGTTGCGCTCACATGATTTTTACTACACTTGCATAAACTATTTTTACAAACGCTTATTCTCCTTCTACTTCATGTTAATCAAGGTAAAGGTTTGCAGGACATAAAAAAAGGAATAAGATTTCCCACTTGACAAAACGTATAGGCATTGGAAAATTCAAACAAATAACAAGGAATATCTCGGAAATGGTTCACACCACAAAGAAAAATGTATATGACATAAATTGTGTTTTAATGAGATCTAAATTTTTTTGTTTATAAAAGTTTGTTTATCTCTTACCGTTTAACAGTCATTCAGAATGAAGAGTTCCTTTGGGGACATTTCCGGAAAATTCAAGATAGGTATAGATTGCATTTGCTATGAGAATATCTTCAACGTATGATATTTTAATCAAAATCGTTAGAGCCATTTTTGAGAAAATTAAAATTTTCGAAAAATGTTCCATGTAAAGGGTAATCTGGGGTGGGGGAATTTTCTTGAAAACCTTCGTGTCGCATCTCTGGAAGATACTGAACCTAAATACCAAGTTTGGTGTTTATCCGACTGTTCGTTTCTGAGTTATGCTGTTCACAGACACACACACACGCACACACACACACACACACGGAGATGTTTCCAAAAATACTTTTTTTGGATTCAGGGGTCTCTAAACATATATTTCGGGTGAAATCTCGGTATCGAATTTTTGGGTGGAATACAATACTTCCCCTACTTACTATACGTAGTAGAGAAAGTAAAAATGTGCTGAGAAGATGTCAGAAATGTGTGGATAGAGAAGGGGAACATCTCTTATGATAAGTATGTGGTTATTATCATTGTAATCGTATCGTAACGTGAGGCGGTTGTGGGGATATTATAACCGCTGCGGCGTGAGTCCAAGCTGCAGTGGCCACAATGAGGGAAAAGAACTTTAAGTAGTTAATGCACTTATTTTAAAATGAATTTATCCTGTAGTAATTACATAACGTAAATACTTAAACCATTACTTTAGCATATATTTTAGTAAGTTATTTGTTATACTTGGTATTTATAAGTAAGAAAACTCATTAAATGAGTTTAGTGCTCCCTAAATCTGACTTTATAATGTTTGAAATGGAATTCAGAGCTCCCGGGAAGCAATAGATTTCTTTTCACCCACAATTACTTTCGTCAGAGAAAGTTCAGCTGCGATAAATAAAAGGGAAAAAGGCCTTTGCGTCTACGCTCTTCATCTTCGGACTAAAAGAAGTTGGTGGGTTGAGGTATAATTCCTTACTTCTGAAGCAGTAGAACTCACGCACTTTACCGCTTCTGCTCCCGAATCGAATCAACTGTGTGGAATAAATGCGAAATACCTATATAATACCTGTCATTTTTACTTTCTCTACTACGTGTAGTAAGTAGAAGTATTGCATTCCACACAAAAATTTGATATCCATGTTATGAGGTACCCTGAATCCAAATAAAGCATTTCTGGAAACATGTTCGCGCGCGCGCGTGTGTATATCTGTGAACAGCGTAACTCAAAAACAAACGTGGATAAATATCAAATTTGGTATTTAGGTCGAGTATCTTTGTAAGATGCGACAGGAAGATTTTCAAGAAAATCAACCATAAAGTGATGTTGCCATTCGGTTGTTTCTCGCGATGTCATCGAAAGAGTATTCACAAACGAATTGTATAATGAAACAATTTAGGAGACATCTCGATTTTTACCCTCTAATGCACAAATTATTTTGCTACATATGCCACTCCCTCTCTAATTCTAAAACCGGTTTAGATATCTCTGCTGCAGGCACCTTGATGTGTGAGATTTGAGAGTTCGAATCCCAGCGACTGCAGTCAAATGTGCCTGTGGATAGGATGGGGAGGGCCCACGTAAAATAACGGGTGTGTTTGTGCGCGTGGATGATGACGGGCTTACATTTGACTTTTTTTTTGTTAAAAACTACACTACGACAATACTGAACTAAATTAATATATTTATGATATAAAATAGTAACAAATACGGGGGCGGATTGACAAGTCCATGACTTTGACGAGAGATAACGTTCTAATCACAGTTTTCTTGTTTACACCCAAGTCTTACATCTATTGTGGGTATAATCGCAGAAATTCGTCGTCATTTGTTTCTTAGAACATTGTTGAGAGCATTCTAAAATAAGCAGATGTGTTTGCTCCGTAGAAAATGGAGAAAAGTGAATTTCGTGTTCTGATAAAGCACTACTTTTTGCGCGGTAAGACGGTGAAGGAAACGGAAGAAACGCTGAACAAGTATTATGGGGACTCTGCTCCATCACATGGCATGGTTCACAGAATTTCCATGTGGCCGTTCTAGCACAGGAGATGCCGTGCGCACAGAACGGCCGGTTGAGGTCACAGCAGAAGAAATGGTGAACAAAGTTCACGATATTGTGTTGGAATACCGCCGAGTGAAAATCCGTGAGATAGCCAAGACCGCAAACATCGCGAGTGAAGGGGTGTATAACATTCTGCATGAATTTTTGGTATGAGAAAGCTGTCAGCAAAATGCGTGCCGCGACTGTTCACAGTTGAGAACAAGTGGAATCGTGTGACCATTTCACAGGGATGTTTGAACATGTTCCAGCGCAACCCAAATGAGTTTTTGCGGGTTTATATCACGGTTGATGAAACTTGGATCCATTACTATCAAACCTGAGACCAAACAGCAATCAAAGCAATGGATTTCCTTCAGCGAACCTGCTCCAAAGTAAGCGAAAACCATTCCGTCCGCAGGAAAAATCATGGCGGTTGTCTTTTGGGATTCACAAGGGGTGATAGACATCCACTACCTGGAGAAGGGTAAAATGTTCACAGGTTCATATTATACCGCGATGCTGGGTCAGTTTCACAAGGAATTGTTAAAGAAACGGCCCCATTTGGTGAAGAAAAAGTGTTCTCTTTCAACAGGATAATGCACCCGCACACAAGTCAGCCATTGCCGTCGCAAACTTTGTGGAGCGAATTCTTCCTCTTCGCAAACCTGAAAAGTTTTGCAAACTTCGAAAAATCATATTTTATAGAAGGGCTAAAAAAATTGGAGAAACTTGGACAACGTGTATTGAATTGAAAGGAGACTATGTTGAGAAAAAATTGTTATTTTCTTTAAAAACACTGACTTATCAATCTGGCCTCGTACTTTTATTGTGTTGTTAAACACCAGCATAATTTGAAAACGACAAAAACAGTTAAGATATTCTAAAACTTTGATTAAACATCTTTGCTGCCAAATGGCAGCACTATGCATTAGAGGGTTAAAATTAAGTAGATAAGGATAGACGATAGTTGGTGGAGAAACTCCTATGAATATAGCACATCAGAATTTTCCTCTGAACTTCATTAGTGGAAATGCCAGCAAGAAGCGAAGATTGCATACACACATCAACCAAGGAAATATTTAGGAATGAAGGAAGCGCGTTTCTGTTTGGTGTAATAATGAAATGAGAATTTCCTTTGAGCTAATTAGCCCAGTGTTATAAGTCACGAGATGCAAGCACAAAGAGCTGTTCCTTTTCACAGAGCCCCAGGTAACATAGCGTCTTCCAAACGTCACAAGTAATGATCTTTGTAACGCTTTGAGGTATTAGTTTAACAGCCGACGTCGTTCTCTTCAAGTGTATATTCGAATTATACCCGAGTTAAACCATGTGAAATAGCAGCCATGCTGGAAGAGAGACAAAAAAGAAATCTGATGTTATACATTAAAATAAATTTCCTTATACTTTGTCTTTATTAGTGGGTATACAGACTATTCTTACTAAATCTTATTTTTTTATCTACTACATTTTAATCCAAATAAACCTTTGCAGAAATAGCTACAATACACTTTTCGTTATACGAGGGCTTTTCCAGAAGTACCCGATCTAACAAAGAAGACACAAACATTTTGGGAAAAAACATCTTTATTTCTCTACATAGTCTCCTTTCAGCGAGATACACTTTTCCCAGCGATGTTCAATAGCTTCGATACCCTGTTTATAGTGAGAACGGTCGAGTTCTGCAAAACAGCCATCAACTGCAGACTCCACCTCTTCATTGTTGGCAAATCTTTTACCACCAAGCAAGTTCTTCAACTTTGGAAACAGAAAATAGTCAAAGGGGGTCAATCCTGGTGAACAGGGTGCATGAGGAAGCAATTCGAACTTAACTCACGGATTTTGGCCATGGCGATAATAGATGTATTGAACTGGTGCATTGTCTTGATGAAACAGAACTTTCTTTTTCGCTAAATGCGGCCGTTTTTGCTTGATTTCATTAATTCAAACGCTACAATAAACCTGCATAATACTCGCCATTGATTGCTTTTTTTTTTTTTGAAGATAATAAGTTAAAATTCTCCCACGCGCATCCCAAACAACTGACGGCATGACCTTGCCTGCAAATGGAACTGTCTCACCTTCTTTGGAACCTATTCTCCCCTTTCAATCCACTGTTTTGACTGTTCCTTCGTCTCAGGTACCAAGTGATGGACCCATGTTTCATCCATGGTTATGAATCGACGCAAAAACTCGGCTTTATTGCAGCAATAACGTCGTCAAACACTCGACTGAAACATCCTCACGACGCTGCTTTTGCTCCATTGTGAGTAAACGCGGCACCCATCTTGCGCACAGCTTTCTCATGTCTAAATTTTCAGTTAGTGTGCGATGTACAGCACTTTTTGAAATGCCAACGATGTCTGCTAGCTCGCGCACTTTCAGTCGACGGTCATCCAATACCATTTTGTGGATTTTCTTCACAATTTCTGGTGTGGTCACCTCATTTGGTCGACCACTGCGATGTTCGTCTTGGCAGCTCGTACGGCCTCGCTTAAACTCTACCACCCAATATCTTACTCTTGTAAACGAAGGAGCAGACTCCCACAGAGTAGAATCTGGCTCAGCTTTAATATTAGTTGGACTAAGACCTTTCAAATGAAAGTATTGTATCACATAACGATGACCAGTTTTATCCATGTTTACAAATTCGCTGAGAGAGTTCACTATTAATGGCTGCCAAACAATTACTAAACAACGTAGCATCCTCAAGCTTCAAACTTATGCTTTATAAGGGTGTACTTTCTACCATAGTCATTTGTTTGAAACAATAATGCTATATATGCGTCATTTCGGGCACTTCTGGGACTGCCTTCATAGTTACAAAGGGAACATCGATAGTCGAATGTTTATAAACTGGATGCTATATGCTGGCCTTAAAATTCCATATTGTTTCCATGACCTCCGAGAAACAACTGAATGATGAAATGCTTTAAGGAATGACCAATAATTAACAATTCGAACTATTAATAACAGATATTTCGTAAACGGCTAATGCTACACAAAAGTTGAGATGAATTGTTCTTCAAAGATATTTACATTTTTGTATAGTTGGTTTACGTTTATGGTTTCACGTTTACGAGTTAAATAAGATTATACAACATTCCTTGCGAATAAAGAGGACTTCACAGCCTATTCTCAGAAAGTTCAAAATATACATTTTATTTGTCATATGAATATCTTTAATATTTGCTGTTTTAAACAATATCGTTAGACTTTTGTTTTTAGAAAATAAAAAAATTCGAAAATGTTCCGTGTAAGGGCTAGTTTGGGGTGAGGGGATTTTATCGAAAATTAAAAGATACTGAAACTAAACAGGAAGATTGATATTTATCCGACTTTTCATTTTTTTTTGTCTACCACGTACATGGTAGGTAGAGAAGGTATTGCATTCCAACCAAAAATTCGACAGCGAGTTTTCACCGGAAATATATGTTTTGAGATCCCTGAATTAAAAGAAAAAGATTTTTAGAAAAAGATCCGCGTGTGTGCCTGCGAACAACATAACTCAAAAACGAAAAATCTGATGTGTTACACTTACATGACTTTCTCTACTCTTGTACAAACTATTTTTACAAACGCTTATTCTCCATCTACTTCATGTTAATCGAGATAAACATTTGCAGAGTCTATCTTGTTGCTAATTTTCTTGTAGATGTAAGGGGAATATAGAAACACAGTAGCCTTTAAGCACATACATATCTCTTAAGAGCTGGTTGCTAGGTGCAGCACTATTCCCTTTGCCACAGATTAATACTCTTTGCATATCCAAGACAAAAAAATGAATAACGAATTCCCATTTGAGAAAATATGCATTGAAAAATTTAAGGGAATAACAAGCAATATCTCGAAAATAGTTCACTCAACAAAAAAAATGTATATGACATATATTGTGTATTTTAACACGATCTACATTTCTTCTGTAGTAAAATGTTTGTCTATCTCTTATGGTTTACCAGTTATGCAAAAGTCGTTCAGAATGAACAATACTTTTGGAGACATTCCCAGAAAATTCAAGATATACGTTTTATTTGTCATGAAAATATCTTAAACGTATGATATTTTAATCAAAATCGTTAGAGCCATTTTTGAAAAATGTTCCATGTAAAGGGTAATTTGGGGTGGGGGATTTTCTTGAAAACCTTCGTGTCGCATCTCTGGAAGTTACTGAACCTAAATACCAAGTTTGGTGTTTATCCAACTGTTCGTTTCTGTGTTATGCTGTTCACAGACACACACACAGACACACATTCGGACATGTTTCCAAAAATACTTTTTTTATATTCAGGGGATCTCAAAACATATATTTCCGGTGAAATCTCGGTATCGAATTTTTGGGTGGAATACAATACTTCCCCTACTTACTATACGTAGTAGAGAAAGTAAAAATTGGACATATACTACACTTGGTATTTAGATTCAGTACCTCCCAAAGAAGCGACACGAAGATTTTTGAGAAAATCTCCCTACCCCTAGCTACCCATTATATGGAACATAGTTTGGGAAAATTTTCATTTTTTAAAAAATGGCTCTAATAATTTTGATTAAGTATCATATATTAAAATCATTTGGATGACAAATAGAGTGTATACTTGAATTTTCTGTGTATACCTTTTCATTCGGAAGGAATTTTGTACAATCTTGTATAACAGGTAAGCGTTAAGGGATAGGCGAAAACCTGTGATACAAAAAATGTGGATCTCTTTAAAACACACAATTTACTTAAAATAAGTTTTTCTGCGGCATAAGCCGTTTCTTGGATATGCATTATTATAGCTTCGAATTGTTCAATTCTTGTCACACTTTTAAAGTCTCGTCGTTTTCAGTCTGTCCTTGATAACAACTCGTAAATACGGGGCGGTAAATGCACGCAGCAGTAATTCATCTAGCGGAGTGTCAATGCAGGAGAGACAGCTCCACTTTAGGAGTCGTAAAGAACAGAAATGGAATAAAATGGAGCAGAGAAAATAATAGGGAGGGAAAGGGGTAGCTAAAACGGCGAATGTCACCCGAGGGAAATGACCCAGAAAGAAGAAAAATACAATTAAATGTGGGGAAAAGAAAGTGCTGGAATGGAGTATACATTTTAAATTACCCAGAAAGAGAATAAGGGTGATGAGGAAGGGAATACACAGTTCAAGTTGGAGCAAGAGAAATTAGATATAATACCCCTTAAGTATATTCCTAGGCAGCCAGAAGAAACTGCTAGACCTCACTCAAACACAACATGTACGTACGTGAAACGGAATCAACTCCCTAGAAACATGTACTTCTTGTTAATACAGATAAATTTTGATTACTCATTTCGTTGTGGCATAAGAAAAAATCTTATGTGTTACACTCGCATGACTTTCTCTACTCTTGTACAAACTATTTTTACACACGCTTATTCTCCATCTACTTCATGTTAATCGAGATAAACATTTGCAGAGTCTATCTTATTGCTAAGTTTCTTGTAGATGGAAGGAGAATATATATTTACAAGGGCAATATAGAAATATAGTAGCCTTTAAGCACATACATATCTCTTAATATATGGTTGCTAGGTGCAGCACCATTCCCTTTGCCACAGATTAATACTCTTTGCATATCCAAGACAAAAATGAATAACGAATTCCCATTTGAGAAAATAAGTATTGAAAAATTTAAGGGAATTACAAGCAATATCTCGAAAATGGTTCACTCAACAAAAAATGTATATGACTTAAGTTGTGTATTTTAACGCGATCTACATTTTTTGTGTAGTAAAATGTTGTCTATCTCTTATAGTTTACCAGTTATGCAAAAGTCGTTCAGAATGAAGAATAATTTTGGAGACATTCCTAGAAAATTCAAGATATACATTTTATTTGTCATGAAAATATCTTAAACATATGATATGTGAATGAAAATCATTTGAGCCATTTTTGAGAAAATTAAAATTTTCGAAAAATGTTCCATGTAAAGGGTAATTTGGGGTGGGGGGATTTTCTTAAAAACCTTCGTGTCGCATCTCTGGAAGATACTAAACCTAAATACCAAGTTTGGTGTTTATCCGTCTGTTAGTTTCTGAGTTATGCTGTTCAAAGACACACACTCGGACATGTTTCCAAAAATGCTTTTTTTTGGGTTCAGGAGGTCTCAAAACATCTATTTCCAGTGAAACCCCGGTAGTGAATTTTTGGATGGAATACAATACTTCCCCTACTATACACAGTAGAGAAAGTAAAAATCTAAGTTTTCAAAAAATGGCCCATGTAAAGGGTGGTTGGGGGAGGAGATGTTTTTGAAAATCTTCTTGTTGCATCTTTGAAAGGTACTGAAGGTAAATATCATGTGTCCGACTTTTCGCTTTGAGTTATGCTGTCACAAAACACACACACATGGTATTTTTCTAAATTGTTGTATTCAGGGGCCTCAAAACATGTATTTCCAGTGAAATTTTTGTAAAGAAATTTTGGGTGGAATGGAATACCTTCTTTACCTACTACGTGTATTGCAAAGAAAGTGAAAATGTGATTGTTACATGCGAGAAGCGAACTTGCGGTTTTAACTGCAGAAGTACCCTATGCTTTGCCACAGCGCCATAGGGAAGACACATGGAAGGTAGCATGTTTAATAATGCCACTTGCTGGAGCGGCTACACAACTGTATTGCGCATGGTGTAAACAAGGCGCGTGTCGGGTAGAACTTAGAAAAATTTGGCATTCGGACGTGACTATTTTTGTTTTGTCCACGGATGTACCTGCAATGAAAGCTTATCTGTATTAACAAGAATATGGTCTGTTGGAGAATCTTTTTTCACAGGTGAAAAGCAAGGCTGGAACTGGAGAAATGATGGGTGTTTGAACAGCTTGTGTAACAGCTTGTGTTTACAGTAGATTTCCTTCTCCGTTTGAGCGTACGCCGTAAAAAGAAAGTATTCCCTATGTCATTTCATATTTAAAGGAATGTTTTTCAGACCCCTGTTACCAGCAGATGGTGGTGCTCCAATCGAAAGATGATGTTTAATACTGAGCTATGGCGAGAGGAAGTTAGGAACTAGGTACCATATGATAGCGGATTTTATTGTTGGAAGCTGGGCGAAAGAACTGGCTAAGTTATATGGTAACTTGCATGCTCATACCGTACAGAAGGTTGCAATAGATGGATATCTGATACTGAACAGGATTTGGAGAGCAGATGTTGCCATAGAAACTCTAGTCCATTTACACGGTACTGAGCAACTTTTAGTATTTTATGTACCATGCAAATTCAAGTTGTAATGTTGGCAACCGCCTGCAACAAAGACAGTAAATTTTTACTTCTCTACGACGTACATAGTAAGTAGAGAAGGTATTTCTATCCACACAAAAATTCGATACAGAGATTTCACCAGAAATACATGTTTTGAGGTCCATTGAATTCAATAAAAGCATTTTTAGTAAAAAAACATCCAGATAAACGATTTGCAGAAACTACCTTATTGCTAATTTTCTTGTAGATGCAAGGGGAATTGGTAGACCTTAAGCGACACTAAAATATTTTAGGAGCTGGATGCTATGTGGAGTATTCCATTCTCTTTGTATGTCCAGGACATACAAAAAAAAAGAATAGGGAATTTCCATTTGAAAAAAGTATAAGTATTGGAAAACTCAAACAGATAACAAGGAATATCTCGAAAATGGATCACTCAACAAAAAAATGTATAGGACATAAATTGTGTATTTTAACGCGATCTACATTTTTGTGCAGTAACATATTGTCTATCTCTTATGGTTTACTAGTTATGCAAAAGTCGTTCACAATGAAGAACACTTTTGGAGACATTCCCAGGAAATTCAAGCTATACATTTTATTTGTTATAAAAATAACTTAAACATATGATATTTTAATCAAAATCGTTAGAGCCATTTTTGAGAAAATTAAAATTTTCTAAAAATGTTCCATGTAAAGGGTAATCTGGGGTGGGGGGATTTTCTTGAAAACCTTCGTGTCGCATCTCTAGAAGATACTGAACCTAAATACCAAGTTTGGTGTTTATCCGACTGTTCGTTTCTGAGTTACGCTTTTCACAGTTACGCAGACACACACGGACATGTTTCCAAAAATGCTTTTTTTGGATTCAGGGGGTCTCAAAACATGTATTTCCGATGAAATCTCGGTATTGAATTTTTGAGTGGAATACAATACTTCCCCTACTTACTATACGTAGTAGAGAAAGTGAAAATCTGATGTGTTGCGCTCACATGACTTTCTCTATTTTTATATAAACTATTTTTACAAACGCTTATTCTGCATCTACTTCATGTTAACCGTCATAAACACTTGCAGAAAGCAATTCTGAAGCAATTTTATATAATGTATAACTCGTAAAAAACAAAAGAATTGATTTAAAATAACTTTTTTCAAATAACCATTTCTGAGATATTCTTTATCAAAGTTTGACTTGTTGAGTACGTTTATCAATGTTTTAAAATCCTTTCGATTTCCAGCAGTTTCTTGAGATGTCGTGGAAGGATTATATAATTTTAAGGCCAGCATATAGCGTCCAGTTGTTAAATATTTGAATGTCACTGTTCTCTTTGTATCTATAAAGAAATGTAGGTATATCGTAATGGTTTATCGCATTTAAAATGAAGTAGAAGGAAAAATAAACTTTCGTAAGAATAATTCGTATACCCACTAATAAACGATAGGAGGTAGAGAAAGTCATTTGAATGTAACACATTTGATTTTTGTTATACGCTGCCATTTGTGAAAATATCAACTCCAAGAAAGAATTTCCCGAATAACTCCAAACTTGGTGGAAGTGTAGAAGAGTGTGCAAGCAATAAGTGATTAGGTTTGCAGAGAGATGCGTACACGTAGACCGAGCAGAGCTCTCTCGTGTCGGTCCGACAAGGAAAGTGTTGCGCCCAGTGTAGCCAGTGCAGAGCTGTCAAACAAGGTGAAACAATAAATTGAGTACCAGTATGCCTCGTCGATGTCAAAGGGAGCCATATCGGCATGTGCGTGAGTTAGAACGGGGCAGAATGATCGATCTCCGGGAAGCGGGTTTGTCATACCGTGACATTTCGGCTCGTACAGGGCATGCTGCTACGAGTGATGATGCGTGTGTGGAAGCAGTGGATAGACGAAGGTCGTACGCAGCGAAGAGCGAGTACTGGATGACCGTCATCTTGCCGTACAGCTTCGTCTACAGTGTTGGCTCGACGCTGGAGTACTGCAACAGGTGCAAACTTGTCTGCATCAACGGTTCGTCGCCGTCTGCTGCAGGTTGGGGTGGTTGTATGCATGCCATTACGTCGGCTTCCATTGTCCACAAACCACAAGCTCCTCCGTCTGCAATGGGCATGTGAACACCGTCACTGGGGTTCTGGGTGGCAAAATGTAGTCTTTTCGGACGAGTCATGCTTCAACGTGTCCTACAGTGATGCCCGCATTCGTGTCCAGCGGTATCGTGGTGAGCGCAACCTGGAGGGTTGCATTGTTGAGTGGCATAGCGGACAAACACCAGGTGTGATGGTTTGGGGCGCCATTGGTTACAACAACCGATCTCGCCTCCTACGAATTGAGGGCACTTTGAACAGCAACCGGTACCTAACGGTGGTTGTAGAGCTTGAGGTACTCCCCCTGCTTCAGGCATCTCCAGAGACCACATTTCAACAGGACAATGCCCGGCCACATATTGCGAGGAATGTACAAGCCTTCTTCGAAGAGCGACGGGTACCATTGCTTCCCTGGCCTGCACGTTCGCCTGAAATATCGCACATCGAACATGTCTGGGATATGGTTGATCACGGTCCTACAGTAGCCAGTGTCACAGATTTGTGGGTTCGAATACAAACTGCGTGGAGGGAAATCCCCCAGAAAATTTTTGATTCAATGCCACAGCGTATAGCAGCTCTAATTGCAGCGCATGGAGGCCACACCAAATACTGAATATTAGGGCTCAAAGGTCATGTATAAGTTTATCATTTGTTACTTGTCATGTACCTAACCTGTGCTATTAAATTCATGCGTTTCCTTCTTGGTGTTGCAATTTTCATAAACAGCAGTGTATTTGGCACCGAAACACAACAAAGCAGTTTTGTGGGAGGTCAAAGTTACCCTGCCAATTCAGTGGGTAGAATTATGCTCGAGGAACAGAGGAGGTCACCTGGCAGAGCGCGGACCTAGTTTTGTCACTACTAACATGAACACCATTATGGGCCAAGTTTTATGCACGTCAGTATTCGTGGTAGAGAAAGTTTAAAAGAACACTCATACTTTAAAAACGAGTTATTTAATCGTAGTGTTAAGTAAGGTTGAATTGTGCTACTGATAAGTCCCCTGGAAACAACATAAAAACAAGAGAGTCCATAAAACAGTTCTCTCCATAAATAGCCAGCCAGCTCGAAAAAACAAAAGGAAGTAAAAAAAAATGCACGTATTTAAAGTTACGACAGACGTCGCATGTACGAGACCCATACTGTATAATGCAGGCTCGGAAAATAGAATTTACGGCTCGGTTTTCCTTTTTGAATGCAAAGGTCGGCTGCCGCTTTCTCTCCGTACAAATAATGTCAAAGGTCCGAGATGCGATAACACCAAAATATGAACAAATATATTTGGTCCAAGTGACATACTTAGCTCTGACGTAAGCGTTGCCGCCGCGAATTTATGCACCGCTAACACGAAGAGCGAAACAAACTTTTGTCATCGCATGTGTTCTGTTTCTCACTACGACAGTAGATAAAAGTGCACTGTCATTACAGGCCGCATGCAGGTATTTAGAAGAAAACAAAAGAAACACAAAGTACTGTGCGGCGTTTATCAGTATCTTTGCTGCAATTCTTCATTTGTTCCTTGTATTTATAATTCCTCTTCGAGATTAACTTAGCGTGTTATTTTTCTGTTTCTCTCCTTCAGACAACGGAATTTAAATTACGGTGCAATTACGGCTGTATAGGACAATAATTACGTTTAATATTTCCCCTAAGCTATTTGCATGCATTTAAATAATTCTTCACAAGTGAGGAAACCGCTTAATGACCCTACTAAATAAAACTGTTGTTTTTGTTGTTCCACTGATGTAATTCAGTTGCAGAGGGTCCTAAACTAAGAGGCGTGCTCAAATTCGAGGTTCCTGGACATTGGAATAAAAAAAGTTACATTCACATAGCTTTCTCTACTCACTATCGTTTATGTTTATAATTACGAGGGCACACCTAGCACCTCAACCCACACAGAGATCTTTTGTGCATACACCTCCCAGAAGGAAAGGATGAGATGAAGGTGATGTATGGGCTGTAGAACCGGCCGACGCAGGCGACAGAGACGCCAAACAGGTTCCCCTCCCGCGAAGACCGCGGTAAGCTCGACCCACTAGCGGAGACACCGAGCGGCCTCCATCTGACGGGGCCGAGATGAAGTTCCAACACGCAAGCCATCTATCCGCAGTCGTCCTCCGTAGTGTAGTGGTTACCATGCTAGCCTCTAGCTCCGGGGGTCGCGGGTTCAAACCTGGCGGAGGATTTTTTCGGACGTAAAACTCCTTAGTATCGTTTCCTTCGGAAGGGAAGTAAAACCGGTGGTCCCGGTCGTAGATTTACGGCACGTAAAAGAACCTCAAGCCTGATAAAGAGGCCTCCGAGAAAAATTACCGACCTTTCACGCCCAATATAGAATGGGACGCTAAGGACCACAACAATTACAGAGCGCCCATAAACAAAACTCAATTTATTTTTTTAACACAGCTCCAGAGACAACCTGTAACGTGAAAGAAGAAGTTAAAATGAGTGACCTGGGAAAACCCTCGAAAGAAACCCTAGGTCGGCCGCTGAAATCGAAACCACGACCTGCCTTATGCGAGCCATAGACACAACCGCCTAAGGCATACCACTCAGTTTATGTTTATATACCTTCCAGAAGCTTGTTTCTTAGACAGCTGGAACTAAAATTAGAACCTTCAACATAAGACATACGGATAAGTCATACTTTACCGCACTAGTGCGATAAAATTCTTACTCCACTCCATTGTTACCAACTTTAGTTTCAAGTCCAACCATATGGCAATTATCCTTTGTATTTGCACATTTTTAATGAACCAATTTATTTGATTAGCTGTTATACTTCTTTAACTATTTTTACTTTCTCTACTACGTATAGTAAGTAGGGGAAGTATTGTATTCCACCCAAAAATTCGATACCGAGATTTCACCGGAAATACATGTTTTGAGGCCCCCTGAATCCAAAAAAAGTATTTTTGTAAACATGTCCGTGTGTGTGTCTGTGAACAGCATAACTCAGAAACGAACAGTCGGATAAACACCAAACTTGGTATTTAGGTTCAGTATCTTCCAGAGATGCAACACGAAGGTTTTCAAGAAAATCCCCCCACCCCAAATTACTATTTACATGGAACATTTTTCGAAAATTTTAATTTTCTCAAAAATAGCTCTAACGATTTTGATTAAAATATCATATGTTTAAGATAGGGCGGCGCCGTGGCCGAGTGGTTAGACCGCTCGCCTCTCACCGAGGCGAACCGGGTTCAATCCCAGGGACCTGCATGTGGGATTTGTGGTGGACGAAGCGGCGTCTGGGCGGCTTTTCTCCGGGTTCACCAACTGCTCCATCATCACCTTTCCTTTCATCCATTTCACCAACATTTCGCTTCATCTACTTCCTTCATCCCATACCAGGCATCGGGCTGATCACCCATCCTGGATGTTCTGTCTGATCCATGACAGTGTCTGCTCCTCGACGGGCCTCTGACCCCAGGCACCCACCTGTAAGTCCTGGGGGGTGTAAGTGCTACATCAGACGAGGGTAAACAGATAATGAATGTTTAAGATATTTTCATGACAAATAAAATGTATATTTCGAATTTTCTGGGAATGTCTCCAAAAGCATTCATTGTGAACGACTTTTGCATAACTGGTAAACCATAAGGAAAAGACAAAATTTTACTGCACCAAAAATGTAGATTGCATTAAAATACACAATTTATGTCATATACATTTTTGTTGTTGAGTGAACCATTTTCGAGATATTGCTTGTTATTCCCTTAAATTTTCAATACTTATTTTCTCAAATGGGAATTCGTTATTCATTTTTTTTGTCTTGGATATGCAAAGAGTATTAATCTGTGACAAAGGGAATGATGCTGCACCTAGCAACCAGCTATTAAGAGATATGTATGTGCTTAAAGGCTACTGTATTTCTATATTGCCCTTGTAAATATATATTCCCCTTACATCTACAAGAAAATTAGCAATAAGATAGAGTCTGCAAATGTTTATCTCGATTAACATGAAGTAGATGGAGAATAAGCGTTTGTAAAAATAATTTGTACAAGAGTAGAGAAAGTCATGTGAGTGTAACACATCAGAGTTTTTATATGATTGATTTCTCACGGCGGTTGCATTGTCTGTTCACAATTCAAAACCTATACTTCAAATTATATCAATGCATTGTCTAGTTATTTTGTTCCTTGTGTTTGCAAGGTTCTACTTTGTTTGATCTGAATCGTTATTCTTTCATCTATGACCTAAATAATAGGCAGGTACGAATATGGATAAAGTTGAATTCCAAGAGCAGGATGACATTCTGGAAGCTGCCGAAAGTGTGACATTGGAATTATTGCCCTTCCCACAAAACAATCCAGAAACAGTATGATGTAGCATATAATCGTTTCACTGACTGGTTTAAAGTAAGCAACAAGATAGTTTGTACAGATGTTTATCTCGATTAACATGAAGCATATGGAGAATAAGCGTTTGTAAAAATAGTTTGTATAAGAGTAGAGAAAGTCATGTGAGTGCTACACATCAGATTTTTACTTTCTATACTACGTAAAGTAAGTAGGGGAAGCATTGTATTCCACCCAAAAATTCGATACCTGAAATGCATGTTTTGAGGTGCCCTGAATCCAAATAAAGTATTTTTGGTAACATGTCTGGGTGTGAACAGCTTAACTCAAAAACGAAAAGTCGAATAAATGACAAACTTGGTACCTACTTGAGTTTAGTATCTTCCAAGAATGCGACAGGAAGACTTCAAGAAAATCCCCTAACCCACACTACCCTTTACATGGAACACTTTTTCGAAAATTTTTATTTTCTCAAAAAATGGCTAACGATTTTGATTAAAATATCATATGTTTAGGATATTTTCATGGCAAATGAAATGTGTATCTCGAATTTTCTGGGAATGTCTCCAAAAGTACTCTTCATTGTGAACGACTTTTGCATAACTGGTAAACCATAAGAGATAGGCAGAATTTTACTACACAAAAAATGTAGATCGCGTTAAAATACACAATTTATGTCATATACATTTTTTTTGTTGAGTGAACCATTTTCGAGATATTGCTTGTTATTCCCTTAAAATTTTCAATACTTATTTTCTCAAATGGGAATTCGTTATTCATTTTTTTGTCTTGGATATGCAAAGAGTATTAATCTGTGGCAAAGAGAATGGTGCTGCACCTAGCAACCAGCTAATAAGAGATATGTATGTGCTTAAAGGCTACTGTATTTCTATATTGCCCTTGTAAATATATATTCCCCTTACATCTACAAGAAAATTAGCAATAAGATAGAGTCTGCAAATGTTTATCTCGATTAACATGAAGTAGATGGTGAATAAGCGTTTGTAAAAATAGTTTGTACAAGAGTAGAGAAAATCATGTGAGTGTAACACATCAGATTTTGTTTTTATTTTGCGTCGCTTTAACTCCTTGGTCATATCGCAACGGATCTGTTGGTGGATATCTCTTAGAACGATATGTTAGCCTTCTAGGTCTCATCCCTGTAAACCCTTGCTTCATGCCGTGAGATGGCATTAGGGTGCCGTCCAGTCTAACTGCTTACATTGTCTGTAGATAGATGGCATAGCATTCACTATTACCATTTGTTTTTCATTTTACTATTGTTTTAGACTTAAGATGGAACTTTGGGTAGTGGTATTAAATATCCAATCCGGTATTTACCTTGGCGACTGAGGAAAACCACGAAAAAACCTCAGACAGATTGGTCGGCCCGCGGGATTTGAACCCGGGACCTCCCACAGACTTTACCGCCTGAATTATCCCGCTCGGTAATTCGATACTGTTTCCATGACATCACGAAAAACAACTGAATGTTGAAGGGACTTTAAGAATTGCAAGGAAATGAACAATTCGACCCATTAATAGCGGATGTCTCAGAAATGGCTTATGCTACAAAAAAACCTATTTTAAATAAATTGTTTGTTTTAAAGAGATGTATAGTTTCTTTGTAGTGCGTTTTCGTCTACCACTTAACGTTTACCAGTTATACAAGAGCATACAAAATTGCTTCCGAATGAAGAGGACTTCACAGAATATTCCCAGAAAATGCAATATATAGGTACATTTTATTGTCATGTAAATGTCTTAAATATGTGGTATTTTAAGCAAAATCGTTAATTATTTTTAAGGAAATGAAAAATAAGGAAGATTTTTATGGATGTAGAGCGTAGTTTGGATTTGGGGGATTGTTCAAGGTTTATAAAACGGGCAGGTAGAGATGAAACCGCTTGTCTGTAAAATAACCCACCTGGTTGGTGTTTGCGTACTAGCTCCGGTGCAGCTAATTGGCTAATTGGAGTGGGATCCAATCAATTTGTGGTTGCCAGTTGTAACATGTTCCGACATGCTCATTCATGCATCTACTGGCCGTTTACACGTAAAATACTCTGCTAGTATTTACGTAATTGGATTGTAAATGGCTGTAAACTCAAGCGGTGCACTTATTATACCTACGTGCTTCTTTTGTTTGTGTTTTTACTTTCTCTACTGCATATAGTACACAAAAAAATATGTGTTACACTCACATGACTTTCTCTACTCTTGTACAAAATATTTTTACAAACGCTTATTCTCCATATGCTTCATGTTAATCGAGATGTTAATCTTATTGCTAATTTTCTTATAGATGCAAGGGGAATTGGTAGGTTTTAAGCGATAGTCAAATGTTTTAAGAGCTGGTTGCTATGTGGAGTATTCCATTCTCTTGGTATGTCCGGGACATAAAAAAATCTGATGTGTTACACTCCCATGACTTTCTATACTCTTGTACAAACTATTTTTACAAACGCTTATTCTCCATCTATTTCATATTAATCGAGATAAACATTTGCAGAAACGATCTTTTGACATGCAAGGAGAATTAATTTTACTAATAGCGACCAGTTCTAAAAATATTTAACCATCGCTTAAGGCCTAATATGTTCCCCTTGTTTTGTATTTGCAAGGGCAATATAAGCAAAATGCATATCTCTTAATAGCTGGTTGCTAGGTGCAGCACCATTCCCTTTGCCACAAATTAATACTCTTTGCATATCCAAGACAAAAAAATGAATAACGAATTCCCATTTAGAAAATAAGTATTGATAAGTTTAAGGGAATAACAAGCAATATCTCGAAAATGGTTCACTCAACAAAAAAAATGTGTATGACATAAATTGTGTATTTTAACGCGATCTACATTTTTTGTGTAGTAAAATTTTGTCTATCTTTTATGGTTTACCAGTTATGCAAAAGTCGTTCACAATAAAGAATACTTTTGGAGACATTCCCAGGAAATTCAAGATATACATTTTATTTGTCATGAAAATAGCTTAAACATATGATATTTTAATCAAAATTGTTAGAGCCATGTTTGAGAAAATAAAAAGTTTCGTAAAAATGTTCAATGTAAAGAGTAATCTGGGGTGGGGGGATTTTCTTGAAAACCTTCGTGTCGCATCTCTGGAAGGTACTGAATCTAAATACCAAGTTTGGTGTTTGTCGGACTGTTCGTTTCTGAGTTATGCTGTTCACAGACACACAACATATATTTCCGGTGAAATCTCGGTATCGAATTTTTGGGTGGAATACAAGACTTCCCCTACTTACTATACGTAGTAGAGAAAGTAAAAATATACTTGTATATTGTGAAACAATTGTAAAACTAATAATAAGCAGGATATTGAAAGCTGACAAAAGAAGTTCGAAGGGTGATCAGAAACTAAGTTTACAAAGCCTGCAGTGAAACGTATACCTTTTATTTCATAAAACCAATACAGACAACTGATAGTACATATTATAGGTAATTTTTTCGACATAGTCTCCATATTGGTTTAAGCACTTGTTTCGAGGGATGAGTCTGAATATTCCCTCCTGGTAAAAAGCTGTCCTTGCGTGTTCAGTCACGTTGTCGCGAAGTGTTTCATCTCTTCTTCTGAAGCAAATCATTGGCCTTCAGGTGCTCGTTAAAGTGAGGAAAAGGTGAAAGTCGCTTGGAGCGGGGTCCGGTCATTGAAGCCCCAGCGAAACTCCTTAAACAGCGTGGTGGTCTTCTGGGCTATATGAGGTCGCGCGTTGTCGTGAGTAGCCCTGCCCGTTTATTCCTGAGCGCTCCGCGCAACCGTGTCAAAGTCTCGCAGTATCAGTCAGCAGTCACTGTGTACCTCTTTCCAAAAACTCCACGTGTATGACACCCTTGCTGTCCCAGAACACTGTGGACATCACCTTTTCTGCAGATGGCGTCACCTTAAACTTCTCTCTCTTAGGAGAGAACGGGTGTTTTCACTCGATTGACGGCCACTTATTGTTGGGGGTGTAGTGGTGGAACCATGTTTCTTCCGTCATATGTCGTAACGTGATCCTCCTGTTGTCCCCAATCCTCCATGCGAGTTGTGTTCAATTCTGTTGATGTCGTGCTGGGTCGGCCACTGCGGTCCTCGTCGGTGACGTTTTCTCTACCGGTTGCAAGCTTTCGACACCATTCTGCAACATGCTGACGAGACATTACAGTATCTCCGTAAACCTCTACCATCTGCCGGGTGAATTTTAGCGCTGTAGGTGGCGGGTGGCTGAAACTCTGCACAGGTGCCAGCGCATGTATTAGAATACCTTCTCTATAACGGGCAAAACTCTAGGAATATCGGCATGTAAACCTAGTTTCTTATCAGCCCTCGTAAGCTGTAAGATTATTTGTTCTTTCTGCCTATTAAAATGAGAATTTTATCTCTATTAATTTAGCTAATAGCGTTTTTACAACTGTATACAAATAATTTTGTCTTCCTCTATATATAAAAGATTCGTGTAGATTGTGCTGAATTGCCGTTGGTTTAACCTGCTATAAAATACACTGCCGCTTGCAAAAATTACAACACTAAGAAAGAATTTCCCGAATAACTCCAAACTTGGTAGAAGTGTAGAAGTGTGTACAAGCAATAAATGATTAGGTTTGCAGAGAGATGGGGTACACTTAGGCCGAGCAGAGCCCTCTGGTGTCGGTCCGACAAGGTCAGTGTTGCGCCCAGTGTAGTCAGTGCAGAGCTGTCAAACAAGGTGGAAACAATAAAGTGAGTCAGTATGGCTCGTCGACGTCAAAGGGAGCCATATCGGCATGTGAGTGAGTTCGAAAGGGGCAGAATGATCGATCTCCAGGAAGCGGGTTTGTCATACCGTGGCATTTCGGTTCGTACAGGGCATGCGGGTACTGGACCACGGCACGGGATGACCGTTATCTGTCCGTATGGACATAATGGACAGTACAGCTTCATCCAAAGTATTGACTCGACGCTACAGCACTGCAACAGGTGTGAACTTTTCTGCATCAACGGTTCGTCGCCGTCTGCTGCAGGTTGGACTGGTTGCATGCATGCCATTACGTCGGCTTCCATTGTCCAGAAACCACAAGCTCCATCGACTGCAATGGGCTCGTGAAAACCATCACTGGGAAGCTGAGTGGCAAAATTTAGTCTTTTCGGACAAGTCCCGCTTCAACGTGTCCTACTGTGATGGCGGCATACGTGTCCGGCGGTACCTTGGTGAGCGCAACCTGGAGGGCTGCATTGTTGAGCGGTATAGCGCAAAAACACCAAGTGTGATGGTTAGGGGCGCCATTGGTTACAACAACCGATCTCGCCTCCTACGAATTGGTGGCTCTTTGAAGAGCAACCGGTACCTAAGGTGGTTGTAGAGCCTGAGGTAGTCCCCTTCTTCAGGCATCTCCACAGGACAATGCTCGGCCACATATTGCGAAGAATGTTCAAGCCTTCTTCGAAGAGTGACGGGTACCATTGCTTCCCTGGCCTGCACGTTCACCTGACATGTCTGGGATATGGCTGGTCGGCACCTGGTGCGTCACGGTCCTCCGGTAACTAGTGTCACGGATTTGTAGGCTTAAATACAAACTGCGTGGAGGGAAATCCCTCAGGAACTTATTCAGAACTTTTTGATTCAATGTCACGGCGTATAGCAGCTCTAATTGCAGCGCATGGAGGCCACACCAAATACTGAATATTAGGGCTCAAAGGTCATGTATAAGTTTATCATTTGTTACTTGTCATGTACCTAACCTGTGCTATTAAATCCAGGCGTTTCCTTCTGGTGTTGCGATTTTCACAAACGGCTGTGTAGTTTGAAACAATAAAAGGTTTTTCTGACCATCATACCATTGCCGTTTCTTGACTGGTAACCATTCCAAAGCAAGCAGCACAAGAGAATGACATCACAGAATGCAGTAAAGCGTCGAAATTTACACTTACAGTACGTGTGTGTGTCGGTCCTTTATCAATGGCGTTAGTTGCTGGACTTGACGCTAATATCAATGCGCCCATACAACGATCGTAGACGCCGTTCAACAAAAGCCGTTTATCTCCCTTGTCGTGCTATCTTCCGGCCAATCCTGGAAACAACAACGACCTAAATGGAGACCAGTAAGGCACACTTAAATAGAGGAATTGTTGCTATGGTGATGAACTTGTCTACATTTTCTCCCAGTTGTATTTACGTGTTTCTTTTTGGACTTAAAAAAGTGTATTTGTTGAACTCCCGCCATAGCAGAAATACATGCCATAACTAAGCTAAGGATTGTGTTAATTTTTACTTTCTCTACTACGTATAGTAAGTAGGGGAAGTATTGTATTCCACCCAAAAATTCGATACCGAGATTTCACCGGAAATATATGTTTTGAGACCCCCTGAATCCAAAAAGAGCATTTTTGGAAACATGTCCGTGTGTGTGTCTGTCTGTGTGTCTGTGTGTCTGTGAACAGCATAACTCAGACACGAACAGTGGGATAAACACCAAACTTGGTATTTAGGTTCAGTATCTTCCAGAGATGCGACACGAAGGTTTTCAAGAAAATCCCCCACCCCAGACTACCCTTTACATGGAACATTTTTCGAAAATTTTAATTTTCGCAAAAACGGCTCTAACGATTTTGATTAAACTATCATATGTTTAAGATATTTTCATGACAAATAAAATGTATATCTCGAATTTTCTGGCAATGTCTCCAAAAGTGTTCTTCATTATGAACGACTTTTTCATAACTGGTAAACCATAAGAGATAGACAAAAGTTTACTACACGAAAAATGTAGATCGCGTTAAAATACGCAATTTATGTCATATACATTTCTTTTGTTGAGTGAACCGTTTGCGAGATATTGCTTGTTATTACCTTAAATTTTCCAATACTTATACTTTTTCTCAAATTCGTTATTCATTTTTTTATGTCCTGGATATGCAAAGAGAATGGAATGCGCCACATAGCAACCAGCGATAAAATATTTGACTATCGCTTAAAACTTACCATATTCCCCTTGCATCTACAAGAAAATTATCAATAAGATCGACATCTCGATATCTCGATTAACATGAAGCATATGGAGATTAAGCGTTTGTAAAAATAGTTTGTACAAGAGTAGAGAAAGTCATGTGAGTGTAACACATCAGATTTTTTTAATGTGTTGTAATCACGTGACTTTCTCTACTACCTATCGCCTGTTACTTTGTCTACCACGTACATAGTAGGTAGAGAAGGTATTGCATTCCACCCAAAAATTCATTACCGAGATTTCACCTGAAATACATTTAAAAAATCTGATGTGTTTCACTCACATGACTTTCCCTACTCTTGTGCAAACTATTTTTACCAACGCTTATTCTCCATATGCTTCATGTTAATCGAGATGTTAATCTTATTGCTAATTTTCTTGTAGGTGCAAGGGGAATATGCTAGGATTTATGCGATAGTCAAATATTTTAAGAGCTGGTTGCTGTGTGGCGTATTCCATTCTCTTTGAATGTCCAGAACATAAAAAAACGAATAACGAATTCCCATTTCAGAAAAAGTATAAGTATTGGAAAATTCAAACAAACAACAATGAATATCTCGGAAATTGTTCACTATTCACATAAAAGTGCATTGACGTAAATTGTGTGTTTTAACCAGATCTACATTTTTGCTGTAGTAAAATTTTGTCTATCTCTTACAGTTTACTAGTTAAGCAAAAGTCATTCAGAATGAATAGGACTTTTGGGGACATTCCCAGCAAATTCGAGATATATATTTCATTTGCCATGAAAGTATCTTAAACTTATGGTATTTTAATCAAAGTCGTTAGAGCCATTTTTGAGAAAATCAAAATGTTCCAAAATGTTCTTCCATGTAAAGGGTGGTCTGGGGTGGGGGATTTTCTTGAATGCTGAACGAAAATACCAAGTTTGGTAGTTATCCGGCTTTTCGTTTTTAAGTTATGCTGTTCACAGATAGACTTGTTTCCAAAAATGCTTTAATTGGATTCAGGGCACCTCAAAGAATGTATTTCTGGTGAAATCTCGGTATCGAATTTTTGGGTGGAATACAATACTTCCTCTACTTACTCTACGTAGTAGAGAAAGTAAAATAACAGATTTAGAAGGTCCGTTTGTGTGTCTTTGAAATCCTTACCTCAATCACGAAAAGTCTGATAAATACCAATCTTGATATTTAGGTTCAGTAGTTTCCACACGAAGAAGTTACTTTGCTACGTAATTTTGTTGTATTATATTTCAACTATTGGGGAGCCGAACACTTGAAGCAGTTGCAACCGCACGTATGGTATCCGGTAGCCTTTGCCCCAATTTTTAATAACATTAACTTTGTAATTTTACTGTTTCTTTAAATATTATATATTTATGTTTGCCTCGGCTGCGTCAGTATTATTGTTAGAGACACGTTTCTCTTAGCAGGGTGTGGTGCGACTAAGAATGTAGGCTTACACAGATTATAATTTTTCTTCACTCCTTTTATTAATGCTTGATAAAATTTAAATAACACTTCACTGATATAGAGAGCTGTGAGATGGTTTTATCAAATACTTTCACTTTTTAATACTTAATATTTTTGTCTCACACGAATACGTATTATACTTCTCGAGGACGCGTCTCGCGTCCGGTTAGGCAACTTTTAATCTATTATTCTAACAGCTCCTACATTATTAAATTACGTAATACATTCACATAAT
The DNA here is from genome assembly GCA_030765065.1 of Deroplatys truncata. Classification (NCBI taxonomy): domain Eukaryota; kingdom Metazoa; phylum Arthropoda; class Insecta; order Mantodea; family Mantidae; genus Deroplatys; species Deroplatys truncata. The sequence continues at coordinate 10,391,743 of CM060989.1, read as the reverse complement.
ATTATTACGTATGTATACAATAATATAAACATATACAATGACTGTAATATACACTTTTTATAATTTGTTACATACACATATTGCTTTAAAGCGGGCTGTTATTGAACTTATATATTATATAATTAGACTGAAATCATTTAAGTGTTAAAAATACTGCCTCACACAGATGGGACACTAAGATTTTGGGAAAATCCCTCCATACCAAACTATCCGTTACATGGAACGTTTTTCGAAATTTTTAATTTTCCAAAAAAATGCCTCTAACGATTTTGATTAAAACACCACGTAATAAAGATATTTACATTACAAATAAAATATATTGAATTTTCTGGAAATAGCCTGTGAAGTCCACTTCGTTCGGAAGGCATTTGGAATAATGTTGTATAACTGGTAAACTTTAAGCGATAGACGAAAATGTACTACACAAAAACTGTAGATCTCTATTAATCATACAATTTATTTTGGCTAATCTCCTCTTATAGTATGCCCGTTGAAAATTCTTATAAAATCAAAAGGAAAGCGAATAAATTACCTTAGGAGTGAGTTTAGAACATGATGTGGTCTCTTCTATATCTGGTGCCCATCTGCCCGCCCGTTTTAGGTGTTTTAATTATATAGACAAATCTCGTGAGGAACACAACAAACTTAGCCATTTTTCCGATAAATCACATGTAAAGTGGGTACTGCCAACCTAAATAAAAAGTGAAATGCACTAAATATGCGATGTGCTGTTGTTTCTGCGAACGTTAATCATTCGAGTTTTAGATGCGCAGATCCCTCGGCTACGCCCTATCGTCACTTCGTTTATTACACTAAATCCCTCGGCTACGCTTTGAGGCTGAGTATCTTACCGGCTTCGGTGGCATTATTTATATGTTGGCAGCATTACGTTAGAGCAAGCGTATGACATGGAGTGACATCTGTTGAACTTATGACACATCATTTTCATCGCTGTGGGGCATACACTAAGAGGAGAATGCCGTGTATTTTAAATATCTTTTTTCGTGGTATAAGCCATTTATGAGATATCCGTTATTAATTGTTCGAATTGTTCATTTCTTGGTCTTTCTCTTTAATCCTCTGAACATTCAGTTGTTTCTCGCGATGTCATGGAAACAGTATGGAATTTTAAGGCAGCATATAGCGTCCAGTTGTTAAACATTTGACTATCGCTGTTCCCTTTGTATCTATAACTAAATGTGTAATGCAGCTGTTTCTGCAAATGTTTATTTGGATTAAAATGTAGTAGATAGAAAAATAAGCTTTAGTAAGAATAGTTTGTGTACCTACTAATAAAGATAGAGCGTAGAGAAAGTCATGTGAATGTAACACAGGTTTTTTTTATTTAGCACGTTTTTATCCTGTCTTATGGTTTACCAGTTACACGAAATTCAAGATAGGGTACATTTTATATGCCACGTTAATATCTCAAACATATGGTATTTTAATCAGCGTCATTAGAGCGATTTTACTTGAAAATCTTCGTGTCGTGCAAACAGCAAAAAATGCTGCTCAAAAGCAAAATGTGTGCGACAGCTGAAAACACGCTAGAGAAGTAAGCTCATTAAGCAGAATTACTTCTCTTAAATCAACAAGTGATGTAAAATGTAGCGCTTGTTTTCATTCGTCCCTGTGCAGGTCTAAAGCATTCAGAGTGACGATAAAGTTGGGAGTTCATTAGGAGGCAGATGTAGATCTTTCATTAACCGGGAATTCCTAACAGGATTCACACCTAAACATCACGCTCCTCGCCATCAAGCATTCTGGCTTCAGCACCTCGCCTGCGTTAATTGGCGCCCAGTCCCAAGTCTTAACAAACCAATCAGAGCCGGTTTACTTTACCAGTAAGTGCAAACAGTAGCCTAAAACACAAGTCAGATTTTTAAAAAAACATGTCGATGTGTCTTTGAAATTTTATCACTTACGATGACCACGAGAGTTTTTGGAAATTCAAACCGGTAAGAAAAAATTACTTGGAAATGGCTAACACCACAAACATTTTTATTTACATGAATTATGTGCTTTGATGAGGTCTAGATTTTTTACTTTCTCTGCTACGTATAGTAAGTAGGGGAAGTATTGTATTCCACCCAAAAATTCGATACCGAGATTTCACCGGAAATACATGTTTTGAGACCCTCTAAATCCAAAAAAAAAAAATTGTGTAACATATCCGTGTATGTGTCTGTCTATCTGTGTTCTGTGTGTCTATCTGTGAACAGCATAACTCAGAAATGAACAGTCAGATAAACACCAAACTTAGTATTTAGGTTCAATATCTTCCAGAGATGCGACACGAAGGTTTTCAAGAAAATCCTCCCACTCCAGACTACCCTTTACATGGAAGATTTTTCGAAAATTTTAATTTTCTCAAAAATGGCTCTAACGATTTTGATTAAAATATCATATATTTAAGATATTTTCATGGCAAATGAAATGTATATTTCGAATTTTCTGGGAATGTCTCCAAAAGTATTCTTCATTGTGAACGACTTTTGCATAACTGGTAAACCATAAGGAGAGACAAAATGTTATTACACAACAAATGTAGATCGCGTTAAAATACACAATTTATGTCATATGCATTTTTACTTTCTCTACTATGTATAGTAAGTAGGGGAAATATTGTATTCCACCCAAAAATTCGATCCCGAGATTTCACCCGAAATACATGTTTTGAGACCCCCTGAATCCAAAAAAGCATTTTTGGAAACATGTCCGTGCGTGTCTATCTCTCTCTCTCTCTCTCTCTCTCTCTCTCTCTCTCTCTCTCTCTCTCTCTCTCTCTCTCTCTGTGTGTGTGTGTGTGTCAGTCTGTGAACAGCATAAACCAGAAACGAACAGTCGAATAAACACCAAACTTGGTATTTAGGTTCAGTATCTTCCAGGGATGCGACACGAAGGTTTTCAAGAAAATCCCCCCACCCTACATTAGCCTTTACATGCAACATTTTTAGAAAATTTTAATATTCTCAAAAATGGCTCTAACGATTTTGATTAAAACATCATATGTTTAAGATATTTTCCTGAATTTTCTGGGAATGTCTCCAAAAGTGTTCTTCATTGTGAACGACTTTTGTATAACTAGTAAACCATAAGAGATAGACAAAATTAGATTACACAAAAAATGTAGATCGTGTTAAAATACACAATTTATGTCATATACATTTTTTGTTGTTGAGTGAACAATTTTCGAGATATTGCTTATTATTCCCTTAAATTTTTCAATACTTATTTTCTCAAATGGGAATTCGTTATTCATTTTTTCGTCTTGTATATGCAATGAGTATTAATCTGTGGCAAAGAGAATGGTGCTGCACCTAGCAACCAGCTATTAAGAGATATGTATGTGCTTAAAGGCTACTGTATTTCTATATTGCCCTTGTAAATATATATTCCCCTTACATCTACAAGAAACTTAGCAATAAGATAGAGTCTGCAAATGTTTATCTCGATTAACATGAAGTAGATGGAGAATAAGCGTTTGTAAAAATAGTTTGTACAAGAGTTGAGAAAGTCATGTGAATGTAACACATCAGATTTGTTTGTCCTGGACATACAAAGAGAATGGAATGCGCCACATAGCAACCAGCGCTTAAAAGATTGGACTATCGCTTAAAGTTTACCACATTCCCCTTGCATCTACAAGAAAATTAGCAATAAGATTAACATCTCGATTAACATGAAGCATATGGAGAATAAGGGTTTATAAAAATAGTTTGTACAAGAGTAGAGAAAGTCATGTGAGTGTAACGCATCAGATTGTTTCTGTAGTAAGACTTTGTCTATCTCTAAGTCATTCAGAATGAAGAGGACTTCACAGTCTATTCCAGAGAATTCAAGATATACGTTTGATTTGTTTTCTAGCTATTTTAAAGCAAATAAAAAAGAAAATCTGGTGTGTTGCATTCACATGACTTTCTCTACGCTTGTTAGTGGATATATATTAATTACTCTTACGAAAGTTCGTTTTCCTATCTTCTTCATTTGAATCGAGATAAAACTTTCCGGAAGTCCTGCATTAGGGAAAAGCGATAGTCAAATGTTTAAGTACCAGCCTTAAAATGCCAAGCTCTTTGCGTGCAGTCGCGAGAAGTAACTGTATATGAAAACGATTTGAAAAGAATGACCCAGGTACTGAATCACTCTTCACCTTCTGGGAACACTGTCATGAAATGTGGGAACAGTTGCGTTTAGAGCCAGAGTTTTTCCACTACCTAAGTGATTCAGTGCCTAAGCGGCTAAATCAGGTATTGGACAAAAAGGGAGGTTGGACACATTATTAAAGTCATGTCAGTAAATGCGTCCTCTTTGAGCGTAAAAAGTATAATTTACTTTAGCTGTGAATAATTTAGAACTGTGCGCGTAAAACAAGACGCCACTGCTTGCGCGAAAAGATACACACGCCTCCTTTCTATACATACTCCACCTGTGAAGGCCAATAGAATGCCTCCTAAAGCTGCTGTGACGGCATAAATGGAAGCGAGTGTACTTGTAGGCCATGCAATGTCTACGCCGCAGCGTAGTATTGTGGCATAATAATTTTATTGTCATTACCAGACGCACTGTTGTGGTGTATTGTTGTTACCAGTTGGGTCTCCTTAATTATATTTCAGCTTAACGGCCTCTCCTTTTGGTGCGGATCACGCCAAAGGGAGATGTATGTTTGAAACTGTCTGGTATGACGTCAACCCTGTCTGGCTTTGGCTAGACACGGTTGGTGGGGCGGAAAAGATAGCGTCACTTGAGTGGAAGTCGTCGTTGGAGCCAGGCGTGTGTGTGGCCGGCCTACGGTCTGTGGCATCTCCCTGCATCCTGTTTCCTATGTTAATTATGTAGACGTTTTTGCGAATAAAACCCAGGCCTTCCCCTTAAATCTACACACCAAGGTCCCGGACTTTTTGCTACCAGTGAGTTGCGCACCCCATGTGCGTGTTGGGGTGACCTAAATTAATCCTTTTCTGGTAATTTTTTTGGCCTTCTCCCCAACAGGTAACAGCATTACCCTTGTATGCGAGTCAATTTATTGCTTAGGTAGTGGGTGCGTTGTGAAATAAACTAAGGACCATGAACGATCCGTCGATAAAGAGGTTCTAGTGTCCGTGAGGAGTACTTTTGCTTTGAGCAAGGACCCGCGCCATCTGTGCGACACCGCCATGAACCACAAAAAAACTTAAAAACGCACCTTAAAGACGAGAAGGGAACGGAATGAAAAGGAAATTGCGGGAAAGAAATTGGATGGATGAGAGACGACCCCAACATTTGCTTACCGAGCAGGGAAAACCACGAAAAAACCCGAGCTCGTAGTGGACAGTCGACGGGTCTCGAACCTGGGACTTCCCAAGCAAGGCTCGCACGTTTCCGCGGACAAAGGAAAACATCAAGAGCGCCTTAGCTGTCGAAACAGGCAGCCCGTCTCCATTTGAGGCAGACGCGCGATTCTCTTTGGTTAATCACTGAGGATTACTTGTGCTCCGTTTGACGCAGTTAAATGGAACCATCAAATCAATAACAGCAAACATTCACCAGCAAGCGGCGGTCTGTGTAGCTCCTAGTAGAGACAGAATGATAAAGTTTCGATATCTCTGTTGCGTGTCTGGGATGGGGGAACGTGATAAAAAGGAACCAATATGCTTTAAAAAATTACACGCTCGGCGTAACGAAAAACAGTTGTGAGCGGTAACGCAAATTTATTGCAGCAGGAATTTATGAGGCGCTTTATTCAGGAATGTGTGCATTCGCATGGTCATATAAAATATGTGCCTTGCTGGATGTAATATTTTAAAAGCAAAGAAACGCTTACTTGAGTTTGGGTCTTCGCTTTCTTTTACAGAATTATTGCTGCTTTTCTTTTACCATTTTAAAATGGGAAACGAAACATATTACCCTACGTTATATACGTTTTCAAAGGGAGACGGCTAAAATAATGTGAAAACGTAAAGTGAATTTTCTTACGGAACTCAACCTGGTTTTTTAGATTATTACTCAAATTAATTTCGTATTGTTTAATGTAGGAAAGCAATAAATGAAACAAACTCATAAATCAGACGGCTGAAAAATTCAATGTCATAGTCGGGATTTGAACCACGGACCCCGGTCTCCGTACGGTTGCTCTAACCACTGAGCTAACATGGAAACATGCCGGCACGACATTAAATTATGGCATTTTTCCCGGTAAACCACAAAAAGAATCTGTAATACTAAACCCTGGCATCTAATTCTTAAACCAGGGCTTATATTATCAGACCTTGTAAAATATTCAATCTCAAAAACATTTACAAGTTTAAATGCAATAATTGTACAGATTGATTATAAAATAATGTAATATAATAATAAAATTTTAAAATTGTTTATTAAATGTTAAATTTTTGTTTAAATTTATATATCTAAATCCTGTAAAAGTAACTCTGTAGTTTAATAATTTTACAAAAATTTAAAAAAATTATATTAAAATCAATAGTTTAAAAATTTACATAATTTTACAAAATACAAAATTTACTTTAATCAAAATAATAATAAACCGATTTAAATAATAAAATTATTTAAAATTAAAATTGTTACATTTCAAAATTATTTTAATTTTTAAATTATAATTTATATAATTTTAATATTTCAAAATGCAATAAATTAATAGATATTATTTAAATATTAAACACTGAAATACAATTACTGGTATTCAGTTATCAACTAATTAAAATTAATCTAAATCTACATTACCCTAAGCTATCGCCCACCTATTAGTACTGGTATTCAGCACTTATCTAAATTCCCATCGTTAATATTTAAGGTGCAGTTTATATATATGTCATTTAATTGTCCTAAAATGTGTAACATTATACTACTTTTCAAAGCACTTCACATTAATTTCTCCCCATTTAATTTTAATTCACTTCACTGCATTTATTTAACCATTTTAATTAACTGCAATTACTTTATCACTTCACTTTTCCCTATCAATACTAACACCTGTAAACATTTCATTTCATTACACAGTAACAATAATTGTTAATTAATTGTTAATAAGTAAATTATTTCCTTCAGACCGAGCGGGATGGCTAAGGCGGTAAAGTCTGTGGCCCGCATTCGAGAGGTTCCGGTTTAAAATCCCGCGGGCCGACCAATCTGTCTGAGGTAAATACCGGATTGGATATTTAATACCACGACCCATAGTTCTATCTTAAGTCTAAAACAAAGTAAAATGATAAATAAGTGGTAATAGAGAATGCAATGCCATCTATCCGCACAAAATGTAAGCAGTTAGACTGGACGGAACCCTAATGCCATTTGCACAGCATGAAGCAGGTGGTTATAGGGATGAGACCTAGAAGGCTAACTGTCCGTCTTTCTGTGTGAGGACGGCGGTTGGACTGGACGGCACCCTAATGTCATCTGCACAGCATGAAGCAGGTGGTTACAGGGATGAGACCTAGAAGGCTAACTGTACGCCTTTCTGTGTGAGGGCGGCGATTATACTGGACGGCACCCTAATGTCATCTGCACAGCACGAAGCAGGTGATTATAGGGATGAGATCTAGAAGGCTAACTGTCCGTCTTTCTGTGTGAGGGCGGCGGTTAGACTGGTTGGCACCCTAATGCCATCTGCACGGCATGAAGCAGGTGTTATAGGGATGAGACCTAGAAGACTAACTGTCCACCTTTCTGTGTGAAGGTGGCGGTTAGACTGGACTACAGCCTAATGTCGTCTGCACGGCATGAAACAGGTGGTTACAGGGATGAGACCTAGAAGGCTAATTGTCCGCCTTTCTGTGTGAGGGCGGTGGTTAGACTGGACGGCACCCTAATGCCATCTGCACGGCATGAAGCAGGGGTTACAGGGATGAGACCTAGAAGGCTAACTGTCCGCCTTTCTGTGTGAGGGTGGCGGTTAGACTGGACGGCACACTAATGCGATCTGCACAGCACGAAGCAGGGGTTACAGGGATGAGACCTAGAAGGCTAACTGTCCGCCTTTCTGTGTGAGGGTGGCGGTTAGACTGGACGGCACACTAATGCGATCTGCACAGCACGAAGCAGGGGTTGCAGGGATGAGACCTAGAAGGCTAACTGTCCGCCTTTCTGTGTGAGGGCGGCGGTTAGACTGGACGGCACCCTAATGCCATCTGCACGGCATGAAGCAGGGGTTACAGGGATGAGACCTAGAAGGCTAACTGTCCGCCTTTCTGTGTGAGGGCGGCGGTTAGACTGGACGGCACACTAATGCGATCTGCACAGCACGAAGCAGCGGTTACAGGGATGAGACCTAGAAGGCTAACTGTCCGCCTTTCTGTGTGAGGGCGGCGGTTAGACTGGACGGCACCCTAATGCCATCTGCACGGCATGAAGCAGGGGTTACAGGGATGAGACCTAGAAGGCTAACTGTCCGCCTTTCTGTGGAGGGTGGCGGTTAGACTGGACGGCACACTAATGCGATCTGCACAGCACGAAGCAGGGGTTACAGGGATGAGACCTAGAAGGTTAACTGGCCACCTTTCTGTGTGAGGGTGGCGGTTAGACTGGACGGCACACTAATGCCATCTGCAAGGCATGAAGCAGGGGTTGCAGGGATGAGACCTAGAAGGTTAACTGTCCACCTTTCTGTGTGAGGGCGGCGGTTAGACTGGACGGCACACTAATGCCATCTGCACGGCATGAAGCAGGTGATTACAGGGATGAGACCTAGAAGACTAACTGTCCACCTTTCTGTGTGAGGGTGGCGGTTAGACTGGACGGCACACTAATGCCATCTGCACGGCATGAAGCAGGTGGTTACAGGGATGAGACCTAGAAGACTAACTGTCCACCTTTCTGTGTGAGGGCAGCGGTTAGACTGGACGGCACCCTAATGCCATCTTCACGGCATGAAGCAGGTGGTTACAGGGATGAGACCTAGAAGGCTAACTGTCCACCTTTCTGTGTGAGGGTGGGGGTTAGACTGGACGGCACCCTAATGCCATCTGCACGGCATGAAGCAGGTGGTTACAGGGATGAGACCTAGAAGACTAACTGTCCGCCTTTCTGTGTGAGGGTGGGGGTTAGACTGGACGGCACACTAATGCCATCTGCACGGCATGAAGCAGGTGGTTACAGGGATGAGACCTAGAAGACTAACTGTCCACCTTTCTGTGTGAGGGTGGCGGTTAGACTGGACGGCACAATAATGCCATCTGCACGGCATGAAGCAGAGGTTACAGGGATGAGACCTAGAAGGCTAACTATCCATCACATATCGTTCTAAGAGATATCCACCAACAGATCCGTCGCGATATGACCAAGCACTTAAGGCGACGTAAAATAAAATAGAATAAAACAAAAGTTACCCCATTTATAAACGGTTCTACTCTGCGTCTTAAAATCTTAAAACGTCCTTCCCCACTTCTCCCATTATCCTTTGCCTTCATCTTGCGACTCTTAAATCTTCTCCTTCTCCACCCATTCTTCTTAACCCGCATCTTCCTACCTTCAATTCTTCATCACCACCAACATAATCATCATCATCTTTTTCGTCTTCTAATTTTACTGCTACACCATTGAGCTGTTGTATTGTCTCTACCATAAATCTTATTGTCATTTCTTCATTTGAGTTTAATACTCTTTGTGATCTAATCGGGGGTATAATTTGAATTTAATCTACTGTTTCTTCTCGAATAAATATCATTTTCCCATGCTAATGAGCTTACTACATTAGCCAGTCTTTTTCTAGATATTGGTAATAGCCCTTACCAATATGGCTATTGGTAATAGCCCTTACGTGGAAATTCCATTTATTTGTAATCCCTCAAAGAGTTCTGTTTCTTCTCTGGTGTTACTAATATATTTTTTACACTCAAACAAAATATGTTCTGGTGTGCCCTGATCATTACATATTTCTTAATCGTCTTCCACAAGGAGATATCAAATTGTTTTGAGATAACATACCCCAATGGCGACTTACAATGTTGTAAGTACAGGGAGACCCAAAAACTACGAACCGGCTGTGCGGTGTTTTTGCTGTCCGCGTCCTCGGCACTCGTTGCCGTCTGCCGCTATCATAGAAAGGCGCGGATGAAACCATACAACATTTTTCAAACTACTTTTAAAGGCTTTACTTACCAGCTTTATTTAAGGTTTCCACACATCCAGTGGAAAAACACCGCGCAGACGGTAATATTGTTCATGAAGTACCCCTTCATGACGAAAAAACTGGTGTATAGTGCGCCATGAGCGGAGAAAGAGTTATAGAGCAATTTTTTTCGAGTCAACGGTTGACGCCCGTACAATGTGAATACACATTTGCCTTCTTTTTACTTTCTCTACTACGTATAGTAAGTAGGGGAAGTATTGTATTCCACCCAAAAATTCGATACCGAGATTTCATCGGAAATATATGTTTTGAGACCCCCTGAATCCAAAAAAAGCATTTTTGGAAACATGTCCGTGTGTGTGTGTCTGTGAACAGCATAACTCAGAAACGAACAGTCGGATAAACACCAAACTTGGTATTTAGGTTCAGTATGTTCCTGAAATGCGACACGAAGGTTTTCAAGAAAATCACCCCACCCTAGACTACCCTTTACACGGAACATTTTTCGAAAATTTTAATTTTCTCAAAAATGGCTTTAACGATTTTGATTAAAATATCATATGTTTAAGATATTTTCATGACAAATGAAATGTATATCTTGAATTTTCTGGGAATGTCTCCGAAAGTATTCTTCATTGTGTCCGACTTTTGCATAACTGGTAAACCATAAGAGATAGACATAATTATACTGCACAAAAAATGATCGCTTTAAAATACACAATTTATGTCGTATACAATTTTGTTGTGGAGTGAACCATTGTCGAGATATTGCTTGTTATTCCCTTAAATTTTCCAATACTTATAGGTTTCCTCAAATGGAAATTCGTTATTCATTTGTTTTGTCCTGGTAATACAAAGAGAATGGAATGCGCCACATAGCAACCAGCTCTTAAAATATTTGACTATCGCTTAAAGCCTAACAATTCCCCTTGCATCTACAAGAAAATTAGCAATAAGATTAACATCTCGATTAACATGAAGCATATGGAGAGTAAGCGTTTGTAAAAATAGTTTGTACAAGAGTAGAGAAAGTCATGTGAGTGTAACACATCAGATTTTTTTTAGATAATTAACATCCAGGGAGCGTGATTTTGCCTTTTTTCAACAAGATTCTGCAACAGTTTATACGGTCAATATTTCGATGAGAACAATTGAATGTGTGAGGACAGAATTATTAGTAGAGATTTGTGACCCCCTCGGTCCCTCCGACCTAGGCCCCCTACGATTTCTATTGCTGGGTTAACTTAAAACATAAAGTGTACAAGACAAACCTATACGCCCTGGAAGAATTAAAACAAAATATCCCCCAGGAAATTTCTCAACGTGAACTACGTCGAGTGATGGATAATTTCCTAAAGAGGTGTCAGAAATGTATGAACTACGGCGGTGGTCAGTTTTAGCATCTCCTTTCATAAAGTTGGTAAGTAAAGCCTTTAAAAGTACTTTGAAAAATGCTGTATGGTTTTATCTGCGCCTTTCTATAATAGCGGCAGACGGCAACGAGCGCCGAGGACGCGGACAGGAAAAACTTCGCGCAGGCGGTTCGTATTATTTTGACTCTCTCTGTACTTTAAGTCCCGGGCTTCACAGTTTCAGGTGGTTAGAGCAACCGGACGGGCACCGGGAGATACGTGGTTCAAATCCCGGCTATGGCATTGAATTTTTCAGTCGTCTAATTTTACCTTTCCAAACTTGTCCAACATGCGGCTTGTGTGAAAGAACAATCAATCCCAAGTACATAAATATTACACCATTTAGAGTACTTAAATGCAAGCAAGCATTTTTATTCACAATTGAAACTAAAAAAAATCTGATATGGTACATTCACATGACTTTCTCTACCCTATATCGTTTATTACTGGGCATACAAGCTTAGGTCCTGGAAACCCCAAGTAGTAAGCGACTAACTGATCAATGCCGCCTGTATTACTGCACTCTACCCAGGATGTCCTGGGTGTGGGTGGACGGAGGGAGCCGTAGTTTGCAGTTGTAACGTATAACAACTTAGTAAAATCACTCGGTCTACCGACTGCGCCAGTATTCAGGAATGATAAATCGCCCCACTCTACTTGTCTTACGCCTTTAAATACTGAGTTAGTTATCTAATGAGGTGTCTTTAAATAGGAAGTGGGCTGATACGCGGGAAACAAGTGTTACGTCACTGTTGTGAACACAGAAGTTTTATAGTGTAGAAAAATTTAATAGGATCTTGTTTACATCGTGATAACTCAAGAACCAAAATCTTTATTCTAGTTCTGTAACAGGTATGTCAAAGGACACAATTTCGAAATGATGATGTGCGATTGGTTTCGCTGTAATCAAATCTGATGTGTTCCACTCGCATGACTTTCTCTACTCTTGTACAAACTATTTTTACAAATTCTTATTCTCCATATGCTTCATGTTAATCGAGATGTTAATCTTATTGCTAATTTTCTTGTAGATGCAAGGGGAATTGGTAGGTTTTAACCTATAGTCAAATATTTTAAGAGCTGGTTGCTATGTGGAGCATTCCATTCTTTGCATGTCCAGTAGAAAAAAAAAAGAATAACGAATTTCCATTTGAGAAAAAGTATAAGTATTGGAAAATTTAAGATCGAAAATGGTACACTCAACAACAAAAATGTATATGATATAAATTGTGTATTTTAACGAGATCTACATTTTTTGTGTAGTAAAAGTTTGTCTATCTCTTATGGTTTACCAGTTATGTAAAAGTCGTTCACAATGAAGAATACTTTTGGAGACATTCCCAGAAAATTCAAGATATACATTTCATTTGCCATGAAAATATCTTAAATATATGATATTTTAATCAAAATCATTAGAGCCATTTTTGAGAAAATTAAAATTTTTGAAAAATCTTCCATGTAAAGGGTAATCTGGTGTGGGGGGATTTTCTTGAAAACCTTCGTGTCGCATCTCTGGAAGATACTGAACCTAACTACCAAGTTTGGTGTTTATCCGACTGTTCGTTTCTGAGTTATGCTGTTCACAGACAGACACACACACGGACATGTTTCCAAAAATGCTTTTTTTGGATTCACGGGGTCTCAAAACATATATTTCCGTTGAAATCTCGGTATCTAATTTTTGGGTGGAATACAATACTTCCCCTACTTACTATACGTAGTAGAGAAAATAAAGATTAAATCCGCTATAAAGAGACATAATTTAGGTATATAGAAACGGTGCTAGCACCCTTCCTAGTGGAACTCCAGCTTATATTGCTTTCGATGGTGATTTTGAACCATTGCATTTCACAGAAAAAAGTTATTTTACAGAGATAGGATTTAATTACTAGGTAACTGCTGTCACTGACATGTTTTTTAATTTTGTGAAAGAGTCCAGCATGTCACACTTTGTCAAATGCTTTTTCAGTATCCAGGAACATTCCATAGCAAAAGTATCCAGTATTATACCCACCACTCGATGCAACTGCTGAGAACAAGAATGGTTGGATTGTATCATCAATTCAACTGTTGTAATTCTTTTGAATTATTTTATATGTTACTAGCTCAGCCGTAAAAAGAATTTTTGTATACTAAAGTTGACTGAACTTAAAAAAGTTTCCAAAGATGCAATACGAAAATTTCCAAGAAAATCTCCCACTCCAAGCTACCCTTTACATGGAAAAAGTTTGAAATATTTTATTTTCTAAAAAAATGGCACTAACGATTTTGATTAAAGTACTATATATTAAAGATATTTACTTGACAAATAAAATGTATGTATTGAATTTTCTGGGAATAGCCTGTGAAATCCTGTAAAACCATAAGAAATAGACAAAAACGTACTTCACAATTTATTTCAGATTCTTCTTTGTGGCATAAGTCATCTCCGACAAAATTGTTATTTATTTGAATATTTCAACACTTCATTTCATTTTTGAAGTACTGCCAACTTTCAGTTGTGTCTTCGCCATGTTATGCAATTTCAAGACCCGTTCTTAAACATGAATTGATTGTCTCTCTTCTCTTTGTACCTATAACAAAATTTGTAACGTATCTATTTCTGCAAAGGCTTATCCCGATTCAACTTAAGCAAAATAGAAAAACAAACTTTTGCCAGAATAATCTGATGTGTTACACTCACATGAGTTTCTCTACTCTTGTACAAACTATTTTTACAAACGCTTATTCTCCATCTACTTCATGTTAATCGAGACAAGCATTTGCAGGGGATGATTAAGTTTTTGTATTGTTATCTGCCCCACGCTTTGGGAGCCAATTTGAAGAAGTTTTGTTTGTAGTTCAAATGATGGGGAGCCGAACTTGAAGTAGTTGCAACCGCACGTACGGTAAAAATTTCCGATAGCCTTCGCCCCAAAGGTACTTTCCGGTGGCCTTTGCCCCAAAAATGTTTAAAAACTATTAACTTTGTAATTTTGGCTGTTTCTTTAAATATTATATATTTATGTGTGCCTCGGCTGCGTCAGTATTTTATTTTTTAGAGACATGAATGTCTTGGCAGGGAGTGGTGCGACTGAAAAATGTAGGCTTACATAGATTATAATTTTAATTCACTCCTGACACGATTTAAATAACACTTCACTGATATAGAGAGCTGTGAGATTCTTTTATTAATTACTTGCACTTTTTAACACGTAAAACTATTTTTCGTCTCACACGAATACGTATTAAATTTCTCGAGGACGCATCTCGCGTCCGGTTAGAAACGCTGTCTACAAGCAACGTGTCCAGTTATGAGCGCTGTCTACAATCAACTGAACTGTGAATTTGTAAATATTGCTATATTTCAGTTTCTGATTGGCTAATCCTAGTTCAATAGAATACCTTCATTTAACTAAAGATTTTTCTGGTTGTTGATTGGCTATTTATAAACTGTCTCAAAAATTACATTATTGTTGCTCCAATAATTACTAGTAGCATTATTAAACCTTCTAATTCATTATTGCCTCAAGGTTACCTCATTGTTAGCAACTTTTAACCTATTATTTTCACAGCTCCTACATTATTAAATTATGTAATACATTCACTTAACATTATTACACATGTATACAATAATGTAAACATATACAATGACTGTAATATACACTTTTTATAATTTGTTACATACACGTATTGCTTTAAGGCGGGCTGTTATTGAATTTATATATGTTATATAATTAGACTGAAATCATTTAAGTGTTAAAAATACTGCGATAGTCATTTGGGAAAAAGTATAAGTATTCGACAATTCAAACAAATAACAAGGAATATCTCGGAAATGGTTCACTCGACCAAAAAAAAAGGTACATGACAGAGAACTTTTGGGGACATTCCCAGGAAATTCAAGATATACATTTAATTTGCCATGAAAGTATTTTAAACATATGGTATTTTAACCTAAATCGTTAGAGCCATTTTCGTGAAAATAAAAAAATTCGGAAAATGTTCCATGTAAAGCGAAATCTGGAGTAGGGGGATTTTCTTGAAAATCTACGTGTCGCATCCTTGAAAGATACTTAGTTTAAGTGCCAAGTTTGGTATTTATCCAACTTTTCGTTTTTGAGTTATCCTCTTCTCGGTATAGAATTTTTGGGTGAAATACAATACTTCCCCTACTTACTATACCTAGTAGTGAATCTAATACTTCAGATTGTTTCATTAAGAATGACGTGGGTAATGTGAACTTAATGTTTTGGCGTTCCGTTTATACTCTTGCAAAAGCCTGTAATGTGTTAATTATTATCGGTAAGTGAGCTGTGTGCTTTTGTTACTGAATGTAGAAGTTTCGATATAATTAGTTTGCTTATGGAGCCATGCATTAATATAAGAGAAACAGCGATAATAAGGGTCAGAAAGTTATAATAAGGAATGTAATTAACTAGTCTGTTTCATTAAACCCGCCCTAAAAGCTTTAAAGGTGACATATCAAAATAAATGTAATATCGAATGGTAGGTTATTTATATCGTCTCGCAAAGCGGTTTGCTTTCCCTACATCCTATCTAGTAATTAGCGGAAGTTTTATATTGAAACCAAAAATTCTACAACGAGATTTCACCGGAAATACAGGTTTTGAGACCCCTTGAATCCAAAAAAAAGCATTTTGGAAACATGTCCGTGTGTGTACCTGTGAACAGTATAACTCAGAAACGAACAGTCGGGTAAACACCAATCTTGGTATTTAGGTTCAGTATCTTCCAGAGATGCGACACGAAGGTTTTCAAGAAAATCCCCCCATTCCAGATTACCCTTTACATGGAGCATTTTTCGAAAATTTTAATTTTCTCAAAAATGGCTCTAACAATTTTGATTAAAATATCATATGTTTAAGATATTTTCATGACAAATGAAATGTATATCTCGAATTTTCTAGGAATGTCTCCAAAAATATTCTTCATTGTGAAGGACTTTTGCATAACTGGTAAACCTTAAGAGATAGACGAAAGTTTACTACACAAAAAATGTAGATCGCGTTAAAATACACAATTTATGTCATACATTTTTTTTGGGTGAACCATTTTCGAGATATTGCTTGTTATTCCCTTAATTTTTCCAATACTTATACTTTTTCTCAAATTCGTTATTCATGGTTTTTTTATGTCCTGTACATGCACAGAATACTCCACATAACAACCAGCTCTTAAAATATTTGACTATCGCTTAAAGCCTACCATATTCCCCTTGCACCTACAAGAAAATTAGCAATAAGATTAACATCTCGATTAACATGAAGCATATGGAGAATAAGCGTTTGTAAAAACAGTTTGTACAAGAGTACAGAAAGTCATTTCCGAAACAACGGTTAATAATGGTTGGAATTGTTCAATTCTTCGCCATTCTTTAAAGTCCTGTCGATTTTCAATTGTTCGTGATGTCATGGAAACAGTATGGAATTTTAAGGCCTGTACATAGCTCCAGTTCTAAAACAATTTGACTATGTTATTCCTTTTGTATCTATAACGAAATGTGTATTATAGCTATTTCCGGAAAGATTTATCTCGATTAAAATGAAGTGGATGGAAAAAAATTTGATGTGTTACTTTTCTACTCTTGTACAAACTATTTTAACAAAAGCTTATTCTCCACATGCTTCATGTAAATCGAGATGTTAATCTTACTCCTAATTTTCTTGTAGATGCAAGAGGAATATGGTAGGCTTTAAGCGATAGTCAAATATTTTAAGAGCTGGTTGCTATGTGGAGTATTCCATTCTCTTTGATTACCAGGACAAAAAAATGAATAACGAATTCCCATTTGAGAAGAATTATTGAAAAATTTAAGGCAATAACAAGTAATATCTCGAAAATGGTTTACTCAACCAAAAAAATGTATATGACCATAAATTGTGTATTTTAACGCGATCTACATTTTTTGTGTAGTAAAAATTTGTCTATCTCTTACGGTTTACCAGTTATGCAAAAGTCGTTCACAATGAAGAATACTTTTGGAGACATTCCCAGAAAATTCCAGATATACATTTTATTTGTCATGAAAATATCTTAAACATATGATAGTTTAATCAAAAAAGTTAGAGCTATTTTTGAGAAAATTAAAATTTTCGAAAAATGTTACGTGTAAAGTGTAGTCTTGGGTGGGGGATTTTCTTGAAAACCTTGGTGTCGCATCTCTGGAAGATACTGAACCTAAATACCAAGTTTGGTGTTTATCCGACTGTTCTTTTCTGAGTTATGCTGTTCACAGACACACACACACACGGACATGTTTCCACAAATACTTTTTTTGGATTCAGGGGGTCTCAAAACATGTATTTCCGGTGAAATCTCGGTATTGAATTTTTGGGTGGAATACAATACTTCCCCTACTTACTATACGTAGTAGAGAAAGTAATAAGCTGGTAAGACTAATTTTTGTAGCGACTAATAACGGCTAGAGGGTAGAGAGGGGCATGTGAATGTAACGCATCGGATTTTTTGCCTATGTTTAATAGTTTTTTTTTTCAAAATAGTCCAAGGAAATGTTTTTCTTTATGAAATGCAGGACGAATTTTATCGGGAAAAGCATGGGATAGTTTTCTATAATAATATGTACCTCTATTAAGTTTATAACTCAACATGGTGAATGGAGAACGCTGGGATAGGATGATAACCGATAAAGTTCGGAGAATTTTGATCTTGCCAGGCATCCTTCAGTTTGCAACACAAGGTATTGGTTTATTCGGTTTCCGATAGGATGGTTGGAATTGTTCAGCTGTACAGACTCTGTCACGGTCCTGTGGTTAATTCAGGTGCCGCCGGAAATGAATTCCACTGGAAACTGTGTGTGTGTGTGTGGCATATGACTCTTAGCATACCCAATTGTCCCTCCTCCGCATTAATGTCGACTAACTTCCAGTTGATTTTCCACTGTTGAAGTGGCATGTGTTTCGTTTCCAGTCTTAGGCAAGTTCGACAGCTTACTGAAACTCCACTCTTCAAAATGCAAACCAATAACATAGAATATCTTGGAAAAGGTTAAAGCCACAACGATTGTATTTGTCATTAATTCTGTGCTTTGATGAGATCTAAATTTTTTATGTGGTAAAATTTTGTCTATCTCTTACTGTTTACCAGTTATACAAGAGTCATTCAGAATGACTTCACGGGCTATTCCCAGAAAATTCAAGATATACTAGACGTATTCCAAAACTAAGGTCCGTTTGCTCATAACAACATCGCTCATGAGACAAGATTTTTATTGACAGTAATATTCGCCTACATATATACTTTACTTTTCCAAATGATCGCCGTTCACATCTATACACTTGCTGTAACGCTGCACCAGCTTCTTTAACTCCTCGGCATAGAAGTCTGCCGCCTGGTACTTGAACCAGTTGGTAACGATCGTCTTGAGTTCATAGTCAGTCCATCCAGCCACCATTTCAAATGCAAGAAGAGGAAATAGTCGTTTGGTGTCAGGTCAGGACTGTACGGAGAGTGGTCAAAGGGTTTCCAGTCGTGCAGGAGGATGATGCCAGACGACAGCTTCTGGCGGCGTCGATTTTGGATCGCACGTCTCAGTTTGGTAAGCGTTACACAGTACACGTCGCTGTAATTGTTGACCCACGGGCCATGAAATCAATCAAAAGGACGCCCTTTTCGTCCCAAAACACGGTAGCCTTTCCTGTACGGCGATTGCTTACACTTTTTTGGTTTGCGTGAACCGGAACGGCGCCACTGCTTTGACTGTTGTTTCGATTCTGCGTTGGTGTATGCTATCCATGTCTCGTCGCCCGTAACAAAAACAAACCATCTGCATCTTGTCTCTAGCGCTCCAAAACTGTCGTGCACTACGAATTCGTTTGGTCTTTGTGCTGAGCGGTGAGCAGTTTTGGCACCCACCTCACACAAAGTTTCCGATATCCAAGCTGTTCAGTGACAATCCTGTAAAGTGAGGTTCAAGCAACATTTGGGAATTCATCAACCAGACCACTAATCGTCAAACGCCGATCACTTCCAAGTTTTTGGTTCACTTGCTCAAAGATGTTGTCGGTCCAAATACTGGGCCTAATGCTCCGCTGTTTATCGTGCACATATGTGCGGCCATTTAGAAATTCTCGACACCAGTGTCGAACCTGTGTGTCACTCATTATGTCCGGTCCATACACGAGGTATAACTCACGATGGATGCCGCAGCTGAATATCCGCTTGCCAGCAAAAATCTAATCACACCGCGCACTTCACAACTGGCGGGATCTATGATTGTCGCGGCCATTACGGTCTGCTCTCACCGACTGGCAAACTCCTACTACGTACACTATCACTGCGGTAGGTTCCTCAGGAGTCGATAGACAGCGCTCCAGGCGTGAACCGTCATTCAGGCCTACCATCCGTCAAATATTATATTTGGAATAATTATCATGCTCCTCTTAAGGAACATCCTTGGGGTCACTGTCTGGAAAGCTTCGCGCACAGCATTTTGCAGATCTTCAGTTCCAGGATACCGCTGCTTCCGCGCCTTCTCCTTGATGCAACCCCAGAGTGCATTATCTGGATTGTTAAATCAGGGCTCCTTGGAGGCCATAGAAGAGTAGTTGAATCATTGTCCGATCCTCGACCGATCCAGCGATCCCCTGCGTTCAGAGCCACTGCGAAATGAGCTGGCGCTCCATTGTGTTGACACCAAACACTGTTTAGGAGTCCCGCATTTTGCAGCTGTGGGATGAGCCAGTCATTAATCCATAACAAAATATGAGCCAAACAGCTGCGTTTGTGTCATTCCGGCCCAGATCCTGACATGAGGTTCGTTCCGCATTTTCTTTTCCCCCAAAATCAAACATTGCAAAAACGAAGCTGCGATAAATCGCACATTCGTCTGTGAACATGACTTTTGCCTTCTGAGCTATTCTTTGTAATTGTTGCAGCATCCGACCATGTCTCTCCAAATCATCATCTAATAATTCATTGAAATGCAATGAACGCCAATACCTCATTTTGAGATCCACTTTGATGTGTTTCCTCATGGTTGATTCCGGTATCTCCAAATCTGAAGCACGTTTCCTGTATGGATTTGACCGGAAATTGTTTGATAGATAGTCTAGTGGATGGTCTTGCACTTCTCGTTGCGTCGCGAACACTGTCCGTGCGAGAGCAAATTATGTGTTTTGTTGTTTACATCACGTGTGTTGAAGCCTTCTTGTGACGTCCTTCTTTGTTTGGTTCGTAGCTCCCTCTGACGTTAGCAATTTGTATTAATTAGTTTCTGAAAGAATTTAAGGTTATGTATATTGTCCTCCGGCTAGCTATCATCTTATCTTGGTAGAACTTGTATCTCTTGCAGGGTGTGAATCGGAAAGGAATCTTTTATCCAGAAATTATACTGACGAAGAAATTGGTTTTATAACTTTTATTGCTGAACACATTCACAAACACTTTTACAAATTAATCTGGATACTCGCCGAACTGAAACTGTTTTTAATAACTTCTTACTTATCACTTTTAACTTGCATACTTCAACTTTGTGTAGAATTAACTTTATAATAATTTAGATTCTCGTAATTCTGCTGCGCGTAACTTGGCGAAATAAATGAACTGAGAGACCGACGTGGAGAGTACTGAGAATTTTGTAGAACTGGGGAGAACGCTCCCTTGAACCTGGCTTATTTATAGGCCTGCCTCAAGATACGCCTAAAGATTATAAATGAACTGCTATTGGCTAATAAAACGCGCCAACATTAGCGTCTATTTTAATATCCAATGAAAACCACTAATACATATTTCTTTTAGGGAACATTCTAGGAGCCTTTACCGAAAAGGCGCGAAACATTACGTAACTTCCTGGTTCCCGGCAATGACAAACAACTCACCCCCTTGCTGCATTATTGCGTTATTGTTGACAGTTTCAGTAAAGCCGTATATTATTATTTACCAATAATAATTACAATTAATAAACCTCTGAAATCAATGTCACATAAAAATACATATTCATATTACTATCATTAATTATATTTAAGTAATTTGTGATACAAATTACCGTATCATCCGTTAAAAATGCCTTCTTTTCTCACGCAAATAACGTTTTCCTTGTCGGCGCTGCTTTCAGAAACCGCGCAACGAAATAATACAGGGCATTTTTAATTGATATGCCATTAGTTTGACGCTCATGAACCCACACAGCGACCACCAAGCGTTCCCCAATTGTATAATCGCCTGTATCAGCCATTCTTTCAATATCTTGGCATCAAGTAATTTGCAAACAGCAACAATCGAAGTCGAATCGAAGTATCTGACAAGAGAATATATGCCAACCTCAGGGAAAATATCTGATGTGTTACACTCACATGACTTTCTCTACTCTTGTACAGACTATTTTTACAAACGCTTATTCTCCATATTCTTCATGTTAATCGAGATGTTAATCTTATTGCTAATTTTCTTGTAGATGCAAGGGGAAATTGATAGGCTTTAAGCTATAGTCAAATATTTTAAGAGCTGGTTGCTATGTGGAGTATTCTATTCTCTTTGTATGTCCAGGACAAAAAAAAATTGAATAACGAATTTCAGAAAAAGTATAAGTATTGGAAAATTTAAGGGAATAACAAGCAATATCTCGAAAATGGTTCACTCAACAACAAAAATGTATATGACATAAATTGTGTATTTTAACGCGATCTACATTTTTTGTGTAGTAAAATTTTATCTGTCTCTTATGGTTTACCAGTTATGCAAAAGTCGTTCACAATGAAGAATACTTTTGGAGACATTCCCAGAAAATTCAAGATATACATTTTATTTGTCATAAAAATATCTTAAGCATATGATATTTTAATCAAAATCATTAGAGCCATTTTTGAGAAAATTAAAAGTTTCGAAAAATGTTCCATGTAAAGGGTAATCTGGGATGGGGGGATTTTCTTGAAAACCTTCGTGTCGTATCTATGGAAGATACTGAACCTAAATACCAAGTTGGTTGTTTATCCGACTGTTCGTTTCTGAGTTATGGTGTTCATAGTCACACAGACACACACACGGACATCTTTCCAAAAATGCTTTTTTTGGATTCAGGGTGTCTCAAAACATATATTTCCTGTGAAATCTCGCTATTGAATTTTTGGGTGAAATACAATACTTCCCCTACTTACTATACGTAGTAGAGAAAGTAAAAAGTTACTCACGCAAGTTTGAATTTAATATAGGGGTATAGGGACTTTGTGCGCTTACTGTATAAAGATTTCGATATAGTACGAACAAAATATTGTACGTAACTGCAGAAAACTGCTTTATCAGGACTCGTTTCGATATTCTGGCCTCAGCTTCGCTTCTGCCGTAAACATATTACTCGTACTGAAAAAGCTCTGTTTCCTTTACAGTGACGTAAATGACGATAAACATATGGTATTTGATTATAATGGCTAAAGTGATTTGTTAGTAAATAAAAAGAACCAAAAACATGTGCATGTAAAGGTAGTTTATTTAATAATTTTTTTGGTTTTAAGTTACACTGTTCACACACATAATACACAAAGGCCGTTTTACCTTTTCTACTACGTATAGGAAGTAGGGGAAGTATTGCATACCACGCAAAAACTCGACATCGTGATTTTACCGAAAATACAAGTTTTGAAGTGCCCTGAATCCAAAGAAAGCATTTTTGGAATAATGTCCGTTTGTATGTCTGTCTGTGAACAGCATAATTCAAAAACTCAAACTTGGTATTTGAGTTTAGTACCTTCTAGGATGGGACACGAAGATTTTCAAGAAAGTCTCCCCACCCCAGACTACCCTTTTCGAAAATTTTGATTAAAGTATCATATGTTTAAGATATTTTCATGGCAAATGAAATGTATATCTTGAATTTTCTGGGAATGTCTCCAAAAGTATTCTTTATTGTGAACGACTTTTGCATAACTGGTAAACCATAAGAGATATAAGACAAAATTTTACTACACAAAAAATGTAGATCGCGTTAACATACACAATTTATGTCATATACATTTTTTTTGTTGAGTGAACCATTTACGAGATATTGCTTGTTATTCCCTTAAATTTTTCAATACTTATTTTCTCAAATGGGAATTCGTTATTCATTTTTTTGTCTTGGATATGCAAAGAGTTATAATCTGTGGCAAAGGGAATGGTGCTGCACCTAGCAACCAGCTATTAAGAGATATGTATGTGCTTAAAGGCTACTGTTTTTCTATATTGCCCTTGTAAATATATTTTCCCCTACATCTACAAGAAAATTAGCAATAAGATAGAGTCTGCAAATGTTTATCTCGATTAACATGAACTAGATGGAGAATAAGCTTTTGTAAAAATACTTTGTACAAGAGTAGAGAAAGTCATGTGAGTGTAACACATCAGATTTTTTTTGTCCTGGTAATGCAAAAAGAATGGAATACTTCACATAGCAACCAGCTCTTAAAAGACTTGACTATCGCTTAAAGCCTATTAATTCCCCTTGCACCTACAAGAAAATTAGCACTAAGATTGATATCTCGATTAACATGAAGCATATGGAGAATAAGCGTTTGTAAAAATAGTTTGTACAAGAGTAGAGAAAGTCAGGTGACTGGAATACATAAGATTCTTTTTGTTTTCTATACCACGTACTTAGTAATTAGAGAAGGCATTTAATTCCATAAAAAAGTTCGATACCGAGATTTTAGCGGAAATACATGCTTTGAGCATTTTTAGAAAAAGGTCCGCACGCGCACGTTTGCGTCTGTGAACAGCATAACTCAGAAACGAAAAATCTATTAAATACCAAACTTGGCGCCAACGATTTTGATTAAAATACCCTATATTAAACATATTTACATGAAAAATATAATGTATATCTTTTATTTTCAGGGAATAGCCTGTGAAGTCCTCTTCATTCGGAAGGAATTTTGTATAATGTTGTATAACTGGTAAATGTTAAGCGATAGACGAAAACGTATCATACAAGAAATGTAAATCTCTTTTAAACACACAATTTATTTCAAGTAGTTTTTTTTGTAGCAACAGCCATTTCGGAGATATCCGTTAGTAATGGTTAAAATTGTTCAATACTTTGGCGTTCTTTTCGAGTGCTGTATGTTTTCAGTTGTTTCTCGGGATGTCATTTATCTCGATTAAAATTAAGCCGATATGAAAATAAAATTTCATAAGAATGGTTTGTATACCCCTAATAAATTATAAGAGAGATAGAGAAAATCATGTGAATGTACGTTTCTAAAACGTATCTTTTTTGGTTCGGTGGTTCAAAATCTCGGTATCGATTTTTTTTGGTCTTTTTGTTCATTTACTGTGCCCTTAATTTTGAAATAAACAAGTAGCTTTTATGGTTCCTGCACTTTCACGGTGATTTGGTATTCACGGAGCAGTTCCTTAGCACTGTTTTTGGGTTATAAGGTGAAAATGAATTGCTGTATCACTGGTTGAATATTTAATAGGGGGAACTAGTGTCACAGCTGGTCTGAATCGACTTGTGGCTACAGCTGTTGGTCCGGACGTTTTCCACAGGCCAATATGTTTACTCACCGGCTGCTGCTGCTGCTTCTGTCAACATTGTTACGTCATACCCAGCAAATTTATAGAGAAACACGCGTGTCCGTTCAATAGCTTGCAATCCCCGAGCTACTTTCTATAGAAACGTGGTGGAAAGGTGCATTAGTAGCTGCTGTAAAATACAATACCACCGGTTTAATCGTTTTAAAAGCCGTCCCTTTATCAGAAAAATGTTTATCTGTGTCTCAAACATGAAAAATCAGTTATACAGGATGATTTATGAAGAACTGGCTCATTTCTTTCTTTAATTATTCTGTTCAAAATTCACCCAATGCTCCAATTTTAGCACCGAATTAAGCAGAATGTTCTGGAGTTTCGATTGCCTGTCACTAGATGCGCAGATGTTCATGTTGGTTTTATTTTCGGCAACTGTTTTTGAGATTTTGTTCTGATCAACGTGAAAATGGAGTACACATTAAATGAACGACTCCTCCTTGTAAAGCAATACTGGATTACGAATTCAATTACAGCAACTCAAAGGGCATACCAGAGAGAATTTGATGCTCAGAATCCTCCCCAAAGAAACACAATACTGGGACTGGTAAACAAATTGAAAACAACTGGATCTCTGGTGAGTGGAAGAGGCAAAACTCGTTCATCTAGACTCCCCACGGTTGTTGTTGACGTAAGAGCACGACTGGATCAGTCACCCAAAAAAATCATTAAGACGTTTGTCGCAGGAGACAGGGTACAGCTACTCAACGTGTCAGAGAGCTGTGAAAAGTGCAGGCCTAAAGCCATATAGGATTACGGTTGTCCATCAGTTACAGGAACCAGATAAGGATAGACGACTGAATTATTGTCGTTGGTTTCAGGCGTTCATTGTGCAAAATCCTGCCATATTGTTCATCGCATGGTTCACAGATGAAGCTTGGTTCCATTTATCCATCTATACACCTTTACACCCGGTTAAAATCGGAGTTTGGTGTGCAATATCCGCACAGAGAATTGTGGGACCAATTTTGTTTTAAACAATGTGAACACTGCAGAGTACCGACGGATTTTGATGTAGTTTGCTGAGCAACTAGACGATGTAGAGCTGAGTCAAGGGTATTTTCAGTAGGACGGCGCTAAATGCCATACATCAAATGAATCCATGGCAGTAATTGCAAGTTTCTTTGACGACCGGATAATTTCCAAGAACCTGTGGCCACCGAGATCTCCGGATTTGACATCGCCGGACTTCTTTCTATGGGGTTACTTAAAAGACTTAAAAGATACGTCCCCAGACATTGGACGATCTGAAACACAACATTACACAGGAGATTCAGGCTATTGACAACAGAGTCCTCCAACGAGTGGCCAGTAACATGGAACGACGTGTTGAGTTGTGCCTTATGTAGAATGGAGTACATTTTCAACATTTGCTATAGAGGTAAATAATCTCCCAACATTCCTCTGCATTTCAGGTATAATAAATGGTTGCTAGCATAACTCGTTTTGAAACAAAGAAATGAATGTGTCACTTCTTCATAAATCAGCCTGTATATCCAACTTGGTATTTATATTCAGTATCTTCTAAAGGTTGTGGATTCGTAGAGCTTCAAAATGTGTATTTCCGGCGAAATCTCGACATGCTATAGATTATTTTGTTTCCTCTTAGGTGTTCTAGAGCTCTGAAAGAGATCATGAATACTGCAGGTTAAATTTCACCGGCCAGTAGCCAAAAGCGAGGATGACAACACCCAGTGAAGAGGTAAACGCTAGTAAACGCGACAAACATACCAAGTCCTTTGTGCTAGCCCATCGCACATAAACGTTCGGAACAATGTGACAGCAAACAGTAGCTGAAATGGAACTCTGCCCCGGGGATAGAAAAAAAACCGGATCACTGTCACCAAATGCGTTTGTAGAATGGGATTTTAATTAAATCTGATTGTGACACTTTTTAGCTATTCTTTTAGGGGGAGAACCAAGCGATTTACCAGCAGTTTTTTTTTCTCCAAAATATACGGATTTCATTTAAATACCACTTTATCCATTACATCACTACATTGCGATTTAGGATTATTTTGTAAAGCACTAGTTCTGTTAATAATGACACTTCCAGCGTATGGGCATAAACAATTTGGCGTGTTACTTTCACACGACCTTCTCTACTCACCTTTTTAGAAACTGCTCTTACAAAAATCTTATTTTTCTATCTACTTGAAGTTAAACGAAATAACGTCTACATAAGCAGCTACATTACATATTTCGTTATAGATACAAAGAAAACAGCGACAGTCAAATGTTTAACAACTGAACGCTATATGCTGGCCTTAAAATTCCATACTGTTTCCATGACATCGCGAGAAACAACTGAATGTTAACACGACTTTAAAAGAATGGCTAAGTATTGAACAATTCGAACCGTTAATAACGGATATCTCAGAAATGGCTTATGCCACAAAATAACACATTTGAAATAAATTTTGTGTTTTAAAGAGATCTACATTTTTTGTGCAGTACGTTCTTGTCTATCACGTAACGTTTACCAATTATACAAGATTATACAACATTTCTTCCAAACGAGCAGGACTTCAAAGCCTATTCCCAGAATGTTTAAAGTATGCATTTTATTTGCTATGTAGATATCTTAAATATATGACATTTTAATCAAAATCGTTAGACATATTTTGGAAAATTAAAATATTCGAAAAATCTTCCATGTAAATGGTAGTTGGATTGGGGGATTTTGTTAAAAATCTTCGTGTTGCATACTTGGAACATACTGAAACTAATTAATAATTGAGTTTTATTTCTGGACGCTAAGGATTTTTACGCCCGAAAACATCCATCGCCCTCCGCCGGGTTTGAACCCGCGACCATGGGAACTAGGGGCTAGCATGGTACCACTACACCACGGAGGGTGACATTCTATATTGGGCGTGAAATACTGAACCTAAATACCAATTTGGTACTTATCCGCTGTTTTTTGTTTTTGAGTTAATATTGTTCACAGGCACACGGGTCTTTTTCTAAAAATGCTTTTGTTTTATTCAGTGGGCCTCAAAACATATATTTTGAGGCAGTATTTTTAACACTTAAAGATTTTAATCAAATTATATAAATATAAATTTGAATAATAGCACGCCTTAAACAATTTGTGTATGTAACAATATCTAAAAAGTGTATATTACAGTCATTGCATATGTTTATATTATTGTATCCATGTGTAATAATGTTATGTGAATGTATTACGTAATTTAACAATGTAGGAGCTGTGAGAATAATAGGTTAAAAGTTGCTAACAATGAGGTAACCTTGAGGCAATAATGAGTAACGAAGTTCAAATGCCACTAGTCATTATTAGAGCAGCAATAATGTAAATTTTGAGACAGTTTAAAAATAGCCAATCAAGAACCAGAAAAAGCTTTAGTTAAATGAAGGTATTCTATTGGAGTAGGATTAGCCAATCAGAGACTTGAAATACAGAAATTTACAAGTTTAGACGGTTGAAATCAATTCAGTTGCCTCCAAACAGTGCTCATAACCAGAAATGTTGCCTGCAGACAGTGATTGTAACCGGATGCGTGATGCGTCCTCGAGAGATTTTATACGTATTTTGAGTGAGACGAAAATAGTATACGTATTAAAAAGTGCAAGTATTAAATAAAAGAATCTCACAGCTCTCGATATCAGTGAAGTGCTATTTGATTTGTGTCAAGGGTTAATAAAAAGGTGTGAATTAAAACTTAAAATCTGTGTAAGCTTACATTCTTAGTCGTACCAAAACCCTGCCAAGAGAAACGTGTCTCTAACAAATACTGACGCATCCGAGGCAAACATAAATATATAATATTTAACGAAACAGCCAAATTACAAAGCTAATATTTTTAAACTTGGGGCGAAGGCTACCGGAAACCGGGTGCTATACGTGCGGTTGCAACTACTACAAGTTCGGCTCCCCAGCAGTTGAAATATAATACAACTCCTTCAATACATCTTCAAATCGGCTTTTCATACATAGGTGCAAATTACTGAAGCAAACATAATTTCTTCAAGTTCCAGTGAAAATCTCGACATCGAATATTTGGGTGGAATACAGTACTTCCCCTGCTTGCTATACGTAATACAGAATCACGTGATATAATGTGACAATCGCATTACTTTCTCTGTCCATTCTTCAACAGACCGTTCTTATAAAAGCGTAGGTATTCTTAAATCTAATGCCTGTTCATCAAGAGAAACAATTGCAGAAATTGTTTTATTACGTATTTCTTTGGAAAATGGAATGTGGGAATACTCTAGACTTAAGTGATATAAATCTTTTAAGAGCTTGTCACTGGGTAAAGGCTTTGAAATTAGTACTTTATCTTTGCATGGGCAAAAGAAAAATGTCATGTGTTGCACTCATATGACTTTCTCTACTCTTGTACAAACTATTTTTACAAACGCTTACTCTCCATCTACTTCATGTTAATCGAGATAAAGATTTGCAGAAACTATCTCATTGCTAATTTTCTTGTAGATGCAAGGGGAATATGGTAGGCTTTAAGCGATAGTCAAATCTTTTAAGCGCTGGTTGCTATGTGGAGTATTCTATTCTCTTTGTATGTCAAGGACATAAAAAAACGAATAACGAATTCCCATTTGAGAAAAAGTACAAGTATTGGAAGATTCAAACAAATAACAAGGAATTTCTCGGAAGTAGCTCTCTCGACAAAAAAATGTATCTGACATAAATTGTGTGTTTTAACGAGATCTACATTTTTTGTGTAGTAAAATTCTATTTATTTCTTACGGTTTACCAGTTATAGGAAAGTCATTCAGAATGAAGAGAACCTTTTGGGACATTCCCAGAAAATCCGAGGCAGTATTTTTAACACTTAAATGATTTCAGCCAAATTATATAATATATAAATTCAATAACAGCCCGCCTTAAAGCAATATGTGTATGTAACATATAAAAAGTGTATATTAGTCATTGTAAATGTTTATATTATTGTATACATATGTAATAATGTTATATGAATGTATTACGTAATTTAATAATGTAGGAGCTGTGAGAATAATAGGTTAAAATTTGTTAACAATGAGGTAGCCTTGAGACAATAATGAATTTGAAAGTTCAATAATACTACTAGTCATTCTTAGAGCAACAATAATGCAATTTTTATGACAGTTTATAAAATAGTCAATCAACAACCAGAAAAAGCTTTAAATAAAAGTATTCTACTGGATTAGATATAACCAATCAGATACTTGAAATACAGAAATTTACAAATTTAGGCGGTTGAAATCAAACTAGTTGCTTGTAGACAGCGCTCATAACTGGACGCGTTGGTTGTAGACAGTGTTCCTAATCGGACGCGAGATACGTCCTCGAGAAATTTAATACGTATTCGTGTGAGACGAAAATAGTTTTACGTGTCAAAATGTGCAATTAATTGATTAATAATAGATTCTTAAAGCTCTCTATATCAGTGAATTGTTATTTATGTTGTATCAAGAATTAATAAAATGGAGTGAATTAGAAATTATAATCTGTGTAAGGCTACATTCTTCAGCCGCACTACGCCCTACTAAGATATCCATGTCTCTAACAATAATACTGACGCAGCCGAGGCAAACATAAATATATAATATTTAAAGAAACAGTCAAATTACAAAGTTAATATTTTTAAACATTTGAGGCAAAGGCCACCGGAAAGTACATTTGGGGCGAAGGCTACCGGAAACCGGGTACTATACGTGCGGTTACAACGAACTTCAAGTTCGTCTCCCAAAATATAACACAATTCCTTCAATACAATCTACTTCAAATTGGTTCCCGAAACGTGGGGCAAATGACGTAAAAATAAAAATCACAACGTAAAAACCATAAACTTCAAATTCTAGATATACATTTTATCTGCCATGAAAATATCCTAAAAATATACTTTAATCAAAGTCGTTACAGTCATTTTTGAGAAAATAAAAAATTCAAATGTTCAATATAAAGGGTAGTCTGGGATTGGGTGATTTTCTTGACAATATTCGTGTCGCATCCTTAGAAGATATGAAATTCAAATACCAAGTTTGGTATTTATCAGACTTTTCCTATTTGGGCTATTATGTTCAGAGACACACATACACACGGATGTTTTTTTCTAAAAATGCCTTAATTGTATTCAGGGGACCTCAAAACATGTATTTCCGGTGAAACCTCGTATCTAATTTTTGGGCGGAATGCAATGCTTCCACTACTTACTATACGTAGTAGAGAAAGTAAAAAATGAATAACGAATTATCATTTGAGAAAAAGTATAAGTATTGGAAAATTCAAACAAATAACAAGAATATCTCGGAAATGGTTAATCGACAAAGAGGTATATGACATAAATTGTGTGTTTTAACGAGATCTACATTTTTTGTGTAGTACAATTTTGGGTATCTCTTATGGTTTACCGTTATACGAAAGTCATTCAGAATGAAGTCGACTTTTGGGACATTCCAGGAAATTTAAGATATACACTTCATTTGCCATGAAAATACTTAAAGATGTAATATTTTAATCAAAATCGTTTCAGCTATTTTTGAGAAAATAAAAAATATTTACTTTCTCTACTACGTATAGTAAGTAGGGGAAGTATTGTACTCCACCCAAAAATTAGATACCGAGATTTAACGGAAATACATGTTTTGAGACCCCCTGAATCCAAAAAATCTGATGTGTTACACTCACATGACTTTCTCTACTCTTGTACAATCTATTTTTACAAACGCCTATTCTCCATATGCTTCATATTAATCGAGATATCGAGATGTCAATCTTATTTGTAATTTTCTTGTAGATGCAAGGGGAATATGGTAGGTTTTAAGCGATAGTCAAATATTTTAACGCTGGTTGCTATGTGGCGCATTCCATTCTCTTTGCATGTCCAGGACATAAAAGAATGAATAACGAATTGGAGAAAAACTATAAGTATTGGAAAATTTAAGGGAATAACAAGCAATATCTCGCAAACGGTTCACTCAACAAAAGAAATGTATATGACATAAATTGTGTATTTTAACGCGATCTACATTTTTTGTGTAGTAAAATTTTGTCTATCTCTTATGGTTTACCAGTTATGAAAAAGTCGTTCATAATAAAGAATACTTTTGGAGACATTCCCAGAAAATTCGAGATATACATTTTAATTATCATGACAATATCTTAAACATATGATATTTTAATCAAAATCGTTACAGCCGTTTTTGAGAAAATTAAAATTTTCGAAAAATGTTCCATGTAAAGGGTAGTCTGGGGTGGGGGGATTTTCTTGAAAACCTTCGTGTCGCATCTCTGGAAGATACTGAACCTAAATACCAAGTTTGGTGTTTATCCGACTCTTCGTTTTTGAGTTATGCTGTTCACAGACACACAGACAGACACACAGACAGACACACAGACACACAGACACACAGACAGACACACACACGGACATGTTTCCAAAAATGCTTTTTTTGGATTCAGTGAGTCTCAAAACATGTATTTCCGGTGAAATCTCGGTATCGAATTTTTGGGTGGAATGCAATACTTCCCCTACTTACTATACGTAGTAGAGAAAGTAAAAAAGCATTTTGGAACATTGTCCGTGTGTGTGTGTCTGTGAACAGCATAACTCAGAAACGAACAGTCGGATAAACACCAAACTTGGTATTTAGGTTCAGTATCTTCCAGAGATGCGACACGAAGGTTTTCAAGAAAATCCCAGCACCCCAGATTACTCTTTACATGGAACATTTTTCGAAAATTTGAATTTTCTCAAAAATGGTTCTAACGATTTTGATAAAAATATCATACGTTTCAGATATTTTCATGACAAATGAAATGTATATCTCGAATTTTCTGGGAATGTCTCCAAAAGTATTCTACATTGTGAACGACTTTCGCATAACCGGTAAACCGTAAGAGATAGACAAAATTTTACTACACAAAAATGTAGATCGCGTTAAAATACACAATTTATGTCATATACATTTTTTTTGTTGAGTGAACCATTTTCGAGATATTGCTTGTTATTCCCTTAAATTTTCCAATATTTATATTTTTTCTCAAATTCGTTATTCATTTTTTTTGTCCTGGACATGCAAAGAGAATGGACTACTCGACATAGCAACCAGCTCTTAAAGCCTACCACATTCCCCTTGCATCTACAATAAAATTAGCAATAAGATTGACATCTCGATTAACATGAAGTATATGGGGAATAAGCGTTTGTAAAAATAGTTGTAAAAGAGTAGAGAAAGTCATGTGAGTGTAACACATCAGGTAGTCTGGGGTGGGGGAATTTGCTTGAAAATAACAAAATATCTTCCTTGGAAGATAATAAGCTCAAATACCAAAAGTAATAAAAAAGTTAGAGGGTAGAAAAAGTAATATGAATGTAGCACATGAGATTTTTTATCTTCAGCGTCTCCATCTTCGTTCAGGGTTCTTTCTGTTGCTGCCAAGAAGAACTCCAGTTTTTTGCTTGCGGAAGTTTTAAATAACACTCGAAATAGCAGAAGCTAAATGTCTTCTTTCAGCGCGTATCATTTAGCTGTACAGTTTGACCCGTAGGACAGCAGAAAGAGAGGTCAGTGTTTACTGTTTGACGTTTAACATTTGATATGTCTACACTCGAAGAGCTCTTTGTGCAATCGTCAATTCCCAAATGAAAGGGACAAGGCTTGACTCAGTAATTTGCACATTTCGTACCCAGGGCAGCAAATTAGCTTTCTGGGCCCCGGAGGACGGCGAGACGAACCTTCATTGTGTCCCCTTGCCACATGTTGATTAACTGTGGTGCAAACAGTTCTCAACCATCCATCTCATATGTGGACCCAAGTGTATTATTTATACTTACACAGATGCGTTATTCCCGCTCTATTCACTACTCACTCTTCTTATAAAAGCTTATTCTACTTTCACTTTCATTAGACATTTCGTTGTAGCGATAAGAAGAATACAATGATGGCTTTGAAATTCCAAGCACTTTCCATGACCATCAGAAAAAAAAACTTTCTGATGTAATACATTCACATAACCTTCTCTACACTATCTTTTATTAGTGGGTATACAAATTATTCTTACTCAAGTGTTATTTTTCTATCTACTATATTTTAACTCAAATAAACCTTTGCAGAAATAGATACGAGGGCTGATCAATAAAGACCGAGATGGTTTTTCCTGTAACTTCCTTGATAGATTCCTGTCTCTACCATGAATATTTGAAAAGAGCGGGGTTTCATGTATAATGTCCATAGGCGGCAGCACTCTCGTATCTGTAGGTTGGTAGTAATGCTGTCTATTTTTTTACTCTACTTGAATTTCGCATACCACTAAATGGAGTTGATAAGAGGAGCAATACAGTGCTATAAAATTTTGTTTTCGTTTAAATCATACAGCCTTGAAACTTTCGAAAAGCTGAAGCAAGTATACGGTGAAGATGCACTACCTCGTGCAACAATGTTTAGGTGGTTCAAGGATTTCAAAGAAGGCCGAGACCTCTTTGCTAAACAAGGTAGGCCTGGTGTTTCGGAATGGAATGATTTACCAGCATGCAGTTCCCCCCTCACACTACTGTTATGTCAGTATTGGCTACACTGAGGAAGCACATTGTAAGGAAACGTTCAGAACTTCATCGGACTGAGTGGCGACTTCATCACGACAACGCGCGGCCTCACGTCACAAATCAAGTCCACGAATTTTTGGCTAAATTCAACATTACCTGTGCGCCGCATCCGCCTTAAAGCCCCGATCTTGCCCTGTGATTTCTTTTTATTCTCATCACTAAAGGCAAAGCTCCGGGGCATTCGGTTTCAGAGCACTGAAGCAGTGCTGAAGAAAAGTGAGGCGATTCTCAAAGACCTGACAAAGAATGGCCTGCACCATGTGTTCGAGGACTGGCAAAGACGCTATAAAAAGTGCATTCAAGTAGGAGGGGACTACTTTGAAAAAAATCATGTGAACATTGAAATGGAGTAATAAATAACTGTGACAAAAAACACCAGTCTTTATTGATCAGCCCCTGTATAGTACACATTTTGTTATAGATACAAAGGTAACAGCGACAGTCAAATGTTTTAACAACTGGACGCTATATGCTGGCCTTAAAATTCCATACCGTTTCCATGACATCGCGAGAAACAACTGAATGTTGAAAGTGCCTTAAGAGAATGACCAAGAAATGAACAATTCGAAACTTTAATAAGGAATATCTTAGAAACGGTTAATACCTACCACAAAAACTTATTTTGTGTAGTACGTTTTTGACTGTCGCTTAACGTTTACCAGTGTACAAGTTTATGCAAACTTTTTTCCAAATAGTCATCAACTATTCCCAAAAAATTCATAGTATACATTTTATTTGTCATTTAAATATCTCTCATACATGGTATTTTAATCACAACCGTTAGAGCCATATTTTAGAAAATAAAAAATTTCGAAAAACTTTCCATGTAAAGGGTAGCCTGGGATGGAGACATTTTCTTTAAAATATTTGTGTCGCATCTTTGGAAGGTACTGAACTTAAATACCGAGTTCGGTGTTGGTCCGACTCTGAGTTTTTGAGTTATGGTGTTCACAGCCACATACACAGACCTTTTTACTTTCTCTACTACCTATAGTTAGTAGGGGAAGTATTGTATTCCACCCAAAAATTCGATACCGAGATTTCATCGGAAATACATGTTTTGAGACCCCCTGAATCCAAAAAAAGCATTTTTGGAAACGTACGTGTGTGTGTCTGTCTGTGAACAGCATAACTCAGAAACGAACAGTCGGATAAACACGAAACTTGGTATTTAGGTTCAGTATCTTCCAGAGACGAGACAAGAAGGTTTTCAAGAAACTCCCCCCACCCCAGATTACCCTTTACATGGAACATTTTTCGAAAATTTTAATTTTCTCAAAAACGGCTCTAACGATTTTGATTAAAATATCATATGTTTAAGATAATTTAATGGCAAATAAAATGTATATCTCGAATTTTCTGGGAATGTCTCCAAAAGTATTCTTCATTGTGAACGACGTTTGCATAACTGGTAAACCATAAAAGATAGGCAAAATATTACTACACAAAAAATGTAGATTGCGTTAAAATACACAATTTATGTCATATAATTTTTTGTTGTTGAGTGAACCATTTTCGAGATATTGCTTGTTATTCCCTTAAATTTTTCAATACTTATTTTCTCAAATGGGAATTCGTTATTCATTTTTTTGTCTTGGATATGCAAAGAGTATTAATCTGTGGCAAAGAAAATGGTGCTGCACCTAGCAACCAGCTATTAAGAGATATGTATGTGCTTAAAGGTTACTGTATTTCTATATTGCCGTTGCAAATACAAAACAAGGGGAACATAGTAGGCCTTAAGCGATAATCAAATATGTTCAGAACTGGTCGATATGTGTAAAATGTATTTCTCTTTGAAAGTCAAAAGATCGTTTCTGCAAATGTTTATCTCGATTAATATGAAATAGATGGAGAATCAGAGTTTGTAAAAATAGTTTGTACAAGGGTAGAGAAAGTCATGTGAGTGTAACACATCAGAATTTTTTTATTCAGGTGGCCTCAAAATATGTGTTCCCGGTAAAATTTCAGTATCGAATTTTTGTGCGAAATACAATACTTTCCCTACTTCCCATATGCAGTTAGAGTAAAAATATCTGATGTGGTACATTCACACTACTTTCTCTGCCCTGTATCGTTTATTTCCAGGTATACAAACTAGTGTTACTAAAGCTTATATATCTGTCTACAACATTTTTATCCAAATAAACATTTACAGAAATAGCTACATTACATATTTCGTTATAGATACAAAGAGAACAGCGATAGTCAAATGTTTAACAACTGAACGCTATATGCTGGCCTTAAAATTCCATACCGTTTCCATGACATCGCGAGAAACAACTGAATGTTCAATGTGCTTTAAAGAACGACCAAGTAATGAACAATTGGAAGCTTTAATAAGGGATATTTCAGAAACGGCTAATACTACAAAAAAACTTATTTGTTGTAGTATGTTTTGGACCGTCGTTTAACGTTTACTATTTATACAAAATATATATTTTTTTTGGCATTAAATAGCTTTCTTACATGGTATTTCAATTAAAACCGTTAGTTATTTTTTTATAAAATAAATACTTTCTAAAACTTTTCCATGTAAAGGGTATTTGGGGTGGGGGAATTTTCTTGAAAAGCTTTGTGTTTTGTAGTTATGCGATGTTTATTTTCGAGTAATGCTGTTTACAGACAGACAAATTTTGGAATCAGGGTGCCTTAAAACAAGTATTTTCGCAGAAATCTCGGTATCGAATTTTTGAGTGGAATGTGGTACCTTCTCTAGTTGCTATGTACGTGGTAAAGAAAGCAAAAAGGGATAGTTTAGAGAAGTGGAACGGTTGTTAAATGCTGGTCCAATAAGGTTAGGTTGAAGAAAGTGCTTAGCTACGACCCTTAAGATAAATCGCTCTCCGATCTGGTACTGCGCTCAGAAGCACACAATGGTGGAAATGGTTGTAGCATTTAAATGAGCAACGCTGTGAGGTGGTGGGGGGTGGGAAAGGTGTTTCTGCATGTAGCGCTAGCGAAACACATGTTTTGGTTTTTATGGAGGGGTGCCACAGCAGCGCCTCTCGAGCGAGTTGTAATTTGAACATTCGGGTGCTGTTCTGAATTGTAAAGAAGCTCGCATTTCTACAATGACGCTCACACGCCTAGCTTGCCTCAGGACAATTTTGCCCATGGTTCGCAAAGCTAGCTTCCATTCGCTCATCCCAACAATACAAGTGCAACAGGGAGGTTTTTTCTTATACCGAGATTTTACTCCAAATACAGTTCTGACACTTGTCGCAGTTCCAATGGCTTGTGTATCTTATTTGTTGGGCGCTTACTGTTTAATTATATTTTTTAATTTGGGTTCTTTGTCCTCCGGCTAGCTATTACAACTCAGTCGACCACGTGTCTCTAAGCAGGGTGTGTAAACGGAAAGGAGTCGTTGCTAAAAGATAACACTAATAAAAAAATCTGAATCTATACTTTTCTTGCCATCACACTTAATTAATAATTGACATATTTAATCTTTATACACGCCTGACTGAAACAGTAGTTTTATTTGCCGCGCACCAATTACTTCGCGTACTTCACATTTTTGTAACTAACTGTGCGACGTGCACCTCGTGAGAGATTCTTCATAACTGTGCGACACTTGCTTACGACTCGAGAATATATACTCCTTCACCTCGAATTGCCTAAACATTATAATAGAGCTCCTATTGGTTACCCACTTTAGCGTGTGTTTTGGTCAGCCAATCCTACTACTAACATACATGCTCTAGGGAAAATATTCCTTCCATTTCTAAAAAAAGGCACGCTACCCTGACGTCATTTGTTTATCTCTTCTTAGTGATAAACAACTCACCCCCTCGGTTTATTGTTACCCACTCTATTGTTAATTTCAGTTAGGCCGTGTGAACTTATTTCCTAACAATACTTATGGCTAACAAACATCTAAAATCATGTACATACAATAATATTAATTTACACTACAATCACTCTGGCATTCACATTATGTTATGATATAAAATATTGCCTCACACTCCCTTCTCTGCTCTTGTACGAACTATTTTTACAAACACTTATTCTCCATTCACTTCATCTTATTACTAATTTTCTTGTAGGTGCAAGGGGAATATGGTAGGCTTTAAGCGACAGTCAAATGTTTTAAGAGCTGGTTGCTATGTGGAGCATTCCATTCTCTTTGTATGTCCAGGACATAAAAAAGCGAATAATGAATTCCCATTTGAGAAAAAGTATAAGCATTGGAAAATTCAAACAAATAACAAGGAATGTCTCGGAAATGGTTCACTCGACAAAACAGATAAACGTATATCACATAAATTGTGTGTTTAAACGAGATCTACATTTTTTGTATAGAAACATTTTGTCCATCTCTTACTTTTTATCAGTTATGCAAAAGCAATTCAGGAAGAAGAGGAATTTTGGAGACATTCCCAGAAAATTCATGATATACATTTTATTTTCATCAAAATACCTTAAATGTACAATGGTAGTCTCAGAAGTACCCGACTGACGTATACATAGCGGTTGTTGTTTCAAACAAATGACTATGGTAGAAAGTACACCCTTATAACGCTTAAGTTTGAAGTTTGACCATGCTACGTTGTTTAGTAATTGTCTGGCAGCCATCAATATTGAACGCTCTCAGCGAATTTGTAAACATGGATAAAACTGGCCATCGTTATGTGATACAATACTTTCATTTGAAATGTCTTAGTCCAACTAATATTAAAGCTGAGCGAGATTCTACTCTGGGGGGAGTCTGCTACATCGTTTACAACAGTAAAATATTGGGTGGCAGAGTTTAAGCGAGGCCAAGACGAACATCGCAGTGGTCGACCAAATGAGGTGACCACACCAGAAATTGTGAAGAAAATCCACAAAATGCTATTGGACGACCATTGACTGAAAGTGCGCGAGCTAGCAAATAGCGTAGGCATTTCAAAAAGTGCTGTACATCGCATACTAACTGAAAATTTAGACATGAGAAAACTGTGCGTAAGATGGGTGCCGCCTTTACTCACCATGGAATAAAAGCAGCGTCGTTAGGATGTTTCAGTCGAGTGTTTGGCGATGTTTCGCTGTAATAAAGCCGAGTTTTTGCATCGATTCATAACCATGGATGAAACATGGGTCCATCACTTCACACCTGAGACGAAGGAACAGTCAAAACAGTGGATTGAAAGGGGAGAATCGGCTCCAAAGAAGGCGAAGACAGTTCCATCTGCAGGCAAGGTCATGCCGTCAGTTTTGGGGATGCGCGAGGGATAATTTTCATCGATTATCTTCAAAAAGGAAAAACAATCAATGGCGAGTATTATGCAAACTTATTGCAACGTTTGAATGATTAAATGAAGCAAAAACGGCCGAATTTCGCGAAAAAGAAAGTTCGGTTTCATCAAGACAATGTACCAGTTTACATATTCCATAATCGCCATGCCCAAAATCAATGAATTAAAGTTCGAATTGCTTCCTCATGCACCCTATTCGACAGACTTAGCCCCCTCTGATTATTTTCTGTTTCCAAAGTTGAAGAAATGGCTTGGTGGTAAAAGATTTGCCAACAATGAAGAGGTGGAGTTTGCAGTTGATGGCTATTTTGCAGAACTCGACGGTTCTCACTATACACAGGGTATCGAAGCTATTGGATATCGCTGGGAAAAGTGTATCGAGCTAAAAGGAGAAATAAAGATGTTTTTTCCCAAAATGTTTGTGGTCTCTTTGTTAGGTCGGGTACTTCTGGGACAACCTTTGTATATCTAAAAGTATTAGGCATACTTCGATAGCACCAAGTATGGAGGTCTTATCCCTATTATTATGCATTAAAGACATGTGTTAGTTTAAACAGACAATGCCTAATCGGTTGGTTCCTTACATTCTCCTTTGAGATAGATGAAGATAGAGCACTCTTGGGCAATAACCAGAGTGGCTAGAACGAGGGGAAACGAAAACAGGAGAAAATATTCTGGAGAAGGTTTTGTAATTAATTCAGTGATGGAAACCGGACATAAAGATAGCAAGCAAGTTCTCCGTCTTTCTTATTTTCTGGCTTTTTTCTCTCTAAGCAAGATAACGCGTGTTTACACCATTTCTTGGTGGTGAAGATAGCTCGTAAAATAAACAGTTAAAATGTAAGTCTCTCAGGTGCATTATCCTAAGTGATCTAGAAGGTTCTACTTTCCTGCTTTTAACGTAAAAGGAGAGAAAACAAGCAAGATTCTCTTTGATTGATCAAACACCGCTCTCTCTTGGATGAAACTTCTTTACAGAAATATCTTCTCTAAAGAAAAATGCCTGAATTGCATTGCTCTGTTGATTTTGTTACAACAACGATAAATGGTTCCTCAGAAGCTATGCTGCGTAGTTGAAATATCATGTCAGTAAATTAAATTATACATTAGAGCGCAAAGTTTCCATTGCAGTGTTAATAGTTTATGCGTATATTCCAATTCTCTTCCTTATTTATCATCTGCGTTGCTCCGTGTAATTTTATGGAGCTCGAGCTGGGGGAAAAACGCCTCGCTGCTGCA
The DNA here is from genome assembly GCA_030765065.1 of Deroplatys truncata. NCBI lineage: Eukaryota > Metazoa > Arthropoda > Insecta > Mantodea > Mantidae > Deroplatys > Deroplatys truncata. The sequence goes on along the minus strand of CM060989.1, from coordinate 10,350,699 downwards.
GGACTCCGATATCTTAACATTGCTCGCACTCATATTTCGTTTATTTCTTTTTGTTTTTTACTTTCTGTACCAAAGTCCTCCTGAATCCAAATAAAACACTTATAGAAAAAATCTGATGTGTTACACTCACATGACTTTCTCTACTCTTGTACAAACTATTTTTACAAACGCTTATTCTCCATCTACTTCATGTTAATCGAGATAAATATTTGCAGACTCTATCTTATTGCTAATTTTCTTGTAGATGTAAGGGGAATATATATTTACAAGGGCAATATAGAAATACAGTAGCCTTTAAGCACATACATATCTCTTAATAGCTGGTTGCTAGGTGCAGCACCATTCCCTTTGCCACAGATTAATACTCTTTGCATATTCAAGACAAAAAATGAATAACGAATTCCCATTTGAGAAAATAAGTATTGAAAAATTTAAGGGAATAACAAGCAATATCTCGAAAATGGTTCACTCAACAACAAAAATTATATTACATAAATTGTGTATTTTAACGCGATCTACATTTTTTGTGTAGTATAATTTTGTCTATCTCTTATGGTTTACCAGTTATGCAAAAGTCGTTCACAATGAATACTTTTGGAGACGTTACCACAAAATTCAAGATATACATTTCATTTGTCATGAAAATATCTTAAACCTATGATATTTTAATCAAAATCGTTAGAGCCATTTTTGAGAAAATTAAAAATTTCGAAAACTCTTCCATGTAAAGGGTAATCTGGGGTGGGGGGATGTTCTTGAAAACCTTCGTGTCGCATCTCTGGAAGATACTGAACCTAAATACCAAGTTTGGTGTTTATCCGACTGTTCGTTTCTGAGTTATGCTGTTCACAGACAGACACACAGACACACAAACGGACATGTGTCCAAAAATGCTTTTTTTGGATTCAGGGTGTCTCAAAACATGTATTTCCGGTGAAATCTCGGTATCGAATTTTTGGGTGGAATACAATACTTCCCCTACTTACTGTACGTAGTAGAGAAAGTAAAAATACTCCCCATCCCAAACTACTGTTTACATGGATGATTTTTCGAAATATTGCATTTGCTGAAAAACGACTTAATGATTTTGATTAAAATACCATATATTAAATGACAAATAAAACGTATGTCTTGAATTTTCTGGGAATAGCCTGTGAAGTAAGCAATTTATGTCATACAGTATCATGTATGGCATTAACCATTTCCAATAAATTCTTTGTTATTTTAAATTACTTAAGCTTTTTCCTTTCTCTACCACTTACCTGAAAGGTAGCACTGGTATTGCATTCCACCCAAAAATTCCATATCTAGATTTCACCGTAAATACATGTTTCGAGGCCCCCCTGAACCCTCCAAATTCTTTAAAGAGGTCCATGTGTGTGTGTGCCTGTGTGCAGCATAACTTAAAAATAAAAAATCTGATGTGTTACACTCACATGACTTTCTCTACTCTTGTACAAACTATTTTTACAAATGCTTATTCTCCATATGGTTCATGTTAATCGAGATGTTAATCTTATTGCTAAATTTCTTGTAGTTGGAAGGGGAATATGGTAGGCTTTAAACGATAGTCAAATATTTTAAGAGCTGGTTGCTATGTGGAGCATTCCATTCTCTTTGCATGTCCAGGACATGAAAAAATGAATAACGAATTTGAGAAAAAGTATAAGTATTGGAAAATTTAAGGGAATAACAAGCAATATCTTGAAAATGGTTCACTCAACAAAAGAAATGTATATGACATAAATTGTGTATTTTAACGCGATCTACATTTTTTGTGTAGTAAAATTTTGTCTATCTCTTATGGTTTACCAGTTATGCAAAAGTCGTTAACAATGAAGAATACTTTTGGAAACATTCCCAGAAAATTCCAGATATACATTTCATTTGTCATGACAATATCTGAAACATATGATATGTTAATCAAAATCGTTAGAGCCATTTTTGAGAAGATTAAAATTTTCGAAAAATGTTCCATGTATAGGGTAATCTGGGGTGGGGGATTTTCTTGAAAACCTTCGTGACGCATCTCTGGAAGATACTGAACCTAAATACCATGTTTGGTGTTTATCCGAATCTTCGTTTCTGAGTTATGCTGTTCACAGACACACAGACCTGTTTCCAAAAATGCTTTTTTTGGATTCAGGGGGTCTCAAAACATGTATTTCCGGTGAAATCTCGGTATCGAATTTTAGGGTGGAATACAATACTTCCCCTACTTACTTACTATACGTAGTAGAGAAAGTAAAAATATCGCACAAATACCAAATCTGGTATTTAGGTTCATTATTTTCCAAAGATTCGACATGAAGATTTACCCAGCTCCAAACTACCCTTTACATAGCTACAACATTTTTCGAAATTTTTTATTTTCTAAAAAATGGCTTTAACGATTTTGGTAAATATGCCACATATTAAATATATTTACATGAAAATAAAATTTATATTTTGAATTTTCTGGGAATAGCCTGTGAAGTCCTCATTATTCGGAAGCAATTTTACATAATCTTGTATAAGTGGTAAATGTTAAGCGATAGACGAAAACGTGCTTTACAAAAAATGTGGATGTCTTTACAACACACGATTTACTTCAAATAACTTTTTTTTTGGCATCAGCCATTTCCAAGGTAACCGTTATTAATGGTTCGATTTATTCAATAATTCTGTTATACTTTTAAAGTCCCATCGATTTTCAGTTGTTTGTCGGGATGTCATGGAAACAGTATGGAGTTTTAAGGGTAGCAGTTCTTAAATATTTGACTATCGCTGTTCTCTTTGTATTTGTAATGAAGTGTGACACGCTTTTAAAAATCTGGCTATCACTTTAGCCCACGGTATTCTTCTTACACCTATCACGCAAAGTGCAATGAAAGTTTAACTTAATTAATAAGTAGATAGAAGAACAAGCTTTTTAAATAAAAGTTTTTAGAAAAGTGAGTAGGGAAAATCACGTGAATCCAACACAATTTTTATGGATATGTGTGTATCAGGTTCATACTTCACAGAAGGTTGTTGTCTTAGAGCGTCGCAGTATGTATAGGAGATACTCGCCACAGATTTGCATTCCTGGATTAAAAGCTTCCCTGCATTAACACTTGAGTCCCTCTTATTTCTGTGTGTGAGAGCTCCAGTAAAATAACTAAGGTGAGAAATAATTTTGTATACTAGAAATAATAGTGTTTACCTTCTCGTAGCTTAAGGACCTATTTGTGGCTTTTTTAATGAACACCTTTCTCAAGGTTTATTTTTCCTGTCATAATTTCATTATTTTTATTATTGGCCGTTAATTATTCATATTATTTATGAATGTGATATTAACCTTCGTATTACAATTAAAATTTCGCCCTCTGAGCCTATGTGTTCTTGACAACGTGCTTGAGGAAGTTTGTAATACCACATGCCTTTCCTAACGTCAGCAGTTGCAGTATTTCGAGTAGTATTTTTACTTTCTCTATTACGTATAGTAAGTAGGGGAAGTATTGTATCCCACCCAAAAATTCGATACCGAGATTTCACCGGAAATACATGTTTTGAGACTCCCTGAATCCAAAAAAAAGCATTTTTGGAAACATGTCCGTGTGTGTGTCTGTGTGTCTATCTGTGTGTGTGTGTGTGTGTGTGTCTGTGAACAGCATAACTCAGAAACGAACAGTCGGATAAACACAAAACTTCAGTATCTTCCAGAGATGCGACACGAAGGTTTTCAAGAAAATCCCCCCACCCCAGATTACCCTTTACATGGAAGATTCTTGTACAAATTATTTTTACAAACGCTTATTCTCCATATGCTTCATGTTAATCGAGATATCGAGATGTTAATCTTATTGCTAATATTCTTGTAGATGCAAGGGGAATATGGTAGGTTTTAAGCGATAGTCAAATATTTTAAGAGCTGGTTTCTATGTGGAGTATTCCATTTTCTTTGCATTACCAGGATAAAAAAAATTGAACAACGAATTTCAGAATAAGTATCAGTATTGGAAAATTTAAGGGAATAACAAGCAATATCTCGAAAACGGTTCACTCAACAGCAAAAATGTATATGATATAAATTGTGTATTTCAACGCGATCTACATTTTTTGTGTAGTAAGATTTTGTCTATCCCTTATCGTTTACCAGTTATGCAAAAGTCGTTCACAATGAAGAATACTTATGGAGACATTCCCAGAAACTTCGAGATACACATTTCATTTGTCATGAAAATATCTTAAACATATGATATCTTCATTAAAATCGTTAGAGCCATTTTTGAGAAAATTAAAATTTTCGGAAAATGCTCCATGTAAACGGTAATTTGGGTGGGGGGATTTTGTTGAAAACCTTCGTGTCGCATCTCTGGAAGATACTGAACCTAAATACCAAGTTTGGTGTTTATCCGACTGTTCGTTTCTGAGTTATGCTGTTCACAGACACACACACACGGACATGTTTCCAAAAAGTTTTTTTGGATTCAGGGGGTCTCAAAACATGTATTTCCGGTGAAATCTCGGTATCGGATTTTTGGGTGGAATACAATACTTCCCCTACTTACTGTACGTAGTAGAGAAAGTAAAAAGGGAAGTTGTTTCTGGAATCAGCATAAAACCTTGATTCAAGAACACCAACTTTTAAGAAATCATGTGACAAAAAGTTTGAAAATGCAGACTAGTGTTATCAGTACTGATAGTGCCTATTTTAACTTTTTTAGCGCTTATTGTGTCGAGATCTATTCATAATTCTCGTGATGGTGACAGAATGCTTGTAATGTCGATGTGTAAATTGTTAGAGAACGGGACTAATGCAAATATACTGCGTTATATTAGCATACGGCGGTGTGGCGAAGAATCCGCGTTTAGCGATGAGAGCAAACCGCCATAACGAATTCCGGTACAAACCGATGTGCCCACAAACAAGCCTCAAGTGGTGAGCTCTGCAGTTCGAAACGTTGCTTTTAAAAATGCATGTAAAATTACGGGCATATACGCCAGGAAACGAACACGTGTAAATTTATTTTTAAACACCCGTTCTTCCACTACATGTTTTGGCTGTAGAATGCCAAAAAGGATGTATTATATATACCCCGCGTTATTTATTTAACACCCCCTATCGTCCCTTTTTCTGGAAGATAAATTTGGTGGCGCGCCGTGTGTACACACGCCTGGGTGCAATATTAATTGTAGGTAATGCTGAAGATCTCTGTCATCCCCTTCTGTGTGTCTAGTCAATTCTACAAAATAAAATTACTCTTCTCATCAGCAGAGAGCGCGATGTGTTGCATTCACACGAATTTTTCTACTCACTCTTCTAAAAACTATTCTTACAAAGGCTATTATTCTTTTCAGAGTTTTCATCAGGAAAAAAGTATGTAAAAATTATTTGTCAGATTATTTATTTATTTTACTCTATTTTATTTTACGTCGCTTTAACTCCTTGGTCATATCGCGACGGATCTGTTGGTGGATATATCTTAGAACGATATGTGATGGACAGTTAGCCTTCTAGGTCTCATCCGCGTAACCACCCGCTCAGTCACGTGTCACAGAGACCCTAGCGCATAGCTACCGATTCTTCTGCTTCATGCCGTTCAGATGGCATTAGGGTGCCGTACAGTCCAACCGCCGCCCCACACGAAAAGGCGGGCAATTAGCCTTCTAGGTCTCATCCCTGGAAATGCCATCTTGCTTCGTCACGTGCCCACAGAGACCGCCAGCGCGGGCAGCCGGATCTTCTGCCGTCCAGCCTAACTGCTTGCATGGTCTGTGGATTGAGGCCATAGCATTCACTATTACCACTTATTTTTCATTTTACTATTGTTTTAGACTTAAGGTGGAACTTTGGGTCGTGGTATTAAATATCCAATCCGGTATTTACCTTGGCGACTGAGGAAAACCACGAAAAAACCTCAGACAGATATTGGTCAGCCAACGGGATTTGAACCCGGGACCTCCCGAATGCGGGCCACAGACTCGCAAGATTGTTGACGGTGCTGGCAGGAGGATTTGCCCATTATGCGGGGAACCAGAAGACTGGACGCATATTTTGGCAGCATGCGTGCACACGGAGAGTACTAGTAAAAAGTTATTACCAGAAGTACTTTTGGCTTCCAACAGACGGAGGGCAGCATGTTGTGACTTGATTCTAAACAGTCAAAACTGGCCAAGCTTGGGCACATACTTGATGGAAGTACGTGTACTAAGAGATAAGGTGTTTGTGTAATTTTCTTTAACTGTATATGTGGTGTTTGAGCACTTGTGTGTGTGTGTGTTTTTCAATTTTATATGTATGTATATAATGTGGTGATTATAAACATAGTTGTTTCTGGTCGATTCTACAAGTCACGTATACAGACCAGGATTTTTCTAGAGAGCATGTTTGGTCTTATGACCCATGCAACTGTGTTATGCAATCAGTGTAATACTAAGTACTTAATAAATACCACCACTACTACTACTACTACCCAGCAAGATAGCTCAGCGGTAACGTGTGAAGGTTGTACTTGGGAGGGATCGGGCTGAATTCTCGTCGACCGTCCATTGTGAGTTTTTCGTGGTTTTCTCTGTTCGGTAAACGAATGCTATAGCGATTTCTCATCTACTATGATTTCCTTTCCATCATTTCCACTTGATTCCGTTTCATTCTCATCTTTCTGGAGTGCTTCTAGGTTTCGTGGTGTAAGGCGGTGCCGAGCAGATGGCGCTGATGCTTGCTCAAAGGAAATAGTATTCCCCGCGGAGAGGGATGTTTGTTCGACGGGTCGTTCCTAGACCTCTCTAGGCAGTTCCAGCAGTGGCACGGGTGTTCGGGCCTGCAACTCTTAGGGACTTCCGCGCGATTCTGTGGCCTGCTGTGGTTCCTTCATTTCAGCGCTTCCTCTTGCAGGGTGTAATAGCCAGAATAGATCTATGTAGGTCGCAGTAAGTGAGGATCTAATTTACGATTTACCAGTTATGCAAAAAGTATCATTCTGAATGAAGAGGACTTCACAGGTTACTCCCACAACATTTAAGATATACATTTTATTCATCATACAAATATCTTTAATCTATGGCATTTTGCGAGGCATGTTTTTAAAATACGAGGGCAGTCCCAAAAGTACCCCACCTGTCGTATATATAGCGCTTTTTGTTTGAAACAAATGACTATGGTACAAAGTACCAACCTTATAAAGCTAAAGTTTGAAGTTTGGCGATGGTACGTTGTTTAGTAATTGTTTGGCAGCCATTAATAGTGAACTCTCTCAGCGAATTTTGTAACACGGATAAAACTGGCCATCGTTATGTGATACAATACTTTCATTTGAAAGGTCTTAGTCCAACTAATATTAAAGCTGAGCTAGATTCTACTCTGGGGGAGTCTGCTCCTTCGTTTACAACAGTAAACAGTGGCAGAGTTTAAGCGAGGCCGTAAGAGCTACCAAGACGAACATCGCAGTAGTCGACTAAATGAGGTGACCACGCCAGAAATTGTGAATAAAATCGTAAAATTGTATTGGACGACCGACGACTGAAAGTGCGCGAGCTAGCAGACGTCGTCGGCATTTCAAGAACTGCTGTACATCGCATACTAACTAAAAATTTAGACATGAGAAAGCTGTGCGCAAGATGGGTGCCCCGTTTACTCACAATGGAACAAAAGCAGAGTCGTGGGAATGCTTCAGTCGAGCGTTTGGCGATGTTTCGCTGCAATAAAGCCGAGGTTTTGCGTCGATTCATAACCATGGATGAAACATGGGTCCATCACTTCACAGCTGGTACGAAGGAACAGTCAAAACATGGATTGAAAGGGGAGAATCTGCTCCAAAGAAGGAGAAGACAGTTTCAGCTGCAGGCAAGGCCATGCCGTCAGTTGTTTGGGATGCGCGTGGGATAATTGTAATTGATTATCTTCAAAAAGGAATGGCGAGTATTATGCGAACTTATTGCAACGTTTGAATGATTAAATAAAGCAACAACGGCCGCATTTAGCGAAAAAGAAAGTCGTGTTTCATCAAGACAATGCACCAGTTCAACACATCAACTAACCCCAATGGCCAAAATCAATGGCACTCTATTCGCCAGACTTAGCCCTCTCTGATTATTTTCTGTTTCCAAAGTTGAAGAAATAGCTTGGTGATAAAAGATTTGCCAACAATGAAGAGGTGGAGTGTGCAGTTGATGGGTATTTTGCAGAACTCGACGGTTTTCACTATAAGCAGGGTATTGAAGCTATTGAACATCGCCGGGAATAGTATATGGAGCTGAAAGGAGACTATGTAGAGAAATAAAGATTTTTTTTCTCCAAAAAGTTTGGGTTTCCTTTGTTATGTCGGGTACTTTTAGGTTAGCCCTCGTGTTATACGTAGTAGGGAAAGCAAGCATGAACTAGGTTTGAAAGCTGACATCTGCGACAGATTTCTGTGAACATATAAACGTACTTGTAGATATCCTTTAGTGTAGTATAGGATATTAAATAACTTATGCCAGAGACGTCAAAGGAACATAAAATCATCAAACATTAATGCTTTAAGTGCACTTTCGTAATGTGCGCATTAAATATTTTTCGGCCAGGGTATTCAAAGGGAAAAGCAATGCGAGATACGGTCCTTTCAGTAGGTAATCCCCGGAATGCTAAATCCTAGGACAAACTCGACCGCGGTGCATTCTTTATATGGTTTGTGAGTGCATATTGGATAATGGAGCAGAGGTTTCCGTTATTCCCACATCAGAGCATTAGCGCTTCTGCATCATGTGTGGCTGTCATAATTAAGTTCTCCATTATCTTTCACAGTACCAGGTTTTCTACACACAGAGCAAGTAATAAGCTTTTCTGCTTTTCATTTATTTTCACCTCTGGCAAAATGTAGCAAATGTATATACTTTTTTACTCTATTTTATTTTACGTCGCTTTAGCTCCTTGGTCACATCACGACGGATCTGTTGGTGGATAACTCTTAGAACGGTATGTGTTGGACAGTTAGCCCTCTAGGTCTCATCCCTGTAACCATCTGCTTCATGCCGTGCTGAAGGCATTAGGGTTCCGTCCAGTCCAACCGCCGCCCCCATATAAAGGTGGACAGTTATCCTTCTAGGTCTCATCCCTGTAACTACTTGCTTCATGCCGTGCAGATAGCATTAAGGTGCCGTCCAGTCCAACCGCCGCCCCCCCATATAAAGGTGGACAGTTATCCTTCTAGGTCTCATCCCTGTAACTACTTGTTTCATGCCGTGCAGATAGCATTAGGGTGCCGTCCAGTCCAACCGCCGCCCCCATATAAAGGTGGACAGTTATCCTTCTAGATCTCATCCCTGTAACTACTTGTTTCATGCCGTGCAGATGGCATTAGGGTGCCGTCCAGTCCAACCGCCGCCCTCACACAGAAAGGCGGACAGTTAGCCTTCTAGGTCTCATCCCTGGAACTGTAATCTTGTTTCGTCACGTGCCCACTGAGACCCAGCCGGAGGTTCTGCCGTGCAGATGCCGTTAGGTGCCGTCCAGTCAACTGCTTACATTGTCTGTAGATAGATGGCATAGCATTTACTATTACCACTTATTTTTTCATTTTACTATTGTTTTAGACTTAAGGTGGAACTTTGGATCGTGGTATTTGCCTTGGCGACTGAGGAAAACCAAGAAAAAACCTCAGACAGATTGGTCGGCCCACGGGATTTGAACACGAGACCTCCCGAATGCGGGCCACAGACTTTACCGCTCGGTTAGCAAATATTATAATTTTCAATAGTATTAGGGTGGCTCTAATAATCAGTGAAATAGGTGAAAAAACATAGCATGCATTACTATGGCGACAAAAAAAGCTTCTGATGAGTCACAAGGCTTTCTCTAACCTCTATGCTTTATTAGGGGGTACACAAACTATTCTTACTAAACCTCATTTTTCTATGTACTACATTTTAATCCAAATGAACCTTTGTAGAAACAGCTACATTACACATTTCGTTATAGACACAAAGAGAACAGCGATAGTCAAATGTTTAACAACTGGACGCTATATTGTTACATGCTGGGTAGAGGCCTATAGGTTCACATGAAAATTAAACTAATTTTGAGTACTCAGCACGTACATTGAGGAAACGTATCTCACTTGCCTGCGGAGGACCGAAACGTGGTGTGGAGGTTAAGAGAAAGGCGTGGGTTTTCTACTGTACAAAACCCATAACACAAATATATATATATTCCTTACATATTCCTAGATTTATGTCCCAACCGTTTGGGGTTCCTACATGATTAAATATGAAAGGTAAAGCCAGATATCCACCGTTTCAAAGGCCGGCTTGCACGCGCGATCCGCTTTTCACGAAATACTAAGTAAGACAGATGCTATATCCCCGCCACTCGTGGCTAGCAAAGCTACCAGCCAGGAGTGACGTCATTCCAGTCAACATAAAACGAAAATAACAATATGTCTGGTCTTAAAATTTCATACTCTCTCCATGACATCTCGAGAAACAGCTGAATGCTGTCAGGACTTCAGAAGAATGACTAAGTATTGAGCAATTCGAACCATTAATAACGGATATCTCGGAAATAGCTGATGCTACGAAAAAGTTATTTGAAATAAATTGTGTGTTTTAAAGAGATCTGCATTTTTTGTGTGGTACGCTTTCGTCTATCACTTAAAGTTTAAAGTTATTCAAGGTTATAGAAAATTCCTACCGAAGAAAATTCAAGATATACATTTTATTTGTATGTAAATATCCTTAAAATGTAGTATTTTAATTAAAACCGTTAGAGCTATTTTTTAGAAAATAAAAGATTTCGAAGAATGTTCCATGTAAACGATAGTTTGATTGGGGTGGGCGATTTTCTTGAAAATCTTCTGTCGCATCTTTGGAAGGTACTGAACCTAATACCTACTTTGTAGGGCTCAAGGGCCTGAAAACATATTTCCTGTGAAATCTGGACATAGAAATTTTGGGCGGAATCAATACTTCCCCTACTTACTATAAAGGTAAAGGTAAAGAATGAATCTTTCTCAGTATAAAACCACGATGTGCTATCATTGCACTTGTTATAAATGTCCCTCCTTCTTAAACCCTCAAATCTGTCATTTACGTTACTTAAAGTTGAATATCTATCTCACTACGGTTGAATAAGGTTCCGGATAAATCATTGTTAAGCACATAACGCGGTTCTCCAAAGGCAAGATCATTTATCTGCTGATGAATTGGCGATGAAGGAAGATGAGGAGATTAAGAATAGATAGAATGTGCTTGCATGCCTCTCTCAGAGGTAATTTTACAGAAAATGGAACACCTGGTTAAACACCAATGCCTAGTAGTACATAAAGGGCACCATTCATATTCATACAGGCAATATGAGAACCGTTCTGTGAATTTTCCAAAACTGAAATACAGCACTTGAGAAAAGTTATATTTTTTATCTCCACGTTTTGGCGCCAATTTGAAAAAGATAGTGTCTTTAAGTATTAAATATTTATATGTTTGCCTCGGCTGCGTCAGTATTTATTTTAGAGAAATGGAAGTCTTGGCAGGACGTGATGCGACAAGAATGTAGGCTTACACAGATTTTAAGATTTAATTCACTCCTCTTTATTAATCCTCGACACAAATTAAACAGCACTTCACAGATATCAAGAGCTGTGAGATTCTTTTATTTAATACTTGCACTTTTTAACACGTATAGTATTTTCGTCTCACACGAATACGTAATTAATTTCTCGAGGACACATCTTGCGTCTAGATAGTAATGCTTTCTGCAGGCAACTGAACTGATTTCAACCGCCCAAAGTTGTAAATTTCTGTATTTCAAGCCTCTGATTGGCTAATCCTACTCCAATAGAATACCTGCATTTAACTAAAGCTTCTTCTGGTTGTTGATTGGCTATTTTTTTTTAATACTGTCACTAAAATTACATTATTGCTGATCTAATAGTGACTAGTAGCATTTAAACTTCCTTACTCATTATTGCCTCAAGGTTACCTCATTGTTACCTCATTGTTAGCAACGTTTAACTTATTATTCTCATAGCTCCTACATTATTAAATTACGTAATACATTCACAGAAGATTATTGAACATGTTTACAATAATATAAGCATATGCAATGACAGTAATATAAACTTTTTATATATTGTTACATACAAATATTGGTTTAAGGCGGGCTGTTATTGAATTTATATATTATATAATTTAACTGAAATCATTTAAGTGTTAAAAATACTGCCTCACACTCAAAAGGAGCCATTGTCACATTGTTTCCCATAGGCCCAGGCACAAGAAAAATATTATTAACAAATTAGAATGATTCACTGATTAATTAAATTCCTTGCGTATATCGGTGTTTAAAAAGTATTAAACCACAGAACTTACAAAAAATGTGCAAGTTATCTCTCTTCAGCTTCTCTCTTGGAGGCACTCGTCACTGGTAAACAAAATTCTGATGTGTTACACTCACATGACTTTCTCTACTCTTGTACAACTATTTTTACAAACTCTTAGTCTCCATCCACTTCATTTAATCGAGATAATCATTTGCATAAACTATCTTATTGCTAATTTTCTTGTAGGTGCAAGGGGAACACGAGGGGTACAATTTATATTTTGAGCGTAATAATTAAAACAAATTAATTTCTGATTGAAAACTGCTTATTGTTTTTCAAAATATTCTCCTTTGTGATCAGTACACTTTTGCATCCGTTTGAACCATTTGTCAAAGCACTTATTCCAGCCTTTTTGAGACACCTCCAAAACATAGTTTTTGAAGGCATCAACGCTACTTCTGCCAACGAAAATCGTTGTCCACGCAATTTATTCTTGATGTTCGGGAACAAAAAGAATTCGTTGGCTGCCAAATCAGGACTGTATGGCGGATGACCCATCAATTCGATTTTTTGAGCCTTCAAATACTGTGTTGTTAGACGAGATGTGTGTGCGCTCGCATTGTCTTGATGAAGAACGATCCTACGGTTCTTGTTGGTTTTCCTTACTTCACCGAAGACTTCTGGCAAACAAATGGTTGTGTACCATTCGGTATTGACCGTTTTACGTTCCTCTAAAGGCATTGTTGTCACATGGCCAGTTTTGCTGAAAAAGCAGGCGACCATTTGCTTCGAGTGCGAACAACTTCTGTTGGATTTGCTTCATCTTGAAACACCCATACAGTCGACTGCTGTTTACGTTCTGGCTCATACGCATAGATCCATGATTCGTCACCCGTTACAATCTTATATACGTCTTTTGAGGCACCGCCATTGTATTTCTTGAGAATTTTTGTACACCAATTGACACGAACATCTTTTTGAGATTGCGTCAAATTATGTGGGATCCAACGAGAGCAAACCTCTTTCACGGCTAAATAATTATGCATTATTTTATATATGCTGGTGGAACTAATGCCTAGGGTTGCCTCAATCTCACAATATGTCGCATGACGATCTTTCAGTATTAGTTTTTGCGCAGCATCAATGTTTTCTGGCACAACAACTGATTTTGGACGACCTTCACGAACTTCATCATTGAGCGAACGACGGCCACGATTAAATTAGTTCTACCAGTGTTTCACAGTGGCAAAGGATGGAGCTTCGTCGCCAAATGTGTAAGTTAGTTGATCGATGCACTCTTGTCTTGATAATCCACGTCGAAAATCGTAATAAATCATTGCACCAACATTTTCACGAGTTAAATGTATGTTTTTGTTGACACACAATTTTCAAGTTAGTGTAAACAAAACAAATGATACTCTTGACAAAATGTTTCAAGTAGATTATGGTAAAAATGTCAAACTTTCCATTAGAAACGTCAGATGGCACCTACAACATTCAGGGTTGCCAAGGCTCAAAATATAAATAGTGCCCCTCGTATGTTAAGCTTTAAGCAATAGTTGAATATTTTAAGAGCTGGTTGCTATGCGGAGCATTACATTCTCTTTGTATGTCCAGGACATAAAAAAACTATTAGTATTAAACAAATAACAAGGAATATCTCGGAAATGGTTCACTCGATAAAGAAAATGTATGACATAAATTCTGTGTTTTAACGAAATCTACATTTTTGTGTAGTAAAATTTTGTCTATCTCTTATGGTTTACCAGTTATGCAAAAGTCGTTCACAATGAAGAATGCTTTTGGAGACATTCCCAGAAAATTCGAGATATACATTTTATTTGTCATGAAAATATCTTAAACATATGATATTTTTATGAAAGTCGTTAGAGCCATTTTTGAGAAAATAAAAATTTTCAAAAAATGTTCCATGTAAAGGGTAATCTGGGGTGGGGGGATTTTCTTGAAAAAATTCGTGTCGCATCTTTGGAAGATACTGAACCTAAATACCAAGTTTGGTGTTTATCCGACTGTTCATTTCTGAGTTATGCTGTTCACAGTCACACACACATACACACACAGACACACACACCGTAATTCCTTTGGATTTTTATTCAGGGGCCTCCAAACATACATTTCCGGTGAAATCTCGGTATCGAATTTTTCGGTGGAATTCAATACTTTCCCTACTGACTATACGTAGTAGAGAAAGTAAAAAACCACAAGTATTAAACAAATAACAAGGTATATCTCGGAAATGGTTCACTCCAAAAAGAAAATGTAGATGCCATAAATTCTGTGTTTTAACGAGATCTACATTTTTTTGTGCGGGTGGTAAAATTTGGTGTATTTCTTACGGGTTACCAGTTACGCAAAATTCATTCAGAATGAAGACGACTTTTGGGGACATTTCAGATAATTCAAGGTATACATTTGATTTGCCATGAATGTATCTTAAACAGATGATGCTTTAATCAAAATCGATAGAGCCATTTTTGAAAAAGTCAAAATTTTAGAAAAATGTCCCATGTAAAGGGTAGTCTGGTGTAGGGGATTTTCTTGATAATCTGCGCGTCGTATCTTTGAAAGATATTGAACATAAATACCAAGTTTGGTATTTATCCGATTTATCGGTTTTGAGTTATGCTGTTCACAGACATACACACACACAGACACACACACACGGACCTTTTTCTAAAAATGTTTTCTTGTTAATTCAGGGAGCCTCAAAACGTATATTTCCGGTGAAATCTCGATATCAAACTTTTGGGTGGAATGCAATACTTCCCTTACTTACTATACATAGTAGAAAAAGTAAGAAATGAAACCTAACTGCGACCGATTTTCTCTTCGCTACATAAAATCTTGGTTGTAAATTATCTTGCGTGCAGATACTTGTAGCCTCGGTGCGGGGCAAAGTTTATTATCCCGTCCCATCCGCGCTTGTGTTGATACATTGTCGAAGGAATACATTAGTTCTATGTCTCCATGCAGCTTGGTGTGTATTAATACTTTCTAAACTTAATTGGTGAATAAATATTAATGATGAATGCTCCAACTGCTGGGGCGTCTGAATGTGTATGTATGTTTACATCAGTTCAATAATAGTTTATTTCTTTACAAGGGCGTCCAAAAATGTGTGTAAATTTGCTTTGGATATTGTAACGAAGTAAGATAACGAGTTACGAACAAAGTATCGAGGGATTGCATTAGTATTGCCAATACGCCAGAGAATGTTGAAACTTTGTGAGTCGGCGATGTATAACGCAAGACCGTGTAGTCAACAGTCAAAATAATATGTAATAGCCGTGGGTTTAGGTCACGGCGGCGCTTTTACTTTCCCCGCCACCGTAATTTAATTAACATTTCTAATGTGCACACTTAAAGACGACCGTAACCCAGGTAAGATGCTCTAGCATTAAATTCTTGCCCACACGGGCCACTAGGTCAAGCAACGACCGGCCAGCAGCTGCAATTATGCACCTTAAATGAAAATGCAACTATAAATCTAATTCACCCTCGGTACCTCACCTGCACGAGTGGCGCCCTACCTATCCCGGTACCGATTCGTCCTATCCTCTGATTTTACTTCCCTCCTAGCATAAGTGACCCCTGGGATTAACCACCCCCCAGTAGGGGCTCTACAGTATAAACTATATTTGAAATAACAGATTTAAGTTTGATATACATAAATATGAAAACTATTTGTAAAAAGACTCTCTAATGTTCAAATTATGCGTACGTTCTCATATGAAAACTGTTTAAACACACATAACATTATATTTTTAATTCACGTGTATGAAGCATGGCGGCGCCGTGGCCGAGTGGTTAGACCACTCGCCTCTCACCGAGGCGGCCCGGGTTCCCGCATGTGGGATTTGTGGTGGACAAAGCGGCGTCTGGGCGGGTTTTCTCCGGGTTCTCCGGTTTCCCCCGCCATTCATTCCACCAATGCTCCATCATCACCTTTCCTTTCATCCATTTCACCATCGTTTCGTTTCATCTACTTCCTTCCTCCCATACCAGGCATCGGGCTGATCACCCATCCTGGATATTCTGTCTGATCCATTAGTGTCTGCTCCTCGACGGGCCTCTGACCCCAGGCACCCGCCTGTAAGTCCTGGGGGTGTAAGTCCTACATAAGAGGAGGTTAAACAGATAAAGAAGAAGAGGAAGAAATGTATGAAGCATTTTACTTTTCACTATCATCCTCCGTGGTGTAGTGGTTTACATGCTAGCCTCTAGTTCCCGAGGTCGCGGGTTCAAATCCGGCGGATGGATTTTTTTCGGGCGTAAAAATCCTTCCTTCGGAAGAGAAGCAAAGCCGGTGATCCCGTGTCGTAGATTTACGGCGCGTAAAAGAACCTAAAGCCCAATATAGAATGGGACTCTAAGGACCACAGCAGTTAAAGAGCGTCCATAAATAAAACTCAATTTTTAACTGTCAGTTTCGAATTCAATAGTCCTATTCTTGAGAAATACAAGCTTTATTTCCCTTGTGGCAACCCTGCATGCATAGTAGCAGGCAGCCGATCATTTAGTGGAAAACAGGCCTATAGTCAGCACTTACAACTTAAAATTTTATAATTTTTTCTCGGCGACTAGGGACACTATGGAAGAGAAATCCGAGACAAGGTACTTTTTGTGTTCTATATATTTTCACTATAAAAAATCACAGATCAATTTGAGACATCAATGTGACAATGGCCCATGTGGATTTTTTAACTGCTTTGAGAGGAATATTTTACAAAAAGAAACAAAAATTTCAACCAGCATAATTAACAAATGAATGGTCAGATAAACACCAAACTTGGTATTTAGGTTCAGTATCTTCCAAAGATGCGACACGAAGATTTTCAAGAAAATTGCCCACGCCAAACTAACTTTTACATGGAATATTTTTCGAAAATTTTTATTCTCTATAAAATGGCCTTAACGATTTTGATCAAAATACCATATATTAAAGATATTAACCTGAAAAATAAAATGCATATCTTGAATTTTCTGGGAATAGCCTTTGAAGTCCTTTTCATTCGGAAGGAACTTTGTATAATCTTGTATAACTGGTAAACGTTAAACAGACGAAAGCGTACTACACAAAAAAGGTAAAATTTAAAAAAAAATCGTGTAAACGGTACTTCAGGGTGAATAAATTTTCTTTAACTCCTTGGAGGATATTGAACAAATACCAAGTTTAGTTTTTATCCAGCTTTTCTTTGTTTTTTTTCAGGGACATCAAAACATGTATTTCCAGTGAGATCTGGATAACGAGTTTTTAGCTGGAATGTAATACCTTCTCTAGCTACTATGTATGTGTTGGAGAAACCAAAACATTAATATAAGTGTGAGTATCTTTCCGTATCTCTTTTAGAAAAGTTGAAAGCGAGAAGTCGAGTACTTTTGGAGGGTTCGTGCAGGCCGCCAAGTAATCCATAGAGTACGCTCATAAATTAATGAATTTAAATCGCATCCCACAAGTACAAACCGGAGGGTCACACACTGGACTTCCTGGCTAAATGCAGCGCTAACTGTAGACGCCATAGGTATGGCAGGAAAAACACAATACGCAATGCACTTCGCTCACACCGTGCCTCCAGGGTACGTGCATAAATAAATGATGTTGCTTCTTCTCAAAAATGCAAAGCTTCGATCCTCTTATAAGAGATATAATATTCAAAACTGGATTAAAATTCATGAAACGTGTGCATAAGGAAAATTCTTCTGAGAAGAGAATACTTTGGGTTTGGGAGTTAAACGTTTCGCTCTGGATCCCATAAATCATGGCCAGGTTCACAAGCATTCCCTTCATATCAATTGCTCTGTCCATTCTTATACAAACATTCTTGCAATTGTTTCTTTACTTTTCTACCATATACATAGTGGGTAGAGAATGTATTGCATTTCATCCGAAATCGATACCAATATTTTACCGGAAATACACTCCAAAAGTAATGCCAACTAATTTTTTTTAAATCTATGTTTCATTCGGAATTTACGAAGTTCATATATACGAGGGTTTTAAGCGATAGTCAAATATTTTAAGAGCTGGTTGCTATGTAGAGTATTCCATTCTCTTTGTATGTCCAGGACATAAAAATGAATAAAGAATTTCATTTGAGAAAAGGTATAAATATGGGAAATTCAAACAAATAACAATGAATATCTCGGAAATGGTTCACTCGACATTCCCAGAAAATTCAAGATATACATTTGATTTAACATTAAAATATCTTAAACATATGATATTTTAATCGAAATTGCTATAGCCATTTTTGAGAAAATAAAAATTTTCGAAAAATATTTTGTGTAAGGGGTAGTCTGTAGTGGGGGGATTTTTTTTTCAAAATCTTCCTGTCGCATCCTTGGAAGACGCTAAATTTGGTATTTAACTGACTTTTTTTTTGAGTTATGCTGTTCACAGACAGACAAACACGCACAAGGACATGTTTTGAAAAATGCTTTATTTGGTTTCAGGGCATCTAAAAACATGTATTTCCCCTGAAATTTCGGTCTCGAATTTTTGGGTGGAGTGTTTTACTTCCCCTATTTACTATACGTAGTAGAGAAAGCAACAAATGACTTCCTATTTGATAAAAGTGTTAGTATTGGGAAATTCAAACCAATTACAAGGAATATCTCGGAAATGGTCAAATCCACACAAAAAAAAATTATTTGATAAAAATTGTTTTCTTTAACGTGATCTACATTTTTTGTGCAGTAAGACTTTGTTTATCTCTTACAGTTTAGTATTTATACAAAAGTTTTTCAGAATGGCCATATAAAGGTTAGTTTGGAGTGGGGAGTATTTTCTTGAAAATATTTGTGTGGCATCTTGCAGGACGCTGAACCTAAATACCCATTTTGGTATGTATCCGACTTTTCGTTTTTGAGTTATGTTGTACTAATACGCATGGAACTTTTCCTAAAAATTATTTTTATTATTCATAGGAGCTCAAAACGTGTATTTCCACTAAAATCTGTGTAGGGATTTTATTTGGTGGAATGCAATACTCCCTCTTAAGCAGTAAAAAAAGGAAACGTAAGCATTTGTAGTAGTATTTTGTAGAAGAACGAGTAGGGAAGGTCATGTGAGTGTAACGCATCAGATTCTTAGTTACGGAAATTCACTTTTAAGTACTCTCAATGTTATTTGGACACTTAAATGTTAAGTGTAAGGTCGCTAATATGGAACCACTTTCTAAAAGAAAATGTATTCCCTCAGAGGTTTCATGATTTTTGTTTCGCCCTGTTTGTGTTTATAATGATTATTAATTATGATAGAATTACTCAGTTTGGGCTTTTGATTCACATTTCCCATGTTTATTATCATTAATTAGCGAATTTTTCACGTGAAATATTGTTCAGCATTGCTTTTCATTAGTGTTTGTGTACTTTTTCGTTGTTAAGTTTTTATTACCACGTCATAATGCATATTTTGGTTTGTTGGTAATGGAATTCACTGTTTGTGTTCCAGTTAACATGGGAGTGCGTCAGCGAGTGAAAAGTAAATAGCTTTATAATGCATATTTACGAGGCTATGATAAACTTGGCTTTTCAAAACACTTGTTTATTTATATAAATTGTGTGCTGCATGTATACATCTCAAATATTGACTTTCTTATGACACACTACAATAACGCTGTAATATGAACATAAGCTAGCTTATTACACCTCTAGATTCCAACATTTACGTTCGAAATTTTTACCGGAAATGCTTGTTCCGAAATTAAAATATTTACAAAATCCTTCGCGTACATGTATGTGCGCCCGTTTGAGCACCGTGTCCCCCCCCCAAAAAAAAACTACAGTGCTTTTCCTTCACATTGCGGCCATCGCAAGGCGCCGCAGCTCCAACTCCTGCCGAAACAGAGTTATATCCCTGCAATTGTTTCAAACAAATGACTATGGTAGAAAGTAGCACCCTTATAAACCTGAAGTTTGACGATGCTACATTGTTTAGTAATTGTTTGACAGCCATCAATAGTGAGCTCTCTCAGCGAATTTGTAAACATGGATAAAACTGGCCATCGTTATGTGATACAATACATTCATTTGAAAGGTCTTAGTCCAACTAATATTAAAGCTGAGCTAGATTCTACTCTGGGGGAGTCTGCTCCTTCGCTTACAACAGTAAAATATTGGGTGGCAGAGTTTAAGCGAGGCCGTACGAGCTGCCAAGACTAATATCGCAGTGGTCGACTAAATGAGGTGACCACGCAAGAAATTGAGAGGAAAATCCACAAAATGATATTAGATGGCCGTCGACTGAAAGTGCGCGAGCTAGCAGACATCGCAGCCATTTCCTAAAGTGCTGGGTGTCGCGGTTACTCGCAGTGGAACAAAAGCAGCGTCGTGAGAATGTTTCAGTCGAGTGTTTGGCGATGTTTCGCTGCAATAAAGCCGAGTTTTTGCGTCGATTCATAACCATGGATAAAACATGGGTCCATCACTTCACACCTGAGACGAAGGAACAGTCAAAACAGTGGATTGAAAGGGGATAATAGGCCCCAAAGAAGGCGAAGACAGTTCCATATGCAGGTAAGGTCATGGCGTCAGTTTTTTGGGATGCGCGTGGGATAATTTTCATTGATTATCTTAAAAAAGGAAAAGCAATCAATGGCGAGTATTATGCAAACTTATTGCAGCGATGAAATCAAGCAAAAACGATCGCATTTAGCGAAAAGGAAGAGACGAAGAAGAAGCGAAAAGAATTTACCCTCCAGTTCTCAAACATTTGACCATCACTGTTCTCTTTAGGTATATTTACTATAACGAAATCTGTAATGTACCTGTTTTCGGAAAGGTTTATCTCTACTAGAATGAAGTAGATAAGAAAATAAAATTTCGTAAAAATATTTTGTATACCCACTAATAAGCGATAGAGAGTAGAAAAAGTTTTTTTTGTGGTAGTCCTGCAAAGAGCTTGGAACTTCAAACACATAGCAAACAGCTGTTTAAAAAATGCGACCCCTATTGGATGCTACTACGACATGTGTATTTTATAAGAATACTTTTGATGACAATAGTTTGGAGAAAATTGGGAAGAGAAGATAACGTTAATGCAACACGTCGGATTTGTTTTTATCCCCAGGACACTAATGTCGGAGCTACAGCGTTCATGGATCGCACATTAAGACATTTTAAGTCTCAAAACCTGAATATACACTGCCGTTTGTGAAAATTGCAACAACACCAAGAAGGAAACGCATGAATTTAATAGCACAGGTTAGGTACATGACAAGTAACAAATGATAAACGTTTCAAATCTATACAAGGCTTTGAGCCCTAATATTCAGTATATGGTGTGGCCTCCATGCGCTGCAATTATAGCTACTATATCCCGTGACATTGAATAAAAAAGGTTCTGAATAATTTCCTGAGGGATTTCCCTCCATGCAGTTTGTATTCGAGCCCACAAATCCGTGACACTGGTTACTGCAGTACCGTGACGCACCAGGTGCCGACCAACAATATCCCAGACATGTTCGATGGGCGACATGTCAGGCGAACGTGCAGGCCAGGGAAGCAGTGGTACCCGTCGCTCTTCGAAGATGGCTTGTACATTCCTCGCAATATGTGGCTGGACATTGTCCTCTTGAACTGTAGCCTGTGGAGAGGCCTGAAGCAGGGGGAGTACCTCAGGCTCTACAACCACCGTTAGGTACCGGTTGCTGTTCAAAGTGCCCTGAGTTTCTAGGAGGCGAGACCGGTTGTTGTAACGAATGGCGCCGCAAACCATCACACCTGGTTTTGTACGCTATGCCGCTCAACAATGCAGGCCTCCAGGTTGCGCTCACCACGGTATCGCCGGACACGTATGCAGCCATCACTGTAGGACACCTTGAAGCGGGATTCGTCCGAAAAGACTACATTTTGCCACTCAGCACCCCAGTGATGGTGTTCACGTGCCCATTGCAGTCGGAGGAGCTTGTGGTTTCTGGACAATGGAAGCTGACGCAATGCCATGCATACAACCACCCCAACCTGCAGCAGACCGCGACGAACCGTTGATGCAGACAAGCTCACACCTGTTGTAGTGCTCCAGCGCCGAGCCAAAACTGTGGATGAAGCTGTACTGTCCATTATGGCCATGCGGACAAGATGACGGTCACCCGTGGTGTAGTCCAGTACCCGCTCTTCGCTGCGTACGACCTTCATCTATCCACTGCTTCCACACACGCATCACTGTTGTAGCAGCATGCCCTGTACGAGCCGAAATGTCACGGTATGACAAACCCGCTTCCCACAGACGATCATTCTGCCCCGTTCGAATTCACACACATGCCGATATGGCTCCCTTTGATGTCGACGAGGCATACTGGCACTCACTTTATTGTTTCCATCTTGTTTGACAGCTCTGCACTGACTACACTGGGCGCAACACTGACCTTGTTGGAACGACACGAGAGGGCTCTACGTGTACCCCATCTCTCTGCAAACCTAATCACTTGTTGCTTACACAGTCTTCTACACTTCCACCAAGTTTGGAGTTATTCGGGAGGAAATTCTTTCTTGGTGTTGCAATTTTCGCAAATGGCAGTGTATTTTTAGAAGGTTAAAGAAATGGAAACGCTGCAAACATGGAGGGAATTTGTGGTGTTCTGTATTTCAGATTTCTAACCAGAATAACAAATGAACATGACCGAGAACAGTAACGGGAACAACCACGTAGTGAAATATTCATTCTTGTTAATGCGTTCCCGACTGAAACATTTATTGTTTTCTGCCCTTATTATTTATGCAAAAAATTGACGGAATTGCTTTTTAAAAAGTACCACAAACAGAATGAAACGAATGCATTTAAATCCACTAAAATTTATTCCTTTTAGCTGGAATGTATATTTAACGTATTGGTGCGAACCCTGGTAAAGATTCTTTAATAAACATTTCACAATACAGAGGAGTTAAAAGGGAATGATTATATTTTATCTCAAATAATCCAAAAATCTGATATTACATTCACATACACTTCTCTACCCTCTATCATTTATTAATGGGTATACAAATTATTCATACTAAAGTTTATTTTTCTATCTACTTCATTTTAACCGAGATAAACCTTTCGGGAAATATCTACATTACACATTTCGTTATAGATACAAAGAGAACAGTGATAGTCAAATGTTTAACAACTGGACGCTATATGTTGGCCTTAAAATTCCATACTGTTTCCATGACATCGTGACTAACATCCCAAATCGACATGGCTTAAGTATTGAAGAATACGAACCATTAATAACAATGGCTGATGCCACGAAAAACGGTTATTTAAATAAATTGTGTGTTTTAAAGAGATCTACATTTTTACTTTCTCTACTACATATAGTAAGCAAGGAAAGTTTTGCATTCTACCCAAAAATTCGATACCGAGATTTCACCGAAAATACATGTTTTGAGACACCCTGAATCCAAATAAAAGCATTTTGGGAAACATGTCCGTGTGTGTGTGTCTGTGAACAGCATAACTCAGAAACGAACAGTCGGATAAACACCAAACTTGGTATTTAGGTTCAGTATCTTCCAGAGATGCAACACGAAGGTTTTCAAGAAAATCCCCCCACCCCAGGTTACCCTTTACATGGAACATTTTTCGAAAATTTTAATTTTCTCAAAAATGGCTCTAACGATTTTGATTAAACTATCATAGGTTTAAGATATTTTTATGGCAAATGAAATGTATATCTCGAATTTTCTGGGAATGTCTCCAAAAGTATTCTTCATTGTGAACGACTTTTGCGTAACTACTAAACCATAAGAGATAGACAAAAGTTTACTACACAAAAATGTAGTTCCCGTTAAAATACACAATTTATGCCATATACATTTTTTTGTTGAGTGAACCGTTTTCGAGATATTTCTTGTTATTCCCTTAATTTTGCAATACTGATTTTCTCAAGTGGAAATTTGTTATTCATTTTTTTGTCTTGGATATGCAAGGAGTATTAATCTGTGGCAAAGAGAATGGTGCTGCACATAACAAGCAGTTATTAAGAGATATGTCTATGCTTAAAGACTACTGTATTTGTATATTGCCCTTGCAAATACAAAACAAGGGGAACCTAGTGCACCTTAAGCGATAGTCAAAAGATCGTTTCTGCAAATGTTTATCTCGATTAATATGAAATAGATGGAGAATAGGAGTTTGTAAAAATAGTTTGTACAAGAGTAGAGAGTCATGTGAGTATAACAAATCAGATTTTGTTGTCACTAATGGGTGCTTCATGAACAATATTAGGTTTGTCAGAGTTCCAATAATGATTATTTTGTGTACACACATATCCATGAAGGTGTAACTAAGCCTGTATGGTCTATTTCGGCTTGTGTACACTATTAAGACTGCACTCACAAAATGTGCGTCTAATTACAGGATCACCTGGTTGAAGAGCACGTGCCACAGTTATTTTATATGGTTTTAACTTCAGCAATTTCATAGCTCTTCACGCAGAGCCATAAGAAATGCCTGCCTGTTGTGAAGTAATTTTTGGGGGAATTCTCCAAACGATGATCGATGTCGTCCAATGTTTCTTCGGTAAGAACCGAACGCCGTCTTTTAGATTTCTTAGCCTCAACACTTGCAAACTTCATGGATCGTTGTACGGCCTGGAACTTTTACACCTGGAAATATTTGTGCAAATCGTACTTTCGCTTGGCGAGCTGACTGAGTTAACACATACGAATCATAAATAAATACACGCTGTGCAGTAGAAAACAAATACTGAGCTATAATATACTTTGTGTACATAACAAAATAATAAATAACTCCATCACATCAACACACTGCAGAGCAAAAGCACGTCAACAGCGTGACCTTGTTTATAACAGCAGTGCGTTATCATGTTTCCACACGCCCAGTGGAAAAATACCACGCAGCCGGTTCCTAGTTTCTTGGCTCTCCCGTTACTTCATGTTAATCTAGATAAACATTTGCAGAAACTATCTTATTGGTAATTTTCTTGTAGGTGCAAGGGAAATATGGTAGGCATTAAGCGATAGTCAAATGTTTTAAGAGCTGGTTGCTATGTGGAGAGGGCTTGAAAGGCTATTCCCAGAAAATTTGAGATATACTTTTTATTTGTTATGTAAAGATATTTCATATATGTGTTTTAATGAAGACCTCGGTATTGAGTTTTTGGGTGGAATGTAAAAGGTCCTGTTCCTTTAGACTCCCAATTTCTTCCAGTTACACTGGCAGGGAGATGACGCCGAAGCGGATGGAACGAAATACCATCGTCATCAAAGTTACTATTTCATTATTCTGTCGTCTGTAGTTAAGGCTGTCACTCTAGATTCAGAAGGTTTAATAAATTGATGAAGAGCAGAAATCAGAATGAACCTACCTTTACCTCATCTCTCCTCCCCCTTCCGAAATCCTCTCTATTTTCGGAAGCTGCCATAGGCCAAATTAGAATCAGTCATCCAGTATTTCCTACACTCTCTCTCTCTCTCTCTCTCTCTCTCTCTCTCACTGCACGTTGCGCTTCATGAATTTCCATATGGAGCTGGAGGACGTATTTGGCTAACTCCCCTTCAAACACTTTTTTTTTGTCCTCTCTACCGTGCATATATTTTTCATACTCAATGAGTAGCAATCGATTTTTGCTCGCCTCTGATCGGCTCCAAAATCAATCCGATAAATCCTGGCGCTAAGCAAATAGGGCCATTCGGAAAGTAACTTCCGTTTATTACTTTCTCTGCTGCCTGCTTACTTTCTCTACTCTTGTACAAACACTTATTCTCCATATACTTCATGTTAATCGAGATGTTAATCTTATTGCTAATTCACTTGTAGGTACAAGGGGAATATGGTAGGCTTTAAGCGATGGTCAAATGTTTTAAGAGCTGGTTGCTATGTGGAGTATTGCATTCTCTTTGTATGTCCAGGACATAAAAATGAACAAGCAATATCTCGAAAATGGTTCACTCGACAAAAAATATGTATATGATATAAGTTGTGTGTTTTAACGAGATCTACATTTTGGTATAGTAAAATTGTTGTCTATCTCTTACAGGTTTCCAGTTATGCAAAAGTCATTCAGAATGAAGAGGACTTTTGGGGACATTCCCAGAAAATTCGTGATAAATATTTCATTTCCCTAAAAATATCTTAAACATATGATATTTTAATCAACTACGTTAGAGCCATTTTTGAAAAAAATCAAAATTTTCGAAAAATGTTCCATGTGAAGGATAGTTTTGGCTAGAAAATGTCCCTAAACATCTTTGAAAGTTTGGAATTTAACCGACTTTCGTTTTTGAGTTATGCTGTTCACAGGTAGAGCCTAAAAATGTATTTTCGGTGAAATCCCATAACTAATTTTCGGATGGAATGCAATCCGTTCTCTATTTACTATAGCTAACAAGTAAGGTGTATATGTATTTGAAAAATCAAACCAATAACAAAGAATATTTCGGAAATGCAAAATGCCACAAATAATTTATTTTACATAAATTGTATGCTTCAACGGGATATCTACATTTTTATGTAGTAAGATTTTGTCTATCTCTTACAGTTTACCAGTTATACAAAAGTCATTCAGAATGAAAAGGACTTCACAGACTATTCCCAGAAAATTCAAGATGAACATTTTATTTGCTATGTAAATATATTAAATATACAGTGCTTTATTAAATTCGTTGTCTTTTTGAAAAACTAAACAACGAAAATTTTCCTTGTAAGGGGTAGTGGGTTTCTTTTACTCTCTCTCTACCATTACATTCTACCCAAAATGCTATACCGAAATTTCATCGGTAATACACATTTTGATAGTCTCTGAATAGAAAAAAAAATAGAAAAAAGTTCCTGAATGGATGTCTGTGAACATCAGAAATAAAAAACAACACCAGACTTAGTATTTAAGTTTAGTACCTTTCAAAAATACGACACCAAGATTTTGAAGAAAATCCTCCACCCCAAACTACCCTTTACATGGAACATTTTTCGAAATTTTTGATTTTCTAAAAAAATGGCTCCAATGAGTTTAATTATATTATCATACATTAATGATATTTACATGACAAATAAAATGTATATCTTGAATTTTCTGGAAATAGCCTTTGAAGAGCTCTTCATTCCAAAAAAAATTTGTATGATCTTGTATAACTGGTAAAGTTAGGCGATAGACGAAAACGTACTACTCAAGAAATGTAGATCTCTTTAAAATACACCATTTATTTCAAATATGTTTTTTGTAGCATAAGCCGTTTCTGAGATATCCTTTATTAAACGTCCGATGTATTCAATACTTATCATTCTTTTTAACTCCCTACGATTTAAACATTTGTCTATCGCTGTTATCTTTGTATCTATAACGGAACGTGTAATGCAGTTATTTCTGCAAAATATTTTATTAATATTTGGATTAAAATGAGGTAGACAGAAAAATAAACTTTATTAAGACTAATTTTTATACCAGTAGTAAACGATATAGGGTAGAGAAAGTCATATGAATGATTACATCAGTTTTTTTTTGTTCAGTGATGCTGTATTTCCGGTGACATCTCGCAAACGTAGAAGAATAACATTTTTCCTCTCTTAGGAGAAAAGCATTTCTATTAGAGCCTGTCAGCAACTCAGAAGGTGTCCAGAATGTGGTGCCAGGGACTTAATGTCGTGCATCTGACGTTGATTAAGTTGAAAGGAGCCGATGATATCACCACGTGTTGCTAGCGAAGTGATATTTATTTTCTCCTCTCGTACCCCAGAGGTGGATGTTTCAGTACTACACGGAAAAGGCCATTCTCTTGGCCAGCTTCCAGCCCACAAACACAAGTAGTACCGTGGATACGAAATTTAAAACAAAAGTTTGGCGGGATTCCATATGCTGCAACGACTGGTTATTGGTTATGAATATAAAACAAGAATGGTCAACTCTCTTTTCTGCTTTTGACGTGTGCCGAACAGAACTTTCTGTCCGCTGCCAATTTCATACAGAGAATGCTTTTTTTTACGTCCAGATTTTTCAGTGCGGTTAAAAATACATCCCCTAGTTTACCGTTTTCAAATTATATCCATTTGAAGTACTGCCAAAATTCAGTTGTTTCTCGCAAAGTCATTGAAAGTGCACATATTTCCAAGGACCCATTTTTCCAACATTGGGTTCTTTGTACACCCGTGGACAAAAATGAGTTATGTCTGGAACGCCAAATTTTTCTTTCCTACACGGCACAGCGCCTTGTTTACACCATACGCAATATATAGGATCTTTCAACAAGAGTGTCCTAACTTTGAACTTAAATAAAACACGTTCTATAAATGATAGATTACGTCGATTACGTACAGGCGTTCTTTGATCACTGACTGAACCACTTCTTTCAAATTTATCGATCAAACGCCGAATCGTTCTCTCGCAGGGACGATTATGCACACCGTAAACTTCACGCAATACACGGAAGGTTTGGCGAACAGATGATCCATTTTGATAATAAATTTTCACAATTTCTACGCGTTGCTGAATGCTGTAACTTTCCATGGCTATTTCTCAATAACGGCAGCTACCATATGTTAAAGATAGGACATTCTTGTTGAAAGACCCTTCACAATTGTGTATAGCCGCTCCAGCAAGTTGTTTGGCATTATTAAACATGCTGCCTTCCATGTGTCTTTTCTGTAGCTCTGTGGCAAAGCCGAAGGGTACTGCTGTGATTAAGACAGCTGGTTCGCTTCTCACATGCAGCAAACACATTTTTTTCTTTCTCTTAATGTTTAATCAACACATAGAGATTAGTTATTTACGACATACTCTATTTCATAAACGGCATTTTGTAAAATTCATAATAGAATAGTTATGCAGTACGTGGCTTCACAATTTCATCATATATATTTAGAATATATTGATATACAATATCAGAATGACGTGATATATACAATACACAAACAAAACAATATACCAGATGAAATGAGAGCCATAGCAATAGCTATGGAAAATGAAAGATACCCAGAAAAAGAATGGCTCCGAGTATATACAGATGGATCCCTCATCAATAAAAAAACGCCGGTGCAGGAGTATACTGTAGACATTTTGCACAGTACCTAACATTAGATGAAACGTCAAACCACTATGATGGAGAACTAACGGCTATAAAAGCAGCATTACAGAACGTTTTATGTAGACCATACATAAAACAAAAAATAGTCATCTTATCAGACTCAAAATCAGCCATAGATGGAATAGTAAACTACAATAATAAAACAAGAAATATTAAAGAAATAAGAAGCCTAATTAAAGCAGTTGAAACTAGAAATCATGTCACTCTACAATGGATCCCAGCTCATGTTGGACTTTTGGGCAATGAACATGCAGTTCAGTTAGCAAAGAAAGGTGCAATACAACATATAAAACCTGTAGGGCAAATAGAAAGAAATAAACAATTAAATAACATTAAGCAACATTTCAAAAGACAACAGAGTCTTGATGAAGAAGATAAATTAAAAGATAAAGATTATAAGAATATTAAAGATAGAGTTGATATACAAAAAATGCCAAGGAAGACTGCAGTGGCCTTATTTAGGATGGCAACTGACCACGATTGCCTCACAGAACACCTCTACAAGATACGATGCCTACCTACACCCAAGTGCACTCTCTGTGAAGAAGATGTCATCCTGAACAAACAGCATCTCGCCAAATGCAAAGGCCTTAAAAGTGATAACTTACAGACTTTATATTGGGAAGCCAGAGGGAAAATGATGCACATCAATTAATCCCCAGTGCCAAGGGTTAACAACAACAATTTCATCATGGTCCTATATTTCTATCTTGTTGGATTTCAAGGGACGGTCTAGGTGTGTTGTGGCAGCTTGACGATACACTGAACAGTGCGCAAGACACGATAAAACTTGAGAATATTTGGTTCCCTCTGTGAGGATGAGATATCCTTATGGAATTGTTCAATTCGTACAGGATATTAATCCTGTCCACATATGTCGAAAGGTTTCAAATTAGTTCTTAGAGAGGCAGGATATCAGAGTAATAGACTGGCTTCCCTGTTCACCAGATTTGAACCCCATTGAGAATGTGTGGGCTGAGGTAAGAAGGGTGCTGTGCTAGTATCTGCTTGCAGATGCGCGAAGGACAAAAGGTGGCACGAATTCAAGAACCTAAGGTGTTGCAGCTTTTGTCCATGTTACTTCAGGAAATCTTATTTTGAGAAGTTTCCACCCCGACAATTGTTTGTCCCATTCAACCTCCTTAGTTGCTAGATACGATGTTGCTATGTTTGTTTGCATTGTGTTTTCTGTTCATTGGTTGCATTGCGACTTTCTGGTCTGTTAGTTTGTGACAGTTCAAGCAGTAAGTCGTGAGTGAAAGATGGGGTTTACTAATGCATGGTCATGTTGTATGGAGAGTGTAGGAAGAATGCAGTTCGTTCCTGTACGGTGTATGCGGAAGCGTATCCCAATAGACGTCAACCATCTCGGCAATTATTTATCAACCTCTTTAACCAATCACGTGAAAGTGGTACTGTAACACCTAGAAAACGTAACAGAAACAAACAAGTGGCTGGAGAAGAAGCAGAAATTAATGTTTTGGCTGCCGTTGCAGTAGATCCGCAAATTAGTTCCCGCACAATCGCACGTGGAAGTGGCATAAGTCAGGCAAGTGTACTGCCCATTCTCCATCGACATAGGTTCCATCCCTATCACATCTCTCCATCAAGAGCTGCATGGAAATGCTTTTGAGAATCGTGTTAACTTTTGTACATGGGCATTAAGACATGATACTCCAGATTCATCATGTATCTTGTTCAGTGATGAGGCAACATTTACTAATCATGGCCAGGTAAACAGCAGAAACATGCACTATTGGTCTGTTGACAATCCCCGTTGGCTTCGCCAGGTGGAACGTCAGCGTCCATGGAGTTTAAACGTGTGAACCATCAGCTCATAAGCCCTTTGTTCATAGAAGGAACAATGAACTCGCACAAGTATCCTGACAGACCATCTGCCACAGATGCTAGAAGACGTTCCTTTGCAGACTAGGAGGAACCTGTGGTACCAACATGATGGCTGCCCAACCCATAGTGCGCGAAGTACTACAGCTTGTCTTAAGGGATTGTTTCCAAATCGTTGGATTGGACGAAGAGGACCTGTACCTTGGACGGCCCGTTCACCGGATCTGACCCCTTTAGACGTTTTTCTGTGGGGAAGGCTGAAAGACACTGTCTACAATGATGTACCGACTACACTAGACGATATGAAACGACGTATTACTGCTGCCTGTTCTGAAATTTCCGCTGAAATGCTAGAACGTGTGCAGCAGTCTTTGCATAGCAGACTGGAAGCGTGTATTGAAGCTGCCGGTGGTCATTTTGAACACAACTTTTGAAGGACTACGTTCTCTTTACTTGTAAGAATCCACAGAAGTATTGTAATTCCCTTTTGTTTTTCTTTAGTTTGTGCTACCACAGGTTGCACAAGTGTCGGTGCGTAAAAGCTTTAAAATAAGATTTCTCGCAAACCACTTGCACTAGAATCTTGCAACAAAGACCATTGACTTTCTAATTTATCCTACCTCTATTCTGTTGATGTAACTAGGCATTTTTCTATTTAAAAATTGTATGTTTGCTCAAAAATACACTTTCTCAGTATTGTTAACATCTGTTTATAGGCTAAATGTACGAACCCCTGACTACCAATCAATGCTGCGAAAACTGCACATCAATAGCACTTTCCATTTCCGAAATATTTGCGGTGCAAGGTTTATGTGATTCATCCTGTATATTAAAACAATTTCTGCAAATGTTTATTTCAATTAATATAGAGAAAAGAATAAATTTTTGTAGGGATAGTTTGTTGAAGAATGGGTAGAGAAAGTGATGTGAATGTAACACTGTGTTGTTATACAGACAACTTTGTGTGGTTCTTTCTAACGCGGATGTTTCTAAGTGACCCTTTTGATATCACTTCCTGGTCGCAGCATCGTGGCCATAATGGGACCACTATCTCACCCCTATATGTTTCCGTCTAGCCATTTAACTGTCTCAGTTGGATAATTATCATTTCCATAAATCTCTTACACAGAACTCTCTCCAGAGCTATCGTTGTCCAAACTTACACTTCAACGCGACGGAGGGGATGGGAAGGGATACAAACTACAGGCTGCAGTGTCTGGGAGGATAATTATTATCAATTTGATCCCGGCAGTAAGACGAAATACTCTGGAAATCTTAATCTTTGTATAACCTTCTAGTGTTATGTTTTGAACCACGGTCAATTACTGATTCGCTAGTTAACTTTTAATACTTTTAACGATTATTGATGCAGGTACAGTATATACTTATATACCTGGATTTTGTTTTATTCGTTAAAAGTTTAATTAAATGATGCTATTATTAACTTCTCTACTACCCACCTACAGTATAATTAAAAAACGAATTGTTTATGTGGAGAGGTTTCGTTATTTTTAAGTTTCTCAGAGATTGCTGTAACGCCTTTCTCTACTCTTGTACAAACTATTTTTACAAACGCCTATTCTCCATATGCTTCATGTTAATCGGGATATCGAGTTGTCAATCTTATTGATAATTTTCTTGTAGATGCAAGGGGAATATAGTAGGTTTTAAGCGATAGTCAAATATTTTAAGAGCTGGTTGCTATGTGGCGCATTCCATTCTCTTTGCATGTCCAGGACGAAAAAAATGAATAACGAATTTGAGAAAAAGTATAAGTATTGGAAAATTTAAGGGAATAACAAGCAATATCTCGCAAACGGTTTACTCAACAAAAGAAATGTAAATGACATAAATTGTGTATTGTAACGCGATCTACATTTTTCGTGCAGTAAAATTTTGTCTATCTCTTGTGGTTTACCAGTTATGCAAAAGTCGTTGACAATGAAGAATACTTTTGGAGACATTCTCAGAAAATTCGAGATATACATTTTATTTGTCATGAAAATACCTTAAACATATGATATTTTAATCAAAATCGTTAGAGCCATTTTTGAGAAAATTAAAATTTTCGAAAAATGTTCCATGTAAAGGGTAATCTGGGGTGGGGGATTTTCTTGAAAACCTTTGTGTCGCATCTCTGGAAGATACTGAACCTAAATACCAAGTTTGGTGTTTATCTGACTATTCGTTTCTGAGTTATGCTGTTCACAGACACACACACACGGATATGTTTCTAAAAATTCTTTTTTTGGAATCAGGGGGTCTCAAAACATGTATTTCCGGTGAAATCTAGGTATCGAATTTTTGGGTGGAATACAATACTTCCCCTACTTACTATACGTAGTAGAGAAAGTAAAAATACATATTTTAGGCGCGTTTTTATGTTATGCACCGTTTTAATATTTTGCCGCTTCTTCCATGTACTAGGAAGCCAGGCTCGATTGCGAGTGATTGTCACTTTGTGTTTTACTGCTGTTAGAGCTTTCTGAATGCTCAAAACAATCCAGTCACTCGCCGGCTGTGAACTCAGATCACTGATTCGTTTTTTGTTTGCGAGGAATGTTACGCCAGTTTTGTGTGAGTTTTATGGGTAAACAATAATGAGCGATGAAATGCTGCGGAAGTGTGTTAGTTAAAGAAAGGTCGTGAAAATGTACATGATGAGCCGACTGTCTGTGATCACGAATGATTTGGTGCAAGCTCTGGAAGAAAACATTCGCGAGGACAGACTTTTCACCATACTGGAATTGTCTTCGCATTTTTCACAGATTTCAAGGTCAGTCCCTCCATAACATTGTGTCTGAACGCTTAGAATTTCGGGAATTGTGCTCAAGATGGATGCCCAGAAATCTTACTGCTGAAGAGCAAGCGATGTGCTGAGGAAGGCGGCGCCGTGGCCGAGTGGTTAGACCGTCGCCTCCCACCGAGGCGGCCCGGGTTCTCCGGTTTCCCCCGCCATTCATTCCACCAACAGCTCCATCATCACCCTTCCTTTCATCCATTTCACCAACATTTCGTTTCATCTACTTCCTTCATCCCATACCAGGCATCGGGCTGATCACCCATCCTGGCTGCTCTGTCTGATCCATGAGTGTCTGCTCCTCGACGGGCCTCTGACCCCAGGCACCCGCTTGTAAGTCCTACATGAGAGGAGGGTAAACAGATAATGAATGACTGATATGCTGAGGAAGGCGATGATTTGCTTACGCTCATCGTTACAGGTGGTGAGACATGGGTGTATCACATCACTCCTGAATCAAGCAATATGCCCCGTGAAGAAGAAATGTGCACGGTTTTCTGGGACAGATAAGGTTGAATTCTTGTTCAGGAATGCTACAATCAACAAAGAGGTATCTTGTGAGATACTATGAAAACTCCGTCGTGTAATACAGAACAAAAGGCGTGGAATCCTTTTGGTTCGTGACAATGCCGGGTCACACATAGGCAAAAAGTCAAGATCTGATCGCATTATTTGGTTGGGAATAATCGACCACCTACACTCCAGATTTGGCAGCAAGTGATTTCATTTGTTACTTCATCTGAAGAATGTCCTGGTGGAAAACATTTCAACGATGATGATGTGAAACAAGAAGTGCAGACTTGGCTTCACCATTCTTTGACGAAGGCGTGCAAGAACTGGTTACACGTAGCGACAAGCACCTGAATTACAGCGGTGACTATATGGAGAAGTAGTGTAAGTAGTCAATGATAACAAGAACATTATCGGTACTTAATTTAAAAACACTTCTCGTAATATAAAAAAATCTGATGTGTTACACTCACATGACTTTCTCTACTCTTGTACAAACTATTTTTGCAAACGCTTATTCTCCACCTATTTCATGTTAATCTTATTGCTAATTTTCTTGTAGATGCAAAGGGAACTGGTACACTTTAAGTGATAGTCAAATATTAGTCAAATATTTTAAGAGCTGGTTGCTATGTGGAGCATTCCATTCTCTTTGCATGTCCAGGGCATAAAAAAATGAATAAGGAATTTGAGAAAAAGTAAAAGTATTGGAAAATGTAAGGGAATAACAAGCAATATCTCGAAAATGGTTCACTCAACAAAAAAATGTATATGACATAAATTGCGTATTTTAACACGATCTACATTTTTTGTGTAGTAAACTTTTGTCTATCTCTTATGGTTTATCAGTTATGCAAAAGTTGTTCACAATGAAGAATACTTTTGGAGACATTCCCAGAAAATTCGAGATATACATTTCATTTGTCATGAAAATATCTTAAATATATGATATTTTAATCAAAATCGTTAGTCATTTTTGAGAAAATTAAAATTTTCGAAAAATGTTCCATGTAAAGGGTAGTCTGGGGTGGGGGGATTTTCTTGAAAACCTTCGTGTCGCATCTCTGGAAGATACTGAACCTAAATACCAAGTTTGGTGTTTATCCAACTGTTCGCTTCTGAGTTATGCAGTTCACAGACAGACACAGACACACACACACACACACACACACATAGACGGACACACAGACAGACACACGGACATGTTTCCAAAAATGCTTTTTTTGGATTCAGGGTCTCTAAAATATATTTCCGGTGAAATCTCGGTATCGAATTTTTGGGTGGAATACAATACTTCCCCTACTTACTATACGTAGTAGAGAAAGTAAAAACTGTTAACAGAAAACATAATTTATCCAAGTACAGGAAATCAACGATGGTTCAAAATTGTTTAACAATCTGCCTAAAAATATTAAAAAATCAAACTGAAACGAACATTTAGGAAATTTGGAAAGAATATTAAGGAAGCTATGCCCTTATGATATTAAATGTATTTTAAATGTGTTTAGTATAATGCAGGTTGATTTATGAAGAACTGACACAGTTATTTCTTTAATTGTTTCAAAACGAGTTATGCTAACGACAACTTATTATACCTGAAATGCAGAGGAATTTTGGGAGATTATTTACCTCTGTAGCAAATGTTGAAAATGTCCTCCATCCTGCATAAGGCACAACTCAACAGGTCGTTCCATGTTACTGGCCAGTCGTTGAAGGACTCTGCTGTCAATAGCTTGAATCTCCTCTGTAATGCTTCAGATCGTCCAATGTCTGGGGACGTGTGGCATAAACCCCGTCTTTTAAGTAACCCCATAGAAAGAAGTTCGGCGATGTCAAATCCGGAGATCTCGGTGGCCACAGGTTCTTAGAAATCATCCGGTCGTCAAAGAAACTTGCAATTAGTGCCATGGATTCATTTGATGTATGGTATGTAGCGCCGTCCTGCTGAAAATATCCTTGACTCAGATCTACATCGTCTAGTTGGTCAGCAAACTCCATAAAAATCCGTCGTTACTCTGCAGTGTTCACATTGTTTTCAAAACAAATTGGTCCCACTATTCTCTGTGCGGATAATGCGCACCAAATTCTGATTTTAACCAGGCGCATAGTCGGAGAAATGGAACCATGCTTCATCTGGGAAACATGTGATGGACAATATGGCATGATTTTGTCCAATGAACGCCTGAAACCAACAATAATTCAGTCGTCTAACCTATCTGGTTTCTGTAACTGATGGACAACTGTAATCCTATACAGCTTTAGGCCTGCACTTTTCACAGCTCTCTGACACATTGAGTAGCTGTACCCTGTCTCCTGCGACAAACGTCTTAATGATTTTTTGGGTGACTGATCCAGTTGTCAACAAAAACCGTGAGAAGCCTAAATTTACGAGTTTTACCTTTTTCACTCACCAGAGATCCAGATGTTTCCAATTTGTTTACCAGTCCCAGTATTGTGTTTCTTTGGGGAGGATTCCGAACACCAAGTTCTCTCTGGCATGCCCTTTGAGTAGCTGTAATTGAATTCGTAATCCAATATTGCTTTACAAGGAAGAGTCGTTAATTCCATTTTCACCTTGACTAGAAAAATCTCAAAAACAGTTGACGACAATAAAACTAACAATTACAAATAAAACATGAACATCTGCGCATCTAATGACGGGCAATCGAAACTCCAGAATATTCTGCTTAATTTCGTGCTAAATTGGGGCAATTAGTGAATTTCGATCAGAATAATTAAAGAAAGAAGTGTGTCAGTTCTTCATAAGTCACCCTGTATTTAAAATCGCTTTTGGACTTGACCTTCTAGTTGCATGTATTGAAAACTGTTACGTGTTTTATAACCTTTGGGTTTTGAAGGACAAGTAAATACCTGTTCTAACCTAGTCACCATTCGGCAATTGGTTTAGATTCCGACTATACCATTGAATTTTTACTTTCTCTACTACGTATAGTAAGTAGGGGAAGTATTGCATTCCACCCAAAATTTGATACAGGGATTTCACAGGAAATACATGTTTTGAGGTGCACTGAATGCATATAAAGCATTTTGGAAACATGTCCGTGTGTGTGTCTGTGAATAGCATAACTCAGAAACCAACAGTTGGATAAACACCAAACTTGGTATTTAGGTTCAGTATCTTCCAGAGATGCGACACGAAGGTTTTCAAGAAAATCCCCCCACCCCAGATTACCCTTTACATGGAACATTTTTCGAAAATTTAAATTTTCTCAGAAATGGCTCTAACAATTTTGAATAAAAAACCATAAGTTTAATACATTTTTATGGCAAATCAATTGTATATCTCGAATTTTCTGGGAATGTCTCCAAAAGTATTCATTGTAAACTACTTTTGCATAACTGGTAAACCATAAGAGATAGACAAAATTTTACTACACAAGAAATGTAGATCGCGTTAAAATACACAATTTATGTCATATAAATGCTTTTTTTTGTTGAGGGAACCATTTTCGAGATATTGGGTTTTATTCCCTTAAATTTTTCAATACTTATACTTTTTCTCAAATGGGGATTCGTTACTCATTTTTTATGTCCTGGACATACAAAGAGAACGGAATACTCCACATAGCATCCAGCTCTTAAAATATTTGACTATCGCTTAAAGCCTACCAATTCCCCTTGCACCTACAAGAAAATTAGCAATAAAATTAACATCTCGATTAACATGAAGCATATGGAGAATAAGCGTTTGTAAAAACAGTTTGTACAAGAGTAGAGAAAGTCATGTGAGTGTAACACATCAGATATTTTAGTCTGATTCTACCTTTCCAAATCGTAACTGCGACATACAGTTACCATTATCGGCGCGGCATGCAGAAACATTGATATAACTTAAGCGGACGGGATCCTGGAACACTGTGCCATTTTGTTTGTTATTTGCGTTTTAAAACAGATTTCTCATGCACGAAATTGCACGTATGTGTCTACTGTATTCCGAAGAACACACCTTCCTAAAAATTGCACATATTTACTTCATGGGGGGGGGTTTAGGATCAAAGCCCATCAAATGAATGAGTGAATAGTACCTCAAAGAGGGACAGCCTGAATTAAAAGCGTTTGTGTTTTCATTACAGTGGTTGGTTGACCGCGAAAGGAGAACATTTTTTTCCCCGGTTGGCAAACAAATTTCAGTTAAATCGTTATTTGCACTTCGATTCTCTTTTACGCTACTCTTAAAAAAAAAAAAAAAAAAAAAAGAGGAGAGAAGGACAGAATGCATATTCACCAGCATCCCATGTTTGCTGATTGGTGAATTGCGATGCTATGGACCGGGCAGCTAGTGTTAATCTTGTGTATGTCCAATTATCGCGTCATTCCTGAATACGGTCCTAAAAACTCTACCAGTCTTCTACAAACTATCCCTACAAAATCTTATTCTGTTGCATTCCACCCCAAAAAATCGATACCGAGATTTCACCGGAAATACACGTTTTGAGGTCCCACGAATAAAATTATTTAGATCAGGGCCCATATGTGGGTCTGTGAATGGCATAACTGAAAAACGAAAAGTCTGATATTTTAGTCCTATACCTTCCAAAGATGCGACAGGAAGATTTTTAAAAAAATCCCCCCACCCCAAACTACTCTACATGGAACATTTTGCGAAACTTTTTATTTTTTGTAAAAAATGGCACAAATGTTATTAAAGTGCTATATGTTAAAGATATTTACATTACAAATAAAACGTACATATTGAATTTTCTGGGAATAGCTTGTGAA
Organism: Deroplatys truncata; assembly: GCA_030765065.1. NCBI lineage: Eukaryota > Metazoa > Arthropoda > Insecta > Mantodea > Mantidae > Deroplatys > Deroplatys truncata. The sequence goes on along the minus strand of CM060989.1, from coordinate 10,311,501 downwards.
GTCCGAAAGAAATTTGCATAATTGGTAAACGTACTACATAAGAGATGTAGATCTCATTAAAAATACACAATTTATTTCAAAGAAATGTTTTTGTGCCATCAGCCATTTCCGAAATATTCGTTATTAATGGTTCGAACTCTTCAATACTTCGTCATTCTTTTAAAGTTCTGTCAATATGCAATTGTTTCTTGTGATGCCATGGAAACAGTATGGAATTTTAAGGCCAGCATATAGCGTCCAGTTGTTAAACATTTGACTATCGCTGTTTCCTTTGTATCTATAGCGAAATGTGTAATGTGCCTACTTTTGCAAACGTTTGTCTCGATAAAAATGAAGTAGATAAAAAATAGCCTTTCGTAAAAATACGTTTTATACGCAATGTTAAAGGGTAGAGAAAGCCATGTGAGTGTAACACATCAGAATTTTTGTAGTACATTTTTTAGTATTGCTTAGCGTTCACCAGTTATACAAGATTATACAAAACTCCTTCAGAATGAAAAGGCTTCACAAGCTATTGCCAGAAAATGTAAGATATGCATTTTATTTATCAACTAAATATGTTAAGATATATCAGTAAAGGGTAATTTTGGATGTGGGGTGATTTTCTTGAAAATCTTCGTTCGCATCTTTAGGAGATACCGAACTAAAATGTTAAGTTTGGTATGTAAACAACTTTGCGTTTTTGGGATTTGCTTTTCACAGACTGACCACTTGCTTTTTACTTTCTCTACTACGTATAGTAAGTAGGGGAAGTATTGTATTCCACCCAAAAATTCGATACCGATATTTCACCGGAAATACATGTTTTGAGACCCTCTGAATCCAAAAAATGCATTTTTGGAAACATGTCCGTGTGTGAGTGTGTGTCTGTGAGCAGCATAACTCAGAAACGAGCAGTCAGATAAACACCAAACTTGGTATTTAGGTTCAGTATCTTCCAGAGATGCGACACGAAGGTTTTCAAGAAAATCCCCCCACCCCAGACTACCCTTTACATGAAACATTTTTCGAAATATTTGTTTTCTCAAAAATGGTTCTAACGATTTTGATTAAAATATCATATGTTTAATATATTTTCATGACAAATAAAACGTATATCTTGAATTTTCTGGGAATGTCTCCAAAATTATTCTTCATTGTGAACGACTTTTGCATAACTGGTAAACCATAAGAGATAGACAAAATTTTACTACTCAAAAATGTAGATCGCGTTAAAATATAAATTTTCCAATAGAGATATGTCTATGCTTAAAGGCTACTGTGTTTCTATATTGCCCTTGCGAATACAAAACAAGGGGAACATAGTACGCCTTAAGCGATAGTCAAATATTTTTAGAACTGGTCGCTATGTGTAAAATGTAATTCTCTTTGCATGTCAAAAGATCGTTTCTGCAAATGTTTATCTCGATTAGTATGAAATAGACGGAGAATAAGAGTTTGTAAAAATAGTTTGTACAAGAGTAGAAAAAGTCATGTGAGCGTAACAGATCAGATTTGTTTTCTTTTGTTTGTTTGTTTGTTTATTTCAAGGGATCTTAAAAGCTGTATTTCCGGTGATATCTCTGTATCCAACTTTTGGGTGAAATGCAATGCTAGAGAACGTAAAACGTTGATTAATATATCCCATCTCGTTTCCAGTCGTATTTTGCTTCCAGAATCACCTTGTGTGCTTTTCAAAGAATCTATATATTGATTCCACAGTATTCATTTACTGATGTAACCCGGAGCTTCGCCTTATTTATCTTTTTATCTAACCTCACTGGATGATATTGATTTCCATTTGGATTCTTCATCCATAAGGTGACTTTTCCCCCCCTCTCGTTCTTTATTACCCACGATCCAAGCTATAAAATCTAAAATCTCGGATTAACTTACAGTTTCCATCAATGCGAGTTTATATCTTACGTCTTCCATCAATTTTATTGGGAGTCCATTTTTCAATGAAGTTGATCGGAAAAACTGAGAGTAGCAGTAACCAATCAGCTAATGGATCGTTCGGTGATTTTTGACTGCAGATAAACGAAATCTCTCGGCCATGAAACGTTGTAAAGTACGTATAAGGAATTAAGGGTTAACATAACCGCATGAAATTAGCGAGATGTCAAATATAAACAACAGTCAACCTTAAGAGAGCGTGAAACAGCTGAGCTAATATGACAAAGGTGGTTATGTACACTCGGTCACACTAAAAGTGGACGTTCTCTTGAGCAATCGAATTTTTAAGAAAATAACATGTATACTTTCTCTACTACGTATAGTAAGTAGGGGAAGTATTGCATTCCACCCAAAAATTCGATACCGAGATTTCACCGGAAATACATGTTTTGAGGCCTCCTGAATCCAAAAAAAGGTATTTTTTGCAAACATGTCCGTGTGTGTCTGTGAACAGCATAACTCAGAAACGAACAGTCGGATAAACACCAAACTTGGTATTTAGGTTCAGTATCTTCCAGAGATGCGACACGAAGGTTTTCAAGAAAATCCCCCCACCCCAGATTACCCTTTCCATGGAATATTTTTAAAAAATTTTAATTTCCTCAAAAAGGGCTCTAATGATTTTGATTAAAATGTCATATATTTAAGATACTTTCATGACAAATAAAATGTATATCTGGAATTTTCTGGGAATGTCTCCATTATGAACGACTTTTACATAACTGGTAAACCATAAGAGATAGACAGAATTTTACTGCACAAAAAATGTAGATCACGTTAAAATACACAATTTATGTCATATACATTTTTGTTGTTGAGTGAACCATTTTCGAGATATTGCTCGTTATTCCCTTAAATTTCTCAATACTTATTTTCTCAAATGGGAATTCGTTATTCATTTTTTTGTCTTGGATATGCAAAGAGTATTAATCTGAGGCAAAGGGAATGGTGCTGCACCTAGCAACCAGCTATTAAGAGATATGTATGTGCTTAAAGGCTGCTGTATTTCTATATTGCTCTTGTAAATATATATTCCCCTTACATCTACAAGAAAATTAGCAATAAGATAGAGTCTGCAAATGTTTATCTCGATTAACATGAAGTAGATGGCGAATAAGCGTTTGTAAAAATAGTTTGTACAGGATTAGAGAAAGTCGTGTGAGTGTAGCACATCAGATTTTTTTTATGTTAAAGTAATGGGGGTGTGCAAAACTTCGAAAACATTAGAAACTGTGTAAAAGTGATGCCTGTGACTGTGGTGGGGCAGGCAGATTATGGGTTTCCCCTGACAACCAACCAAATTACCTTTCCAATTACCTTCCGGGATGAGATCCATTAAGGGTAGCGTATGCAGCCAGATTAACAGCGCTATAAAATATTATTAGATAATAATGGTTCCAGGAAAACCAACAGTGCCATTCAGTACAGTCATTTCAACTATACGGTGAAACCGTTTGAGATGTCAGAAAAGTGAAGCGTTGTGTATAAGAGGTTAATCTCTGAGAGGTTTGTTGTAATATAAGCGGAGAGGATGGAACTTAATGTTGTTTCAACTTTATCCGCGTGTCATTGCAGCACTATCGTGCATAGGAGACAAAATGGTGGTCACGCCACAACAGCGCACTCAGTGTGCTGTATGTGACGTATGAGAATATGGGTTCTCAGTCCAAAAAATGCCGTTATACTTGTTGACTCGGCCACTAACACGAAATGTGGCTTTGTCCATGAACATCCATCTACACTGTGAGGCAGTATTTTTAACACTTAAATGATTTCAGTCTAATTATGTAATATAAATTCAATAACAGCCCGCCTTAAAGCAATATGTGTATAAATAACATATAATGTATGTAACAGTCATTGTATTAATGTTTATATTATTGTATACATCTATAATAATGCTATCTGAATGTATTACGTAATTTAATAATATAGAAGCTGTGAGAATATAGGTCAAAAGTTGCTAACAATGAGGTAACCTTGAGGAAATAATGAATTGGAAAGTTTAATAATGCTACTAGTAATTTTTGGAGCAACAATAATGTAATTTTTAAAAAAGTTTATAAATAGCCAATCAACAACCAGAAAAAGCTTAAGTTAAATAGACGTATTCTATTATAGTAGGATTAGCCAATCCGAGACTTGAAATAGATGAAATTTGCAAATTCAGGCGGTAGAAATCAGTTGCTTGTAGACAGCGTCCCTAACTGGACGCGAGACGCGTCCTCGAGGAGTTAAAGTTTACGCGTTAAAAAGTGCAAGTAATTAATAAATAATCACACAGCTCGCTATATCAATGAAGTGTTATTTAATCGTGTCAAGGATTAATAAAAGGAGTGAAGTAAAATTATAATCTGTGTAAGCCCACATTCTTTAGCCGTATCACACCCTGTTAAGAAATACATGTTTCTACAAGTTAATACTGACGCAGCCGAGGCAAATATAATAATTTAAAGAAACATTCAAATTACAAAGTTAATTTTTTTAAACTTGGGGCGAAGGCCACAGGGAACTTTGTACCATACGTGGGGCAGTTACTTCATCAAGCTTGGCTCCTCAACAGTCGAAATATAATACAACTCCTTCAAATTGGCTTTCCATGCGTGATGCTACAACCCTACTCCAAATGCCGTTTGTGAAAATTGCAACCCCAAGAAGGAATGGCATGAATTTAATACCACAGGTTAGGTACATGACAAGTAACAAATGATAAACTATACATGACCTTTGAGACTTAATATTCAGTATTTGGTGTGGCCTCCATGCGCTGCAATTAGAGCTGCTATACGCCGTGGCATTGAATCAAAAAGGTTCTGAATAAGTTCCTGAGGGATTTCCCTCCACGCAGTTTATATTCGAACCCACATATCCGTGACACTGGTTACTGGAGGACCAGGTGCCGACGAACCATATCCCAGACATGTTCGATGGACGACATGTCAGGAGAACGTGCAGGCCAGGGAAGCAATGATACCAGTCGCTCTTCGAAGAAGGCTTGTACATTCCTCACAATATGTGGCTGGGCATTGTCCTGTTGAAGTGTGGCCTGTGGAGATGCCTGAAGCAGGGGGAGTACCTCAGGCTCTACTACCACCGTTAGGATTCTTATATAGATCTTACATACAAAGCGAAATGTTCTAGAAAGGTAGGCTACTAGAACATGCCGAAAGCAATATTCTGGCACAGCAAAATATGTGGGGAAACGGCATACAATAGGTTCGTTAGGCGGCTGTTATTTTGATTGGACCAGTCTTTAGCCGAAGCCAAGTAGACGAATCGGGATGTGCTCGCACCAAGTAGGTAACTGGCGCGCGAGGTCACAATACGAAGCCTACGATTCTAAAAAAGTACCAAAATAGGCAAATTCCGAGCTTTAGTCGTAATAATGTAACACGTAATATTTTTTTTAAATTGCGATACACTTTTCCCTTTCATATTACAACTAATAGTGTCATATTTATAGGGTTGATTACTTCTAACACGCATTCAAGGAATTTATTTAATATTCATTACTTTAGTTTCAATAAAGTGGCTTTTCGTCGAGTGTTGCTCTCAGCTCTTTGTTTAATTACGACTGCAGTATTATATACACCAAACGTGTGGACCCATTAGCTGACATGTGTAGCGACGAATGCATAAAGTGCCTTAGCGAGAAATGTTTTAAGAGTGGAACTGCATATTTTCAGCCAGGAGGAAAATGTACTTTTCCTTAAAGCAAGAAAATTACAGCAGGTCCCCCGGAAATGGAATGGAGCTTTCAGGATAAATGGATTTAAGAAACAAAACACTTAGCCACATTATGTAAAATGGATTAAAGTAAAAGCGAAAGCGCAGATACAAACTGTGTGTGTGTGTCTCTCGAGAAATCTACCAAATGCGCCATGCTAAAGACTTTGAAGAGTTTTACGAGTGGAGCAAGTACTTCAAGAAATAATTATTATGGAGCAAACACTCAGCGATGTACAAGGGCTCACATTGTTACGCATTTATTGTAGGAGCCCGTTTCATGAAGTAGGATATAACTTCGGATGGGTGAGTGCATTATAGAGGCTGTACCTTCTCTGTCGTGTACACTGCCCAGCATAAAATATGGTCCATTCGCAAAGGTTTCCACTAGGGATGGACAGGAAATAATGTAACGGTTACCAAGGTAACGATTACAAAATAACTATAGTTCAGAAACATAGAAAAAGCCCTTGGGAGGGGTAGCACACCTGATCAGGTATTCCCCCTCTCTAACTGCCTTGAACAGGCTTGCCTCTGAGTCACTGGCACCACATGCCATAATTTCGCGTAGCCCGTGTTTTATTTTAGTCTCACAAAATCGCTTATCACACCACTGTTGTAACTACCCAACTGTAGAGGCAGGACTAAAGACGCAAGGGCAGTGTAACAAAAATGCTGTGTTTGTAGATTGCTGTGACAGGCCATGTTTAGCGGGTGTGAAAAAAAATGTTTGCATATAACTAGCGATAGCATTTTACATACATGCGATATTATCATGGTATATCTCCCAAAAGTTAATTCACACTTTTTAGGGTATTTCATACCCTTTACACCCCATATATCTCTTCAATAAAATAAGTTCCTCGCGGATTGATCTTCAATTATTTCAATTGAAGTTTTTCAACGAAAACTAGCGCCCTTAATTTTTTTTTTACATGGAGATCAATCACAAAGCATGGTCATCTAGAAATCGTACTCTTTAACATGCCTCTTACAGAACTGAAATAAGGATTTTAATTTTGAGTTATGACTATGTAAACAAGATCCTACTAACTTTTTGTGCACTATAAAATTGCTGTGTTCACAACAGTGACGTGACACTTATCTCCCGCGTATCAGCCCACTTCCTCTTTAAGACACTGAAAGGGGATATATCATACATATTATACATTGTACATATGAAAGGGGAACCATACACATAAGAATTGTATAGCGATAATTTAATTCACTGAATGTTAAAACATTCAACAGGTAACTTTGTACAGAGCTATTTATAAGCAACGGGCGCGCTAGCTACTTGAATTGGAATTCCTGGAACTCATAACGACCGTGCCTGGCACAGAGTGGTACGACGCAACATGATGGCGCTGAAGCGTAAGGTTCTGAAACCTCATATTTTCATACATGCTTGGGTAACGCGGCCTGAGGGCCAATGGGAAGCATCGTTACATTTTCAAACGTAGAGGACAGCGTGGGTAAGCTGCCCTATATAAGACCAGATTTTGCCGAGAAGGCACTCTTACTTATTACCAGTTCAGCGCAACAAGAAGTCACGCCGACGCAAGGTGCTACAGATGCACGTGGGTGCATATAAGGGTGGGGATGCCTGTGAAGATAGATAGGCTCCTGATAAATATTCAAGTGGTGGGATAAAGTAAATGGGAAAAGCTAGCCGCCCATATTTATTTGAACAATGAAATAAACATCAGTTATAAAGGGAAAACTTGCAGTGTATTTTTTAACTTGTCTCACCCACTAGAACCTGAGATTAAAGAAACTTAGCAATTAGGTAGGAATGGAATACTCAACTACCGACGAGCATCACTAGCCGAGGAAGAAGAACACTACAAGAGCACGCTGCAAGAGTCGACCAACCATTTCCCGCTACATCACCTCATTGGATAACTGAGTAGGTAAAGGCAAAACACAAGTAGAGTGGGGGCGATTTATCCCGCCTAAATACTCGCGCAGTCCGTAGACAGAGGGATTTTACTAAGTTGTTATACTATAGTTACCCAATAACGGTTACCAAGGTAACAAATACAAAGTAACAAGTTATCGCGTTAGCGGTTACTACAATAACGAGACGGTTACCGAACCTGGGCGACATCAGTCACTACATGTGCGCAACATTGATGTCGCTTATCGGAGCTAAAGCTTGTCTCGGCCTTAAAAGACAGTATGAAGGTAAATGGAATTTCTCTGTCTCTATCAATGCATACATGTTGCTATTAACTTCGCCTTTCTCTACTCTCGCGCTGTTGCCAAATTGCTACATTACCCTATGCAGAATATTGTTTTTCTATTAGATTATATCATTTTAGAGCCTTTATAGAATTTAGTGGGCACAAATTTCCAAAGTAAATGTGTTTGTCAGTAAAAGTCTGATATTTGCTGTTTGTATTCTATCACGGAGTAACTAATAAACTAAAGGGTAGAATGCAACGGTATTATTTCTTATCTAGAGGAAAATAGTGTGCTGATACCTGCCCAATTTGGATTCTCTACCTTTAATAAGATGAGCGCTATAATTTTTTAAATTAAACTTTTTCGGAAAATTCTATACCTACTCAGTAGAAAAGTCTGCCGCCAGAAACGTTTTCCTTATTGGGTTTATACCTGGAATGAAAATGTTGAGGAGGGTTGGAGACAGTTTTTAAAAGAACGCGGTTCTGAATCCACGGATAAGGCAGTAGGTCCTGTCATCCCACCGCAATTCTCATCATCTTACCATCGGGGATAACGGATTCTCCCTCCACCTAAGAAATGGGTCCAGTCATTGCTTGATGGAATGAGGTAACTTCCGAAGGTCTATGGCCATATAGGAATCTTTAGAAAGGATGACGACGTTTTTTGTGGCAGATAACAGTTGAAATTGTTATGAATGTTTTAATGATTCTTTAAAATTCTGTCGCTATTCAGTTGTTTTCGCGATGTCATGAAAACGCCATGACGTTTTAAGGCCTCCCTTTTTGACCGGCCTCGCCTATGCCAGCCCTGGTGGCGATGGTCCGAAAGGGATCTACATCGTCTCCGTTACCATGCACTACGTCTTCTCTACGAGGATGTTTTGGTGTAAACCAAATAGGCACCTACATACAAGGGAGTGTGTAGTGCGAGTGGGGTTAGGTAGGGCCTTGGCAAGTAGCCCAGACTTGGGACCAAGGTGTTGGTGGAGGTGTTACGTGTAAAAGGCAAAATGCTTGAGGTAAGGTCTCAAGCTTGAATTGAGGAATATTACCTGAACAGTAGCTGCAGCCGAGAGGGTCCTGCGAGGTCTCGACACAGCGTGTCCTGTCTGTCATGAAACGTATGTACAGAGTTAGGTTGTTATGCACAGTTATAGATATAGCTTCAGATTTACTCGTCCTTTACCGCCAGTCAATTTAAATGAATGACTTCTTTATTAGTTCAGCGCGCCCGTTGTCTCAAAGGGACAGAGCGGAATTGAAACTCGGACTGCAAGCGTGCAAAGCTGTTGTTCACTAGGACATTTTGTGCGTTCTTTTCCCGCGAGATGGAAGTGACACGATCACAGAATTTGCATGGTTGAGTGCTAAGTCGAAACGCTCTACCCCACAAAACCCATCCAATTGTTTGAGTTACCTATCAGTATACATGATGAAATTGCAAGTTTACGAGACGCAAGCGAAAGAAGTTCGAAATGTAAATACTGGAAAGATACGACACAAGTCCCATTTCACTAAGGTGATCTCGAAACTGTTGACATCTGTCCCTTCCACTCATCTTTCGCTAGTCCTCTGCGAGAGGCACCGGTAATAAAATTTGACGTCATGCGTAGACAAGACTCGGCAACGGCCGAATAAATCCGAAGAACTCGTATATTATGTACAGAAACATAAGATATTAAGGGCGGACTGATAAGTCCATGAGTTTGACTAGAGATAGCGTTCTAATCACAGATTTCCTGTTTGCACCCAATTCTTACATCTATTTTGGGTATAATCGCAGAAATTCGTCGTCATTTGTTTCTTAGAAAATTGTTGAGAGCGTCTAAAATAAGCAGAGGTGTGTTCCTTCGTAGAAAATGGAGAAAAGTGAATTTCATGTTCTGATAAAGCAATACTTTTTGCGTGGTAAGACAGTGAAGGAAACGGAAGAAAAGCTGAACAAGTATTATGGGGACTCTGCTCCATCACATGGCATGGTTCACAGAATTTCGATGTGGCCGTTCGAGCACAAGAGATGCCGTGCGCACAGGACGACTGGTTGAGTCACAACAGAAGAGGTGAACAAAGTTCACGATATTGTGTTGGAGGACCGCCGAGTGAAAATGTGTGAGATAGCCAAAAACGTAAACATCTGGAGAGAACGGGTGTATCACATTCTGCACGAATTTTTGGGCATGAGAAAACAGTCAGCAAGATGGGTGCCGCGATGCTCACAGTTAAGAACAAGCGGAATCGTGTGACCAGTTCACAGGGATGTTTGAACATGTTCCAGCGCAACCCAAATGAATTTTTGCTGCGTTATATCACGGTTGATGAAGCTTGGATCCATTACTATCAACCTGAAACCTCAAAGCAGTGGATTTCCTTCGGCGAACCTGCTCCAAAGAAAGCGAAAACCATTCCGTCGGCAGGAAAAATCATGGCAGCTGTCTTTTGGGATTCACAAGGGGTGATAACATCCACTACCTGGAAAAAGGTAAAACGATCACAGATTCATACTATGCCGCAATGCTGGATCAGTTTCACAAGGAATTGTTAAAGCAACGACCCCATTTGTTATAGAAAAAAGGTTCTCTATCACCAGGACAATGCACTGCACACAAGTCAGCCATTGCCATCGCAAAATTTGGGACTTGGACTACGAACTGCTACCTCACCCACCATATTCTCCAGATGTGGTTCTGAGCGACTTCTTCCTGTTCGCAAACCTGAAAAATTGGCTCGCTGGGTAGAAATTCATGTCCAGTGAACATATCATGGCAGAAACAACCTCATGTTTTCTAGACTTCGAAAAACTATATTTTTTGGAAGGGTTAAAGAAATTGGAGAAACGTTGGACAACGTGTATTGAATTGAAAGGAGACTATGTTGAGAAATAAAATAGAGTTTTGGGAAGAAATTGTTATTTTCTTTAAAAACTCACTGACTTATCAAAATAAATGATAGTGGGTAGAAAAATTCACATGAGTGCAATACATTAGTTTTTTTTGTGAATGAATTGCAGGGATTTAAAACAATAGCTGCAGGCAAGCAATTTCTGAACGCACATTGTTATCGCAGACAAGGTTTTTAACGACGCTCATAGTTCTTCTGTTGCATTGTTCCTCGCCCAGGAGCAAAATGATGCTGCGCAAATGCTTTTAACTTAATCTGTATCCCTTGAGCGAATCTGGTCTCATTTACCTTTATCTTTTGTCCCTGTTTAGTGAAACTAATTTCCTGTTTTCTTTGTCCTCCGCAAGCTGGAGGCTGCCTACCTCTTATCCCCTTTGACGGTCTGGGGAGGGGGATGTACCTATGCCTCTAACAAGACCAGTATCTGCCGTCGTATTTCAAACCGAGTTCCTCGAACTTCAATCAAAACAGTCTTGCCTTCATAAATGCCAGTATTTTTGTAAAAGTTCGTAGGCATAAAATACGTGACTTTCTCTTGATACATATAAGAAGACCAAAGCGATAATCGAATTTTTAAAAAGCGGTCTTCCCCGTGATGGCTTCAGAATTGCATACTATTTCCATGACATCGCGAGAAACAACTGAGTGTCGACAGAATATTAAAATAATGGTTCAGTATTAAACAATTCGAGCCATATCTCGGAAACGCTGATGCCAGAAAAAGGCTCATTTGAAATAAATTGTGCGTTTTAAAGAGATCTACATTTTTTGTATAGTACGTTTTCATCTGTTGTTTAAGTTTTACCGGTTACACAAGATAATACAAAATTCCTCCGGAATAAAGACTTCACAGGCAATTCTCTGAAAATTCAAGATATACATTTCATATGTCCATCCATCTTTAATATATGGCATTTTAATCAAAATCGTTAGAGCCATTTTTTTAGAAAATAAAAAAATTCGAAAAATTTTCCATAAGGGGCAGTTTGGGATGGGAGGATTTTCTTAAAATCTTTGTGTCACATTTAACCGACTTTTCGTTTCTAGTTATGCTTTACACATAGCCTTTATAGAATTTAGGGGACCTCAAAACGGTTATTTCCGGTGATATCTTGGGATCGAATTTTTGGGTGGAATATAATGCTTCCTCTTACTATAGGTAAGGGTGCACGAGAGGTGCGCCGCGGTAACGTGTGAATTCGGGAGGTCCTGGGTTCTATTCCCAGCGGGCGCGCTCTCTGACCCTTGGGTTTTTCGTGGTTTCCCTTAGTTGGCAGGCGAATGCTGGAGTGGTTGATCTGCCATGACACTCCTGCCCCTCATATCTCGTACCCATCATCTGTTTGAGGGTTTTAGGACCAGGCGACGGTGTTCGGCGGGTTGCGGTTATGCCCTTTGTGGAGGTTACTTCCTGACGTGGTTCTAGGGAACGCTCGCTTGGATACCCGTCTCTGGGTACTTTCGGGCAGGCGCTCCTTCGGGGTCCACTCGGAGACTCGGGACCCAATGTCGTCTAGGGGTACCTCACCAGCCTCTAGTTCCCAAAGTCGCGGGTTCAAACCCGGCTGAGGGCGATGGATTTTCTCGGGCTTTCTTCGGAAGGGAAGAAAAGCCGGTGGTTCCATGTCGTAGATTTACGGCAAGTATAAAGAGGCCTCTGAGCAAACTTCCGGTGCAGCACGCCCAATATAGGACGGGACGCTCAGGACCATAGCAGGGGGACAAGGTAGTCTGAACACATGGAAATTACACTTTAAGTGTGTTAAATTACCACTGTTCTTAAAGTTTTCAATGATTGTTTCTGAACTTTTTACGAATTATTCTAAAAACCATGACAACTATTTCAAGAGATTGTTTACATTGATAGCTTATGTATTTGAGTCTGTAAAAATTATTTCATTAAGCAGAAAAATAATATTTAATCTTAAAACATGTGAATTCATGTACCTTTTTCTCTGATACTACTTGCAATACAGAATCACACTTTTGCATGTTTGTTCTTAGTATATTCAGCTATATTGTGAACCTAAATTATTTAGTTATGTATATCAGTCCACTAGAAATTGAAAAAAAATTATTTGCAGAGTCAAAAAAGTAAAAACGTGGAAAATGTGCAACGTTGTCCTTTATTAATATTATTAATATAATTATAAAATTATGATTGTGGTTCAGAAAGCTTAACTATGTGCTGTATACATGTGCTGAAAATTTCAGCTCTCTACCTCTCATACTTTCTAAGAAAAAGGTACATAAGCATCCAAAAATGTTGTTTTGAGAAAACTGAATTTAAAGTTTGAACATTAAAATTCTGACACACTTCAATACATTCCAGGGTCATAATCATCTGCACCTTCATTCCTGGATTACTTCAGCTTTTCTGATGGCCTTCTCTTGGTCCTGGTCTCTCTTGTTAATTGCTGAACTGCTCGCTGGACATGATATAGTCGTTCGTTGTTGAAAGATAAATGTCCAGAAAACCTCTTAACCTCCAAAAAGTATATATTTTCTGAAACTGAAAATAATAGAGATTTTATTGCTGCCTAGAACAAAAAATGCGATTTTTGACCATTTCAGAGGACCTTGTCCCCTTAAGGAGTGTCCATAAAGTACTCTATTTTGGGGGGCCCAATGGGTAGGGCTCAGGCGGTGTTAGAGTCGTTAAATCTGGAAACATTAAGTACCCCATTCGTGTTTGCGGCCGTCGCCATTCGGATTTGGTCGCCCTTATGGTCTCTCCCTTCATTCGTCTCTACTAGGAGTCGCGGTAGAAGCATAAGGACCGGATGACCTCCCTTCGTCAGTAGCGTTACTATTTACTACAGGTGTGTAGTAGCTAAAGGTAAAGCGTGTAGATTAAATACTGTAGTCAAAAACTTGGTCTGAATGAATCATTAGAAGGGACGTTGTTTTATTATCACCCTCATTTATTCTGACTGAGCTGAAATTATCACACAAAGGGAATCGCAAAGGAAACTTCCAAATTTCGTTTTGTACTGTTGGTCACATGTAAAAATAATAACTTGACATCATTAGCTAGCCATGCAAACATTTTTACGTTTCATTTCAGTACGTCCCATTGTTTTCTGTATTATACATGGAATGCAAATTGTTTTTATTTCTCGTTCACAACGTGCTTTAATTTCAAATACTGTGTACTCATTTTTAATTTACATTTCAAAGTTTACAGCGTTAGCATTTGCGGACCTTTTGAATATGCACCACATATTACTACCTCATTAGCAATAGATATATGGTTGTGCAATGTTCCTTGTAGATCGTAAATAGTGCTCCTGAATTGTTTATGATCTATATCTTTATGGATATTATATACAGTCCGGTCACAAGTTCTGTCCTCTACGTATGTAGCTCTCAACTTAGAAATAAATGATTTAATGGTATTGTTACGAGTTATTGTGGAGCAGAGTTATTGTTCTAAAAGCTTTGCTTTGTGTAGTTTCCTACATAAATCCGTAAATAGGTAGGATGTAAGTCATCTTTATTGGTTCCAAATTATTGAAGCTGTTACACAAGTATTTAGTGCATGGGTCGTTGACCGTGTATACATATTTAAGATACAAGTAGGGTGACAGAATAAACAACAAGAAAAGGAAAATAGAGATAAATTACCTTTGTCTAACTGAACAAATTTGACCTAGCTTCGCGCAAGTTATCCAAAAAATTTCCCATGTTTTTCCAGCTCCCCTGGTCAGCCAGTAGATCCCAGCATGCCAATCTCTTTCTTGACGGACTTAAGAAGTTTCCTTTCAGTTTAATCGTTCGCTGGTTCTCCCACTGTGCACGTTCCGCCAAAATATGTACCCAGTCGTTATCCAAATCACAGAATGGGCGAATTCTCCTGCCAGAATCATTAGTCATTTTCTGTGCCCTCCAGCCCCCCAGTCTAAACCATACCATTCCTGATCTTTCCTTTCTTCCTAAGTTAAGTATATATGTCTCTTTACCCCAATTCAATTTTATTTCATTTGCTAGACTTAGAGAAGTTTTAATTTTACAATCCAATTCTATTTCCTGTTATTTTTGCCATTTGTTTGAGCTCTTTGCCATACTGACCCCATTCCTGTTCTCCTCAAACCCCTTTCCAAATCAGCTGCCCAAAACTTAGGAGACAGGTTTTCTCGCTGGTATTTATAACATTTGGATCGTAGTGTGGAGTTATCAGCCTCAGCCAGTACTTCACTGCTCTTATTTTACAGTGTCTTCATAACATCCCACCTCCCTCAATATCCCCGAATTTGATGTGCCTTGTGAAACTCCAAGAACTCTTTTCCAAAATGCTACCTGTGTTTTATTTACATGCTCTGCTCTTTCCCATCCCCAGATTTCACTTCGTATAACAAAATCGGCCTTGTCATTCCATAAATATGGAATGGAGTGTAAATGAAAATTGCTCTTTATAAGTATGGTAAGAAACCTACTGAAATTTGTTTATCAAGCTGTCAAGAGATTTGTTGCATCTTTCTCTATTGAAGACTTTACCAAGATCTAGCAGGCCACGTACCATAAGAAATTCAGGAGTGGTCAAAGCAGTAAGTGAACGAATACATCGAAACCCACCCCGGAAGCAAAAATAATGGCCCGAGCGTTAAATGTATCCGCGAAATCCATGTCTCGCATTATCAGAGAAGACCTTCGTATGAGAGCTTATCGACGGTCAGTGACATTTGTTAACCTCGAACCTAAAGAAGATCAGGTACGAAAGACCAAGAGGCTCTTATAGTGGCATGCTCAGAATGGTCATGAAAATATCGTCTTTACAGATGAGAAAATGTTAACAGTGTAGGAAAAGTACAACTAGCAAAACGATAAAATATATGCACGGAGCTCAGAGCTGAAATATCAGTCTCTCGTGTCCAGAGAGGGCACCGCCCAACATCAGTGATTGTTTGGTGGGGCGTGTCACATCAAGGAGTAACATCTCTCCATTTCTGCAAACAAGGAGTTAAAACAGGAGCCAGACGGTACCAAGAGGACATCCTAGACAGAGTTGTGGGACCCTTTGAACTTGGGTCTTTCAGCAAGACTCAGCCCCAGCTCACAAGGCTAGAACAACTCAAGCATGGCTCAGGGACAATGTTCCAGAATTCATTGCAACAGAAGACTGGCCCTCTGGCAGCCCAGAACTGAACCACTGGACTTGAGACTTTTGGATATTTTGGAGGGTAAGGTCTGTGCTAAACCTCACACTCCTGGAGTCTCTAAAGCGAGACCTCGTAAATGCAGCGCAGGAAATTCCTCTAGATGTCATCCATACTGCTGTAGCAGACTGGCCTAACAGATTAAGGTCCGGTGTAAAGGCCAGAGGTGATGGTTTTGAATGACTTATAGTGTAAGAAATGTTCATTAGTCACTGAATTAGAATATATATGTTCGCTTCTTAATCATACGACAGAACTTATGACTGGACTGTGTAAACATTGATATTTTTATGTGTGGTGTAATCTCAAAAAACTCCTTAACCGCTTTTGATGGTTCTTTCGCCATTGAAAAGTTCAAGTCTTGCTGACGGACAAGGGGCAGCCACCACTAATCTCATTTCATCTTCTTCTTTCTTGTATACCCTCCCCGTTTGGAGTATTTACATTTACCAGGACTTAGGAGCGTATTTTTAATTTTTATTTTCTCTTGTCCGTATAGAAAGTAGGGGAAGTATTGCATTCCACCCAAAAATTCGATATCGAGATATGCCCAAAATACATGTTTAGAGGCCCCCTGAATCCAAAAAAAAAGCATTTTTAGAAAAAGGTCCGTGTATCCGAAAAGTCGGATAAGTACAAAAATTGGTGTTTAGGTTCACTATCTTTCAAAGATGCGACACGAAGACGTTCAAGAAAATCTCCCCACCGCCAGATTACCTATTATATGAAGGATTTTTCGAAAAATTTTATTTTCTCAAAAATGGCTCTAACGATTTTGATTAAAACATATGTTTAAGATATTCTCATGATAAATGAAATTATGTCTTGAACTTTCTGGGAATGTCCCCAAAAGTCGTCTTCATTCTGAATGAATTTCGCATAACTGGTAAACCCTAAGGGATTGACAAAATTTTACTACACAAACAATGTAAATCCCTTAAAACACGCAATTTATGTCATATACATTTTTTGTTGTTGAGTGAACCATTTCCGAGATATTCCTTGTTATTTGTTTGAATTTTCCATTACTTATACTTTTTCTCATTGGAATTCATTATTTGTTTATTTATGTCCTGGATATACAAAGAGTGGAATGCTCCACATAACAACCAGCTCTTAAAACATTTGATTATCGCTTAAAGCCTACCAATTCCCCTTGCACCTACAAGAAAATTAGCAATAAGATTAACATCTCGATTAATATGAAGTAGATGGAGAATAAGCGTTTGTAAAAATAGTTTGTACAGGAGTAGAGAAAGTCATGTGAGTGTCATTACCTTACACTACTACTCCACATAGTCACCGGCGTTATTGAAGCACTTGTGGTAACGGGAAACCAGTGTTTGTATGCCTTTTTCAGATCAAGAAATCCGGACTGTAGGGAGGGTGATCGAATTGTTCCCTTCGGTTTGTTTGTCACTTCCTCACTATTCCATCACCCATCGTCATTTCCCCACAAAGCTCACACAATTGGCGACGAATGTTTGCTGGCATTTCTCGCTTCCAAAAAACGAATCCCTGATCTGACTTCACAGTCGGCGGGTTGTTCAACTGTTTTGAACATTTGGAAATGCTCTAACAATAAGAAGACATAAAGCGCTGCAGCGGCAAAATATTAAAAAGGCACTTTAAAAACGCACCTCGTATAAGGCAGTGCCTGGGGACAGATGCTCGTCGGAGAGCAGATAGACTTATGGACTGGATAGAAGAACTAGCTTGAGTGTTCAGCCTATTATGACAGAGAAAGGGGATGATATGAAATGACGGTGAAATGGATTAAAGGAAACGTGATGTTGGAGCAGTTAGTGGAATGAATGGCGGGGGAAACCGGAGAACCCGAAAAAAGCCGCCCAGACGCTGCTTCGCCCACCACAAATCCCACATATGTTTGGGCGCTGCCCTAATTTAAATTTATAAAGACTAAAGGATTAAACAGAATTTTCAGAGCCCTTGTACTCGAATACATGCACACTGGAGTTGTAAACGAAGGCCTTGACTTTTGGATGAGTTGCCATGGAGTAGAAAAACTAATCGTTGTTACTCCACAGAATATATATGACAAATAAAATAAATGCTGTGGAAATCACAGGGGATTATCGTCAGTCGGAATAAACAACGATAACTACCTCTCGCCACGGCGCTATCAACAGATAACCAAAACCTTCTGGAAGTTTCCTTTTCCTCATCCAGAACGTGTGTCCAAATAGTTCTAGAATGTTCTGTGGAAAATTCCACTGCCTATATAAGCGAGCGTTCTAGCGAAAGCAGTCAGTTGAGTTGCGTCGGCCAGTCAGTGGGAGAGCCAGTTGGCGGTTGAGTTTCCTGTGTTACATCAAGTGCGATTCTCCGAGCGAGTTTGTGACGACTG
The DNA here is from genome assembly GCA_030765065.1 of Deroplatys truncata. Lineage (NCBI taxonomy): Eukaryota > Metazoa > Arthropoda > Insecta > Mantodea > Mantidae > Deroplatys > Deroplatys truncata. The sequence continues at coordinate 10,293,229 of CM060989.1, read as the reverse complement.
CTGTGGGGTGCAGCGAGTACTGCTATGGAGCGAGAAATTGTAGAAGTCTTGTGCTCGACTCAACAAGTGAACTGTCCGGAAGAAAAGGCTAAGTCACAAAGAAAGTGAAGTGACGAGGAAGTTGAACTAGGTCATATTAGTGAAGTGAGAATGCGAACTAAATGAAGTCTGAAATTGATATGCCCCCATATATGGGAACCAACTTGAGAAGGTGTTTTGTTTACGTAATTTATTAGCCTCACGCTTGGGAAGCAAACTTGAAGAAGTATTGTTCTTGGAGTTTTATTTTTATTTCCACACTTGGGAAACCAATTTAAGAAAGTGTTTTGATGTTGAAGTTTGCACTACGCTTTGGGCATTAATTTGAAGAAGTTTGCTTGTTACGTAATATGCTGCTACGTATGAGAAGCAGATCTTTGTTGTTACGCTCCAAGTTTTAAAAAATATTACTTAACTTTGTTATTAAACTGCTTCTATAGATAGTATTTGTGTTTATGTTTGCCTCAGCTGCTACAGTATTGTTTTAGAGACACGTTTCTCTTAATCAGGGCGTGGTACGATAAGAATGTAGGCTTACACAGATTTTAAGTTTAAATTCACTTCTTTTTATTAATCCTTGACACAAATTAAATAGCACTACACTGATATAGAGAGCTGTGAGATTATTTAATTTAAAACTTGCACATTGCTAACGCGTATACTTATTTTACGATTCACACGAATACGTAATATTTCTTTAGAGAACACATCTTCCATACGGCCACTACCAAGGTCTGCAGGCGACTGAACATATTTCAACCGTCAAAACCCGTAAGCTTCTGTATTTCAAGTCTCTGATTGGCTAATACCAGTCCAATAGAATACCTGCATTCAATTAAAGCTTTTTCTGGCTGTTGATTGGCTATTTTTAAACTGTCACAAGATTTACATTATCGTTGCTCTAATAATGACTAGTAGCATTCAAACTCTCAAACTCATTATTGCCTCAAGGTTACCTCATTGTTACCTCATTGTTAGGAACTTTAAACTTATTATTCTCACAACTCTTACATTATTAAATTACATAATGTATTTATATAACATTATTGAATATGTTTACAATAAAAATAAGCATATGCAATGACTGTTAGATACATTTTTCAAATTATTACATACATATTGCTTCAAGGCAGGCTGGTATCGAGTTTACATATTATATAATTTAATTTAAATAATTCAAGTGTTAAAAATATTGCCTCAAGTCCCAGTGAAAATTGAACCAGATGAAAACAGTGACAATGACACCTGAGAGAAGTGACAGTTGAAAACTGGAGAAAGTCACAATAGTTTGTGTTTCTGGTGTCGAAAACTTTCCCCCAAATCTATCCTTAAAAATAGTGAAGTATCGAAGGGTTGCTCTGGTATCTGGAGACGTCAGGGATGTCGTTGCGTTGTGCTTTCCGTCACCTTCCTCCCGGGCAACACACCCTCCTGCATCGCAGCACCTATACTTACGAGGGTCGCGCAGAAAGTAATGCTCCACTGTTTATTTTGTCAGCCGATAACAATGTTGCGAATGCAAAACGTTAGGTATGAATTATTTGAAGTTTCCTGAGTGCGTGCGCAAAATTTCCGACAGATGTAGTTGCAGCAACATTTCAAAATAGCGTCTGTAAGTTACAAGCAGCCTGTCGTCGTTGAATTTTTCACTGCGAGGAAAGAAACTGTGGGGAATAAACGTTTGCGTGAAGTCTGCAGTCGACAAAAGTACAGTTGGTCGTGGGGCATCAGAAGGCTGTTCGGCGGAGCTTCAAGAATTGCTGCGGGTGGGGAGACCATCCACGTCTGTCACACCTGACATGTTGCAGCGTGTTGATGCCCTCATTCGCGAGGATATACGCAATACGACTCGGCAGAATTGCCAATCAACAAAGAAGTGTAAATGCAATGATCCGCGTTCTGTGCTGTCCTACGGTGGAACACAAATCTTACAGAAAAAAAAACATTTGTTCTGAGTTGTTACAACCTTTTTTAAGCTGAGGGGAAGGCCTTCATGTCCCGGATTGTGACAAATGATGAAACCCGGGTTCACTATTTTGAGCCCGAAACAAAACGACAATCCATGGGATGGCATCATCCTCGCTCTTGACAGAAAGAAAGAGGAAACCATCTAAAGCAACTGCTTCCGCCGGTAAGGTCGTTATCACTGTTTTGGGACAGTGAGGTGTGATGCCATTAATTTAGAAGCATACGTCAACACATTAACCAAACTCAAGAAGCGCTTCCGGCGACTTCGGCGCCATAAAACCCAGATGTTTTGATTCAACAGCATATCACTCGGACTTCTAAACACATCACGAAACAGCCATCCTACAGCCCTGACCTAGCCCCCTCGGACTTCCACTTGTTTGAGCCATTAAAGGATGCCATTCGTGGAAGACATTTTGAGGTCGACGCTCTTGTGTCTTCCTGGAGGAAGGTCATAGAACTGGAAGGAGATTACGTGTAAAAATAGGATGTGTAGATAAAACATCGTTCTTTCATGTGTGTAATAAATGATTGTTGAAACAAAATTTGGGGCATTACTTTTTGGGCGACCCTCATATAATGGTCGAAAAGACATGGCTCTGACAGGTGGTAATGAACGGATATTGTTTCAAAACGGCGTGCATCCGTTTGTTGACCTCATAGCTTTATGGAAGCTGCGCTGACTGCTTTTAATTACCTTTTTGGCTTTAATAAACAAGGTGAATTATTAATCATTGTGAGGGACTGAGCCATGGGAATTATCAGGCTAAAACTCGTTTGGTCAAATCTGGCAAGAGAATGTCAATTTAAGGTAAACTGTGTACGTCATTCAGGTTAAATAGAATAGCGTAGTATTTAATAAGGTCAGCATTTGGAGTCCTAAAGGCTTGTGATTTTATTTAAACTGAAATGCACTTCATCTCGTGTTAGCATGAGCTTGGTCAAATTCGTCTCTAGATTTGTCAGGAACGTGTAGATATAGAGATGATCCAGCGGAGGGCGAAACCTCGCGCGCTCTTCCTGCGTAGATGTATTGCAGCTAGCACCCCCCAGGAGGAAGGGATGAGGTGAATGAACCACAGGAGGTTACAGGCCGTAGGAAGACAGGCCACAAAGATGCGCGGAAGATCCGTCCCAGTTCTCTAGCCACTTACAAGGCGCGATGAACGACCAAACGACTAAACAACCCTCTAGTGTCCACTGTGATTATCTTTCCTTTGAACAAGCATCCGCACCATCTATCCGGCACCGTTATACACCATGAAAGCTAGAAGCAAACTTGAATGATGAGAAACAAAGAAATGAAAGCGAGATGATGGAAAGGAATTCGTGGTAGAGAAGAAACCAACTCAGTATTTGCCTGCCGATCGGGGGAAACCACGAAAAATCCGTGGGCGATCGTCAGGGATCGAACCCTGTACCTCCCGAATGCGAGTCTCACGCGTTACCGCGGAGACATCTCGCTCATTTAAAGATATTGCATCCATCCACAAATTCGATACCGAAATTTCACCGGAAATGCACGTTTTGAGGCTTCATGAATAAAACAAAGTTTACAAAAAGGTTCATTTATGTGTGTGTGTGTGTCTGTGAACAGCATAACTAAATAACGAAATCTCATCAGCATCTGCTAAAGATGCGGCACGAAGATTTTTATGAAAAGTCCCTCCACCTAAAACTACGCGTTATATAGAACATTTTTGGTTATTTTTTACCTTCTGTAACACGTACATAGTACACAGAGAAGGTATTGCATGGAACCAAAAATTCGATGCAGACATTTCACTTTAAACATAGTTTTGAGGTACTCTGAATCCAAAAATACACTGCCGTTTTTGAAAATTGCAACACCAAGAAGGAAACGCATGAACTTAATAGCACAGGTTAGGTACATTACAAGTAACAAATGATAAACTATACATGACCTTTGAGCCCTAATATTGAGTATTTGGTTTGGCCTCCATACGTTGCAATTAGAGCTGCTATACGCTGTGGTATTGAATCAAAAAGGTTCTGAATAAGTTCCTGAGGGATTTCCTTCCGCACAGTTTGTATTCGAGCCCACAAATCCGTGACACTGGTTACTGGAGGACCGTGACATACCAGGAGATGGCCTGTGGAGATGCCTGAGCAGGGGAAGTACCTGAGGCTCTACAACCACCGTTAGGTATACCGGTTGCTGTTCAAAGTGCTCTCAATTCGTAGGAGGCGAGATCGGTTGTTGTAACCAATGGCGCCCCAAACCATCACACCTGGTGCTTGTCCGCTATGCCGCTCAACAATGCAGCCCTCTAGGTGGCGCTCACCACGATACCGCCGGACAAGTATGCGGCGTCACTGTAGGACACCTTGAAGCGGGACTCGTCCGAAAAGACTACATTTTGTCACTCAGTACCCCAGTGACAGTGTTCATGTACCCATTGCAATCGGAGGAACTTGTAGTTTCTGGATAACGGAAGTCGACGTAATGAGATGCATGCAACCAGTCCAACCTGCAGCAGACGGCGACGAACCGTTGATGCAGACAAGTTCACACCTGTTGCAGTGCTCCAGCGTCGATCCAACACTGTGGATGAAGCTGTATGGTCCGTTATGGCCATACGGACAAGATGACGGTTATCCCGTGCTGTGGTCCAATACCCGCTCCTCGCTGCCGAGTACCTGCTTCCTGGAGACCGATCATTCTGACCGTTCGAACTCACTCACATGCCGATAAGGCTGCCTTTGACGTCGATGAGGCATGCTGGCACTCACATTATTGTTTCCACCTTATTTGACAGCTCTGCATTGACTACACTGGGGACAACACTGTCCTTGTTGGACCGACACCAGAGGGCTCTGCTCGGCGTACGTGTACCCCATCTCTCTGCAAACCTAATCACTTATTGCTTGCACACTCTTCTACACTTCCACCAAGTTTGGGGTTATTCGGGAGATTCTTTCTTGGTGTTGCAATTTTCACAATTGATGATGGATGGATAGAGGACCTGACGGACGGACGGGCAGGCAGTGTGTGTCCGAACAGCATAATTCAAAAACAAAATACCAAACTTAGCACATGTTCCAAAAATGCGACACGAAGATTTTAAAGAAAATTCCTCACCCTTACGTGAAAATGTTTTAGAAAATCTTGAGTTTCCCAGAAATGACTAACGATTTTGATTAAACCACCATATGTTTAAGATATTTGCATGGGAAGTAAATTATCTTGAATGTTCTAGGAATAGTCTGTGAAGTCCTCTTCATTCTGAATGACTTTTGTATAACTGGTAAACTGTAAGAGATAGACAAAACCTTACCACACAAAAAATTTCAAATACGATGTTGAATATCAAGGTTGACTTATGTAGTATTTTAAAAATGTCGAGGAATGTAGAAAAGTTTTCAGTCTATTTGAATTGTCGCTGTAAACTTGTTTTTATAATATTAATGTAGTTTTTTGCTTGTTAATATATTTTAAATCTACCGTAATTTATATGCATTTAACGTTTTTTTCTTCTATCAAACTTCAAATTATGTAGAGGAATTAATATATTTTGTAAATCACCTTTTGTGGAATTGTTCAGTATTCATGTATGAATTACTGTGGTCTCTGGTGACCCTAACTGTTAAAAAGACTTTAAATAAACAAATTTAAAAAATATAGCTCTGTTAAGCCACACACACAATATATCCAATAAATTTTATTGTGTCGTTAACTATTTCCGAGATATTCATTGTTATGGATTTTAATTTTCAAATCTATGTCTACTTTTTTCAAGAGTAGCCGCTATTCGTTTTAACTTTATCTACCAGGTACATAATACGTAGAGAAGGTATTGCATTCCACCCAAAAATTCGATATCGAGATTTCACGGAAATACATATTTTGGAGCCCCCTGAGAAAGCATTGTCCATGTGTGTGTGTGTTTGTGTCTGTGAACAGCATAACTAAAAAACGAAAGGTCGGATAAGTACCAAAATTGGTATTTAAGTTCAGTATCTTACATATATGCGACACGAAGATTTTCTACAAAAGGGCTCTAAACGATTTTGATTAAAACAGCATGTTGGAAAGATATTTACATGACTAATAAAGTGTATATGTTGAATTTTCTGCGAATAGCCTGTGAAGTCCTCTTCATTCGGAAGGAATTTTGTAGTCTTGTGTAGCTTGCAAACGTTAAGCGATAGACGGAAACGTACTATTTAGAAATCGTATATCTCTTAAAAAAACACATAATTTATCTCAAATAATTTTTTGTGGCATAAGCCGTTTCTGAGATATCCGTTATTAAAGTTCGTTTTTTGGTCATTCTCTTAATGTCCTGTCAACCTTCAGTTGTTACTCGCGATGTCAGGGAACAGTATGGAATTTTAAGGCCAGCGTATAGCGTCCAGTTCTTAAACATCGTGTTATACGAATGTAACCACCAGATTTTTTTTCTCTGGCCAGGAAAGAGCTATTACATAGGGTTGCGCTTTTTAAAACCCTTAACTACGAAAGGTGTAAAATGTGTAATGAAGGTTTATCTCCAACAAGAAATAGATAAACTTTTATAAGAAAAGTGAGTAGAGAATGTTTGGCAGGCAATGTCAGCGTACGTGCTGGTTCTCCTTTCCTTGAAATTCTTGCTTGTTAGAAAGCAGTTTATCAGTTTTAATAGGGACGGTTTTCTGTGCGCTCATGTTCACGGATGAATGTTTGCACGTATAGAAATGGGCGTTTATTACTCACGAGAGCTGCTAATCAAAAACATTTACGCTGAGTTCACACGTTTCAGACGGCCGTGGGGCAGGGGAGTAACAAACTGCCGCTCAGCCGTAAAATAATTTCGAAATGAACGCCAGTAAACATCAACTATATCGATGAAAATTATTAACGCAGGCAGCGTCCAGAAATACGTAGCCGATACTCACTTCCCGAACTTTTAAATTAGCTACAACGTTCAAATATTTAAGTGTTACGTAATAATCAAATTGTAATAGTTATATTTATCTAGAAATATCTGATGTACTACGTTCACACGATTTTCTCTACCCTCTAGCGCTTATTAGTGGGTATACAAAGTTTATTTTTCTGTCTACTACGTTTTAATCCAAATAAACCTTTGCAGAAACATCTACATTACATATTTCGCTATAGATACAAAGAGAACAGCGATAGTCAAATGTTTAAGAACTGGACGCTATATGCACAGGCTTTAAAATTCCATACTGTTTCCACTGAATGTTGACAGGACTTTAAAAGAATGGTTAAGTATTCAACAATTCGAACGCTATTTATTCATTCGCTATTTAATCTCATCTTATGTAGGACTTACACCCCCAGGACTTACAGGCGGGTGCCTGGGGTCAGAGGCCCGTCAAGGAGCAGACAGAACATCCAGGATGGGTGATCAGCCCGATGCCTGGTATGGGATGAAGGAAGTAGATGAAACGAAATGATGGTGAAATGGATGAAAGGAAAGGTGATGATGGAGCAGTTGGTGGAATGATTGGCAGGGGAAACCGGAGAACCCGGAGAAAACCCGCCCAGACGCCGCTTTGTCTACCACAAATCCCACATACGGGTCCCTGGGATTGAACTCGGGCCACCTCGGTGAGAGGAGAGCGGTCTAACCACTCGACCACGGCGCCGCGGACTTCAAAATTCAAGATATAAATTTTATATGTCGCGTGAATTTCCTTAATATATGGTATCTTAATAAAAATCGTTACAGCCATTTTTTTGAAAATCACAAATTTCGACGAATGTTTCATGTAAAGCGTAGTTGTGGGATGGGGGGTTACTTTAAAATATTCGTGTCGCATCTTTGGAAGGTGCTGAACCTAAATACCAAGTTTTTTATTTATCCAGATTTTCGTTTTGAGTTATGCTGTTCATAGACACATACACGAACCTTTTTCTAAGAATGCCTTTTTTGTATTCAGGTGAAATATCTCTATAGAAATTTTTGGGTGGAATGTAATATCTTCTCTACCTTGTATCTATGATTTTGTTACAGTTTCTACAGACTATTCCGACGAATGATTTTTGCTCTATGTGCCTTTTGCTAATCGAGATAAATTTCCAATCATATGTACACATTTCGTTGTATGATACAGTGGCTAAAGCGATAGTCACATATTTAAAGAGCTTATTGCTACGTGATGACACGAGAAAAAACGAATAACGATTTCCCATTTGAAAAAAGCATAACTATTTATAAATTTAAAACAATAACAAGGAATATCTCGAAAATAGTTAACTATATATACAGAGTGTTTCAGAATTCGACCGATTAACTTTAAGGAGTTATAGAGCGGTGTTGGGGGAACAATTGGAGATAGGATATTTATGGTCCCAGAGCGCATGATTTTGAGCAATAAACCAAAATAAATTTGAGCCAGTGCGCCCTGATACCACCTCAATGGAATATGCAAGCATTTACTGCACTGCAAAGAAGTGTACATGTGTGGGCCAGTGGTAAAGTAGGGAGTTTAAAGCTAGTGACACCAAATTCAAGTTCAAGCCCTGCCGAATGATTCTTTTCTTCTTCTTTCTTTTTACGTTCTCTACTACGTATAGTAAGTAGGGGAAGTATTGTATTCCACCCAAAAATTCGATACCGAGATTTCACCGGAAATACATGTCTTGAGATCCCCCGAATCCCAAAAAAGCATTTTTGGAAACATGTCCGTGTGTGTGTCTGTGTGTGTGTGTGTGTGTGTGTGTCTGTGAACAGCATAACTCAGAAACGAACAGTCGGATAAACACCAAACTTGGTATTTAGGTTCAGCATCTTCCAAGGATGCGACACGAAGGTTTTCAAGAAAATCCCCCCACCCCAGATTACCCTTTACATGGAAGATTTTTCGAAAATTTTAATTTTCTCAAAAATAGCTCTAACGATTTTGATTAAAATATCATATGTTTAAGATATTTTTATGACAAATAAAATGTATATCATGAATTTCCTGGGAATGTCTCCAAAAGTATTCTTCATTGTGAACGACTTTTGCATAACTGGTAAACCATAAGAGATAGACAAAAGTTTACTACACAAAAATGTAGATCGCATTAAAATACACAATTTATGTCATATACATTTTTTTTTTTTTGTTGAGTGAACCATTTTCGAGATATTACTTGTTATTCCCTTACATTTTTCAATACTTATTTTCTCAAATGGGAATTCATTATTCATTTTTTTGTCTTGGATATGCAAAGAGTATTAATCTGTGGGAAAGGGAATGGTGCTGCACCTAGCAACCAGCTATTAAGAGATATGTATGTGCTTAAAGGCTACTGTATTTCTATATTGCCCTTGTAAATATATTTTCCCTTACATCTACAAGAAAATTATCAATAAGATAGAGTCTACAAATGTTTATCTCGATTAACATGAAGTAGATGGAGAATAAGCGTTTGTAAAAATAGTTTGTACAGGATTAGAGAAAGTCATGTGAGTGTAACACATCAGATTTTTTCAAATTGTTGTTTGTGGAGGACATGGAAAATGCAATGCTTCACTTGTTATTAACGTTGCTGTTAAATGTAATGAAGCAAATCAAACGAATGAATTTTGAACAGCAATGTACAGCGTAAGATACTGTAACGTTGTAAACATACACATGATATGTGATCAGAATCCTTTATGGAAGTGGCATTAAAAATGACATTACCATGAGAAAGGACTACTGTTGTGCTTACGAATTGAAAGAATACGCTGTTAACCCTGGAAAAGAAATAACTAGTGTGTAAGGCAAATGACAGTCACATTCCTGCTTAAGCTTTATTTATTCACTTCCAAGAACCGTAGGAAAGCGTATTCTTTATATATATAAACAGTTGGAGTGAGCATTTCCTTTGTGAACTTTGATTTTCTGAAACATTTTTCTTTTGGGAAACGTCAATGAATCACGAGAGCATTTGCATAAACTCAAATATTTCTATTCAAAAGTATCCGGACACCTCCACGAACATACGGTCTTCATCTTAGGTGCATTGTGCTGCCACCTACTGCCTGGTACTCATTATCCGCGACCTCAGTAGTCATTAGAAATCGTGAAACAGCAGAATGGGACGCTCCGTGGAACTCACGGACTTCGAACGTGGTCAGGTGATTGGGTGTCACCAGTGTCAGAATCTGTCCACACTCCTAAACATCCCTAGGTCCACTATTTCTGATGTGATAGTGAAGTGGAAACGTGAAGGGACGTGCATAGAACAAAAGCGTACAGGCCGACCTCATCTGTTGACTGACAGAGACCGCCGACATTTGAACAGGGTCGTAAAGAGTAATAGGCAGACATATATCCACACCATCACACAGGAATTCCAAACTGCATCAGGATCCACTCCAAGTATTATGACAGGTGTGAGGTGAGAAACCTTGGATTCCATGGTCGAGCGGCTGCTCATAAGCCACACATCACGCAGGAAAATGCCAAACGACGCCTCGCTAGGTGTAAGGAGCGTCGACATTACACGATTGAACAGTGGCAAAAAGTTGTGTGGAGTGACGAATCACGGTACACAATGTGGCGATCCGATGGCAAGGTGTGGGTATGGCGAATGCCTGGTGAACGTCATTTGCCAGCGTGTGTAATGCCAACAGTGAAATTTGGAGGTGGTGGTGTTATGGTGTGGTGGTGTTTTTCCTAGGGGGCTTGCACCCCTTGTTGTTTTGCGTGGCACGATCACAGCGCAGACCTACATTGATATTTTAAGCACCTTCTTGCTTCCCACTGTTGAAGAGCAATTCGGGGATGGCGATTGCATCTTTCAACACGATCAAGCACCTATTCATACTGCACGGGCTGCGGTTACACGACAATAACATCCCTGTAATGGAGTGTTCTGCACAGAGTCCTGATTTGAATCCTATAGAACACCTTTGGGATGTTTTGGAACGTCGACTTCGTGGCAGGCCTCACCGACCTACATCGATACCTCTCCTCAGTTCCGCACTCCGTGAAGAATGGGCTGCCATTCCCCAAGAAAGTATGCCTGCGAGAATGAACGCTGTCATCAAGGATAAGGGTGGGCCAACACCATATTGACTTCCAGCATTACCGATGGAGTGCGCCACGAACTTGTACGTCATTTTCAGCCAGGTGTCCGAATACTTTTGATCACGTAGTATATATCTATGAAGGCGCCCATTGCCCGCGCACCTGCAGTACAGCAGCATTACCTCAGTGACCTTTCGTTTTGCACTGCACTGCCCTTTTGAACGGCAGTGATGCGGCGAGTTCTTTTAGGCACACCTATGTATGCGAGAACCACAAAACTTCAAAGGACGGCTTGTTTGGGCCACCTTGTGACGTAAGGATATTTTTCGCAGACCAGCGACTATATTACATGTGACGATGGCGGGGATGTAGCTCAGGGATGTCATCGAGAAGGTTAATAGGTGAAATTATGATTCCAAGAGAGACTTTAATCATTCTAATAACTAATCTAAACTGCATTGCAAGAGGTAGAGAATCAAACAGAATACATCCGGCGTTCCATATTTGTCGTACCAAGGCCCTATATCGAACTTGTAAACAAAATAAATTTAAAGAGCCGACCGTCAAAGAGTCGTACTAGGCAGGTCATAGGCAGACCCCGAGCCGTAAAAAACTCTTAGTTTAAATACCCGAGGAGCATGCTGACTAGTGCTTGAGGCAGTATTTTTAACACTTAATAATTTCAGTCTAATTGTATAATATATAATTCAATAACAGCCCGCCTTAAAGCAATATGTGTATGTAACTGTATATAAAAGTGTATATTACAGTCATTATATGTGTCTATATTATTGTATACTATTGTATACATGTTCAGTAATGTTATGTGAATGCATTACGTAATTTAATAATGCAGAAGCTGTGAGAATAATAGGTCAAAAGTTGCTAACAAAGAGGAAACAATGAGGTAACCTTGAGGCAATAATGAGTTTGAGAGTTTAATAATATTACTAGTCATTATTGGAGCAACAATAATGTAATTTTTGTGACAGTTGATAAAATAGCCAATCAACAACCAGAAAAAGCTTTAGTTAAATGAAGGTATTCTATTGGAGTAGTATTAGCCAATCAGAAACTGAAAAGGAGAAACATTTACAAATTCAGAAGTCAGTTGCCTGCAGACAGTGTTTGTAACCGGATGCGTCCTCGAGAAATATAAATCGTATTCGTGTGAGACGAAAGTAGTTTACGTGTTAAAAAGTGCAAGTAATTAATAATAAAAAGAATCTCACAGCTCTCTATATCAGTGAAGTGTTATTTAAATCGTGTCAAGCATTAATAAAAGGAGTGAAGTAAAATTATAATCTGGGGAAACCTACATTCTTAGTCGCACCATAACCCTACAAACAGAAACGTGTCTCTAACAATAATACTGACGCAGCCGAGGCAAACATAAATATAATATTTAAAGAAACAGTCAAATTACAAAGTTAATATTTTTTTAAACTTGGGGCAAAGGCCACCTGAAAGTACATTTGGGGCGAAGGCTACCGGAAACTGTTTACTATACGTGCGGTTGCAACTAATACAAGCTCGGCTCCCCAACAGTTGAAATATAATACAACTCCTTCAATTCAAACTACTTCAAATTGACGCCCAAAGCGTGGTAAAAATAACGTAACAAACCATCTTCTCAATTTGGCTTCCATACTTGGGGCTAATAAAACAACTTCTCAAATTGGCTCCCAAAACGTGGGGCTAATAAATAACTTTCCTCATCCGGCGTTCCATATTTGTCGTACCTATGTCGAAGTTGTAAACAAAATAAATTTAAAGAGAGCCGACCGTCAAAAAGTGCTACTAGGCAGGTCATAGGCAGATTCCGACCCGTAAAAAACTCTTAGTTTAAACACCCGAAGAGCATGCTGACTAGTGCTTTAGGGAGCACTGACATAGGCGGGTTTCAGCATGATTTGCATTATCCACCCACTTGTCGAACATGAAGCGATTATTTTCCCTAAAAATCATACGTGCAATAACCCCTGCTTACATGACTGGCAAGAATTCTTAAGCCAATTTCATGGATTTACTTAAACAGTTTTTGTCCTGAATACTTAGAACTTTATAAAATTATAATCTTCACAATATAAAAGACCTAATTTCGCATTAGCGAAAAATCTTCTCTTATAAACCAGAAATACTCTCGCGAAAGAAAATAAATTACGTGCTTCTTTTCTATTCCAGATAACGTTCCATCTGTTTTGAAAACAACGATAATAAACCCGTGAAAAATGAAGCATAGACACCGAGCAATAAGAAGGTAATTGGAGACGGATGTACAAAGAAGAGGCAGATAATACGATTGAGGTGAGCGGAAAAAGTAATATCAATAAAATAAGAAAAGAAAGTGGAAATGTAATATACAGAAAAATGATAAGAGATACGAAACGATAGAGAAGCTTTAGAATCCCATAACCGTAAAAAGGTGCGAAGTGTGTAGAAGGAAAATAATAACGAGGTGAGCGGGAACCGTGGGAAGACAAGAAAGGAGATCACTTATTTTTCTTAAACTTCCATCTCGACGAAGATGTAGTAAATAACTCAAGGGAAATTATGACAGAATTTAAAGGGACGAGGGTCGAATAACACACTCGAGCACTAATCTAAATAAAAATGCAGCCTAGATCCGGATAATGTTTGTTAACGCTACATAACTTTCCCTACTCACTCTTCTTAAAATTCCCTTACTTCTTTATAATCGAGATAAACTTTCATTACGCAAGCTAAAGCGATAGATAGATTTTTAAAAAGGGAGTTGAGATGTGATGGATTGGAAATTCCATTATCTTTGCATGATTACGAGAAAGAACTGATGTGTTGCACTCACATGACTTTCTCTACTCTTGCACAAACTAGTTTTACAAACGCTTATTCCCCATATACTTCATGTTAATCGAGATAAACGTTTGCAGACACTTTTAAGAATCAGAAATAATGAAACTTTTTTCATGTAAAGTGTAGCTTGCATGAGAGAATTTTTTTTAAAACTTCTGAAATACTTCCTGGTACCACAATACACACATATTAAAACAATAACTCCACTTCCTAGAGTAAACACAGATTTCTAGTCCATAGTTTAGGCTTCATAACACTAAGTATAAACAAAAACCATTACAAGATTTGTAAACTTATAACCCGCAGCCCTAGAATACGAATAACATAAACAATTTACGTGAGAAAGTTACTCTACAAATTCAGCTGTCTTTACTGAATGTTAGCGCCCACTTACTAGACGTGCTATACATTTTGCTGCAGCCCATTGAAAGGGAACCATGATCATTTTGAAGCATAGACACACAGATAAGCTCTGGTCTATCATAGTACTGTATACCATTTACTAGAGGTCACTAGTGGTGCTATACATTTTGTTGCAGCCCAGTGAAGGGGGACCATGATCATGATGAAGGATAGACACACAGATAAGCTCTGGTCTATCATAGTACTGTATACCATTTACTAGAGGTCACTAGTGGTGCTATACATTTTGTTGCAGCCCAGTGAAGGGGTACCATGATCATGATGAAGGATAGACACACAGATAAGCTCTGGTCTATCATAGTACTGTATACCATTTACTAGAGGTCACTAGTGGTGCTATACATTTTGTTGCAGCCCAGTGAAGAGCGACAATGATCATTATGAAGCATAGACACACAGATAAGCTCTGGTCTATCATAGCACTGTATACCATTTACTAGAGGTCACTAGTGTGCTATACATTTTGTTACAGCCCATTTAAGAGGGACCATGATCATGATGGATAGACACACAGATAAGCTCTGGTCTATCATAGCACTGTATACCATTTACTAGAGATCACTAGTGGTGCTATACATTTTGTTACAGCACAGTGAAGAGGGACCATGATCATGATGGATAGACACACAGATAAGCTCTGGTCTATCATAGCACTGTATACCATTTACTAGAGATCACTAGTGGTGCTATACATTTTGTTACAGCCCAGTGAAGAGGGACCATGATCATGATGAAGGATAGACACACAGATAAGCTCTGATCTATCATAGCACTGTATACCATTTACTAGAGATCACTAGTGGTGCTATACATTTTGTTACAGCACAGTGAAGAGGGACCATGATCATGCTGGATAGACACACAGATAAGCTCTGGTCTATCATAGCACTGAACAAAATCGAGCCTACAATCTTAAGTCACAATATAATCAATAGAATTTAATGCCTTGACATGTCCGTGATGAGAATCTACAAAACTTGTATCTGCCCACAAATCGTAAAAAGACGCGAAGTCCTGTACATTTTACGGACAAACCCTTAAAGTTGGAAAGTATGCAAAAGCATGTTTAGTATGGGAGAGTCAGTGAAAGGAGCGTTCCTGCAGCATAGGCGGAAGAAAGAAGAAGGAAGATTAATGTAGTGAAGATCGATGTGTGTCATGGCCGCGGACCATAGAAAAGGTAGGCAAGGAGAAGAGTAATTGGCTGAGAAAAAGAGGACTTGACGCCTCCCATTGTTACTAAATAGCAAAGAGGAACATGGCTACCTCTTCCGTTTTTTCCAAGAATCAACGTGAATTACTTGTTTAAAGAAATTAAAGAAGAAAGCAAAGAAGAAAGAAAGTGCAATGAAATTAATCTGTTTTCATGTAGACCAGAGCGGCCAACCCTTGGTCCGCGCATAGCTTAAGATCCAATATGAATCTATTTTATCTTCCAAAGTCTTCCTCTTAGGATCTAAAAATCTTTAACATGTTTTTACTTTCTCTACTAGGTATAGAAAGTAGGGGAAGTATTGTATTCCACCCAAAAATTCGATACCAAGATTTCACCGGAAATACATGTTTTGAGACCTCATGAATCAAAAAAAAAAATTTGCAAACATGTCCGTGTGTGTGTGTCTGTGTCTGTGAACAGCATAACTCAGAAACGAACAGTCAGATAAACACCAAAAGTGGTATTTGGGTTCAGTATCTTTCAGAGATGCGACACGAAGGTTTTCAAGAAAATCCACCACCCCAGATTACTCTTTACATGGAACATTTTTCGAAAATTTTAATTTTCTCTAAAACAGCTGTAACGATTTTGATTAAAATATCATATGTTTAACATATTTTCATGACAAATGAAATGTATATCTCGGATTTTCTGGGAATGTCTCCAAAAGTATTCTTCATTGTGAACGGCTTTTGCATAACTGGTAAACCATAAGAGATAGACAAAATTTTACTACACAAAAAATGTGGATCGCGTTAAAATACACAATTTATGTCATATACATTTTTGTTGTTGAGTGAACCATTTTCGAGATATTGCTTGTTATTCCTTTAAATTTTCCAATACTTATACTTTTCTTCAAATGGGAATTCGTTATTCAGTTTTTTTTGTCCTGGTAATAATGGAATGCTCCACATAGCAACAATTTGACTATCGCTTAAAGCCTACCATATTTCCCTTGCATCCACAAGAAAATTAGCAATAAGATTAACATCTCGATTAACATGAAGCATATGGAGAATAAGCGTTTGTAAAAATAGTTTGTACAAGAGTAGAGAAAGTCATGTGAGTGTAACACATCAGATTTTTATTCATAAATTCAGTTTTAGTACACACTCTCAAAAACAGCTGCTTACGGACTGTTTACAGGCCGAAAAAATACAGTGCTTTTCCTTTACACAGCGGCCACCGCAGCTTGGAATGCCGTCGAAACTATAATATTCCCGCAGCCGCGTCACGTTCTCGTAGTTACGGTTACAAGTGCAATAATAATAATAATAATAATAATAATAATAATATCCATATACCTTAACATAAGATTTGTTAGAAACTTTCTTCTATATCCACACATTTCTGGTATCTTCTTATTAAATTTCATTCACACTCGAGAGTTCCTTATCCAAAATTCAGTGAATTTCTCGGGTGAAGTTTTCTTTCAATTCTTACAATGTATGGGGTTTGTTGCACATTCACTTTATTTTGAAGTCCCCTCATAAATAAAAATAGCGTACAGCAATATTCTAAAATCATGAGGGCTAAAACTCTTTACTAATTAACCTGTGTTCAAAAGTTTCCTGCATTAAATTTAATAACTCATCATGTGTAAGCGCTGTAGCAAAGTCTTGTTGGAAAGTTCCAGACCGACATTCAGCGACGGTCAGCTGTTCAAAAAATAGCGTGAGTCGCTCCTGTATCAATCTGTATTTATTGCTTGCTCAAAACATCTAGGTGTTATTATTCTGTACGCATTTATTGCACACCAATTTCGTGTGTAAAGTCGAATTTTTCTGTGCTCCAATATCTGTTATTTTGAGACGAAACACAGCCATACAAACCGAACCATACTTCGTCAAAGAAGAAAATTAAGCGTGGGTCAATTACTCTATCATTTGCCAAAATCCAATTACAGAAATTTACCTGACTCTGGTGATTACGTGAAAATTTGTTCTTGTAGATACAAGGGGAATTGGTGGACTTTAAGCAATAGTCAAATCTTTTAAGAGCTGGTTGCTATGTGGCGCATTCCATTCTCTTTGTATGCCCAGGGCATAAAATATAATAAAAAAAGAAACGAATAACGAATTCGCATTTGTAATTAAATTGAGTTCTATTGTTGGACGCTCTTTAACTGTTGCGGTCCTTAGCGCTCCTTTCTATATTGGGCTTTAAAGACCGGTAATTTTGCTTAAAGACCTCTTTATCAGGCTTGAGATTCTTTTACGTGCCGTAAATCTACAACAGGAGACCTCCGGCTTTACTTCCCTTCCAAAGCAAGCTATGCGAAGGATTTTTTACGCCCGAAAAAGTTCATGGCCCTCCGCCGTGTTTGAACCCGCGATCTCGGGAACTATAGTGTAACCACTACACCACGGGGGGCGACCTTTCCATTTGAGAAAAAGTTTTGGAAAATTCAGACGAATAAGCAATATACAGAAATGGTTCACTCACAAAGAGTGTATAGGACATAAATTTTGTTTTAACGAGATCTACATCTTTTGTGGAGTAACATTTTATCTAAGTCTTATAGTTTACCAGTAATTCAGAATGAAGAGAACTTTTGGGGACATTCCCAGAATATTCAAGATATACATCTCATTTGCCAGAAAATATGTTAAACATATGATTATTTTAATCAAAATCGTAGGAGCATTTTGAGAAAGTAATCATTTTTCAAAAAATGTCCTTATAAAGGGTAGTCTGGGGTGGAGGATTTTCCTGAAAACCTTCGTCTCGTATCTTTCTAAGATACTGAACGTAAATACCAAGTTTTGTATCTATTCACTTTTCGTTCTTGGGTTATGCTGTTCACAAACACACTCACGGAGCTTTTTCTAAAAGTGCCTTTTTTTAGATTCAGGGGGTCTCAAAACATGCATTTGCTGAAATCCCGGTATCAAATTTTTGCGTGAAATGCAATACTTCCCCTACAGCAGTTTGCATTTCTCCAGCTCCTTGATCTCCTCTCTCTCTGAAAATTGCTGCTTATTCGAGGAACGTTCTTGTAAATGTCTTATACCACTGATGGTGATGGACGATCTCTGAGAGAGAAACAGCACTTATTGCAGTTTTTTTTCCTCCCTAGAGGAGAAAGGCGATTTGCTGTAATTAGGAAGGTAGGCGTCAAGAAATCCCTTTTTAATGACGGCAGCGTAGGAGACCAATTTATCGTGCGCCTCCCCTAATGGAACTGGGAGAGGGATGTGACCCAGGCAGCGCCGGGGAAAAGAACTTTTTAAAATACAGAACCCAAATGGAGCACGCCTTCTAGTCTTTTTTTGTTGCTTTTATTTTATGGATGCTGCAGCTGGGGAAGCAAAGATACCCTGCAAAGAATAAAAAGTTTCCATTTTTGTTCCCTGCATCCAGAAAAAAGAAGTGGAAAGAAAGAAAAAGAATGGATTTTATAATCCACATTAGCTCTTTATGTTTCAGAGGGCTTAGCTCTGTTTGAGAAACAGGAGCACTTATATTGTTGTATATTGTTCCAGCAAGGAATATTTAAACATATTGTATAGCTGTTTTACATAATACAAGCGCTGCTGAAGTAGATTGTACAAGAAAACGTAACAAATAAGATTTTATACATTTCAAAATTACACAGCACACCGTTACATAATTAATGGTTATAAAACTTAATTTTCTATCTACTTCATTTTAATACATATAAACCTTTACAGAAATAGCTACATTACACATTTCGTTATAGATACAAAGAGAACAGCGATAGTCAAATGTTTAACAACTGGACGCTATATGCTGGCCTTAAAATTCCATACTGTTTCCATGACCTCGCGAGAAACATGTGAATGTTGAAAAGGCTTTAAAACAATGACCAAGTAATGAAGAATTCGAACATTTAATAACGGATACCTCAGAAATGGCTTATGCCACAAAAAATGTATTTGAAGTAAATTGTATGTTTTACAGCGATCTACATTTTTTGTCATGAAAATATCTTAAATATTCAATATTTTAATCAAAATCGTTACAACTATTTTTGAGAAAATAAAAACTTCCGTAAAATGTTCCATGTAAAGGGTAGTCATTGGTGGGGGATTTTCTTGAAAATCTTCGTGTCGCATCTTTCAAAGATGTTGAATCTAAATACCAAGTTTGGTATTTATTCGACTTTTCGTTTTTTAGTTATGTTGTTCACGGACACACACAGGGACCTTTTTCTAAAAGTGCTTTTCTTAAATTAAGGGGGCATCAAAACATACATTTCCTGCGAAATCTCGGTATCGAGTTTTTGGGTCGAATGCAATACTTCCCCTATTTACTATACATATTAGAGGAAGTAAAAAATGCTGATCTGATACATTCACATGCCTTTCTCTACCCTCTATCTTTAGCACTGGATATACAAACTACTCTTACTGAAGCTTATATTTCTATCTACTACATTTTAATCCAAATAACTACATTACACATTTCGTTATGGATACAAAGAGAACAGCGATAGTCAAATGTTTAACAACTGGACGCTATATGCTGGCCTTAAAATTCCATACTGTTTCCATGACATCGCGACAAACAACAGAATGTTGAAAGGACTTTAAAAAATGACCAAGTAATGAACAATTCGAACGTTTAATAACGGATATCTCAGAAATGGCTTGTGCTACAAACAAATTTATTTAAAATAAAGTGTGTGTCTTACAGCGTCTACATTTTTATGGTGCGTTTTCGTCTATCGCTTAATGTTTACTAGTTATGCAAGATCATACAAAATTCTTCCTGAATGAAAGTTACTTCATAGGCTATTATCTGAAAATTCAAAATATAATTTTTATTTGTCATGAAAATATCTTAAATATATGACATTTTAATCAAAATCGTTATAGCCATTTTACAGAAAATCAAACATTTCAAAAAATGTTCCATGCAAAGGTTAGTTTGGAGTTGGGGAAATTTTCTGGAAAACCTTCGTGTCGCAGCTTTAAAAGACACTGAACCTAGCTACAAACTTTTGTATTCGACTTTTCGTTTTTGAATTATGCTGTTCACAGGCACACACACGAACGTTTTTCTAGAAGTATTTTGGGGTGGGGATTCAAGGTGCTTCAAAACATATATTTCCGGTGAAATCTCGGTACCGAATTTTTGGGTGGAATGCAATACCTTCTCTACCTACTATGTACGCTGCAGAGAAAACAAAAATGACAGTGGCATAGACAACAATAACAGCATAAAACCAGTCGAAGTACCACTTCTTTTTTTTATTCTTCTGTATGTTAATTTTGGCCTTCATTTTATTTTGTCCATCGCGTGTTTTCTTAGTAATTTCGTGTATGTTGGTTACTGAGAATGCACAGGATACATTGATGCTACTTAAACCGCTATTAATTCTTTACAATCGAGATTTTCTCTACAAATGGGGACAAGGCAATCCGAATGTGACAACATGAAAGACCACTCAGCTGCATTCACGAGATATCATCTGTGGTATTTGTGGTTGTTCAGCAGAGCTTTTGCATAATGTTTTTTCAACATGTTTATTTTGTGTTTGTTCTTTATAGAGACCTGAGAGGTTTAATTAACTCTTTGTATAAGTATCTTGTGTAATAACACTATTCTGCATGATATCGGATGACTAAAAACTAATAAGAGATTCTGACTCACTTTTTTATGCTGATTTCAGAACTGCTTTTAGTTTTTTCTATCACGTACAGTTTTTTCACAATTTCACTTAAACGATATAGAGATATAAAGATATTGCTTCCGCCACTACAAGTAAAATTGGGCTTGATGAAGCAATTTGTAAGGGCTCTACCACACGATGGACCCTGCTTCAAGTACCTTTCCAAGAAATTTCCCTTCATTACACAAGACAAATTGAAGGCTGGAATTTTTGTTGGTCCTCAAATAAAGAAATTGATGAAGGATGAAGATTTTGAGAAGACAATGAATGAGAGAGAAATAGAAGCATGAACTGCCTTCCGATCAGTTACTGAAAACTTCTTAGGCAATAACAAAGATCCTAATTACAAGGCCATTGTCGAAACAATGTTGGAAAATTTCAAGAAGATGGGTTGTAGCATGAGTGTAAAGGTGCATTTTCTGCATTCACATATCGACTAATTTCTGGGACATTATAGTGAACGTTTTCACCAAGATATTAAAGAAATGGAGAGGAGGTCCCAGGGGAGATGGAATGAAACTATGATGGCCGACTACTGTTGGTTGTTGAGGAGATCTTCAAGGATCTGCAAGGAAGTCAAAGAAGAGAAAGTTTGAAAAAAATTAAATGAAACACTTTGGCTTCTTGTTTTGTTAAAATGAAGCATGAAATAAATTAGGGGAGTTCTTGAGAGTATTCTTAAAATGTTTCTTGAATAAAACCTTACCTGAGTGAAATGGTATTTGAATACTTTTCTACGCTCATTAGTAAAATTGTCAAAACATTACTTCTTATTTTGTGTAAAACCCTGACGTGATAGAAAAAAAACTTGATTCAAGAACACCTACTTTTAAGAAATCATTTGACAAAAAGTTTGAAAATACAGACTAGCGTAATTTTTAAATGCCTCCAAAGAAACTCAAGGACATTAGGTAAGTGCAACCTAAATGTAGTAGGAATAAACCGTGAAACCACGGGCAACGTGTGTATTTCAATTATAGTTGAGCAACTTAGAAAAAAACCCTTGGGAGGGGTAACTCACCTGGTCAAGAATTCCCCATAACTGTCCTGGGCGGGCATGCCTCTCCTACTCTGACACTCGAGTCGCTGCTTAAGCACCACACGCCATAATTTCATAGAGCCCACTGTTGTAACCATCCAACTGTAGAAGCAGAACTAAAGACACAAGTGCATTGCAACAAAAAGGCTGTGTTTGTAGATTGCTATGACAGATCACGTGCAGCGAGTGTGAAAACAAATGTTTGCATATAACTAGCGATAGCATTTCACATACATGTGCTATTATCATGGGATATCTTCCGAAAGTTAATTCACACTTTTTAGGGCATTTCATGGCGTTCAGTCATCCATCTGCGAGGGCTAGTACCCGGCCTAACAAAGAAAACACAAAAATCTTGAGAAAAAACATCTTTATTCCTTTCAGCTCGATACACTTTTCCCTGCGGTGTTCAATATCTCCGATATCCTGTTTATACTAAGAACCATCGAGTTCTGCAGAATAGCCATCAACTGCAAACTCCACCTCTTCATTGTTTGGCAAATCTTTTACCACCAAGCCATTTCTTCAACTTTGGAAACGGAAAATAGTCAGAGGGGACTAAATCTGGCAAATAGGGTGCATGAGGAAGCAATTCGAAATTTAACTCATTGATTTTGGCCATGGCGATAATGGATGTGTGAACTGGTGCATTGCCTTGATGAAACAAAAGTTTCTTTTCCACTAAATGCGGCCGTTTTTTCTTGACTTCATCGTTCAAACGCTTCAATAAGTTTGCATAATATTCGCCATTGATTGCCTTTCCTTTTTGAAGATAATCAATTAAAATTCTCCCACGCGCATCCCAAACTGACGGCATGACCTTGCCTGCAGATGGAACTGTCTTCGCCTTCTTTGGAGCCGATTCTCCCCTTTCAATCCACTGTTTTGACTGTTCCTTCGTCTCAGTGTGAAATGGTGGACCCATCTTTCATCCGTGGTTATGAATCGACCAAAAACGCAGCTTTGTTGTAGCAAAACATCGCAAACACTCGACTGAAACATCCTCACGACGCTGCTTTTGTTCCATTGTGAGTAAACGCGGCACCCATTTTGCGTACAGCTTTCTTATGTCTAAATTTTCGGTTAGTTTGTGATGTACAGCATTTTTTGAAATGCCTACGATGTCTGCTAGCTCGTGCACTTTCAATCGACGGTCATCCAATACCATTTTGTGGATTTTCTTCACAATTTCTACCGTGGTCACCTCATTTGGTAGACCACTGAGATGTTCGTCTTGACAGTTCGTACGGCCTCGCTTAAACTCTGCCATCCAATATTTTACTGTTATAAACGAAGGAGCAGACTCCCCCAGAGTAGAATCTAGCTCAGCTGTAATATTAGTTGGACTAAGACCTTTCAAATGAAAGTATTGTATCACATAACGATGGACAGTTTTATGGATGTTTACAAGTTCGCTGAGAGCGTTCACTATTAATGGCTGCCAAACCTAAGCTTTATAAAGATGGTACTTTCTACCATACTCATTTGTTTTAAACAACAACCACTATATATACGTCATGTCGGATACTTCTGGGACTACCCTCGCATCTCTTTAAGGAAAAAAGTTACTCGCTCATTGATCTTTAATTATTTCAGTTGAATTTTACAAAGAAAACTAATGGATTTAAGTTTTCTTACAGGGAGACCAATCACACAGCATTATCATCTTGAAGCTGTGCTCTTTAATATATTTCTTACAGCGTTGGAATAAGGATTTTAGTTTTTGAGCTATCACGATGTAAACAAGATCCTATTAAGTTTTTGTACACTATAAAATTGATATGTTCACAACAGTGACGTGACACTTGTTTCCCGCGTATCAGCCCAATTCCTCTTTAAGAAACCTCACTTAGTAGCTAAAGGCAAAAGACAAGTAGAGTGGGGGCGATTTATCCTTCCTGAATACTCGCGCAGTCCATAGACCGAGGGATTTTACTAAGTTGTTATACTATAGTATTATTATAAACTGTTGTACCACTGATGCAGCAATGATAATGTGGACCTCCATACATTCCTGACACGTATACCAACATGGGGGCAAAGCTTTTGTGCTGCCGCTTGACCACGCTGTGCTCAGCAAGCAGTCTGGGCAAACGCCATGTGGTGCAACATAAGAGATGTTGATTTAGGTAACGCACCGGAAATTTAGTAAACCACAGGTGTACTGTATTCTGTCTAGAATGTGTAACCCCGGCGCCAGTATGTGCCTCTAAACAGGAATATAACACTGTCCTATATTATCAACTTGAATTTCATTCTGATATATTACAAATGTAACAACTTGGTAAAAACAATCTGATGTGTTACATTCACATGGCTTTCTCTACAGCTTATTAGTGGGTATACAACTTATTCTTACGAAAGCTTGTTTTTCGGTCTACTCCATTTTAATCGAGAAATAGCTACCTTACGAGTGCGATACTGAAAATGTTTAGAATGCCATATTTCTAAAAACAGATGAATTTTTTTAAATTTGACAGCTACTTTCTGATATTTTCCGACTTGATTTGCTGTAATAGTTTGTTAATTATCATCACTGACAGATTTTGTGTTTCCAAAAATGAATTTCACCACAGCACAATTTTGGACCATGATTTTTTACGATTTTAAATCGTCATTAACACGTGAAGAAGGTTTGATGGCACGCTGTTTAGGCTAAAGATCAATGCATACCCAACGTGTCGGGAGTTATCTACTTTCTGCTGACATACGCTTACGTCAGTTACTGGCTAGGCACTAATCGGCGTTTTGATGGCGCTTTGTCGACGGATCGCGTGCTTTTTTGAACGAAACGTGTAATGTAGCTATTTCTGGTAAGGTGTATCTCGATAAAAATGAAATAAACTTTCGTAAGAATAATTTATATACCTACTAATAAGTTGCAGAGGGTAGAGAAACTCATGCGAATGCAAACAAATAATAGCTTTTAAATTGTACATCCTCTGAATTTTCTAATTTCGACATAATGTAATGCCTTTGATCAATATCTCATTGCACACTGAATTTGTTCACCGTATGCGTTAATTAAGGGTAGCTTTTCCCCATTATAAAACGGTTGCGTGAGTTAGGAAAATGAGGACACGGTAGGATTAAAAATGTATGCATGGAAAGACTCGTTTTATAATGACGGTTTGTTTGAGCACAGGGAATTTACTGCCATTAACTGAAAGAACATGGATGACAGCTGTCGCCAAATGTGGTGGTGACCTCTCCCAGCAAAGTGTATTATGAAAATGGGCGCCGTTCTTTGTAACAGCTGACGCCATCTCTAACATATTCTGCCTCTGGATTTAGAATTTTATGTATGCTTTGTCCGGAATCTACAAACGTCCTACAATAACGATTTGATACCGATATTTCACAGGAAATACTGTTTTGAGACCCTCTGAGGTCAGCAAAAATCTGATGTGTTACATTCACATGACTTTCTCTACCCTCTATGGTTTATTAGTGTGCAGCTGCACAAATTATTCTTAACGAAAGTTTTTTTTATATTTACTACATTTTAATCCAAATAAATCTTTGCAGAAATACTACATTACACATTTCGTTATAGACAGACTACCGATAGTCAGATATTTAAGAAGTGGACGTTATATGCTAGCTTTAAAATTCCATACTGTTTCCGTGCAACCGCGAGAAATAAATCAATACCGCAAGGACTTGAGAAGAATGAGACAGTATTGAACAATTTGAAACATAAATAACATATTTCAGAAATATTTTATGCCACAAAAAAGTTATTTGAAGTAAATTGTATGTTTTAAAGAGATCTACTTTTTTGTGTAGTACGTTTTCGTCTATTTCCATAAAGTTCAAGATATGTATTTTATTTGTCATGTAATATCTTTAATATATGGTATTTAAGTCAAAATCGTTAGAGTTATTTTTTCGAATATCAAAAATTTCGAAAAATGTTTGAAGTAAAGGGCAGTTAGGGGTGGGGGACCTTAATACCATGGTTGCATTTCTCCGAGTTTTTTTGTTTTTGAGTTATGCTGTACACACATACACACACCTTTTTCTAAAAATGGCTTTTTATTATAAGAGCATCAAAACCTGTATTTTCGGCGAAATCTCTATATGAATTTTCAGGTGGAATGCAATACCATCTCTACGTACTTACATATGTGTTAAAGAAAATAAAAAAGAAAAGTCGATCAAACACCAAACTTCGTATTTTAATTCAGTATATCCAAGGATCTGACACGAAGATTTTAGAAAAGATTTCTAACTCCAAACAACCCTTCAGAAGCGGGATTTTTCGAAGTTATGGATTTTCTCAAAAATTGCTGCAACGATTTTTACTTTCTCTACTACGTGTAGTAAGTAGGGAAAGTATTGTATTCCACCCAAAAATTCGATACCGATATTTCACCGGAAATATATGTTTTGAGACCCCCTGAATCCAAAAAAAGCATTTTTGGAAACGTCCGTGTGTGTGTCCGTGTGTCTGTGAACAGCATAACTCAGAAACGAACAATCGGATAAACACCAAACTTGGTATTTAGGTTCAGTATCTTCCAGAGATGCGACACGAAGGTTTTCAAGAAAATCCCCCACCCCAGATTACTCATTAGATGGAACATTTTTCGAAAATTGTAATTTTCTCAAAAATGGATCTAACGATTTTGATTAAAATGTCATATGATATTTACAAGACAAATAAAATGTATATCTTGAATTTTCTGGGAATGTCTCCAAAAAATTCTTCATTGTGAACGACTTTTGCATAACTGGTAAACCATAAGAGATAGACAAAATTTTACTACACAAAAAATGTGGATCACATTACAATACACAATTTATGTCATATACATTTTTTTGTTGAGTGAACCATTTTCGAGATATTGCTGGTTATTCCCTTAATTTTTTCAATATTTATTTTCTGAAATGGGAATTCGTTATTCATTTTTTGTCTTGGTTATGCAAAGAGTATTAATCTGTGGCAAAGAGAATGGTGCTGCACCTAGCAAGCAGCTATTAAGATATATGTCTATGCTTAAAGGCTACTGTATTTCTATATTGCCCTTGCAAATACAAAACAAGCGGAACATAGTACGCCTTAAGCGATAGTCAAATATTTTTAGAACTGGTCGCTATGTGTAAAATGTAATTCTCTTTGCATGTCAAAAGATCATTTTTGCAAATGTTTATCTCGATTAATATGAAATAGATAGAGAATAAGAGTTTGTAAAAATAGTTTGTACAAGAGTAGAGAAAGTCATGTTAATGTGACACATCAGATTTTTATTGACATATGTTTAAGAAAATGATATGTATGTCTTAGTTTTTTGGTAATGGCCTCTGAAACATTTTCATTTGGAAGGAATATAATCTTGTATAACTGGTAAACGTTAAGCGACAGACGAAAACGTACCACACAAAAAATGTAGATCTCTTTAAAGCTCACAATTTATTTAAAATAACTTTTGTGGCTTAGCCATTTCAAGATATCAGGCTATTAATGGTTCGAGTTGTTAAATACCTTAAATTAAACTGAGTTTTAATTATGGATGCTCTTTAACTGCAGTGGTCCTTAGCGTCCCATTCTATATTGGACGTGAAAGACTGGTAATTTTGCTCAGAGGCCTCTTTATCAGGCTTGAGGTTCTTTTACGTTCCGAAATCAGGAAGTCATGCAAGGAATTTTTACGCCCGAAAAAAATCCTTTGCCCCACGGGATTTGAACCTGCCACCTCGGGAACTAGAGGCTTGCGTGGTAACCACTACACCACGGAGGACGATGTTAAATACCTTGCCATTCTTTTAAAGTCCTGACGATTTCTAGTTGTTTCTCGCAATGTCATGGAAACAGTATGGAATTTTAGGGCTAGCATAAAGCATCCAGCTCTTAAGCATTTGACTATCGCCGTTCTCTTTGTGTCTAAGCCATGTGAATGTATTTATAAGCTTTTGTTTTCTGTAGTATCTCACTTCGATCTCCAGATTTCACTAGAAATATGTGTTTTGAAACCCCCTAAACCCAAAGTAAAGATTTTATAAAAAAAGGTTCGTGTGTGTGTGTGTCTGTGAGCATGTGACTCAAAAACGAAAAGTCAAAGTTCAGTATCTTCAAGGATACGAGCCGAAGATTTTCAAGAAAATATTCTGGCTTAGACAGAAAAAAATTTAATTTTGAGTTTATCAAAAATAGCTGTAACGATTTTGACTAAAATACTATATGTTTAAGATATTTTATGACAAATAAAATGCTGAATTTTTTGGGAATAGGTTGTGAAGTCCTCTTAATTCAGAAATAAGTTTTTGTAGTTGGTAAAGTGTAAGAGATAGGCAAAATTTTACTATAGTAAAATAGGCTTCGTTTTAAAAATACTTTTGGAAGTTCAGTGTGCCTCAAAACATATATTTACAGTGAAAGTAGGTAAAAAAAGAATAATTAAAGTAGTTAATTATAGGAGGAGAGGCGGCCCGGGTTCAATCCCAGGGACCTGCATGTGGGATTTGTGGTGGACGAAGCGGCGTCTGGGCGGGTTTTCTCCGGGTTCTCCGGTTTCCCCCGCCATTCATTCCACCAACTGCTCCATCATCACCTTTCCTTTCATCCATTTCACCAACATTTCGTTTCATCTACTTCCTTCATCCCATACCAGGCATCGGGCTGATCACCCATCCTGGATGCTCTGTCTGATCCATGAGTGTCTGCTCCTCGACGGGCCTCTGACCCCAGGCACCCGCTTGTAAGTCCTGGGGGGTGTAAGTCCTACATAAGAGGAGGGTAAACAGATAATGAATGAATGAATTATAGGAGGAGAAATCAAAGTTAACGTAACCGTTTGAAAAATACATAATGATGCAAGTGACAAAGGAGAAGGTCGCTTGTAATGCAAATTCATGGAGAAACATACTTTACTGTAAAACCTTCATAAACAAAGGCAATTTCGCTTTCAAGTCAGTGTTTCCTTATAATTACCTTGCTATTTCTATTCAGAAGCCGTACATAATATACCTCTAATGCTAATACCTGCACTGTAGCATAGTGTATGGGGATTTAGACAGAAAGATCTCGAGATTAACGTTGGGAAAAGGACTTAGGAAGCGTAAGCCTAGATTAACTCTCGTAACGAGAACGGTACATCCAGCCTCCCCGTCTTCGATTAACAAGGACTTTCAGAGTACCTTAATTGGCATTTAATTGAAACCGAGACAAAAAGAAGCTAAATCGGTCCAGCAAAGACATTTTCTCTAAAGCATTGCTGCGGATTATCTTCCCTTCTGCTTTCCATTAAGCACTCAAGACGCAGTAAAAAAGAAACGTTTTCATGCATTGAAATGGCTTTATTAGGTCACTCCAATTAAGCGGCTGAATTTCACTGGACCACAGAATCCGGACGTTTAGAAATGGTGATCACCAAGAGCTGGATTCTAATGACATGTTTTAAAAACGCAACCATAAAATAACAATAACATTTTTTTAAAATCTGATGTGTTATTATTTGAAATAAATTGTGTGTTTTAAAGAGATCTACATTTTTACTTTCTCTACTGCGTATAGTAAGTAGGGGAAGTGTTGTATTCCACCAAAAAATTTGATACAGAAATAATCAGAGATTTAATACAAACTTGGTATTTGAATTTAGTAGTAGTAGTGGTATTTATTAAGTACGTAGATTACATTAATTGCATAACACAGTCGCATGGGTCATAAGACCGTACATGCTCTCTAGAAAAATACCTGATCTGTATACGTGACTTACAGAATCGATGGAAAACAAATATTTTATAATCACCACACCATATACATACATATAAAATTGAAAAATACTGTGAATCACACATGCAAACACACACACACAAGTGCTCAAGCACAACATATATTTAAGAAAATTTACATAAACACCTTATCTCTTAGTACACGTACTTCCATTAAGTTTGTGCCCAAGCTTGGTCAGTTTTGACTGTTTAGAATCAAGTCTGCTGTCCTCCGTCTGTTGGAAGCCAAAAATACTTCCGGTAATAATTTTTTCCTAATACCCTCCGTCTGCACGCATGCTGCCAAAATATGCGTCTAGTCTTCTTGTTCCCCGCATAGTGGCCAAATCCTCCTGCCATCATCATCAGCAATCTTGCGAGCTTTTCACCCTCCCAACCTAAGCCATGCTATTTCTGTCCTCTGTTTTATACCTAATTCCAAAATATATGTTTCCTAGTTTTTATTTCATTTTGTAGCTCCAATGTTGATCTTTGTCCACATTCAGACTCTATTTTCTGCCTGTTTATATCACATAGTCGTCTTTTGACTTTTTTGAGGGCACTGTGTGTATTTTCATTACCCCTTTGCCAGATATCGTTTAAGTTTATTTTTGATAATTCCCGTTGTAACCCCTCCATTTTGGATGCTCTATGTTGTTCATTTGATGACGATAACATATTGCTCTCAGAGTTGTTTGATCACCATCTTTCAAAATGCGACACGACGATTTTCAAGAAAATCCCCATCCCAGACTACCCTTTACATGGAACATTTTCGAAAACATCCCAAAAATGGCTCTAATGATTTTGATTAAGATATCACATGTTTAAGATATTCTCATGGCAAATGAAACGTATGTCTTGAATTTTCTGTGAATATCCCAAAAGTCGTCTTAATTCTGAATAGCTTTCGCATAACTGGTAAACCCTGGTAGACAAAATTTTACTACACAAAAAATGTTCATCTCGTTAAAACGCACCATTTATGTCATATACATTTTTTTGTCGAGCGAGCCTGGTTTTTTGTTTAAGCTTTCCAATCTTAGACTTTTTCTCAAATAAGAATTATTATTCGTGTTTGCTTTCTCTACTACGTATAGTAAGTAGGGAAAGTATTGCATTCCACCCAAAAATTCGATAGCGAGAGTTCACCGTAAATACATGTTTTGAGGTCCCTTGAATAAAACATCTTTTTAGTAAAAGGTCTGTGTGTATCAGTGAACATTATAATTCCACAACGAAAAGTCGAATAAATTCCAAAGTTGGTATTTCAAAGAAGATTTTTAAGAAAATCCCTCCACCCAGACTAACCTTTACGTGCAACACTTTTAGAAAATTTTGATTTTCTCAAAAATGGCTCTAACGCTTTTGATTAAAATAGCATTTTAAGATATTTTCACGACAAATGAAATGTACTTCTTGAATTTTCTGAGAATGTCCCTAAAAGCCCTCTTCATTTTGAAAAGCATTTGCATAACCGGTATACAAAAGATGTAGATTTCGTAAGCACACAATTTATGTCACATGCATTTTGTTTGTTGAGTGAACCATTTCCGCGATATTCATTGTTATTTGTTTGAATTTTCCAACACATACGTTTTCTCAAATGGGCATTCGTTAGTCGTTTTTTAATGTCCTGGACATACGAAGTGAATGGAATGCTCCACATAGCAACCAGCTCTTAAAATATTTGAGTATCGCTTAAATCCTACCATATTCCCCTTGCACTTACAAGAAAATTAGCAATAAGATTAACATTAAGTAGATGGAGAATAAGAGTTTGTAAAAATAGTTTGTACAAGAGTAGAGAAAGTCATGCGAGTGCAATACATCAGGTTTTTGGTATATTGCATTGTAATAAAAATCGTTGTGGCAGTTGGAGATAAAGGGATTTTCTTGAAAATCTCTGTGTTGCAAGTTTATTATATATCCGAATTTTCGTTTTGGAGTTACGTTTTTCACAGTCGCACACATACATCTTTTTTTTTTTTAAAAAAATGCTTTATTTTGGGTTCAGGTGCCTCAAAACATGCATTTCGTTTGTAATATCGGTATATAACTTTTGTGTGGAATACGACAGATAATCTACTTCCTGTGCTGAATATTAAATAATTACAAATTAAATTATAAACTGGAATCTGGTATCAGTAAGCACTGGTTATGCAATATTCAGACAGAACTGCAAAGTTATCAGTATAGGGATTGCTTCTGTGTGCGTCCAATGTTTGTTGCTTGGATGTAATTCCGATTTAGATAAGCAATAGCCTGGAGTTATGCAGCCCCGCCATTTTACCCACAATCCTGTACACATTGTCTCTCTAGTGCAAACTAGATATCAAATAACCCTCGTTATCCAAACAGAACAATGTCTGTGCTAGAGAACAAGCGGCCAGGGTTAGGACGACTTCTTGTTCTTCTCTGATTCGATAGAGATTTCTGTCCCTGCTCCGGACCTACCTCAGCCTTGGGCTTGTTGTGCTGTGTCGTTTTAAAGCCCTTTACCGGGAATACAGTCTCATAACAGGAGTGGTTTTCAAATTCTTCTGGTTCTAAAAACGTTTTCCCAAAAGCAATTATATCCTGTAAGTCAAAGCCTCACAGAAGCATATAATGTGCTGGGCTGTTGCAGTTTCTTTCTTCAACAATCTCAATCTAAGTTACCCTGAATCACTCTCATCGTGTTAGGATGCTTTTTCATAGGAGTATGTCCTGTAAGAAATGCAATAATTATTCTCAGCTGAAGTCTGTAAGGTTACAGCTCTTTTGTTACATGGTTTTCTAATAAATAGTTTACCATGTTTGTTTCCTGGTGTTTTAAGCCAGGTTTATCATGTTCTACTTTGGACTAGTTCTTAATACTCTCTAACTATGATAAGGCCGATTTTGTTATACGGAAGTGAAATCTGGAAATGGGAAAGAGCAGAGCATTTAAATAAAACACAGGTAGCATTTTGGAAAAGAGTTCTTGGAGTTTCACAAGACACATCAAATTCAGGGGTATTGAGTGAGGTGGGATGTTATGAAGACACAATACACTGTTAAATAACAGCAGTGAAGTACTGGCTGAGGCTGATGCAGGGGGAAAGCTCCAAACTACGATCCAAATGTTATAAATACCAGCGAGAAAACCTGTCTCCTAAATTTTGGACAGCTGATTTGGAAAGGGGTTTGAGGAGAATAGGAATGGGGTCAGTATGGCAAAGAGCTGAAACAAATGACAAAAACATATGGAAATGTGTCAAAAGAAGACTAAGGTACGGTTTCACAGTATAGGCTTAAACTTCGAATCGGGCTTAACCAGAGAGTTAAGCTACAGCTGAGTTTTACAGTGCGTAGTTCAAGCGCTAAGCCGAGATTATACAGGACTCGACTTAAATCGTACTGAACTGCGGTTTAAGTTAAGGAGTCGCCATGTTATCTGAGGACGACGATTTTAGTGACGAGGAAATGCAAATTATTTTAAACCATATTCACAACATAAGATGACGTAATGTGTTTAGAATGCGTCCAAATCATTTCCACATTTGGAATGACCGAGAATTCTACGAGAGGTTTCGGTTAAGTAAATAGTCTGCGATGATGGTACTAGAGATTAATGATGATGCAATTAAACATAAAACGGACTGTTAAGTAAAACTTAATATTAAATTTATTCTTACACCTTTATAATATACTTTATCGCTCATAAGAAATTATTACTTTATATTTCAGGAACAAAGCCCTCTCGTCAGAAGCGATGCTTCTTTTGACGTTGAGGTTACATGCAAGTAGAAGCATGCAGGGTTGTGAAAATTGTTTCACATCCATCAATTTGGACACCAATTAATTCCTTTATTTCCTCGTCGATTGGCGTAATTAACGATGGTACAGCCGGACCTCCACCTGTACCCCGAATAGCACGTTTCTCGTCGGCGTATTTCTTTTTTGTAACTTTCTTCAAATTGACATATTTCTTCTTCAACACGGTAGCATCTCTATATATTATTCCGCTCTTTGCATTGAATAACTCTGCAATTTTCCCCCATGTTTGGTTCTTCCTGCTCCACAGTACCTTATCAGATTGCTTGCACTCTATTATGTGTTTATACTGCTTTACAATTTCTAACGGAATGCTAACTTCTTGAGAAGTGAAGTTAGCAGTACGTTTTGGCTCTGATTTTTCGGTCATTTTAATGTGTGTATCTTAATAGCCTATAAAATCTTACGAGTCAGCAACAGGCGCCGCCATTAACAAATGATGGGAATTCGCTCGATGCGCGTGCGCAAGCGTTACCAACTTTAAAGTTCCGAGGAGGTGTTCAGCTCAGTAAAGCCAAACGTGGTTGCCCTACTGTGAAACTCGCAAAGCTTTAACCAAAGCTTAAGTTTTGTTTAAGCTGCGTCCGTGGCTTAGTAAAGGTTCGACTTAAGCCTGAACTGTGAAACCGGCCCTAAGAGACATCAACCAACAGGAAATACAATCGGATTGTAAAATGAAACCTTCTCTAAGTCTAGCAAATGAAATAAAATTGAACTGGGGTAAAGAGGCATATATACTTAACTTAGGAAGAAAGGGAAGATCAGGAATGGCATGGTTTAGACTGGAGGGCACAGAAAATGACTGACGATTCTGGCAGGAGAATCTGCCCATTCTGTGATTTGGATGAGGACTGGGTACATATTTTGGCGGAATGTGCACAGTGGGAGAACCAGCGAACGATTAAACTCAAAGAAAAATTCTTAAGTTCGTCAAGAAAGAGATTGGCATGTTGGGAGCTACTGGCTGACCACAGGAACTGGCAAAACATGGTCAATTTTTTGTCTAAAGTGCGCGAAGCTAGGTCAAATTTGTTCAGTTAGACAAAGGTAATTTATCTCTATTCCCCCTTTTCTTGTTCCTTTTGTTGTGTTGTTTTTTCTCTGTTGTTTATTTTGTCACCCTACTGTATCTTAAATATGCATGTACTGTCAATGACCCATGCACTAAATACTTGGGAAATAACTTCACTTTTTTGAAACCGCTAAAGATACCTTATCTATCTACTAAACGAGATGTTCCTAGAGCTGGATCTGGTCCAATAAATTGTGAAGCTGCTTCTTGTGTTGCAAGTTCATGGGCTTTTTCATTTCCCTGTATACCACTATGACCCGGCACCCAAATGAGTTCAACTTCATTCTGCTCTGCCAAGCTTGTGAGCATGTTTAGGCGTAGAATACATTTCTGTTTCAAAAACAGTAGCATATTCACTCAAGTGAAAAGAAGTTTTGCACCTTGGTCTTATGCCGTATACTCCGGATCCTGCAAAATAACCTAATCTAATAATAATTATTAAATGCTCGTATAATTAGCCTAATATAACTAATTTAATTTTATAATCACGTCAGTTGGTGGCTAAATGATCGACGTGCAAAGTTTGAACACCTGCTAATACAAAAACAGTGCCAACGTAACAAACACAATCTAACTAACCTTCCCAATACATGTAACAGGTGCGTATTTGCAGAGGAGTTGCCGGTTATGAAAGTAACCTAACAATGCGAATATCACCAGATTCAAGTGACTTATACTGTTATGGCGAAAAAATGTGAAAGTTTCATTTAAGTAAGCTCTGGTATATTGTAATTTTATAGCCCCAATGTGCTCGTATTCAAGTACAAGGGTTTTGCAAGTCGTTTTTAATTTTTGAATCTATTTAATAGCCTCACTTACGCAGAAAAAAACTTGAAGTTTTCAATGGTGAAAGGACTCAAAATCGGTTGAGTGGTTTTTGCAGATTACCCTACATACACATACACACACAGAAATTTTCTCACTTTATATTTATCCAAAAAGAAAAACCCTTCAGCTTTCCCAAAAGTAGAGACTGCCAAATAGTCAAAGCTTAATATTTTACAAATTATTATATCAAACAAGAAGACAAAACATAATGACAAACAAAATTCAACCTTCAGTTTTAAAAAATCTTCACATTGAAGTAGCTTT
Source organism: Deroplatys truncata (assembly GCA_030765065.1). Taxonomy (NCBI): domain Eukaryota; kingdom Metazoa; phylum Arthropoda; class Insecta; order Mantodea; family Mantidae; genus Deroplatys; species Deroplatys truncata. Next base: position 10,257,414 of record CM060989.1, on the reverse strand, counting down.
TATGTTACGTAATATATTATTTAGCTTCACGTTTTGGAAGCTGACTTGAGGAAGTATTGTTCTTGGAGTTACTTTGTTTAAGAAGTTTGCAACACGCTTTGGGCGTCGGTTTGAAGTTGTTGATTACGTAATAGTTACTGTTGTTGCGCAATATGCTGCTACGTATGAGAAGCTGATTTTTAAGATGTAATTTTTATTGTTACACTCCAAGTTTTACACGATAATATTTAACTTTGTTATTAAAAACTGCTTCTATATATTATTTATGTTTGAATTTGCCTCGGCTACGTCAGTAATGTTTGTAGAGTCATATATCTCTTAGGCAGGGTGCGGTACGACAATAATTGTAGACATACACGGAATTTAAGTTTTTAAATTCACTTCTTTTTATTTATCCTTTGCACATGTTAATAAAGCACTACACTTTTTAAGAGCTGTGAGATTCTTTAATACTTTGACTTAGCTAACGCGTAGACATATTTTACGATTCACGCGTAATATTTCTGTAGAGAACACATCTTCCATCTGGTCACTACCAAGGTTTGCCAGCAACTGAACATGTTTCAACCGTTAAACCTGTAAGCTTCGGTATTTCAAGTCTCTGATTGGCTAATTCTAGTCCAATAGAATATCTGCATTTTACTTAAAATTTTTCTTTGCTGTTGATTGGCTAATTTTAAACTGTTACTGAATTTTACATTTTCATTGCTCTAATCATGAGCAGTAACTTTCATACTCTCAAACTCATTATTGCTACAAGGTTACCTCATTGTTAGCAACTTAAAACTTATTATTCTCACAGCTCTTGCATTATTAAAGTATGTAATGTATTCACATAACATTATTAAAACATGTTTATAATAAGCATTTGCAATGACTGTTACATATATTTAAACAATAATTATTATATACATATTGTTTCAAGGCGGGCTGTTATTGAATTTACTTTTATATAAAATACAATTGAAATTATTCAGGTATTAAAATACTATCTCAAATTGCTTTGTCTACCTCTAATGTTTATTTGTGTATATACAAATTATACTTACAAAAGTTTATTTTCATATCTTGTATTACACATGTCGTTATAGATACAAAGAGAACATGGATAAAAATTGCATACTCCTTCCACGACATCGCGAGAAACAATTGAAAATCGACAGGACTTTAAATGGATGAATGTTGAGCAATTCGAACTATTAATAACGGATATCTCGAAAATACCTGATGCCACAAAAACGTTATTTGAAGTAAATTGAGTGTTTTAAAGAGAACTTCATTGCTAGTGTTGTACGTTTTCGTCTACCGCTTAACGTTTCCAGTTATACAAAATTTCTTCGGAATGAAGACGAACTTCACAGGTTATTCCCAGAAAATTGTATATATGCATTTTATTTGTCATGAAAATATCTCTAATATGTAGTATTTTAGTCAAGATCGTTAGATCCAATTTTTAGAAAATCAAAAAACTTTAAAAATGTTCCATGTAAAGGGTAGTTGGTGGTTGGGGGATTTCCTTGAAAATCTTCGTGTTGCTTATTTGGAAGATACTGAATTTAAATACGAAGTGTGGCATTTAGGCAACTTTTCGTTTTTGAGTTATGCTGTTCACACACACATACACAGGAATATTTTACTAAAAATCTGATGTGTTACACTCACATGACTTTCTCTACTCTTGTACAAACTATTTTTACAAACGCTTATTCTCCATATGCTTCATGTTAATGGAGATGTTAATCTTATTGCTAATTTTCTTGTAGATGCAAGGGGAATGTGGTAGGCTTTAAGCGATAGTCAAATGTTTTAAGAGCTGGTTGCTATGTAGAGCATTCCATTCTCTTTGTATGTACAGGACATAAAAAAAAATAACGAATTCCCATTTGAGAAAAAAGTATTGGAAAATTTAGGGGAATAACAAGCAATATCTCGAAAATGATTCATTCAAAAAAAATGTGTACTTTAACGCGATTTTCATTTTTTTGTAGAGTAAAATTTTGTCTATCTCTTATGGTTTACCAGTTATGCAAAAGTCGTTCACAATGAAGAATACTTTTGGAGACATTCCCAGAAAATTCGAGATATACATTTTATTTGTCATAAAAGTATCTTAAATATATGATATTTTAAACATAATCGTTAGAGCCATTTTTGAGAAAATTAAAATTTTCGAAAAATGTTTTATGTAAAGGGTAATCTGGGGTGGGGGGATTTTCTTGAAAATCTTCGTGTCGAATCTTTGATAGATACTGAACCTACAATAATATATATCGGACCTTTCGTTTTTGGGTTATGCTGTTCACAGACACACACGTGTATGTTTCCAGAAATGCTTCTTTAGGATTCAGGGGGCTCAAAACTGTATCTCCGGTGAAATCTCGATATCAAATTTTTGGGTGGAATGCAATACTTCCCCTAGTTACTATACGTAATAGAGAAAGCAAAGAAGGGGGTAATGCTATTTTAGGGGCAAAATTATTAAAAATACGGCCCTTCATCTTTAAAACATAGCCTAAAATGCAATTAATTTGAGTATAGATGCTTTTTGAGGATTTTGATTGAACATTTATGTGCAAAAACTGAAATATTGTATCGTAGATATTAATATAATTAATATACATGATGCATATATATTTGAAAGAGGATGCAAAACTTATCGATAATTGGTTATCAAGAAAACATATTCTGTTAAAACGTTCCTTCGCTTGGAGATATTGTCCCCAAACTCATTATGCATCCCTTCTGTGTTACAAATTGAAGAACATGTAATATGAGACAGCATTTATGAAAGTTGAACAAAGTAGTACAGTATTCCTGCTGCGAGGTTTTTTTCCCCCTGGCGAAAACAGACACGCTACAAATCCCCTGCATTATACTAACTGGCAGTACTATTTACTGGTTGCATATGAAGGCCCGACAAAGGGAAAGCCGGTAATCCGAAGTGAAAACATGAGACAGCAGAATAATCGCGGTATGTGAGGATCAGCTGACAACCGCCAGAATTCTCTTTGTTGGAGATTAGTCCTGTTTTGCAGTTTATCACAGCCACGCACCAGAGATTAGAGCTTTTGTTATGTACTGGTGTTGCTACATTCCTTAAAGCGAGCGAATCCTTCAGCTGTTTCTCGATGTTGATACAGACGAGATTTATACTGCAATCCGACGTGTGTTTCTTTACGGCCCCACGGTGCGGACATGTAACATACGATGAAGGCAGAACTAACATCATGCTCAAATCCTACAGTGGTTTCGTTATGTTACCGGCCGCGATACCTGCGTATGCGTTTTCCGCAATCTATTACACTAGGGGGTTTTTCGTACTAAAACTCCCGCGTTACTTACCGATCAGCACAATGCATCAGAATGTAACATTGCACAGAGGGGGGTCAAACAGGGTTGTATACTATCTCCGTTACTTTTTAATTTGTTTATTGATGATGTTGTTAGCGTGATGACGGAGGAAGACATAGATGCACCGACCATCGCAGACCAAAAAATACCAATTCTTTTGTACGCAGATGACATTGTAATTCTTTCTAAAACGATAAAAGGTTTGCAGTCTGGTTTAAACGCTCTTCGACAATACTGTAGGCAATGAAGTATGGAGGTAAATATTCTTAAAACTAAAACAGTCACCTTTAAAAATGGATATGTGTACGGCCAACATGAAAAGTGGACCTACGGGGAGCAAGAAATTCAAAATGTCAAACATTTCGATTACCTAGGAGTAAGGTTTGATATAGGTGGAAAATGGAACAAGGTCATCGAGTTTATAAAACACAAAGGGATTGGAAAACTTTCTGAAGTATTAAGGATATTGACCCGGGTACCAGATATGCCAGTAAAAACATTACAGACCATGTATGAAGCAATGGTTAGGTCCTCATTACTATACGGCAGTGAAGTGTGGGGCTGGGAGAGGGTGGATAATGTAAATGAAATAGAATGCAACTTCTGGAAGCGCATTCTAGGGTTGGGGAGGGGTACTTCAAACTAGGAGTTCTTCGTGAGGTAGGATGCTGGGAAGATGTTGTATTTGCTAAACTAAACGTAGTTAGGTACTGGCTGCGAATAATTAAAGGTGACCAAACAACTCTGAGAGCAATATGTTATCGTCATCAATTGAGCAACAAGAACATCCAAAATGGTGGGCGGCGGGGTTACAACGGGAATTATCAAAAATAGGCTTAAGCAATATCTGGCAAAGGCGTAATGAAAATACACACAGTGCCGTGAAAAAAGTCAAAATACGACTATGCGATATAAACAGGCAGGAAATAGAATCTGAATGTAGACAAAGATCAGCATTGGAGCTACAAAATGTAATAAAAACTAGGTGGGGTAAGGAAACATATATTTTGGAACTGGGTATAAAACAGAGGACGGGAATAGCATGGCTTAGGTTGGGAGGGTGGAAAGCTCACAAGATTGCTGATGATGCTGGTAGGAGGATTTGCCCATTATGCGGGGAACAAGAAGACTGCACGCATATTTTGACAGCATACGTGCAGACGGAGGGTATTAGGAAAAAATTATTACCGGAAGTATTTATGGCTTCCAACAGACGGAGGACAGCATGCTGGGACATGATTCTAAACAGCCAAAACTGGCCAAGCTTGGGCACCCACTTAATGGAAGTAGGTGTACTAAGAGATAAGGTGTTTATGTAATTTTTTTTAAATATATGTGGTGCTTGAGCACTTGTGTGTGTGTTTGATTCAGAGTGTTTTTCAATTTTATATGTATGTATATAGTGTCGTGGTTATAAACATAGTTGTTTTCCTGTCAATTCTGCAAGTCACGTTACAGACCAGGTATTTTTCTAGAGAGCATGTACGGTCTTATGATCCATGCGACTGTGTTATGCAATTAATGTAATACTAAGTACTTAATAAATACCACTACTACTACTACTACTACTACTACTACTACTACTACTACTACTACCACTACCACTACTACTACTACTACCACTACCACTACTACTATTACTACTACCACTACTACTACCACTACTACTACCACTACCACTACTACTACCACTACTACTACTACTACCACTACCACTACTACTACTACCACTACCACTACTACTACCACTACTACTACCACTACTACTACTACTACCACTACCACTACTACTACCACTACTACTACCACTACCACTACTACTACCACTACTACTACTACTACCACTACCACTACTACTACCACTACTACTACCACTACTACTACTACTACCACTACCACTACCACTACTACTACTACTACTACCACTACCACTACTACTATTACTACTACCACTACTACTACCACTACTACTACCACTACCACTACTACTACTACTACCACTACTACTACTACTACCACTACCACTACTACTACTACCACTACCACTACTACTACCACTACTACTACCACTACTACTACTACTACAACTACCACTACTACTACCACTACTACTACCACTACCACTACTACTACCACTACTACTACTACTACCACTACCACTACTACTACCACTACTACTACCACTACTACTACTACCACTACCACTACCACTACTACTACTACCACTACTACTACCACTACCACTACTACTACCACTACTACTACCACTACTACTACTACCACTACCACTACTACTACTACCACTACTACTACCACTACCACTACTACTACCACTACTACTACTACCACTACCACTACTACTATTACTACTACCACTAGAAAATTCATGATATACGTTTCATTTGCCATAAAACATCTTAAACGTATGATATTTTAATCAAAATCGGTAGAGCCATTTTTGTGAAAATCAGAATGTTCGAAAAATGTTCCATGTAAAGGGTAATCTGCGTTGGGGGATTTTCTTGAAAACCTTCGTGTCGCATTATTCTATTCTATTATACCCAGGTGTAATAATGTTATGTGAATATATTACGTAATTTAATAATGTAGGAGCTGTGAGAATAATAAGTTAAAAGTTGGTAACAATGAGGTAACAATGAGGTAACCTTGAGTCAATAATGAGCAAGAAAGTTTAACAGTACTACTTGTGATTCTTGGAGTAACAATAATGTAATTTTAGTGACAGTTTATAAAATAGCCAATCAACAACCAGAAAAAGCTTTAGTTAAATGAAGGTATTCTATTGGAGTAGGATTAGCCAATAGAAGAGACTTGAAATACAGGAATTTACAAGTTTAGGCGGTTGAAATCAATTCAGTTGCCTGCAAACAGTGTTCCTAACCGGACGCGAGACACATCTTCGAGAGATTTTATACGCATTCGTGTGAGACGAAAAATAAGTTTACGTGTTAAATAGTACATTCATTCATTCATTCATTCATTAACTGTTTACCCTCCTATTATGTAGGACTTACACCCCCCAGGACATACAAGCGGGTGCCTGGGGTCCGAGGCCCGTCGAGGAGCAGACACTCATGGATCAGACAGAGCATCCAGGATGTGTGATCAGCCCGATGCCTGGTATGGGATGAAGGAAGTAGATGAAACGAAATGTTGGTGAAATGGATGAAAGGAAAGGTGACGATGGTGGAATGAATGGCGGGGGAAACCGGAGAACCCGGAGAAAACCCGCCCAGACGCCGCTTCGTCCACCACAAATCCCACATGCAGGTCCCTGGGATTGAACCCGGGCCGCCTCGGTGGGAGGCGAGCGGTCTAACCACTCGGCCACGGCGCCGCTTAAATAGTACAATTAATTAATAAAAAAGAATCTCACAGCTCTCTATATCAGTGAACTGTTATTTTGATCGTATCAAGTATTAATAAAAGGAGTGAAGTAAAATTATAATCTGTGTAAGCCTACATTCTTAATCACATCACAACTCTGCCAAGAGAAACGTGTCTCTAAACAATAATACTGTCGCAGCCGAGGCAAACATAAATATTTAATACTTAAAGAAACAGTATAATTACAAAGTTAATACTTTTTTTTTAAACATTTGGGACAAAGGCTACCGGGTACCATACGTGCGGTTGCAACTACTTCATGTTCGGCTCCCCAACAGTTGAAATATAATACAACTCCTACTTCAAATCGGCTTTTCCATACGTGATACAATAACATTTACAAATACCAAGTTTGGTGTCTATCCGACTGTTCGTTTCTGAGTTATGCTGTTCACAGACAGACACACAGACAGACATGTTTCCAAAAAAATGTTTTTTTTTGGATTCAGGGGGCCTCAAAACATGTATTTCCGGTGAAATCTCGGTATCGAATTTTTGGATGGAATACAATACTTCCCTTACTATACATAGTAGAGAAAGTAAACAACTAAGTGTAATATCAACATAAATTTTGCGGTGTTATGTTGGGAAATTCTGTAAGAGTTGTCCAACGACATTTCGGAACACGTTTCCAGAAACCACCACACAATCGATTTATGATTGGCACCGAAAATCTGAGACACATCGACAAGCTTGGAGTTACAAATTCCACAACCAACCGTATGGGAAACTTTGCGAAAGCGACTAAAACTGACTCCTTACAGATCGCAATACTTGCAGCAGCTACATGAAGACGACGAGCTCAGCATAGAAATGTTGCGACGTAAGGAAGAAGACAATGGCTTGAACTAGGTTGTTGGTTCACGTATGGAAAGCCAATTTGAGGTAGGAGTTGTATTGTAGTTCAACTGTTGGGGAGCAGAGCTTGATGTAGTTGCAACCGCACGTATGGTACCCGGTGGCCTTCGCCCCAAATTTAAAAATATTAACTTTGTAATTTGACTGTTTTTTAAATATTATATATTTATGTTTGCCTCGGCTGCGTCAGTATTATTGTTAGAGACATGGATTTCTTTGCAAGGCGTGGTGCGGCTGAAGAATGTAGGCTTACACAGATTATTATTTTTAATTCACTTCTTTTTATTAATTCCTGACACGATTTAAATAACACTTCACTGACATAGAGAGCTGTAAGATTCTTTCATTAAATACTTGCACTTTTTAAACACGTAAACTATTTTTCGTCTCACACTGAATACGTATTAAATTTCTCGAGGACACATCTCGCGTCTGGTTAGGAACACTGTCTACAAGCAACTGACTTCTAAATTTCTAAATTTTGCTTCATTCTACTTTCTGATTGGCTAATCCTAGTCCAATAGAATACTTTCATTTAACTAAAGCTTTTTCTGGTTGTTGATTGGCTATTTTATAACTGTCACTGAAATTACATTATTGCTTCCAAGAATTACAAGTAGTATTGTTAAATTTTCAAATTCATTATTGCCTCAAGGTTACCTCATTGTTACCTCATTGTTAGCAACTTTTAACCTATTATTCTGACAGCTCCTACATTATTAAATTACGTAATACATTCACATAACATTATTACACATGTTTACAATAATATAAGCATATGCAATGACTGTTACATACATTTTACAAATTATTACATACACATATTGCTTTAAGGCGGGCTGTTATTGAATTTACATATTATATAATTAGATTGAAATTATTTAAGTGTTAAAAATACTACCTCAGGCTTCAGTGAACGAATATTTTCACTGATGAATTAACTTTTCAGTGGAAAAGCGAATAAACGAAATTTTCGAATATGGGGAAGTGAAAAACCGAGGGATGTGGTCGAACATGTGTGGGACTCTCCCAAAATTAATATGTTTAGTGCGGTATCCCACACCAAGGTGTATAGCCCCTTCTATTTTTTCAGAAAACAACAGTAATAGGACCTACATATCTCGATATGTTGCAGCTTTGGTTGATACCCCAAATGTATGAGGAAATGGAAAGGGAAACCTTTATCTTCCAAAAAGATGGAGCAGCGCCACACTGGCAAACAGATGTTAGGCTTTACTTGGATGAAATTCTAGCATAGCGTTGAATTGGCCATGCTACAGACGACAATAACGCTTTGCTACGTTGGACACCGAGGAGCCCCGATCTTACGCCGGTGACTTTTTCCTTTCGGGATTTGAAAAAAAACATGGTTTTTATTCCTCCACTTCCACACGATTTAGATGACATGAAGGAACATATCAGAAGAGCCGTGGGAAGTGTCGATGAAGATACACTACTGATCAAAACTATCCGGACACCTGGCTGAAAATGACGTACAAGTTCGTGGCGCCCTCCATCGGTAATGCTGGAAGTCAATATGGTGTTGGCCCACCCTTAGCCTTGATGGCAGCGTTCACTCTCGCAGGCATACTTTAATCAGGTGCTGGAAGGTTTCTTGGAGAATGGCAGCCCATTCTTCACGGAGTGCGGAACTGAGGAGAGGTATCGATGTAGGTCGGTGAGGCCTGGCACGAAATCGACGTTCCAAAACTTCCCAAAGGTGTTCTATAGGATTCAAGTCAGGACTCTGTGCAGGCCAGTCTATTACAGGGATGTTATTCTCGTGTAATCACTCCACCACAACCCGTGCAGTATGAACAGGTGCTCGATCGTGTAAAAAGATGCAATCGCCATCCCCGAATTGCTCTTCAACAGTGGGAAGCACAAAGGTGCTTAAAATATCAATGTAGGTCTGCGCTGTGATCGTGCCACGCAAAACAACAAGGGATGCAGGCCCCCTACAGGAAAAACACCTTTAACACCACCACCTCCGAATTTCAGTGTTGACAATACACACGCTGGCAAATGACGTTAACCAGGCATTCGCCATACCCACACCTGCCATCGGAACGCCACATTGTGTACCGTGATTCGTCACTCCACACAACGTTTTGTCACTGTTCAATCGTGTAATGTTTACGCTCCTTACACCAAGGGAGGCGTCGTTTGGCATTTTCCTGCGTGATGTGTGGCTTATGAGCAGTCGCTCGACCATAGAATCCAAGGTTTCTCACCTCACGCCTAACTGTCATAGTACTTGGAATGGATCCTGAAGCAGTTTGAAATTCCTGTGTGATGGTCTGGATAGATGTCAGCCTATTGCTCTTTACGACCCTCTTCAAATGTCGGCAGTCTCTTTCAACAGACGAGGTCGATCTGTACGCTTTTGTGCTGTACATGTCCCTTCACGTTTCCACTTCACCATCACATCAGAAACAGTGGACCTAGGGATATTTAGGAGTGTGGAAACCTAGCGTACAGACTTCTGACACAAGTGACACCCAATCACCTGACCACGTTCGAAGTCCGTGAGTTCCACGGAGCGTCCCATTCTGCTGTTTCACGATGTCTAATGGCTACTGAGGTCGCGGATGAGTACCAGACAATAGGTGGCAGCACAATGCACCTAAGTTGAAAAACGTATGTTTGTGGGGGTTTCCGGATACTTCTGATCACATAGTGTATGTTACATCGCGTTTGGGATCAACTTGATTATCGTCTTGATGTATGTCTTGGGACGCAGGGATCACACATTGAACATTTGTGAGTTCTCAAACTAAACTTCAAGATTTCCGCTACGCGACAGTGCAAAAAAATATTGATTATATCGTTAATAGTTATGAATTTATAACACATTGAAGATGTCTATTTCTTTTGTAATAATCCTGTATTTCCGGGCTGCGATTCCTGCGTATGCATTTTCCGCACAGTCTATTACAGTAGGGGTTTTTTCGTAATAAAACTCCCGCGTTACTTATTCACGAGTGATTGTAACGTGCACTACAATAAGGCTAACTTTCTTAAGGTTGTGTTGGAAGTGATACCCATCTGCATTGAGACATTCCCAGTATCCGGATGAAATTTCCACGCATGCGCATAAGTTGTTCTTGCGTAATTTTCTAGTTTCTGTTCTTATATAACAGCGATACTGAACATTTTAAGAATGCCATGTTTCTAAAAACAAATGAAATTTCTTTATATTTGACAGCCACTTTATAATGTTTACGAGTTGATTGCCGTGTAGTTTGTTGAGTTTCCTCCAATGGTTTGTTAATTAGTATAATTTAAAAATTTTGTGTTCACCCAAAAATGAATTTGGCTAGAGAACATTTCCAAAATATGATTTTAAAGCGTCATTAGCGCCTAAACAACGCAAAGCTCGTCTCAGAAATTGATTTCGTAAAGAAGCCCCATCTAAGGTAACAATTTATAATTAGCACAGCGAATTCAAAAGATGGTTTTTTTTCTTAGTAGTTAATTTCGTGAAGGCCGCCCAAGAACTGCTGTTACTGATGAAGATATTGAAGCTGTTCGAGGAATGCTTGAACAAGATCGATGTATATCTTCTGAGTTTATGCGGGCATTGGTATGAGTCAAATACAAAACATTTTACATCAACAAATAAACGTGAGAAGAAATTGTTGTCGATAGATTCAACACAAACTGACTCATTGCTGCAGAAAAACTCCGTGGTGTAGTGATTACCATGCTAGCCTCTAGATCCCGAGGTCGCGGATCCAAACCCGGTGAAGGGAGATGGGTTTTTTCGGGCGTAAAAAATCCTTATCATGGCTTCCTTCGGAAGGGAAGTAAAGGTGGTGGTCGGTGTTGTAGATTTACGGCACGTAAAACAACCTCAAGTCTGATAAAGAGGCTTGTGAGCAAAATTACCAGTCTTTCACGCCCAATATAGAGTGGGACGCTAAGGACCCTAGTAGTTAAAGAGTGTCCATAAATAAAACTCAAAGGCAGAGCATGCATACACTGGATCTGTACAACAGAAGGTGACACCTGGTACACTTAGACCTACATGCATCCTTTACGACTACTAAATCCCCCCTTGGAAGAAGGGATGAAGTTAAGGAATCACAGGAGGCTACAGGCACACAAACTACAGAGACGCGCAGAAGTCGCTAACATTTCCAGGCTCGAACACCCGTCTATATGCTGAAGGCGATGAACGACCCGTCGACCAAGCAGCTCTCTGGCGTCAAAGGGGAGTATTCTTTCCCGTATCTGTCTGGCATCGCCATAAACTACGAAACCTAGAAGCACACCTGAAAGATGGGAAAGAAATTGAAAATGAAAAGAAATGTGGTAGAGAAGAAACTTCTTCAGCATTTGTCTACAATTAGAGACTAGAATCGAGCCCGGCACCTCCCAAATGCGATCCTTACACGTTACCGCGAAGCCATCTCTATATGGAATTTTTAAGGTGGAATGCAATATTTTCTTCACTAGAGAAAGTAAAAAGAGATGTAACACGAAGCTTTAGACAAAATATTTCTCTCGCCTTCTTCCTTGGTAAATTCGAAGAAGTGTGCAATAGCCCTGCTATTTCTTCGTGTAGAATAAGCAGTAACGGAAGTACCGCTGTTGATATTCGACTCCTGGAGAACCATCAAAGTGTGAACGCCATGATATGTGTACGTGTGTAGGAAGGCGATCAAGTGCTGAAAGGACGCCTTTCCTGTTTATTTCTTTTATGTTTCTCTGCCTCCTTTTCCATTCATTTCTATCTCCTTCCATCTCGTCCCTTCGCGACATCTTTCTGTTGAGCCGAACCAAATAGCTTCTGCTATTGTGCAAGTCTTATCCGAGGATATTGACCAGGATTTGAAGGTCCCTTGCCTTTACAATAAGAGAACTTATTCAAACAAAGAACAGTCCTTTCTTTCGATAGATTTAACATACTCGCCCTTCCTCTTTATTCTGAATGTCACATTCATGATAGACACTCTGTGTTTATTGCGGATTTTATTTTCAGAAAAAGCTGATGTGCTGCGTCAACTACCCTTCTACAATCTATTGTACCAAAAGTTTATTCTCCTTCACTATAAGAAGAATACAGTGGGTTAAAGCGACGGTCAGATTTTTAAAAAGCTTGTCGCCACGTGGTGGCTTTGAAATGCCATGCTCTTAATATAACCACGAACAGTAACAAAGAATGTTTCGGAAATGAATAACGCCACAAACAAATCTGATGTGTTACACTCACATGACTTGTATAAACCATTTTTACAAGCGCTTATTCTCCATATGCTTCATGTTAATCGAGATGTTAATCTTATTGCTTATAAGTATTGGAAAATTTAAGGGAATAACAAGCAGTATCTCGAAAATGGTTCACTCCACAAGAAAATTGTATATGACATAACTTGTGAATTTTAACGCGATCTACATTTTTTGTGTAGTAAAATTTTATCTATCTCTTATGGTTTACCAGTTATGCAAAAGTCGTTCACAATGAAGAATACTTTTGGAGACATTCCCAGAAAATTAAAGATATACATTTTATTTGTCATGGAAGTATCTTAAATATATTATATTTTAATCAAAATCGTTAGAGCCACTTTTGAGAAAATTAAAATTTTCGAAAAATGTTCCATGTAAAGGGTAATCTGAGATAGGGGGATTTTATTGAAAGCCTTCGTGTGTCATCTCTGGAAGATACTGAACCTAAATACCAAATTTGGAGTTTATGCGAGTGTTCGTTTCTGAGTTATGCTGTTCAAAGGCACACACACGGACATGTTTCCAAAAATGCTTTTTTTTGGATTTAGGGGGTTTCAAAACATATATTTCCGGTGAAATCTCGGTATCGAATTTTTGGGGGAATATAATACTTCCCCTACTTACTATATGTAGTAGAGAAAGTAAAAATGGTAGGCTTTAAGCGATAGTCAAATATTTTAAGAGCTGATTGCTATGTGGCGCATTCCATTCTCTTTGTATGTCCAGGACATAAAAAAAAACGAATAACGAATTCCCACTTGAGAAAAGTATAAGTATTGGAAAATGCAAGTAAATAACAACGAATACCTAGGAAATGGTTCACTCTAAACAAACGTATATGACACAAATTGTGTGTTTTTAACAACAATCTACTTTTTTGTGTAGTGAAATGTTGTCTATCTCTTATGGTTTACCAGTTATCCAAAACTCATTCAGAATGAAGAACACTTTTGGAGACATTCCCAGAAAATTCATGATACGAATTCCAATTGCCATAAAAATCTTAAACATACTGTAATGTATGTGTGTATATTGTCGCGTCGGACACATTAATGCTGTGTATAATATTGTTGAAGTAATTGTTGTGTTTTGTGTGTGAAATTTTTGTATAGCAAGTATTGCACCTTGTTAAGTATAATAAATGAGAGATAATGTGAATTTATATATTTTTAATGTTCTAAATATCCCTCACCCGCTTAGTTTGTGCAGCAAGTTCTTGGTATCTCTCGTGTACCACTGATGCTACGTTCCCCAAATTTAATATTTTAACTACAGACCTTTTGTCCTCACCACTGTGTATAACAAGGTAATAGTCGTTAGAGCTATTTTTGAGAAAATGAAAATATTCGAAAAATGTTTCATGTAAAGGTTATTCTGGAGTGGAGGGATTTTCTTGAAAATCTTCGTGTCGCATCTTTAAAAGATACTGAAGCTAAATACCAATTTTGGTGTTTATCTAACTTTTTGTTTTTGAGTTATACTATTCACAAAATCACATACACAAGGACCTTTTTTAATTCTTTTTCGATTCAGGGGGGTCTCAAAGTATGTGCTTATGGTGAAATCTCGGTATCGAATTTTTGGGTGGAATACAATACTTCCCCTACTTACTATACGTAGTAGAGAAAGTAAAAATTGACATACATTTTGTTCTTTAACATATTCACATTCTTTGTGTAGTAAGATTTTTATCTACAGTGGTTTCCCTCTTCATATAATGACCACCGCTTGCCCCGGCCATCGTAGCTCTGACTCTCGCCGAAACAGTTATAATATCCCCACAACCGCCTCACGTTCTCATGGTTACAATTACAATGATAATAACCACATACTTATCATAAGAGATGTTGTACTTCTCTATCCACACATTTCTGACATCTTCTCAGGAAATTTTCATTCACTTGAGAGTTGCATACCCGTTATTTTTCAAGTGATTATCAGAGTGGGGTAAATTTCCTTAATTACTGCATTTTACGACGTGATAGAGTAACTGACCCATGCTTAATATTCTTCTCTGACGAAGCATGGTTCCATTTATATGGCTATGTTCTGTCGCAAAATAACAGATATTGCAGCACAGAGAACCCCGATTTTACAAACGAGATTCCCTTGCATGACGCTTTTTTTTTGAGTGGAGGAGAAAATGATTTAATCACTGACCCCAGCTCCGATGGGAGTCGGGACTGAGAGTGTGGGACTCACCAATACTCGGCATACCCACTAAAAACTCCTCCACCGGTGGAAAAAGGAAGAAGGTAAAAGTAGAATGGCGTGGCTTTTTGCGGTCCCGCATAGCACCCGCGTTAGTATGTGATAGATGGATGTCTCCGCCCTATGGGCTGGAGCGGGATAGGTGGTTACTAGGTTGCAGCCATGAAACCTGACTGCAACACTAGTGAAAAATCTGATGTGTTACACTCACATGACTTTCTCTACTCTTGTACAAAGTATTTTTACAAACGCTTATTCTCCATCTAGTTCATGTTAATCGAGATAAACATTTGCAGACTCTATCTTATTGCTAATTTTCTTGTAGATGTAAGGGGAATATATATTTACAAGGGCAATATAGAAAAACAGTAGCCTTTAAGCACATACATATCTCTTAATAGCTGGTTGCTAGGTGCAGCACCATTCCCTTTGCCACAGATTACAACTCTTTGCATATCCAAGACAAAAAAAATCTGATGTGTTACACTCACATGACTATCTCTACTCTTGTACAAGCTATTTTTACAAACGCCTATTCTCCATATGCTTTATATTAATCGAGATATCGAGATGTCAATCTTCTTGCTAATTTTCTTGTAGATGCAAGGGGAATATGGTAGCTTTTAAGCGATGGTCAAATATTTTAACGCTGGTTGCTATGCGGCGCATTCCATTCTCTTTGCAAGTCCAGGACATAAAAAATGAATAACGAATTTGAGAAAAAGTATAAATATTGGAAAATTTAAGGGAATAACAAGCAATAACTCGAAAACGGTTCACTCAACAAAAGAAATGTATATGACATAAGTTGTGTATTTTAACGAGATCTACATTTTTTGTGTAGTATAATTTTGTCTATCTCTTATGGTTTACCAGTTATGCAAAAGTCGTTCACAATGAAGAATACTTTTGGAGACATTCCCAGAAAATTCGAGATATAGATTTCATTTCTCATGACATTATCTTAAACATATGATATTTTAATCAAAATCGTTAGAGCCATTTTTGATAAAATTAAAATTTTCGAAAAATGTTCCATGTAAAGGGTAGTCTGGGGTGGGGGCATTTTCTTGAAAACCTTCGTGTCGCATCTCTGGAAGATACTGAACCTAAATAACAAGTTTGGTGTTTATCCGACTGTTCAATTTTGAGTTATGCTGTTCACAGACACACACACACACACACAGACACACACACGGACATGTTTCCAAAAATGCTTTTTTTTGGATTCAGGAGGTCTCAAAACATGTATTTCCGGTGAAATCTCGGTATAGAATTTTTGGGTGGAATGCAATACTTCCCCTACTTACTATACGTAGTAGAGAAAGTAAAAAATCTGATGTGTTACACTCACATGACTTTCTCTACTCTTGTACAAACTATTTTTACAAACGCTTATTCTCCATATGCTTCATGTTAATGGAGATATCGAGATGTCAATCTTATTGATAATTTTCTTGTAGATGCAAGGGGAATATGGTAGGTTTTAAGCGATAGTCAAATATTTTAACGCTGGTTGCTATGTGGCGCATTCCATTCTCTTTGCATGTCCAGGACATAAAAGAAATGAATAACGAATTTGAGAAAAAGTATAAGCATTGGAAAATTTAAGGGAATAACAAGCAATATCTCGCAAACGGTTCACTCAACAAAAGAAATGTATATGACATAAATTGTGTATTTTAACGCGATCTACATTTTTCGTGTAGTAAAATTTTGTCTATCTCTTGTGGTTTACCAGTTATGAAAAAGTCGTTCATAACGAAGAATACTTTTGGAGACATTCCCAGAAAATTCGAGATATACATTTTATTTGTCATGACAATATCTTAAAAATATGATATTTTAATCAAAATCGTTAGAGCCGTTTTTGAGAAAATTAAAATTTTCGAAAAATGTTCCATGTAAAGCGTAGTCTGGGGTGGGGGGATTTTCTTGAAAACCTTCGTGTCGCATCTCTGAAAGATACTGAACCTAAATACCAAGTTTGGTGTTTATCCGACTCTTCGTTTTTGAGTTATGCTGTTCACAGACACACAGACAGACACACACAGACAGACACACACACGGACATGTTTCCAAAAATGCTTTTTTTGGATTCAGTGAGTCTCAAAACATGTATTTCCGGTGAAATCTCGGTATCGAAATTTTGGGTGGAATACAATACTTCCCCTACTTACTATACGTAGTAGAGAAAGTAAAAATGAATAACGAATTCCCATTTGAGAAAATATTGAAAAATTTAAGGGAATAACAAGCAATATTTCGGAAATGGTTCACTCAACAAAAAGAATGTATATGACATAAATTGTGTATTTTAATGCGATCTACATTTTTACTTTCTCTACTTTCAAATTTTTGGAAACATGTCCGTGTGTGTCTGTCTATGTGTGTGTCTGTGAACATCATAACTCAGAAACGAACAGTCGGATAAACACCAAACTTGGTATTTAGATTCAATATCTTCCAGATTATCGTTTACATGGAACATTTTTTGAAAATTTTAATTGGCTCAAAAATGGCTCTAATGATTTTGATTAAAATATCATATGTTTAAGATATTTTCATGACAAATGAAATGTATATCCCGAATTTTCTGGGAATGTCTCCAAAAGTATTTTTCATTGTGAACGACTTTTGCATAACTGGTAAACCATAAGAGATAGACAGCATTTTACTACACAAAATATGTAGATCGCGTTAAAGTACACAATTTATGTTATATATATTTTTTTGTTGAGTGAACTATTTTCGAGATATTGCTTGTTATTCCCTTAAAATTTCCAATACTTACACTTTTTCTGAAATGGGAATTCCTTATTCATTTTTTTATGTCCTGGATATGCAAAGAGAATGGAATGCGCCACAAAGCAACCAGCTCTTAAAATATTTGACTATAGCTTAAAGCCTACCATATTCCCCTTGCACCTACAAGAAAATTACCAATAAGATTAACATCTCGATTAACATGAAGCATATGGAGAATAAGCGTTTGTAAAAATAGTTTGTACAAGAGTAGAGAAAGTCATGTGAGTGTAAGCATGACATTTTTTAATTATGTTTTTTAATTTAGTGTACCATTCTATATTGGACGTGAAAGACCAGTAATTTTGCTCAGAAGCCTCTTTATCAGGCTTGAGGTTCTTTTACGTGCCGTGAATCTACGACACGGGACCACCAGCTTTACTTCCCTTCCGATGGAAGCCATGCTAAGGATGTTTACTCCCGAAAGGCTAGCATGGTAAGCACTACACCACGGAGGACGGCTAAATGTAACGATAGACGAAAAGATACGACAAGAAATATAGATTTGTTTAAAAGCCACAATTTATTTTGTATAACCATAAGCCGTTTCCGAGATATCCGTTAATAAAGGTTCGAGTTGTTCAATACTTCTTTTTTCGTTTCAAGCTTTGTCAACATTCAGTTGTTTCTCGCGATGTCATGGAAACAGTATGGAATTTTAAGGCCAGCATATAGCGTCCAGTTGTTAAACATTTGACTATCGCTATGTGTAATGTAGCTATTTCTCCGAAGGTTTATCTCGATTAAACGAAGTAGAGAGAAAAATAAACTTCGTAAGAATAATTCGTGCATCCTTAATAAACGAGGGTAGAGAAAGTCGTAAATCGGGAAAAATGTTTTTAGACGCTTTTACATTTACCTTGGCTCAGGATTCTAACATTACCTCAACGTTAGAGGATGACGAGGAAAACGTTTTAAGAGATGTGGTAGCGATTGGTAGCTGCCAGCTCCAAGCATATTTGGATTAAATTGAGGAAGGCAGGATTTCCTTTCTCTTCAATCCATGACGCAAATGAAGTGCGTCAAAATGTGTAAATACGCATGAAATTGAAAAAGGCTTTTAACAGGATTTTTCATGAATGATGTTCGCATATTGATTTCTCTCTCGTGTATGTGATGGATAAACGGACCTTCTTCATGCACTGTTCCATCCTACACACAGAAAAATCTCGATAAGAGTTAATGAATTTTCCTCTCTTTTATATATTCACTTCCAACCTGGGAGTTCTGCAGCTTAGAGGCATAGTACAGAGATAGCTGCATAAGACTTTTTAAAGTGTTTATAGTTAAATGCATTTGCTTTGATCTTGTGTGTGTGTTTATGAACAGTACAACTTAAGAATGAAAATTTGGTTAAATACCGGACTTGGTATTTAAGTTCAGCATCTTATAAACTACCCTTTACATGGAAGATGTTTAGAAAATTTTGATTTTACAAAACAAATGGCTCAAACTATTGATAATTATTGACGGGAGGATATAAATAATTAAATAAAGAAATGTGAGGCAGTATTTTTAACACTGAATAATTTCAGTCTAATTATATAACTATGTAAATTCAATAACAGCCCGCCTTAAAACAATATGTGTATGTAACAATAATTTGTAAAATGTATCTAACAGTCATTGCATATGCTTATATTATTTTATCCACGTGTAATAATGTAGGAGCTGTGAGAATAATAAGTTAAACGTTGCTAACAATGAGGTAACCTTGAGTCAATAATGAGTAAGAAAGTTTAACAGTATTACTTGTGATTCTTGGAGTAACAATAAGGTAATTTTAGTGACAGTTTATAAAATAGCCAATCAACAACCAGAAAAAGCTTTAGTTAAATGAATGTATTCTATTGGTCTAGGATTAGCCAATCAGAAACTGAAATATAGCAAAATTTACAAATCTAGAAGTCAGTTGCCTCCAGAAAGCGTTACTAAGCAGACGCAAAGAGTGTCCTCAAGAAATATAATATGTATTCTTGTGAGACGAAAAGTAAGTTTACGTGTTAAAAAGTGTAATTAATTAATAAAACAATCTCACAGCTCTCTATATCAGTGAAGTGTTATTTAAATCGTGTCAAGCATTAATAAAAGAAGTGAAGTAAAAATATAATCTGTGTAAGCCTACATTCTTGTCGCATCACGCCCTGCCAAAAAAACATGTCTCTAACAATAATACTGACGTAGCCGAGGCAAACATAAATATAATATCTAAAGAAACAGTCCAATTACAAACCTAATATTTTTAAACTTGGGGCAAAGGCCACCTGAAAGTACATTTGGGGCGAAGGCTACCGGAAACCGGGTAACGTACGTGCGGTTGCAACTACTACAGGTTCGTTCCCCAACAGTTGAAATATAATACAACTCCTTCAATACAACAAAACAAATTCTTCCCAATACGTGGGGCAAATAACAATACAACAAAAATAAATAACCTACTTCAAATGATAGTAAGTTAAAGAAATAGCTGCAATAAATCATTTCCATATATTTATTAATTAATCGCATCGAAAAGTAACGCACAATAATTTTTTTCTCCCTTGATATTACAGCTGGAATGTAGCAATTCCACACAGATATAGTTTGAAGTTTTCACTACAGAGGGTATTTTTTGTTTTATGTGCAGCTCTAGTGAGAGAAGCGTGAACTGCGCAACAAAGATGGCGCGTATGTTACTGTCCACGTGTGAAGAGCAGAGAGGTGTGGTTCGATATTTCTGGGCCAAAGGGCATAAACCTAGTGATATTTGCAGGGACATGCGTGATATGTATGGGGATGATTGTATGGACCGTAGCAATGTCTCCAGGTGGTGTGCATTCTTCCTAGAGGGCCGTGGGAACCTTAGTGATTCGCCACGCTCCGGGAGACCGGTAACAGCTGCAACCCCGCAGAATGTCAGAGGCATTGAGGCGGTCATTTTGAACGACCTGCGTGTGCAACTGCGAACCTTATCAGAACAGTTCAACATTTCCTATGGCACAGCGTACGATATTGTTCATGTCACGTTGAAATTTCGTAAACTTAGTGCTCGCTGGGTGCCTAAGAATCTGACAGACAACCACAAGGGCCAGCAAATGATGATGAGCTTGGATCACCTAACTCGGTACACCGCTGAAGGGCATGATTTCTGAAAGTAATCGTCACTGGTGATGAGTCGTGGACATACCACTACACGCCCGAAACCAAGCAGGCAAGTATGAAGTGGAAACATGCTGGTTCATCAGTGAAGAAAAAGTTCAAAGTGACTCAGTCTGCTAGGAAAGTGCTTGTGACGGTGTTCTGGGATATGCATGGTGTTGTATTGGTGGACTTTGCTGAACACAGGACCACTGTGAATGCTGCAGCCTACATGAAAACTTTGGTGAAGTTGCATCGTGCCCTTCGTGACAAACGCCACAACATGAATGCTGACGATATCAAAATTCTTCATGACAATGCTCACTCCCATGTTGCTTCTACTGTTCGTCAGAAAATCACCAAATTTGGTTGGGAGGTGCTCCAGCATCTACCATACAGTCCGGATCTTGCACCGTCGGACTATCATCTGTTTGGTCCCATGAAGAAATTCCTGGTCTGCCAACGCTTTGCGACAGATGCGGAAGTGAAATCAGCAGTCCGCAGACGGCTATACTCCAAGGAAACCGACTTCTGCGAACAGGGCATATTGAAACTGGTATCACGATGGGAGAAATGTGTTGAGAAACTTGATGACTGTGTCGAAAAGTAGGTAGAGGTTGTAAGTTCATTTGTGATTTTTTGTTGTTGTTTTAACTATTAAACCTTTTTGTAAAAAAATTATTGTGCGTTACGTTTCGATCCGCCCTCGTATAATGTAGTTAGCTTGAGTTGAAGTATTTGTCCAAAAAGAAAAAGTTATTTAGTAAGCATGTTAAGCCAAGCTATTAGCAACAGCCGAGGATACAACACATTAGCTTAAAGACTCTTGGAATGTGGTTATGATTTTAATTCAGTACGTTTGCAAAGTCACGTAGGTAACAATTCTGTAAATTAGAAAAGTGAAGGATACGCCTTAGGCCCGGTTTCACAGTATAAGCTTAAACTTCGAATCGGGCTTAACCGGAGAATTAAGCTACAGCTGAGTGTTCCAGTGCGTAGTTCAAGCGCTAAGCCAAGATTATAAGGGACTCGACTTAAACCGTACTGAACTGCGGTTTAAGTTAAGGAGTCGCCATGTTATCTGACGACGACGATTTTAGTGACGAGGAAATGCAAATTATTTTAAACCATATCCACAACAGAAGACGGCCTAAAGTGTTTAGAATGCGTCCAAATCATTTACACATATGGAATGACCGAGAATTCTACGAGAGCTTTCGGTTAAGTAAATAGTCTGCGATGATGGTACTAGAGATTATTGATGATGCAGTTAAACATAAAACAGACTGGTGAGTAAAACTTAATATTAAATTTATTCTTACAGCCATTCTTTATAATATACTTTATCGCTCATAAGGTATTATTAATTTATATTTCAGGAACAAAGCCCTCTCGTCAGAAGCGATGCTTCTTTTGACGTTGAGGTTATATGCAAGTAGAAGCATGCAGGGTTGTGAAAGTTGTTTCACATCCATCAATTTGGACACCAATTAATTCCTTTATTTCCTCGTCGATTGGCGTAATTAACGATGGTACAGCCGGATCTCCACCTGTACCGCGAATAGCACATTTCTCGTTGGCGTATTTCTTTTTTGTAACTTTCTTCAAATTGTCATATGTCTTCAACACGGTAGCATCTCTGTATATTATTCCGCTCTTTGTATTGAATAACTCCACAATTTTCTCCCAGGTTTGGTTCTTCCTGCTTCACAGTACCTTGTCAGATTGCTTGCACTCTATTATGTGTTTATACTGCTTTACAATTTCTAACAGAATGCTAACTTCTTGAGAAGTGAAGTTAGCAGTACGTTTTGGCTCTGATTTTTCGGTCATTTTAATGTGTGTATCTTAATAACCTATAAAACCTCACTTTCAGGAACAGCGCCGCCATAAACAAATGATGGGAATTCGTTCGATGCGCATGCGCAAGCGTTACCAACTTTAAAGTTCCGAGGAGTTGTTCAGCTCAATAAAGCCAAACGTGGTTGTCCTACAGTGAAACTCGCAAAGCTTTAACCAAAGCTTAAGTTTTGTTTAATCTGCGTCCGTAGCTGAGTAAAGGTTCGACTTAAGCCTGAACTGTGAAACCGGCCCTTAGTAGCAAAGTAAGAGATGCATGCGTAGAATTTTAAGATTGGCCACGTAAGAAGGAACCTTGGTAAGGGTAGTGATATGGGCGCGGAGCTTAAGTTAAGAAAAGTTCGCGCGTTTTAAATCAGAAACTCTTTGTTTGTGCACACATTCGTGACTCTCCTGACATCAAGCAAAGGGCCCTTGCACACAGTACATGGCCTGAATTCCATCCATGTCACAACAGATGCTCAAAGTGGCCTCCGTGGGATGCAATGCACGCGTCGCATCATGGATTGCGTCCCCCGTTCGAATGTTCCGGGCTGTGTCCGAATATCGTTACAGTTTACGTGGACACGCTGCTGAAGGACCTGAGCATCAGGGACAGGCTTTTCAGATGCCCCCACAAGTAAAAATCCAAGGGGTTTAAGTCCGGTGATCCAGCAGGTCATGCAACAGGTCCTCCACGTCCTGTCCAAGTCTGGGAAAGACACTGAGAACATTAATGCGGAAGTGGGCTGGCGCTCCATCGTGCTACAGTCACATTGCCAAAAGCACATTCTCCAGCAGTGGAGGCAGAGTGTTTTGCAGGAAGCTTAAGACTTTGTGGAAGAAGATCTGGTTCAAATAGACAGTCGCGAATCATTCATGTCCAAACATCGCTGCTGAACCGCTCCTGATGTAACACTTCAACCGTTCTGTGAGGATGTTCTGTAGCCCACAGATAATGATTATGTAGGTTAATAATACCATCTCTACCAAAGGTCACTTCATCGGTGAAAAGGACTGAAGACAGAAATCCCATAATGGTGATGGCCTGTTGCACAAACCAGTGACAGAGTCTTTCCCGTGGAGGAAAAACCGTCGAGGATTATCCCTGCACACGATAATAGCGGTTGTCATGTAGGATGCAGATAACCGCCCATGTTGGTGAGCCAATTGCCTGGAGCTTGCACAGAGTGAGCCAAAAGACTCCGAACCACCTGCGCGGTGTTTTTCCTGTCCGCGTCCTCGACGCTCGTTGCCGTCTGTCGCTATCATAGAAAGGCGCGGATGAAACCATACAACATTTTTAAAACTACTTTTAAAGGCTTTACTTACCAACTTTATGAAAGGAGATGCTGAAACTGGCCACCGTCGTTGTCCATACATTTTTGGCAGCTCTTTAGGAAACTATCCATTACTCGCCGTAGTTCACGTTGAGAAATTTCCTGGCAGATACTTTGTTTTAATTCTTCCAGGGTGTGTGGGTTTGTCTTGTACACTTTATGTTTTAAATTACCCAGGAGGAGTATTTTATGTACAATATTACCGGCTGCGCAGTGTTTTTCCACTGGGCGTGTGGAAATATGATATCGTACTGCTGCTATAAACAAAGTCACGCCGTTGTGGTTTTGCTGTGCAGTGTGAAGTGCAGTTTTGAGTTGACGGTGATGTGATGTAGTTCAGTTATTACGATTTATGTATTATTTTGTCCTGTACTTAGTCACAAAGTATATTGTGGCTCAGTATATGTTTTCTACTGCACAGCGTGTATTTATTTATGATTCGTATGTGTTAACTCGGTCAGCTCTCCAAGTGAAAGTACGATTTGCAGAAAGATTTCCAGGTGTAAAAGTTCCAGCCCGTACAACAATCCATGAACTTTACAATAAATTTCAGGCCACAGGAGGTGTTCAGGCTAAGAAATATTGAAGACGGCGTTCGGTTCTTACCGAAGAAACATTAAAAAATTCCATGATAGATAGTTTCCTACAGAGGTGCCAAAAACGTATGGACAACGACGGTGGCCAGTTTCAGCATCTCCTTTCATAAAGTTGGTAAGTAAAGCCTTTAAAAGTAGTTCTAAAAATGTTGTATGGTTTCATCCGTGCCTTTCTATGATAGCGGTAGACGGCTACGAGCGCCAAGGACGCGGACAGAAAAATACCGTGCAGGTGGTTCGGAGTCTTTTGGCTCACTCTGTACTAGGGTTGTTCTCAATATAATGTAGAACATGTCCTGCCATATCTGGCGTACGCACAGTCAGGGACCGCCCTGAACGTTCATCTGTCTCAAAGGATGCATCCTCAAAACGTTGAGAAGTGGCCTCAAATGTTGTGTGTTGCGGGCGGTGCTGTTTGTCAGGGTACATCCGTGCTGCCTCTCGACCATTTCCACCTGCTTGGACATACATGAACATCATCTCGGCTTTTTCGCGGAATGAAGACCGCACCATTGTACTACTTCTATCTTGCTTAAATCACACTATCTGCAACGCATACTACAAGTTATGAGAGAATGTGCCATCTAGCGTGGAAACTATGCATTTCTGGACATAAGCTGATATGAGCTTTTGTACACAATTTCCAGTCAGGAATCACCCGAGTTTGTTGGTGGACTTAAAACTCATCCTGTATGTCTTTTTCAGAGAGGTTATTTGGAGACCTGGGAATGCAGCATCTTCATATTCATCTACTGTGATTATCTAAAAAGTTACTCGACTATTCCGACCGATGATTGTTCCACTGCTCAAAACTATGCAACATTTCCAGAACTTGGAAGACTGTCGGGGAGGTTAGGGAAGTCACATCGTTTTGCGTAGAATTACACTTATAAGGGTTAACAAGGGGGTGATTCATATAGAAACCTTATGGAACATTGCACAATAATTTCATAAAGAACAGGAGAGGTAAATTCATTTTACCATCCATGATGTCGTAATTTGGGTTGCCTGTTAGAACAAAGTGGACAGTGTTCGGGAACACCGTGTATATATTATAACTATAAATCTCAGTCCATATAATTGCTGGCATTGTAAACAAGAAGAATATTCCTTGAGTTGTACCGGGTTCATAGCCAGTGAGATGTACACCACAAATCTTGAGCTTGGTCACGTGTTGGCGAGTAATGTTCCTGATAACTATGCAGCAACATCACGCATAATGCCCCTCGCGGAGACCGCAGGGGAATGGGTAAAACCCCATGCAAGGCAGCTTACATAGGATATGCAGACCACAGCAGCTCAGTGGATATTACGGTCCCTGCAGCATCCTGGCATGACAAACTGGTCCAGGTACGCAAGCTTGCTTCTTCTCTTTTAGCTCTATCGTCATTATCGGCTGTACGGAATGTTGAACACGCTTCCTTGTAGATGCAACGGGAATTGGTAGGCTTTAAGCGATAGTCAAATATTTTAACAGCTGGCTGCTATGTGGAGCATTCCATTCTCTTTGCATTACCAGGACATAAAAAAATGAATAACGAATTCCCATTTAAGAAAAAGTATAAGTATTAGAAAATTTAAGGGAATAACAAGCAATATCTCGAAAATGGTTCACTCAAGAAAAAAACATGTATATGACATAATTGTGTATTTTAACCATCTACATTTTTTGTGTGGTAACATTTTGTCTATCTCTTATGGTTTACCAGTTATGCAAAAGTCGTTCACAATGAAGAATACTTTTGGAGACATTCCCAGAAAATTTGAGATATACATTTCATTTGTCATGAAAATATCTTAAACATATGATATTTTAATCAAATTAAAATTTTCGACCATTGTTCCATGTAAAGGGTAATCTGGGGTGGGGGATTTTCTTGAAAACCTTCATGTAGCATCTCTGGAAATACTGAACCTAAATACCAAGTTTGGTGTTTATCCGACTGTTCGTTTCTGAGTTATGCTGTTCACAGACACACACACGGACATGTTTCCAAAAATGCTTTATATGCATTCAATGCACCTCAAAATATATATTCCCTGTGAAATCTCGGTATTGAATTTTTGGGTGAAATGCAATACTTCCCCGTACTTACTATACGTAGTAGAGAAAGTAAAAAAACGAATAACGAATTCCTATTTGAGAAAAAGTGTAAGTTTTGGGAAATTCAAACAAATAACAAGGAGTATCTCGGAAATCGTTCACTCTGCAAAAAAATGTATATGACATAAATTGTGTGTTTTAACCAGCTCTACATTTTGTGTATAGAACATTTTTGTCTATCTCTTACGGTTTACCAGTTATACGAAAGTCATTTACTATGAAGAGGGCTTTTGGGGACATTCCCAAAAAATTCAAGATATACATTTCATTTGTCATGAAAGTATCTTAAACATATGATGCTTTAATCAAAATCGTTAAAGGATTTTTTGAGAAAATCAAAATTTTCGAAAAAATGTTCCATGTAAAGGGTACTCTGGGGTGGGGGGATTTTCTTGAAAATCTGCGTGTCGCATCTTTGAAAGATACTAAACCTAAATACCAAGTTTGGTATATATTCCACTTTACATGTTTGAGCTCTACTACTCACAGACACATTGACACACTCAGGGACATTTTTCTAGAAGTGCTTTTGTTTTACTGAGGGGGCCTCACAACACGTATTTCCGGTAAAATCTCGGTATCGAATTTTTTGGGTGGAATGCAATACCTTCTCTACCTACTATACACGCGGTAGAGAAATTAAGTGATAGCCAGTAGGAATAATATTATTAAATACGACTGGGAAATGAATATTAATTGTAAAGATGAATATGGGTTGGAAAGACAGTGCAAGCAGGCAGGAAACGGAGTAGGTTTTTCCCCATTCTAGCCGAGTAAAGGCAAGACGATTGAAAAACAGGTGCGTAGAAACGAAGGTCGGTGCTCTGATAGCGTCACGTGATAGTGTAATTGGAGCGGGGGTTGGGGGTAGAAAAATTCGAAATAAAGAAACAGAAGCAAATTGATAGAAAAGTGTCGGCGGGTAGGCGCGGTAGTTTGAAGTACAGCAGTAAATGTGGCGGCCAAAGAAATGTGTGTATGTGGTGAGGCTCCATTAGGAATGAGATATAAAGACTGACGGAAAATAAACGGGCAGAAAAACGAACCAGTCGAGTTATGCACCACACCCTAGTTTCAAGATACATGCAAGAACTTGAACTAGCATCGAACCCGGGACCATTCCTACAAATCCCCTGCCGCCAAATTGGCGCATATCACTTCCTTGTCGCATACCCTCTAAGGTTTATCCGCTTATACAAAATTCGTTCGGAATGGAGAGGGCTTCACATTCTATTCCCAGTATGTTCACGATATACATTTTATTTACCACTGAAATGTATTTTAATCAAAATCGTTAGAGGCGTTTCTGAGAAAATAAAAATAATGAAGCATTTTCCATGTAAATGGTAGTTTAGAGTGAGGGGGATTTTGTTTTAAATCTTTGAGTCGCAGCATTGGAAGATGTCTAACTTAAAGTTTGGTATTTACTAGCTTTTTGTTTTTGAATTATGCCGTTTACGCAGACATACCGCGCGGACTTTATTTTAAAAATCTGATGTGTTACACTCACATGACTTTCTCTACTCTTGTACAAACTATTTTTACAAACTCTTATTCTCCATCTATTTCATATTAATCAAGATAAACATTTGCAGAAACGATCTTTTGACATGCAAAGAGAATTACATTTTACACATAGCCACCAGTTCTAAAAATATTTGACTATCGCTTAAGGCGTACTATGTTCCCCTTGTTTTGTATTTGCAACGGCAATTTACAGATACAGCAGTCTTTAAGCATAGACATACATATCTCTTAATAGCTGGTTGCTAGGTGCAGCACCATTCCCTTTGCCACAGATTAATACTCTTTGCATATCCAAGACAAAAAAATGAATAACGAATTCCCATTTGAGAAAATAAGTATTGAAAAATTTAAGTGAATAACAAGCAATATCTCGAAAACGATTCAGCCAACCAAAAAAATATATGACATAAATTGTGTATTTTAACGCGATCTACATTTTTTGTGTAGTAAAATTTTGTCCATCTCTTATGGTTTACCAGTTATGCAAAAGTCGTTCACAGTGAATAATACTTTTGGAGACATTCCCAGAAAATTCAATATATACATTTTATTTGTCATGAAAATATCTTAAACGTATGATATTTTAATCAAAATCGTTAGCCATTTTTGAGAAAATTAGAATTTTCGAAAAATGTTCCATGTAAAGTGTAATCTGGGGTGGGGAGATTTTCTTGAAAATTTTCGTGTCGCATCTCTGGAAGATACTGAACCTAAATACCAAGTTTGGTGTTTATCCGACTGTTCGTTTCTGAGTTATGCTGTTCACAGACACACACAGACATGTTTCCAAAAATGCTTTTTCTGGATTCAGGGTGTCTCAAAACATATATTTCCGGTGAAATCTCGGTATCAAATTTTTGGGTGGAATACAATACTTCCCCTACTTACTATAGTAGTAGAGAAAGTAAAAATGCATTTTTG
Source organism: Deroplatys truncata (assembly GCA_030765065.1). Lineage (NCBI taxonomy): Eukaryota > Metazoa > Arthropoda > Insecta > Mantodea > Mantidae > Deroplatys > Deroplatys truncata. The sequence goes on along the minus strand of CM060989.1, from coordinate 10,228,102 downwards.
TGATTCAGATGCCTGAAAACATGTGTTTCCGATGAAATGTAGATATCGAATATTTGGTTAGAATACCTACTTTCTTTTCTTACTATAGGTACTTTTTACGAGCGTTTGCTTATTGTACAGAAAGAGGAAAAATGAAGGCAAGCTAGTTAGCAAAGAGAAATATGAATATATCCGAACAAGGCCCTTTAACCCATGTAGCTTCCCTTACTTCCATTCTTATCCTATAGATATGGCAACGAAATACATAGCAAGAAGAATCTCAAGTGACCTTTTGACCTAGTTTGCAGGCTTTGTAGAAAGAAGAAAAACCACAGAAATTGTTATATTTCGTATGTTGATTTAGTTTTAAACATTAAATATCTGATTTGTTACATTTATATGACTTTAACTCTGTCGCTTATTTGTGAGTAAACAAATTAATTTTACGAAAGTTTATTTTCCTATTTACTTCGTTTTAATCCAAATAAACCTTTCCAGAAATAGCTACATTACACATTTCGTTATAGATGCAAAGAGAACAGCAACAGTCAAATGTTTAACACTGGACGCTGGCCTTAAAAGTCCACACTGCTTCAACAACTTAAAACCCACAGGACTTGCAAAGAATGTGTAAGTAATGGACGATTGGAGCCATTAATAAGGGATATCTCGGAAATGGCTGATGTCACAAAAAAAGTTATTGGAAATGAATTGTGTTTTAAAGAGATCTGCATTTTTACTTTCTCTACTGCGTATTGTAAGTAGGGGCAGTATTGTATTCCAACAAAAAATACGATGTCGAGGTTTCGCCGAAAATACATGTTTTGAGGCTCCTGATTCCTAAAAAAAAGCGTTTTTCAAAAAAGGGTCCGCATGTCTGAAAAAGCATAACTGAAAAACGAAAAGTGGGATAAATACCATGCTTGGTATTTAGGTTCAATGACTTCCAAAGATGCGACACGAAAATTTTCACGAAAATCCCTCCACCCCAGACTACTATTTACATGGACGATATTTCGAAATTTTTAATTTTCTAAAAAATTGCTCTTAAGATATTACATAACAAAAAAAATGTATATCTTGAATTTTCCGGGAATGGACTGTGAAGTCCACTTTATTTAGAAGGGACGTTGTATAAACTTCTATAACTAGTAAACGTTAAGTGATAAACGAAAAATACTACACAAAAGTGTATATTTCCTTAATATGTACAATACTTCAAGTAGATTTTTTGTGACATTAGACATTTCCGAGATATTCGTTACTAACAGTACGATTTGTTCAATAATTAAGTCATTCTTTTGAAGTCCCACCAATCTTTAATTGTTTCTCGCGCTGTCATGGAAACAGTATGGAATTTTAAGGTAGGCATATAGCGTCCAGTTCTGAACATTTGACTAACGCTATTCCCCTTGTTCCTATAAGAAATGCGTAACATAGCATTTTCTGCCGAGGTTTATCTCAATTAAAATGAAGTAAATAGAAAAATTATCTTTCGTAAGAATAATTTTGTATACCCACTAATAAGCGATAGAAGTTAGAGAAAGTTATGTGAATGAAACACATAAGATTTTTTAGCTTTTACAGAACGATACACACGGATCTTTCTCTAAAAATACTTTTTTAAATTTCAGAGGGTCTCAGAATGTGTATTTCCGACGAAATGTCGACATCGAATTTTTGGGTGGAATACAATACTTCTCCTATACGTAGACATTGAAATTCTAGTAATTCTCCATGGTCTAGTGGTGCCATATTAGCCTCTAGTTTTTCAGGTTGCCGGTTCAAACCCGGCCGAAGGCCATGAGTTTTTTCGGGCGTAAAAATCCTTAGCATGGCTTCCTTCGGAAGGAAAGTAGAGCCGGTGGTTCCGTGTCGTAGATTTACGGCACTTAAATCAAGACTGATAAACAGGCCTGTGAGTGACGTTTCCTGTTTTTCACGCCCAATATTCACTGCTATTTGTGAAAATTGCAACACCAAGAAAGAATTCCCCGAATAACTCCAAACTTGGTGGAAGTGTAGAAGAGTGTGCAAGCAATAAGTGATTAGGTTTGCAGAGAGATGGGGTACACGTAGGCCGAGCAGAGCCCTCTCGTGTTGGCCCGACAAGGTCAGCGTTGTGCCCAGTGTAGTCAGTGCAGATCTGTCAAACAAGGTGGAAACAATACAAAAGAGTGCCAGTATGCCTCGTCGACGTCAAGGGAGCCATATCGGCATGTGAGTGAGTTCGAAAGAGACAGAATGATCAGTCTCTGGGAAGCGGGTTTGTCATTCCGTGAAATTTCGGCTCGTACAGGGCATGCTGCTACGACAGTGATGCGTGTGTGGAAGCAGTGGATAGATGATGGTCGTACGCAGCGAAGAACGGGTACTGGACGACGGAACATGGCCACAGCACCATCATCTTGTCCGCATGGCCATAACGGACCGTACAGCTTCATCCACAGTTTTGACTCGACGCTGGAGCACTGCAACAGGTGTGAACCTGTAGGCATCAACGGTTCGTCACCGTCTGCTGCAGGTTGGACTGGTTGCATGCATGCCATTACGTCGGCTTCCATTGTCCAGAAACCACAAACTCGACCGACTGCAATGGGCACTTGAACACTGTCACTGCAGTGCTGAGTGGCAAAATGTAGTGTTTTCGGACAAGTCCCGCTTCTACGTGTCCTACTGTGATGGCGGCATACGTGTCCGGCGGTACCGTGGTGAGCGCAACCTGGAGGCCTGCATTGTTGAACGGCATAGCGGACAAACACCAGGTGTGATGATTTGGGGCGCCATTGGTTACAACAACGATCTCGCCTCTTACGAATTGAGGGCACTTTGAACAGCAACCGGTACCTAACGGTGGTTGTAGAGCCTGAGGTATTCCCCCTGCTTTAGGCATCTGCACAGGCCACATTTCAACAGGACAATGCCCGGTCACATATTGCGAGGAATGTACAAGCCATCTTCGAAGAGCGACGGGTACCATTGCTGCCCTGGCCTGCACGTTCGCCTGACACGTCGCCCATCGAACATGTCTGGGATAAGGTTGGTCGGCGTCACGGTCATCTAGTAACCAGTGTCACGGATTTGTGGGCTCGAATACAAACTGCGTGGAGGGAAATCCCTCAGGAACTTATTCAGAACCTTTTTGATTCAATGCCACGGCGTATAGCAGCTCTAATTGCAGCGCATGGAGGCCACACCAAATACTGAATATTAGGGCTCAAAGGTCATGTATAAGTTTATCATTTGTTACTTGTCATGTACCTAACCTGTGCTATTAAATTCATGCGTTTCCTTCTTCGTGTTGCAATTTTCACAAACGGCAGTGTTGAATGGAACGCTAAGGACCATAGTAGTTAAAGGGCGTCCATAAATAAAACTCAATATAATTTTTTTTTTACATTGAAATTCCATACTATTTCCATTTTATTTTATACGTACAACGAAATATGTTACTTCTGCACAGTACTCGTATACAAACTTTCGCAAAAAGTAAGTTTTGTGTTGCTTGAGTTTCTCATGGTATATCCCGTCTCCCACTGGATGCTTTTATGATAACAGGTAACCATTCATTTACTCCACGCCTGGCACTCGTATAATGGTCGCAATATCCTAATTGCTATTGGCAGCACAAACAAAAACAGGCCGCCGCAATCAATACGCATTTCTGGTTTTAATACCGGGATCATGTGCAGAAAATAGGCCTAAACCATCATCCCAATCACTGCGGGAACAAGAATTCCTGTTCTCTCCATTTAATGGCAATACCCCATTAATTTTACACATTTTTGAGGTTGCTAAAATGGGTCGCCCACTGTGTATCGAGAACGGGACCGCGGCTTTGTGGGAATAACATGGTTCACTGATTCCACTAAAATATTTAATTACTTTGCAAATCCATGGACCGACGTTTTGTGTTTCGTTCATGTGCAAAAATAATATACAGAGCACTTGTTTTCCTGCAGATCTCGTCCTAAATGCGTTTTACAGTGGTGTATCGGTGGGTATAAGGCTTACATATACACTGAGTTAATATTGCAACCGAAGGCATTTGGTTTTTGCCATCATAAAGGAAGGAACAGTTGGTAAGGGAAGTATGTATTCCACCCAAAACATTTGTTACCGAGATTTCACCGGAAATACGTGTTTTGAGGCCCCCTGAATACAAAAGTTTTGTTTTTACTTTCTCTATCACGTATCGTGCGAGATGGCACAGGCGGCTACGTCTGTAGCCCGCATTCGGGAGGTCCCGGGGTCGATTCCCGGCGACCGCCCACCTGGCCCATGGGTTTTTCATGGTTTCCCGAGTGAGGCAATATTTTTAACACTTAAATAATTTCAGTCTAATTATATAATATGTAAATTCAATAACAGCCCGCCTTAAATGCAATATGCGTATGTAATAATTTGTAAAATGTATATAACAGTCATTGTATTAATATTTGTATTATACTGTATACATGCTCAATAATGTTATGTGAATATATTACGTAATTTAATAATGTAGGAGCTGTGCGAATAATAAGTTAAAAGTTGCTAACAGTGAGGTAACAACGAGGTAACCTTGAAGCAATGAGTTTGAGAGTTTAACAATGCTATTAGTCATTAAAAAAATAGCCAATCAATAACCAGAAAAAAAACTTTAGTTAAATGAAGGTATTCTAATGGACTAGGAAGAGCCAATCAGAGACTTGAAATACAGAAATTTACAAATTTAGGCGGTAGAAATCAAGTCAGTTGCCTGCGAACAGTGTTCCTAACCAGACACAAAAAGTGTCCTCGAAATATTTAATACATATTCGTGTGAGACAAAAAAAAAGTTTACGTGTTAAAAAGTGTAATTAATTAATAAAGAGAATCTCACAGCTCTCTATATCAGTGAAGTGTTATTTAAATCGTGTCAAGCATTAACGAAAGAAGTGAAGTAAAATTATAATCTGTGTAAGCCTACATTCTTAGTCACACCACAACCCTGCTAAGAGAAACGTGTCTCTAAGAATAATACTGACGCAGCCGAGGCAAACATAAATATTTAATATTTAAAGAAACAGTCAAATTACAAAGTTAATTTTTTTTTAAACTTGGGGCAAAGGCCACCTGAAAATACATTTGGGGCGAAGGCTACCGAAAGCGGGTACTATACGTGCGGTTGCAACTACTACAAGTTCGGCTCCCCAACAGTTGAAATATAATACAACTCAATTACAATACACCTACTTCACGAATCGCCAGGTGAATGCTAGCGTGGTTGATCTTCTTCCATAACCCTCCTGCCCCTAATTTCCCGTACCCATCATTTTCCTTGTTATCTGTTGTAGGACCAGGCGACGATGTTCGGTGGGTTGCGGTTGGGCAGTGACTTGCGCACTGTTAAGGTTTCTTCCCTGTGGTCGCTGCGGTACCGCTCCCTGGAGGTTGGTGCTTGTGGGCAGGTACCGTACGGCGTCGGATGCGTTCTACCTGGAAATGTTAGGGACCCCGTCCATGCTTCCCCCTTCGGTATCCGGATCTGGTCGCTATTTTTACATTTTCTTCCAGGTACCTTGTAGGTGGAGAAGGTATTGCATTCCACCTAAAAATTAAATACAGAGGTTTTACGGAAATGCATGTTTTGAGGCACCCTGAATATAAAATAAAAGCATTTTTACTTTCTTTACCACGTACCTAGTAGGAAGGGAAGGTATTGCATTCCACCCCAAAACCCGATACAGATATTTCACCGGAAATACATGTTTTGAGGGCACCTGAATACGAAAGGCCTTGTTACTTTCTCTACCACGTACCTAGTAGGTTGAGAAGGTATAGCATAATCATCCAAAAAATTCGATACAGAGAGTTCACCGGAAATGCATGCTTTGAGACCCCTGGATACAAAAAAGTTTTAATTTAAAACCGAAAAGTCGAAATAGTAACAAACTTGGTATCCGACTTCAGTATCAACCAAGGATGCGACACGAAGTTTTTCAAGAAAATCCTTCCACTCTCTATTGCCCTTTATATGGAACATTTTTCAAAAATGTTGATTTTCAAATAAATGGCTTTAAAGATTTTAATTAAAATATCGTATATGAAAGATATTTACATAAAACATAAGATGTATATCTTGAATTTTCTGAGAACAGCCTATGACGTCCTCTTCATTTGGAAGGATTTTTCTATTATCTTGTGTAACACGTAAACGTTAAGCACTGGGCGAAAACGTACTTCACAAAAATGTTTATCTCTTTAAAGCACAAGTTTATGTTAAATAATTTTTTTTGTGCATCAGCTATTTCCGAGATATCCGTTATTAATGGTTCGGATTGTTCAATTGTTGGTCATTTTCTTGAAGCCCTGTCAGCATTGAGTTGTTTCCCACGATGTCATGGATACAGTATGTAATTTTAAGGCCAGCATATAGTGTCCAGTTGTTAAACATTTGACTATCGCTGTTCTCTTTGTATCTATAACGAAATATGTAATATAAAAATAGGCTATAGTAAGACTATATTGTATAGCCACTAAAAACGATAGAAGCTAGGGAAGGTAATATGAATGTATCACATAAGGTTTGTTTTAAAGAATAGCTTCTCGTAAGAATATATTCTACTGGATATTTGCTAGACACTGCGTCAGTACAGTAAGAAATGTTTATTGCAATGTCACTATGCTCGGGTCAAAAGCGACCCCTCACATAATCAGCGTCTCTGTTAATCCTGTCTCTAGCAATCCCTTTATACCAGTTGTACATGTTAGTGCTCAGTAGTAGAGCTGTATTTTCAGATGTTTAATCCCTTACTTAGCACCTTCATGCAGCTCGGCTGTTGTGATTAACATCTAATGTAAACAAACGTTCACTGAGCAAATCTACTGCAATAGTTTAAGCTCACAAAATTACGTGAATTTCCTGCTACTTAAATAGGTTACATACAGTGGCTGCTGAAGAATGAATGCAGTAGTATGGACAGGAATACCTTCCATTCTTATATCAACACCGTCACCACAACGCCATTTTTGTAAGGTTACCTCCAAGTTATATATAACAAATTAGTAAAACCCCACGATCTACTGAATGCGCGAGTATTCAGGAAGAATAAATCGCCCCCACTCTACTTGTCTTTTGCCTTTAGCTACAGGATTATCCAATGAGCTGTCTTAAAGAGAAAGTGGGCTGATACGCGGGAACCAAGTGTCACGTCACTGTTGTGAACACAGCAATTTTATAGTGTAGAAAAAACTTAATAAGATGTTATTATTATTTCTCTATTTTGAGGCAGTATTTTTATCTTAAATGATTTCAGTCAAGTTGTATAATATAAAAAGTGTATATTACAGTCATTATGTATGTTTATATAATTGTACATGTGTAACAATGTTATGTGAATGTATTACGTAATTTAATAATGTAGGAGCTGTGAGAATAATAGGTTAAAATTTGCTAAGAATGAGGTAACCTTGAGGCAATAATGAATTAGAAAGTTTAATAATGCTACTACTCACTGTAAATTTTGAGACAGTTTATAAAATAGCCAGTCAACAACCAGAAAAAGCTTTAGTTAAATGAAGGTATTCTATTGGATTAGGATTAGCCAATCAGAAACTGAAATGTAGCAAAATTTACAAATTCAGAATTCAGTTGTTTGTGGACAGTGTTCCTAACCGGACGCGAGATGCGTCCTCGATATTTTGTGTGAGACAAAAATAGCTTACGTGTTAAAAAGTGCAAGTAATTAATAAAAAATCTCACAGCTCTCTCTCTATATCAGTGAAGTGTTATTTAAATCGTGTCAAGTATTAATAAAAAGGAGTGAAGTAAAATTATAATCTGTGTAAGCCTATATTCTTCAGTCGCACCACATGTCTCTAAAAAAAGTATAAATACTGACTCAGCCCAGGCAAACATAAATATATAACATTTAAAGAAACAGTCAAAAACTACAAAGTTAATATTTTTTAAACATTTTGGCTACCGGAAACTTTTTACCATACGTGCGGTTGCAACTACTTCAAGTTCGGCTCCCCAACAGTTGAACTACAATACAACTTCTACTTCAAATTGGCTTTCCATACGTGAAGCAACAACCAACTTCAATTTATTTTACGTCGCTTTAACTACAGGGTCATATCGCGACGGATCTATTAGCGCATAACTCTTAGATCGAGGTGTGGCGGACAGTTAGCCTTCTAGGTCTCATCCCTGTAACCATGCCACCTTGCTTCGTCACGTGTCCACAGAGACCCTAGCGCATAGCAGCCGGATCTTCTGCTTCGTGCCGTGCAGACGGCATTAGGGTGCCGTCCAGTCTACCTGCTTTTATTGTTTGTGGATAGCTGGCACAACATTCGCTATTACCACCTATTTTTCATTTTTTCTATTGTTTTGGACTTAAGGTGGAAACTTTGGGTCGTGGTATTAAATATCCAATCCGGTATTTACTTTTGCCCGGGACCTCCCGAATCCAGGCCACAGACGTTACCGCCTGAGCCATCCCGCTTGGTTTAATCTTGTTTACATCGCGATAACTGAAAAATTAAAATCCTTATTCCAGTTGTGTAAGAGGCATGCTAAAGAGCACAGCTTCGAGATGATGATGATGATGATGATGATGGTGTTTGGTCTCTCTGTAAAAAAATTAAAGCTACTAGTTTTCTTTGTAAAACTTCAATTGAAGTAATTTGTATTATGAAAACCAATCAGCGAGGACAGTTTTCCTTGAAGAGATAGATGGGGTAGTGAAGGCTATGAAATACCCCAAAAAGCATGAATTAACTTTTGGAAGATATTCCATGATAATACCGCATGTATGTGAAATGCTATCGCTAGTTATATGCAAATATTTGTTTTCACACCCGCTGCACGTGGCCGGTCACAGCAATCTACAAACACAGCATTTTTGTTGCAATGCTCGTGTCTTTAGTCCTGCCTCTACAGTTGGATAATTACAACAGTGATGTGATAAAGGATTTTGCGAGATAAATAAAATAAAACGGGCTGGGCCCAATTATGGCGCGTGGCAGTTAGAGAAGGGTAATACCTGACCAGATGAGTTACCCCTCTCAAGCGTTTTTTTAAGTTGTTGAACTGTAGTACCCTAAGCGCTATCTGAGGTGGCGGTTAGTTCATCCCTAAGAATAACTCCCGGTTAGATGTTAACCGAAAGTCGTAACACGAAAATTTTTCTGACTCCCAAGTTAATATAATACCTGACCGGAAGCTTAACCGGAGATAGTAGTACAGGCCCTTAATGGTAGAGGGACTAGTAAACACGGAACCGGGTCTAACTACTCGAAGTCCACGCCCTCGCAACCCAGGAGACAGGCTCGCGGATTCTTTCCATTAGGGACAGTGCCTATTTTATATACCGCCCCCCCCAGCGTGGTTGAGGTTGGGGTAGGACACCATCCTCCCCTCATCTCTTCCAGACAGGGACGTAAGTGGATACGCCACTTACGTGCGTCAGGCCAATAGGGAAAACCCTATTGAGGGAGACTACCGAACAACCTCGGTGGGGCTGACAGTATAGGTACCGTCTACCGGCTCTCTCTCTCTCTCTCTCTCTCTCTCTCTCTCTCTCTCATGGTTGGTGTCGGAGAACAATGGAGCATCTCACAACCCCGCCTGGGCGGATAAACCAGCCAGGCTTACCCAATCTCCCATGGGTATCGGAAACCACTGCCCCGCCGAGTCCAACCCAATCCGAACAGTTCCCTTTCGGGAGGGGCTCGAATGTTCGGCCTGGAGTACTTCTAGTAACGTCAGGGTACGCATCGCCCGCGCCACGGCAGCTCTGAAGGAGTCCCCAAAAGTCCTCTTCTTCCTAAATGTAGTCCTCCGTGGTGTAGTGATTACCATATAGTTCCCGAGGTCGCGGGTTCAAACCCGGTGGAGGGCGATGTATTTTTTCGGGCGTACAAATCCTTAGCCTGGCTGCCTTCTGAAGAGAAGTAAAGCCGGTGATCCCGTGTCGTAGATTTACGGCACGTAAAAGAACCTCAAGCCTGATAAAGAGGCCACTGAGCAAAATTTCTACACAAAAATGTAGGGCTTGTTAAATCACACAATTTATGTCCTATACATTTTTTTTATGTAATGAACCATTTCCGAGATATTCCTTGTTATTTTTTTGAATTTTCCAATACTTGCATTTTTTCTCAAATGGGAATTCGTTATTCATTTTTTTATGTCCTGGACATACAAAGAGAATGGAATACTCCACATAGCAACCAGCTCTTAAAATATTTGACTATCGCTTAAAACCTACCATATTCCCCTGCTAATGTTTATCTAGATTAACATGAAGTAGATGGAGAATAAGCGTTTGTAAAAATAGTTTGTACAAGAGTAGAGAAAGTCATGTATAACATTTGTATTCAACAGGTTTCAAAACATTTCTTTCGGGTGAAATCTCGGTATCGAAGTTTAGAGTGCAATACAATGCCTTCTCTATCTAAAAAGTGTACTGCAGAATGTGAATTCTTTGTTGCTATGGAAACAGTAATTTCTGTAAAAAGACTGCGACCGAATAAGGTTCATACGTTACAGACAGAGCATTTTACTGGCTTTTGATGTGCATTTTAGCTACGTTGAACGGAAGATTTTCTAAGTTATCCTTTGTATTTTTACTTTCTCTACTACGTATAGTAAGTAGGGGAAGTATTGTAGTCCACCCAAAAATTCGATACCGAGATTTCACCGGAAATACATGTTTTGAGATCCCCTGAATCCAAAAAAAGCATTTTTGGAAACATGTCCGTGTGTGTGTGCGTGTGAACAGCATAACTCAGAAACGAACAGTCGGATAAACACCAAACTTGGTATTTAGGTTCAGTATCTTCCAGAGATGCGACAGGAAGGTTTTCAAGAAAATCCCCCACCCCAGAGTACCCTTTACATGGAATATTTTTCGAAAATTTTAATTTTCTAAACAGTGACTAACGATTTTGATTAAAATATCATATGTTTAAGATATTTTCATGACAAATGAAATGTATATCTTGAATTTTCTGGGAATGTGTCCAAAAGTATTCTCCATTGTGAACGACTTTTGCATAACTGGTAAACCATAAGAGATAGACAAACGTTTACAACACAAAAAATGTAGATCGCGTTAAAATACACAATTTATGTCATATACATTTTTTTTGTTGAGTGAACCATTTTCGAGATATTGCTTGTTATTCCCTTACATTTTTCAATACTCATTTTCTAAAATGGGAATTCGTTATTAATTTTTTTGTCTTGGATATGCAAAGAGCATTAATCTGTGGGAAAGGGAATGGTGCTGCACCTAGCAACCAGCTATTAAGAGATATGTATGTGCTTAAAGGCTACTGTATTTCTATATTGCCCTTGTAAATATATATTCCCCTTACATCTACAAGAAAATTAGCAATAAGATAGAGTCTACAAATGTTTATCTCTATTAACATGAAGTAGATGGAGAATAAGCGTTTGTAAAAATAGTTGTACAAGAGTAGAGAAAGTCATGTGAGTGTAACGTATAAGATTTTTTAAATTCAAACAAGGGAGGTAAAGTGATTACTTTATGTTCTTGGTGCGCGTTTGTGAGGTTTCACTGCTTTTCATTAAAATCTAGTTATATCTCTGCTTCTCATATCTATTAAATCATAAAGTTTCATTAAAATCGAAAAAAAGGCTTCGTTTTCTCGCATGTTATAATTAAAATCCAGAGCTGCGTGAAAATGAAATCCATTCTATGTAGCCGTTAAAATATATTACACAGGTACACAATATCTGTTCTTCTTCCTGGGTCAGAACGCTTGCAAACCAAGGACAGACAATAAATTGCTATAAATTGCTTTTTACAGCAGATGAATCCAGTTCCCTTGCCCTGCATCACTTCTCTGTTCTTGTTTTAATATTCTGTTTTTCACGTTCAGCTGACCGCTAGATGATCCTTTTGCTTTCTTGGTGAGATTCTATGTTTATAACTTCCAATAAATACCGCCCACTATTTATGAGTCTGTAATATGAGTTCTTGCTTGGTTACCGTGCGTGGTTTTTTCGTGGTTTCCCCGGGTCAGTAGGCGAATTCATTGGTAGTTCCCCCTACAACCACGAATTTCCTATTCCCATCATTTTCTTTCTTATGTTTTAGGGTTGTAGAACCAGTCAACGACGTTGGTGCGTTGATGCGGGACGGTTAAATTTGCTCTTTTAATGATTTTTCCCTCTGGCGCTTAGCTGGCCGCTGAGACCTCTTCCTAGGGAGTGGCTCGTTTCATTCCAGAATCCCCAGGTTTAAGATAATCAACACAGGATCGCTGGCGTCAGAATTGGTGTCATACTCGAATCGTTAACGACCCCGACCTTGATTGAGCGCATCGTCACCCGTATTGGATTTCCCTTTCATCCGTTCCTCCCAGGGCTCACGTTGAAAGCGCAAAGGGCCTGCAGTGACCTACGATAGTGACTCCAGGTCTCCCCGCCTAATCTTGTTTGGTTTGCAGAGGATGACTTCTAAGTCAGGAACCGTAGGGTATTTGGCTATGTATGCTTTTACTAACTTTTTACTTTCTATTCCACACATATAGTATATAGAGGATGTATTGTATTCCATATGGAGATTTCACCGCAAATAGTGCCTTCGTTTATGTGTTATCGGACGAAACGGCAGTGCCAAAGCGCAGAAGCGGCGCAGGACTTGTAAGGGTACGTTTATCAGCTGTGAGCTGCCTCAGTCGTTGCTTTGTCTTCGTGTTGTGAAGTGTTTCGACAATACGTGTGTTGTGTGTGAATTCCTTAGGAATGTTATTCTCTTATTAGTCCACGGAAATGCTCTGCCAACAAATTCACGCTTGAACAGTGCATTTTTATGTACGATACATACGTGAACACTGATTCATGTAGACAATTTCAGCAGCAATTTTCTAGTTATTCAGTTCCGGGTAGAAACACTGTGAGATGTTTCGTCAATAAATTTAGAACGACGGGATGGCTAAACGCCAAAAAAAAAGTTTATAGGAACAATCCCCACACCACAGACGAACTTAAGGACAATATAAAAACAGAAATTATGAACATTACGCAAGAAGAACTTATGCGTGTGAATGGAAATTTCATCCGACGATGTCAAGAATGTCTTCGCGCAGATGGACACCACTTATAACAAGGTTAGTGTTACTAACACTCGTGAGTAAGTAACGAGGGAGTTACTGAACGGAAAACCCCGCAGTGCAGTGGGCTGTATGCGGAGCACGCATTCGGCGACCCGCGGCCTTGGCATAAAACGAAGGCACTGTAGATGTTTATAAGTCCTCTGAACCCACCGAAAACATCATAAAAACGTTCGTGGGTATGCTTCTATGTGTCTGTGTGTTCGAATTGACACGAAATCCTTCAAAATAGGGATAAAAATCGATTTCTGATGCGTGCCGCACTACTGACTCCCAGATAATCGCCATCTCACTGAACCAAGTTTGTGATTATCCGACTTTTCGTATTTGCCGCGCGCACACACACACACACACACACACACACACACACACACACACACACACACAGCGACCTTTTCTCAAAACTCCTTTTCTTTTATTTAGAGGTCTCAAAACATGTATTTACCATAAAATCTCGATATCTATTTTTTGGGTGAAATATTTTTCTTCCTCTGCTTATTGTAGGCACACTGGCACGCATAAAAAGTGGCCTGTTTCCCTATATCGCACCAGTGCTTCTTATCTGTAACGCTTCCACCTGCAGGTAACCAACCCTTGACTCCACCCAGCCAATATCAAAATTGAATTTTATTTATGGACGCTCTTTAACTGCTGTGGTCCTTAATGCCCATTCTATATTGGCCTCTTTATCAGACTTGAGGTTCTTTTACGTGCCGTAAATCTACGACATGGGACTACCGGCTTTACTTCTTCCGAAGGAAGCCATGCCAAGGATTTTTACGCCCGAAAAAAATCCATCGCCCTCCGCCGGGGTTGAACCTCCGACTTCGGGAATTAGAGCTTAGCATGGTAACCACCAGCCAGTATCAGTTCACTATGTGACTGGTCTGTAAAACAATACAGGGACACAAAATCAAACCAATGAACGATGTAATACTTCATGTGAACTGAAGGAGTGGTTCGGGTACCGCCTCTATGAAAGTGTTTCGCTACAAGTGATACACAAGAAAAGGCTAAACCAATACAACGTAATTCGACCTTCTAGAGAAACAGTTCAAAAATTATTTGCATGTGTCGTTAAAATGGACGACATTATTTCTACGTTGTTATATACTTTATTTTTGCACCAAAATTCAAGGAAGCGTTGACTTAAGGGTACTCCTCTGGTGAGAACATAAACAATTATCTTGTAATATAACTCTTCGGTAGTTCGGCCATATTTTGTGGGAGTAAAGTACCCTACAATCTGGTGGCTAGAATATAACTAGAGGAATAGGGGAGGTCCCGCTAGCAGAGGGTGGGGCTACTCCGCTGGTGAGAACATGGACAATCACCTTGTAATATAACTCTTCGGTAGTTCGGTCATACTTTGTGGGAGGTGAAGTGCCATACAATCTGGTGGCTAGAATTATACTGGCGGAACAGAGGAGGTCCCGCTGGCAGAGAGAGGGGCTGAATTTATTAGTACCAACATAAACAGCTGCGTTCCATTATGGGTCACATTTTATCCACGCCAGTATACGTAGTAGATAAAGTAATAAACGATACTGGTTATAGAGAAAGTCATGTCAATACAACACCTTAGGAATTTTACTTTCCTTACCACGTAGATAGTTAGGTAGCAAAGTTATTGAATTCCAACTAAAATTGTATACCGAGATTTCACTGGAAGTACATGTTTTGAGGCCCCTGAATCCACTAAGAAAAGCATTTTAGAAAAAGATCCGCGTGTGTGTGTCTGTGTACAACATATCTCAAAAAGGAAAAGTCGGATAAATACCAAATTTGGTATTTAAGTTTAGTACCTTCCAAAGATGCGACATCCACATTTTCAAGAAAATCCCTCCACTCTCAACCACCCTTTTCATGGAACACTTTTCACATATATTAAAGCTATTTACATGACAAAATGTGTATCTTGAATTTGCTGTAAGTAGCATGTGAAGTCCTCTTCATTAGGAAGGAATTATGTATAACTAGCAAACGTTAAGTGAACGACGAAAACGCAGTACACAAAAATGTAGATCTCTTTAAAACACTAACTGTTTTGTGGCATAAACCATTTCCGAGATAATCGTTGTTAATGGTTAGAAACTTTCAATAGTTTGTCATTCTGTAGCGGGAAACGGTTGCTGGGCGACATTCGTAGCGGGAAATCGTTGGTCAGTAGCATCTAGAAAGCGTCGTTCCTCTGGTTGATGCTATCTGTGGCAGTGTTCTCGTCCTCGGCTATGGATGCTCGTCGCCTGCTGTATTTTCCATTCCTAATCTTTCCCTATATAGCTAATTCTTGGTTCTCAGGGTTATCATGGGTGAGGCAAATTAAAAGTATAATGCATTTCCCTTAATAAATGTGGTTTATTACCAATTTAAATATTTATGGGCAGCTAGCCTTTCCCATTATACCAATCCCACCATTTGGATAAATCAGGAGCCTAACTATCTGCACACGCATTCCCGCCCATATGCACACACGTGCATCTGTCAAGAGCGTAGGATTTGTGTCGACGAAATTCTAGAAGAAAGAGTGAAAATCTGGGGCCTTGTTCTCCCTTATATCCCTGAGCCTAGTGACGCTTACCTCTGCGCCTCAAAATGTAACGACATTTCTAATTGTTCCTCAGACCGCGATACCTTAACATGTATGCGAATATTCTACTCCAAAGTTTTGCGCTTACTCGTCACCATGACGCGTTGGGAAGCGGGTTCGATATCTCCGTCTCTACCTTTCTGTATCTGTCTCTTTCTATTTCTCCTTACCGCTACCGGCTCCCTGCTCATTAGCTTGGTGAAAGGTGGGCTCTACTTAGAATTATGTTTTACCTGGAATTTGCTAGCTCGCCCGTTTCTTACAATCTGCTTTGTACAATTCTTGGTTGTTGAGTATTTTAACGTGGTTCTTGGTGAATTATATTATTACTATGTCAATTCTTATACAGAGTGTTTCAGAAATACTTTTACAAACTTCGGGTATGGGTTCCTTACACCACAAGAAGGAAAAAAGTTCATATGAACATATGTCCCATAATTCTTTGTTTTCTCGTTAGGATGTGTTCAACACAGTGGTACACTTATAACACACAAAACTCATAATAAATGCTCGAAATGTCCTCCTGTTGCTTCTATGCATGCCTGTACTCGTCGAATCATGGAATGTCGCACCCTGTCAAAAACTCCGGGATGGCTGCTCCATAAACCAATGATTTAAGATGCCCCTAGAGGTAAAAATCCACAGGATTGAATTCGGGAGAACGTGCAGGCCATGGAGCTGGTCCCTCTCTGCCTATCCACCGGTCATGGTAGATACCAATCAGTGCATCATACGTTCTGGCGTACGATCAACGTTTGGTCTTCCTCGATCAATAGTCCGTGGTACAACGGTTCCTGTCTCAGCAAGGCGACGATAAACAGCGACAAAGGTTGGATGACTCGGTCTGGAAACTCCATCTGAAAGAGCCGTGCAGGTTCGCGTCCATTACCATTCGCGCGACCATACATAAAAATCATGTCTTCCTGTTCACGAAATGAATATCGAGCCACAGTGGAACGAAACACGTGCATTAATTCACTACATGTACACAATTGAAACGTTGAAGACAGACTAATGACAAATGACAAATATAAACAAGTCTCCATGGCAACACTTCGCCATATGTAGTACAATGGGTCAACACCTTCTATGAATGCATAGAGAAATGAAGTTTTGAGGTTGGACCCCGAAGGCCGTTGAACTCACACTTTCATTGTGACAGGAATAACGCGAAAAGCTAGGATTATGGGACATATGTTCATATGAACTTTTTTCCTTCTTTTGGTGTGAGGAACCCATACCCGGAGTTTGTAAAAGTATTTCTGAAACACCCGGTATATGTATGGCATATCCCCTTTCAATTCTTTTCAAGTCGTGTCGATTTTCAGCTGTTTTTCGCGGTTGCATGGAAACAGTATGGAATTTTAAGGAACCGCGTATAGCGCCCAGTTCTTAAACATTTGACTATCGTTGTCCCCACCCCTTTAGGCCATGCTTTTGTTTTTAAGTCACAGAAACACTCAAGGCATAATGGGTTCCTGGAATTAACAGACTATTTATGAAATAATGATAAAAGCAACTTAAAATGAAACACAAAGCTGATTTCGAGGAGCTATTCTCTTGTGTTATATTTAACAGAAGTGATAAACAGCCCCTGGAGGGCTTATTGTAGCTCTCTGGATGCGATCGGTACCCGGCAATCTTTCTTCCAGCCACGAAGTTTTAATAATTCATGCATTGTAACGTCTCGTCCGACCTTGTTGGAACAGAAAAACATTATTTATATACTGTGTGCGCAGGTGCTAGCCTCGCTCCAGGCTGCTTAGCTACAATTGCATATTCATTACTGGGAAAGTGATCCGATATGTTTCCACTGTGGGAATGAGATAGGATTGTATATGTCTGACTTTAGCAACGATTAGATTTACTGTATTTTGAGGTCGTAAAAATACTCCGAGCTTGTAAACCTGTACAAGATCCCACTCCATCAATCACTTTACTCGGTGCGAGTAGTAGGAGAGGATGGAAGACGCAAGAATATTCGGGATATTTCGCTTCAATTCTGGCGCTTTAAAGTTTGATAAAATGTTCATCAAATTATTTGTTGCCCGCTGGAACTAAAAGTAGAACTTCAAACTCGCTTCACACTGGACGCCGGTGACGGTGATTGCGGTGAACACTCCTAGGTCACCGGTGTCGGACATTGCAGGTATTGCCAACTGATTATTAGTAAAACGGACTCGAACGAGGAGAAACTGTACTTTTACGCAGGGAATGAAGAGAAAAGGTACATTCACTGCTGCGTGATCGGCTGTAGAAAGGATTCTTTTACACTCTGCATGACGATGACAGGAATTTTTTCAATACTTCGGAATGCCAAAAACTTTGATGAACTTCTAGAAAATGTGAGAGTAAATAACAAGAATTGTCACTATACTAAGGAAGGAAAATCTCAGCAGAAGAAAACAAATATGATGTGTTACACTCACATGACTTTCTCTACTCTTGTACAAACTATTTTTACAAACACTTATTCTCCATATGCTTCATGTTAATCGAGATGTAGGTGCAAGGGGAATTGGTAGGCTGTAACCGATAGTCAAATGTTTTAAGAGCTGCTTGCTATGTGGAGCATCCCATTCTCTTTGTATGTGCAGGACATAAAAAAACGAATAACAAATTCCGATTTGAGAAAAGGTATAAGTATTTGAAGATTCAAACAAATAATAACGAATATCTCGGAAAAGGTTTACTCCACAAAAAACTATATATATATATATATATATCTTTACCAGTTATCCAAAGTCATTCCCTCGTTCGGTCTTTTGGAGATTATAATCCCAGAACACGCCACTTTAGGCGACACCGGCTTCCCCGCATGGCATGTGGGCATATCCGGTTACAACGGAGTACCTCCAACAGCGGCTAAGGCTGAACTCCTATACAATCCCTTCAAGAGTAGCTTGGACAACAAAATTACTACCCCAGCATTTTTAAATTAACAAATCACAAACACCAGCGGTGCACAAGGGCCGTTGCTCCATGACCGGCTACCGTTGAGGAACAAACTTTGTTACCTCCTTTCTCTCCCTACCTAAACAACAACCGACATCCTGTAACCCCCATATCCCATCACTACGTGGTTAAGCCCTAATTAGGGCAGGTACACGCCTAACACACCAACGGGTTGCCCTCAACCTGCCAATACGACCACAAAGTCATTCAGAATGAACAGGACCTTTGGGGACTTTCCCAAGATATACATTTTATTTGCATAAAAATATCTTAAACATATCATATTTTAATTCAAAATTGTTAGAGCTATTTTTGAGAATATCAAAATTGTTGAAAAATGTTCCATGTAAAGGGCAGTCTGGGGTAGGGGGATTTTCATGAAAGTCGTCGTGTCGCATCCTTGGAAGATACTAAACTCAAATCCTAAGTTTCGTATTTATCCAACTTTTCGTTTTTGAGCACACACACATGGACATGTTTCCAAAAATCCTTTATTTGGATTCAGGGGTCCTCAAAATATGTATTTCCGGCGAAATCTTGGTATCGAATTTTTGGGTGTAATGCAATATTTGAAATAAATTGTTTTAAAGAGATATACATTTGTTTGTGTAGTACTTTTTACCTGTCGCTTAACGTTTACTTACCAATTGCCAGGATTATACAAAATTTCTTCCGAATTAAGTGGACTTCACAGGCTATTCCCAGAAAATTCAAGATATACATTTTATTTGCCATGTAAATGCCTTTAATATGTAGTGATTTAATCAAAATCGATAGAGCTATTTTTAGAAGGTGAAAAATATGTAAATTGTTCAATATAAAGGGTAGTTTTGAATAGGAGGAAGGAATTTTCGTAAACTTGTAGAGTTTCGAATAAAATCTCGACAATACAATGCTTCTTACTATAGATACGTGGTAGAGAAGGTAAATAAAAAAAATCTGATGTGTTACACTCCCATGACTTTCTCTACTCTTGTACAAACTATTTTTACAAACGCTTATTCTCCATCCACTTCATGTTAATTGAGATAAACATTTGCAGACTATCTTATTGCTAATTTTCTTGTAGATGTAAGGGGAATATATATTTACAAGGGCAATATAGAAAAACAATAGCCTTTAAGCATATACATATCTCTTAATAGCTGGTTGCTAGGTGCAGCACCATTCCCTTTGCCACAGATTAATACTCTTTGCATATCCAAGACAAAAAAAATGAATAACGAGTTCCCATTTGAGAAAATTTGTATTGAAAAATTTAAAGGAATAACAAGCAATATCTCGAAAATGGTTCACTCAACAAAAAAAAATGCATATGACATAAATTGTGTATTTTAACGCGATCTACATTTTTTGTGTAGTAAACTTTTGTCTATCTCTTATGGATTACCGGTTATGCAAAAGTCGTTCACAATGGAGAAAACTTTGGAGACATTCCCAGAAAATTCAAGATATACATTTTATTTGTCATGAAAATATCTTAAACCTATGATATTTTAATCAAAATCGTTAGAGCCATTTTTGAGAAAATTAAACTTTTCGAAAAATCTTCTATGTAAAGGGTAATCTGGGGTGGGGGGATTTTCTTGAAAACCTTCGTGTCGCATCTCTGGAAGATACTGAACCTAAATACCAAGTTTGGTGTTTATCCGACTGTTCGTTTCTGAGTTATGCTGTTCACAGACAGATAGACACACAGACACACACACGGAAATGTTTCCAAAAATGCTTTTTTTGGGTTCAGGGGATCTTAAAACATGTATTTCCGGTGAAATCTCGGTATCGAAGTTTTGGGTGGAATACAACACTTCCCCTACTTACTGTACGTAATAGAGAAAGTAAAAAGGAAGATTTTGAAGAGAGGCGTGCAAAGTTTGGAATTTCATGACTTCATGCTAATAAGAGACATGAGTTAAGCTTATATTTGCTCATGAAAGAAGTCGTAAAAGTGCAGATTAAACACAAAACTCACACTGACGTGAAAGAAGAAGGAGAAAAACTAATAACGAGAGTTAGATTCAATAGAGGAAGGATAAGATGAAAATATATGCAGAGATGTAGGATACGGACGCAGGGCTGAATGTGATTTTTGTATAAGTTAAATAGCCAGGGATGGCTATGTAAAGAAAACCAAGGAAACGAAATATTCACCTCGTAGTAATAAAAAAGCTGAATTGAATATAACTAGATCAAAAAGTTAGGCAGCACTGCTCTGCTTCTGAAAGTCTGCAACTTTCCAAATTCAGTTTATTGCTCAAAAGGCCCTTCCAGGAAGCTACTTCCATAAGAATATGACGTCATTGGCGTGCACTGACATTTTATAATGTTGTGTACTCTTAGTTTATTACCGTTGCTTTGTAATTAAAAACTTTCTTTTCGTATTTTAAGTGCTACCAAAATTAAATTTCTCGCTGTAATATTTTATAAAGGGTATTTCAAAGGTAAGTAATAAAGCAAATAAATCTAAAATTAAAATTTTTTATAAAAAATGCCCGAACATGTCAAGTTTGATATTTTGAAAGGAAAAATATACGAAAAAACAAAAAAAAAAAACTGTAAGCCATTTTGCACGGATATGACGTTTTCAGAAATGTTAAATGGTATAATAAGTAGGGTAAGTATTTTATACCACTCAAAAATTCATTGTCGAAATTTACCAAAAATACATGTTTTAAGGTCCCCTTAAACAAAAATAAATTCTTAGAAAAAGGTCCATGTGTGTGTGTGTGTGTGTTTGTGTGTGTGTGTCTATGAACAGCTTAACTCAAAAACGAAAAGTCTGATAAATACCATATTTAGTTCTTCCAATGATGCAACACGTAGATTTTCAAGCACCCAGACTACCCTTTGCATGGAACATTTTTCGAGACTTTTGATTTTCTCAAAAATGGTCTAACGATTTTTACTTTCTGTACTACGTATAGTAAGTAGGGGAAGTATTGTATTCCACCCAAAAATTCAATACCGAGATTTCACCGGAAATACATGTTTTAAGATCCCCTGAACCCAAAAAAAGCATTTTTGGAAACATGTCCGTGTGTGTGTGTGTGTGTCTGTGAACAGCATAACTCAGAAACTAACAGTCGGACAAACACCAAATTTCGTATTTATGTTCAGTATCTTCCAAGGATGCGATACAAAGATTTTCAAGAAAATCTCCCCCATGCTCAATTACCTACCAATTACATGGAACATTTTTCGAAATTTTCGATTTTCTAAAAACTGGTTCTAAAGATTTTGTCTAAAATATTTATATAACAAATAAAATGTATATCTTGAATTTTCTGGTAATAGCCTGTGAAGTCCTCTTCATTCGGAAAGAATTTTGTATAACTGGTAAACCTTAAACGATAGAAGACGACGCACTATACAAAAAATGTATATCGCTTTAGAACACACAGTTTATTTCAAATAAGGTTTATTGTGGCATAAACCATTTCTGAGATATCCGTTATTAAAGGTTCGAGTTGTTCATTTCTTAGCCTTTCTCTTAAAGTTCAACATTCAGTTGTTTCTCGCGTTGTCATAGAAACAGTATGGATTTTTAAGGCCAGCATATAGCGTCCAGTTGTTAAACATTTGACTATCGCTGTTCTCTTTGTATCTATAACGAAATGTGTAATGTAGCTATTTCCGAAAATGAAATAGATAGGAAAATAAGTTTCGTAAGAATAATAAACGGGAAAGGGTAGAGAAAGTCATGTGAATGTAGTGCATCAGAGTACAATCTTGTAACATTTCGTAAGAAAATACTCGTATTACGATGACAAATATAATATCAGATTTCAAGATTTACTTATAGGCATGTTTCAAAAAATAGGTATTAATATATCCAGAGCTGTGAACGCGTTTGTTACATTAGTCCAGTGCTCTCGCCAAAGAAGGCAATGACTGCAGTGCTGCGTGTGTTCCCAAGCTGCCTGTTACTATAAACATTGCTAGAACCATTTTCAGACCTGTTTCCTCTCTTCAAGTACCCGTGTTTGTTGACCCTTCCCTTCAAGCGAAGTCCTCCCCCTACACTTCAAACATTCATTGTATTATTTTTTTAGCTCCCTCCTGAGTCTTATCTCAGAGCTCTGAGCGCCGCAGCGCGTCCTGCTTCAAAGCGAAACACTGGACAGCGTTTGTAAAACTGTCGTGCTCTGCTCTATGTGTGATTAATGAGAAATGGGAAAGCAATATAGCTAGGAGATACGCATTCTGGTTAGATACCTATAGATCACGTATTGTATTCCGCCCAAAAATGCCTCTTCTCAGACTCGGTGAATACAAAAAGAAAATTATTAGTGGGTAAACAAATTATTTTTACGAAAGTTTGTTTTCCTATCTACATCATTTTAATCCAAATAAACCTTTACAGAAATAGCTACATTACACATTTCGTTATATATACAAAGGGAACAGCGATAGTCAAATGTTTAACAACTGGACGCTATATGCTGGCCTTAAAATTCCATACTGTTTCCATGGCATCGCGAGAAACAACTGAATGTTGACAGGACTTTAAAACTATTGAACAATTCGAACCATTAATAACGGATATACCGAGGGGGATGGTTCAGGCGGTAAAGTCTGTGGGCCGCATTCGGGAGGTCCCGGGTTCAAATCCTCAGTAGACAAGGTAAATACCGGATTGGATATTTAATATCACGACCCAAAGTTCCATCTTAAGTCTAAAACAATAGTAAAATGACAAATAAGTGGTAATAGCGAATGCTGTGCCATCTATCTACAGACAATGTAAACCGTTAGACTGGACGGCATCCTAACGCCATCTGCACGGCATGAAGCAGATGGTTGCAGGGATGAGACCTGGAAGGACAGTTGTCCGCCTTTCTGTGTGAGGGCGGCGGTTGGACTGTACGGCTCCCTAATGCCATCTGCACGGCATGAAGCAGGTGGTTACAGGGATGAGACCTAGAAGGCTAAGTGTCCGCCTTTCTGTGTGAGGACGGCGGTTGGACTGGACGGCACCCTAATGCCATCTGCACGGCATGAAGCAGGTGGTTACAGGGATGAGACCTAGAAGGCTAACTGTCCGCCTTTATATGGGAGCGGTGGTTGGACTGGATGGCACCCTAATGCCATCTGCACGGCATGAAGCAGGTGGTTAGAAGGATGAGACCTAGAAGGCTAACTGTCCGCCTTTATATGGGAGCGGCGTTTGGACTGGACGGCACCCAAATGCCGTCTGCACAGCATGAAGCAGGTGGTTACAGGGATGAGACCTAGAAGGCTAACTTTCCGCCTTTATATGGGAGCGGTGGTTAGACTGGACGGCACCCTAATGCCATCTGCACGGCATGAAGCAGGTGGTTACAGGGATGAGACCTAGAAGGCTAACTTTCCGCCTTTCTGTGTAAGGGCGGTGGTTGGACTGGACGGCACCCTAATGTCATCTGCACGGCATGAAGCAGGTGTTTACAGAGATGAGACCTAGAAGGCTAACTGTCCATCACATATCGTTCTAAGAGATATCCACCAACAGATCCGTCGCGATATGACCAGGTAGTTAAAGCGACGTAAAATAAAATAGAGAGTAAAAAATAATAAATATCTCGGAAATGGTTAATGCTACAAGAAAATTTATTTGAAATAAATTGTATGTTTTAAAGAGATCTACATTTCTTGTATAGAACCTTTTCATCTGTCGCTTAACATTTACTGCAAAATTCCTTCTGAATGAAGGAGAGTTCAAAGTGTACTCTCAGACATTTGAAGTTATACATTTTACAGAGTTATTCAAAAAGAAGGAGCAGACTTTAAATGTTTATTTCTAACGGACGACAATAGATGGCGACACGTGCGACACATTACTGAATAGAGAAGAGTTCAAATGTTTTATTTCATGTGTTCAAAATGAGCACCATTTGTTATGCAAGGACGACCAGTGCTTTTCCGCAACCATCTTCTACGAATTTATTGTATCAATTGTAAATTTTTTATGACGAGGCGGCTTGTTGTTGAACTTACAACGAACTGCACTATGCAATGAAGCAGTGGATTCACTCTGCAGCACACAAAACGATTTTTCCTGTGCCGTCGCCATTTTCTCGTAAACAAACACAGCGCCTCTATAGACGCTGGATGGGACTAATAGGTGGGGGCTTAAAACTTTGAACTTTCCTCTATTCGATGGTGTGTCGTATGTGTTGCTATCTATTGTCGTTCATTAAGAATAAATATTTAAAATCTGTTCCTTCTTTTTGAATAATCGTGTATTTTTAATGTAAAGGTCTTCAATATATGGTTATTTTAATTAATATCATTAGAGCCATTATTTACAAAATAGAAAATGTCGAAAGTGTTCTATGTAAAGGATAGTTTGGTGAGGGGGGACTTATTTTTTTAAATCTTCATATCGCGTCTTACGTAAATATTGAAGCTAAATACCAAGTTTGGTATTTATCCGAGTTTCGTTTTTGAGTTGTGCTGTTTGAGACACACACACACACGAATCTTTTCCAAAAAATGCTTTTTTTATAATTTAAGGGTCCTCAAAATATGTATTTCCGGTGAAATCTCGGTATCAAATTTTTGGGTGGAATGCAATACCTTCTCTATCTACATGTTTGTGGCACAGAAAATAAAAAGCAATGCATATAGCATATACAGGGTTATTCTAAATTAGTTACCTGAAAGTATGAATGAATTATTTCGAAACTGTTGACGGAAATTTATTCTGATGTTCATCAAACCTTATGTCATATCATCAAGTGTGAAGCATTCGCAACACCTGGAGCCTAGTAAGCAGTCGCCATGGAGTCTTACAGCGGTGCGGAGCGCGTGCAGTGTTGTCTTGGTTTCATGAAACTAAATCGCAAATTACCACACAAAGATGTTTTCGTACAAAGTATCAAAAAAACTCCCCTGCAGGTGAAAACTATCAAAACATGGTATGATCGATTCGTAGAAACAGGTTGTGAGGGACACCGAGAGAAAGGACAGGGACGCCCTCCTGTAGCAGGCCACGTTGTGGAAGCCTTGAGAAGTACTTATGCACGAAGTCCAAAGAAGTCTACAACTAGAGCAAGTTTGGAGCTGACCATTCCATAAGCTACCGTATAGAGAATTTTACGACGACGACTGCAGTGTAAGGGATACAAGTTGCAACTGGTTCAGGCATTGAGTGCGGACATGCTGAACAGGATGGAAGAAGACGATAGTTTTCTTAATAAGATTGTGTTCAGTGACGAGGCATCACATATCTGAATGTGTTAGAAAACTATCTGATGCCACAGCTGCAAGAAGATATGAGAGATAATCACGCGTATCTGGGATGAACTGTCGTACAGGTGGGATATCTGCCGAGTGACAAAAGGGAGTCATATTGAACATTTGTAAACATTGTAAATAAAACTTAATGTTAATGTCAATGTATGTAATGGAAATGGAAATAAACTACGTAAGATAACTATGTATAATTTAGCTTTATTATCAGGTAACTAATTTAGAATAACCCTGTATTTTGTGCTTTAACGAGACCTAAATTTTTACTTTATTCAAAAATTCGATACCGAGATTTTACCTGAAATACATATTTTGAGGTTCCCTGAATCCAAATAAAGCATTTTTGAAAACATGTCTGCCTGTGAACAGCATGAGTCAAAAACTAAATGTCAGATAAATACCAAACTTGGTATTTGAGTTTAGTATCTTCCAAGGATGCGACACGAAGATTTTCAGGAAAATCCTCTCACCCCAGAGTACCTTTTCCATAATTTTTTTTTAGAAAATTTTGATTTTCTCAAAAATGGCTCTTAATGATATTGATTAAAATGTATGTTTAAATATTTTCATGGAAAATCAAGTGTATATCTTGAATTTTCTAGGAATGTCCGCAAAATATCCTCTTCATTCTGAATGGCTTTTGTATAACTGGTAAACCGTAAGAGATAGACAAAATCTTACTGAAAAAATGTAGATCTCGTTAAAACACACAATTTATATTATATATGTATGTTTTTGTGGAGTGAACCATTTCCGAGATATTCCTTGTTATTTGTTTGAATTTTCCAATACTTCTACTTTTTCTCAAATGGGAATTTGTTATTATTTTTTTTGTCCTGGACATACAAAGAGAATGGAATGCTCCACATAGCAACCACCTCTTAAAACATTTGACTATCGCTTAAAGCCTAAAGTTTTTGCAAGTAGAGAAAGTTATGTGAGTGCGAACATCAGAGTTTTTGTGTAGTAAGATTTTTTCTAGCTCTTAAGTTTTACCAGTTGTGCGAAAGTCATTCAGAATGACTGCTGCTTTCAGAGAATTCAAGATAGAGAATTTATTTTTCCTGAAAATGCCTTAAATGTGTGATATTTTACTGAAAATATCCGGAGCCATTTTTGAGATAATCAATATTTTTGTAAACTTTACCATGCAAATGGTAGTTTTAGGTGGGAAAATTTCTTGAAATCCTCCGTGTTGCTGCTTGGAAAATGCTAAACTTATATACCAAATTTGGTAGCCATGTAAGCCACCGTTTCACCAGTATTTCCACGAAATTTTGGTATGTTACTAGAATCATCGCATTGACTTCCTGAACTTTGTCTGTTGTAAGTTATTTGTGCCTTGTAAGATATCAGCATGTTTGTTTCAATCTGACTTGAATGAATTCGGGTTTTTATTTCGCTTCTATGCGCACACGGAGTTAAGATAAGACCCCAATAACAAACGTAATGCCAAGCTGGTTCCCTTGAGTGGTAGAAAATTCCCTAATCAACAAGCACATTAGGTCCTGTATTGATCAAGCGAGGAAAGCCAATTCGAATCCCTAGGGCCACTTGCTTTTAGGATAACAGCGTGGAGGGTAGTAGATGTGTTTTTCCATTTATACACTTCTGTTGGTCCAAGCAGTAACGAATTCAAACATCCCTTTTCGTGTTTCAAGGCAGTAGACACAACTCACTAATGTATCGTTGTTATTTGTTTTTGTAGTTGATTTGAGATTTTATGGCATTAAAGGAACAATCCAGCAACAAGATGAAATTAAATGTTTATGAATATTATCATATCATAAAGGCACAAGAGTTTTTGACAGACATGGGTCTATAAAACACCTAATCTCATTTTAGAAATTACTAAGAGATTTACACAGCCTTTGTACTTAATACATTACATTGGAGTATTAAAAAAACGTACGAATAATGCCTTGACTTTTAGTTAGAAAATGCCATGGATATTTCATTCCAAGCAATATAAAGATGGTCATGATGTTGTAACTAGCAAAACAGAAGACATAACAAAAACAATTGAATCTACAGAGAGAGAGACAAAACACTACGAACCGGCTGCGCCTTGTTTTTCCTGTCCGCGTCCTCGGCGCTCGTTGCCGTCTGTCGCTATCATAGAAAGGCGCGGATGAAACCATACAACATTTTTAAAACTACTTTTAAAGGTTTTACTTACCAACCGTTGTTGTGGCCAGAAAGAGTTATAGGACCAAACTTTTTTCGAGCCCGTGAATACGTGAATACAATTTTGCCCCCTGTTTTTTGAAGATTAACAGACAGGGTGCGTGATTTTGCCTTTTTTCAACAAGACTCTGCAACAGCTCATAGGTCAATATTCCGATGAGAACAATTGAAAGCCTGTTTGAGGACAGAATTCTTAGTAGAGATTTGTGGCCCCCTCGGTCCCCCGACCTAACCCCCTGCGATTTCTATCTCTGGGGTAACTTAAAAACATAAAGTGTACAAGATAAACCCACACACCCTGGAAGAATTAAAACAAAATATCAGCCAGGGAATTTCTCAACATGAACTACGGCGAGTGATGGATAGTTTCCTAAAGAGGTGCCAAAAATGTATGGACAACGACGGTGGCCAGTTTCAGCGTCTCCTTTCATAAAGTTGTTAAGTAAAGCGTTTAAAAGTAGTTTTAAAGGTGTATGGTTTCATCCGCGCCTTTCTATGATAGCGGCAGACGGCAACGTGCGCCGAGGACGCGGACAGGATAAACACCGCGCAGCCGGTTCGTAGTTTTCTGGCTCTCCTTGTACTTATAACGCTACGATACGCATGCTATACCAATGCCAAAATATCTTAATAAACCCTTTTGCTTCGTTTTCTTTGTATTTATGTTGTAACCAAGTTCGTAAACAGGACGTGCTAAATAATTGTATAAAGAGAGAAAAGTGCTGATATTAGAAATCAGTGAAACGATATTTTATGATTAACAACTAAGAAGATTATCTTTCTGGATGTTCGAGACTACATCTTTTTGGTGGCCTGTGGGTGCGGAATCTTCAGATTCACAAGCTTCATCTCTATTTCGTTGTTATTGGGAGGTCGGCGCCAAACGGTCATAGTAAACAAGATAACCGCCGCTTGCTAGCCCAAACACTGCGGCGTGCTATCGGGAGGTAACTAGAAGTTTCTGGAACCTTTATCTCCCCTCCCACTCGTCAGAAAGTGTGTCGAAATAGTTCTGGAACGTTCGAGAACCTTCTGTTGAAGATTCCACTGCCTATATAAGCGAGCGCTCTCGCGGTTGTCCGAACGAGTTGGTAACGGCTGTTGTGATTTGCAGCGAGTATTTCTGCGCAGTGACGGTTGTGGAGGTCTTGTGTTCGTCTCCCGGCGAGTGAACCGTCCGGCGTGAAGAGGCTGCGTCACGAAGGAAGTGAAGAGGCGGAGAATTGAATTAGTTCAATTTAGTAAAGTGAAACTGTCAACGAACTGAAACAGATAACAGCTTAGAAAAGTGACCGTTGGAAAACTGGGCAAACTCACTATATATGTAAGGCTTCTGTATTATGCGAAAGCTATGTAGCTTTTATGTTATTAAATAACTACAACAAAGAGAAGGTATAAACGTTTATAATATCACCTACTGTAGTTAATAAAATTACTCGACCTTTCTACCGATGATTGTTCCACCACCAAATAGTATTTATAGACTACACAGCATTTCCAGTCCAGTTTAGGAAGTCAGACGTTTCACGTACCTAGTAGGTAGGGAAGACATTGCATTCCACCCAAAAACTCGATAGCGAGATATCGCCGGAAATGCATGTTTTGAGGCCCCTAAATAAAAAATATTTTTAGTTTTTCTACCACGTACCTATTTGGTAGAGAAGGTATTGCATTCCACTCAAAAATTAGATACAGAGAATTTAGCGGAAATACATGTTTTGAAGCACCTTGAAATCCAATAAAAAATTTTAGAAAAACATCCGTGTGTGTGTGTGTGTGTGTGTGTGTGTGTGTGTGTGAACACCTTAACTGAAAAGCGAAAATTCGGATAAATACGAAATTTAGTATATATGTTTAGTATGTTCCAAACATGCGACACGAAGATTTTCAAGAAAGTTTGGTTTAAAACACACACAGGATATTAAAGATATTTACATTGCATTTTCTGGGAAAATTCAAGAAGTCTACTTCATTTGGAAAGGATTTTGTATAATCTTCTATAACTAGCAAATGTTAATCAGTAGACGAAAAGGTACTGCAGAAAAACTGTAGACCTCTTTAAAACACACAATTTGTTTCAAATAACCTTTTTTTGTGGCATCAGCCGTTTCCGAGGTATACGTTATTAATGGTTCTATTTGTTCAATACTTTTAAAGTCCTCTCAATTTTCAGTTGTTTCTCGCGTTGTCATGGAAACAGTATGGAATTTTAAGGCAGCATATAGCGTCCAGTTGTTAAACATTTGACTATCGCTGTTCTCTTTGTATCTATAACGAAATGTGTAATGTAGCTGTTTCTGCAAAGGTTTATTTGGATTAAAATAAGTATATAGGAAAACAAAGGCTCATAAGAATAATTTATATGCCCACTAATAAGCGATAGAGAGTAGAGAAAGTCATGTGAGGTAGCACCCAACATTCTTGACAAACTCTGGATTTAGCTAAAGGATTATCTAAAGCCGCATTAGCTTACGAAACAGTCACAGCATCAAGTGGGCTCTATAAGAAAGCCTTCCATTCACTTTTGCATTCAGTGTAACGAACCAGGTTTTGCTACAGCACTGTCCAGAAGAGGACGTCTAAACCCCAGAGCTTGCTTTGACGGTAATTCGTGCAGACAAACAAGTAGCTGGGCTTAGGTCAACCTCTGATAACTGTAGTCGCTTCAAACGGAATATCTGAGTTGCGTGTAGGAAGCGGGCACAAGCTTATAGGGCAAGACTAACTTAGTCTTAGCTTGTCGCAGTTTCACAGCATCCATTATCTTCGTTTTTACTTCCTGTCTTGAACTTCGCGATACAGTAAACAGAGCGGAGTAGGTTTACTGTAGGTGTAATCCTATCTTACAGCTCCTTCAGACGTCCCTGGATTAGCAATGACATTGTCATCTGAACAAATGCTAAGCGTATTCTTCTGCCTATAGCATAACAACTTAGTAAAATCCCTCGGTCTAGGGACTGCGCGAGTGTAGGGAAAAACCGCCCCCCCCCACTCTACTTGTCTTTTGCTACTGCGTTATCCAATGGGATGTCTTAAAGAGGAAGTGGGCTAATGCGCGGGAAACAAGTGTTACATCAAAAGGTCCCAAATGGTCAGAAATAAAGCATGTTGTTCCGCAAGGTTCGATTTTGGGTCCATTATTGCATCTAATATATGTCAACGACCTCCCAGAGTAATAAATGAACATGGGAATAGCCTGTCAAGTCCTCTTCATTCGGAATAAATTTTGTATAATCTTGTATAACTGGTAAACGTACTACACAAAAAATCTGATGTGTTACACTCACATGACTTTCTCTACTCTTGTACAAATTATTTTTACAAACGCTTATTCTCCATCTACTTCATGTTAATCGAGATAAACATTTGCAGACTCTATCTTATTGCTAATTTTCTTGTAGATGTAAGGGGAATATATATTTACAAGGGCAATATAGAAATACAGTGGCCTTTAAGCACATACATATCTCTTAATAGCTGGTTGCTAGGTGCAGCACCATTCCCTTTGCCACAGATTAATACTCTTTGCATATCCAAGACAAAAAAATGAATAACGAATTCCCATTTGAGAAAATAAGTATTGAAAACTTTAAGGGAATAACAAGAAATATCTCGAAAATGGTTCACTCAACAAAAGAGATGTATATGACATAAATTGTGTATTTTAACGTGATCTACATTTTTTGTGTAGTAAAATTTTGTCTATCTCTTATGGTTTACCAGTTATGCAAAAGTCGTTCACAATGAAGAATACTTTTGGAGACATTCCCAGAAATTTCAAGATATACATTTTATTTGACATGAAAATATCTTAAACATATGATATTTTAATCAAAATCGTTAGAGCCATTTTTGAGAAAATTAAAATTTTCGAAAAATGTTCCATGTAAAGGGTAATCTGGGGTGGGGGAATTTTCTTGAAAACCTTCGTGTCGCATCCTTGTAAGATACTGAACCTAAATACCAAGTTTGATGTTTATCCGACTGTTCGTTTCTGAGTTATGCTGTTCACAGACAGACACACAGACAAACACACAGACACACACACGGACATGTTTCCAAAAATGCTTTTTTTGGATTCAGGGGGTCTCAAAACATATATTTCCGGTGAAATCTCGGTATCGAATTTTTGGGTGGAATACAATACTTCCCCTACTTACTATACGTAGCAGAGAAAGTAAAAACACACAATTTATTTCTCTTTGTATCTATAACGAAATGTGTAATATAGCTGTTTCTGTAAAGGTTCATTTGGATTATAATGTAGTAGATAAAAAAAATATTGTGTAATACATTCACATGACTTTCTCTACCCCTTTCATCTATGGGTATATAAATTATTCTTACT
This sequence comes from Deroplatys truncata, assembly GCA_030765065.1. Lineage (NCBI taxonomy): Eukaryota > Metazoa > Arthropoda > Insecta > Mantodea > Mantidae > Deroplatys > Deroplatys truncata. The sequence continues at coordinate 10,195,697 of CM060989.1, read as the reverse complement.
CAAGCTTATTTTTCTATCTTTTCAACTAAACAAATGTAAATAAGTTGAAACCAAATAAAACAGTTTAAAACAGCGCATTCTTTCATAGTTTAATAGGATGGTCATAGGACACCTTCCACCATGTATATTAAATATATGGTACTAAAATAAAACATAACAAATATTTTGGATGTAAAGTGTAGAATGGGTTGCAGGATTTTCTTGGAAATCGTTGTGTTGCGGCCTTAAAAAACGCTGAAATTTGTTTTTTATTGGGGAAGCCTCAAAACGAGTATTTCCAGTGAAATATTGGTATCGAAATTTTTTAATGGAATGCAATACTACTTGTGGATAAACCAGCGACCTTGGCTTCGCGGTAACGTATGAGGCTCGCATTCGGAGGTCCGAATTTAATTCCCGCTGGTCAGCGTTCTGGTCTGTAGGCGAATACTGGGGTGGTTTCTCTCCAACCGCGACTTTCTTCTTTCATTCCGTTTTCTTCTCAAGTTTCAAGTGTGCCTCGCGGTGCTTAGATCCAAGGAAAGATTATTTCCCGTGGAAACCAGGGGCCAACTCCGGTAGTGGGTCGGGTCTTTGAGCTGTAATTTTTAGGGACCTCTACGTGTCTCTGTAGCCTGTCTGTCTGCTACCTGTAACCTGCTGTGGTTCCTTCACTTCAATGTTTCCTCCAGGTAGACACAGTAAAACCACAGTAGCCTTAAATAAGTACGAAGGCTTTCACGACCGGAGTTAATCGATAAAACATTAAAATCTTCCAGCCCGGAAGATTTTAATGTTTCATAGTAGCCTTAGTTTGTACTTACTACTCGGGGCGGACTCGGCACTGAACCAGGGACGATATTATAACTACGTACCACAAGGGGTCGATCCTGGAAGGGAGGAGGAGCTGAGAGGAGACACCGGGCGGCCGGAACCAGGAGTAATGTCATAGCAATGACAGAGTCCCAACAGTGTCCAGATGGAGACGCCGCGACAGTCTGACAGCTCCTCCGGGACCCAGGGATCAAGTCCGTAGAGTTTTCCATTAGGACGGTGCCTAATTTATAAACTTCCCCAAGCTTTCACAGGGACTTATGCTCGTCAACCCAGTGGGAGGACTACCGAACAATCTCGGTGGAGGAGACGGTGCCTAGCAGCGTCTACCAGCTCTCCAAGCTGGTGCCGAAGCACATTGAAACGTTTCACAACCCCTCCTAGGCTTTGCCCAGACGTATCCAATCACCCATGAGTTTGGAAAACGAGTTCCGCACCGAGTCCAACCCAATCCGAAGAGCTCTTTCTGGGAGGGGCTCAGATTTTCGGCCCAGCGTACTTCTGGTAACGCTAGAAATACCACGAGTGCTAGGGGTCCGCAGCGCTCTTACGCTGAAGAGATCGAACCCCCCCTTACGGGACCCGGCAGTCGGACATTAGAACCACGGGATCTGGGCTGACTACTCAGCTCTTACCCTCGGATCCCAGGTGATAATCTCGTAGGGTTTTTCCAATTTTCCAGCATCTATCTTCTACTCTGCCCCCCTGCGAGGCCCCCCTCGTCTCCTGCCACTTACGCGCGTCACCCCAATAGGGAAAACCCTATCATGGAAGACTATCGAAGAACCTCGGTGGGGCCGACACTACCGAGCTACTGTCTACCAGCTCTCACTCATGGTTGGTGCCGGAGAACATCCGGGCGTCTCATAATCCCGTCTGGGCGGAAAACCAGCCAGGCATACCCAGCCTCCCATGGGTTTCGGGAACCATTCCCCGCCGAGTCCAACCCAATCCGAAAACTACCTTACGGGAGGTGCTCGGCGTACTTCTAGTAACGTCAGAAGCGCCACGAATACCACAGCGCTTTCACCAAGGCAGATGAAGAGGTCGAAACACCCCCCTCCCCTTACTGGGTCCGACTGTCGGACAGCAGACCGTGGACCTCTGCCCACACATCCGAAGTCCTAGGGACGGAGATGTTCACAGTGAGCATTTTTTCCCTGCCACGCCGCACCGAAACGCCATCGCCGACACTTGCAACCCTGAAACAGTCCTACCAGGGTGAAGGATGAATGGAACGAATGAAGGGACTGGAAATTCGGGGCTGATAGAAATCATTCCAGCATTCGCTCATGGGTCAGAGTGGGCGGCTGCCGGGAATCGATCCCGGGACCTTGAGGCAATATTTTATATCATAACATGCTGTGAATGCCAGAGTGATTGTAGTGTAAATTAATATTATTGATTTTAGATGTTTGTTAGGCATAAGTATTGTTAGGAAATAAGTTTCCACGGCCTCACTGAAATTGACAATAGCAGTGGGTAGCAATAAACCGAGGGGGTGAGTTGTTTATCACTATGAAGAGAAAAACAAATGACGTCAGGGTAGCGTGCCTTTTTTAGAAATGTAGGGAATATCTTCCCTAGAGCATATATGTTAGTAGTAGTGATTGGCTGACAAAACGGACGCTAAAGTGGGCGCGATTTGGTAACCAATAGCAGCTATATTATAATGTTTAGGCAATTCGAGGTGAAGGAGTATATATTCTCGAGCCATTAGCAAGTGTCGCACAGTCCTAAAGAATCTCTCACGAGGTGCACGTCGCAGAGTTAGTTAAAAAAATGTAAAGTACATGAAGTAATTGGTGCGCGGCAACTAAAACGACTGTAGTTACATTCGGAAATATCACAGTTTCAGTCAGGCGTGTATAAAGATTAAATATGTCAATTATTAATTAAGTGTGACGGCAATAAAAGTGTAGATTCAAAACTTTTTATCAGTGTTATCTTTGAAGTCAATTATTTGTCGGTAGTTGGAAGATGCTTCATGTTTATCTGCCCCACGTATGGGAGCCAATTTGTCGCGGTAACTTCGTGTTATCTTATTGCTGAGCGCCTGTTATTGCTTTACTACTTTGAATGTTGGGTTCTTTGTCCTCCGGCTAGCTATTATTACTACTCAGTCGAGCATATCTCTTGAACAGGGTGTGTAAACGGAAAGGATTTATTACTGAAAGATAACACTTATAAAAGAATTTGTTTTTACACTTTTTATTACCGTCACAATTAATTAATTTCACATATTGACTCTTAATACACGCCCGACTGAAACTGTTATATTTTATAATATCACTATAATCACTTATTTACTGCACATTATTAATTCGCGTATTTCACATTTATAACTAACTTTACGACGCGAGAGATTTTGTAGAATTGCGCGACGTATAACGTGTGAACGATTCTCTTAAACTGTGCGACGTATAACCTTTGTATGATTCTATTGGACTGAGCGACGTTTACCTCATGAATTATTCTGTCAAAACTGCGCGTTACCCGTCTCTGGCACGGAATTTATACTCCCTCACCCCAATATGCCTAAAGATTATAACCGAGCTGCTATTGGTTAATAAAACCGCCAACATTAGCGTCTATATTTATATCCAATCAAAATTGCGAATACATATGCTCTGGGGAAGATATTCCCTCCATTTCTAAGAAAACCGCGCTAATCTGACGTCATTTGTTTGCCTCTTCTAATTAACAAACAACTCACCCCCTCACTCATTGTTGCCCGCTCTTATTGTCAGTTTCAGTGAGGCCGTGTAAACTTATTTCCTAACAATGCTTATAATTAACAAACATCTCAAATCATTGTCATGCAATAATGCTAATTTACACTATAATCACTCTGGCATTTACATTGTTGTGATATAAAATACTGTGTCATCTTTTAGCAACAACTCCTTTCCGTTTACACACCCTGCTTAGAGACATGTGCTCCACTGAGTTATAATAGCTAGCCGGAGGACAAAGAACCCAAATTTTAAAATAATAAAACAAGAGGCACCCAACAAACAAGCCATTGAGAACTGCGACAACCTCCCGAATGCGAATCGCACGCACCACCTCGTTCGGTATACTTAGTTTTAAGTTTCTTTATGAAACATAGAAATAAGAGAGTTTATATTGTTTTTGCACTGGTAGCACGCCCGTCGGGGTCCTCATACCCCCGGGGCCCTTGTTGTGTTAACAGAGAACAAGCAGTGAAGCAGATTATACAGGCAGGTGTCTGCTAAAGCGCTATGTTCCCTGATTCATGTAAACAGTGTTGACCGCATGCATCTCGCGGTTTGTTACAAAGGAAAGCAAATGAGATAATATATCAGGTTGTTTGTTAAACCTCTCTCCTGCATTAGGAATGATGATACGTTGTATAGGATTACGTGCTCCCCTACGTTTAATGTATTTATGTTCCGTCTCGCAGCTCTAATTGGAAGGTGTAGCTGGCTTTCTCTGCAATGGATTTAATGTTTTCATTTACCTCACAGCGGAAGAACTTGCCAACCTCTTTATGCCAACGCTGTCTGTCCGTTAATTCGTCTAAGCGCTTGACTTTTCTTTTTAATCTTGGGGCGAAGCACACTTGAAACCGCGCTATATTATAATAACGTCAGAAAGGCTTGACTTGCTGAAGCTAAGTGGATAAGTGTATACACAAACAAACACGGATCACTCATTAAATACACATTGCAATATGCTAGGGTAACGGATAGCCCCTCTCACCCTTAAAAGACAGCGCAAGATATATACCTACCATCAAAGAAATATAGAACTATTACGTAATAAACCCTATAATTTGGTACGGTATTATCACTGTTTACCCTTGACAAAATTACATTCAACGTGGGTGGACTGTTTTCAGCATTCATTCCTTCCTTTTTATACTACGAGGGGCACTATTTATATTTAGAGCCTTGGCAACCCTGAATGTTGTAGGTGCCATCTGACGTTTCCAATAAAAAGTTTGACATTTTTGACCATAATCTACTTCAAACATTTTGTCAATAGAGCGTCATTTGCTTATTTTACACTAACTTGAAAATTTTGTGTCAACAAAAACATGGAATTAACTCGTGAAAATGTTCGTGCAATGATTTATTACGACTTTCGACGTGGATTATCAAAACAAGAGTGCATCGACCAACTAACTTCCACATTTGGCGACGAAGCTCCATCCTTTGCCACTGTGAAACTCTGGTATAACGAATTTAATCGTGGCCGCCGTTCGCTAAATGATGAAGTTCGTGAAGGTCGTAAAAATCAATTGTTGTGCCAGAAAACATTGATACTGTGCAAAAACTAATAATGAAAGATCATCATGCGACATATTGTGAGATTGAGGCAACCCTAGGCATTAGTTCCACCAGCATATATAAAATATTGCATGATTATTTAACCGTGAAAAAGGTTTGCTCTCGTTGGATGCCATATAATTTGACACAATCTCAAAAAGATGCTCGTGTCGATTGGTGTACAAAAATGCTTAAGAAATACAATGGCGGTGCCTCAAAAGACGTGTATAAGATTGTAACAGGTGACGAATCATGCATCTATGCGTATGAGCCGGAACGTAAACAGCAGTTGACTGTATGGGTGTTTCAAGATGAAGCAAATCCAACAAAAGTTGTTCGCAATCGAAGTACTTCGAAGCAAATGGTCGCCTGCTTTTTCAGCAAAACTCGCCGTGTGGCAACAGTGCCTTTAGAGGAACGTAAAACGGTCAATGCCGAATGCTAAACAACCATTTGTTTGCCGAAGTCTTCGGTGAAGTAAGGAAAACCAACAAGAACCGTAGGATCGTTCTTCATCAAGACAATGCGAGCGCACAAACATCTCGTGTAACAACAGAGTATTTGAAGGCTCAAAAAATCGAATTGATGGGTCATCCGCCATGCAGTCTTGATTTGGCACCCAATGACTTCTTTTTGTTCCCGAACATCAAGAATAAACTGCGTGGACAACGATTTTCGTTGCCAGAAGAAGCCGTTGATGCCTTCAAAAAACATGTTTTGGAGGTGTCTCAAGAAGACTGGAATAAATGCTTTGACAAATGGTTCAAATTAATGCAAAAGTATATTGATCATAAAGAAGAATATTTTGAAAAACAATAAAGCAGTGTTCAATCAAAAATTACTTTGTTTTAATTACTAGGCTCAAAATGTAAATCGTACCCCTCGTATTTACTACTGTTTCAGCACATCCGGTAGCCTTAGCTGTTTCTTTTACTGCCTTGTTAAAACTTATTTTACTTAAAAAACAATCTAATGTGATTCATTCACATTACTTTCTCTACCCTGTTTCTTTATTAGTGGATATACAAACTATTCTTACTAAAGCCTATTTTTCTATCGTCTAGATTTTAATCCAGATAAACCGTTGCAGAAATAGCTATATTACACATTTCATTATAGATACAAAGGTAGCAGCGATAGTCAAATGTTTAAAAACTGTACGCTATATGTTGACCTTAAAATTCCATACTATTCCCAAGCAGTATTGAGCATTTCGAACCTTCAATAACGGATATTTCAGAAATGGCACATGCCGCAATAAAAATGAAATAAACTGTGTGTTTTAAACAGATAAGCTATTCCCAGAAAATTCAAGCTATACATTTTATTTATTCATGTAAATATCTTTAATATGTGGCATTTTAATCAAAATCGTTACAGCCATTTTTTTACAAAATCAAACGTTTCGAAACACTTTTCGTGTAAAGGGTAGTTGGGGTGGGGAATTTTCTTGAAAACCTTCATGTCGTAACTTTGGTTGGTATTTATCCTACTTTTCGTTTTTCAGTTATGCACTTCATAGACGCAAAGGCAGTATTCAAAATTCGAACGGAGATCACAGAAACGCCTTATACTACAAAAGAAAGCTTATTTGAAATAAATTGTGCGTTTTAAAGAGATCTACATTTTCTGTGTACTGCGTTTTCGTTTATCACATACCGTTTACCCGTTATACAAAGATTATAAAAAAGCTCTCCGAATGAAGAGGACTTTTTGGGCTATTCTTAGAAAATTCCAAATCTACATTTTATTTGTTATGTAAATGTCTTTCATATATGGTATTTTAATCAAAATCGTTAGAGCCATTTTTTAGAAAAAAATACCAAGTTTGGTGTTTATCCGACTGTTCGTTTCTGAGTTATGCTGTTCACAGACACACACACGGACATGTTTCCAAAAATGCTTTTTTTGGATTCAGGGGGTCTCAAAACATATATTTCCGGTGAAATCTCGGTATCCAATTTTTGGGTGGAATACAATACGTCCCCTACTTACTACATGTATTAGAGAAAGTAGAAAACGAAAATAATTCAAACAAATAATAAGCAATATCTCGGAAATGGTTCACTCGACAAAAAAAAAATGTACATGAGATAAATTATGTGTTTTAACGCGATCTACATTTTTTGTGTAGTAAAATTTCGTGTATCTCTTACGGTCTACAAGTTATGCAAAATTCATTCAGAATAAAGAGGACTTTGGGGACATTTCCAGAAAATTAAAGATACATATTTTATTTGTCATAAAAATATCTTAAACATATGATATTTTAACCAAAGTCGTAAGTGCCATTTTTGAGAAAATCAAAATTTTCGAAAAATGTTGCATGTAGAGGGTAGTCTGGTGTGGGGGGATTTTCTTGAAAATCTTCGTGTCGCACCTTTGAAAAATACTGAACCTAAATACCAAGTCAGGTATTCATCCGACTTTTCGTTTTTGAGTTATGCTGTTCACAAATACACACATGGATCTTTTTACTTTCTCTACTATGTATTGTAGGTAGGGGAAGTATTGCATTCCACCCAAAAATTCGATACCGAGATTTCACCGGAAATATATGCTTTGAGGCCCCTTGAATTTAAAAAAAAAACATATTTGGATAAACACCAAACTTGGTATTTAAGTTCAGTATCTTCCAGAGATGCGTCACGAAAGTTTTCTAGAAAATCCTCCCAACCCAGATTACTCTTTACATGGAACATTTTTCGAAAATTTTAATTTTCTCAAAAATGACTCTAACGATTTTGTTTAAAATATCATATGTTTAAGATATTTTTATGACAAATGAAACGTATATCTTGAATTTTCTGGGAATGTCTCCAAAAGTATTCTTCATTGTGAACGACTTTTGCATAACTGGTAAACCATAAGAGATAGACAAAATTTTACTACACAAAAAATGTAGATCACATTAAAATACACAATTTATGTCGTATACATTTGTTGTTGTTGAGCGAACCATTTCAGAGATATTGCTTGTTTTTCCCTTAAATTTTCCAATACTTTTTCTCAAATGGGAATTCGTTATTCATTTTTTTTACGCACCGGACATGCAAGGAGAATGGAATACTCCACATAGCAACCAGCTCTTAAAATATTTGACTATCGCTTAAAACCTACCAATTACCCTTGCATCTACAAGAAAATTAGCAATACGATTAACATCTCGATTAACATCTCGATTAACATGAAGCATATGGAGAATAAGCGTTTGTAAAAATGAAAGACCCTGTATAAATTTCTCTGTTGAAAATATTAGTATAGATACAAGCCCGAGTACTCTCACACAGGTGTGGTACGTTAATAAGGTCAGAAACGGTGCCTGAGGGAGCGCTACTGAGCCCAACACGTACAAGGACGAAGGTAACTCTTGTCCAGCGATGCATTCAGGTCAGGAGTCTGGCAAAATACCAACATGAAAGCCACAACACATTAGAGAGAGGAAGCGAGAAGTAGTTGTTTCTGTCTGCACCATCATCCACAGCACAAATTGCTTGTTTTCTGTTTTCATGTTGAACACGAGAGGGCTCAAGGAATTCGCAATAAATGACAAAAGAGAGAAAGTAAACGAAATCAGAATTCACCAACACAACATAGCGATAGTACGTTCAGGTGTGCTTTTACTCTTTCTACCACGTACTTACTAAGTAGAGTACCGAGATTTCATAAAAAATACACGTTTTGAGCCCTGGAATAAAAAAAGTTAGAAAAATCTGATGTGTTACACTCACATGACTTTCTCTACTCTTGTACAAACTATTTTTACAAACTCTTATTCTCCATCTACTTCGAGATAAACGTTTGCAGACTCTATCTTATTGCTAATTCCCTTGTAGATGTAAGGGGAATATATATTTACAAAGGCAATTTGGAAATACAGTAGCCTTTAAGCATAGACATATCCCTTAATAGCTGGTTGCTAGGTGCAGCACCACTCCCTTTGCCACAGAGTAATACTCTTTTGCATTTCCAAGACAAAAAAATGAATAACGAATTCCCATTTGAGAAAATAAGTATTGAAAAATTTAAGGGAATAAGAAGCAATATCTCGAAAATGGTTCACTCAACAAAATAAAAATGTATATGACATAAATTGTGTATTTTAACGCGATCTACATTTTTTGTGTAGTAAACTTTTGTCTATCTCTTATGGTTTATCAGTTATGCAAAATTCGTTCACAATGAAGAACACTTTTGGAGACATTCCCAGAAAATTCAACATATACATTTTATTTGTCATAAAAATATCTTAAACGTATGATATTTTAATCAAAATCGTTACAGGCATTTTTTAGAAAATTAAAATTTTCGAAAAATCTTCCATGTAAAGGGTATCCTGGGGTGGGGGAATTTTCTTGAAAACCTTCGTGTCGCATCTCTGGAAGATACTGAACCTAAATACCAAGTTTGGTGTTTATCCGACGGTTCGTTTCTGAGTTATGTTGTTCACAGACACACACACCTACACACACACACACACACACACACACACACACACACACACACACACACACACACAGACACACACACGGACATGTTTCCAAAAATGATTTTTTTGAATTCAGGAGGTCTCAAAACATATATTTCCGTTGAAATCTCGGTATCGAATTTTTGGGTGGAATGCAATACTTCCCCTACTTACTATACGTAGCAGAGAAAGTAAAAATGTGATGTGTTCCACTCTCATGACTTTATGTGCTACTCTTATAAAACCCATTCCCACAAAAGCTTGTTATTGCACTTCTTGTTATTTATTATGTATTTATTGTTCCATTTATACCTCGCCTTTAACTACAGTGGTCATAATCGGCGGCCTTTTCACCTTTGGTACGTTTCGCCTGTCGGCAATGGTGTTAACTGGTACGGTTCTCATTGCATTTCTGGTTTTTCATTTTTTACTTTCTCTACTACATATAGTAACTAGGGGAAGTATTGTATTCCACCCAAAAATTCGATACCGAGATTTCACCGGAAATATATGTTTTGAGCCTTCCTGAATTCAAAAAAATCATTTTTGGAAGCATGTCCGTGTGTGTGTCTGTGAACAGCATATCTCAGAAACGAACAGTCGGATTAGGTTCAGTATCTTCCAGAGATGCGACACGAAGATTTTCAAGAAAGTCCCCCCACCCCAGATTACCCTTTACATGGAACATTTTTCGAAAATTTGTATTTTCTGAAGGATGGCTCTAACGATTTTGATTAAAATATCATATGTTTAAGATAATTTCATGACAAATAAAATGTATATCTCGAATTTTCTGGGAATGTCTCCAAAAGTATTCTTCATTGTGAACGACTTTTGCATAACTGGTAAACCATAAGAGATAGACAAAATTTTAGTACACAAAAATGTGGATTGCGTTAAAATACACAATTTATGTCATATACATTTTTGTTGTTGAGTGAACCATTTTCGAGATATTGCTTGTTATTCTCTTAAATTTTCCAATACTTATACTTTTTCTCAAATTTGTTATCCGTTTTTTTATGTCCTGGACATGCAAAGAGAATGGAATACTCCACATAGCAACCAGCTCTTAAAGTATTTGACTATCGCTTAAAGCCTACCATATTCCCCTTGCAGCTCAAGAAAATTAGCAATAAGATTAACATCGACCCTTTTTGCATCCAACGTGATCCTTAGTAGCTAAGAATGAAGGGAGAGACTCGAAGAGTGATCAGATCCGGATGCCGACGGGCGCAAGCATATACGGGGTCCCTAACATTTCCAGATCGAAAGCATTCGCAGCCGCACAGATGTCACCGAATCCACTATCAGGTGTAGCCCACTCGAGGGAGAGCCGCTACCCGCCGAACACTGTTGCTTGGTCCTGCAACCCTGAAGCAGATGATAAGGAAAATGATGGGTACAGGAAATGGTGGATAGGAGAGTCTTGCCGGCCCGGGGAAACCATAAAATCTATGGATCTGATCGCCGGTGATGGAACCTCCAGAATACGAGCCGCAGACCTTACTTCTGTAATGCGGACGAGGGAGCAAAAGTAAACTAAGAATTAACAGATCTTCTGAGCAGGGAAGGAACTGAACCACAATGGCGTTAACCAATGCTGTTAAAATGTAATTTCTTGAGATTTCCGCAGCGAGTTGGAGGTTTAGCACCGGAGTAATCTATCAAAAGAAAAGTCCTGTGCGGTTCTTGGTATCTCTTTGCAGGATAATTGTTTGAAGGGATAACGAGCTTAGCTAGAGTTTCTCCTTGCCAGGGATTATATCACATTCACACCGAAAACTTGAGCATAGAATTTCCTTCAGTTCTCGCTTTCTAAAGAGTTTCACACCGTAGACGAACAAGAAGGAAAAACAGCGCGGAGAGAGGATTTTGGAATTAGCGAAAGCTATGCGTTTGCGCGGGGGAACAATAGCACAAGTACATAAAGGTGCTGTGTTTTTGTTTTTTGGTTAAAATTATGATGTGAAACATTTTCATCTGCGGCTTTCTTGCCTGCATTTGCTAATGTTACAGAATACTTATTATAATTATTATTAATCGTAGTAAAGTTATATTTTCCCTACTACTTACCTACCTACGAGTGCTGTTCCAGAAGTACCCGACCTAACAAAGAAAACACAAACATTTTGGGAAATAAAACATCTTTATTTCTCTACATAGTCTCCTTTCAGCTCGATACACTTTTCCCAGCGATGTTCAATAGCTTCGATACCCTGTTTATAGTGAGAACCGTCGAGTTTTGCAAAACAGCCACCAACTGCAAACTCCACCTCTTCATGTTAGCAAATCTTTTACCACCAAGTCAATTCTTCAAATTTGGAAACAGAAAATAATCAGAGGGGGCTAAGTCTGGTGAATAGGGTGCATGAGGAAGCAATTCAAACTTTAACTCATTGATTTTGGCGATAATGAATGTGTGAACTGGTGCATTGTCTTAATGAAATGCGGCCGTTTTTGCTTGATTTTATCATTCAAGCGCTGGAATAAGTTTGCGTAATACTCGCCGTTGATTGCTTTTCCTTTCTGAAGATAATCAATGAAAATTATTCCATACACATCCACTGTTTTGACTGTTCTTCGTCTCAGGTATGAAGTGATGGGCCCATGTTTCATGCATGGTTATGAATTGATGCAAAAACTCGGCTTTATTGCAGCGAAACATCGCCAAACACTCGACTGAAACATCCTTTTGTTCCATTGTGAGTAAACGCGGCACCCATCTTGCGCTCAGCTTTCTCATGTCTAAATTTTCAGTTAATATGCGATGTACAGCAATTTTTGAAATGCCTACGATGTCTGCTAGCTCGTGCACTTTCAGTCGACGGTCATCCAATACCATATTGTGGATTTTCTTCACAATTTCTGGCATGGTCACTTCATTGATCGACCACTGCGATGTTCGTCTTGACCTCGCTTAAACTCTGCCACCCAATATTTTACTGTTGTAAACGAAGGAGCAGACTCCCCCAGAGTAGAATCTAACTCAGCTTTAATATTAGTTGGACTAAGACCTTTCAAATGAAAGTATTGTATCACATAACGATGGACAGTTTTATCTATGTTTACAAATTCGCTGAGAGTTCACTATTAATGGCTGCCAAACAATTACTAAACAACGTAGCATCGTCAAACTTCAGAATTGAGCTTTATAAGGGTGGTACTTTCTACCATAGTCATTTGTTTGAAATAACAAACGACGGCAGGTAGGGTACTTCTGGGACTGCCCTCGTAGTTATTAAGTAGACGAAATTCAACCCTCAATCCTTTATTAGTGGCTATACTATACCTTATGTACCACGTATATAGTAGGCAGAGAAGATATTGCATTCCGCTCAAAAATTATATATATAGAGATTTCATCGGGAAAGCATGTTTTGAGTCCTCCTGAATAAAAAAAAACATGTTTAAAAATGTCCATGTTTGTGTATATGCTATGAACAGCGTAACTCAAAAACGAAAAGTCAAATAAACACCAAACTTGATATTTAGGTTCAGTATGTTTCAGAGATGCGACACGAAGGTTTTCAATAAAATCCCCGTACCCCAGATTACCCTTTTTCATGGAACATTTTTCGAAAATTTTGATTTTCTAAAAATGGCTCAAACGTTTTGTTTAAAATACCATACATTGAAGCTATTTATATCATGAATTTTCTGGAAATAGCCTTTAAAAACCACTTCATTCGGAAGGAATTTTGTATAATCTTGTATAACTGGCAAATGTACTACACAAAAAAATCTGATGTGTTACACTCACATGACTTTCTCTACTCTTGTACAAACTATTTTACAAACGCTTATTCTCCATATGCTTCATGTTAATCGAGATCTTAAATCTTATTGCTAATTTTCTTGTAGATGCAAGGGAATTGGTAGGCTTTAAGCGATAGTCAAATATTTTAAGAGCTGCTTGCTATGTGCAGTATTCCATTCTCTTTGTACGCCCAGCACATAAAACAACGAATAACGAATTCCCATTTGAGAAAAAGTATAAGTATTGAAAAATTCAAACAAATAACAAGGAATATCTCGGAAATGGTTCACTCGACAAAAAATATCGTGTGTGTGTATTTTAGATCTAGCCTTTTTTTGTAGTTAAATTTTGTCTACTCTTACGGTTTACCAGTTATGCAAAATTCATTCAGAATGAACAGGATATACATTTCATTTGCCATGAAAATGTCTTAAACATATGATAGTTTAATCAAAATCGTTAGAGCCATTTTTGTTTAAATCAAAATTTTCAAAAAATGTTGCATGTAATAGGTCGTTGGGGGTGAAGGGGTTTTCGAGAAATCTCCGTGTCGCATCACTGGAAGATACTAAATTCAAATACCAAGTTTGGTATTTATCCGACTTTTCGTTTTTGAGTCTGTTCACAAACAGACAGACACACGGAAATGTTTCCAAAAATGCTTTGTTTCAATTTTTGGGTGGAATGTAATACTTCGCCTACTTACTCGTACTATACGTAGTAGAGAAAGTAATAAAGTTTTTGGTAAAACGAAATAGTAAACATTACGCAATATGAACACATGCGTGTGAATGGAAATTTCATTCGAAGTTGCCAGGAATGTGTTCACGCAGATGGATACCACTTATAGCAAGGTTAGTGCTCGTTATAGTGCATGTTACTTCACTAGTGAGTAAGTAACCTGGGAGTTACGGAACGAACACCCCTAGTATAGTAAGCAGTGTCCGGAAAACGCATACGTGCGATTCGTGGCCTTACCATAAAACGATCGCACTGTAAAAGCGTTTGTAAGAATATTTTGTAGTAGAGAAAGCCATGTGAATGCTGTGACGTAATATAGAAGCTAATTCCGGCTGCTTTCTCTTTATGAAGGGACGCTTTTTGAGGGATCTGTCGCAATAAGCACGACTTATATTGCAGTTTGAGAACGTCATTGCAGCATATCTAGGTTTTGTGTCGCTAAGTCTACTCTTGTCAAGCTGGTGGAACATAAAGACCAGAGCAAACAACACGCAACATGAATCCTCTCCCTCATCAAAACGTGTTTGCTCACGTCCTACTGTTAGCACAAACAAAGCCGGCTATGTCTTTTCAGCATTCTCTTAGGAGGAGATTAAATTTCATTGTACTCCAGAAAACAGTGCGAAAATTGAACAGCACAACCGCGGCGCTGCAAGCATTCCTTCATATCACGTGTCAACTGTTCCACTTCTTAGTAACGAAATTTTGTATAAACTCTCCCACTCTGGCAAAGTGCAGGGTTAGATGTATCTTCATTCTCTATACATGTCGCAGTGACTGTGAAAACATCTGACGTTACATTCACACGAGTTTCTCTACTCACTATCGTTTATTACTTTCTCTACCACGTACATGGTAGGTTGAGATGGTATTGCATTCCACCCAAAAATAATCAAAATAATCCTCCCACCCTAAACTTCTCTTTATATGGAAAAGATTTAGGAAAAATTGATATCCTCAAAAATGCTTCCAACGATTTTGTTTAAAATTCCATACATTTAAGATGAAATTTGAATTTTATGCGAATAACCAGTGCAATCCATTTGATTCGTAAGGAATATTGTAGAAATTTGTATAGATAGTAGATGTTAAGAGAAAGAAACTTTTTCTGTGGCATCAGCAATATCCGAGATATTCATCGTAGAAGATATTGGAAGTAATGCCCTCACATCTCTCACATTTTAACAAAATTTGTATTAACATGGCCATGTAAATAAAGCCACGGGGATCAATGGGGCGATCATCAACATTATCCAATTGCAGAAATTAACTCTTCTCACATTATCAAAATTCCTGAACTACAGTTATTTTATAGGCTTTTAATTTTAAAAGTTTAAAAACCGCAGAGATACACTATGTGATCAAAAGTATCCGGACAACCCCACAAACATACGTTTTTCATCTTAGGTGCATTGTGCTACTTACTATACGTAGTAGAGAAAGTAAAAAAGCATTTTTGGAAACATGTCCGTGTGTGTGTGTGTGTGTCTGTGAACAGCATAACTCAGAAACGAACAGTCGGATAAACACCAAACTTGGTATTTAGGTTCAGTATCTTCCAGAGATGCGACACCAAGGTTTTCAAGAAAATCCCCCATACCCAGATTATCCTTTGCATGGAACATTTTTCGAAAATTTTAATTTTCTCAAAAATTTCTCTAACGCTTTTGATTAAAATATCTTATGTTTATGATGTTTTCATGGCAAATGAAATATTATATTGAATCTTCTGTGAATGTCCCCGCAAGTCCTCTTCAATCTGAATGACTTTAGCATAACTGGTAAACCGTAAGAGATAGCAAAATTTTGATACACAAAAAATGTAAAACGCATTAGAACTCGCAATTCGTGTCCTACACATTTTTTTGTGGAGTGAACCATTTCCAAGATATTCTTAGTTTTTTGTTTGGATTTTCCAATACTGTTTCTCAAATGGGAATTCGTTATTCGTTGTTTTATGTCCTGGACATTCAAAGAGAATGGAATACTCCACATAGCAACCAGCTCTTAAAACATTTGACTCCTTAAAGCCTACCAATTCCCCTTGCATCTACAAGAAAATTAGCAATAAGATTAACATCTCGATTAACATGAAGTAGGTGGAGAATAAGCGTTTGTGAAAATAGTTTGTACAAGAGTAGGGAAAGTCATGTGAGTGTAACACATCAGATTGTTTTGGGTGGAATGCAGTGCCTTCTTTACCTAAAGCTATAAGTGCTACTGAATACGGTATCCACGTTGCTGTTATATATTTTTGTAACGTATGCGTCTATAGAGAGGTTCAGCTCTCTTTAGCCATTCTGTTCGTGAAAGAACACAAAGATTAGTTCCTCTCTGTATGCTGGCAGCTAATTTACATTCCTCCGTTGATACTCGCTGAATGAATGTGTCTATACCACAGCAAGATTAAATGTTTCAAATGGCCCTTCATTTTTCATCTCACGTTTCTGCCTGTATAAATGGTCGGCACGTACATTCTCATGAGGTATACTGTTCTTTCCGTTCTTACTGCCAGTTCTTCCTTACTAGTCACATTACCTTCTCTACCACGTAAGGAGCAAGTAGATATTGCATTCCATCCAAAATTTCCGTACTGAAATTTAAGCGGCAATTTTTGAGGCCTCCTGAATCCAAAAATCATTTTTAGAACAAATAAATTGAGCGTAAAATGACCATCATAACCTCCTCTATACAAAACACGACTAATAGAATTTACACGATGTGATCAAAAGTATCCGGACACCCCACAAACATACGTTTTTCATCTTATGTGCTTTGTGCTGCCACCTACTGCCTGGTACTCATTATCCGCGACCTCAGTAGTCATTACACATCGTGAAACAGCAGAATGAGACGCTCCGTAGACTTCGAACGTGGTCAGGTGATTGGGTGTCACTTGTGCCAGAAGTCTGTACGCGAGATTTCCACACTCCTAAACATCCCTAGGTCCACTGTTTCTGATGTGATAGTGAAGTGGAAACGTGAAGGGACATGTACAGCACAAAAGCGTACAGGCCGACCTCGTGTGTTGACTGATAGAGACCGCCGACATTTGAAGAGGGTCGTAAAGAGTACTAGGCAGACATCTATCCAGACCATCACACAGGAATTCCAAACTGCATCAGGATCCACTCCAAGTACTATGACAGTTAGGCGTGAGGTGAGAAACCTTGGATTCTATGGTCGAGCAGCTGCTCATAAGCCACACATCACGCAGGAAAATGCCAAACGACGCCTTGCTTGGTGTAAGCAGCGTCAACATTACACGATTGAACCGTGGCAAAACGTTGTGTGGAGTGACGAATCACGGTACACAATGTGGCGATCCGATGGCAGGGTGTGGGTATGGCTAATGCTCGGTGAACGTCATCTGCCAGCCTGTGTAGTGCCAACAGTGAAATTCGGAGGTGGTGGTGTTATGGTGTGGTCGTGTTTTTCCTGGAGGGGGCTTGCACCCCTTGTTGTTTTGCATGGCACAATCATAGCGCAGACCTACATTAATATTTAAGCACCTTCTTGCTTCCCACTGTTGAAGAGCAATTCGGGGATGGCGATTGCATCTTTCAGCACGATCTATCACCTGTTCATACTGCACGGGCTGTGGTGGAGTGGTTACACGACAATAACATCCCTGTAATGGACTGGCCTGCACAGAGTCCTGACTTGAATCCTATAGGACACCTTTTGTATGTTATGGAACGCCGACTTCGTGCCAGGTCTCACCGACCTACATCGATACCCAAGAAACCTTCCATCAGCTGATTGAAAGTATGCCTGCGAGAGTGAACGCCGTCATCAAGGCTAAGGGTGGGCCAACACCATATTGACTTCCAGCATTACCGATGGAGGGCGCCACGAACTTGTACGTCATTTTCAGCCAGGTGTCTGGATACTTTTGATCACGTAGTGTACTTTCCCCCATAATATCAAGCAACTTTTATTAAAGACATTTCTCTCTACAGCACTTAGTTTTGGAGATATTGTACAGTCTCAACTTAAATGGCCCACCCTGGATATAATCTTGTTTTAAACAAAACGATTAGTGATTTTTTAAAAAACTAAAAAAGTTCGAAAAAGTGCTATGTATGTTTATTCGAAGCTTTGTTTTTGAGTTATGGTTTGCACAGACATATACGCGGACCTTTTTCTGGAACTGCTTTTCTTTTATTCAGTGGGCCTCATAACATGCATTTTCGGTGAAATCTGGGTATTCAATTTTCTTTGTTGGAATGCAATATCTTCTCTACGTACTATGCACGTGCTGGAGAGACAATTACATTAATTGCATAACATAATCCCATGAGTCATAAGACCGTACATGCTCTTTAGAAAAATACCTGGTCTGTAAACTTGACTTGCAGAATCGACCAGAAAACAACTATTTTATAATCTAAATACTATAAACATACACATAAAATGAAAAAGTACTCTGAATCACGCAAAGACACACACTCACACACACAATTGCTCAAAAACCACATATATTTAAAGAAAATTTATATAAACACCTTATCTCTTAGTACACGTACTTACATCAAGTATGTGCCCAAGCTTGGCCAGTTTTGGCTGTTTGGAATCAAGTCCCAGCATGCTGTCCTCCGCCTGTTGGAAGCCAAAAATACTTCCGGTAATATTTTTACTTTCTCCACTACGTATAGTAAGTAGGGGAAGTATTGTATTTCAACCAAAAATTCGATAACGAGATTTCACCGGAAATACATGTTTTGAGACCCCCTGAATCCAAAAAAGGCATTTTTGGAAACATGTCCGTGTGTGTGTCTGTGTGTATGTCTGTGTGTCTCCGCAGATTATCCTTTACATGTAAATTTTTTCGAAAATTTTAATTTTCTCAAAAATAGCTCTAACGATTTTGACTAAAGTATCATATGTTTAAGATATTTTCATGACAAATGAAATGTACGAGATATCTCGAATTTTCTGGGAATATCTCCAATAGTATTCTTCTTTGTGAACGACTTTTGCATAACTGGTAAACCATAAGAGTAAGGTAAAAGTTTGCTACACAAAAATGTAGATCGCGTTAAAATACACAATTTATGTCATATACTTTTTTTACTTTCTCTACTACGTACAGTAAGTAGGGGAAGTATTGCATTCCACCCAAAAATTCGATACCGAGATTTCACCGGAAATACATGTTTTGAGACCTCCTGAATCCAAAAAAAGCATTTTTGGAAACATGTCCGTGTGTGTGTCTGTGTGTGTGTGTGTCTGTGTGTGTGTGTGTCTGTGTGTCTGTGTGTGTGTGAACAGCATAACTCAAAAACGAACAGTCGGATAAACACCAAACTTGGTATTTAGGTTCAGTATCTTCCAGAGATGCGACACGAAGGTTTTCAAGAAAATCCCCCCACCCCAGACTACCCTTTACATGGAACATTTTTCGAAAATTTTAATTTTCTCAAAAATGGCTCTAACGATTTTGATGAAAATATCATATGTTTAAGATAATATCATGAGAAATGAAATGTATATCTCGAATTTTCTGGGAATGTCTCCAAAAGTATTCTTCATTCTGAACGACTTTTGCATAACTGGTAAACTATAAGAGATAGACAAAATTTTACTACACAAAAAATATAGATCGCGTTAAAATACACAACTTATGTCATATACATTTCTTTTGTTGAGTGAACCGTTTTCGAGATATTGCTTGTTATTTCCTTAAATTTTGCAATACTTATACTTTTTCTCAAATTCGTTATTCATTTTTTTATGTCCTGGACATGCAAAGAGAATGGAATGCGCCACATAGCAACCAGCGTTAAAATATTTGACTATCGCTTAAAAGCTACCATATTCCCCTTGCATCTACAAGAAAATTACCAATAAGATTGACATTTCGATATCTCGATTAACATGAAGCATATGGAGAATAGGCGTTTGTAAAATTAGATTGTACAAGAGTAGAGAAAGTCATGTGAGTGTAACACATCAGATTTTTTGTTGGGTGAACCATTTTCGAGATATTGCTTGATATTCCCTAAAATTTTCCGTAACTTATACTTTTTCTCAAATTCGTTATTCATTTTTTTTCTGTCCTGGTAATGCAAAGAGAATGGAATACTCCACATAGCAACTAGCTCTTAAAATATTTGACTATCGCTTAAAGCCTACCATATTCCCCTTGCACCTACAAGCAAATTAGCAATAAGATTAACATCTCGATATCTGGATTAACATGAAGCATATGGAGAATAAGCGTTTGTAAAAATAGTTTGTACAAGAGTAGAGAAAGTCATGTGAGTGTAACCCATCAGATTTTTTTCTTAATATCCTCGTCTGCACACATGCTGTCAATATATGCGTCCAGTCTTCTTGCTCCCCCTTAATGGGCAAATCCTCCTACCAGCATTGTCAACAATCTTGCGAGCACCCTCCCAACCTGTTTTATACTCATTTCCAAAGTATATGCTTCCATCCCCCACCCAGTTTTTATTTCATTTCGTAGCTCTAATGTTGATCTTTGTGTACATTCAGATTCTATTTCCTGCCTGTTATATCACATAGTCGTCTTTTGATTTTTTTTCACGGCACTGTGTGTATTTTCATTACCACTTGCCAGATATCGTTTATGCCAGTTTTGGATAATTCCCGTTGTAACCCCGCTGCCCACCATTTTGGATGCTTATGTTTGTAGAGAAAGTCAAAACACACTGTACAAAGCTGTTGTTCAATACTTCCACCAGTCGTGGTCTGTAGACTCAATACCAGGATAAAACAGAATATGACACATTCAGTAATGGTTTGTGTGGGACAAAATATTTTCACTTACTATTTTACGTTGCATTTATTAGAGCGTGAAAATGTTTATTATAAAACCTTGCTGGCAACTTTTAAAATTGATGTTTTATACATTACACGATTGGATGGCAACGGCATATAACTCTATTATAGCTTTTAATATCCAGGGTAGCCAATATGACGTCCATTAAAGTGCCTTCCCCGTGCCGTAATGCATTAATGCTACAGCAGATTAGCACAGACATCGAAGAGTAATGCGCATGGCCGTGCCAACAAAAGTTTTATGTGGATAAATACGGACAGCCCGGGCCACAAATGGACACAGAGAGAGTATTCTTGTGTAGTGCTCATGATGATATTTAGTCTCTGCATCCCCCTTACTCACCTCGTAGAGCCAGGGAACTTCCTTCTCAGACTGGCAAACAGTCTAGTAATTGCCATTTCAAAATTGACAAGTAACCATATACTTCATTTTAACCTTTCCAGAAATAGCTACATTACACATTTCGTTATAGATACAAAGAGAACAGCGATAGTCAAATGTTTTAACTGGACGCTATAAGCTGGCCTTAAAATTCCATACTGTTTCCATGGCATCGTCAGAAACAATTGAATGTTGAAAGGATTTGACCAAGTAATGAACAGAAATGGCTTACGCCAAAAAAAACTATGTTTTAAAGAGATCTACATTTTTTGTGTAGTACGTTTTGGTCTATCGCTTAACTTTACCAGTTATACAAGATTATACAAAATTCCTTCCAAACTGAAGAGGACTTCACAGGCTATTACCAGAAAATTCAAGACATATATTTTATTTTCCATTAAAATATCTTTAATATATGATATTCAAAATCGTTGAGCCACTTTTTAGAAAATTATTGTTAGAGATATGGATTTCTTAATAGAGAGTGTTGCGGCTGAAGAATGTAGGTTTACACAGATTATAATTTTACTTCACTCCTTTTATTAATGTTTGACACGATTTAAATAACACTTCACTGATATAGAGAGAGAGAGCTGTGAGATTCTTTTATTAATTACCGCCACTTTTTAACATGTAAACTATTTTTGTCTCACACAAAATACGTATTAAATTTCTCGAGGACGCAACTCGCGTCCGGTTAGAAACGCTGTCTACAAGCAACGCGTCCAGTTATGAGCGCTGTCTACATGAAGCTGAACTCTAAATTTGTAAATGTTGCTATATTTCAGTTTCTGATTGGCTAATCCTAGTCCAATAGAATACCTTCATTTAATTGAAGCCTTTTCTGGTTGTTGATTGACTATTTTAAACTGTACAGTATTGTTGCTCCAATAATACTAGCAGCACTACTAAAACTTCCTACTCATTATTGCCTCAAGGTTACCTCATTGTTACCTCATTGTTAGCAACTTTTAGCCTATTATTCTCACAGCTCCTACATTATTAAATTACGTAATACATTTACATAACATTATTGAAAATGTACACAATAATATAAATATTAATACAATATCTGTTACATGCATTTCACATACTATACCACATACACACTGCTTTAAGGCGGGCTGTTATTGAATTTACATATTATTATATAATTAGACTGAAATTATTTAACTGTTAGAAATACTGCCTCAATTTGGATTAGAATGTAGTAGATAGAAAATTAAGTTTTAGTAAAAGTAAACTATAGTGGTTAGAGAAAGTCATGTGAATTTATTACATCAGATTTTTTGATATCAAATTTTGGGCGGAACACAATATTTCCTCTAGCTACTGTAGAGAGAGTGAAATTCCTTAATCTGCCGAGAATATTCACTCAAGAGGAAGGAGCTATTTTGTGTTTAAAGTGGTATTTGTGAACTATTCGTATGATAAGGGAATGGACAAACTGAAGCTATGCTGAGATTTGCCGAGAGCGCTGCCTTTTTTTATTACGCACGCGACTGCTTTGTGTTGGAACTGCAGCAACAAAATGCTTCGGGCAAATGGCTCTGCAGTGCAAAACTGTTCATGCGGATAACATAATAATTAATATATGGGTGCATAACTCTAATACTGTAGCACACCGCCGAACAACCAGGGTTTACCACTTTTTCGTCTAGTGCTATCGTGATAAAATAAACTGTGAGACATTTTTAGCTGCCAATGTATTTGTTCTACATTCATGAGGTCGAGTCTGTGTCTCTCTGCTGAATTGGAGTACTTTTTGTGTGTGTAATTCCTATGTTTCGTATTTTATGTCCCTTCTGACCGTTAGTGTTGGCTTGTACAGGGTTAGGCAGAAACAGTAGTAGGATATAGACAGGCCAGCATATTGTAAGCAGTACAACAGTTTATTTGAACATACACTACGTGATCAAAAGTATCCGGACACCTGGCTGAAAATGACGTACAAGTTCGTGGCGCCCTCCATCGGTAATGCTGGAAGTCAATATGGTTTTGGCCCACCCTTAGCCTTAATGACAGCGTTCACTCTCGCAGGCATCCTTTCAATCAGGTGCTGGAAGGTTTCTTGGGGAATGGCAGCCCATTCTTCACGGAGTGCGGAACTGAGGAGAGGTATCGATGTAGGTCGGTGAGGCCTGGCACGAATTCGGCGTTCCAAAACACCCCAAAGGTATTCTGTAGGATTCAAGTCAGGACTCTGTGCAGGCCAGTCCATTACAGGGATGTTACTGTCGTGTAACCACTCCGCCACAGCCCGTGCAGTATGAACAGGTGCTCGATCGTGTTGAAAGATGCAATCGCCATCCCCGAATTGCTCTTCAACAGTGGGAAGCAAGAAGGTGCTTAAAATATCAATGTAGGTCTGCGCTGTGAGTGCCACGCAAAACAACAAAGGGTGCAAGCCCCGTACAGGAAAACTAAGACCACACCATAACACCACCACCTCCGAATTTCACTGTTGGCACTACACACGCTGTCAGATGACGTTCACCGGGCATTTGCCATACGCACACCCTGCCATCGGATCGCCACATTATGCACCGTGATTCGTTACTCCACACAACTTTTGCCACTGTTCAATCGTGTAATGTTGACGCTCCTTACACCAGCGAGGCGTCGTTTGGCATTTTCCTGCGTGATGTGTGGCTTATGAGCAGCCGCTCGATTACGGAATCCAAGGTTTCTCACCTCACGCCTAACTGTCATAGTACTTGGAGTGGATCCTGATGCATTTTGGAATTCCTGTGTGATGGTCTGGATAGATGTCTGCCTATTACTCTTTACGACCCTCTTCAAATGTCGGCGGTCCTATCAGTTCAGAGACCAGGTCCGCCTGTACGCTTTTGTGCTGTACATGTCCCTTCACGTTTCCACTTCACTATCACATCAGAAACTGTGGACCTAGGGATGTTTAAGAGTGTGGAAATCTCGCGTACAGACTTCTGACACAAGTGACACCCAATCACCTGACTACGTTCGAAGTCCGTGAGTTCCACGGAGCGTCGCATTCTGCTGTTTCACGATGTCTAATGACTACTGATGTCGCGGATAATGAGTACCAGGCAGTAGGTGCCAGCACAATGCACCTAAGATGAAAAACGGATGTTTGTGGGGTGTCCGGATACTTTTGATCACGTAGTGTATCATGCAAACATAAGTGAAGGTGTGCCAGTTAGACATTAGAGACAACAGCACAGAACGATGCAGCATGTCCACGGGCATATCCTGTACGGCGTCTCGTATTCGGTCCTTAAGGTCTGCCAATGTTTGAGAGCGTGTATTGAAGACTTCACTCTTCAGATACCTCCATAAGAAGAAATCAGGAGCAGTCATATCTGGCGACCGTCCTGGCCAGTATACATGTCCAAATTAATCGGTCTCGAAATGCAGGTCTCAAGATATACATGGATCGTCGCGCCGTATGAGCTATTGCCCGTCTTGTTGGAACCATATCTGAGGTAGGTTGTGGTTGGACGGTGCTGGAAGAAGAACGGCTTTAACATTATGCACATCGCGATCACTAGTAACTGTAACAGCACGGATCTGTGGTCCTCAAAGAAACAGGGGATTATGATGCCAAATGTAGTAACGTCACACCACAGTCACGTGTTCGCTATGGAGCGGTTTCTCATATAGCACATATGGGTTACCTGGTACTATTACCATCGTCCCCCGTGGTGTAGTGGTTACCATGCTAGCGTCTAGTTCCCGAGATCGCGGGATCAAATCCGGCGAAGGGCGATGGATTTTTTCGGGCGTAAAAATCTCAGCATAACATCTTTCGGAAGGGAACTAAAGCCGGTGGTCCCGTGTCGTCGATTTACGTCACCTAAAAGAACCTCAAGCCTGATAAAGGGCCCTCTCAGCAGAATTACCGGTAATTGAACTGAGTTTTATTTTTGGATGCTCTTTAACTGCTGTGGTTCTTAGCGTCCCATTCTATATTGGGGGTGAAAGCCCGGTAATTTTGCTCTACTACGTATAGTAAATAGGGCAAGTATTGTATTCCATCCAAAAATTCGATACCGCGATTTTACCGGAAATATATGTTTTGAGAACTCCTGAATCCAAAAAAAGCATTTTAGGAAACATGTATGTGTGTGTGTCTCTGTGTCTGTGAACAGCATAACTCAGAAACGAACAGTCGGATAAACACCAAACTTGGTTTTTTGGTTCAGTATCTTCCAGAGATGCAACACGAAGGTTTTCAAGAAAATCCCCCCACCCCAGATTACCCTTTACATGGAACATATTTCGAAAATTTTAATTTTCTCAAAAACGGCTCTAACGATTTTGATTAAAATATCATGTGTTTAAGACATTTTCATGAAAAATGAAATGTATATCTCGAATTTTCTGGAAATGTCTCCAAAAGTATTCTTCATTGTGAACCACTTTTGCATAACTGGTAAACCATAAGAGATAGACAAAATTTTACTACACAAAAAATGTAGATCGGGTTAAAATACACAATTTATGTCATGTACATTTTTTTTTGTTGAGTGAACGATTTTCGAGATATTGCTTGTTATTCCCTTAAATTTTCCAATACTTATACTTTTCCTCAAATGGGAATTCGTTATTCATTTTTTTTCGTCCTGGTAATGCAAAGAGAATGGAATACTTCACATAGCAACCAGCTCTTAAAATATTTGACTATCGCTTAAAACCTACCATATTCCCCTTGCATCTACAAGAAAATTAGCAATAAGATTAACATCTCGATATCTAGATTAACATGAAGTAGATGGAGAATAAGTGTTTGTAAAAATAGTTTGTACAAGAGTAGAGAAAGTCATGTGAGTGTAACACATCAGATTTTTAAAACTACTTTTAAAGGCTTTACTTACCAACTTTATGAAAGGAAATACTGAAACTGGCCACCGTTGTTGTCCATACATTTTTGGCACCTCTTTAGGAAACTATCCCCCTCGCCGTAGTTCACGTTGAGAAATGCTGGCAATTTCCTGGCGAATATTCAGGGGGTTAGGTTGGGGGACCGAGGGGACCACAAATCTCTATTAATAATTCTGTCTTCAAACACACTTTCAATTGTTCTCATTGAAAAATTGGCTGTTGTAAGTGTCTTGTTCAAAAGGCAAAATCGCGCCCCTTGTCTGTTAATTCTCTAAAAAAAATAAGGAGGCAAAATTGTATTCACTTATGTACGGGCGTGAGCTGTTGACTCGAAAAAAATTGGCCCTATAACTCTTTCTGCGCTCATGGCGCACCATTTCGTCAAGAAAGGGTACTTCATGAAGAATATTAGGTTTGTCAGAGCTCCAATAATGATTATTTTGTGTACACACATATCCATGAAGTTGGAACCAAGCCTCGTCCGTGAAAAATATTAAATATGGGTATATTTCGCCATTGTGTACACTATTGAGACTCTACTCACAAAATGTGCGCCTAATTACAGGACCACCTGGTTGAAGAGCACGTGCCACAGTTATTTTATATGGTTTTAACTTCAGCAATTTGGTAGCTCTTCGCGCAGAGCCATAAGAAATGCCTGCCTGTTGTGAAAGACGCCTAAGTGATTTTTGGGTGGAATTCTCCAAACGATGACCGATGTCGTCTAATGTTTCTTCGGTAAGAACTTAGCGTGAACCTTTCATGTGATCTGACATTTATTGTGAAGTTCATGAGTTGTAGTAGAGCTTTCTGCAAATCGTACTTTCACTTGCCGAGCTGAACGAATCATAAATAAATACACGCTGTGCAGCAGAAAACATATAATTTGTGTCTAAGTACAGGACAAAATAATAAATAACTGAACTACATCACATCACCGTCAACTCAATGCTGCACTTCACACTGCAGAGCAAAACCATGTCAACAGCGTGACCTTATTTATAGCAGCAGTGAGTTATGTTTCCACACGCCCAGTGGAAAAACACCACGCAGCGGTTTGTAGCTTCTTGGCTCTCCCGTTACAATATCCTTACTGCAGCAGTCCTCTCCGGTATCCGGAAAAACCCGTTAGATATGTCTTCCAAACGCATCAGTCTGTATTTCCTTCATGGTATTATATTCAACTTTCTATACTTGTATTAACTTAATTACCACACTTGTACCGTTACTGTAAATAGGAGATAATCCCACGGCTATCTGTGATTTGCATTACCTCTTACGGGAGAGAAATTTTCTTTTAAGGGACGAGTGGTACTTGAGTTGTAAAAGGCGAATCTGGATCCAAGTTTGAAGGCAACTAATGAGCTGTAAGCGGGATGTTCCTCGGAAAATGTCAAGCATGAGGATGAGTTTAACGGGATAAAAATATCGTAACAGAATAATGAGGTAGAAGACGTTCGTTATTTTCATGTAGCCACGCACTGTTATTAAGGTCACGTCAGTTCCAGGAGATTGAACGCTCACGTAACAAGGAAAACACCCTTCTTTTATAAACTTGTTTTTCTAACGTGCGAGACCATCCTAACCTAAACCCTTATTTGGTATTTTTTGACGTTTCGAAACACACAACAGCTCCTGTATTATCCATTTTCTAGACTTCATTTT
This sequence comes from Deroplatys truncata, assembly GCA_030765065.1. Taxonomy (NCBI): domain Eukaryota; kingdom Metazoa; phylum Arthropoda; class Insecta; order Mantodea; family Mantidae; genus Deroplatys; species Deroplatys truncata. The sequence goes on along the minus strand of CM060989.1, from coordinate 10,167,903 downwards.
AATATCTAGCTAGCTGACATACCCGACGTTGAACGGCCATCTCTTTAAACTCGGATGACGAATTAATTAATTTACCTCCCTGTTGTTTATGGAATTATTATATAGTGCTTTTTCCTCACACTGCAGCCAACACAGACCGCCTCGGCACGGTCTACCGCTGCAAAAGATTTGTTATCCCGCAATCACCTCACGTTCTCATAGTTACAATTACAATGATAATAAACACATACCTTATCATAAGAGATGTTGTACTTCTCTATCCACACATTTCTAGCATCTTCTCAGGAAATTTTCATTCACACTCGAGAGTTCAATATCCGGAATTAAGTGAATTTCTCGCCTGATATTTTCTTTTAGTTCTTACAATGTATAGGAGTTTATTGCATACAGTTTAATTTTCAAGTTGAAGAAGTTATGTTCTTCAACTGTTGGAGTTCATTTATTTAATCAGCTTCATGTATGAACGTCAATTTTTAAGTGGATTGTTTGTTACGTAATATGCTGTTTTGCCTCAGTATTGTTTTAGAGTCACATATCTCTTAGTCAGGGCGTGGTGCGACAAGAATGTAGGCTTACACAGATTTTAAGTTTAAATTCACTTCTTTTTATTAATCCTTGGCACAAATTAAATAGCACTTCACTGATATTAAGAGCTGTGAGATTCTTTAATTTAAAACTTGCACTTTGTTAACGCGTATACTTAATTTACGATTCACACGAATACGTAATATTTCTTTAGAGAACACATCTTCCATCCGGTCACTACCAAAGGTCTGGAGGCAACTGAACATTATTTCAACCGTCAAAACTCGTAAACTTCTGTATTTCAAGTCTCTGATTGGCTAATCCTAGTCCAATAGAATATCTGCATTTTACTAAAGCTTTTTCTAGCTGTTGATGGGCTATTTTTAAACAAAAATTTACATTATCGTTGCTCTAATCATGACTAGTAGCATTTAAAACTCTCAAACTCATTATTGCCTCAAGGTTACCTCATTGTTATCAACTTTAAACTTATTATTCTCACAGCTCTTACATTATTAAATTGCATAAAGCATTCACATAACATTATTAAACATGTTTACAATAATATAAGCATATGCAATGACTGTTACATGCATTTTAAAAATTATTACATACATATTGCTTCAAGGCGGGCTGTTATTGAATTTACATATTATATAATTTAATTAAAACTATTCAAGTGTTAAAAATACTGCCTCAAAGTACCTCCATAGATAAATATTGCATGCACTTAAATAAGGTACAGCTAAAGTTTACGACACATGTGCGGTAGTAAAGTCTTCTTGGATTAATCCAGGATGTCATTCAGCGTCGGTCCCCTGTTCAAAACCTGCGTGTCATTCCTGTACCCGTACATTTGATGCCTGCTCTAGAATTAATGAAGCTATTTAAATGTATGTATATTAAGAACTGACAGCAAATGCTATGCATTACAAATCAAATAGAACAAAATGATGAGACGAACTAAAGGTACAAGCCTAGAGAAAGTTAAAATAACAGTTCTTGCCTATAAATATAATGTTAGGCTTATAACGGTAGGGAGGTATTCGATTTTGTACAAATTTACACCTGCTTTCTTTCATTTTCTGTATAATATGTCTTTATTTTATTTTAAATGTTCTATATTCTGTGTAATATTTAAGTTTATACGTCATTTTTGTACATTTCCTTGAAAAGTTCTATTTTCACAAGCCTTTATGTCTGTTAGTGAACTCACAGAATGCAATCCAATCTAATATAATCTGCGTTTATTGTTTGTTCAAGAAATATAGGCCCTATTGTTCTGGGTGTATTTAGTGCACATCAATTTTCGCCTCATGCAAGCGAATCTCGTGTGTAAAATCGGGTTTCTCTGTACTTCAATATCTGTTACTTTACGAAAACATAGACATATAAATGGAGCCATGCTCGTCAGAGAAGCATATTAAACGTGGGTCAATTACTCTTATCATTTCGCAAAATCAGTTACAGAAGTTTACTCTGTTTTAATGTGTTGCATTCACATGACTTTCTCTACTTTTGTACAAACGGTTATTCTCCATCTATTTCATGTTAATTGAGATAAACATTTGCAGAGACTACGCAAATCTGGTTGCTATGTGGAGAATTCGATTCTCTTTGCATCTCCAGCATATAAAAAAAATAATAAATAAAAAAAAACTAAGAACCAATTTCGATTTGAGAAAAAGTATAAGTACTGGAAAACTCAAACAAATAACAAGCAATAACACGGAAATGGTCTGTACTAAAAAAAGGAATATTACATAAATTGTGTGTTTTAACGAGATCTACATTTTATGTGCAGAAACATTTTGTCTATCTCTTATGGTTTACCAGTAATGCGAAAGTCGTTCAGAATGAAGAGGACTTTTGGAGACATTCCCAAAAAATTCAGGATATACATGTTATTTGTCATTACAATATCTTAAATATTTCATATTTTAATCAACATTGTTAGAACCATTTTTGAGAAAATAAAATTTTCGAAGATTTTCCATTTAAAGGGTAGTCTGTGGCGGGGGATTTTCTTTAAAATCTTCGTGCCGCAACCTTGGAAGATAATAAACTCAAATACTAAGTTTGGTATTTTTCCGACTATTCGGTTTTGAGTTATGCTGTTCACAAACACACACTCACACAGACACACATACGTACCCTTTTCTAAAAATGCTTTATTTTGGATGCAGGGGCCTCAAAACATGTATTTCCGGTGAAAACTCGGTATTTTTAGGTGGAATGCAACACTTCCCCTACTTACTATACGTAGTAGAGAAAGTAAAAAAATCTGATGTACTACACTCACATGACTTTCTCTACTCTTGTACGAACTATTTTTACAAACGTTTATTCTCCATATGCTTCATGTTAATCGAGATATCGAGATGTCAATCTTATTGCTAATTTTCTTGTAGATGCAAGGGGAACATGGTAGGTTATAAGCGATAGTCAAATCTTTTAAGCGCTGGTTGCTATGTGGCGCATTCTATTCTGTTTGCATATCCAGGACATAAAAAATTGAATAACGAATTTGAGAAAAAGTATAAGTATTGGAAAATTTAAGGAAATAACAAGCAATATCTCGAAAATGGTTCACTCAACTAAAAAATGTATATGACATAAATTGTGTATTTTAACGCGATCTACATTTTTTGTGTAGTAAAATTTTGTCTATCTCTTATGGTTTACCAGTTATGCAAAAGTCGTTCACAATAAAGAATACTTTTGGAGAAATTCCCAGGAAATTCAAGATATACATTTTATTTGTCATAAAAATATCTTAAACATATGATATTTTAATCAAAATCGTTAGAGCCATTTTTGAGAAAATTAAAATTTTCGAAAAATCTTCCATGTAAAGGGTACTCTGGGGTGGGGGGATTTTCTTGAAAACCTTCGTGTCGCATCCTTGGAAGATACTGAACCCAAATACCAAGTTTGGTGTTTATCCGACTGTTCGTTTCTGAGTTATGCTGTTCACAGACACACAGACAGACACACAGACACACACACGGACATGTTTCCAAAAATGCTTTTTTTGGATTCAGGGGGTCTCAAAACATGTATTTCCGGTGAAATCTCGGTATCGAAATTTTGGGTGGAATACAATACTTCCCCTACTTACTATGCGTAGTAGAGAAAGTAAAAAAAGAATAACGAATTCCCATTTGAGATAAAGCCTAAGTATTGGAAAATTCAAACAAAAACAAGAAATATCTCGGAAATGGTTAACTCCATAAAAAAGTGTATAGGATATAAGTTGTATGTTTTAACGAGATCTATATTTTTATGTAGAGAAACTTTGTTTATCTCTTACGATTTACCAGTTATGAGAAAGTCATTCAGAATGAAGAGGACTTTTGGGGAAATTTCGAGAAAATTCAAGATATACATTTTATTTGCCATGAAAATATCTTAAATATGTATATATTTTAATAAAAATTGTTTGAGTAATTTTTGAGAAAATCGAAATTTTTGGGTGGAATGCAATACTTCTTCTACTTACTATACGTGGCAGAGAAAGCAAAAATGCTAAATTATTTAGCTACGGCAGTAACGTTTTCGGCTTGTAGGAATTGTTTTGTTTAAATTGCCTTCGGGAAAGAAGAGGGTAGGTATCTTTTAAAGTTCTTTCTGTTGGCTTTGTGGTTTGCCATTTAGGGCGTTCCTGGATTGTAGTGGGCAGGTTGATGGGATGGTGGAAGAAAAGAGGCATCAACTCCTGAGTAGGTGTATAATCCGTTTGATACCTTAGTAGAAGATCAAAGTAACCTCCTCCTCTAGTACCGGGGAAATGGCCCTTAGGGATGCAGTAGCACACCTTTTGAACCCTCACATACAAAGAGAGGAGATGGTCTCGCCCAGAAGCCAACGAGTAAAATTGCTATAAAGAATACAAGGGGTAGAGCTATATCCAAGAGAATATACTTTGGTGGAAAGAAACGATGCAGAATATTATAAATTCACTTGCCTGCTCTTTTAACGTAACAACGGCTTCACAAGAGAAAAGAATTTCAAACATAATTAAAACAGCAATTTGGAAAATTAATAATAAAACTAATTATTTTTACTTCCTCTACTACGTAGAGTAAGTAAGGAGAGTATTGCATTGCACCCAAAAATACATGTTTTGTGTTGCCCTGAATTCAAATAAAGGTTTTTGAAAACACGTCGGTGTTTGCGTCTGCCTTTGAACAACATAACTCAAAAACGAAACGTCGAATAAATACCAAACTTGGTATTTGAGTTAGTATCTTCCAAGAATGTGACAAAGATTTTCAAGAAAATTCCCCCACCACAAGCTACCCCTTATATGGAACATTTTTTTGAAATTGTTTATTTTATCAAAAATGACTCCAACGATGTTGATTAAAATATGATAAATTTAAGATATTTTCATGACAAATAAAATGTTTATCTTGTATTTATTAGGAATATCCCCAAAAGTCTTCATTGTGAACGACTTTCGCATAACTAGTAAAGCATAAGAGATAGACAAAATTTTACTACACAAATAATGTAGATCTCGTTAAAATACACAATTTATGTCATATATACTCTTTTAGTCCAGTGAACCATTTCCGAGATATTCCTTGTTATTTGTTTCAATTTTCTAATACATATACTTTTTCTCAAATGAGAATTAGTTATTCGCTTTTTTATTGTCTCTACTACGTATAGTAAGTAGGGGAAGTGTTGCATTCCAACCAAATATTTTATACATAGATTTCACCTAAAATGCACGTTTTGAAGTCCCTGAATTAAAACAATTTAGAAAAATGTCCGTGTGTGTATGTGTGCTTGTAAAGAGCATAACTCAAAACTGAAAAGTCGGAAAAATACCAAACTTCGTATTTAGGTTTAGTATCTTTCAAAGATGCGATACGAACATTTTCAAGAAAATCCCCCACCCCAGAATACCCTTTACATGGAACATTTTTCGAAAATTTTGATTTTCTCAAAAATGGTTCCAAGGATTTTCATTAAAATATTATATGTTTAAGATATTCCCATCGCAAATGCAATGTATATTTTGAATTTTTGGGGACTGTCCCCAAAAGTCCTCTTCACTGTGAATGACTGTCATATAACTGCTAAACCGTAAGGTAAACACAACAGTTAACTACACTAAGAATGTAGATCGCGTTAAAATACACAATTTATGTCATATACATTTTTTTTTGGTTGAGTGAACAATTTTCGAGATATTGCTTGTTATTCCCTTAAATTTTCCAATACTTATACTTTTTTTTCAAATGGGAATTCATTATTCATTTTCTTTTGTCCTGCTAATGCAAAGAGAATGGAATACTTCACATAGCAACCAGCTCTTAAAATATTTGACTATCACTTAAAGTCTACCAATTCCCCTTGCAGTTACAAGAAAATTAGCAATAAGATTAACATCTGGATTAACATGAAGCATATGGAGAATAAGCGTTTGTAAAAATAGTTTGTACAAGAGTAGAGAAAGCCATGTGAGTGTAACGCATCAGATTTTTACTTTAGCTACTACGAACATAGTAGGTCGAGAAGGTATTGCATTCCATCCAAAAATTCCATACCGAGATTTCACCAGAAATACATGTTTTGAGGCCCCTAACCCAAAAGAAACGCGTTTTTAGAACAAAAAAGCGTGTGTGTGTGTGTGTGTGTGTGTGTCTGTGAACAGCATAACTCAAAACGAAAAGTCGGATTGGTATTTAGGTTCAATATTCAATATCTTCCAAGGATGCGACACGAAGATTTTCAAGAAAATGCCCTCCCAACCCCAACTACCCTTTATTTTGAATTTTCTGGGAATAGCCTGTGAAGTCTTGTTTATTCGGAAGGAATTTTGTATAACTTGTGTAACTGGTAAACGCTAAGTGATAGACGAAAACGTATAACACAAAAATATGTAGATCTGTTTAAAACATACAATTTATTTCCAACAATTTTTGTGGCATGAACGATTTTCGAGGTATCCGTTATTAATAGTTCGAACTATTCAACACAGCCATTCTTTTAATCCTGTCGATTTTCACTTGTTTCTCGCGATGCCATGGAAACAGTATGTAATTTTAAGGCCAGTATATAGCGTCCAGTTGTTAAACATTTGACTATCGCTCTTACCTTTGTATCTGTAACGAAATGTGTAATGTAGCTATTTCGGTAAAATTTTATTTGGCTATTAAATGCACCAGACAAAAAATTAACTTTCGTAAGATAGAGGGTAGAGAAAGTTATGTGAATATAGGGTTTTTTAAGATACTTCCATGAGAAATTATATGTGTGTCATGTTCATTCTGAATGTTTTTGTATAATTATTTTAAAAATGTTGTGGTGTTAACCGTTTTGGAATTATTTTTTGCTATTGGTTTAGATTTTCAAACACAAAACAAGGCAAGGTTTTGCAAGAACATTTTGTAGAGAATGGATAGAGGAAGTAATATAATTTTTGCACAAATAAGACTCAAGTTTTTAATACAGTAGGTATACAGAATCTATTTAGTATTCGTGTACTGATTTTACGTAACGCAAATCTTCCCTATAACTTCTAATACCAAGCCTAACCTTTATCCGCACTAATTAAAATGAAGCAATAGCCATCATTATGCCATGGATTACTATGTTGTAGGCGTAGAAAATCCTGCTATGTTATCACCAAATTATCCCTGGTTTGCAACGTATTTGTCAGGATTTGCTCAACACCAATATCGTCTATCAAACAGATCCTAGCGCCATAAGCGTTAATGCAGCTTAGCCCGCGCTTTCTGTTCGCTTCGATTACAAATGTGCTGAAAGCTTCGACGCTACCGAGAACATTACAGCTGCATTTGTGTTCGCTGTTGCGTTCCAGACTACGTAATGCAACACTGGGGTTTTCTGTAAGACTAGCTGCTGCCCCGACGTTTCAAGGTTTGCCTTCTAAACTAGTATAACTTTTGAGTAAATTTTATTTACCTCCCTCGTTATTGTACAGTGAACCAGAAGATTTGTATAGTGAATTTTTCCGTTTACCACGAGGCAGTATTTTTAACAGCTTAAATGATATCAGTCAAATTATATAATATAAAATATAATAACAGCCCGCCTTAAAAAATAAATTGAGTTTTATTTATGGACGCTCTTTAACTACTATGGTTCTTAGCGTCCCATTCTATATTGGGCGTGAAACACCTGTAATTTTGCTCAGAGGCCTCTTTATCAGGCTTGAGGTTCTTTTACGTGCCGTAAATCTACGACACGGGACCACCGGCTTTACTTCCCTTCCGAAGGAAGCCGTGCTAACGATTTTTACGCCCGAAAAAATCCATCGCCCTCCGCCGGGTTTGAACCCGCGACCTTGGGAACTAGAGGCTAGCACGGTACCACCAGTCCACGGAGGACGACCCCCCCCCCCGCCTTAAAGCAATATGTGTATAATATACCGGGTGTTTCAGAAATACTTTTACAAACTTCGGGTATGGGTTCCTCGCACCAAAAGAAGGAAAAAAGTTCATATGAACATATGTCCCATAATCCTTGGTTTTCGCGTTCTTCCTGTCACAATGAAAGTGTGAGTTCAACGGCCTTCGGGGTCCAACCTCAAAACTCCATTTCTTTATGCATTCATAGAAGGCGTTGACCCATTGCACTACATACAGTAGATGGCGAAGTGTTGCCATGGAGACTTGTTTACGTTTGTCATTTGTCATTAGTCTGTCTTCAACGTTTCAATTGTGTACACGTAGTGAGTTAACTGCACATGTTTCGTTCCACCATGGTTGGATATTCATTTCGTGAACATGAATCTACCATGACCGATGGATAGGCAGAGGAGGACCAGTTCCATGGCCTGCACGTTCTCCCGACCTAAATCCTGTGGATTTTTACCTCTAGGGGAATCTTAAATCATTGCTTTATGGAGCAGCCATCCCGGATGCAGAAACGCTTCATCGACGTGTCATAGAAGCCTGCGAAACCATTCGGCACCATGCCGGAGTTTTTGACAGGGTGCGACATTCCATGATTCGAGGAGTACAGGCATGCATAGAAGCAAGAGGAGCACATTTTGAGCATTTATTATGGGTATTGTGTGTTATAAGTGTACCACTGTGTTAAACACCTCCTAACGAGAAAACAAAGGATTATGGGACATATGTTCATATGAACTTTGTTCCTTCTTGTGGTATAAGGAACCCATACCCGAAGTTTGTAAAAGTATTTCTGAAACATCCTGTATAAAGTGTATATTAGAGTCATTGTATTATGTATATTTTATTATGTGCATGTATAAATATGTTATGTGAATATATTACGTAGTTTAACAATGTAGAAGCTGTAACAATAGAAGCAAGCTGCCTTCCGTAGCAAACAGAATTACAAAGTAGAAGCCGATAGTTGCTAACAATGAGGTAACCTTGAGACAACAATAAATTAGAAAGGCTACTAATAGTTCTTGGAACAATAATAACGTAATATTTAAAGGGTTTATAAATAGCCAATCAAAAACTAGAAAAGCTAAAAGTTAAATAAAGGTATTCTATTGGAATAGAACTAGCCAAACAGAGATTTGAAATAGAGAAAATGTACAAATTCAAGCGGGAGACGTTACAAGAATGCCTTCCCAAGCAGTTCGGTTCGGTACGGGTTCAGTGCGACATGAAAATTCATTGCGATGAGAATAATATAAAGTGCAATTAACAATAATCTCACAGCTCTATAGTAGGGTACATCAGTGAAGTGATATTTAATCGTGTGAAGGATTACTAAACAAAGTACAATACAATTATAATTTGTGTAAGCCTTCATTCTTTAGCCGTGCCAGCCCTGTTAAGAGATACGTGCTCTACAAATTAGTAATGACGCAGCCGAGGTATATATATAATATTTAAATAAACATTTAAATAAAAAGTTGGTTCTTAAACGTGGGGCGAAGGCCACCGGAAAGTTTGTACCGTACGTGGCGCGAACACTCCAAGAAACAATATCCCGCAAATTGGCATCCATTACGTGCGTGGTCCAAAACAGCTTCATATTGGTGCCTAAACGTGGTGCAACCGCAACAGAAACAATAAAACCCCTTCAACCAGCCCCGTCTATTCTTAATAACGAATGAAAAATTCCGTGATACGAGGGGCACTATTTATGTTTTGAGCCTAATAATTAAAAAAAATAATTTCTGATTGAAAACTGCTTTATTGTTTTTCAAAATATTCTCCTTTATGATCAATACACTTTTGTATCCGTTTGAACCATTTGTCAAAACTTTTATTTCAGTCTTCTTGAGACACCTCCAAAACATGGTTTTTGAAGGCATCAACGGCTCCTTCTGCCAACGAAAATCGTTGTGCACGCAATTTATTCTTGATGTTCGGGAACAAAAAGAAGTCATTGGGTGCCAAATCAGGATTGTATGGCGGATGAACCATCAATTCGATTTTTGAGCCTTGAAATATCTGTTGTTAGACGAGATGTGTGTGCGCTCGCATTGTCTTGATGAAGAACGATCCTACGGTTCTTGTTGGTTTTCCTTACTTCACCGAAGACTTCTGGCAAACAAATGGTTGTGTACCATTCGGCATTGACCGTTTTACGTTCCTCTAAAGGCAATGTTGCCACATGGCCAGTTTTGCTGAAAAAGCAGGCGACCATTTGCTTCGAAGTGCTTCGAGTGCGAACAACTTTAGTTGGATTTGCTTCATCTTGAAACACCCATACAGTCGACTGCTGTTTAGTTCCGGCTCATACGCATAGATTCATGATTCGTCACCTGTTTCAATCTTATATACGTCTTTTGAGGCACCACCATTGTATTTCTTGAGCATTTTTGTACACCAATCGACACGAGCATCTTTTTGAGATTGCGTCAAGTTAAGTGGGATCCAACGAGAGCAAACCTTTTTCATGGCTAAATAATCACGCAATATTTTATATATGCTGGTGGAATTAATGCCTAGGGTTGCCTCAATCTCACAATATGTCGCATGACGATCTTCCATTATTAGGTTTTGCACAGCATCAATGTTTTCTGGCACAACAACCGATTTTGGACGACCTTCACGAACTTCATCATTGAGCGAACGGCGGCCACGATTAAATTCGTTATATCAGCGTTTCACAGTGGCAAAAGATGGAGCTTCGTCGCCAAATGTGGAAGTTAGTTGATCGATGCACTCTTGTCTTGATAATCCACGTCGAACGTCGTAATAAATCATTGCACGAGCATTTTCGCGAGTTAATTCCATGTTTTTGTTGACACACAATTTTCAAGTTAGTGTAAACAAAACAAATGACGCTCTATTGTAAAATTTGTGAAGTAGATTATGTTCAAAATGGCAAACTTTCCATTTGAAACTTCAGATAACAACTACAACATTCACGGTTGGCAAGGCTCAAAATATAAATAGTGCCTCTCGTATTCACGCAAAAGGATGTGAAGCTTCGACGGTCTTCTAATTTCTGGAAATACTTATAGCCTATAAGCATCCTTTGGTGGTGAAACAATCATCGGCCGGAATGCTCAAGTAATTTTTACCTTCTCTACTACGTAGAATTGAAAGTCAGTGACTTTTAAAGAAAATAACTTTTTTGCCCCAAAGAATCAACTTTTTACTTTCTCTACTACGTATAGTAAGTAGGGGAAGTATTGCATTCCACCCAAAAATTCGATACCGAGATTTCACCGGAAATACATGTTTTGAGAACTCCTGAATCCAAAAAAATCATTTTTGGAAACATGTCCGTGTGTGTGTCTGTCTGTGTGTCTGTCTGTCTGTGTGTCTGTGAACAGCATAACTCAGAAACGAACAGTCGTATAAACACCAAACTTGGTATTTAGGTTCAGTATCTTCCAGAGATGCGACACGAAGGTTTTCAAGAAAATCCCCCCACCCCAGACTACCCTTTACATGGAACATTTTTCGAAAATTTTAATTTTCTCAAAAATGGCTCTAACGATTTTGATTAAAATATCATATGTTTAAGATAATGTCATGAAAAATGAAATGTATATCTCGAATTTTCTGGGAATGTCACCAAAAGTATTCTTCATTGTGAACGACTTTTGCATAACTGGTAAACCATAAGAGATAGACAAAATTTTACTACACAAAAAAGGTAGATCGCGTTAAAATACACAATTTATGTCATACACATTTCTTTTGTTGAGTGAACCGTTTTCGAGATATTGCTTGTTATTCCCTTAAATTTTCCAATACTTATACTTTTTCTCAAATTCGTTATTCGTTTTTTACTTTCTCTACTACGTATAGTAAGTAGGGGAAGTATTGCATTCCACCCAAAAATTCGATACCGAGATTTCACCGGAAATACATGTTTTGAGAATCACTGAATCCAAAAAAAGCATTTTTGGAAACATGTCCGTGTGTGTGTCTGTCTGTGTGTCTGTGTGTCTGTGTGTCTGTCTGTGTGTGTGTCTGTCTGTGTGTCTGTGTGTCTGTGAACAGCATAACTCAAAAACGAACAGTCGGATAAACACCAAACTTGGTATTTAGGTTCAGTATCTTCCAGAGATGCGACACGAAGGTTTTCAAGAAAATCCCCCCACCCCAGACTACCCTTTACATGGAACATTTTTCGAAAATTTTAATTTTCTCAAAAACGGCTCTAACGATTTTGATTAAAATATCATATGTTTAAGATATTGTCATGACAAATAAAATGTATATCTCGAATTTTCTGGGAATGTCTCCAAAAATATTCTTCATTGTGAACGACTTTTGCATAACTGGTAAACCATAAGAGATAGACAAACTTTTACTACACAAAAAATGTAGATCGCGTTAAAATACACAACTTATGTCATATACGTTTCTTTTGTTGAGTGAACCGTTTTCGAGATATTGCTTGTTATTTCCTTAAATTTTCCAATACTTATACTTTTTCTCAAATTCGTTATTCATTTTTTTATGTCCTGAACATGCAAAGAGAATGGAATTCGCCACATAGCAACCAGCGTTAAAATATTTGACTATCGCTTAAAAGCTACCATATTCCCCTTGCATCTACAAGAAAATTACCAATAAGATTGACATCTCGATTTCTCGATTAACATGAAGCATATGGAGAATAGGCGTTTGTAAAATTAGATTGTACAAGAGTAGAGAAAGTTATGTGAGTGTAACACATCAGATTTTTTATGTCCTGGACATGTAAAGAGAATGGAATGCACCACATAGCAACCAGTGTTAAAATATTTGACTATCGCTTTAAACCTAGCATATTCCCCTTGCATCTACATGAAAATTACCAATAAGATTGACATCTCGATATCTCGATTAACATGAAGCATATGGAGAATAAAAGTTTGTAAAAATTGTTTGTACAAGAGTAGAGAAAGTCATGTGAGTGTAACACATCAGAATTTTTTCTCAACATGGTCTCCTTTCAATTCAATACATATTGTCCAACCTTTCTCCAATTGTTTTAACCCTTCCAAAAATATGATTTTTCAAAGTCTGGAAAATATGAAGTTGTTTCTGCCATGATGTGTTCACTGGACGTGGATTTCTTCCCAGCTAGCCAATTTTTCAGTTTTGCGAAGAGGAAGAAGTCGCTCGGAAGCAAATCTGGAGAATATGGTGGATGAGGTAGCAGCTCGTAACCCAGTTCCACAAATTTTGTGTTGGCAATGGCTGACTTGCGTGCGGGTGCATTATCCTGGTGAAAGAGAGCCTTTTTCTTCACCAAATGGGTTCGTTTCTTTAACAATTCCTTGTGATACCGATCCAGCATTGCGGCATAATATGAACCTGTGATCGTTTTTACCCTTTTCCAGGTATTGGATGTCTATCACCCCTTGTGAATCCCAAAATACAGCTGCCATGATTTTTCCTGCCGACGGAATGGTTTTCACTTTCTTTGGAGCAGATTCGCCGAAGGAAATCCACTGCTTTGATTGTTTTTTGGTTTCGGGTTGATAGTAATGGATCCAAGTTTCATCAACCGTGATATAACGCAGCAAAAACTCATTTGGGTTGCGCTGGAACATGTTCAAAAATCCCTGTGAAATGGTCACACGATTCCGCTTGTTCTCAACTGTGAGCATCGCGGCACCCATCTTGCTGACAGCTTTCTCATACCGTAAAAGTCGTGCAGAATGTTATACACCCGTTCACTCGAGATGTTTACGGTCTTGGCTATCTCACGGATTTTCACTCGGGGTCTTTCAACACATTACCGTGAACTTTGTTCACCATTTCTTCTGTTGTGACCTGGTCGTCCTGTGCATACGGCATCTCTTGTGCTCGAACGGCCACATCGAAATTCTGTGAACCATGCCATTTGATGGAGCGGAATCCCCATAATACTTGTTCAGCTTGTCCTTTTCTACGAAGCAACACACATCTGCTTATTGTAGACGCTGTGAACAATTGTCTAAGAAACAAATGACGAATTTCTTTAATTATATCCAGAATAAATGTTAGACTTGGGTGCAAACAGGAAACCCGCCATTAAAATGCTATCTCTCGTCAAAGTCATGGGCTTATCAATCCGCCCTCCTATAGTAAGTAGGGAAAGTATTGTATTCCACCCAACAATTCCTTGAGAAATATATGCTTTGACGTCTACTGAACCCCCCCCCCCAAAAGAGCATTCCTTACCCCAAACTCATCTTTGCATTAAACTTTTTTAAAAAACTTTATTTTCTCAAAAATGGCTCTATCTATTTCGATACCAAGATATTTACAAGACAAATAAAATCTATATATTGAATTTTCTACGAATAGTCTGATAAGACCTCTTGTCTCTGAATAACTTTTCTATAATTGCTAAACCATAAGAGCTAGGCAAAATCTTACTGCACAAAAAATGTAGATCTCGTTAAACCACACAATTTATTAGTTTGGATTTTTCAAATAATTATACTTTTTTCAAGTAGTAAGTCCCTATTTGTTTTTTCTCGTGGCCATAAAAAGAACATGCAGTTTAAATCAAACATATAGCAAACCGTTTTTACTTTCCCTACCACGTACATTAGGTAGAGAAGGTATTGCATACCAATGAAAAATTCGATGCCGAGGTTTCATCGGAAATACATATTTTTAGGCTCTGTATAAAACAAACATTTTAACAAAAAAAGGTTCGAGTGTGTATATAAAGAGCATAACTCAAAAATGCAAAGTCAGATAAATACCAAACTTTGTATTTAACTTAAGTACGTTCCAAAGATGCGAAATTTGGACGTCTTTAGAATGTGTCATGTAACATTGGCCTTCATTGGTTCTCAGGGTACTTTGGTTGCACTGCTGGTAGCAGAATAAGATTTTTCTAGAAAATCCCACAACCCAACTGCCGTTTAAATGGAATATTTTTCGAAGTTGTTGAATTTCTGACGAATGGGTGTAATGATTTTGATTAAACCACCATATATTAAAGATAATTAAACGACAAATGAAATGTTTATCTTGAATTTTCTGAGAATAGTCTGTTAAGTCCTCTTCATTCGAAAGGAATTTTGTATAAGTGGTAAACGTTAGGCCATAGACGAAAATGCACTACACAAAAATGTAGATCTGTTTAAATATACACGGTTTATTTTAAATAACATTTTTGTGGCATAAGCCATTTTAGGATAACCTTATTAAGATTCAAATTGTTTAACAATTTTTAATATCCTTTCGGCATTCTGTTGTTTCTCGCCGTTGCATAGAAACTCAATATAACGTCCAGTTGTTAACATTTAACTATCGCTGTTCTCTTTGTATCTATAACGAAATGTGTAATGTAGCTATTTCTGTAAGTTTATTTGGATTAAAATGTAGTAAATAGAAAAATAAGCTTTAGTAAGAAAATTTGTACGCACACTAATAAACGATAGGATAGAGAAAGTCATGCGAATGTAGCACATCAGGTTTTTTCTTTTAGATAATTACGATAGGTGTAATTTTAAAACTTTGTACCTTCTCTTTGCTCCCATGGTTATTTAATAACATAAAAGCTATCTAGTATTCGCATACACGTAGATTTTTAGAAAAACGCTTTATGTGCGCGTGTGTCTGTGAAAGTAGTTTCTAAAGCTGCAGCCTAAATATTTTCAAGAAAATTCTCCCATCCCAAACTAGGCTTTATAGGGGAAAAGTTTCATTAGTTTTGATTTTGTTAAAAAATGCTTCCAGCGGTTTTGATCGTTGACAAAAATATGTATCTTAAATTTTTTGCGAATTGTCTACGAAGTCCTCTGCATTTTGAATGACTTTTGTGTAATATGATATAAATAAAATCTTACTACACAAAAATGGAGATTTCGTTAAGGCATACAATTTATTGTTTTAAATTCTTTTTTCAAGTTATAAGGCTCTTCGGTTCTTCTCTCTATAACAAAATGTGTGCCGAAAGTTTATCTCAAGGAATAAGAAGCCTATAGGAGAAGAAAAAAAGCATTCTGATGTGACACATTCACCAAGTTTCTCTAATCTTTTACAAACTATTTTTACAAACGTTTATTCTCCATATGCTTCATGTTAATGGAGATGTTAATCTTATTGCTAATTTTCTTGTAGATGCAAGGGGAATATGATAGGCTTTAAGTGATAGTCAAATATTTTAAGAGCTGGTTGCTGTGTGGAACATTCCATTCTCTTTGCATATCCAGGACATAAAAGAATGAATAACGAATTCCCATTTGAGAAAAAGTATAAGTATTGGAAAATTTAAGGGAATAACAAGCAATATCTCGAAAATGGTTCACTCAAAAAAATGTATATGACATAAATTGTGTATTTTAACGCGATCTACACTTTTGTGTAGTAAAATTTTGTCTATCTCTTATGGTTTACCAGTTATGCAAAAGTCATTCACAATGAAGAATACTTTTTGAGACATTCCTAGAAGATTCAAGATATACATTTTATTTGTCATGAAAATATCTTAAACATATGATATTTTAATAAAAATCGTGAAGAGCCATTTTTGAGAAAATTAAAATCTTCGAAAAATGTTCCATGTAAAGGGTAATCTGGGGTGTGGAAATTTTCTTGAAAACCTTCGTCTCGCATCTCTTTAAGATACTGAACCTAAATACCAAATTTGGTGTTCGTTTCTGAGTTATGCTGTTCACAGACACACGCACACGGACTTGTTTCCAAAAATGCTTTTTTTGTATTCAGGGGGCCTCAAAACATATACTTCCGGTGAAATCTCGGTATCGAATTTTTGGGTGGAATACAATACTTCTCCTACTTACTATACGTAGTAGAGAAAGTAAAAAATGAATAACGAATTCCCATTTGAGAAAAAGTATAAGTATTGGAAAATTCAATTAAGTAACAAGGAATATCTCGGAAATGCTACACTCCACAATATATATGACATAAATTGTATGCTTCAACGAGATCTACATTTGTTGTGTAGAAAAACTATATCTGTCTCTTACGGTTTACCAATTATGCAAAAGCCATTAAGGATAAAGAGGAGTTTTGGGGAGATTCCCAGAAAGTTCAAGATATACATTTCATTTGCCGTGAGAATATCTTAAACATATGAGATTTTTATCAAAATCGTTAGAGCCATTTTTTAAAAACATAAATAATTTCGAAAAATGTGCCATGTAAAGTGTAGTATGTGGTGGGGGGATTTGGGCGGGATTTGGTATTTATCCGACTTTTGTTTTTGGATTCAGGGGTACTCAAAACATGTATTTTCGGTGAAATTTGGTATCGAATTTTTGAGTAGAATGTAATACTTCCCCTACTTCTGTACGTAATAGAGAAATTAATAAGTTTTGTTCTAGAAGATTGAGTAGTGAAGGTCATGTGTTTCTCCTCGCTCTACCCGCGCCAATATGTCTGCAACCCAGGGCTATGAAACAAGCGAATTCCTGCCATAGCCTGGGTTTCGGATCTCCGGAAAAAAATGAAACACGAAAAAAATAAAGCCTGTTGCAGCCGCCAAGGGGGAGCGAATTTACTGTTCATTCCCCACGTTTATTGGCATTTCTTTTCGTCTCGTGCCCGTCAGCTTGTCCATCAGTAGCGCTCTGAATTCCATGGAGCTATTTCGTGGCAATTTGTATTGATCGACGAGTCCAGTTACGATATTGTGTGTGTGTGTGTGTGTGTGTGTGTGTGTGTGTGTGTCTCTCTCTCTCTCTCTCCTAGATGTAACTTCTGCACGGATACTGAACAGAGATTCAGCAGACCTAACATTTCTTGCAAGTCAGAACTCTTCAGCTGTTTCCATATCTTGTTGCCGCGCGACGAACAAGTGTATTCAAATACTTGTTAGCAGGGTCCGGATTCTGACATGTTGCATCATAGGCATTACTAACCTGAACACAAATCCTGATGTGTTACATTCACATAACTTTCTCTACTCTTGTACAAACTATTTTTACAAACTCTTATTCTCCATCTATTTCATATTAATCGAGATAAACTTTAGCAGAAACGATCTTTTGACATGCAAAGAGAATTACATTTTACACATAGCGACCAGTTCTAAAAATATTTGACTATCGCTTAAGGCATACTATGTTCTCCTTGTTTTGTATTTGCCAGGGCAATATAGAAATACAGTAGCCTTTAAGCACATACATATCTCTTAATAGCTGGTTGCTAGGTGCAGCACCATTCCCTTTGCCACTGATTAATACTCTTTGCATATCCAAGACAATAAAATGAATAACGAATTCCCATTTGTGAAAATAAGTATTGAAAAATTTAAGGGTATAACAAGCAATATCTCGAGAATGGTTCACTCAGCAAAAACAAAGTATATGACATAAATTGTGTATTTTAACGCGATCTGCATTTTTTGTGTAGTAAAATTTTGTCTATCTCTTATGGTTTACCAATTACGCAAAAGTCGTTCCCCTATGAAGAATACTTTTGGAGACATTCCCAGAAAATTCGAGATATACATTTTATTTGTCATAAAAATATCTTAAACATATGACATTTTAATCAAAATCGTTAAGAGTCATTTTTGATAAAATTAAAATCTTCGAAAAATGTTCCATGTGAAGGGTAATCTGGGGTGTGGTTATTTTCTTGAAAACCTTCGTTCGCATCTCTTGAAGATACTGAACCTAAATACCAAATTTGGTGTTTATCCGACTGTTCGTTTCTGAGTTATGCTGTTCAAAGGCGCACGCGCGCGCGGGTCCTTTTCTAACACTGCTTTTTTTTCTCTATTCAGAGGGGCTCAAAACATATACTTCCGGTGAAATCCTGAGATCAAATTTTTGGGTGGAATAGAATACGTCCTCTACTTACTATACCTATAAGAGAAACTAAAAATAAAATATACATCTTTAATTTTTTGGGAATAGCCTGTTATGTGGTCTTCATTCAGAAGGAATTTTGTATAATCTTGTATAAGTGGTAAACGTTAAGCGATAGACGAAAACGTAAGCACTACTCAAAAAGTGTAGATGTCTTTAAAACACACAAATTATTTCAAATAATTTTTTGTGCTATAAGCCATTTCCGAGGTATCCGTTATTAATGGTTCGAATTGTTCAGTACTTAGCTATTCTTTTAGTCATGTCGATTTTCAATTCCTTCTTGCGATTGGATAGAAACGGTATGGAATTTTAAGGCCAGCATATAACACCAACTTCTTAAACATTTGACTATCACTATTCCCTTTGTGCAAAAAGAGCCAAAAAACTACGAATCGGCTGCGCCGTGTTTTTCCTGTCCGCATCCTCGTCGTTCGTTGCCGTCTTCCGCTATCATAGAAAGACGCGGATGGAACCATACAACATTTTTAAAACTCCTTTTAAAGGCTTTACTTACCAACTTTATGAAAGGAGGCGCTGAAACTGGCCACCGTCGTTGTCCATACATTTTTGGGACCTCTTTAGGAAACTATCCATCACTCGCCCTAGGCATGGCATGTTTTGGGGCACCCTGAATCCAAAAAAAGCATTTTTGGAAACATGTCCATGTGTGTGTGTGTGTGTCTGTGAACAGCATAACTCAGAAACGAACAGTCGGATAGACACCAAACTTGGTATCTTCCAGAGATGCGACACGAAGGTTTTCAAGAAAATCCCCCACCCCAGATTACCCTTTACATGGAACATTTTTCGAAAATATTAATTTTCTCAAAAACGGCTCTAACGATTTTGATTAAAATATCATATGTTTAAGATATTTTCATGACAAATGAAATGTATATCTTGAATTTTCTGGGAACGTCTCCAAAAGTATTATTCATTGTTAACGACTTTTGCATAACTGGTAAACCATAAGAGTTAGACAAAAGTTTAGTACACAAAAAATGTAGATCGCGTTATAATAGATAGTTTATATCATATACATTTTTTGTTGTTGAGTGAACCATTTCTGAGATATTCGTTGTTATTTGTTTGAATTTTCCAATACTTATACTTTTCTCAAATGGGAATTCGTTATTCGCTTTCTTATGTCCTAGACACACAAAGAGGATGGAATACTCCACATAGCAAGCAGCTGTTAAAAGATTTGAGTATCGCTTAAAGCCTACCAATTCCCCTTGCATCTACAAGAAAATTAGCAATAAGATTAACATCTCGATTAACATGAAGCATATGGAGAATAAGCGTTTGTAAAAATAGTTTGTACCAGAGTAGGGAAAGTCATGTGGGTGTAACACATCAGATTTTTTTAAATGGGATCCTATAATTAGAGTCAATTTGAATTGACCCTATCCACGTCCTTCAAATTAAACACGACTAATGGCATTTACTTTCCCCCCATAATATCAAGCAGCTTTTATTAAAGACATTTCTTTCTACAACGCTTAGTTTTGGAGATATTGTACAGTCTCAACTGAAATGGTCCACCCTGTATAATGAAATGCGTATGCATCTATTTCTGGAAATGTTTATCTCGATTAAAATGGAGTAGAAAGGAAAATAAACCTAGGTCATGTGAATGTAAAACACGAGGAGATTTTTTTAAAGTGACATCGCAATTCAGTTGTTTCTGGCGATGTCATGGGAACGATGACATTTTGAACAATAGCTGCAAGGAAAGGTTCTGTATTTGTTACATACTGTATTGTATACTGACAGATCATGAGCACACTGTGATAAAAATGTACGTGTTTCGTCTTCGGGATGTTGCATTATTCTGTGCTGTACGTTTTGGTTATTACATGTTTTACAGGCTTCTTCTCTGTTATGAACGTATTTTCACAGAAACAAGGGTTATTGGGATAACACCGAATAAATCATAATTACATCATTACTGTATAACAAGCCGCCGGAGTCAATGGGTCCTTTATACCAAAATATTCAGAAGGTATCCCTCAACATTCTCTGAAATGTGTTCTGGTTCATCCTGTATATATTAACAAGAGTGGGTACTAAACTGCACCCTTGTGGTACACCTCGATTTCGTAAAAATAGGTTTACACGTAAAATTATTTTCCTTTATGATTAGGTTTTGTGTTACAATATAACATGACATTTCCAATATCCTCTGTTCGCCATTATGTTCCACATTATTTTTGTTTAACTTGATCAAAAGCCTTTTCAGTATCAATAAATGCTAAAAATGTTGTCAAATTATATTCTCTCCATTTTTCAATTATTTACGAGGGCGGATTGTTAAATCTATGACTTTGACGAGAGATAGCGTTCTAATCACACGTTTCTTGTTTGCATCGAAGTCTTAGATCCATTCTGGGCATAATCGCAGAAATACGTCGTCATTTGTTTCTTAGAACGTTGTTGAGGGCGTCTAAAATAATCAGATGTGTGTTGCTTCGTAGAAAATGGAGAAAGTGAATTTGTGCTCTGATAAGGCACTACTTTTTGCGTGGTAAGACGGTGAAGGAAACGGAAGAAAAACTGAACAAGTATTATGGGGAGACTGCTCCATCACATGGCATGGTTCACAGAATTTCGAAGTGGCCGTGCGCACAGGACGGCCGGTTGAGGTCACAGCAGAAGAAATGGCCAACAAAGTTCACGATATTGTGTTGGAAGACCGCCGAGCGAAAATCCGTGAGATAGCCAAGAACCGTAAACATCTCGAGTGAACGGGTGTATAACATTCTGCACGAATTTTTGGGTATGAGAAAGCTGTCAGCAAGATGGGTGCTGCGACTGCTCTCAGTTGAGAACAAGCGGAATCGTGTGACCATTTCACAGGGATGTTTGAACATGTTCCAGCGCAACCCAAATGGGTTTTTGTGGCGTTGTATCACGGTTGATGAAACTTGGATCCATTACTGTCAACCTGAAACCAAACAACCATCAAAGCAGTGGATTTCTTTCGGCGAACCTGTTCCAAAGAAAGCGAAAACCATTCTGTCGGCAGGAAAAATCATGGCAGCTGTCTTTTGGGATTCACAAGGGTGATAGACATCCAATACCTGGAAAACCATCACATTTCATATTATGTAGCAATGCTGACTCAGTTTCACAAGGAATTGTTAAAGAAACGATTCCATTGTTGAAGAAAATGGTTCTCTTTCACCAGGATAATGCACCCGCACACAAGTCAGCCATTGCCATCGCAAAATTTGTAGACTTGGGCTACGAACTGCTACCTCACCTACCATTTTCTCCAGACGTGGCTCCGAGCGACTTCTTCCTGTTCGCAAACCTGAAAAATGGGCTCGCTGGGAAGAAATTCACGTCGAGTGAGCACATCGTGGGAGAAACCACCTCATATTTTGCAGACCTTAAAAGATCATATGTTTTGGAAGGATTAAAAAATTGGAGAAACGTTGCACAACGTGTATTGAATTGAAAGGAGGCTATGTTGAGAAATAAAATACCTAGTATGTGATTATAAATATATTAACCATACATTACCGTTCCGTTCTTCCATCAAGTTTGTTCCGCACTAGGTTAAAGAGTTAAAATCCACAATAATAGCTGTTGAAGAAGAATGGTGCTTGCAAAAGTGATCTGTCTCTCAAAGTCGATAATTGGAATTCCTCTCTCGTCGGTAGCAGAGGCGTATGCCACCCATTTTCCCAGGGAGATATGCAATGTGAAAAATAAGACAGAGGCAAAGAAGGGTGGATAATCCCTTGCCAAACATATTGACAAGCCAAAACGGCCAGAGTACACACGCCCACTAATTGGAAAATTTAATTGATCCGGTCGCATTGTGGGATAGCTTTTGCTTTTATGCTGCCGACTAATTCTCATCTACAGAAGCAGTGTTATTGTTTTCCTTGCCGCTATTTTATATTATCATTAGCATCATCACAGATGGGACCCATTAGACAAATTACACGTGAGACATATGGGTTACAGATTAGCTTTACGCCCGCCATGTTTTCATTTACCCGCTGATATGAATGGAAATTAAGCCGCATGCATGAAGCTATGCTGTGAAATTCAGAAAGTGATGTGCTGATATTTGCTGAGCAAATAATTGCGCTGCGGGAATAGTCATAACGTGCGGTGCGTACGCAAATATGCAGTAAAAATCTGATGTGTTAAATTCACATGACTTCTTCGGGTGCTTTTTAATTTCTCTACTACGTACATAGTAGGGAGAGAAGCTGTTGCGTTCCACCCAAAAATTGGATGCCGAGATTTCAACGGAAATATATGTTTTGAGGCCCATGAGTCCAAAAAAAGCATTTTTGGAAACATGTCCGTGTGTGTGTCTGTGAACAGCATAACTCAGAAACAAACAGTCGGATAAACACCTAACTTAGTATTTAGGTTCAGTATCTTTCAGAGATGCGACACGAAGGTTTTCAAGAAAATCACCCCAGAATACCCTTTGCATGGAACTTTTTTCGAAAATTTTACTTTTCTCAAAAATGGCTCTAACGATTTTGAATAAAATATGATATGTTTAAGATATTTTCATGACAAATGAAATGTATATCTCTAATTTTCTGGGAATGTCTCCAAAAGTATTCTTCATTGTGAACGACTTTTGCATAACTGGTAAATCATAACAGATAGACAAAATTTTACTACACAAAAATGTAGATCGCGTTAAAGTGCGCAATTTATGTCATATACATTTTTGTTGTTGAGTGTTATTCCCTTAAATTTTCCAATACTTATACTTTTTCTCAAATTCGTTATTCATTTTTTTTGTCCTGGACATACAAAGAGAATGGAATACTCTACATAGCAACCAGCTCTTAAAATATTTGACTATCGCTTAAAGCCTACCAATTCCCCTTACATCTACAAGAAAATTAGCAATAACATTGACATCTCGATTAACATGAAGTATATGGAGAATAAGCGTTTGTAAAAAAGTAGAGAAAGTCATGTGTGTGTCTGTGAACAGCATAACTCAAAAACGTGAAGTCGAATAAATACCAAACTTAGTATTTAAGTTTAGTATCTTCCAAGCATGCGACACGAAGATTTTGAAGAAAATCCTCCAACCGCAGCTACCCTTTACATTGAACATTTTTCGAAAATATCTATTTTCTCAAAAGTAGCACTAACGATTTTGATTAAAATGCTTTATATTAAACTTATTTACATGGTAAATGAAATGTATATCTTGAACTTCCTGGGAACATTCTGTGAAGTCGGAAGGAATTTTGTATAATCTTGTATAGCTGGTAAACGTTAAGAGATAGACAGAAACATATTACACAAAAAAATGTAGATCTCTTTAAAACACACAATTTATTACAAGTAACTTCATCTGTGGTATCGGCCATTTCCGAGATATTCGTTATGAATGCTTGAAATTGTTCATTACTTGGTCATTCTTTACAAGTCATGTAAACATGGAAACAGTATGGAATTTTGAGGGGACAAGGTGCTCTGAAATGGTCAAAATAACATTTTTTGTTTTTGGCATTTCCGTTTTTCTAAAATATATACTTTTGGGTGGTTAAGAGATTTTTAAGGCATTTAAATATAATTTAAATGCTAGTCTGCATTCCTTTGAAGCTGTCATGCAATGCTCTTTCTTTCCTGATACGATAAGAATTTCGAGTGAATTTGATTTCATGTTTAAGAAGCTGTTGGCTACCCTGTAGGTGCCTTCTACCATATTTGTTTGCTTTGTTTCTTGGTTAGGGTGGGAAAATAGGGTTATAATTAAAAGTATTAGTTTTCATTCTTTTTTTGTTTTGTTTAATCGTGTAAGTGGTTTGACATAGTGTTAAATAATGCCTAGAAGCAAAAAACTATGCACGAGGTCGGATCGAAGAGTAACTCACAATATTTTTTTTACAAAAAAGCTTAATAGTTAAAACAAAAACAAAAATCACAAATCAACTTACGCCTTTTACCTACTTTTCGACATAGTCACCAAGTTTCTCAACTCGTTTCTCCCATCCTGGTACCAGTTTCTATATGCCCTGTTCGTAGAAGTCCGTTTCCTTGGAGTATAGCCATCTGCGGACTGCTGATTTCACTTCCGCATCTGTCACAAAGCGTTGGCCGGCCAGGAATTTCTTCATGGGACTAAACAGATGAAAGTCCGAGGGTGCAAGGTCCGGACTATATGGTGGATGCTGACGAACAACAGCAGCAACATGGGGGCGAGCATTGTCATCGTCAGCATTCAATTCATGTTATGGCGTTTGTCACGAAAGGCACGACGCAACTTCACCAAAGTTTTCATGTGGGTCAGCATTCACAGTGGTCCCGTGTTCAGCAATGTTCACCAATACAACACCATGCGTATCTCAGAACACCGTCACAAGCCTTTTCTTAGCAGATTGAGTCACTTTGAATTTTTTCCTCACTGGGGAACCAGCATGTTTCCACTCCATACTTGCCTGCTTGGTTTCGTGCGTGTAGTGGTATGCCCAAGACTCATCACCAGTGACGATTCCTTTCAGAAAGTCATGCCGTTCTGCGGTGTACCGCGTTAGGTGATCCAAGCTCATTATTCGCTGGCTCTTGTGGTTATCTGCCAGGTTTTTTGACACACATCGAGCACGAACTTTACGAAATTTCAACGTGTCATGAACAATATCATACACTGCACCATAGGAAATATTGAACTGTTGCGATAAGGTTCTCAGTTGCACACGCCATGCATGACCCTATGAATATCACTCGGTTGATGCCCTTTGGCCCACAAATATCGAACCACACCTCTCTGCTCTTTACACGTGGACGACAGTAACATGCGTGCCATTTCTTTTTCGTAGTTTACGCTTCTCTCGCTAGAGCTGCACATGAAACAAAAATACCCTCTATAGTGAAAACTTCAAACTATATCTTTGTGAAATTGCAACATTCCAGCTGCAATACCAAGCCAGAGAAAAATTATTGTACGTTACTTTTCGATCCGCCCCGGTATGTTTTCTTGATTTTTAAAAAATAGGGAAATTTATTTTCTGGATGCGCTTAGTAAAAAACGATGGTAAGATTCCATAAGGGTAGAGAATGTCATGTGAATGCAACTTATCAGATTTTGTCTGCGTAAAATGCAATACTTTATCTACCTGTTACTGGCCTGTTAGGTGCGTGTGTAAAACGAAAATGAAATTCTGAGTTGTAACTCCAGTAAAGTCAATTTGGTTTGCTTGCAGGTTAATGAAACGTTGAGGCTATACAAATTACTTGCTCTAGATTAAACTCCTAACACCACCCGATTTCCTTTCCTTATTTCAACATTAATTTAGTCGGTTAATACGCCCGTGCATTTAATAAAGGTTCCTCTATGGCATAACCATTTTCTCATCAAAATGCGTTGCCATGTGGCCCATCACAACAGTGAGACTAATTCTTGGACGTTAAGTTGGGCTGGAAATGTAATAACGGCACGCCGGGCAGGGGGGACTGGAAGTTAGTTTAATGGCCCCATCTTCCTTGAAACAATAGAGCGTCGTGCCACGCTCTTCTTAAATACAACAGCGCTCACGTATGAGGCAAGAACTAACGTATATTAGCACCGATAAGAACTTTTGTGTTATTAGTATCTTACATGAACAAATGGCTAAACTTGGTCGGTAATGTAGTAATATACGCCCAGAAATGTTATGTATTACATTCACATGAATTTCTCTACCCTCTCTCGTTTATTATAGGCATACAAATTATTCTTACGAAATGGAATGAATTAATGTAATAGTGGTTGTAACTATGAAGGCCGGGACTTAAAGTACTTACAGCATTGTAAGTCGACATTGGGGTCTGTCATCTCAATACAATTTGAGATCTCCTTGTGGTTTATGCCGGGAAGAATGCGAATCATTTGGGGAAAGATATGTCGAGCCGGCATGTTGCCATGGTAGCTCAGCGGTTGGAGCAACCGGACGGAGACTGAGAGATCCCTGGTTCAAAATTTTTTGGTGTATTGCGTTTTCGTCTATCACTTAACGTTTACCAGTTATACAGGATTATACAAAATTCCTTCAGAATGAAGAGGATTTCACAGGATATTCCCAGAAAATTTAAGATATACATTTTATTTGTCATGTAAAATATCCTTAATGTGTGGTATTTCAATCAAACTCGTTAGAGCCATTTTTAGAAAAGAAAAAATTTCGAAACATTTTCCATGAAAAGGGTAGCTGAGCTGTGGAGGAGTTTCTTGACCAGCGAATGATGACGAGCTTGGATCACCTAACTCGGCACATCGCAGAAGGACATGACTTTCTGAAAGGAATCGTCACTGGTGATGAGTCGTGGGCATACCACTACACGCCCGAAACCAAGCAGGCAAGTATGGAGTGGAAACATGCTGGTTCCCCAGTGTGACTCGATCTGCTAGGGAAGGGCTTGTGACGGTGTTCTGGGATATGTATGGTGTTGTATTGGTGAACATTGCTGAACACGGGACCACTGTGAATGCTGCAGCCTACATATAAGCTTTAGTGAAGTTGCGTCGTGCCCTTCGTGACAAACTGACGATGTCAAAATTCTTCTTGACAATGCTGGGAGATGGTTGGGAGATGCTCCAGCATCCAGAATACAGTCCGGACCTTGCACCATCTGTTCGGTCCCATGAAGAAATTCCTGGCCGGCCAACGCTTTGCGACAGGTGCGGAAGTGAAATCAGCAGTCCGCAGATGGCTATACTCCAAGGAAACGGACTTCTAAGAACAGGGCATATTGAAACTGGTATCACGATGGGAGAAATGTGTTGAGAAACTTGGTGATATGTCGAAAAGTACGTAAAAGGTGTAAGTTCATTTGTGATTTTTGTTGTTGTTTTAACTATTGAAACTTCTTTTTGAAAAACAATTATTTTGCGTTACTTTTCGATTCGTCGTCGAAGTTAAATCAGGAGATCGTGAGGGCTTTTTAGTAATTACCCTGACTTCAAAGTTTTTTTTTTCTGAATTAAATGTAACGGCTCGCAGATGTATGCGCGATAGCATACATCTCTTCTCGGTCAGCTGTTCTAAAGTAATGTAACTCAGTCCTGCACCTTATGAATTTACTCACACCAATTTTCCCGTCATGCAAGGGAATGTCGTATGTAAAATCGCGTTTCTCTGCATTCAATTTCTATTATTTTACGATGAAACATAGGCATATAAATGGAAATGCCTCGTCAAAGAAGAATACTAAGCGTGGGTCAATTATTCTATGATTTCGAAAAATCCAATAATGGAAATTTACCCAACTATGATGTTGTTTGCAGCAGGCCCCATACATTGTAATAACTAAAAGAAAACATTCAGACATGAAATTCACTCTCGAGTGTGAATGGAAATTTGCTAAGAAGGTGCCAAAAATGTGTGGACAACATCTCTGATGATAAGATGTGTGCTTATTACTATTGTAATTGCAACTATGAGAATGTGAGGCGATTGTGGGAACTAAGTAAATCACTGTTTTTATTTACTTTTTGTATTATAACTACGAACACAATAACAATAACCAGTTTACCAACATTGCCAACTTCTCTTAATGACACTATGGATTATCCTCAATCTAATATTTTAGTGTTGTAAAAATCCGGAGACGCTTAAAATGAATACACATTTTATATATATAATATATATTAGTGAATATTATAAAATTATGACGTGTTACACTTACATAAATTTCTCTACTCTTGTACAAACTGTTTTTACAAACTCTTATTCTCCATCTATTTCATATTAATCGAGATAAACATTTGCAGAAACGATCTTTTGACATAAAAGGAGAATTACATTTTACACATAACGACCAGTTCTAAAAATATTTGACTATCGCTTAAGGCGTACTATGTTCCACTTGTTTTGTATTTGGAAGGGCAATATAAGCACAGACATATCTCTTAATAGATGGTTGCTATGTGCAGCAGCATTCTCTTTGCCACAGATTAATACTCTTTGTATATCCAAGACAAAAAATGAATAACGAATTCCCATTTGAGAAAAAGTATTGGAAAATTTAAGGGAATAACAAGCAATATCTCGAAAATGGTCCACTCAAAAAAAATTTATATAACATAAATTGTGTATTTTAACGCGGTCTACATTTTTTGTGTAGTAACATTTTGTCTATCTCTTATGGTTTACCAGTTATGCAAAAGTCGTTCACAATTAAGAATACTTTTGGAGACATTCCCAGAAAATTCGATATATACATTTCATTTGTCATGAAAATATCTTAAACATATGATATTTTAATCAAAATCGTTAGAGCCATTTTTGAGAAAATTAAAATGTTTCATGTAAAGGGTAATCTGGGGTGGGGGAATTTTCTTGAAAACCTTTGTGTCGCGTCTCTGGAAGATACTGAATCTAAATACCAAGTTTGGTGTTTATCCGACTGTTCGTTTCTGAATTATGCTGCTCACAGACACACACACACACACACACACACAGACACACACACGGACATGTTTCCAAAAATGCTTTTCTTGGATTCAGGGGGTCTCAAAACATATATTTCCGGTGAAATCTCGGTATCGAATTTTTGAGTGGAATACAATACTTCCCCTACTTACTATACGTAGTAGAGGAAGTAAAAAAGAACAATTTACAACTGTAATGTATGCCATTAAATGAAGGAATGAACGCTTGGTGCGACTAGAGAGATCGGAAATGTAATGGATATGCATTTAGATAATGTTTACTCTATCCAATTTTGACGTTGGCTTAACTAAATTGGAAGTAGGTAAAAAAATATCATTGGTCAGTTAAAAACAAATGAAATCCGATTGCGCAAAATCGATATTCACTTTGTGATCGCCCGTTCCCGTTCCAGGCTGTTGTGAACCAATATTTTGCATGGCGCATTGCTTCCCGTTCTGGTTAACGTTCTCGGGCGGTTATGAACCGCCTTAAGTTTTCGTATGTCCTTATGTAATTAATTGTGTTCGTATTCAAGTATAAGAGCTTTAAAATTCTGTTTAGCCTTTTAGTAATTTATGAAATGAGGTTGTGGCGGTGCCGTAGCCGAGTGGTTAGACCGTTCATCTCTCACCGAGGCGGCCCGGGTTCAATCCCAGGTGGTGGACCTTTGTGGTGGACAAAGCTGCGTCTCTGCGGGTTTTCTCCGGGTTCTTCTGTTTCCCCCGCCATTGATTCCACCAACTGCTACATCATCACTTTTTCTTTCATCCATTTCACCGTCATTTCGTTTCATCTACTTCCTTCCTCCCATACCAGTCATCGGGCTGATCACCCATCCTGGATATTCTGTCTGATCCATGAGTGACTGCTCTTCGACGGGCCTCTGACCCCAGGCACCCGCCTGTAAGTCCTGGGGGGTGTAAGTCCTACATAAGAGGAGGGTAAACAGATAAAAAAGAAGAATGAAACGAGGTTAGAAGGTATTTTATAGACCATGTCGGGGAGAAAGAATTGGGATTTTCATATAACTGAGGTTACACTGAATTTCATTCAATTCAGATTCTATTACATGTTGAATTTCTCTTCTCGGTAAAAGGGGCATGAAGGTTCAAAATCCTCACTGATATTGTTCACAAGTGAAGTTAGGAGCAAAGCAAAATACAGTTATATGTATCTCAAAGTTAACTTGAGCCTAGGCATTCACAACGACCAAGAGGGGAGATGGTGAGGCGTCACCATGGTGCCCAAGGGGCGAGTCCTTGCTGTTAATATTTTTATCCGCCAGTAGCGCTGCGCTAGTTGAGAGAACTTTGAGAGAAGTTGCAGGCAGCGCCTCCTGAGGACACCATATAGCACTTAGCGTAGTTTCGCATTCACGAGCTTGACTTGGACTGTTCTTACGTCTGATTATTTAACGCGACAAGGCACAAGACAGACAATCTACATTTATCCCAACTTGGGATCACTGGAGAAGACTGGCGTTAAACAGATATATCTTCTGCTAACAAAATCTTATTCTTCTACTAGTTCCATATGCATTTCTTGTAGGTATAACAAGGATACAGTAGGCTAAATCTTATACATTCACATGACTTTCTCTCACCTCTACCGTTTATTAGTGCGTATACAAACTATTCTTACTAAGTTTATTTTTCTATTTACTACATTTTAATCGGGACAAACCTCTGCAAAAATTGTTACATTACACATTTCGATGTTTTAAAGAGATCTACGAGAGCTATCCCAGAAGTACCCGACCTAACATAGAAAACAAAAATTTTTTGGAAAAAAAATCTTTATTTTTCTACATAGTCTCCTTTCAGCTCGATACACTCTTCCCAGCGATGTTCAATAGCTTCGATACCCTGTTTATAGTGAGAACCGTCGAGTTCTGCAAAATAGCCATCAACTGCACCTCTTCATTGCTGGCAAATCTTTTACCACCTAGCCATTTCTTCAACTTTGGAAACAGAAAACAATCAGAGGGTGCTAAGTCTGGCAAATACGGTGCATGAGGAAGCATTTCCAACTTTAACTCATTGATTTTGACCATGGCGATAATGGATGTGTTAACTGGTGCATTGTCTTGATGAAACAAAACTTTATTTTTCGCAAAATGCGTCCGTTTTTTGCTTGATTTCATCGTTCAAACGCTGCAATAAGTTTGTATAATACTCTCCATTGATTGCTTTTCCCTTTTGAAGATAACCAATCAAAATTATCCCACGCGCATCCCAAAATATTGACCACATGACCTCCCTGCAGATGGAACTGTCTTCGCCTTCTTTGGAGCAGATTCTCCCCTTTCAATCCACTGCTTTGACTGTTCCTTCGTCTCAGGTGTGAAGTGATGGACCCATGTATCATCCATGCTTATGAATCGACGCAAAAAGCTCGGTTTTATTGCACCGAAAATCACTAAACACTCTATTGAAACATCACGACGCTACTTTTGTTCCATTGTGAGTAAACGCGGCACCTCTTGCGCATAGCTTTCTCATGTCTAAATTTTCAGTTAATATGCGATGTACAGCACTTTTTGAAATGCCTAAGATGTCTGCTAGCTCGCGCACTTTCAGTGGACGGTCGTCCAATACCATTTTGAGGATTTTCTTCACAATTTCTGGCGTAGTCACCTCATTTGGTCGACTACTGCGATGTTCGTCTTGCCAGCCTCACTTAAACTCTGCCACTCAATATTTTACTGTTGTAAACGAAGGAGCAGACTCCCCCAGAGTAGAATCTAGCTCGGCTTTAATATTAGTTGGACTAAGACATTTCAAATGAAAGTATTGTATTACGTAACGATGGTCAGTTTTATCCATGTTTACAAATTCGCTGAGAGAGTTCACTATTGATGGCTGCCAAACAATTACTAAACAACGAAGCATCGTCAAACTTCAAACTTAAGCTTCATAAGCGCGGTAATTTCTACCATAATCATTTGTTTGAAACAACAACCGCTATATATACGTCAGGTCTGGTACTTCTGGGGCTGCCCTCGTACATTTTTTGTGCAGTGCGTTTTCGTCTGTCGCTTATCGCTTACTAGTTATACACGATTATATAAAATTCCTTCCAGATGAGGAGGACTTCAGAGGCTGTGCCTAGAAAATTCAAGATATAAATTTATTTGACATATAAATGTGTAAATGGTGTTTGGGGGTGCAGAAATCTTTTGAAAATCTTGGTGTCGCATCTTTGGAATATACTAAACCTAAATACCAAGTTTGGTATTTATGCCACTTATCGTTTTAGAGTTATGCTGTTCACAGACACACACAGGGATTTTCCCCAAAAAATTCCGATGTGTTGCACTCACATGACTTTCTCTACTCGTGTACAAATTATTTTTACAAACGCTTATTCTCCATTTGCTTCATGTTAATCGAGATGTTAATCTTATTGCTAATTTTCTTGTAGATGCAAGGGGAATATGGTAGCCTTTAAGCGATAGTCAAATATTTTAAGAGCTGGTTGCTATGTGGCGTATTCCATTCTCATTGCATTACCAGAACAAAATAAAAAATGAATAACAAATTCGCATTTGAGAAAAAGTATAAGTATTGGAAAATTTAAGGGAATAACAGGCAATATCTCGAAAATGGTTCACCGAACAAAAAACCTGTATACGACATAAATTGTGTATTTTAACGCGATCTATATTTTTTGTGTAGTAAAATTTTGTCTATCTCTTACGGTTTACCAGTTATGCAAAAGTCGTTCACAATGAAGAATACTTTTGGAGACATTCCCAGAAAATTCAAGATATACATTTCATTTGCCATAAGAATGTCTTAAACTTATGGTATTTTATTCAAAATCGTCAGTGCCATTTTTGAGAAATTTAAAATTTTCGAAAAATGTTCCATGTAAAGGGTAATCTGGGGTGGGGGGACTTTCTTGAAAACCTTCGTGTCGCATCTTTGGAAGATACTGGTTTGGTGTTTATCCGACTGTTCGTTTCTGAGTTATGTTGTTCATAGACACACACACACGTACGGACATGTTTCCAAAAATGCTTTTTTTGGATTCAGGGGGTCTCAAAACATGTATTTCCGGTGAAATCTCGATTTAGAATTTTTTAGTGGAATGCAATGCCTTCGCTACCTACTAGGTACGTAGTAGAGAAAATAATAAGCTTTCATAAGAATAATTTTTATACCCCTAATAAACGAGAGGGTAGAGAAAGCCTTGTGAATGCCACCTATCAGTACGAACGGAGATAAATGGGGTCTCTTCATTATGGTAGAGGGCTGCAAAATGTTTGGTTGAACTGAATTTTGAGGTTTTTAAGCATGAATGGACCTATTTTCTAATTCTTTTGAATTCACAATGGTGACCGCACAAGAAAACCTAAACATGCGGTTTTTGTGCAAGTTTCCCCGGTTAGCCCCCCCCCCCTTAAGTGTTCACCTGTGCACTGCCTTTAATCGACCTCTGTGCCTCATTCTGGCACGGACTACAATTTACACAGCTCTTGACCAACAAATTAGACAAGTATTGATTTACAGAAAAAATTACGCTAGTTATTTCCACCCGTCCGTCTCTCCTATCGAACATTATTAATGATATAAAAAGCTGAAGTTAATGCTCCGTGAGGTTCTTGCTATCGTTAAGCATTTCCAATAAACTTAATTGACCGCGAGGGGAAGAGCTATAAATTACAAGTCAATTAACTTCTTTGGAGCAATTTGTTAGCGTTGAACCTTCTCTAAATTTATGCAGATGTTAAACTCTGGGAAAGTACACAATATCTTGGTGTGGTCGTGCAATATCTACTCCATGCAAAGACTACAGATGCTTTATTCTACCACTAATTAGCATATTACGATGCGAGTGTGGTAAGTATATTATTACCGAATCGAAATATAGTAGTATAAAAATAATAGACGAAGCCGAGTCTTTTCTGTTTCCGAGATTCGGTGTATTTTAGTATTTTGAATGAATTAACACAAAACAATTTGGTGTGTTATATTCACATGTCTTTCTCCACTCATTTTTGTACTTTTCATACAAGCGCGTTTGCTTCTGTAGGCTAAAGTGATAGCCAGATTTCTAAAGAGAAAATCGCTAAGTGATGGCTTCGAAATTGCATGCTCTTTAAATGAACACAAGACAAAATGATTAGTGACTTACTACTTGAGAAATACGATTTGCGATACAATGCGATAAGTGCATCTTTGGAGAACGAGGAAGAAGTTTGAGAATGAGAGACTGCATCTCGTATTTTTACTTTCGAGTTTCTGCAAAGTACTTAACTGTTTTTTTTTGACAGTAGCGAAAATAAAATTACTGTTAGTTGTCCAAAAGTAGTATCAAGGTAAACCGCACTAGCCTCTGCCAACTGGTCATCAATTAGTCGCGCGTGGTGGTGTTGACCAAGTCAATATGGAGGTAACATGTCTGCTTGCGTCGAAAGAGTTACATTAAATGCTGCATGAATTAAATCGTGACTAACTGTTAATAAATACAGGGAAGTAAAGACGGTAACATTTAGATAGTAA
The DNA here is from genome assembly GCA_030765065.1 of Deroplatys truncata. Taxonomy (NCBI): domain Eukaryota; kingdom Metazoa; phylum Arthropoda; class Insecta; order Mantodea; family Mantidae; genus Deroplatys; species Deroplatys truncata. The sequence goes on along the minus strand of CM060989.1, from coordinate 10,133,257 downwards.
AATTAAATTTTCAAATATTATACCGCATGTCCGTAACAATAAATATATAAATCAATATCTGGAGGATTGAATACATTTTAGTAACATGTGCGGTAAAAACGCAAAACACCCGAAGTGCAGGGATTTCAACTTTCCAAGCACGGGAGCATTAGTGGAAAGTGCATAAAAATCTGGATGAATAAAAAAATAAGCTTCTTAAAATTCAAAACTATAACAAAAAATATCTCGGCCATGGTTAACGCAACAAAACAATTGTGGGATAAATTGTTTGTTTTGATGACTTCTGCATTTTGTGTGTAGTAAGATGGTGTCTATCTCTTACGGTTTACTCGTTATACAAAAGTCATTTAGAATGAAGAGGACTAACAGGCTATTCCCAAACATTTAAATATATATATATATATATATATATATATATATTTCATTTGTCAAGCAAATATATTTCTCTCTCTCTTTCTCTCTCTTCTGATGCTAGAAGGGGGCAGGGAACTGCTCCAGTGAGGGTATTGTACCTATGTCCCACAAGGGGGTGCCCCAGGGGGAGAGGAGACACCGGGAGGTGGGAACCAGGTTTGAACGGCCTAGCAATGACAGGGTCCCTACGTTCTCCAGTGTGTGGCGCCCCGACATTCGCACAGACAGAACGGGGACCCCTGCCCTACACAGAGGATCCAACACTCCGATCCGAAGTGGCGTTCCGTTTACCCCCTGCAACCAGCCGAAAGCCTAGGGATGCAGGAAGTTCCACAGAGAGCATATTTTCTCTCTGCCACGCTGCACCATCAACGACACTTCTAACCCTGAAACAGACCTAAGGATGAATGAAATGATTATTTGGAACGAAATTGAGGAACACCAAATTAGGGGGATGAAAGATGCCAACTATCCCTACGGGTAAGAGTGGGCGATGGTCGGAAATCGAACCCGGGACCTCCCGAATGCGTATTGCACGCGTTACCATGGCGCCAAGTAAGCAGATATCTTAAATATACGGTATTTTAATAAAATCGAAGTCATTTTTGAGCAAATCAAAAATAAGAAAAGGAGAGGTCTCTATGGGGGCCGTTACACACCAAATGTCAGGGTAGAAGAGAGACCCAGACAGCAAACTCCAGTGGCACACGCATCGTCCGCCGTCCACTCGCCTGATCCTTCGACCCTGAAACATGGTTAGAAAATAAAACGACAGGAAATCAGGGAAAAGCACAAAAGAAAAAAAATACCAGAATAACTATGGGATCGAATCCGGGAACGCGTTTCTCACACGTGACCCCGGAGACATTTAGCTCGGTTGTAGCTAGTTTTAATTCATGTTCGCTGTTTGTGGTTGAACATTTTAAATTAGTTTTTTCTACACCAGCCTGTAATTATCCTGCAATTGTCAAGCAAGCCTGTGGCGCTATCTGTTGTAGGTATCACCATTTGGCATCATATATGTTATGGGGAAGAACATTTGCTTCTCGCCGTTGGTTATATTGAACACACCTGTTCAGGGTGATTGGTGTAAATTTATATTTCACGTACAGCCAAGATATTACTTTTGTAAATAAATGTGTTTAAAATTGTATCTTTCTCAATTTATCATGCATGACATTTCTTAAAAAAAATCATCTTTTTACTTTCTCTGGTACGTATAGTAAGTAGGGGAGGTATTGCATTTCACCCAAAAATTCGATACCGAGATTTCACCGGAAATACATATTTTAATATCCCCTGAATTCAAAACAAGCACTTTTAGAAAAAAGGTCCATTTGCGTGTGTGTGTCTGTGAACAGCATAGCACAAAAACGAAAAGTCGGATAAATACCAAACTTGGTATTTAGGTCAGTATCTTTCAAAGATGCGAAACGAAGATTTTCAAGAAAATTCCCCCAACCCGTACTATTCTTTGCGTGGAACATTTTTCCAGATTCTGATTTTGTAAAAAATGGCTCATGGCTTTTCATTTAAATATCATATGTTTAAAATATTTTCATGACAAATAAAATGTATATCTTGAATTTTCTGGGAATGCCCCTGAAAGTTCTCTTTTTTCTGAATGGCTTTTGCATAAGTGGTAAAAAAACCGTAAAAGATAAGTAATAAGACCAAATTTCTCTACACAAAATGTGAAAATTAAATTAACTTTTATTTATGGACGCTCTTTAACTGCTGTGGTCCTTAGCATCTCATTCTATATTGTACGTGTAAGACCGGTAATTTTGCTCAGAGGCTCTTTATCAGGTTCTCTTACGTGTCTTAAATCTACGACACGGGACCACCGGCTTTACTTCCCTTGTTAGGATCGAATTTTTGGGTGGAATACAATACTTCCCCTACTTACTATACGTAGTAGAGAAAGTAAAAAATCAGTCTCGCTCTTTATTGATCTGCCCTCGCAGTAAGATTTTGTCTATCTCTTATAGTTTACCGCTTATATAAAGGTCATTCAGAATGAAGACCAATTCTTTCGTAAAACTTTACTTTTTTGAGTAGTTTGATGTACAAGATGCTAATTTTTTTTATTAAAAATAAAAGTGAAAGCGAGGAATGCAGTGCTTGTAGACTAACAGAGAAATGTTTAACCCGCCCTAGCTTTAAGTACTCGAAGAGCTGGGATCTGATGAAATAAAACGAAAATCAATAGAAGATGTTGGGATGGGTGGGGGGGAAGGATTTTCTCATTGCCATAAGGGAGATGGAAATTAATTCCCAGCTTTCTGCAATCTAAAACCGATTCGGCTGGGGACAGAAACAGAAGTAATTTGTTATAGGAAGGAAAAGGAAGGAGAACGGGCAGACAAATGGAATGAGATGGTACATGCAAAGTGCTTTTACGAGTACTTGCTACTTCGAGGTGGGCTTCTATATTTAGATTTTTCACTATGTTCGTCCTTATACATAATGTCCATTCTTACAAGCAAACATTCTGTAGGGGCAGATAAAAATCTCACATACCTGTTATGAAATAGGTTTAAAACACCAAAAGAAAAGCCCCCACTCAAACTGCCCTTTACACGAAAGCTTTCTGAAAGCCTGACTTTCTAAAAAAATCTGATGTGTTACACTGACAAGAATTTCTCTGCTTTTGTACAAACTATTTTTAAAAAACGCTTATTCTCCATATGCTTCATGTTAATCGAGATGTTAATCTTATTGCTAATTTTCTTGTAAGTGCAAGGGGACTATGGTAGGCTTTAAGCGATAGTCAAATGTTTTAAGAGCTGGTTGCTATGTGAGGCATTCCATTTTCTTTGCTTGTCCAGGACATAAAAAAACGAATAAAGAATTCCCATTTGAGAAACCGTGTGTTGGAACATTCAAACAAATAACAAGGACTATTTCATAAATGGTTAACCGGACCAAAAAAGTGTATTTGTTATAAATTGTGTGTTTTAATGAGATCTACATTGTTTACGTAGTAAAATTTTGTCTATCTCTTACGGTTTACCAGTTATGCAAAAGTCGTTCAGAACGAAGAGGACTTTTGGGGACATTCCCAGAAAATTCAAGATATACATTTCATTTGTCATAAAAATATCTTAAATATATGATATTTTAATCATAATCGTTAAGAGCTATTTTTGAGAAAATCAAACTTTTCCAAAAATGTTTCACATAAAGGGTAGTCTGGTGTGAGGGATTTTCTTGAAAATTTTCGTGTCGCATCTTTGAAAGATACTGAACCTAAATACCAACTTTGGGATTTATCAAACATCTAGTTTTTGAGTTGTGCTTTTTACAGACACACATCCACACAGACACAAACACGGAGCTTTTCCTAAAATGTTTTTTTTTCTTCGGAGCCTCAAGACATGTAATTCCGCTTAAGTCCCGGTATCGAATTTTTGGGTAGAATGCAACACTTCCCCTACTTACTATACGTAGTAGAGAAAGTAAAAATGAATAACGAATTTGATTAAAATACCAAATATTAAAGATATTTACATGGCAAATAAAATGTATATCTTGAATTTTCTGGGAATAACCTTTGAAGTCCTCTTCATTCTGAAGGAATTCTGTATAATCTAGCATAACAGATAAACGTTAAGTGATAGACAAAAACGTACAACATCAAAAAGTAGATCTCTTTAAAACATACAATTTTTTTTCAAATACTTTTTTTTTGGCATCAGCAATTTCCGAGGCATCCATTGTTAATGGTTCGAATTGTTTAAGCTTTTTACTTTCTCTACTATGTAGGGGAAGTATTGCATTCTATTCAAAAATACGATATCGAGATTTCACCGGAAATACATTTTTTGAGACCCCCCATGAATAAAAAAAAAAGCATTTTTAGAAGAAGGTCCATGTGTGTGTCTGAACAGCATAACTAAAAAACGAAAAGTCGGATACCAAACTTTGTATTTAGGTTCAGTATCTTTCAAAGATGCGATACGAAGATTTTCAAGAAACTCCCCCCGCCCCAGACAACGCTTTACATGGAACATTTTTCGAAAAGTTTTATTTTTCCAAAAATTTCTGTAACGATTTTGATTAAAATTTATGTTTAAGATATTTCATCACAAATGAAGTCTATATCTTGAATTTTCTGAGAATGTCCGAAAAAGTCGTCGTCATTCTGAATGACTTTTGTATAACTGGTAAACCATAAGAGATACACAATTTTACTTCACAACAAATGTAGATCTCGTTAAAAAAAAATCTGATGTGTTACACTCACATGACTTTCTCTACTCTTGTACAATCTATTTTTACAAACGCTTATTCTCCATATGGTTCATGTTAATCGAGATATCGAGATGTCAATCTTATTGGTAATTTTCTTGTAGATGCAAGGGAAATATGGTAGCTTTTAAGCGATAGTCAAATATTTTAACGCTGGTTGCTATGTGGAGCATTCCATTCTCTTTGCATGTCTAGGACACAAAAAAATGAATAACGAATTTGAGAAAAAGTATAAGTATTGGAAAATTTAAGGAAATAACAAGCAATATCTCGAAAACGGTTCACTCAACAAAAGAAATGTATATGATATAAGTTGTGTATTTTAACGCGATCTACATTTTTTGTGTAGTAAAATTTTGTCTATCTCTTATGGTTTACCAGTTATGCAAAAGTCGTTCACAATGAAGAATACTTTTGGAGACATTCCCAGAAATTTCGAGATATACATTTCATTTCTCATGACATTATCTTAAACATATGATATTTTCATCAAAATCGTTAGAGCCATTTTTGAGAAAATTAAAATTTTCGAAAAATCTTCCATGTAAAGGGTAGTCTGGGGTGGGGGGATTTTCTTGAAAACCTTCGTGTCGCATCTCTGGAAGATACTGAACCTAAATACCAAGTTTGGTGCTTATCCGACTGTTCGTTTTTGAGTTATGCTGTTCACAGACACACAGACACACACACAGACACACACACAGACACACACACACACACAGACACACACACGGACATGTTTCCAAAAATGCTTTTTTTGGATTCAGGAGGTCTCAAAACATGTATTTCCCGTGAAATCTCGGTATCGAATTTTTGGGTGGAATGCAATACTTCCCCTACTTACTATACGTAGTAGAGAAAGTAAAAAAATCTGATGTGTTACACTCACATGACTTTCTCTACTCTTGTACAATCTAATTTTATAAACGCTTATTCTCCATATGGTTCATGTTAATCGAGATATCGAGATGTCAATCTTATTGGTAATTTTCTTGTAGATGCAAGGGAAATATGGTAGCTTTTAAGCGATAGTCAAATATTTTAACGCTGGTTGCTATGTGGCGCATTCCATTCTCTTTGCATGTCCAGGACAAAAAAAATGAATAACGCATTTGGGAAAAAGTATAAGTATTGGAAAATTTAAGGAAATAACAAGCAATATCTCGAAAACGGTTCACTCAACAAAAGAAATGTATATGACATAAGTTGTGTATTTTAACGCGATCTACATTTTTTGTGTAGTAAAATTTTGTCTATCTCTTATGGTTTACCAGTTATGCAAAAGTCGTTCACAATGAAGAATACTTTTGGAGACATTCCCAGAAAATTCGAGATATACATTTCATTTCTCATGACATTATCTTAAACATATGATATTTTCATCAAAATCGTTAGAGCCATTTTTGAGAAAATTAAAATTTTCGAAAAATCTTCCATGTAAAGGGTAGTCTGGGGTGGGGGGATTTTCTTGAAAACCTTCGTGTCGCATCTCTGGAAGATACTGAACCTAAATACCAAGTTTGGTGCTTATCCGACTGTTCGTTTTTGAGTTATGCTGTTCACAGACACACACACAGACACACACACAGACACACAGACACACACACAGACACACACACGGACATGTTTCCAAAAATGCTTTTTTTGGATTCAGGAGGTCTCAAAACATGTATTTCCGGTGAAATCTCGGTATCGAATTTTTGGGTGGAATGCAATACTTCCCCTACTTACTATACGTAGTAGAGAAAGTAATACAATTTATGTCCTATACATTTTTTTTGTCGAGTGAACTATTTCCGAGATATTCCTTGTTATTTGTTTGAATTTTCCAATACTTATACTTTTTCTCAAATGGGAATTCGTTATTTGTTTTTTTATGTCCTGGTAATACAAAGAGAATGGAATGCTCCACATTGCAAGCAGCTCTTAAAAGATTTGACTAATTTCTAAAAATTGTTTATCTCGATTAACGTGAAGTAGATGGAGAATGATAATGTATTTGTAAAAGTAGTTTGCACACGAGTAGAAAAAGTCATGTGAGTGAAACACATCAGTTTTTTTACTTTCTCTACTACGTATAGTAAGTAGGGGAAGTATTGCATTCCACCCAAAAATTCGATACCGAGATTTCACCGGAAATACATGTTTTGAGACCTCCTGAATCCAAAAAAAGCATTTTTGGAAACATGTCCGTGTGTGTGTCTGTGTGTGTGTCTGTGTGTCTGTGTGTGTGTGTGTCTGTGTGTGTGTCTGTGAACAGCATAACTCAAAAACGAACAGTCGGATAAGCACCAAACTTGGTATTTAGGTTCAGTATCTTCCAGAGATGCGACACGAAGGTTTTCAAGAAAATCCCCCCACCCCAGACTACCCTTTACATGGAAGATTTTTCGAAAATTTTAATTTTCTCAAAAATGGCTCTAACGATTTTGATGAAAATATCATATGTTTAAGATAATGTCATGAGAAATGAAATGTATATCTCGAATTTTCTGGGAATGTCTCCAAAAGTATTCTTCATTGTGAACGACTTTTGCATAACTGGTAAACCATAAGAGATAGACAAAATTTTACTACACAAAAAATGTAGATCGCGTTAAAATACACAACTTATGTCATATACATTTCTTTTGTTGAGTGAACCGTTTTCGAGATATTGCTTGTTATTCCCTTAAATTTTCCAATACTTGTACTTTTTCTCACATTCGTTATTCATTTTTTTTATGTCCTGGACATGCAAAGAGAATGGAATGCGCCACATAGCAACCAGCGTTAAAATATTTGACTATCGCTTAAAAGCTACCATATTTCCCTTGCATCTACAAGAAAATTACCAATAAGATTGACATCTCGATATCTCGATTACCATGAACCATATGGAGAATAAGCGTTTGTAAAATTAGATTGTACAAGAGTAGAGAAAGTCATGTGAGTGTAACACATCAGATTTTTTTATGTCCTGGACATGCAAAGAGAATGGAATGCGCCACATAGCAACCAGCGTTAAAATATTTGACTATCGCTTAAAAGCTACCATATTCCCCTTGCATCTACAAGAAAATTACCAATAAGGTTGACATCTCGATATCTCGATTAACATGAAGCATATGGAAAATAGGCGTTTGTAAAAATAGATTGTACAAGAGTAGAGAAAGTCATGTGAGTGTAACACATCAGATTTTTTCTTTTAAAATCCTATCAATATTTAGTTGTTTCTCGTGATTATATGGAAACAGTATGGAATTTTAAGGCCAGCATATAGCGTCCAGTTGTTAAACATTTGATTATCGCCTTTCCCTTTGTATCTATAACGAAATGTGTAATGCAGCTATTTTCATAAGAATAATTTGTATATCCACTAATAAAAATAGAGTGTGAAGAAAGTGATGTGAATGTCTGGGTCGAGGGCCTCAAAACATTTCCGTGAAGGCTTTGTGTCGAATTTTTGGGTGGAATACAATACTTCTCCTGTTTGCCTAGTAGAGGAAGCAATAAACGGTAGTGAGTAGGGAAAATCGTGTGAATCTGAGTATAGGAGAGAAAGTAATGTGAATGTAACGCCCGCGTAATTACAAAGCAGCAGTATCTGTGATGTCATTCATCATCCTGTTGGAGAGATTAACACACTGGCGCTTGAGTTCATTTACAGTCCTTTGAGGTTTCCAGTTGTGTTGGTATATAGTCTGGTTCTCTCGTTAGTAAACTGCCAGCGGTGGTTAAAGTGGTTGCGCCTATATCCGGCTCGATATCCACCCCTCCTCCTCCTCCTCCTCCTCCTCCTCCTCCTCTTTTTACAAGGAGATTACCTTCTCTGCCCGTTACATAAGGTAGAGAATGCAGAAAGACCACTACGCGTCTCACGATTAAAGTATAGTACAGCTTAAATGCAGCGCATTCTTGCCACGTGTATTATACGTATGCTGGCAACTTTGGTACCCAGCTGCAATCGGTCATCTTGTGAATCACACAACACGAAATAGTAAAATATCTGCACTCATTGTGAGTGGAATGTTTTCCACTCCGCTTTGCACTACTCCATATTGCGTTAACCTAACGTGTTTTTATTTTACTCACCCTTTTGGCTTTCTTTTTTGATGACCTCCTTTCATTCGTTTCTTTTTTATCCTTAGACATTACTATTTACACACACCCGGTAGCCTGAGCTGTTTCTTTTACTGCCTTACTAACACTCATTTTACTTGAAAAATAATCTAATATATTCATTATTAATTTACGTTTCTTCTTAGTTTACCAACATTTCATCTCTTTTAGCTTCTCCCTCTAAATACAGGGTTTCTGAGAATGAATGGTGGGGTTTTATGAGTTCACTGTAAACTAAGTATTATGTGTAACTTGTTGAAACTACTTTTAATTAATTAAATAACTCAAACAGTTTCCAAATAACATGCCACCATTCACTGCACGACAGAGCTCTAAGCGAAATTCTTCACCCTCCCCACTCTGACAAGAACATCTGGCGTAATTCTTGCCATTGCTTGTCTGATTCTTTGTTTTAGGTGGTCGATATTCGCAATTATTTCACTGTAGACCTCATTCTTGACATAACCCCAAAGGTAGAAGTCTAATGGAGTAGACTTCTAGCTGGCCATGAGATTGGTCCATTTCTGCCAATCCATCGGTCTGGAAATCGATTATTTAACTCTTCTCTGACATAGTTTGCGAAGTGGCACGGCGCTCCATTCTGTTGAGGTATAGTTTGCAACCCCATTTCCATTTGCTCGATTTGAGGAAATAGAAAATTCTGTAGCATATTCGTGTATGCAATGGAGTTGGTGGATTTTTCAACAAAAAAGAATGAACCAAAAACCTTGTTGTGCATAAGGCCGCACCAAACGTTCACCTTAGGAGAATATCGAATGTGTTCCTGTATCACACGTGGATTTTCCAAATTCGGCAATTGTGCCAATTAACACAACCATTTACATGGAAGATGGCGTCATCGGAGAAGATGATCTTCTCAAGAAAGTGTGATTCGTCGAATTCAGCCATAAGCAATTTGTCCTGAGTTTTATGCATGCAAGAGTTAATTTTATAGCCATGAAATTTCAATCTCTTCCGCAAGGCGTCACACACGTAGACTTTGGAAGACCTAACTGTAGACTCTGAACACAGGATTCTTTCGACATCTTCTGATCTTCTGGGCCTTCCTGTTGATTTTCCTTTTTGTACACCGCCGGTCTCCTTAAACTGTTTGTGCCATCGTCTAATTTTATTCTCATGTCTAAGATCTTTGTTGTACTCACGTCTGAATTGCCGCTGTACCACACTCAGAGGTTTGTGTTCCGCCAACCATAAGGCCCATGCAGCTTTCTCTTGTACAGTAAACATTTCACAGAAACACGAAGAAAACAATTTTGAGAAGATCTACACAGATCATTTGTATGCAGTATGTGTTTATGTAATAGCATCCAATGCAAAAATCTTAAGTTTGCCAACAATACATTTATTATGACAGAAGAAAGCGTGTGAAAGTAAACTGTTTGAGTTACTGGATCAATTAAAAGTACTTTCAATCAATTACACATAATACTTAGTTCACAGTGAACTCGTAAAACCCCACCATTCATTCTGAGAAGCCTTATATTTTACGTAAATTGTTAAATAATGTTCATAACATTTCGCAGTGTTCCACGCGATATAAACGTCCACCTTAGTTACAGCCGAAGTTAACCTTTACTGTCTTTTGGCTGGCACCTGTTAGCTGAATAGATGGATGAATTTTCTTCACATTCTGGAATTGAGGGTGGCGAATCGGCCAACTAGGCAGCAAAAGGAGCTGCAAAAATCCCCTTAAGCGATCCAAAAATTTCTAAACCATGCAGTGATGCTATCACATATGTGAAAAGAAATATACTTTAAGAGTGGCAGACCAGATGGCTCGACCTCGAAGGTAATCTCATAAGTAATGTCGATTTTTAAGTTTAGTGTTTTATAAGATAGAATTGGTATTATTTGGCTTGCCAATGCTATTTACAGGATATCATGGTTAGTATTGCGAGAATGTATCAGTCGTCAGTTGTTAATACACAATCACAAAATGGAATTTACAAAGTTTGAGATTGGAGTCCTTCTGGAAACAAGATTATGAAGCTGTTGCCACTGCTCGAAAAACATGTGAAGTGTAAGGAGAATGCGCTGTTAATAGGCGTGTGGCACAACGATGGGTCCAACGTTTCAACACTGGAGAAGAAAACACTAAAGATATACCACGTTGTGGAAGACCTAAATTATGGGATATTGAGAATACATGCAGAGTTTTGCAAACTCTGGCTGTCAAAAAAAATCTGTACCTAGGAATTGAAACCTCAACTGGCTCAACGTAGAGTGGGTATCTGTCGTCAGTGCTGATCCCATGATTGATAGATTTATCAGGAGAATTATCACATGTGATGAAAAATGGGTCTGTTACCGCAACCCTGACGCCTGGAAACAGTGGTTTTGTGGTTTCTTCTCTGCCACTATTTCCTTTCCGTCATTTCCTTTTCATTCTGTTTTCTTCTTATCGTTCAGGTGCGCATCTAGAGCTCGTGATGTATGGCGGTCCCGGACAAACGGCGTGGATGCATGCTCACTGGAAAGAATATTCCCCGTGGATACCAGGGGCTACTCGACGGGTGTGTTGTTCATGCCCTCTCTCTGCGGTTCCAGCAGTGAGACGGTTCTGCGAGTTTGGAAACTTTAGGGCCTGTCTGTCTATGTCCTGTAGCCTCCTGTGTGGTTCTTTCAATTCATCCCTTCCTCCTGGGGTGTGATAGACAACAGAGCTATGTAGGTTGCGGTGCACGAGGTTTCCCAATCAGTTGAATTACCTATACCTTATCTTTACGACTTCACATCAACTGAGGGAACAGAACCGATTGTACAGGATTATTCAAAGTCAATATCAAATTTCGGAAGTTTGTTATAAAATAAGTACTTGACATATCAGTGTGAATGATGTACCAAATGAAAGGCTATCTCTCAAAGTTTGCTTGGTATACATTACAAGTGTTCAATCTGTGCGACTCTGGTTACACGGGAGACATCCAGGCGATAGTCCAATTCCGCCCAGCATGTCACGGTCGATCGTTGCTATCGCTGCTGTAATGCAATCTTGGAGATCCCTGAAGTCAGCTGGAAGTGGTGGAATGAACACCCTATCCTTCACATATCCGCAGAGAAAGAAATCACATGGTGTTAACTCCGGGGATCGGGCGGCCACCGAAACTGACGTCGTTGTCAGCATTTCGTTCAATCCAACGTCACGGTAAGTTCTGGTTCAGGTAAGCGCGCAGGAGTCGATGTAAGTGGAGTGGGGCGTCGTCCTGTTGGAAAACGAATGCACTTCTGTCTGACAGTTGCGGCCTAAGCCATTGTTCTAACATGTCCAGATAGTGATGCCAGTCACTGTGGATTCGGCAAAGAAAACGTCCTTTGACAGGGCGTAGATGATGTTGATCTTTGGGGAGTCGCGCACATGCTCGACTGTCACATGTGGGTGGTGGGTTCCCTAAATGCGCACGTTGTGACGGTTCATTTTCCCCGACAAGTGAAGCGTTACTTCGTCGCTGAAGACGAGTCTGTCACCAAAATTATCATCTACCATTGCAGCCTGCATGTCGATGGCAAATTGTGTGGAGTTTGTACGGTTTCACCCTCAGTTGCTTGGAAGTATCCGCCACACAGTCGACTGAGACATTCCCAACTGCAGACTTGCACTATTTGTCGATTTCTGAGGGCTGCGCGCAAACAACTCACGAACACCTACAACAGTGGTGTCTGACGGTCCCGACCTCTTCCGGGTCGTTTGTGTGGACACAGACAACCAGTGCGCTCGAACGTTTCATACCACCTCTTGATGCTCCTGCCATCTGGCGCATCCTTGTGAAAACGAGTACGAAATTGCCGCTGAACAGCAAATTGTATCACGCAAAACGCTCTCTCGTTACCTGCGACGACATTTTGTACACTTCTGCCGCCTAGCGGCCAACCGCGTCACTACAGCATGCGTGCTTCACGTGACACGAACTTGGAGAGTTTCTGTTTTCATACGTACGCTATGTGATCAAAACTATCTGGACACCCCCACAAGCATACGTTTTTCATCTTAGATGCATTGTGCTGCCACCTACTGCCTGGTACTCATTATCCGCGACCTCAGTGTTCATTAGACATTGTGAAAAACAGAATGGGACGCTCCGTGGAACTCACGGAGTTCGAACGTGGTCAGGTGATTGGGTGTCACTTGTGTCAGAAGTCTGTACGCGAGATTTCCACACTCCTAAACATCCCTAGGTCCACTGTTTCTGATGTGATAGTGAAGTGGAAACGTGAAGGGAAATGTACAGCACAAAAGCGTACAGATCGATCTCGTCTGTTGACTGATAGAGATCGCCGACATTTGAAGAGGGTCGTAAAGAGTACTAGGCAGACATCTATCCAGACCATCACACAGGAATTCCAAACTGCATCAGACCCACTCCATGTACTATGACAGTTAGGCGTGAGGTGAGAAACCATGGTCGAGCGGCTGCTCATAAGCCACACATCACGCAGAAAAATGCCAAACGACGCCTCGCTTGGTGTAAGGAGCGTCAACATTACACGATTGAACAGTAGCAAAACGTTGTGTGGCAATCCGATGGCAGGGTGTGGGTATGGCGAATGCCCGGTGAACGTCATCTGCCAGCGTGTGTAGTGCCAACAGTGAAATTCGGAGGTGGTGGTGTTATGGTGTGGTCGTGTTTTTCTAGGAAGGGGCTTGCACCCCTTGTTGTTTTGCGTGGCACGATCACAGCGCAGACCTACATTGATATTTTAAGCACCTTCTTGCTTCGCACTGTTCAAGAGCAATTCGGGGATGGCGATTGCATCTTTCAACACGATCGAGCACCTGTTCATACTGCACGGGCTGTGGCGGAGTGGTTACACGACAATAACATCCCTGTATTGGACTGGCCTGCACAGAGTCCTGACTTGAATCCTATAGAACACCCTTGGGATGTTTTGGAATACCGACTTCGTGCCAGGCCTCAACAACCTACATGGATACCTCTCCTCAGTTCCGCACTCCGTGAAGAATGGGCTGCCATTCCCCAAGAAACCTTCCAGCACCTGATTGAAAGTATGCCTGCTAGAGTGAACTTTGTCATCAAGGCTAAGGGTGGGCCAACACCATATTGACTTCCAGCATTACCGATGGAGGGCGCCACGAACTTGTACGTCATTTTCAGCCAGGAGTTCGGATACTTTTGATCACATAGTGTACATGATTCGGACTCCCACGTCTCATACATCATGCACATATTGCTTGTCAAATGTAACACTGACTTATTAATAACCCTGTATATACGACAGGCGTCCAAACAAAGCCTCTGTAGATTATAATCGTAAGGAAGGACTGTCTAATAGTCGTTTGTAATACAGGAAACAGTAAACAAAAAGCCAAATATACACGTGCGTGTGACATTTTATCTTAATTTCCTTCTGTGGCGTTGCGAAGGAAGGCCCCCCACTCCATCTTCGCCAGCATCCTGCCGATATGTTTCCGTTTTCCAATAGCTTCCCTTCACTCTTCTTCCGCAAAGTTTCCAATATTTACAAAAAGCTTGGCGGACCTGTAAATGTTCACTGGCAGAGAGGGATACTTTACAACCCTATCCATCAAAAACTTTCAAACTTGTGTTAGCCACAGTGATCGATAGCGTTACGGTAAACACATCTCCAGTCTTTAATGATAAAAGAAAATCTAGGGCACGGTTCATTTGTTGAGGCAATTGTGGCACCTGAGGAGGAGAAAATTCATTAATGCCGACCTCTTATAATTGCTTTCATTATTCGGCCTTTGTGCCGTAACCATTAGCCGCTCCTCAGCTCTTTGAAACAGCTTCGTGAATTTCTTTATTCATTAGCTTAGTTTCTCATCGTTTTTACTTCCAGGGGCTCTTCTCCATCACACCACAGATCCAGTGTAGACGAGACGGAGTACAGCTGGACGTTTTTTGGAAAATTGTGCTATAGTTGTCGGTATGATGCCTAAAATGTAAAACATTTCGTCCAACTCCGAGCGGGATGGCTCAGGCGGTAAAGTCTGTGACCCGCATCCGGGTTCGATACTCGGCGACTGCTCACTCTGGCCCACGGGTTGTCCCAGGTAAGCAAGCGAATGCTAGAGTGGCCTCTTCACCCCCGAATTTCCTGTTTATTTCGTTGCATTGAACTTTTCATTCATCCTTCACCCCGTTGGGTCTGTTTTAGTGTTGGCAGAGTTTTAAAAATCTGAAAAATGTAGGGATCCTGTCATTGCCGTGCCTTCACTCCTGGTTCCGACCCTCCGGTGTCTCCCTTCATCTGAGGCAGTATTTTTAACACTTAAATAATTTCAGTCTAATTATATAATAAATAAATTCAATAACAGCCCGCCTTGAAGCAATATGTGTATGTAATAATTTGTAAAATGTATGTAACAATCATTGCATATGCTTATATTATTGTAAACATGTTCAATAATGTTATGTGAATGTATTACGTAATATAATAATGTAGAGGCTGTGGGAATAATAAGTTCAAGTTGCTAACAATGAGGTAACAATGAGATAACCCTGAGGCAATAATGAGTTTGAGAGTTTAAATGCTACTAGTCATTATTAGAGCAGCAATAATGTAAATTTTGAGACAGTTTTAAAATAGCCAATCAACAACCAGAAAAGGCTTTAGTTAAATGCAGATATTCTATTGGACTAGGAGTAGCCAATCAGAGACTTGAAATACAGAGATTTACAAGTTTAGACGGTTGAAATCAATTCAGTTGCCTGCAGACAGCGATTGTAACCGGATGCAAGATGCGTCGTCTAGAGAAATGTAATACGTATTCGTGTGAGACAAAAAATAAGTATACGCGTTAAAAAAGTGCAAGTATTAAATAAACGAATCTCACAGCTCTCTATATCAGTGAAATGCTATTTAATTTGTGTCAAGGATTAATAAAAAGGAGTGAATTAAAGCTTAAATCTGTGTAAGCCTACATTCTTGTCGCAACACGCGTGAGAAACGTGTCTCTAACAAATACTACTGACGCAGCCGAGGCAAACATAAATATTTAAAGAAGCAGTTTAATAACAAAGTTAATATTTGTTTTTAAACTTGGGGCAAAGGCCCAAAGTACATTTGGGGCGAAGGCTACCGGAAACTGTTTAACATACGTGAGATTGCAACTACTTCAAGTGTTCGGCTCCCCAACAGTTGAACTATAATACAACTCCTACAACAAAACACCTTCAAATTGGCTTCAGAATCCAATCCCCTATTCCCATTGCACCTACAAGTAAATACATATGTAGTAAAACCATTTCTACAAATGTTTATTTGGATCAACATGAAGTAGACGGAACAGTAAGTTTTTCTAAGAATAATTTGTTGAAGAATGGGTAGAAAATGTATTGTGAATGCAACACATCAAAAAGTTTTTACTGTCTAATTCATGTTCAGATAAACTTTTGGAGAAATAGTTTTATTCCACGTAACATGGTACAACAACTGAACGATGATCACCTCAAAAAATCTGATGTCATACATTCACATGAATTACTCCACCCTCTGTTGTTTATTAGTAGCTACACAAATTATTCTTACTCAAGCTTATTTTTACTTTCTCTACTGCGTATAGTAAGTAGGGGAAGTATTGTATTCCACCCAAAAATTCGATACCGAGATTTCATCGAAATACATGTTTTGAGACCCCCTTAATCCAAAAAAAAGCATTTTTGGAAACATGTCCGTGTGTGTCTGTGCGTAACTGTGAAAACCATAACTCAGAAATGAACAGTCGGATAAACATCAAACTTGGTATTTAGATTCAGGATCATCCAGAGATGCGACACGAAGGCTTTCAAGAAAATACCCTCACCCCAGATTACCCTTTACATGGAACATTTTTAGAAAATTTTCATTTTCTCAAAAATGGCTCTAACGATTTTGATTAAAATATCACATATTTAAGATATTTTCATGACAAATGAAATGTATATTTCAAATTTTCTGGGAATGTCTCCAAAAGTATTCTTCATTGTGAACGACGTTTCCATAACTGGTAAACCATAAGAGATAATAAAAATGTTACTACACAAAAATGTAGATCGCGTTAAAATGCACAGTTTATGTCAAATACATTTTTTTTGTTAAGTGAACCATTTTCGAGATATTGCTTGTTATTCCCTTAAATTTTCCAATACTTATACT
This sequence comes from Deroplatys truncata, assembly GCA_030765065.1. Classification (NCBI taxonomy): domain Eukaryota; kingdom Metazoa; phylum Arthropoda; class Insecta; order Mantodea; family Mantidae; genus Deroplatys; species Deroplatys truncata. The sequence goes on along the minus strand of CM060989.1, from coordinate 10,116,352 downwards.
TTTTATCAAATTCGTTATTCATTTTTTATGTCCTGGACATGCAAAGAGAATGGAATACGCCACATAGCAACCAGCGCTTAAAATATTTGACTGTCGCTTAAAGCCTACCAATTCCCCTTGCATCTAAAAGAAAATTAGCAATAAGATTAACATCTCGATATCTCAATTAACATGAAGCATATGGAGAATACACGTTTGTAAAAATAGTTTTACAAAAGTACAGAAAGTCATGTGAATGTAACACATCAGATTTTTTATACACTAAAACTACTACTAAGAACATAATACAATGAACAAGCTATCGCCTTTCAGTCTTTTTATTAAGTGAATATCGAGAAGTAGTGTGTAGTGGTGGTATTTATTAAGTATTTAGTATTACATTAATTGCATAACACAGTCGCATGGGTCATAAGACCGTACATGCTCTCTAGATAAATACCTGGTCTGTATACGTGACTTGCAGTATCAACCAGAAAACAACTATTTTTTTACAATCACCGCACTATATACATACATACATATAAAATTGAAAAAAAAACACACTGAATCACAAACTCAAACACACACACACACACACACACACACACACACACACACACACACACACACAGTCGCGCACAAGTACTCAAGCACCACGTATGTTTAAAGAAAAATTACATAAACACCTTATCTCTTAGTACACGTACTTCCATTAAGTATGTGCCCAAGCTTGGCTGTTTAGAATCAAGTCCCAGCATGCTGTCCTCCGTCTGTTGGAAGCCAAAAATACTTCCGGTAATAGTTTTTTCCTAATACCCTCCGTCTGCACGCATGCTGCCAAAATATGCGTCCAGTCTTCTTGTTCCCCACATAATGGGCAAATCCTCCTGCTAGCTTCGTCAACAATCTTGCGAGCTTTCCACCCTCCCAACCTAAGCCATGCTATTCCAGTCCTCTGTTTTATACCCAATTCCAAAATATATGTTTCCTTACCCCACCTAGTTTTTATTTCATTTTGTAGCTCCAATGTTGATCTTTGTCTACATTCAGATTCTATTTTCTGCCTGTTTATATCGCATAGTCATCTTTTGACTTTTCTCACGGCACTGTGTGTATTTTCATTACCCCTTTGCCAGATATCATTTAAGCCAATTTTTGATAATTCGCGTTGCAACCCCGCTGCCCACCCTTTTGGATGCCCTATGTTGTTTATTTGATGACGATAACATATTGCTCTCAGAGTTGTTTGATCACCTTTAATTATTCGCAGCCAGTACCTAACTACGTTTAGTTTAGCAAACACAGCATCTTCCCAGCATCCTACCTCCCGAAGAACTCCGTAGTTTGAAGTACCCCTCCCCAACCCTAGAATGCGCTTCCAGAAATTGCATTGTATTTTATTTACATTATCCACCCTCTCCCATCCCCACACTTCACTGCCGTATAGTAATGAGGACCTAACCATTGCTTCATACATGGTCTGTAATGTTTTTACTGGCATATCTGGTACCCGTGTCAATATCCTTAATACTTCAGAAAGTTGTCCAATCCCTTTGTGTTTTATAAACTACATGTTCTTTTTCCATTTTCCGCCCATATCAAACCTTACTCCTAAGTAATCGAAGTGTTTAACATTTTGAATTTCTTCCTCCCCATAGGTCCACTTTTCATGTTGGCCGTACACATATCCATTTTTAAAGGTGACTGTTTTAGTTTTAAGAATATTTACCTCCCTACCCCATTGCCTACAGTATTGTCGAAGAGCGTTTAAACCAGACCGCAAACCTTTTATCGTTTTAGAAAGAACTACAATGTCATCCGCGTACAAAAGAATTGGTATTTTTTGGTCTGCGATTGTCGGTGCATCTATGTCTTCCTCCGTCATCACGCTAACAACATCATCAATAAACAAATTAAAGAGTAACGGAGATAGTATGCAACCCTGTTTAACCCCCCTCTGCGCTATGTTACATAGCACAGTGGTTACATGTTGGGCAGTCATGGTAAAGGTCGGAAGTTCAAATCACGCCTATCGAGAAGTAGTGGTATTGTCCCACGAGTATCAGAACTCTTTAAGTTTATATACTCTAAGTTTATGCTGACCAGTGCTTGAGATAGCACTGACTTAAGCGGGTGTCACGATGCTTTGCATTTCCTCTCCACGTATCGAACTTTCTATGAATCTGAAGTGATCATTTTCCCTAAAATTCGCACGTTGAATATTTGGAACTTTATGAACTTGTTTTAAATTAAAAGTGCAACCGTCATAGTACAATACCCTCACTGTTTACCATAGGTAAGAACTAAAAGTGGCGAATGATATAAGAATGAACAGGCCTATACAGAGAAACCGGAGAGGTATTCCGAAACAAGGCTAGCAAATAAGCTGCTTCTAACGCTTCCCTTTGATAGGTTATTTACAAAGGGTAAAGGCTCCCTTAAATCCGGCGGTCATAGTGACGTCATACAAACCACAATGCCAATGTTTACTCCGACTGTAATTCCAAACCTAAATGTGAAATTGTTTGGCAAAGTTTCTCCCGCAGTTTCACACCTTTAATGGGTTTAGGTTACTGCGTGAGTCATATTATCAGCGGTTTCTAACCCGCTTTGACACAGTATCCAGGAGACGCAGTCTAACGCTCTTCAAATAAACGAAATTTGCTGCACCACATCAAGAGATATGGAATTCACTGCCAACCACTCCTTAACGCGTGCAAAGTGGGCAGGAATTTAAAAATAAACTTTATGTGTTACGCTCACATGATTTTCTCTACCCTCTATCGTTTATTACTGGGTATACAGGTCATTACGAAATTTTATTTTCCTATCTGCTTCATTTTAATCGAGATAAACCTTTGTAGAAATAGCTGCCTTACACATTTCCTTATAGATACAAAGAGAACAGCGATAGTCAAATGTTTAAGTACTGGACGCTATATGCTGGCCTTAAAATTACATACTGTTTCTTTGACATCGCGAGAAACAACTGAGTAACGACTGAACTGTAAAAAAAATTAAAAATTATTGAAAAAAATTAAACGAATAAAAACGGATATCTCGGAAATGTCTAGTGGAACAAAAAAGTTTATTTTTAATAAATTGTATGTAATTAAGAGATCTACAATTTTTATTTTCTCTACTACGTAGACGAAAAACTCTTTGGAAACATGTCCGTGTGTCTGTCTGTGAACACCATAACTCAAAAACGGGAAGTCTGATAAATACCAAACTTGGTATTTGAGGTTAGTATTGTACAAGGAAACGACACGATGGTTTTCTAGAAAATCCCCGTACTCCAAAGTACCCTTTAAATGGAACATTTTTCGAAAATATCGATTTTCTCAAAAGTGGCTCTAACGATTTTGATTAAAATATCATATGTTTAAGGTATTTTCATGGAAAATGAAATATATATCTTGAATTTTCTGGGAATGTCTCCAAAAGTATTCTTTATTGTGAACGACTTTTGCATAACTGGTAAACCGTAAGAGATAGACAAAATTTTACTACAAAAAAATGTAGATCGAGTTAAAATACACAATTTATGTCATATACATTTTTATTGTTGAGTGAACCATCTTCGAGATATTGCTTGTTATTCCCTTAAATTTTCCAATACTTATACATCTTCTCAAATGGGAATTCCACATAGCAACCAGCTCTTAAAACATTTGACTATCGTTTAAAGCCTACCAATTCCCCTTGCATCTACAAGAAAATTAGCAATAAGATTAACATCTCGATATCTCGATTAACATGAAGTAGATGGAGAATAAGCGTTTGTAAGAATAGTTTGTACAAGAGTAGAGAAAGTCATGTGAGTGTAACGCATAAGATTTTTAGAAAAATATCCGTGTGTACGTGTGTGTGTGTCTGTGAAGAGCATAACTCCAAAACCAAAAGTCAAATCAACACCAAACTACGTATTTAAGTTCAGTATCTTTCAAAGATGCGACAGAAAGGTTTTCAAAGAGATTCCCCACCCCAGAGTACTCTTTATATGGAAGATTATTCGAAAATTGTCATTTTCAAAAAATGCCTTAACGATTTTGATTAAATACCACATATTAAACTTATATACATGACAAATAAAATGCATATCTTGAAATTTCTGGGAATAGCCTGTGAAGTCCTTTTCATTTTGATGAAATCTTGTATAACCTTGTATAACTGATAAACGAAAACGTACCACAGAAAATATTTGGATCTCTTTAAAACACAAATATTTATTTCAAATAACGTTTTTCATGGTATCAGCCATTTCGAATTGTTCAACACTTTTCAAGTCCTGTGATTTTCACTTGTTTCTCCCTACACATGGAAATTTAAGGCCATCAAATTTTTTAAGGCCTGTGAATGTGACATTTCAGATTTTTATAAAATAATTTTTTCATTTTGCAGGTACCTAAAAACGTGTATTTTCGGTGAAAGTTGGATATCAAATTTAGAGTGGAGTGAAATCCTGCCTCTGATTACTATAGGTAAGTGATAAAAATATACCAATGATAGACAAGATTAAGAGAAAGAGGGTGTAAGTTAGGAGGCTGGGTTTACAATGTATGGCTCGCCCTGATTTACTGTATTAAGCTTCTGTGTAGTATCAAAGTAAATAGGTCTGTGTTTAAGACCAGTTTTCAGATTAAGCATTTTGAAATTCTATGTATATCAGATAATACGAACACTAATTAATCTGTTATTATTATTATTATTATTATTATTATTATTTTATTATTTTATTATTTTACGCTCTGAGCCCATTTAAGACTATGAAGCGTACTTGCAGACGATTGTTTGTTTTCTTTTGAATCCCTAGTTCTCTCATTCTTTGACTATGGGCTTTCTCTCGTCTGTCCACGAGTTTCAGTGTTTTTCTTCGGTTTGTCCTCTTCGTCATTTTGCCACTTAAGGACTTTGATTCTAAATATATCTGTGTTTAGGATATCTTCTTGCGTAATTACTGCCGATTTTAACTCATTTTTTACTTCACCAATCCACTTCATAGTATATACGAGGGCTGTCCCAGAAGTACACGACCTAACAAAGAAAACACAAACATTTTGGGAAAAAAACATCTTTATTTCACTACATAGTCTCCTTTCAGCTCGATAAACTTTTCCCAGCGATGTTCAATAGCTTCGATACCCTGTTTATAGTGAGAACCGTCGAGTTCTGCAAAATAGCCATCAACTGCAAACTCCACCTCTTCATTGTTGGCAAATCTTTTACCACCAAGGCATTTCTTCAACTTTGGAAACAGAAAATAATCAGAGAGTGCTAAGTCTGGCGAATTGGGTGCATGAGGAAGCAATTCGAACTTTAACTCATTGATTTGGGCCATGGCGATAATGGATGTGTGAACTGGTGTATGAAACAGAACCTTCTTTTTCGCTAAATGCGGCCGTTTTTACTTGATTTCATCATTCAAACGCTGCAATAAGTTTGCATAATACTCGCCATTGATGCTTTTCCTTTTTGAAGATATTCAATGAAACTTTTCCCACGCGCATCCCAAAACAACTGACGCCATGACCTTGCCTGCAGATGGAATTGTCTTCACCTTCTTTGTCTTTCACTGTTTTGACTGTTCCTTCGTCTCAGGTATGAAGTGTTGGACCCGTGATTCGCCCATGGTTATGAATCGACGTAAAAACCCCGGCTTTATTGCAGCGAAACATGGCCAAATCCTCAACTGCAACATCCTCACGACGCTGCTTTTGTTCCATTGAAAGTAAACGCACCACCCATCTTGTGCACAGCTTTCTCATGTGTAAATTTCCAGCTAATGTGCGATGTACAGCACTTTTTGAAATGTCTACGATGTCTGCTAGCTCGCGCACTTTCAGTCGACGGTCATCCATTACCATTTTGTGGATTTTCTACACAATTTCTGGCGTGGTCACCTCATTTGGTCGACCACTGCGATGTTCATCTTGGCAGCTCATACGGCCTCGCTTAAACTCTGCCACCCAATACTTTACTGTTGTAAACGAAGGAGCAGATTCCCCCAGATTATAATCTAGCTCAGCTTTAATATTAGTTGGACTAAGACCTTTCAAATGAAAGTATTGTATCACATAACGATGGCCAGTTTTATCCATGTTTACAAATTTGCTGCGAGCGTTCACTATAAATGGCTGCCAAACAATTACTAAACAACGTAGCATCGTCAACCTGCAAACTTAAGCTTTATAAGGCTGGTACTCTCTACCATAGTTATTTTTTTGAAACAAGAACCGTTATGTATACGTCAGGGCGGTTACTTCTGGGACTGCCCTCATACTAAGTATTTTGCTCGTTTTTTCGTAGTATTCCATTACTTGTTTTGTAAGCCTGTTTGAGTTCATTCGTTTAACATGTCCATAAAATTGTAACCTTCGTTTTCTAGTATCACTTTGAATGTCTGTATATATTTTATTACAGTTTTACTGTGTTGTTCACCTATGACCTGTGGACCTAAAACTTGTCTTATAATTTTGCATTCTTTTTTTCACAATATTTTCGATATCTGGTTTTCTGATAAAAATTAATGTAGGGGCACTCTGTTTAATTACAATGTTACAGTGTCTTAATTTTGTATGCTTAGACATGCACATTTTATTATAGATTTTTTTGAGTAAGATGTAATGGTTTCCATTTTTTTGCATATACTTTTGTTAGCTTTAGTTTCGATCCCATTTTCCTGGATTATTTCACTAAGGTATTTAAACTGTGAAACTCGTTTATTTGTTCCATATTTAGTTTCTATTTTTGCGATTTTCTCTGAATTTGTTTTAGTAAATCAATCTGATTTGAGATGTTACGATGCCTGAATTTATATTATTATTATTATATGAGAGTCGAATATATAATGTATTGGAATGCAATTTTCGTTGTGTATATTTATTGCCAATTCCAGCTTTGCTTTATCTTCGTAAAGAGATGGAGAAAACATGCTCGAAGTGAGGTAAAAATAAACAAACAGGGATTAACATCACTTCAGTGAAAGAAATTTAACAACACTGTTCACCATAGCCATATTCCTTCCCGTGAATATATAAATTTATGAGCACCCTGTACCGTGATGCTGTATGGAGCTCATTGTGTGTGCATTGTGGCCCACCCAAGTGTTTGGTTTAGCGCCTTGCTTTCGTCCAAGTGTTTGCAAAAGCCCTTTCTTGGCCCCGGGTCGTGCGGTAACCCCAGGAAATTGATTGTCTGTAGCGCGCAGCTTAAGCCAAACACTTCAGAATACAGATAACCAGTGACAGATCCGCTAAATGCAAATGGGGCAGGCCAACAAGCACGTTCTGCGCAATCAGAGGTTAAAATGCTCTGCCTCTTTACACTGTAATTCGCCACCCCATCGTGTGTATAGGTAATTAGCGCAACACGGAAAGTGAAGCTTTACTTCACTAGGGACAAAGTTAACTTACATTGCTACAACTATTCTTACACAAGCTTATTCTTCTTAACACGGATAAACCTTCGTTACACATTTCGTTGTGCGTATAAGAAGTATACGCTCAGGCGGTAACGTCCCGGGTTGGAACCGTCCATTCTGACCCATGCTTTTTGGGGGGATTTCCCGGGCCGTCAAGAGAATGCTGAAGCTGTTTCTTGCATCCTTCACCCATGTTAGTCTATTTCAGGGTTTGAAGTGTCCGTGATGGTGTTTCGGTGCAGCGTGGTGGGGAAAAAGGTTGCCGTCTGTGGGCTTTCTCCGTCCCTGTAGGGACCCTGTCATTGCTGTACCGTCACTCATAGTTCCGGTCGCCCGGAGTCTCCCTTTACTTCATCACTGCCTCCCGGGGGCGCCCCCTCGTGGGGCGTCTGTACAATATCCTCATTCATGGATCGGTGCCGAATCCCCTACGCTACATAATCCAATCCAAGAAGTATACAGTAGGCTAAAACGATAGTCAGATTTTTAAAAAGCGCATCACTATGTGATGGATTTAAATTCCTTTCATTTTGTATAACCTTGCGAGAAAAAAACTATCTGCTACATTCACATTACTTTCCATACCTATTCTTCAACAAACTATTCTTGCAAAATTGGAATTGTAGAACCCGACTGAAAAATTCAATGCCATAGCCGGGATTTGAACCACGGATCTTCCGGCTGCTCTAAGCAACCGAGTTACCATGGCAACATGCCTGCACGACATTAAATTCCCCACCTGACTCGCATTTTTTTGCCGCATTAAGTCTCATTCTACTTTTATCATATTCTTACAAAAACGTATTCTTCTATCTGTTTCATGTTAACTGAGATAATCGTTTGTAGAAACGGTTTTATTACATATTTCCTTGAACGTACAATGGTAATATCTGATGGCAAATCTTTCAAGAGCTGGTCGCTATGTGATGAATTTGAAATTCCGTTCTCTTTGCAAAACCAGGAGAAAAGAAGGGAAAGGGAAACAAAAAAGATTCTGATGAGATACATTCACTTGACTTTCTCTACCGTTTATTAGCTTTTTTATTTACTTATTTCAATCCAAATAAACCTTTGCAGAAATAGCTACATTACACATTTTGTTATAGATACAAAGAGAACAGCGATAGTCAAATGTTTAACAACTGGACGCTATATGCTGGCCTTAAAATTACATACTGTTTCCATGACATCGCGAGAAATAGCTGAATGTTGACACGACTTGAAAAGAATGAATAAGTAATGAATAATTCGAACCCCTAACAACGGATATCTCAGAAATGACTTATACACAGAGAGGCAAAAAACTAAGAACCGGCTGCGCCGTGTTTTTCCTGTCCGCTTCCTCGGCGCTCGTTGCCGTCTGCCCCTATCATAGAAAGGCGCGAATAAAACCATACATTTTTAAAACTACTTTTAAAGGCTTTAGTTACCAACTTTATGAAAACAGATACTGAAACTGACCACCGTCGTTGTCCATACATTTTCCACCTCTTTAGGAAACTATCCATCATTCGCCGTAGTTCACTTTGGGAAACGCTGGCAATTTCCTGGCGGATATTTTGTTTTAATTCTTCCAGGGTGTGTGGGTTTGTCTTGTATACTTTTTGTTTTAAGTTACCCCAGAGATAGAAATCGCAGGGGGTTAGGTGGAGGACCGAGGGGGCCACAAATCTCTACTAATAATTCTGTCCTAAAACATACTTTCAATTTTTCTCATCGAAATATTGGCGGTATGAGCTGTTGAAAAAAGGCAAAATTACGCTTCCTGTCTGTTACTCTCTAAAACCCGGGGGCAAAATTGTATTCACGTATGCACGGACTTCAGCTATTGACTCGAAAAAACTTGGTCCTATAACTCTTTCACCGTCTTTTAGATTTCTTAACCTGAACACTTCCTGTGTCCTGAAAGTTATTGGATTGTTGGACGGCCTGGAACTTTTACACCTGGAAATCTTTCTACAAATCGTACTTTCACTTGGCGAGCTGACTGAGTTAACACATACAAATCATAAATAAATGCACGCTGTGCAGTCGAGAACATATACTGAGTCATAATATACTTTGTGATTAAGTACAGCACAAAATAATAAATAACTCGTAATAACTGAACTACATCACATCACCGTCAACTCAATACTGCAGAGCAAAACCACGTCAAGAGCGTAATCTTTTTATAGCAGCAGTGTGTTATGTTTCCAAACGCCAAGTGGAAAAACACCGCGGAGTTGATTCGTAGTTACTTGGCTCTCCCGTTACTACAAATGATATTTGAAATAAATTGTGTATTTTAAACAGATCTACATTTTCGTATGCTTTCATCCATTCCATAACGTTTACCAGTGATACAAGATTATAGAAAATTCCTTCCGAATGAAGGGGACTTCACAGGCTATTTCCAGAAAATTCAAGACATACATTTTATTTGTCATGTATATATCTTAAACATATGGTATATAAATCAAAATCATTAGTCATTTTGGTAACATCAAAGGTTTCGAAAGAATGTCTATGTAAAGATTAGCTTGGGGTATTTTTGAGGCGTATTTTCCAAATACTTTACGAGGGACTCTATTTATATTTTGAGCCTTGGCAACCCTGAATGTTGTAGGTGCCATCTGACGTTTCCAATGGAAATTTTGACATTTTTGACCATAATCTACTTCAAACATTTTGTCAATAGAGCGTCATTTCTTTTGTTTACACTAACTTGAAAATTGTGTGTCAACAAAAACATGGAATTAACTAGTGAAAATGTTCATGCGATGATTTATTACGATTTTCGACGTGGATTATCAAGACAAGAGTGCATCGATCAACTAACTTCCACATTTGGCGACGAAGCTCCATCATTTGCCACTGTGAAACGCTGGTATAACGAATTTAATCGTGGCCGCCATTCGCTCAATGATGAAGTTCGTGAAGGTAGTCCAAAATCAGTTGTTGTGCCAGAAAATATTGATGCTGTGCAAAAACTAATAATGAAAGATCGTCATGCGACATATTGTGAGATTGAGGCAACCCTAGGTATTAGTTCCACCAGCAAATATAAAATATTGCATGATTATTTAGCCGTGAAAAAGGTTTGTTCTCGTTGAATCCCACATAATTTGACGCAATCTCAAAAAGATGCTCGTGTCGATTGGTGTACAAAAATACTCAAGAAATACAATGGCGGTGCCTCAAAAGACGTATATAAGATTGTAACAGGTGACGAATCATGGATCTATGCGTATGAGTCGGAACGTAAACAGCAGTCGACTGTATGGGTGTTTCAAGATGAAGCAAATCCAACAAAAGTTGTTCGCACTCGAAGCAAATGGTCGCGTGCTTTTTCAGCAAAACTGGCCATGTGGCAACAGTGCCTATCGAGGAACGTAAAACGATCAATGCCGAATGGTACACAACCATTTGTTTGCCGGAAGTCTTCGGTGAAGTAAGGAAAATCAACAAGAACCGTAGGATCGTTCATCAAAACAATGCGATCGCACACACATCTCGTCAGAGTATTTGAAGGCTCAAAAAATCGAATTTATGGGTCATCCGCCATATAGTCCTGTTTTGGCACCCAATGGCTTCTTTTTGTTCCCGAACATCAAGAATAAATTGCGTGGACAACGATTTTCGTTGGCAGAAGAAGCGTTGATGCCTTCAGAAAACATGTTTTGGAGGTGTCTCAAGAAGACTGGAATACTCGTAAATGCTTTGACAAATGGTTCAAATGGATGCAAAAGTGTATTGGTCATGAAGGAGAATATTTTGAAAAACAATAATGCAGTTTTCAGTCAGGAATTACTTTGTTTTAATTATTAGGCTCAAAATATAAATAGTGCTTCTGGTATTTAGCATTCATTATCTTGCACCTTACACTACTTCTGCACATAGTCGCCAGCACTTGTTGCAACGGGAAACTAATTTTTGAATGCCTTCGTCAAGGAATGATGCCGCCTGGGTGGCAAGTTTGCACTTCTTGTTTCACAGCATCATCGTCGTTGAAGTGTCTTCAACAAAGGAAATTCTTCAGATAAAATTCGCTTAGTGCCAAATCCGGACTGTTGTGAAACAAGCAGTGCAAGACTCAGCTTTCATCACAGGCGATATCATTCTTGACGAACGCATACAAAAACTGGTTTCCCTTTACAAGTGCCGGAATAACGGAGGAGATATTTCGTTTTTGAGTTATACTGTTCAAAGACAGATAGGGAGATTTTTCTATTTTTGTTATTCACGGAGTCTCAAAACGTATATATTTCCGGTATGAAATGTTTGGGTGGAATGCAATACTTGCTCTGCTTACTATTGGTAGGCAATAGAGAAGGTAATAAATTATAGTGGGTAGAAAAGGCCATGTGGATGTAACACATTAGATTTATTTTCTCCCTGTCTTTTTGCATCTTATCCGTATAGGATATCCGTTATCATTTCCTGACACTTTCCTTCCGCTAGTGTAAATCTCGCCCTAACAAAACAGAATTGAATTATAGGATATTTCCGAAGGCGATGCCACTGCTGTCTGGTTCCAGTTACCGGAAATTAAGTTACTGCTTCTGACTTCTCGTGCTTGCCAGCCACAGACTGGCTGGAGTCATCATTCCGCCTCGTTCACACGTGGGCTGCCACTCCCAAGTTTCACTTTAGGATGCTAGAGTTCTGATTGGTCTAAGTGTTCATTGTGTTACAGAATGCCCTTTTTTGCTTATTCTAGTGCTTGCCTACAGTAAATAGACCAAGTATTGTATTCTATACCAAAATTATATACCGAAATTTCACTGGAAATACACTATGTAATCAAAAGTATCCCGACACCCCCCACAAATATAGTTTTTCAACTTAGGTGCATTGTGCTGCCACCTACTGCCTGGTACTCATTATCCGCGACCTCAGTAGTCATTAGACATCGTGAAACAGCAGAATGGGACGCTCCGTGGAACTCACAGACTTCGAACGTGGTCAAGTGATTGGGTGTCACTAGTGTCAGAAGTCTGTCCACACTCCTAAACATCCCTAGGTTCACTGTTTCTGATGTGATAGTGAAGTGGAAACGTGAAGGGACATGTACAGCACAAAAGCGTACAGACCGACCTCGTCTGTTGACTGACAGAGACCGCCGACATTTGAAGAGAGCCGTAAAGAGTAATAGGCAGACATCTATCCAGGCCATCACACAGGAATTCCGAACTGCATCAGGATCCACTCCAAGTGCTATGACAGTTAGGCATGAGGTGAGAAACCTTGGATTCCATGGTCGAGCGGCTGCTCATAAGCCACACACCACGCAGGAAAATACCAAACGACGCCTCGCTTGGTGTAAGGAGCGTCAACATTACACGATTGAACAGTGGGAAAACGTTGTGTGGAGTGACGAATCACTACACAATGTGGCGATCCGATGGCAGGGTGTGGGTATGGCGTATGCCCAGTAAATGTCATCTGCCAGCGTGTGTAGTGCCAACAGTGAAATTCGAAGGTGGTGGTGTTATGGTGTAGTCGTGTTTTTCCTGGAAGGGGCTTGCACCCCTTGTGGTTTTGCGTGGCGCGATCACAGCGCAGACCTACATCGATATTTTAAGCACCTTCTTGCTTCCCACTGTTGAAGAGCAAATCGGGGATGGCGATTGTATCTTTCAACACGATCGAGCACCTGTTCATACTGCACGGGCTGTGGCGGAGTGGTTACACGACAATAACATACCTGTAATGGACTGGCCTGCACAGAGTCCTGACTTGAATTCTATAGAACACCCTTGGGATGTTTCGGAACGACGACTTCGTGCCAGGCCTCACGGACCTACATCGATACCTCTCCTCAGTTCCGCACTCCGTGAAGAATGGGCTGCCATTCCCTAAGAAACCTTCCAGCACCTGATTGAAAGTATGCCTGCGAGAGTGAACGCTGTCATCAAGGCTAAGGGTGGGCCAACACTATATTGACTTCCAGTGTTACCGATGGAGGGCGCCACGAACGAGTACGTCATTTTCATCCAGGTGTCCAGATACTTTTGATCAATAGTGTGTTTTCCGGACGGATCCTTCCGGGGGTATGCAGGAGACACAGGGCACGAGACAGGGGTACGACACGATAGGGGAGGTTTCGTACCGTTTACACATTTAAAGTCCCCCGGATGGGCACTGGTGCAACCGGCTTCCCCCCTGGGGGACCAGAACCCAAAGAGTGCCCCCATTCCAGGGGACGAAGTCTTCCACAGGCCATCCTTTTCTCCTACCATGCACGTGCCGAGACCTCCTGCCGACACTTACAACCCTGAAAGAGCCAAGGGGATGAAAGGTGAAGGAAATGACAATGGAGGGACAGCAAATACGGGTGACTTAATGATCCTTCCTAGCATGCGCTTAGCGACCCGGGAAAATCCCGGAAAGGAGGTCGGGCACGGTAATCGAACCCACGATCTCCCGAATGGGGGTCACAGACCTTACTGCCTGATCCATCCTGTTAGAGTTTATGATTTATGTTGTTCACAGACACACATATACTGAGGTTTTTCTAAAAATGCAAGGAAAAGAGACTTCCGGGCTCTCAAAACAGGTTTTTTTGAATGGAAAGCAATAACTTCTCTACCTACCATGAGAAGGCAAAAATAACCTTTCATGAGAATAACTGATACTGATGCTTTTGAATTCCCTAGTTCCTTTGGTTGGATTTTCGTTTTACGTTCCCTTCGTGTTTCTTGCTTTTCCGACTGTTTGCTTTCTGGTAGTTTTATAAACTTGCTCTCCTTTAATTATATTCTGTTTTTGTTTCGCTTTTGCGCTGTTTATTCTCTGCTCAACTTTCCGCCGTTCCTCACTGCGTTCTTCTTTCTCTCTTTATGTGTGTTTTATTTAGTTTTCATTCTTGCCTCTTCTCCCTTTCTGTTACTAGCACGTAAATACAGTAACTCGTTTCTGAATGGCAAACTGAGTAAGGTATAGATTTCAAGTGGCCCCGAGGAAAGAGCGATTCTACACCACTTTTATGTTTTAACTGGATTTTTTTTAAGTACTGACTGTAAATAGAGCAAGTATTGTATTCTACTAACAATATAATGTCGAGATTTCACCGGAAATACATGCATTCTATGTATGTGTCGTTTAAATATGTAGGTTAAATAAAAAATAAATTGAGTTTTATTTAAGGACGCTTTTTAACTGCTGCGGTCCTTAGCGTCCCATTCTATATTGGGCATAAAGGACCAGTAATTTTTCTCAGATGCCTCTTTATTAGGCTTGAGGTTCTTTTACGTTCAGTAAATCTACGACATGGGACCACCGGCTTTACTTCCCTTGCGAAGGAAACCATGCTAAGGATTTTTACGCCCGAAAAAAAAAATCCATCGCCCTCCGCAGTTTGAACGACTTCTAAATGTGTAACTTGGTATTCAAGTTGTGTGTCCTGCAAAGATGCGACACGAAGATTTTGAAGATAATCCCCCAACCCGAACTACCCTTAAATGGAAAATTATTCGTTATTTTTTATTTTTTCATAAATGACAGTAAAGATTTTGATTAATATACGAGGGTGATCAACAAAGAATGAGACTGATTTTTTCCTGTAGCTTCCGTGATATTTTCGTATCTGTAACATAAGTATTTGAAAAGAGCGGGTTTTTATGTATAATGATGGTAGGCGGCAGCACTCTCGTATTGGTAGGTTGGTAGTAATGCTCTATTTTGTAAACCCTACGTGCATTTCGTATACCAGACAATGGAGGTGATGCATTTTTTAAATCGATTATCACCGGTGATGAGTCATGGCTGCATCATTATGATCTTGAAGGAAAACAAGCCAGCACAGTGTGGAAATCGCCAGGTTCTCCAACACCAAAAAAGGCAAAAGTTGTTCCATCTGCAGGGAAAGTGATGGTGATCACATTTTTTGACTGTAATGGAATGATTTACCAGCATGCAGTTCCCCTCACACTACTGTTACAGCAGCATACTACACGTCAGTATTGGCTACACTGAGGAAGCACATTGCAAAGAAACGACCAGAGCTTTCTCGACTGGGTGGCGACTTCATCATGACAATGAACGGCCTCACGTCGCAAATCAAGTCATGCAGTTTCTGGCTCGATTCAACATTACCTGCGTACCACATCCACCTTATAGCCCCGATCTTGCACCCTGTGACTTTTTTTTATTCCCATCACTAAGGGCAAAGCTTAGGGGTAATCGATTTGAGAACTCTGAAGCAGTGCTCAAGAAAAGTGAGGCGATTCTCAAGGACCTGACAAAGAATGGTCTGCAGCACATGTTCAAGGACTGGCAGAGACGTTATAAAAAGTGCATTGAAGTAGGAGGGGACTACTTTGAAAAAGATCATGTAAACATTGAATTGGAGTAATAAACATCTGTGAAAAAAAATCAGTCTCAGTCTTTGTTGATCAGCCCTCGTACTACATGTTTAAGATACTTACATGACAAATAAAATGTCTATGTTGAATTTTCTGGGAGTAGTCCGTGAAGACGTCTTCATTCGTAAGGAGTTTTGTATAACTGGTAAATGTTAAGTGATAGACTAAAACGTACTACACAAGAGACGTAAATATCTTTAAAACACACAATTTATTTCAAATAACTCTTTTGCTGTATCATTCATTTCCGAGATATCTGCTACTAATGGTTCAAATTGTTCATTAGTGAGAAGTTATTTTCTTCGCGTATTGTTTAAAATTTGAAGAATAATGTTTTGTTACGTAATGTTTAAGTTGAAGAAGGTTGTGTTGCTTTATGGAGTTCTCAACACGCTTTGGGCGTCGGTTTGAATTTATTGATTACGTAATGGTTACTGTTATTACGCAATATGCTGTTACGTACGAGAAGCTGATTTCAAGATGTGTTTTTGTTATTACACTCCAAGCTTTACACTATAATATTTATCTTCGTTATTAACACTGCTTCTATATATTATTTATGTTTGAATTTGCCTCGGCTGCGTCAGTAATGTTTGTAGAGACACGTATCTCTTAATTAGGGTGCGGTGTGACAATGATTGTAGACATCACAGAATTTAAGTTTTTAAATTCACTTCGTTTATTAATTCTTGCACATTTTTATAAAGCACTACACTTTTTAAGAACTGTGAGAAACTTTAATACTTTCAGTGAGCGCGTATACATATTTTTACGATTCACACGTAATATTTTTTTTAGAGAACACATCTTCCATCTGTTCACTACCAAGGTTTGCTAGCAACTGAGTAACTTTCAACGGTCAAAACCCGTAAGCTTCGGTATTTCAAGTCTCTGATTGGCTAATTCTAGTCCAATAGAATATCTGCATTTTATGTAAAACTTTTCTTTGCTGTTGATTGGCTAATTTTAAACTCTTTAGAGAAATTACATTGTCGTTGCTTTAATCCTGACTAGTAATTTTCAAAATCTTAAACTCATTATTGCTACAAGGTTACCTCCTTACTACCTCATTGTTAGCAGCTTAAAACTTATTATTCTCACAGCTCTTGCATTATTATAGTATGTAGTGTATTCACATAACATTATTAAACATATTTTACAATAAAAATAAGCATATACAATGAATGTTACATACTCTTCAAATAATTATTACATACATATTGTTTCAAGGCGGGCTGTTATTGAATTTACTTATTATATAATACAATTGAAATTATTCAGGTATTAAAATACTGCCTCATTAGGTACGTGCCATTTTAAAGTCCTGTCGATTTTAAAGTCACGTGTAGTGCAGGTATTTCTGGAAAGATTTATCTCGATTAAAGTCAAGTAGGTAGTAATGATAAACTTCCATAAGAATAATTTGTATACCCACTAATAAGCTATAGAGGGTAGAGAAAGTCATGTGAGTGTAACAAATCATTTTTGTTTCGTAATTAAACTGTTAGTTTAATAAGTATCTTGGCAAAATGAAAAGAACCGAATGACCTTAGTAGTTAATGGCAAGTGCGCAGGAACTACGCCTAGAAGGCGGCAACTTATGTAACAAATTCTCCAGCAGCAAGCTGTTGAATGGGGTCTGCTATCAAGATTAAATGTAAAGCAGGAAGCAAGGAAAGTAACATATGTATATGGGGCAACGTAAATTCTTATTTTCTTGATTATTAAATTTTTCGTGTCTGCCCTTCCCGCAAGAAGACTCAGCTCGGAATATTACACAGAGAGATGTAACAGATTATTCGCCGCTTGGATCCTTTCATGAGACGGAGCGTCTGGTTAGAGAACGAGGAAGATTGCCCTGACTACAAGGAGCTCCTAGCAAACAAAGAAATACTTTATGGGAGTTAAATGTACGCATAGAAAAGTTCATACAATCAGATAATACACAAGAACATAGTAGAAACAAAACTTCGTCTAGAGAATTTCTTCCAAAACTCGCTGCTGCAGCTAGGACTCCCGCCAAAATTTATAATATCCCCGCAACCACCTCACGTTCTCGTAGTTATAATTAGAATAATAAGTACTGGGGCGGATCGAAAAGTAACGCACAATAATATTTTTCTGCCTTGGTATTGCAGCTAGAATGTTGAAGTTTCACACAGATATAGTTTGAGGTTTTCACTGCATAGGGTATTTTTTGTTTCATGTACACCTCTAGCGAGAGAAGCGTAAACTACGTAACTAAGATGACGCGCATGTTACTGTCGTCCACGTGTGAAGAGCAGAGAGGTGTGGTTGAATATTTGTGGGACAAAGGGCATAAACCGAGTGATATTCACAGGGGCATGCGTGGCATGTATGGGGATGATTGTATGGACCGTACCAATGTCTCCAGGTGGTGTGCATTCTTCCTAAAGGCCCGTGTGAACCACGCCCGGGAGGCCAGCAACAGCTGCAACCCCGCAGAATGTCAGAGGCATTGAGGCGGCAATTTTGAACGACCGGCGTGTGCAACTGCAAACCTTATCGCAACAGTTCAACATTTCCTATGGTGCAGTGTACGATATTGTTCATGACACGTTGAAATTTCGTAAAGTTAGTGCTTGCTGGGTGCCTAAGAACCTGACAGTCAATCACAAGGGCCAGCAAATGACGAGCTTGGATCACCTAACGCGGCACACCGCAGAAGGGCTTGACTTTCTGAAAGGAATCGTCACTGGTGATGAGTCGTGGGCATACCACCACATGCCCGAAACCAAGCAGGCAAGTATGGAGTTTAAACATGTTGGTCCCCAGTGAATAAAAAGTTCAAAGTGACTCAATCTGCTAGGAAAGTGCTTGTGAAGGTGTTCTGGGATGTGCATGGTGTTGCATTGGTGGACTTTCCAGAACACGGGACCACTGTGGGAACTTTGGTGAAGTTGCGTCGTGCCCTTAGTCACAAACGCCACAACCTGAATGCTGGCGATGTCAAAATTCTTCATGACAATGCTCGCCCCCACGGTGCTGCTGCTGTTCGTCAGAAAATCACCAAATTTGGTTGGGAGGTTCTCCAGCATCCACCATACAGTCCGGACCTTGCACCGTCGGAATTTCATCTGTTTGGTCCCATGAAGAGATTCCTGCCCGGCTAACGCTTTGCGACAGATGCGGAAGTGAAATCAGCAGTCCGCAGATGGCTATACTCCAAGGAAACGGACTTCTACGAACAGGGCATACTGAAAGTGGTATCACGATGGGAGAAATGTGCTGAGAAACTGGGTGACTATGTCGTTCATTTGTGATTTTTTTTAACTATTCAACTTTTTTGTAAAAGAAATTATTGTGCGTTACTTTTCGATCCGCCCTAGTAGATTAATTGCGAAATGATAGAGTCATTGACCCATGGTTTAATGTTTTTCTCTGAGGAAGCATGGTTCCATTTATATGGTTATGTGTCGTTGCAAAATAACAGATATTGGAGCACAGGAAAACGCGATTTTACACATGAGATTCGTTTGCATGACGCGAACATTCTGTACACTAAATGCATACAAATAATACGACTTGTATTTTTTTTGAACAGCTTACTGACTTTCAGTACTTCCTACCGTGCATGCAGCTGAGGGGTCGTTAAATTTAATTCAGGAAATGTTGAAGATAGGGTAATTAGTAAAGAATTATGTCCCTAACAAACTCCTAAAGTGATTTCTATAAATGTTGTTTAGTTTTTTATGAGTGAGAAAACAACATAAAAACGTCTTCGCTTTATTATTATAATATAATTAATTGAAATTAAGTATACTTTTTACAGACATTAGCCGGTCTTGTAAGTTTTTAATAGAGTCAACCGAAAAATCCGTGCTCTAACCATTGAGCTACTGTGACAACATGTCGATGGGACATTGAATTCTCCAATCGAGTTGTTTCCCATACAGATTTAAAATAAATAAATAAAAAGGTAGCTTTCCAGTTAAAAAAAACTAAATTAATCTTAAAATGGCCATCATAACGTCCTCCAAATAAAACTCGATTAGTGGCAATTACTTTCCCCCATATCAAGCAACTTTTATTAAACACATTTATTTCTACAACGTTTAGTTTTGGAGATATTGTAAAGTCTCAACTTAAATGGTACACTCTGTATATGGTATCTTAATCAAAATCCTTAAAAGCCATTTTCCAGAAAATCAAAAAAAATGAAAAGTATTCCATATAAAGGGTATTTTGGCGTGGAGGATTTTCTTGAAAACTTCGTGTCGCATCTTTGAAAGGTACTGGACCTAAATATCAAGTTTGGTATTTATGCAAGGTTTCATTTCTGAGTTATGTTGTTCACAGGCATTTGGATTTAGGGGGTCTCAAAACATGTATTTTCGGTGAAATCTCAGTGGATGCAGTACCTTCTCTGTCTGGTATGTACACGGTAGGGAACGTAATAAACTTTTGTGACAGTAGCCTGTAGAAGAATGAGTAGAGAATGTAATGTGAGTGCAACACTATTGTACATCGGTTCTATGAATTAGCCTTAAGCATAATTTTGTGTTGCTGTCAGCAGAACGAGAGGTTTCCGTGAGCGAACAATAAGTTCTTGACGAGAAAGGGCATACGAACGTTTGATGTTCAAGAAAGCAACTTCTTGTTCTGCTGTCATGCAACATTTAGCAATCATATAAAGTAATGTTCAACCCCAGAAGTCGGAGATGCTACGGAAACAGTTAATAGAGTGGCCGCTTCACCGGAAAGACGAGAATGAACAGGTAATTACGTCTTAGAATTTGGGCTGACTTCGAAATTCAGAAGTTTGTCTTGAATTCACTAGCGTTGTAAAGAGATTTTCTACCCATGTGTTTAAATGAACTATACAACGGAGGGGGACACATTGCGACTTATGACGGCTGTCCCAGAAGTACGCGACCTAACAAAGAAATCACAAAAATTTTGGGAAAAACAATCTTTATTTCTCTACATAGTCTCCTTTCAGCGCGATACACTTTTCCCAGCGATGTTCAATAGCTTCGATACCCTGTTTATAGTGAGAACCGTCGAGTTCTGCAAAATAGCCATCAACTGCAAACTCCACCTCTTCATTGTTGGCAGGATTTTGCACAATGAAGGCTTGAAGCCAACGACAATAATTCAGTCGTCTATCCTTATCTGGTTCCTGTAACTGATGGACAACCGTAATCCTATACGGCTTTAGGCCTGCACTTTTCACAGCTCTCTGACACATTGAGTAGCTGTACCCTGTCTTCCTGCGACAAAGGTCTTAATGATTTTTTGGGTGACTGATCCAGTCGTGCTCTTACGTCAACAACAACCGTGGGAAGCCTAGATGAACGAGTTTTGCCTTTTTCACTCACAAGAGATTCAGTTGTTTCCAATTTGTTTACCAGTCACAGCATTGTGTTTCTTTGGGGAGGAATTCATAATTCAGTATTGCTTTACAAGGAAGTGTCGTTCATTTAATCTGTACTCCATTTTCACGTTGACTAACAATTCCGAATAAAACATGAACATCTGCGCGTCTAGTGACAGGCAATCGAAACTCTAGAACATTCTGCTTAATTTGGTGCTAAAATTGGGGCATTGAGTGAAATTCGAACAGAATAATTAAAGAAAGAAATGTGTCAGTTCTTAATAAATCACCCTATATTTTACAAATTCGAGAGCTGTCTAAAAAAATAGTATTTGCCACACGTGTTAAAACTGGTTTTATTTTGCTCGTAGGATTACGAAATTCGCAAACATTCCTACTCGTAAAATAAAACCCTTGTATGATAATCTACTATTTTACTTTGACGCGGAGTGGAAGTAAAAACGAGAAACTAGTTTGAGGTGCAGGCCTTTGTCATTGTGTGTGTAACACTACAGGTTTGGACGCGAAAGGAAAGCCTATCGTTTATTAAGTAAGAATGGGCTGCGCAGACCAATACCTGACCATCGGTAGCGCCCAAGCTCTTAAATTTTAGATATAAGTTTACCCTTCTTCCGGACCAGCAGCCAGCCTCACAAAGGAGCAAGCCCCAGTTCAGAAAAAAAAGGCACATAAAAAAGAAACCTTCCTGGTTCTTTTTGGGCTGCATCGACCGCCTAGACACCGGACGGAAATTTGACATAGAGAAGAAAGAAAGGAACACTATAGGGAATAGGAGGAGAGGAGAGGGGAGGAGAGGAGAGGGGAGAAACTGAAACTCAACCACGGTGTTGAGCCTTAAATTCAATGTGGTTGGAGAGAGGGCTTCCACTCCAGTGGAAAAGTTTATTTAAAAACCTTATAGAATTTAATATTTTCGAAAAAGGTATACTTCTTTCTCAGATTATATGTTTTTACAGTAAGACAATCGTTTTTACTTTCTCTCCTACGTATAGTAAGCGGGAGAAGTATTACATTCCACCCAAACATTCGATACCAATATTTCACCGGAAATACATGTTTTGAGGTGCTTTGAATCCAAACAAAGAATTTTTGGAAACATGCCCGTCTGTGTCTGTGAACGCATAACTCAAAAACTAAAAGTCGGATAAATACCAAACTAGGTATTTGAGTTTGGTATCTTCCAAAGATACGACACTAAGGTTTTCAAGAAAATCCCCCAACCCAACCCACCCTTTACATGGAACATTTTTCGAAAATTTTGATTTTCTCAAAAATTGTTCTAACGATTTGCATTAAAATATTATATGTTTAAGATATTTCCATGGCAACTGAAATCTATATCTTGAATTTTCTGGAAACATCCCCAGAAGTCCTCTTCATTGTACAAACTATTTTTACAATCGCTTATTCTCCATCTACTTCATTTTAATCGAGATCTTTGTCGTCCTCCGTGGTGTAGTGGATACCATGCTAGCCTCCAGTTCCCAAGGTCGCGGGTTCAAACCCTGTGGAGGGTAATGCATTTTTTCGGACGTAAAAATCCTTCGGAAGGGAAGTAAATTCGGTGGTCCTGTGTCATAGATTTACGACACGTAAAAGAACCTCAAGCTTGATAAAAAGGCCTCTGAGCAAAATTACCGGTCTATCACGCCCATCATAGAATGGGACGCTAAGGACCACAGCAAATAAAGAGCGTCCATAAATAAAACTCAGTTTAATTTAATTCAATCGAGATAAACATTTGCAGAATTTTGGGAAAAAACATCTTTATTTCTCTACATAGTCTCCTTTCAGCTCGATACACTTTTCCCAGCGATGTTCAGTAGCTTCGATACCCTGCTTATAGTGAGAACCGTCGAGTTCTGCAAAATAGACATCAACTGCAAACTCCACCTCTTCACTGTTGGAAAATCTTTTACCACCTGGCCATTTCTTAAACTTTGGAAACAGAAAATAATCAGAGGGGGCTAAGTCAGGCGAATAGGGTGCATGAGGAAGCAATTCGAACTTTAACTCATTGATTTTCGCCATGACGATAATGATGTGTGAATTGGTGTATTATCTTGATGAAACAGAACTTTCTTTTTCGCTAAATGCGGCCGTTTTTGCTTGATTTCATCGTTCAATCGCTGCAATAAGTTTGCATAATACTCCCCAGTGATTGCCCTTTTTGAAGGTAATCAATGAAAATTATATTACACGCATGCCCAAAAAACTGACGCCATAACCCTGCCTACCGATGGAACTGCCTTCGCCATCTTTAGAGCCGATTCTCCCCTTTTAATCCACTGTTTTTACTGTTCCTTCGTCTCAGGTGTGAAGTGATGGACCCATGTTTCACCCATGGTTATGAATCGACGCAAAACCTCATATTTATTGCAGCGAAACATCGCCAAATCGACTAAAACATCCTCAAGACGCTGTTTTTGTTTCATTGTGAGTAAACGCACCACCCATCTTGCGCACATCTTTCTCATGTGTAAATTTCCAGCTAATGTGCGATGTACAGCACTTTTTGAAATGTCAACGATGTCTCCTAGCTCACGCACTTTCAGTCGACGGTCATCCAATACCATTTTGTGGATTTTTTCACAATTTCTGTGTGGTCACCTCATTTGGTCGACCACTGTGATGTTCGTCTTGGCAGCTCGTACGACCTCGCTTAAACTCTGTCACCCAATATTTTACTGTTGTAAACGAAGGAGCAGACTCCCTCAGAGTAGAATCTAGCTCAGCTTTAATATTAGTTGGACTAAGACCTTTCAAATGAAAGTATTGTATCACATAACGATGACCAGTTTTATCGATGCTTACAAATTCGCTGAGAGAGTTCACTATTAATGGCTGCCAAACAATTACTAAACAACGTTAAATATACGTCACGTCGGGTACTTCTGGGACTGCCCTCGTATATAATTAGTACAGCCGAAATCACAGCAGTCTGGCATTTTCACTGATAAATCAGTTTCGACTCAGCGTTACCATATGTTTGTATTGAGGCACCGAGCCATAGATGGCGCGCGGATACCATGTGATCATCTCTCCGCCAATCAGCAATCCGTATTGGCGGCATTCGCAGACAAATCAGTTGCTGTATATACAGAACCTTAAGGCGGCTCAGCTGAGGCTACCATTTGGCAGGGCCGAGAAGAGACCATAAGCCCACCTGAAACATGAAGGCGGAAGCGAAGTGGTCAGAAATAAGGGAAAGGTAATTCATGGTAGAAAAGGAACCACTTCGGTATCACCTTGTCGACAGGAAAAACCACGAAAAACCCATGGTCAGAGTGGTCGAACCCAGGACCTCCCTCCCGCAAATGTGAGCCTCGAACCTTACCGTGGATCCATTGCATGGTCTAGAAGATCAGCTTGTTTATTTTCTGAGAAAAGCGTCTAGTAAATGTGAGAGTTCCTGACCTCCTCGCATTCAATTAGAGAGCTCTGCAGTAACAGGCAGGCACATACAATATTCAGGTAAACAATGCAATCCTCAATCCGCTTCTTCTAGGAATGGTGCGCAAATACGCAAGTAAGAAAGTACAAGCCTTGGGCAGGAGAATTTTAATATTATTTATGGATAGTATTGCTGCTAGCTGGCTTGAGGTCTACCCATAGCAGAAGCAGCTATGCTTGTGCATCAGGTGAATTACTTGCCCCTAGGCTTTTATGATCCTGTGCATCCTGTTTAACAGTAGATGTGTTACATTCACAGGACTTTCTCCATCCACAATCCTTTATGTAGGTATACGAGATGTGATCCAAAAATAACTGGAATTTTTGTCTTTCTTAAGGAATTTTTTTAATCATCAACATCAACATTGTGCCCTTCAAAGTAATCCCCCTCAGTTATAATACACTTGTGCCAGCGCTTTTTCCAATCTTGGAAGCCTTCTGGAACTCACTTTTTGTTATGGTGTTCAGTTCTTTCAGCAATTCGGCGTTTATCTCATCAATGGTGGTAATACGTCGTTCTTTCATGGTTCTCTTCAGCCTCGGGAAGAGAAAGAAGTCGAGCGGGCTATGTCCGGTGAATACGCTGGCTGAGGCAGCATAACGGGTTTGTTTTTGCCAAAAAGTCGCGAACAAGCATTGAGGTGTGAGCGGATGCATTATCCTGATGCAATTTCCACGAGTGATTTTGCTACAATTCTGGTCGTTTTCTTCGGATTGCTTCACGCAAACAGGGCAGGTAGTATTTCTTATTGGCGGTACGACCATAAGGCAGGAACTCCTGATGCACTATCCCATTATAATTGAAGAAAACGGTGAGAAGAACCTTCACATGTGACCGAACTTATCGACTTTTTTTTCGGTCTTGGCTCTACAGGCAGTTTCCATTGGGACGATTGGGCCTTAGTTTCGACGTCATACCCATATACCCATGTTTCGTCACCCGTTTTAACCTTCCTTAGAAGTTCTGGATCATTAAGCAATTCCTGATCGATGTCTACACGACGTCATTTTTGGTCGAAATTCAAGAATTTCTCAACAAACTTTGGTGCTACTCGTTTCATGCCCAAAACATCCGAAAAATTGCTTGGCATGAGCCGTCATCATCAGCAACCTCTCTGATGGTGATTCGGTGGTTTTCTTTACTTCTTCCACATTGTCGTCAGCAATCGATGTGCTAGGGCGTCCAGGGCGTTCGTCGTCTTCAACGTCGTCTCGACCCTCTTTGAAATGTTTATACCACTCATAAACTCTTGTGTTACACATAGTAGATTCACTAAAAGCCACGGTCAACTTTTCGAATGCGAGCTGGACTTTATTCCATTTTTACAGCAAACTTTAATGCAAAATGTTTGACCCACCTTTTTCGAAAGTAAAACAATGGAATTATTATATCTGCTAACTTCTGCAGGGTCAATTTTACGTTTTGAAGTAAGCGTTTCCGAAATAAAAGAAACAATGTGAGTAACTCGTCGTGAGTCGCTAAAATATTGACCGGCAGGTTCACACACGCTAGTACCGATTGGACGGCACCCTATTGCCATCTTCACGTCATGAAGCAGGTGGTTACAGGGATGAGACCTAGAAGGCTAACTGTCCGCCTTTCTGTGTGAGGTCGGCGGTTGGACTGAAGGACACCCTAATGCCATCTGCACGTCATGAAGCAGGTGGTTACAGGGATGAGACCTAGAAGGCTAACTGTCCGCTTTTCTGTGTGAGGGCGGCGATTAGTCTGGACGGCACCCTAATGCCATCTGCACGGCTTGAAGCAGGTGGTTACAGGGGTGAGACCTAGAAGGCTAACTGTCCGCTTTTCTGTGTGAGCCGGCGATTAGTCTGCACGGCACCCTAATGCCATCTGCACGGCATGAAGCAGGTGGTTACAGGCATGAGACCTAGAAGGCTAACTGTCCGCCTTTCTGTGTGAGGGCGGCGGTTAGACTGGACGGCACCATATTGCCATCTTCATGGCATGAAGCAGGTGGTTACAGGGCTGAGACCTAGAAGGCTAACTGTCCGTCTTTTTGTGTGAGGATGGCGGTTAGACTGGGCGGCACCCTATTGCCATCTTCACGGCATGAAGCAGGTGGTTACAGGGATGAGACTTAGAAGGCTAAATGTCCGCTTTTCTGTGTGAGGGCGGCGGTTAGACTGGACGGCACCCTAATGCTATCTGCACGGCATGAAGCAGGTGGTTACGGGCATGAGACCTAGAAGGCTAACTGTCCGCCTTTCTGTGTGAGGGCGGCGGTTAGATTGGACGGCACCCTAATGCCATCTGCACGGCATGAAGCAGGTGGTTAAAGGGATGAGACCTAGAAGGCTAACTGTCCGTCTTTCTGTGTGAGGGCGGCGGTTAGATTGGACGGCACCCTAATGCCATCTGCACGGCATGAAGCAGGTGGTTAAAGGGATGAGACCTAGAAGGCTAACTGTCCGTCCTTCTGTGTGAGGGCGGCGGTTAGACTGAACGACACCCTAACGCCATCTGCACGGCACGAAGCAGGTGGTTACAGGGATGAGACCTAAAAGGCTAACTGTCCGCCTTTCTGTGTGAGGGCGGAAGTTAGACTGAACGACACCCTAACGCCATCTGCACGGCATGAAGCAGGTGGTTACAGGGATGAGACCTAGAAGGCTAACTGTCCGCCTTTCTGTGTGACGGCGGCGGTTAGATTGGACGGCACCCTAATGCCATCTTCACGGCATGAAGCAGGTGGTTACAGGGATGAGACCTAGAAGGCTAACTGTCCGTCTTTCTGTGTGAGGGCGGCGGTTAGACTGAACGACACCCTAACGCCATCTGCACGGCACGAAGCAGGTGGTTACAGGGATGAGACCTAAAAGGCTAACTTCCGCCTTTCTGTGTGAGGGCGGCGGTTAGACTGAACGACACCCTAACGCCATCTGCACGGCATGAAGCAGGTGGTTACAGGGATGAGACCTAGAAGACTAACTGTCCGCCTTTCTGTGTGAGGGCGGCGGTTGGACTAGGCGGCACCTTAATGATATCTGCACGGCATGAGGCTGGTGGTTACAGGGATGAGACCTAGAAGGCTAACTGTCAGCCTTTCTTTGTGAGGGCGGCGCTTAGACTGGACGACACCCTAATGCCATATGCATGGCATGAAGCAGGTGGTTACAGGGATGAGACCTAGAAGGCTAACTGTCCGCCTTTCTGTGTGACGGCGGCGGTTAGATTGGACGGCACCCTAATGCCATCTTCACGGCATGAAGCAGGTGGTTACAGGGATGAGACCTAGAAGGCTAACTGTCCGTCTTTCTGTGTGAGGGCGGCGGTTAGACTGAACGACACCCTAACGCCATCTGCACGGCATGAAGCAGGTGGTTACAGGGATGAGACCTAGAAGACTAACTGTCCGCCTTTCTGTGTGAGGGCGGCGGTTGGACTAGGCGGCACCTTAATGATATCTGCACGGCATGAAGCTGGTGGTTACAGGGATGAGACCTAGAAGGCTAACTGTCAGCCTTTCTTTGTGAGGGCGGCGCTTAGACTGGATGACACCCTAATGCCATATGCATGGCATGAAGCAGGTGGTTACAGGGATGAGACCTAGAAGGCTAACTGTCCGCCTTTCTGTGTGGGGGCGGCGGTTGGACTCAAAGACACCCTAATGCCATCTGCACGGCATGAAGCAGGGATTACAGGGATGAGACCTAGAAGGCTAACTATCCATCACATATCGTTCTAAGAGATATCCACCAACAGATCCGTCGCGAAATGACCAAGGAGTTAAAGCGACGTAAAATAAAATAGAAAAATATTAGGAATAAGATAGTTTCTGCAGACGTTTGTCTCTATGAATATGAAGTAGATGGAGAATACGCCTTTGTAAAAATAGTGTGTACAAGAGTGCAGAAAGTCTTTTGAGTGCAACACATCACATTTTTATGTTTCGTTTTTATTTTATTTCCCTTTGTTCTGTTTAGTTGTTTTTGATGTTTCCTATCTTGTAAATGTTTCCAGCTCAGCGTAAAGTGCATGCAATAAAGTTTCATTATTTGGAGCACTTGGGATAATCAGAAGCATGCCTCAACATGGCAGCCATTGTCTGCATCGACAATTCCGTTCCCTTCAGCACGTAACGTCAGATTCAGGCCGCTGCTCTGGTCCTGAACAAAACTTACTACTACTTGCTCTAAGATCTGACGCTCAAGTTTGAAACCTATGTACCCAAGTTATTCTGTGAGCAACAGAAGGTCCTAGCAGGGTCAGCTGCCCCCATTCTTACTGGCTTCAACATTCTAACAGTGCTTGTGTATAGTTCTAAACTTAACTAATTTGTTACCTTAGGTAGAATCGAGCTAGATGGGTCTGCAGTAACGTGTCGACTGCACCCTCTGACCTTGTGTTTTTCGTGGTTTTCCGTGGTCGGTAGTCAAATACGGGAGTGTTTTCTCATTTAGCACGATTTTCTTTCGGTAATTTGCGTTTCCTTCTCATGTTTTGTGGCGTATAGCGGTGCCGTACATATGCCGCGGTGCCCCGTAGATACTTGAGGGCTCCTTGGTTAACGGCAGCTCCAGCAGTGGACGCGTCTTCGTGCCTGGAAGTGTTAGGGACTTGCACGGGTCTCTCTTTCTTTATTACTTTCTCTACTACGTAAAGTAGGGGAAGTATTGCATTCCACCCAAAAATTTGATACCGAGATTTAACCGGAAATATTCGAAAACAAAAAGTCGGATAAATACCAAACTTGGTATTTAGCTTCAGCATCTTTCAAAAGATGTCACACGAAGATTTTCAATAAAAATTCCCCCAGCTCTAATAAACGGCTCTAAGGATTTTGATTAAAATATCATATGTTTAAGATTTTTCATGACAAATAAAATGTATATCTTGAATATTCTGGGAATGTCCCCAAAAGTCCTCTTCATTGTAAATCGCTTTTATATAACTGATAAACCGTAAGAGATAGATAAAACTTTTGTAGATCAAAAATGTAGATCTCGTTAAAACACACAGTTTATGACAAATACATTTTTTTGTCGAGTGAACCATTTTGTTTCAATTTTCCAATACTTATACTTTTTCTCAAATTCGTTATTCATTTTTACTTTCTCTACTACGTATAGTAAGTAGGGGAAGTATTGTATTCCACCCAAAAATTAGATACCGAGACTTCACCGGAAATACATGTTTTGAGACCCCCTGAATCCAAAAAAAACATTTTTGGAAACATGTCCGTGTGTGTGTCTGTGTGCCTGTCTGTCTGTGTCTGTGTGTCTGTCTGTGAACAGCATAACTCAGAAACGAATAGTCGGATAAACACCAAACTTGGTATTTAGGTTCAGTATCTTCCAGAGATGCGACACGAAGGTTTTCAAGAAAATCCCCCCACCTCAGATTACCCTTTACATGGAACATTTTCCGAAAATGTTAATTTTCTCAAAAATGGCTAACGATTTTCATTAAAGTATCGTACGTTTAAGATATTTTCATGACAAATAAAATGTATATCTGGAATTTTCTGGGAATATCTCCAAAAGTATTCTTCATTGTGAACGACTTTTGCATAACTGGTAAACCATAAGAGATAGACAAAATTTTACTACACAAAAAATGTAGATCGCGTTAAAATACACAATTTATGTCGTATACATTTTTTGTTGTTGGGTGAACCATTTTCGAGATATTGCTTGTTATTCCCTTAAATTTTCCAATACTTTTTCTCAAATGGGAATTCGTTATTCATTTTTTTATGTCCTAGACACACAAAGAGAATGGAATGCGCCACATAGCAACCAGCTCTTAAAATATTTGACTATCCCTTAAAGTCTACCAATTCCCCTTGCATCTACAAGAAAATTAGCAATAAGATTAAAATCTCGATATCTCGATTAACATGAAGTATATGGAGAATAAGAGTTTGTAAAAATAGAGTTGAGAATGTCATGTGACTAAAACACATCAGAATTTTTTCCCCTTTATTTAGAATGTATTTTACCCTCTACAGAGTCTGAATGTATGCATGGTGAAGAAAATGTATGTGAACTATAGAAATGAAGCAATTAAAAAGTAGGATGTGTTACTGGACATGACACTCTACGTATTATCGTTTATTTTTCTATCTGTATCTTGTACAAACTATTCTTTGCAAAAACATTATTTTATCTTGTAGTTCAAGTTAATTTACAATTGGTAATTTCGTTATACATACATAGAGAACAGAGATAGTCAAATGTTTAACAACTGGATGCTATATGTTGGCTTAAAATTCCATACTGTTTCCATGACATCGCGAGAAACAATTGAAGTTTGGCAGTACTTCAAAAATAGGAACATAGTATTGAAATATTTAAATTAATAACAACGAATATCTGATATGACTGATGCCCGAGAACAACTTATACGAATTAAGTAGTGTGTTTTAAATACCTACATTTGTGGTGTGTGTTAAGTTTTTTTCTAGGTCTGTCTTATGGTTTAAGAAATTAGGTAAATTACTTTACGAATGAAGAGGACTACCTTAGGCAGTTCCCAGAAAATTCAAGATATACATTTTATTTGTCATATAAATGTCTTTAATATATGATATTATAATCCAAATCGTTAGATCTATTTTGGAGAAAACAAAATATAACGAAACAAGCGTTGTTTGGGAAGGCGGATTTTCTTGAAATCTTTTTGTAATGTCTTTGGAAGGTACTGAAATTACATACGTAAGTTGTCTTTCCCGTCAAACTTCCTTATCTAATTTTTGTATAGAATGGTAGCAGTAGATGTACGAGGGACTCTATTTATATTTTGAGCCTTGGCAAACCTGAATGTTGTAGGTGCCATCTGACGTTTCCAATGGAAAGTTTGACATTTTTGACCATAATCTACTTCAAACATTTTGTCAATAGAGCGTCATTTGTTTTGTTTACACTAACTTGAAAATTGTGTGTCAACAAAAACATGGAATTAACTCGTGAAAATCTTCGTGCAATGATTTATTACGACTTTCGACGTGGATTATCAAGACAAGAGTGCATCGATCAACTAACTTCCACATTTGGCGACGAAGCTCCATCCTTTGCCACTATGAAACGCTCGTATAACGAATTTAATCGTGACCGCCGTTCGCTCAATGATGAAGTTCGTGAAGGTCGTCCAAAATCGGTTGTTGTGCCAGAAAACATTGATGTTGTGCAAAAGCTAATAATGAAAGATGGTCATGCGACATATTGTGAGATTGAGGCAACCCTAGGTATTAGTTCCACCAGCATATATAAAATATTGCATGATTATTTAGCCGTGAAAAAGTTTTGCTCTCGTTGGATCCCACATAATTTCACGCAATCTCAAAAAGATGCTCGTGTCGATTGGTGTACAAAAATGCTAAGAAATACAATGGCTGTTCCCTCAAAAGACGTATATAAGATTGTAACAGGTGACAAATCATGGATCTATGCGTATGAGCCGGAACGTAAACAGCAGTCGACTGTATGGGTGTTTCAAGATGAAGCAAATCCAACAGAAGTTGTTCGCACTCGAAGCAAATGGTGGCCTGCTTTTTCAGCAAAACTGGCCATGTGAGAGGTCAATGCGAATGGTACACAACCATTTGTTTACCGGAAGTCTTCGGTGAAGTAAGGAAAACCAACAAGAACCGTAGGATCGTTCTTCATCAAGACAATGCGAGCGCACACACATCTCGTCAACAACAGAGTATTTGAAGGCTCAAAAAATCGAATTGTGGGTCATCCGCCATACAGTCCTGATTTGGTACCCAATGACTTCTTTTTGTTCCCGAACATCAGGAATAAATTGCGTGAACAACGATTTTCGTTGGCAGAAGAAGTCGTTGATGCCTTCAAAAACCATGTTTTGGAGGTGTCTCAAGAAGACTGGAATAAATGCTTTTACAAATGGTTCAAACGGATGCAAAAGTGTATTGGTCATAAAGGAGAATATTTTGAAAAACAATAAAGCAGTTTTCAATCAGAAATTACTTTGTTTTAATTATTAGGCTCAAAATATAAATAGTGCCCCTCGTAGAATACAGTATTACCAAATTTTCAGATGCAGAATGGAACATACATGTGTTGACATATGATACTGACTCCTGAAGGGGTAGGGGAGATCAGCTCTTGTACAAAGGTTATTCGCGCCGCGTCGCTCCAAATTCGGATTAAGACATAAATTGAAATGGTGTTTGTCCCAACTCGGGGAGGGGGGATTAAATTAACATTCATCACAGAGGGCAGAAAGCTTTGTGTCAAAACAGCAATGTCACAAGTGATTTGTTGTATTGATAGAAAACGTGTTTATGTAACCTGCCTTTTTATGTCTGTCCGTACTTGCACAATGAGGCAGGGGTGGAGGGGCGGGGGTTGTTCCATTCCCACGCTTGACCAAAACCCGCGTCACAACCACTCGTTCATTTCATAAACCTTTTACCGTAATCAAATTTGACACTTTCAATTTTAACATAACGTTATTTCAGCAGCATTCTATCACGCCATAATTTGCTTTTATACCTGGGCATCCAGAATATTCTTACGTTCTCTACCACGTATCTACCTAGCAAGTAGAGAAGGTATTGCATTCCAGCCAAAAATTGTATATTGAGATTTTACCGGAAATACATGTTTTGAGGCCCCTTGAATCCAAACAAGGTATTTTTGGAAACATCTGTGTGTGTTTGTGAGCAGCATGGATCAAAAATGAAAAGTTGGATAAGTACCAAACTAGGTATTTATATGTAGTATCTTTCGAAGATGCGACACAAAGATTTTCAAAAAACTCCCCCCACACCCAACTACACTTTACATGGAAAACTTTTCGAAAATTTTGATTCTCTAAAAACCAATTATCGATTTTGATTGAAATACCCTATATTAAAGATATTTATATGAGAAATAAAATATATCTCTTGAATTTTCTGGAAATGCCTATGAAGTCTTCATTCAGAAGTAGTTTTGTATAACTGGTAAACGTTAAGCAGGAGACGAAGACTTTTTTGTGCCATTAGTGAAGAAGGTTTTAGTTTTACGTTATTTGCACCACGCTTTGGGCGTCAATTTGATGAAGGTAGTTTCTGCCCCACGTATGGAAGCCAATTTGAAGAAGGAGAATTTTAGAAGGAGTTGTATTGTATTTAGACTGTTGGGGAGCCGAACTTGAAGTTGTTGCAATCGCACATATGGTAAAAAGTTTCCGGTAGCCTTCGCCCCAAGTTTAAAAATATTAACTTTGTAATTTGACTGTTTGTTTAAACATTATATATTTATGTTTGCCTCGGCTGCGTAAGTATAAATTTGTAGAGACATGAATATCTTAACAAGGCGTGGTGCGGCTAAAGAATGTAGACTTACACACATAATTTGTACTTCACTCCATTTATTAATTCTCTAAAGGATTAAAATAACACTTCACTGATATAGAGAGCTGTGAGATTCTTTTATTAATTACTTGCACTTTTTAACAGAAACTATTTCTGTCTCACACTAAATACGTATTAAACTTCTCGAGGACGCGTTTCGCGTCTGATTAGTAACGCTGTCTGCCAGCAACTGACTTCTTAATTTGTACAAATTGCCCTATTTCAGTTTCTGATTGGCTAATCCTACTCCAATGGAATACTTTCATTTAACTTAACCTTCTTTCTAGTTATTGATTGGCTATTTTATAAACTCTCAAAAATTACATTATTGTTTCCAAGAATGACTAGTAGCATTATTAAACTTTCTAATTCATTATTGCCTCAAGGTTACCTCATTGTTACCTCATTGTTAGCAACTTTTAACCTATTATTCTCACAGCTCCTACATTATTAAATTACGAATACATTCACATAACATTATTGAACATGTACATAATAATATAAACATTAATACTATGACTGTTACATGCATTTTATATATTGTATTATACACAAATTGCTTTAAGTCGGGCTGTTATTATATTTTATATTATATAAATTAACTGAAATCATTTAAGTGTTAAAAATACTGCCTCATTGGGCATTTTCAAGATATACATTATTAATGGTTCGGATTGTCCAATATTTAGCCATTCTTTCAAAGTTATGTCGATTTTTAGTTGTTTCTCACTATGTCATGGAAACAGTATTTCATTTTAAGTCCAGCGAATAGCGTCTAGTTCTAAAACATTTGAGTATCGCTGTTCCCTTTGTATCTACAGCGCCTTCGTTTTATACCAAGGCCACGGATCTCGCAAATGTGTGCTCCGTGTACAGTCTACTACACGGCGAGGTTTTCCGTTCCGTAACTCCCGCGTTACTTACTCACAAGTGTTAGTAATGCATATGTAATGAGTATTAACCTTGTTGTAAGTCGCGTCCATCTGCACGGATACATTCTTGGCATCGTCGGATGAAATTACCATTCACACACATAAACTCTTCTTGCGTAATGTTCATAATTTCTTTTTTTATATTGTCCTTAAGTTCGTCTATGGTGTGGGTATTGTTCCTATAAACTTTATTTTTTAGCGTTTACTGATCTCATTGTTCTAAATTTATTGACCAAACATCTCACGGTGTCTCTACGCGGGGCTGGATAACCAGGAAATTTCTGCTAAAATTGTCTACAAACCCATCTATATGATTCAGTTTTCACGTATATATCGTACATAAAAATACGCTGTTTAAGCGTGAATTTGTTACCATTCCTAAGGAAACCACACACAACACATGTATTGTCGAAACACTTCATAACACGAAGACAAAGCAACGACTGAAACAGCTCACAGCTGATAAACGTACCCTAGGTGTTTCTGCGCAGTGGCATAAGTCACTGCCGTCTCGGCCGATACAGATATAAGGCGATTATAGCCTTGGCATAACACGAAGGTACGGTGTAAGGAAATATGTAGTGTGGCTATTTCCGTAAAGGTTTACCTAAAGTAAAAATTAAAACTTACCGTGGAATGACCTTTAAAATATGCACTAAAATGTAACCTCCCTTAAGGGGGGTGATATTTCTATTTTGCACAATTTTAAAGCTGCATAATTAGTTTTTGTACACATATTTGGGATGTTATGTGAAACTATTTGGCAGAATTTCATTTTTTATGTCAATTAGTTTTTGAATTACTGAAAAATTGTTTAAAAAGGTTTGCAAACTTTAAAATGAAGTTCACTCCACAATTTCCCGGAAAAAAGGTTGATTTTTTTTTTTACAAAATCAGAAACTCGTTTATAAAAACCTGTCACATGGGTTTTATAATATCTTAACTGCAAGGCAAACTAAAAAATAAATATGATCTGCACAGCAAAAATTTCAAAATCTTTGCAATCATTGCACACATTTTAGTTTTTATCCTAAAAAGTACTAAGTTAATCCTAAATCTCATGCGTCAGGTTTTATGTTATGCTTTATAGAATGGACAGTAAAACTTTCAGCCCTCTAGCATCTAATTTGTGGATGTAATTTTGCATTGAATCAATAAAAGTGTAGCAAAAATTAAAGTGAGGAAAAATGAGTTTAAAAGTTTGCATGTAGTTAAGCAGAAATAATGACTTGCAGACCTTTCTGGAAGTGTCCAGCTTAGATGTGTAATTTGTACTATTTTTCGTTACAAACACTGCAAATCAGTTCTAACTTATAGCATAAGCCAAGGCTTTCAGTGCCAAGTCCTATGCACAA
The DNA here is from genome assembly GCA_030765065.1 of Deroplatys truncata. Taxonomy (NCBI): domain Eukaryota; kingdom Metazoa; phylum Arthropoda; class Insecta; order Mantodea; family Mantidae; genus Deroplatys; species Deroplatys truncata. Next base: position 10,080,174 of record CM060989.1, on the reverse strand, counting down.
ACACTGTTGATTGTGGTCATTACACTTCAGGTCATTCACCAATGATGACAGTAAACTGGTGTCCACCAATATATATTTACACTCTTCATTATTTAGAGCAGGTTCATGTTCACAATTATCCTCCTCCTGTTTCTGCCTTAAATTTTTCTTTTGTAAACCACATTGTTGCTCATCTAACCTTTCATCACTGGTATTATTTACACTTGTTTCTGGCTCTTGTATTTGAAACAACATATACGAGGGCGGATCGAAAAGTAACGCACAATAATTTTTTTACAAAAAATTTTAAAAATCAAAACAACAACAAAAAAACACAAAGGAACTTACACCTTTTACCTACTTTTCGACATAGTCACCAAGTTTCTCAAGACTTTTCTCCCATCGTGATACCAGTTTCAACATGCCCTGTTCGTAGAAGTCCGTTTCCTTGGAGTATAGCCATCTGCGGACTGCTGATTTCACTTCCACATCTGTCTCAAAGCGTTGGCCGGCCAGGAATTTCTTCATGGGACTAAACAGATGAAAGTCCGACGGTGCAAGATCCGGACTATATGGTGGATGCTAAAACACCTCCCAAACAAATTTGGTGATTTTCTGACGAACAGCAGCAGCAAAATAGGGGCGAGCACGAAGGGTACGACGTAACTTCACCAAAGTTTTCATGTAGGCTGCAGCATTCACAGTGGTCCCGTGTTCAGCAAAGTCCACCAATACAACACCATGCATATTCCAGAACACCGTCACAAGCACTTTCCTAACAGATTGAGTCACTTTAAATGTTTTCTTCGCTGCGGAACCAGCATGTTTCCACTCCATACTTGCCTGCTTGGTTTCGGGCGTGTAGTGGTATGCCCACGACTCATCACCAGTGAGGATTCCTTTCAAAAAGTCATGCCGTTTTGCGGTATGCCGCGTTAGGTGATCCAAGCTCGTCATCATTTGCTGCCCTTGTGGTTGTCTGTCAGGTTCTTAGGCACCCAGCGAGCATTAACTTTACGAAATTTCAACGTGTCATGAACAATATCGTACACTGCACCATAGGAAATCTTGTACTGTTGCGATAAGGTTCGCAGTTGCACACGCCGCATTCTCGGGGTTGCAGCTGTTACTGACCTCCTGGAGCGTGGCGAAACACTAAGGTTCACACGGCCCTCTAAGAAGAATGCACAGCACCTGGAGACATTGCTACGGTCCATACAATCATCCGCATATTCGCCACGCATGTCCGTGTGAATATCACTCGATTTGTGCCCTTTGGCCCACAAATATCGAACCACACCTCTCTCTTCTTCACACGTGGACGACAGTAACATGCGCGCCATCTTTGTTGCGTAGTTCACGCTTCTCTTGCTAGAGCTGCACATAAAACAAAAAATACCTTCTGTAGTGAAAACTTCAAACTATATCTGTGTGAAATTGCAACATACCAGCTGTAATACCAAGGCAGAAAAAAAATATTGTGCGTTACTTTTCGATCCGCCCTCAAATGAAGAAACATTGTTTTCTTGAAGACATGTTGCTTTCAAGAGAATCAGCTAGAAAGGTTTCAAAAATTCATTCTGTATATTGGTACAGTTTTCATTTTCTGTGTTCATAATGTTTTTTGTTATTAATGAATTTAAAGATGTGAACAGTTTTACGTGATTTAAACATTTAAAAGTTAATCTTCAAAATAAAATTGCGTTATTTTGTTGAGATTCAAACTTTTGTCAAATCAACTAACTTAACTTGCTCTAAATCAATGCCCGCTATTTCTATTTTATGAATAGATAGGACCCAGGTTTTAGAAGTGAGGAGAAACTGCAGACAGCATTGTTTCAAAAAACCTCGTCGAGCACAAAAAAGAAAGGAACGGGGGCGGGAGGGTGAAGAAAAGGATAGCACAGTTGCCCGTAGGGGTGGCTCGTTCACGATTGATTAGCCTCTTTGCTTGAAACCATGGACTCTCGTTTCGTTCCTCTCTTCGCTTAGCCCATGTCTCAAAATCAGGGGTATACAAAGATTCAGTAGCATAAAACCCATTAGTAACTTTCAATACGCATTTACAAACCTCGTAGCATACAGTCGTAGCGTAGTCAGGTTTTTAAGAAGCTTGTTGCTAAGTGATGCCTTTGAAATTCAATGTTCTTTACCACGAGAAAAATCTAATGGGTTATATTCATACGACTTTCTCTACTACGTATAGTAAGTAGCGGAAGTATTGTATTCCACCCAAAAATTAGATATGGTGATTTCACGGAAATACATGTTTTTCAGGCCTCCTGAATCCAATTTTTTTTAGAAATGTCTGTAAACAGCATAAATAAAAAACGATAAGACGGGTAAATACCAAATTTGGCATTTAGGTGCAATACCTTCCAAATATACACACGGAGATTTTAAAACAAATTCTCCCAACACAGACTACCCTTTACATGAAAAATGTTTCGAAAATTTTGTTTTTCTAAAAGTGGCTCAACGATTTTGATTAAAATACCATATAGTTAGGAAATTTACATGATAAATAGAATGTATATCTTGAAAACTGTGGGAATAGTCGGTAAAGTCCACTTCATTTGACAGAAATTACGTATTAATCCTATATAACTGGTCAACTTTAAGCGATAGACGAATACGTACTGTATAAAAACGTAGATCTCTTTAAAACACACAATTTGTTTCAAATACATTTTTCTGTAGCATCAGCCATTTCCGAGATATCCGCTATTAGTGGTTCGATTTGTTCAATACTTAGCCATTCTTTTCAAGTCCTGTCGATTTGTATTTGTTTCTTGTGATGTTATGGGAAGACTTACTAGTCCGCGTAGACATTTGACTGTCGCTGTTCCCTTTGTATCTATAACGAAATGTGTAATGTAGCTATTTCCGGAAATGTTTATTTGGATTTAAATGAAGTAGAAGCGAAGATAAACTTTTGCAAGAATACTTTGTATACCCAGCAATAAAATATAGAGAGTAGAGAAAGTCATGTGAATGTAACACATATTTTTAGAAACAGATCTGTATTTGTGTGTGTGTCTGTGAACAGCATAACTCAAAAACGAAAAGTCGGATAAATACCAAACTTGGTATTTAGGTTCAGTATCTCCCAAAAATTCGACACGAAGATTTTCAATAAAATCCCCCCACCCGAAACTACATTTTACGTGTTATATTTTTCGAAAATTTTATTTTCTGTAAAATGACTGACGATTTTTATTAAAATACCATACATTAAAGACATTTACATGACAAATAAAATGTATGTCTTTCCTTTTCTGGGAACAGCCTGTGAAGTCCTGTTTATTCGGAAGGAATTTCATATAATCTCGTATAACTGGTAAACGTTAAGCGATAGACGAAAACGTACTACACAACAAATGTAGATCTTTAAAACACAATTTTTGTAGTTACCTTTTTTTATGGCAGACGCTATTTCTGAAATATCCGTTATTAATGGTTCGAATTTAAATATTTTGCCATTTAAGGTTCTGTCGATTTTCAGTATACTCACTAATGAACGATAGAGGGTAGAGAATGTCGTATGAATGCATCACATCAGATATATTTTTTTTTACTTTCTCCACTACGTATAGTAAGTAGGGGAAGTATTGCATTCTACCCAAAAATTCCATACCGAGATTTCACCGGAAATATGTTTTGAGGCCCCCTGAATCCAAAAAAAAAGCATTTTTGGAAACATGTCCGTGTGTGTGTGTATGTGAACAGCATAACTAAGAAACGAACAGTCGGATAAGCACCAAACTTGGTATTTAGGTTTAGTATCTTCCAGAGATGCGACACGAAGGTTTTCAAGAAAATCCCTCCTCCTCAGATAACGCTTTACAAAGAACATTTTTCGAAAATTTTAATTTTCTCAAAAATGGCTCTAACGATTTTGAATAAAATACCATAAGTTTCAGACATTTTTATGGCAAATGAATTGTATATCTCGAATTTTCTGGGAATGTCTCCCAAAGTATTCTTCATTGTGAACGACTTTTGCGTAACTGGTAAACCAGAAGAGATAGACAAAAATTTAGTAAACAAAAAATGTAGATCGCGTTAAAATACACAATTTAGGTCATATACATTTTTGTTGTTGAGTGAACCATTTTCGAGATATTGCTTGTTATTCCCTTAATTTTCCAATACTTATGCTTTTTCTCAAATTCGTTATTCATTTTTTTGTCCTGGTAATGCAAAGAGAATGAAATACTCAAAATTGCAACCAGCTCTTAAAACATTTGACTATCACTTAAAGCCTACCATATTCCGCTTGCATCTACAAGAAAATTAGCAATAAGATTAACATCTCGATTAACATGAAGTAAATGGATTGTAAACGGCAATTGTTTGGCAGTGACCCAAATAGGGGATTTCTAGTTTCCATCTTAGCTGACTCAAAGGTTTCGTGGTCGCGTAACAAGATTGCTCTTATTTAGAACATGGTCGTTCAGTTATTTTAAATCAGAGTTGTCAGTAAAAATCGCCTCACGGGTTTCCGTTGTGTCGTTTCACAGGTTCCAATTATATTGCACCCGTGGGATTACCTTTTCCGTTCTGTGGTCATTAAGGACTTTGTCCTTGTTAACCTGGCTGTAGCTTTCCAGTTTTGTCTCCTTCAGAGTGGAACGTTCATCCTTGATGGTCAAGTGCCGAGTTATATGACTGCAGTGGAAAAGTCGGAATTTCAGTAGTGTCTGGACCAGTAAAAACTTGCTGTAATATCGAATTTGCTGCAGCGCCTCTGATTCGGGCGTGGACATATTACGGGGAATTGCTTGCCTTGCACTTCGCTGTTTCTAACCTACACATTACACATTTCGTTATACACTGTTGTTTGTGAAAATTGCAACACCAAGAAAAAATTTCGCGAATAACTCCAAACTTGGTGGAAGTGTAGAAGAGTGTGCAAGCAATAAGTGATTAGGTTTGCAGAGAGATGGGGTACACGTAGAGCCTTCTCGTGTCGGTCCGACAAGGTCAGTGTTGCGCCCATTGTAGTCAGTGCAGAGCTGTCACCCACAAGGTGGAAACAATAAAGTACGTGCCAGTATGTCTTGTCGACGACAAAGGAAGCCATATCGGCATGTCAGTGAGCTCGATCGGGGCAAATTATCGGTTTGTGGGAAGCGGGTTTGTCATACCGTGACATTTCGGCTCGTACAGAGCATGCTGCTACGACAGTGATGCGTGTGTGGAAGCAGTGGATAGATGAAGGTCGTACACAGCGAAGAGCGGGTCCGTGCAGCATCGTTTATAGTGTTGGCTCGACGCTGGAGCACTGCAACAGTGTGAACTTGTCTGTATCAATGGTCCGCTGCAGGTTGGACTGGCTGCATGCATGCCATTACGTCGGCTTCCATTGTCCGGAAACCACAAGCTCCTCCGACTGCAACGAGCACGTGAACACCGTCACTGGGGTGTTGAGTGCAAAATGTGTTCTTTTCGGACGAGGCCCGCTTCAACGTGTGTTATAGTGATGGCCGCATGTGTGTCCAGCGGTACCGTGGTGAGTGCAACCTGGAGGGCTGCATTGTTGAGCGGAATAGAGGACAAACACCAGGTGTTTTGGTTTGGGGCGCCATTGGTTACAACAACCGATCTCGCCTCCCACGAATTAAGGGCGCTTTGAACAGCAACCGGTATCTAACGGTGGTTGAGGAGTCTGAGGTAATCCACCTGCTTCAGGCATCTCCACAGGCCACATTTCAACAGGACAATGCCCGGCCACATATTGCGAGGAATGTACAAGCCTTCTTCGAAGAGCGACGGGTACCATTGCTTCCCTCGCCTGACATGTCGCCCATCGAACATGTCTGGGATATGGTTGGTGCGTCACGGTCCTCCAGTAACCAGTGTCACAGATTTGTGGGCTCAAATACAAACTTCGTGGGGGGAAATCCCTCAGGAACTTATTCAGAACCTTTTTGATTCAATGCCACGGCGTATAGCAGCTCTAATTGCAGCGCATGGAGGCCACACCAAATACTGAATATTAGGGCTCAAAGGTCATGTATAGTTTATCATTTGTTACTTGGCATGTACCTAACCTGTGGCATTAAATACACGAGTTTCATTCTTGGTGTTGCAATTTTCACAAACAGTAGTATAGATACAAAGAGAACAGCGACAGTCAAATGTTTAACAACTGGACGCTATATGCTGGCCTTAAAACTCCATACTGTTTCCATGACTCGCGAGAAATAACTGAAAATCGACAGGGCTTTAAAAGAATAGCGAGGTATTGAACAATTCTAACCATTGACAACGGATATCTCTGAAATGACTCATGCCAAAAAGAGTTATTTGGAATAAACGTTTATCAGTTATACAACATTATATAAAATTCCTTCTGAATGAAGAGGAATTCACAGGCTGTTCTCAGAAAATTCAAGATATACATTTTATTTGTCATGTAAATATCTTTCATGTATGGCATTTTAATCAAAATTGTTAGGTTTAATTTTCAGAAACAAGTCTAAAAATTGTCTATGTAAAAGGAGGTTTGTGGTAGGGGATTTTATTAAAAATCTTCTTGTCTCATCTTTGGAAGGTGCTGAACTTAGATACCAAGTTTGTTATTTATCCGACTTTTCATTGTTGATTTATGTTGGTCACAGACACACACACACGATGAGCTTTTTCTAAAAGTACCGTTTTTGTACTCAGGGGTCATCAAAACACGTATTTCCGATGAAATCTCGGTGTCGAATTTTTGGGTGGAATGCAATACCTTTTATACTATTATGCTGGTACGTAGTATAAGCGTTAGTGGGTAGAGATTGTCGTCTGAATGCAACACATCAGATTTTTGCTCGTTGTAGAATGTGTCTCCGAGCGGAGAGATGTTTATTGTTCACTCGTGTTTCTTATTGACGCTTTTTCTGGAGTTTCATTTTGCCGCAAGACTGGCAATCCTACTTTGAGTATCGATTGGAATTCGTTTCGTTTCCTCTTGTGGAGCGCCTTGCATTCTAATTACAGAACATTGTGTTCGTCAAGAGAGAGACAGACGGAGTACTGCTGCTTATTTCGGCAGGGGTGTGTAGACATACGTCATTCCACAGGACATCCAGTTAAGGTGGAGTTCCACTAGTGATGTAACGATACCGATACTGATTTTTGAGCACCTATACTGTATACTCACTTTATAAAAACCTGTAAAGCCAATACGAGGGCAGTCCCAGAAGTACCCGACCTGACGTATATATAGTGGTTGTTTCAAACAAATGACTATGTTAGAAAGTACCACCCTTATAAAGCTTAAGTTTGACGATGCTACGTTGTTTAGTAATTGTTTGCCAGCCATCAATAGTGAACTCTCTCAGCGAATTTGTAAACATGGATAAAACTGGCCATCGTTATGTGATGCAACACTTTCATCTGAAAGATCTTAGTCCAACTAATGTTAAAGCTGAGCTAGATTCTACTCTGGGGGAGTCTGCTCCTTCGTTTACAACAGTAAAATATTGGGTGGCAGAGTTTAAGCGAGGCCATACGAGCTGCCAAGACGAACATCGCAGTGGTCGACCAAATGAGGTGACCACGCCAGAAATTGTGAAGAAAATCCACAAAATGGTATTGGATGACCGTCGACTGAAAGTGCGCGAGCTGCAGACATCGTAGGCATTTCAAAAAGTGCTATGCATTGCGTACTAACTGAAAATTTAGACATGAGAAAGCTGTGCGCAAGATGGGTGTCACGTTTACTCTCAATGGAACGAATGCAGCGTCTTGAAGATGTTTCGGTTGAGTGTTTGGTAATGTTTCGCTCCAGTAAAGCCGAGTTTTTGCGTCGATTCAAAACCATGGATGAAACATGGATCCATCACTTCGCAACTGAGACGAAGGAACAGTCCAAACAGTGGATTGAAAGGGGAGAATCGGCTCCAAAGAAGGCGAACACAGTTCCATCTGAAAGCAAGATCAAGCGGTCAGTTTTTTGCGATGCGCGTGGAATGGGTTTCATTGATTATCTTCAAAATGGAAAAGGAATCAATGGAGAGTATTATGCAAACTTATAGCAGCGTTTGAATGATGAACTCAAGCAACAACGGCGGCATTTAGCGAAAAAGAAAGTTCTGTTCCATCAAGACAATGCACCAGTTCACACGTCCATTATCGCCATGCCCAAAATCAATGAGTTAAATTTCCAATTGCTTCCTCATGCACCCTATTCGCCAGATTTAGCCCCCTCTGATTATTTTCTGTTTCCAAAGTTGAAGAAATGGCTTGGTGGTAAGAGATTTTCCAACAATGAAAAGGTGGATTTTGCAGTTGATGGCTACTTTGCTGAACTCGACGGTTCTCACTATAAACAGGGTATCGAAGCTATTGAACATCCCTGGGAAAAGTGTATCGAGCTGAAAGGAGACTATGTAGAGAAATAAAGATGTTTTTTCTCAAAATATTTTTGTTTTGTTTGTTGGGTCGGCTACTTCTCAACATGATGGCTACCCAGCCCATAATGCACGAAGTACTATAGCTTGTCTTAACGGATTGTTTCCAAATCGCTGGATTGGACGAAGAGGACCTGTGCCTTGGCCGGCCCGTTCACCGGATCTGACCCTTTAGACTTTTTTCTCTGGGGAAGGCTGAAAGACACTGTCTACAAGGATGTACCAACTACAGCAGACGATATGAAGCTCCTGCTCTGAAATTTCGTCTGAATTGCTAGAACGTGTGCAGCAGTCTTTCCATAACAGACTGGAAGCGTGTATTGAAGCTGCCGGTGGTCATTTTGAACACAACCTTTGAAGGGCTATGTTCTCTTTACTTGTAAGAATCCACAGAAGTATTGTAATTCCCTTTTGTTTTTCTTTAGTTTGTGCTACCACAGGTTGTAGAAGTGTCGGTGCGTAAATGTTTCAAAATAAGATTCTTCGTTAACCACTTGCACTAGAATCTTGCAACAAACGTCACTGACATTCTAATTTACCCTACCTTTATTCTGTTGGTGTAACTAGGCATTGTTCTATTTAAAAAAATTGTATTCTGTTCAAGAAATACACTTTCTCAGTATTACTAAAATCTGTTTAAAGCCTAAATGTACGTGCCCCTGACTACCAATCGATGCTGTGAAAACTGGGCATCAATAGCACTTTCCATTTCCGAGATATTTGCGGTGCAGGTTTTAGATGATTCGCCCTGTATATAGTTAGCGTTACTTGGATGTGTTAGCTTGACTATTGTGTGTGAATGTGTAAGAAGCAGGTCGCGTATGGCCAATCCTCGACTGCGAGACATCTCCCCGCATCATTTGTTTCTCTAAGTGTAATGTAGAGCCGCCAAGTGTTTTATCAATCATTTACAGGTAATGTGTGTTATGTAATATTTGTGTATTTTGTCAAAAAAGTTCCTCACGCCCTCTTCTGAATGTAGACACCAAGGTCCTGGTCCTCTCGCCGTTTGTGAGCTACGCTCCCCCATGTGAGTGTTGGGGTGGCCCTCACCCCAGCATGTAACAATATAAGCTGCGTGGACCCGGTTCGATCCTCAGCGACCGTGCACTCTGATCTATGGATTTGTAGTATTTTTCCCGCTCGACAGACGAATGCTGAGGTACTTCATCTTCTACCACGACTCTACTGCCCCCCATTTCCTGTACCCCATCATCTTCCTTGCCATCTGTGTCACGGTTACGGCTGGATGATGGCTTTCTTAAGGTTTTCCTTCGGGAACACCCAGAGGCTCAGAGCCTATAGGGTGGGTTCGGCAGGCGTTGGAGGTATTAAATCTGGAAACATTAGGGACCCCGTCTTTGATTGGGCCCGTCGTTATCCGGATCTGTTCGTCTTTCTTGTCTCGCCCCTAACCCCAGCTTCCGGGGTAACTGTAGAGACACAAGGGGCCAACTGGCTTGCGGCGGTGCTCTGCCCCGATTTCCGGGGCCCCCTCCTTTAACTCTACCTTCTTCCAAACAAAACGCTATAATCTCCAAAATGAACAACAACGATAATTTATAATCGACTCGCGTTGGCTTAGGTACATTTGACGTTCATTTCGGCAGACGTGAAACTCTGCAGATCATATGGCGAGCAATAAGCCACAACCATCATACACCATTTGTAAATTGCAAGCTCTCTAACCGCCCTTAAGTACAGCTTGCCGCAATTTCATTTCACGTCCTGCAGCGCGCATAGGCGACAACCGATCCAAACGCTCTATCGAACTGGAATTGGAAGTAAACCACACATTAGCTTTTTGTCAAATTAGGGACTTGGGTGTTGGTATCTGATACCACACCTGGTCCAATTATTAGCTGCTGTGATTGAAAACCTTTTCAATCTTCATACTGAAGCGAATTGATGTAGGTGCGTTCGTACAGTGGCGATAGTGAGATCTTTAAAGAGCGTATCGCTATGGGAGGGCTTTGAAATAACATGTTCTTTGTATGGCATCCCCAAAAAATCATCCACACGACTTTCTCTAACATCTGTCTTTATTAGTGGATATACAAACGATTCTTACTAATTCCCGGTCATGGCATTGTATTTTTGCTTTCTCTACTACGTATTTTTGGAATCATGTCCGTGTGTGTGTGTGTGTGTGTGTGTGTGTGTGTGTGTGCGTGCTTGCGTGTGTGTGTCTGTGAACAGCATAACTCAGAAACGAACAGTCGGATAAATACCAAACTTGGTATTTAGGTTCAGTATCTTCCAGAGATGCGACACGAAGGTTTTCAAGAAAATTCCCCCACCTCAGATTACCCTTTACATGAAAATTTTTCGAAAATTTTAATTTTCTCAAAAACGGCTCAAACGATTTTAATTAAAATATCATATGTTTAAGATATTTTCATGACAAATAAAATGTAGATAATTCTCGAATTTTCTGGGAATGTCTCCAAAAGTATTATTCATTGTGAACGACTTTTGCATTACTGGTAAACCATAAGAGTTAGACACACTTTTACTACACAAAAGATGTAGATCACGTTAAAATACAGAATTTATGCCATATACATTCTTTTTTGTTGAGTGAACCATTTTCGAGATATTGCTTGTTATTTCCTTAAATTTTCCAATACTTATACTTTTTCTCAAATTCGTTATTCATTTTTTACTTTCTCTACTGCGTATAGTAAGTAGGGGAAGTATTGTATTCCACCCAAAATTTCGATACCGAGATTTCACCGGAAATACATGATTTGAGACCCCCTGAATCCAAAAAAAGCATTTTTGGAAACATCTCTGTCTGTGTGTCTGTCTGTGAACAGCATAGCTCAGAAACAAACAGTCGGATAAACACCAAACTTGGTATTTAGGTTCAGTATCTTCCATGGATGCGACACGAAGGTTTTCAAGAAAATCCCCCCCACCCCAGAATACCCTTTACATGGAAGAGTTTTCGAAAATTTTAATTTTCTCAAAAATGGCTCTAACGATTTTGATTAAAATATCATATGTTTAAGATACTTTCATGACAAATAAAATGTATATCTTGAATTTCCTGGGAATGTCTCCAAAAGTATTCTTCATTGTGAACGACTTTTGCATAACTGGTAAACCATAAGAGATAGAGAAACTTTTACTACACCAAAAATATAGATCGCGTTAAAATAATCAATTTATGTCATATACATGTTTTTGTTGAGTGAACCATTTTCGAGATATTGCTTGTTATTCCCTTAAATGTTCTAATCCTTATACTTTTTCTCAATTCGTTATTCATTTTTTTTGTCCTGGTAATGCAAAGAGAATGGAATGCTCCACTTAGCAACCAGCTCTTAAAATATTTGACTATCGATGAAAGCCTACCTATTCTCCTTGCATCTACAAGAAAATTAGCAATAAGATTAACACCTCGATTAACATGAAGCATATGGAGAATAAGCGTTTGTAAAAATAGTTTGTACAAGAGTAGAGAAAGTCATGTGAGTGTAACACATCAGATTTTTTAAAGAATGGTTAATTTGGTTTATTTGTATTAGTTCTTACTTTTGATATAACGTACAGAAGCGTTTATGTTAATTGGCTTGTAATGGGCGTTGACGAGACTAAAATCGCCAATAATTTGACAACTCGCGTTTAAACAAGCGACATCTCTTTGTATGAAAGTGCATTGCCAGGTTACGCGCCGCCTATGTGTGCTAGCCTTGGTGAAAACAGCGTGTCCCATGCAAATGACCAATATTGGTAGAACAATCCTTCAATGTCAAGCAGTAATTACAGGGTTTGGTTTAATCAGGGTGATTACACGGCAGTATATCACAGACATTCCCAGGGTCGCACATAATGCTTGTTTAACGGAGAAATTTGTGCCAAAGTGAGCGGGATTCTAACAAATTTATGGCTGCGAACGTTAAATAAATAAGAGCATGGTGCCCCACTTGTGATGGAACCAGATTTTAGGTTTATCAAACAGTGAAGCAGTAATGGATTAGACTGCAAAAACTTGATCATCAAATAATGGTTCCATTATCATCAGTTAGATACATAAACACAAATAATAATTAGACCATGTTTACAACTTGTATACTGATCCCTGCCTCATTAATCTTGATGAACACACGCCATTCATGAAACAGAAATGTCTCAGTCTATCTTACTCTGTATACAGGGTGATTTATGAAGAACTGACACATTTATTTTTTAATTGTTTCAGAACGACTTATGCTAGCGACAACTTATTATACCTGAAATACAGAGGAATTTTGGGAGATTATTTACCTCTATAGCAAATGTTGAAAATGTCCTCCATCCTGCATAAGGCACAACTCAACACGTCGTTCCATGTTACTGGCCACTCGTTGGAGGACTCTGTTGTCAATCTCCTGTGTAATGTTCTGCTTCAGATCGTCCAATATCTGGGGACGTGTGGCATAAACCCTGTCTTTTAAGTAAGTTTTTAGAAACAACTCCGGCGATGTCAAATCCGGAGATCTCGGTGTCCAAATGTTCTTGGAAATATCCGGTCGTCAAAGAAACTTGCAATTACTGCCATGGATTCATTCGATGTATGGCATGTAGCGCCGTCCTGCTGAAAATATCCTTGACTCAGCTCTACATCGTCTAGTTGCTCAGCAAACTCCATGAAAATCCGTCGATACTCTGAAGTGTTCACATTGTTTAAAACAAATGTTCCCACTACTCTCTATGCGGATATTGCGCACCAAACTCAGATTTTAACCGGGTGCAAAGGTGCTTCATGAATAACATGTGGATTTTCACTGGCCGAATAGCGTGAGTTATTTGAGTTCACATATCCAGATAAATGGAACCATGATTCATCTGTGAACCACGTGAGCGACAATATGGCAGGATTTTGCACAATGAACGCCTGAAACCAACGACAATAATTCAGTCGTCCATCCTTATCTGGTTCCTGTAACTGATGGACAACCGTAATCCTATACGGCTTTAGGCCTGCACTTTTCACAGCTCTCTGACACATTGAGTAGCTGTACCCTGTCTCCTGCGATAAACGTTGCAATGATTTTTGGGTGACTGATCCAGCTATTCTCTTACGTCAACAACCGTGGGAAGCCTAGATGAACGAGTTGTGCCTTTTTCACTCACCAGAGATCGAGTTGTTACTAATTTATTTACCAGTCCCGGTACTGTGTTTCTTTGGAGAGGATTCCGTACACCAAATTCTCTCTGGCATGCCCTTTGAGTAGCTGTAATTGAATTCGTAATCCAGTATTGCTTTACAAGGAAGAGTCGTTCATTTAATGTGTACTCCATTTTCACATTGACTAGAACAAAATCTGAAAAACAGTTACCGACAATAAAACTAACAATTACGGATAAAACATGAACAACTGCGTATCTAGTGACAGGCAATCGAAACTCCAGAACATTCTGCTTAATTTGGTGCTACAATTGGGGCATTGGGTAAATTTTGAACAGAATAATTAAAGAATGAAATGTTTCAGTTCTTCATAAATCACCCTGTATAGTAAATATGTAATGTAGCTATTTCTACAAAGGTTTATTTGGATTAAAATGTAACAGATAGAAATATAAACTTCAGTAAGAGTAGTTTATGTAGAGAAAGTCATGAGTTTGTATTTCTTCAGACTTTTTATACTCCTTGGCATTCTGAACTAAAAGCCAAGGCAAAGTGTGTTATTTAATAACTCTGTGTTTGTATTCAACTACAAGGGTTTTGTAAATTCTTTTTGATCTTTTAGTAATTTATGATTGTAAATTAAATGGCTTTTTTATGGCCCATGTCCGTTAGAAAAAGTAGATATTTGCAATGGTGGAAGAATAATTACTAAAATCGGTTGAATGGTTTTTGGGATTCCCTACACACACATAGAAACTTTCTCTATATAATGTTGGTAGAGATAGTTAAACCCCTTGGGGAAGTCTTTCCAGTCCTATGCATTAAACACAAGCTTTGATCATGTTTTTATACGGATTTATTCACACCAAGCTACTCTTCTGTGTTTTCCATATTTTTATTTATACCCTAGTCTATGCATTTTAATAATTTATTTGTGCTCAGTGATATAGAAAACGAACTATTTTTGTAAAACAAAAATAAGGCAATCGAAACTCCAGCACATTATTCTTAATTTGGTGCTAAAATTGGGGCATTGAGTGAATTTCGAACAGGATAATTAAAGAAAGAAATGTTTCAGTTCTTCATAAATCACTCTGTGTATAATTTTATGCTATACGTGGATTTACGCATTAATCCTGAGAGTACGGACTAAGAAAGCATACTAATCGGAACTTTTCAATCTCTACAATGACGCAAAAATATTAAAAGTAAAAAATTACTTCGTTAATTGCCAAAATATTTGCAGAATGTGCATAGACTGTTGTAAATTCATAAACACCTATATTTGTTGCAGTTAAACAGAAAAATACGTTAATCACAGCGTTGGTAACCATGGTAAGAATGCCACCAAATGTTTATGCGCTAAAATAAGACGGTGCTAAATTAAAAACAAAATATGCGCTTAAAACTAAATTATTATTTTTTATCACTCTATTTATTTTACGTCGCTTTAACTACATGGTCCATAATAACAAAGGCCCTATCTGGTATACTGATGGTTCTAGAACCAAGTCAGGAACGGGGGCTGGGCTTTGCGGTAATGCCACCAAGATTTCTTATAGTCTGGTTACCTTAGCTACAGTTTTCCAGGCTGAAGTTTATACAATCGTAGCCAGTGTCATGGAAAGCATTAAAAGGAGATATAAGAATAGAAGTGTTCTTATCCTATCAGACAGTCAAGCTGCTCTTAAAGCACTTGAATCACCATCAATAAAATCAAAGTTCATCTCATAATGCCAGGAATCCTTAATGGCACTGGCTGAACACAATAAGGTTCAATTTATGTGGGTGCCAGGACACATAGGTATACCAGGCAATGAGAAAGCAGATGAAGCAGCCAAGATTGGCAGTGAAATCCCATTTTTTGGTCCGGAGCCTGTACTGGGAGTGTCCTACAGACCAGTGAAACAGGCTATTAAGTGCTGGGCTCAAGCAGAACACAAGAACTACTGGAACTCCATTGAGGGTTGCAGACATTCCAAGTTGTTCATTACAGACCTGGACAACAGCGGGGCGAAGTACTTGCGCGGTCTTAGTAGAAGAAGACTTGCATGGGCAACAGGATTCATTACAGGACACTGTGCCCTAAAGTTTAATCTATACAGAATGGGATTGTTTAACAACCCTATCTGTAGTAGACGCCTAGAAGGAGATGAGACTGTTACTATGCGATTGCCCTGCTCTTGCGAATCAAAGAGCAAGTACTTTTGGCAGTCACTTTCCAAAGATAGATGGACTATCGAAAGCCTCAGTTAGCAGTCTGGTTAAGTTCATATCGAGCAACAGACTACTTAACTGATGAAAGGGGGGATGCGCAATAGATCTTAAGGTCGCAGTGCTTGGGCATAAAACCCACCCCTTTTCAAACTAGAACTAGAACTAGAACTACATGGTCATATCGCGACGGATCTGTTAGTGGATAAATCTTAGATCGATGTGTGGCGGAGAGTTAGCCTTCTAGGTCTCATCCCTGTAACCAACCGCTTCATCGTGTCCACAGAGACTCTAGTCTAGTGCGTAGCAACTGGATCTTCTGCTTCGTGCCGTGCAGATGGCATTAAGGTGACGTCTAGTCCAACTGCTGCTTTTCGTATAGAAATGCGGACAGTTAGTCTTCTAGGTCTCATTCCTGTAACCATGCCATGCTGCTTCTTCATGTGCCTTCCAGTCTACCTGCTTTCATTGTCTGTGGATAGATGGCATAGCATTCGCTATTGCCCTATTTTTCATTTTTATTATTGTGCTACACTTAAGGTGTAACTGTGGGTTGTGGTATTAAATATCCAAACTGGTATTTGCTTTGCGACTGAGGGAAACCACGAAAAAAACCTGTCAGATTGTCGGTCCACGGGATTTGAACCCGGGACCTCCCGAGTAGGCGCCACGGACGTTACCGCCTGAGCCCACCCTCCGCTCGATTAAATTATTTTGTTCTGCTGGTTGTGTTATTTTAAAAAAGCACACTTCTGCTTTCAACAATTACAGTCGTTAATTCGCAGAAATATTTTAATAACCCTCATGTATGAAAGTTTTGGTTTATTTCTTTTGTATTTATGTGGTAATCAAGTTCGTTAGCAGAACATGCTAAATAATTGTATAAAGATAGCTAACATTAGAAATCAATCTATCGATATTTTATAATTAACAGCTTATAAGTTTATTTTTCTCGATGGTTGCAAACTATGTGTCTCTTCTAAAGAGGTTAACTTGGTGGCCTGGGATGCCGAATCTTCATATTCACCAGTTTCAACTCTTTCGTTGTGTATGTTAAGGACTTGTATATTGCGTGAAAATTGTGTAGCTTTTAAGCTATTAAATAACGGTGGACCTGTGCAGCATTGAAAGAGTGTCGGCGGGAGGTTAAGGAAGTCAGATGTTCCGGCGTTTCACATACTTTTGCGTGAATATCATGGGAATTTCCATACTCTTTCCATAGCATCGCGAGAAACACCTGAATCGCAACAGTACTTTCAAAAAGTATGTGTTACAACCACATAACTTTGTCTACTCTCTATGTCGTCCTCTGTGGTGTAGTGGTTATCATGCTAGCATCCAGTTCTCGAGGTTGCGTGTTCAAACTCAGCGGCGGGCGATCGATTCTTTTCGGGCGTAGAAATCCTTAGCATGGCTTCCTTCGGAAGGCAAGTAAAGCCGGTGGTCCCGCGTCGTAGACTTACGGAACGTAAAAGAACCTCAAGCCTGTTAAAGAGGCCTCTGAGTAAAATTACCGGGCTTTCACGCCCAATGTAGAATGGGACGGTAAGGACCACAGCAGTTAAAGAGCGTCGATAAATAAAACTCAGTTTAATTTCTACCGTCTATCATTCAGTAATGGGTATAAAGCTATGTCGTTATAGATACAAAGAAAACAGCGATAGTCAAATGTTTAAGAACTGGACGCTACATGCTGCCTTAAAATTCCACAGTTTCCATGACATCGCGAGAAACAACTGAGTGTTGAATGGACTTTAAGAGAATGACCAAGAAATGAACAATTCGAACCTTTAATAACGGATATCTCGAAAATGGCGTATGCCACAAAAACAGTTGTTTGAAATAAATTGTGATTTTTAAAGAGATCTACATTTTTAATTTCACTACTACGTACAGTAAGTAGGGGAAGTATTGTATTCCACCCAAAAATTCGATACCGAAATTTCATCGGAAATACATGTTTTGAGACCCCCTGAATCCAAAAAAAGCATTTTTGGAAACATGTCCGTGTGTCTGTGTCTGTGTGACTGTGAACAGCATTACTCAGAAACGAACAGTCGGATAAACACCAAACTTGATATTTAGGTTCAGTATCTTCCAGAGATGCGACACGAAGGTTTTCAAGAAAATCCCCCCAGCCCAGATTACCCTTTACACGGAACATTTTTCGAAAATTTTGATTTTCTAAACAATGACTAACGATTTTGATTAAAATATCATATGTTTAAGATATTTTCATGACAAATGAAATGTATATCTCGAATTTTCTGGGAATGTCTCCAAAAGTATTCTTCATTGTGAACGACTTTTGCATAACTGGTAAACCATAAGAGATAGACAAAATTTTACTACACAGAAATGTAGATCGCGTTAAAATACACAATTTATGTCATATACATTTTTTTGTTGAGTGAACCATTTTCGAGATATTGCTTGTTATTCCCTTAAATTTTTCAATACCTATACTTCTTCTCAAATGGAAATTCGTTATTCATTTTTTTGTCTTGGATATGCAAAGAGTATTAATCTGTTGCAAAGAGAATGGTGCTGCACCTAGCAACCAGCTATTAAGAGATATGTATATGCTTAAAGGCTACGATATTTCTATATTGCCCTTGCAAATACAAAACAAGGGGAACATAGCAGGCCTTAAGCGATAGTTAAATATTTTTAGAACTGTTCGTATGTGTAAAATTTACTTCTCTTTGCATGTCAGACGATCGTTTCCGCAAATGTTTATCTCGATTAATATGAAATAGAATGAAATAGATGGAGAATAGGAGTTTGTACAAAAGTAGAGAAAGTCATGTGAGTGTAACACATCGGAATTTTTGTGTATATTCTCGTCTATCGCTTAACGTTTACCAGTTGTAGAAGATTATAATAAAATTCCTTCCGAATAGGTGACTTCACAGGCCAGGCCCAGAAAATTTAAGATAAACATTTTTTCTGCCATGTAAATATCGTTAATATGTGCTAATTTAATCAAAATCGTTAAGAGCTATCTTTTGGAAACTCTCTCTGCTATTTATAACAAGTAGTGGAAGTATTCTATTCCACACAGAAATTGTAGTTGAGCTTTTACCGCCGACATATTTAGGGACCCCTGAACCCCAAAAAACATTATTAGAAAGAAATGTGTGAGTGTGTGTGAACAGCATAATTCAAAACCGAAAATCAATTTAGATAACAAACTTGGCAAATTACAGGGATGCCCTACGAAGGTTTATAAGAAAATCCTTTACCCCAAACTACCCTTTACATGTAAAACTTTTATTTTCTAAAAAACGGCTGAAATAATTTTCATTAAAATACTTTACGTTTATGATATTTTCATTACAAATAAAAGGTATACCTTGAATTTTCTGCGAATTGCCTGTGAAGTCCTGTTCATTCTGAATGAAATTTACATAACTAGTAAACTGTAAGAGATGGACCAAATCTTACTACAGAAAGAAGTAGATCTCGTTAAAGCACACAATTTATGTGTAATAACGTTTTTTGTGGAGTTAACCATTTGTGAAGTATTCCTTGTTATTGGTTTGAATTATAGGTTTTTTTTTCAAATAGGAAGTTGTTATTCGAGGTTTGACTGTCTCTTAAACCCACTTTATTCCCTTATTTTCATTGAACCTTCAAGGAAATATGTAATAAAACCATTTCTAATTTTTTTTATCTCGATTAATATAAAGTAGATAGAAGAATACGTTGTCGTAAGAATATTTTGTTGAAGAATGGGTAGAGAAAGTCATGTGAATGTAAAACATAAGGATTGTTTTTAAAATTATTTGAGGTTATGTTAGGCAGAAGCCTATTTAAATTTAATTTCAGGAAGACAATAGTTTACCGATCGGGGGGAAATACTACTATTACATAATATGTGGTGTTTGTTATATAATACTTTAAATGGGTGTGGCGTCTTTGTACTGAAACATACTCTCGTATATAATAAATATAATAGCTGTGCAGGGTTGCCAACGGCTGAAAATAAAGACGATTTATTTCTGGATCTGCCCCTTCCAGGAAGTAATAAAAGCGTTCGGAAGCCAGTCCCAAAAAATGAAGTGTGTTGATAAATGTTTGACCTCGTGAATGAAACACATTGCAATCCCTGGGCTACAATAAAGAAGCCGAGGCTTCTGGCGATTGGGAATTTCCGAACGATCTTCGTATTAAACGTGGAGAGGTGGAGGGACGTGCTGGGATCAGATAACCCAGATTTTATATAGCACTGGGAGATATAAACCTATCAGCATCACTCCAGAACGAGGTGGCAGCATCATTGGGTACTGAACTTACTGCCTGAGAGGAAAAGAGTACACGGTACTGTAACCATTATTCTTTACTACACGTCCTTTAAACCTTCATTACACATTTACACCACTCGTTGTAGGTATAAGATGACTACAGCAGGCTAAAGCGTTTCCATGCTCCTTGAATGGCCACGAGAAAAAACGAATAGCCACTTACCACTTGAAAAAGGTATAACTATTTGAAAATTAAAAGCAATAACAAAGAATATCCCCGAAGCTATTCACGTCACAAAAAAAATGTTATTTTACATTCAACTGTGCTTTAACAAAGTTTACGTTTCTCGTGAAGTAAATGTTGTCTTTCTCTCACGTTTGCCAGTAATACAAAAGTTATTCAGAATAAAGAGGACCTCATAGGATATTCCAAGGAAGATATACATGCAAATATTTTAATCGAAATCGTTAGCCATTTTTGAGAAAATAAAAAACATCGAAACTTCTTCCATATAAAGGCTACATTGGGGGGGGGTTTATGAAAAATCGTTGTGTCGCATCTTTGGAAAATACTCAACTTAAATATCAATTTCATTTTTAACTGACATTTCGTTTTTGATCTTTTAAGAGAGACAAGGGCATTTTTTTTTCGAGTGGAGGAGAAAATGATTTAATCACTTACCCCAGCCCCGATGGGAGTCGGGACTGAGAGTGTGGGACTCACTGAGGCGTCGGCATACCCATTAAAAACTCCTCCACCGGATTGAAAGGAAAGGTTTGCTGCGGTACCGCCTAAAGCACCCGCGCAGTCCGAGGTGATGGTTAAAACTGGGCCGCAGTGCGGTCGCCAGTGGAGTGAGGTATGTTTGCTAGGAGACAGGCTCGACCAAGGCCCAGCCTGCCCCCTAGCGAAGTGAAGGAGAAGATAGTTGGAATTTCTGGTGGTAATGTAGGTTAGTGGCGTTTGGGTTTTCGTGAGGATGTGGGTGGGAAGAGGATTGGGAGGGGTGTGGCATCACGTGGGATTCGAGGAAGTTCCGGATTAGGATGTATCCTTCTTGCAGGTGGTCGTAGTGGGTTTTGAGCTCCTTGAAGTTCTCGGAGATGGAGTTGTTGGTGCTGGTCTGTAGCTCTCGAATCCCCGCAACTGAAGCGCCGAGGGCGCCCAGTCGCGTGGACCGGTCGTCGCTGCCATCGGTGTAGGGCTCGACAAGGTGACACTCGATTCTTCCCAGCTTGCGCTGGGCAGACGCGAGAACCCCATCTTCGTCCTGAAGCTTGTGGATCTTGTTGGTGAGCGTAGTTATCACCCTGGCCGAAGTTCGCTGCTTGGCCTCCACGGCCGAAAGGCGCGTGAAGGTTGCACAGCTCAGCTCAGCCAGTTGTGAGGTGAGGTCCTGTATGCCTGGCTGTATAGCTGACAGGAGGCGTTGAAGTCCGCGGTGCTCTTCGTCGGTGATGCCGCTGGTCAGGTGCTGAGCCCTCCCTGAGGGCTGCGTCAGGTGGTCGTCTGAAGTTGCTGGTGTCACTGTAGTTGCTGGCGTCGTTGACGGTGCTGGTGTCGTTGAAGTTGCTGGTGTTGTCCTTGGTCTTGAAGGTTGTCTGCTCCGGGGATACAGGGGGCAATGTGTTTAATGTTTTCTTTTTTACTTTCTCTACTACGTACAGTAAGTAGGGGAAGTATTGTATTCCACTCAAAAATTCGATACCCAGATTTCCCCGGAAATACATGTTTTGAGGTGCCCTGAATCAAAATAAAACCCCAAAACAAAAATTCTGATAAATACCAAAGTTGGTATTTACTTTTAGTATCTTCCAAGGATATCACACCAAGATTTTCAAGAAAATCCGCCCACCCCAACTACCCTTTACATGGAACATTTTCGAAAGTTTTGATTTTCTAAACAGTGGCTCTAACAGTTTTGATTAAAATACCATATATGAAATATATTTGCATGACAAATAAAATAAATATCTTGAATTTGCTATGAATAGCCTAGGAAGTCCTCTTCATTCGGAAGCAAATTTGTATATTCTTGTATAATTTGAAAAGTAGAAAGCGTACCATACAAAAATGTAGATCTCTTTAAAACCGACCTGTAGCCTCATACGCTCCTGGGGATGGTAAGACAAAAGCTCCTTGCTGGGTCGAGGTACGAGGTGTCCCTTCCGTGACCTACCGAACGAGAGAGCGCCGCGGAAACGTGTGCGACACGCGGAGGGCCCGGGTTGATCCACGGCGACCGCCCATTGACCCATGAGTTTTTTCGTGGTTTCCCCGGCTCAGCAAGCGAATGCTGGGGTAGTTCTTCATCTATCACGACTTTCCTGTTATCGGTTGCGGCTGGGGAATGGATGTGCGCGTTTCCCTGGCGTCGGTCGGGATCGGTCTCCGAAGTGGGCCGCACCGGGGGCGACGTAGGGTACGTTTGATCTGGAAACGTTAAGGTGAGGCAGTATTTTAATACCTGAATAATTTCAATTGTATTAAATAAAAGTAAATTCAAAAACAGTCCGCCTTGAAACAATATAAATGTAATAATTATTTAAATTGTACGTAACAGTCATTGCATATGCTTATTTTTATTGTAAACATGTTTTATTAATGTTATGTGAATACATTACATATTTTAATAATGCAAGAGCTGTGAGAATAAAAGTTTTAAGTTGCTAACAATGAGGTAATAATGAGGTTACCTTGTGACAATAATGAGTTTAAGAGTTTGAGAAGTTACCAGTCATGATTATATCAAATATAAGGTAAATTCAGTAACAGTTTAAAATTAGCCAATCAAAAGTTTAAGTAAAATGCAGATATTCTATTGGAGTAGAATTAGCCAATCAGAGACTTAAATACCGAAGCTTACAGGTTTAACCGTTTAAAGTTGCTCAGTTGCTAGCAAGCCTTGGTAGTGAACAGATGGAAGATATGTTCTCTACGAGTGAATAGTGAAATATTTCTACGCGCTAAGTGAAAGTATTGAAGATTCTCACAGTTATTAAAAGGTGTAGTGCTTTATAAAAATGTGCAAGAATTAATACAAGAAGTGAGTTTAAAAAGTTAAATTCTCTGATGTCTACATTCTTGTTATACCGCACCCTGAATAAGAGAAACATGTTTCTAAAGTAAGACTGACGCAGCCGAGGCAAATTGAAACATAAATAATATATAGAAGCATAACAAAGTTAAATATTATGGTGTAAAACTTGGAGTGTAATAACAAAAACACATCTTGAAATCAGCTTCTCATACGTAGCAGCATATTGCGTAATAGCAGTAACTATTACGTAATCAACAAATTCAAACAGACGCCCAAAGCGTGTTTTAGGAACTCCTTAAATGCAAGTAAATAAAATATTTACGTAAATAAAATATTTACGTAAATAAATATTACGAGAAGCAAAACAACTTCTTCAAGTTTTCGTAAAAACAAAAAGCAGCACAACATAAACATAACCTTTTTCAAGTTAAAACATATATTACGTAAACATCATCCCACTTCAAGTTGGCTCCCATACGTGGGGCAGATATACAATAATTTACGTAATTTATTACGTGAAGTACAAAACTACTTCAAAGGGAAAGGTAAAATGTGATAGGCAAGATGTACCAATTCATATTCTTCTCGCAGTATAATTCTCTAAGTTTGAATTAGTATATTCATAAAGCTGAACATGAATATAGCACTTCAGCCAATGTTTTGTTCACGTTCTTGATTACAACCAGATTGCTTTGGGCAGCAGCATGATGTAAAGCGTTCCATTCTTCCTTCCTGGACCGTCCGGGCTCTGTGTTCAATCGACAACGGCGTTTGAACTCATGACTTCTGTCATATGCCCATTCTCCGTGGCGGTGAACAAAGCCGGGCATCCTCGCTCAAATATGTGCATCATATTTTGTGCGCTCTTTGATGTTATTGCAACATAATGCATGTCGGTCTCGGATGAGCTGTTATTTTTGCTTAATGCAGATGCCCAGACAATTACTCTCGCATTATGCCAAGCGTGCATACAATACGCATTATGTGGAAACGCCAAATTGCAGCAGCACGAGGTCTATATAAACAATATTTAAAAACGTAACTGCGCGCGCACATGCAACACACATTTCCCTGGTTTATATTTACATTGCACCGGCTTCAGTGGCGGGTCCTCACAGTCACACGGCTGACTTTCATGCCAACGTTAAAAAAAAAGGATTCTGTTACATTCACATGACTTTCTCTACCCACTTTCCTAACACAAGCTCACTTTTAGTTTCTCTACTACGTACATAGCACACAAGGAAGCGTGTCGCTATGTGATGTGTTAGAAATTCGTTCTTTTTGCATGAGCAGGAGAAAAATAGAATAGCAACTTACATGTTAGAGTTGGGAAGAGTAGATAGCAAGGGCATGATAGTAAAAAGGATACTTACATATTGGCATAGATTGAAATCATTGGATGAGCATAATTTCTTGAGGCAATGTTTAATAATCCAAGAAAACTCCAGTGATGGGATGAACTGGCCTTAAGGAATAAGGAGAATTTTACAGGAAATAGGAATGGGCAACTAATGGGAGGGGAGAGAAGGGCTAGTTAAAGGTTTCTGGAAAGAAATGAGGAACAGAGTAGAAGATATAGAGAAACAAGAATTATTTTAAAGTCTGGAAGGAAAAAAAAAGTTTGGAACTATATAGACAATTAAAGAAGGATTGGGGAAGGGAGAAGTATGTGGTAGTGGTAGTGGTGGTATTTATTAAGTATTTAGTATTACATTAATTGCATAACACAGTCGCATGGGTCATAAGACCGTACATGCTCTCTAGAAAAATACCTGGTCTGTATACGTGACTTGCAGAATCAACCAGAAAACAACTATTTTTTTTATAATCACCGCACTATATGCATACATATAAAATTGAAAAAACGCTCTGAATCACACACACACACACACAGTCGCGCACAAGTACTCAAGCACCACGTATGTTTAAAGAAAAATTACATAAACACCTTATCTCTTAGTACACGTACTTCCATTAAGTATGTGCCCAAGCTTGGCTGTTTAGAATCAAGTCCCAGCATGCTGTCCTCCGTCTGTTGGAAGCTAAAAATACTTCCAGTAATAGTTTTTTCCTAATACCCTCCGTCTGCACGCATGCTGCCGAATTATGCGTCCAGTCTTCTTGTTCCCCGCATAATGGGCAAATCCTCCTGCTAGCATCGTCAACAATCTTGCGAGCTTTCCACCCTCCCAACCTAAGCCATGCTATTCCAGTCCTCTGTTATATACTCAATTCCAAAATATATGTTTCCTTACCCCACCTAGTTTTTATTTCATTTTGTAGCTCCAATGTTGATCTTTGTCTACATTCAGATTCTATTTTCTGCCTGTTTATATCGCATTGTCGTCTTTTGACCTTTCTTACAGCACTGTGTGTATTTTCATTACCCCTTTGCCAGATATCATTTAAGCCAATTTTTGATAATTCGCGTTGCAACCCCGCCGCCCACCATTTTGGATGCTCTATGTTGTTCATTTGATGACGATAACATATTGCTCTCAGAGTTGTTTGATCACCTTTAATTATTCGCAGCCAGTACCTAACTACGTAGGTAGTAGGTTAGTGAGAGAAGGGTGGGCCTGGTCTAGATTAAGTGCACATAGACTAAGGGGAGATAGGAAGGGAGTGAATTTGGATAGGTGCCCTCTTTGTGGAGAGATCAGCTTTTGCCTAAAGAATGGTAGAATGTTAACAAAGAAGTATTAAAAGTTAGGATAATGAAAATACAAAAGGAGAGGGATATAAAAAAGAGGATAATATATGGGGAGGGGGTGTAAGAGAAAAATGGTTTAGTAAAATAAATCAATATGAATTTGTTATGACCCACCATGCATAAATAACCACGGTGTTAAAACGCATGGTGAACTAGAGAAAAAATCTGATGTGTTACATTCACATGACTTTCTCTACTCTTGTAGAAACTATTTTTACAAGCGCTTATTCTCCATATGCTTCATGTTAATCGACATATCGAGATGTTAATCTTATTGCTAATTTTCTTGTAGATGCAAGGGGAATTGGTAGGCTTTAAGCGATAGTCAAATGTTTTAGGTGCTGGTTGCTATGTACAGTATTCCATATTCTTTGCATTACCGACAAAAAAAAATGAATAAAGAAAATACCATTTGAGAAAAAGTATAAGTATTGGAAAATTTAAGGAAATAACAAGCAATATCTCGAAAATGGTTCACCCAACAAAAAAATGTATATAACATAAATTGTGTATTTTAACGCGATCTACATTTTTTGTGTAGTAGAATTTTGTCTATCTCTTATGGTTTACCAGTTATGCAAAAGTCGTTCACAATGAAGAATACTTTTAGATACATTCCCAGAAAATTCGAGATATACAGTTCATTTGCCATAAAAATGTCTTAAACTTATGGTATTTTATACAAAATCGTTAGAGCCACTTTTGAGAAAATTCAAATTCTCGAAAAATGTTCCATGTAAAGGGTAATCTGGGGTGGCGGGATTTTCTTGAAAACCTTCGTGTCGCATCTCTGGAAGATACTGAACATAAATACCAAGTTTGGTGTTTATCCGAGTGTTAGTTTCTGAGAATTTTTGGGTGCAATGGAATACCTCCCCTACTTACTATACGTAGTAGAGAAAGTAAAAATGGTTTAGAAAAATAAACCAATATGAATTTGTTATGACCCACCATGCATAAATAACCACGGTGTTAAAATGCATAGTTGACTAAAGAATAAAATAGCAACTCAAAGTAATATATTAAAAATTGTAAGATTTTTGTATAGCATTATGGAAATAAATACATACATACTGATACTGTATTTGAAACCGTAGGCACAAGGTTCTAGACACAAAAAAAAATCTCCCTAGGTCGAGGTGCTAATGTAGCTAGTTTTGTAAATGTTTATAAGCCTTAGTAAGAATATTTTGTAAACCCACTAATAAAGATTAGAAGGTAGAGAAAGTCATGTGAATGTATCGATCAGATTTTTTAAATTATGGTGTACAGAAACACAGACGCACACTTTTTTTTTTCCAAAAAATGTTTTCTTTTTGTTGCAGCCTACCTCAAAACGTGTATTCCCAAGGAATTCTACATATCGAGTTTTTGGATGAAGTATAGTATTTCTTCTTTTTACTACAGGTAAGCAGGAGAATAAGTAAAAATGTAGTTTTTTTTCTACTTTTGGCTTAAAGTTGTTGTTTGAGTGTATTAGAAACATAGAAATCATTTAAAGACCTTTTATTTCGCTATAGTCTTGTTGTCAGGTAAATTAATTTTAGTAATGGTATTTGGTAATTATATTCAGAGTGTATGGCGGCCTCTCTTTACAGAGAGGATGAATTATGACCTTAGGCAAATCGCCTATGGCTCACTATTCGATTGGAGAAGTAGATGTTTTCATCCCAGATATAGGATTCATATGCTATGTACTTTATGAAATTAAATGTACATGTGTTTGGCTTATTTTTATATTTTATTAAGGAAGCTAGTTTCAACTTTTTTGAGCTAGCGTACATTAATAAATCCAGTATCAATTAGTATTATTATTTTCACAAAATTGTGTATAATGTCACTTAATTTTTAAATGTTTATTAAAGTAGAAAATAATAATACATGTACTATGCTAATATAAGTCATAGAATTGGAGTTCACGAGATATATTGCAAGTGTCCTTTATCCGCACCTTTTATTCACGCTCGAGAGTTCAGTATCCGAAATTGAGTGAATTTCTCGCTTGATGTTTTCTTTTGGTTCTTACAATGTATGGGGTTTGTTGCACACACTTATTTTTCGCGTGGTCATCAGATTTGGGTAAGTTTCTGCAATTAGATTTTCAGAAATGATAGAGTAATTGACCCATTCCACCCAAAAACTTTATACCGAGATTTCACAAGAAATGCATGTTTTGAGGCTTCCTGAATTAAAAAAAGTCATAGGTCCGTATGTAGATCTCTCTCTCTCTCTCTCTCTCTCTCTCTCTCTCTCTCTCTCTCTCTCTGTATGTCTAACAGAATAACTCAAAATCAAAAGTCGGATAAATACCAAACTTGGATATTTAGGTTCCGTATCTTCCAAAAATGAGACACGAAGATTTTCAAGTAAATCCACCACCCCAAACTACCCTTTACACGAAACATTGTTTTTAAGTTTTGATTTTCTAAAAATGGCTCTAACAGTTTAGGTTAAAATACCATGTATGAAAGATATTTACATGACAAATAAAATATATATCTTGAATTTTCTGGGGATAACCTTTGAAGTTACTTCATCCGGAAGGAATATTTTATAATCTTGTATAACTGGTAAACGTTAAGTGATAAACGAAAGCGCACTACACAAAAGATGTAGATCTCCTTAAAACTCACAATTTATTTCAAATAACCTTTTTATGACATTAGCCATTTCCGAGATATTCGTTATTAGTGATTCGAGATGGAAACAGTATGCAATTTTAAGGCTAGCATATAGCGTGCAGTTGTTAAACATTTGACTATCGCTGTTTTCTTTGTATCTATAACGAAATGTGTAATGTATCTATTTCTATAAAGGTTTATCTCGATTAAAATGAAGTAGAAAAATATACTTTCTTAAGAATAATTTATATACCCATTAATAAGCGATGGAAGGTAGAGAAAGTCATGCGAATGTAGCACTTCGGCTTTTTAATGTTCTTCTCTGACGAGGCATGAATCTATTTATATGGGTATGTTTCGTCACAAAACAACAGGTATTGGAGTGCAGTGAAAGCCGATTTTACGCACGAGATTCCTTTACCTGTCGCGAAAATATCTGCATCTTTTGAATAAACAATAAATGCTGGATTTTTCCAACAAGACTTTGCTACCGCGCATATATCTGATGAGTGATTAAATTTAATTAAGGAAATTGTTGAAGATTATGGCAAGTGTATGTGGCAAAATCTTTGCATTGTACGAAGTTAAAGGAAACAGACTAGAAATTTACTGAATTTCGGATATTGAACTGTCGAGTGTGAATGAAAATTTTCTGCAAGAAGTGTGTGGATAGAGAGGGATAACATTTATTTTCCGCAGGAATCCGAGCTGCGACGGTCATAGTGTGAACGAAAAGCGCTGCAGCTAGTATGTTCTCTGATATGCAAATTAGTAATAATAAAAAAAACAAAGCCTTTTCTGTGGTATGAGGGGTGTTTTTCAAGTAAGTACCGTTTCAGTATTTTGCTGATGTAGTCGCGATTTTGAGCATGGACGATCGCTTGTGCCATTCATTAGGAATCCAGCTGTAAGCGATCGTCATTTTGTGTTTTGCTATTGTTAGAGCGGTTCGTTCAAAACAATCGAAAGACTGTGAAGTCAGAGCAGTGATTCATTTTTTGAATGCGAGAAACATTACGCCAGCAAACATTCATCGTCAATTGTGTGAGGGTCAACAGTGAGTGACCACAGGCAGCCAGACAAATTCAAGATCTGATCGCATCAATTCGTTGGTAACAATTCGACTACCCTTCCTACAGTCCGGATTTGGCACCAAGCATTTTCATATGCTTCTTCATCTGAAGAAATACCATGGTGAAAAACATTTCAACGACGAGGATGACTTGGTTTTCATCACAGGTGGCATCGTTCTTTGACGAAGACACACAAAAGCCGGGTTTCGCGTTACGACAAGTCCTGAATAACGGTGGTGACTATATGGAGAGGTAGTTTAAGGTAATGAATGATAATAAAATATTTGGAAAATGGCGTTATTTTTTTACCAAGCTATCGGTAGTCAGTTAAAAACTCTGATGTGTTACACTCACATGACTTTCTCTGCTCTTGTACAAACTATTTTTACAAACGCTTATTCTCCATATGCTTCATGTTAATCGAGATGTTAATCGTGTTGCTAATTTTCTTGTAGGTGCAAGGGGAATTGGTAGGCTTTAAGCGATAGTCAAATGTTTTAAGAGCTGGTTGCTATGTGGAGTATTCCATTCTCTTTGTATGTCCAGGACAAAAAAAAAATGAATAACGAATTTGAGAAAAAGTATAAGCATTGGAAAATTTAAGGGAATAACAAACAATATCTCGAAAATGGTTCACTCAACAACAAAAAATGTATATGACATAAATTGTGTATTTTAACGCGATCTACATTTTTTGTGTAGTAACATTCTGTCTATCTCTTATGGTTTACCGGTTATGCAAAAGTCGTTCACAATGAAGAATACTTTTGGAGACATTCCCAGAAAATTCGAGATATACATTTCATTTGTCATGAAAATATCTTGAACATATGATATTTTAATCAAAATCGTTAGAGCCAGTTTTGAGAAAATTAAAATTTTCGAAAAATGTTCCATGTAAAGGGTAATCTGGGGAGGGGGGATTTTCTTGAAAACCTTCGCGTCGCATCTCTGGTAGTTACTGAACCTAAATACCAAGTTTGGTGTTTATCCGACTTTTCGTTTCTGAGTTATGCTGTTCACAGACACACACACACGGACATGTTTCCAAAAATGCTTTTTTTTTTGGATTCAGGGGGTCTCAAATCATGTATTTCCGGTTGAAATCTCGGTATCGAATTTTTGGGTGGAATACAATACTTCCCCTACTTACTATACGTAGTAGAGAAAGTAAAAAACGCGTATAAAGCCGTGTTATGGACATAGGGGAAAAGATCCACTAGGCCCTAGTATCAGATTGTGAGCATGCGAAAATGTTTACTAATTCGTTTAGTCCTGGTTTTCACTGCGATAAAACAACCACAAGGTGACAATACCTTGCTTCATGACACGGTTGATTAGGGTGTCATTTTGAAATATGCAGAGCGAGGAGGCTCAATGATAACGCCAGCCTGCCTGGATCAGGTTTTCAATGGAGGTATCACTTGACTACTGATTCTGAGCGTTTTCCTCTAAATTGGTGATTTATTGAACGTTAGCTCCGCATAGTGTGGAGGCTGCAATCCTCTCTCTACAATAAAAACAAAAGAGTTGACAGCCACCCAGAAACGTCCAACAACTGTATTCACTGCCGTTTGAGGCATAAAAAATAGCCAATCAGGGGCGTGGGAAAACAAAGTGCCGCGTCAGTTATTCTCTGAACTACTGTGCACATACGTCACCGTTTATAATACCAACCTCCCTCTCAAGCTAATTACTGCGCATGCGTAGGCTGTTACACGTGCGGTTTGGTAGAAATGTATAGATAAGTTACTATACAGTACGATCGTTTTATTATGCCACAGATCGCGCGTATGTTATCTCCGCTCACTATTGCACTAGAGTTTTTTTTCTTCCGTAACTCACGAGTGATAGTAACATGCACTATAATGAGTAGGATTATGCGGCACAAATCTCTTGACGTTTGAGGCGTGTCCACTAATTCGGCACTAGCGAATAGCAGCAGTGCGGCGTTGCCTCTTACGGACGCTGCTAAAACCCTAATTGGAATATCATGTGCGCGCATGCGTATCTCATATTTCAGAAAAGCAACAAGTAGTTAGGCTAAAAGGCGACAGTTTCTTGAGCAAGTACAAAAAATAATCGTATTTTTACAACATTTTAAGTTATTGGGTACTTTTGCTTTTCTTATTACTGCTAGATGGTGTAGTAATTGCATTTGTGATTTCCTTCCATGCATACATATTGTAAATACTTCTAGCTACTAACATTTTACGCTACAAATTCAGGTCTTCAGTTTTAAAACAGTCCACGAGTGAATACCACTGGCCAGTACATCACATAGCGTCCGATTGCCTACATCCTACGAAGTCTTTGTATCTCTACGCCAGCTCTTTTGAAAAATAGTATTACAAGGGCTGGAACTACAAAACGTTAAACATTTCTCCTATTTAGGAGCAATGTTTAATATGAGAGTAAAATGGAACAAACATCTATCTGTAACTAACTACAAAGCACGAGGGAAGTTAAATGAATTATTACGTACGCTCTCGCGGATACTGGATCTACCCGTAGACACATTAGAAAAGATGTATAACTCTATGATAAGACCGGTTTTTTTTTATACGGAAGTGAAATCTGGGGATGAAAAAGAGCAGAGCATGAAAATAAAACACAGGTAGCATTTTGGAAAAGAGTTCTTGGAGTTTCATAAGGCACATCAAATTCGGGGGTATTGAGGGAGGTGGGATGTTATGAAGACACAATACACTGTAAAATAAGAGCAGTGAAGTACTGGCTGAGGCTGATAACTCCACACTACGATCCAAATGTTATAAATACCAGCGAGAAAACCTGTCTCCTAAATTTTGGGCAGCTGATTTGGAAAGGGGTTTGAGGAGAATAGGTATGGGTCAGTATGGCTAAGAGCTGAAACAAATGACAAAAACATATGGAAAGGCGTTAAAAGAAGACTAAGAGACATCAACCAACATGAAATGGAATCAGATTGTAAAATTAAACCTTCTCTAAGTCTAGCAAATGAAATAAAATTGAACTGGGGTAAAGAGGCATATATACTTAACTTAGGAAGAAAGGAATGATCAGGAATGGCATGGTTTAGACTGGAGGGCACAGAAAATGACTGACGATTCTGGCAGGAGAATCTGTCCATTCTGTGATTTTGATGAGGACTGGGTACATATTTTGGGGAAGCTATGTCAAATTTTCTCAGTTAGACAAAGGTAATTTATTTCTGTTTTCCTTTTTCTTGTTGCTTTTTTGTTTTTGTTGTTGTTTATTTTTTCACCATACTTATATCTTAAACATGCATGTAGGGTCAATGACCCATCAAAAAATACTTGTGTAATAACTTCAATAATTTGAAACCAATAGACACCTATCCATCCATCTAGTTGGTTTTTTTTTCCTGTTCTCTGAAATGTTTTCCTTTTGGCATGTTTTCGACCTAACTAATGTAGCTGTATAACTATTACTACAAATCCTTAACTAAATCTACTTGATTTTAAACAACAGCTGTTGAGAACAAAACAAGAACGAAAATGAAAATGGTGG
Source organism: Deroplatys truncata (assembly GCA_030765065.1). Lineage (NCBI taxonomy): Eukaryota > Metazoa > Arthropoda > Insecta > Mantodea > Mantidae > Deroplatys > Deroplatys truncata. The sequence goes on along the minus strand of CM060989.1, from coordinate 10,047,249 downwards.
CTGGCTATGTGGTCAGCTGCATGTTTGTTTACACATTCCTTCGCGCATCCCAGTGGCTGTGAAACAACTGAACTATGTTGCCACATGTGCTTCGGAAATAAGTAAGCGCTTAACGCAGAGCATATAAGTACCGCCTATGTATACCGAATGGTAATAAGGAAATACTTATTGCTTAAACGACTATGAATTCGATCCTAAGCTTGTTATAAGTGGTGTCCATCTACGTAAAGACATTCCTTAGATCTTCGGAAGAAATATTCATTCACATGCATAAGTTCTTCTTACGTAATCTTCATAATTTCGGTATCTTGTCCTTAAGTTCGTCTTTGGTGTGCTGATTGTTCCTATAAACTTTTTTTTCTTGGTTCCCCACAAATAGGTGCAAAAATTTCGTCAATTGTTTGTTATAATTGTGTTATACGAGGGCGGATTGATAAGTCCATGGCTTTGACAAGAGATAGCGTTCTAATCACAGGTTTATTTTTGCACCAAAGTCTTACATCTATTCGGGTATAATCGCAGAAATTCATGGTCGTTTGTTTCTTTGAACATTGTCTAAAATAAGCAGATGTGTGTCGCTTCGTAGAAAATGGAGAAAAGTGAATTTCTTTTTCTGATAAAGCACTACTTTTTGCGTGGTAAGACGGTGAAGGAAACGGAAGAAAAGCTGAACAAGTATTATGGGGACGCTGCTCCATCACATGGCATGGTTCACAGAATTTCGATGTGGCCGTTCAAGCACAAGAGATGCCGTGCGCACAGGACGGCCGGTTGAGGTCACAACAGAAGAAACGGCAAACAAAGTTCACGATATTTTGTTGGAAGACCGCCGAGTGAAAATCCATGAGATAGCCAAGACCTTAAACATCTCGAGTGAACGGGTGTATAACATTCTGCTCACAGTTGACAACAAGCAGAATCATGTGAGCATTTCACAGGGATGTTTGAACATGTTCCAGCGCAACCAAAATGAGTTTATGCGGCGTTATATCACGGTTGATAAAACTTGGATTCATTACTATCAACCTGAAACCAAACAACAATCAAAGCAGTGGATTTCCTTCGGCGAACCTGCTCCAAAGAAAGCGAAAACCATTCCGTCGGCAGGAAAAACCATGGCAGCTGTCTTTTGGGACTCACAAGGGGTGATAGACATCCACTACCTGGAAAAGGGTAAAGCGATAGCAGGTTCATATTATGCCGCAATGCTGGGTCAGTTTCACAAGGAATTGTTAAAAACACGACCCCTTTTGGTGAAGAAAAAAGTTCTCTTTCACCAGGATAATGCACCCGCACAATGTCAGCCATTGTTATCGAAAAATTTGTGGAATTGGGCTACGAACTGATATCTCACCCACCATATTCTCCAGATTTGGCTCCGAGCGACTTCTTCCTCTTCACAAACCTGAAAAATTGGCTCGCTGGGAAGAAATTCACGTCCAGCGAACACATCATGGCAGAAACAACCTCATATTTTGAAGACTTCGAAAAATCATATTTTTTGGAGGAGTTAAGAAAGTTGGAGAAACATTGGACAAAATGTATTGGATTGAAAGGAGACAGACGGATCTTGTGCTTCTAACCAGCTGTTCACTTCTGATTAATATTCGTCACGGTGTTAAAGTGCTTACCTCCAAGATGAACTTTGAGTCAGGGGAACATGCAAAAATCACTTGAAAAAAAAACTGGTGAATATGGAGGATGCGAGAAAACCTCCCAGTTGAATCTTCTGAGCTGCGCCTGGGTCAAGATTCAACTTGGAAGTTTTCTTGTATCCTCCGGAGCTTGACCCAAGTGATTTTCACATGTTCCTCCAACTCAAAGGTAAGCACTTTTAACACCGATGATGAAGTCAAATCAGTGAACAGCTGGTTGCGAGCACAGGAGCCGACCTGGTAAGTACAACACTGGGTTGGAAAAACTTGTGTGACGTCCCCAAAAATGCTTGGAAAACATGTTGACTACGTAGAAAAGTAACAGAAGAACTATACAATATAAATAAAATTAATTCAACATGATCAATTGAGTGTAATGATTTTTATAAAATAGGGAAACCTAGTTATTGGACGCCCATCGTATTTTCGGAATGGTTTATCTCAATTAAAATTAAGTAAACTTTTGTAAGAGTAATTTGTATAGTCAGTAATAAGTGACAGAGGTGGAAAAAGCCATGCCAATACAACACAGATTTTTTTCTAACATTGTTTTTTCTGGATTCAGGATGCCTCTATTCAAGAGCCGAGGAAGTAAAAACGGCATAATGTGCTAAAAACGAACACTTCTGAATCACGAATTTATGTGTGTGTGGGCAGTGATACGGTTCAATGTTTTATAGTAACACAGAAAGAGTGTGGCATAGACACTCCCACCATCTGTTGGAGAGTGAAGCTGTAGGACGGACGGACGGTCGGCCGTTGTTGTTTTGGAATTCATTGCATCCGCTGTCCCCGCGGGCATACACACACACATACTATATATAACATGATTAGTTCAGCCCTGGCCAACAAACCCTCCCCTGGGGTGATAAATGGCCTTTAGGTTTCATGTCACCTCTACTTATTACTGTGTTCCTCACAGGGGCTGTACCCAAATAGTCTTGATCAAGCATGGCTTACGACCAATTGCTAAGCAATGTCTTCTAATACGCTAATTTAATGAATTTTTGCACCTATATCATCAACCTTCCCTCTTACGTTGCAGGCGACATTTATACAGAAAATTCGTGTAAACGCGTGGCCGTGCTACGAGGAATTGCTTGCCATGTACTGCGTTGTTTGTAACCGATTCTCTAAAATGGTTTATGAAGCCACTAGCTGACTTACCCGGCGTTGTACGTTAGTTTTTACTTTCTCTACTACGTATAGTAAGGGAAGTATTGTATTCCACCCAAAAATTCGATACCGAGATTTCACCGGAAATATATGTTTTGAGATCCCCTGAATCCAAAAAAAAAAAATTTTTAGAAACATGTCCGTGTGTGTGTTTGTCTGTGAACAGCATAACTCAGCAACGAACAGTCGGATAAACACCAAACTTCGTATTCAGGTTCAGTATCTTCCAGAGATGCGACACGAAGGTTTTCAAGAAAATCCCCCCAGCCCAGATTACCCTTTACATGGAACATTTTTCGAAAATTTTAATTTTCTCAAAAATGGCTCTAACGATTTTGATTAAAATATCATATGTTTAAGATATTTTCATGGCGAATGAAATGTATATCTTGAATTTTCTGAGAATTTCTCCAAAAGTATTCTTCATTATGAACGACTTTTGCATAACTGGTAAACCATAAGGGATACACAAAATTTTACTACAAAAAATGTAGATCGCGTTAAAATATACAATTTATGTCGTATTTTTTTATTGAGTGAACCATTTTCAAGATATTGCTTGTTATTCCCTTAAATTTTCCAATACTTATACTCTTTCTCAAATTCCTTATTCATTTTTTGTCCTGGTAATGCAAAGAGAATGGAATACTCCACATAGCAACCAGCTCTTAAAACATTTGACTATCGCTTAAAGCCTACCAATTCCCCTGCAAATGTTTATCTCTATTAACATGAAGTAGATAGAGAATAAGCGTTTGTAAAAATAGTTTGTACAAGAATAGAGAAAGTCATATGAGTGTAACACATCAGATTTTTTATTTAGCTTCTAGAAACTATTCTTGTATGGGTTATTGCATTTCACCCAAAAATTCGATATCTAGATTGCACTGGAAATACACGTTTTGAGGTCCCCTGAGTTTTAAAAAAAATCAGTTTTAGAAAAAGATTCTCTTCTCTCTGTGTGCGACAGCAAAATTTTGAAGAGCATTCTACCACGCCAAACTGCCCTTTACATAAAAAAGCCTCTAACGATTTGGATTATATTGCGATATTAAAGACATTTACAGCGTATGTCATAACGTACGATATGAGAAATGTAAATGTCTTTAAAACACACAATTTACTTCAAATAAGTTGTTTTTTTGTGGCATAAGCCATTTCTGAGATATTCGTTATTAACGGTTAGAATTATTCATTGCTTGGTCATTTAGTCCTTTCAACATGCAGTTGTTTCTCGTGGAAACAGTATGTAATTTTAAGGCCAGCATATAGCGTCCAGTTGTTAAACATTTGACTATCGCTGTTCTCTTTGTATCTATAACGAAATGTGTAATGTAGCTGTTTCTGTAAAGGTTTATTTTGATTAAAATGTAGTATATAGAAAAATAAGTTTTAGTATACTCACTAATAAACGATACAGGGTAGAGAAAGTCATGTGAATGTATAATTCAGCAGACCTCAAAACGCGTATTTTACAGTAAATCTGCAGTGAGAGCGGCTTCAAGTACGTGAAAGTGGTTTAAAGAGAGGAATTTCTCGCAATAGATAGGTGGTGGCGTGGTTTGGTATCTTATCCAGGAGACAAATGACGGTTTTGTAGCGTGAAATAGTATGGTATGTTCCCCCAGCGGACACACAGGTAGCTGTTTGAATGCGCGCCTCCCATTAATCTCACAGCTACAGAGTTCATACCGCCAAGAGCACTTGGTTTAGTGCATGATAAAAACGAACCAGGTCCCACTGAAAAGAAGCCTCAGGGGTTTTGATTTATAGCAGACATCGCCACGCTTTTGTTTCACTCTTTTTTTTTTTCAACTGAAAGCGTACATAGAGCAGGTATTTTGGCTAGGGTTGTCCACCCCAGCGTCGCTTTGAAGGAAAAGAGCATTCAGAAATAAGTGTCACTGTTTTCCCAGTAGATGTGTTACATTCACACGACTTTCCCTACTCACTCTTCTACTATTCTGCGAAAGCTTGTTCATCTATCTACTAGTCTGTATATGTTCGACCTTGAAATGCCATGCTGTTTGCATGACGACACGAAAAATGACTGAATACAGGCAGCAGTTAAAACAAATGATAAATGTATTGTAATTTTAAACCTATAGTAACATATCTCGGTAATGACTGATACCACAAATAATAACGGGAGAGCCAAGAAACTACGAACGTGCTTCGTGAGGTAGGATGCAGGGAGATGCTGTATTTGCTAAACTAAACGTAGTTAGGTACTGGCTGCGAATAATTAAAGGTGATCAAACAACTCTGAGAGCAATATGTTATCGTCATCAAATGAATAACATAGAGCATCCAAAATGGTGGGCGGTGGGGTTACAACGGGGATTATAAAAAACTGGCTTAAACGATGTCTGGCAAAGGGGTAATGAAAATACACACAGTGCCGTGAAAAAGTCAAAAGACGACTATGCGATATAAACAGGCAGGAAATAGAATCTGAATGTAGACAAAGATCAACATTGGAGCTACAAAATGAAATAACAAATAGGTGGGGTAAGGAAACATATATTTTGGAATTAGGTATAAAACAGAGGACTGGAATAGCATGGCTTAGGTTGGGAGGGTGGAAAGCTCGCAAGATTGTTGACGATGCTAGCAGGAGGATTTGCCCATTAAGCGGGGAACAAAAAGACTGGATGCATATTTTGGCAGCATGCGTGCAGACGAAAGGTAGTAGGAAAAAATTATTACCGGGAGTATTTTTGGCTTCCAACAGACGGAGGACACCATGCTGAGACTTGATTCTAAACAGCCAAAACTGGCCAAGCTTGGGCACATACTTAATGGAAGTACGTATACTAAGAGATAAGGTGTTTATGTAAATTTTCTTTAAATATATATGTGGTGCTTGAGTAGTTGTGTGTGTGAGTGTCTGTGTGTGTTTCAGAGTGTTTTTTTATTTTATATGTTTGTATATAATGTGGTGATAATAAACATAGTTGTTTCTGGTCGAATCTGCAAGTCACGTATACAGACCAAGTATTTTTCTAGAGAGCATGTACGGTCTTTGACCCATGCGACTGTGTTATGCAATTAATGCAATATTAAGTACTTAATAACTACCACCACTACTACTACACAGGGCTTGTGAAAACATGATAACGCACAGCTGTTGCTATAAACAAGGTCACGCTGTTGTTGACGTGGTTTTGCTGTGCAGTGTGAAGTGCAGTTTTGAGTTGACGGTGATGTGATGTAGTTCAGTTATTACGAGTTATTTATTATTTTGTTCTGTACTTAATCACAAAGTATATTATGGCTCAGTATATGTTTTCTACTGCGCGGAGTGTATTTATTTATGATTCGTATGTGTTAACTCGGTCAGCTCGCTAAGTGAAAGTACGATTTGCAGAAAGATTTCCACGTGTAAAAGTTCCAGGCCGTGCAACAATCCATGAACTTTATAATAAATTTCAGGCCACAGGAAGTGTCCAGGCTAAGAAATCTAAAATACGGCGTTAGGTTCTTACCGAAGAAACATTAGACGACATCGGTCATCGTTTGAAGAATTCCCCCCAAAAATCACTTAGGCACTTTCTCTTTTTTTTCAACAAGACTGTGCAACAGCTCATACGTCAATATTTAGATGAGAGCAATTGAAAGTGTGTTTGAGGACAGAATTGTTAGTAGAGATTTGTGGCTCCCTCGGTCCCCCGACCTAACCCTCTGCGATTTCTCTGGAGTAACTTAAAACATAAAGTGTACAACGCAAACCCGCTCACTCTGGAAGAATTAATTAAAACAAAATATCAGCCAGGAAACGTTTCTCAACCTGAACCCCGGCGAGTGATGGATAGTTTCCTAAAGAGGTGCCAGAAATGTAGATAGATAGACAGACAGATAAGGTATCTTTATTGGTTTCAAATTATTGAAGTTATTTCACAAGTATTTTGTGCAAGGGTCATTGACCGTACATGCATATTTAAGATACAATATGGTGACAAAATAAACAACAGAGAAAGAAAACACAACAAAAAGAAACAAGAAAAATGGAAATAGAGATAAACTACCTTTGTCTAACTCAACAAATTTGACCTAGCTTAGCGCACTTTAGCCAAAAACTTGCCCATGTTTTGCCAGTTCCTCTGGTCAGCCAGTAGATCCCAACATGCCAATCTCTTACTTGACGGGCTTAGAAATTTTTCTTTCAGTTTAATCGTTCGCTGGTTCTCCCACTGTGCACATTCCGCCAAAATATGTACCCAGTCCTCATCCAAATCACAGAATGGGCAGATTCTCCTGCCAGAATCGTCAGTCATTTTCTGTGGCCTCCAGCCCCCCAGTCTAAACCATGCCATTCCTGATCTTTCCTTTCTTCCTAAGTTAAGTATATATGCCTCTTTACCCCAATTCGATTTTATTTCATTTGCTAGACTTGGAGAAGGTTTAATTTTACTATCCGATTCTATTTCCTGTTGGTTGATGTCTCTTAGTCTTCTTTTTACACCTTTTCCATATGTTTTTGTCATTTGTTTCAGCTCTTTGCCATACTGACCCCATTCCTATTCTCCTCAAACCCCTTTCCAAATCAGCTGCTCAAAACTTAGGAGACAGGTTTTCTCGCTGGTATTTATAACATTTGGATCGTAGTGTGGAGTTATCAGCCTCAGCCAGTACTTCACTGCTCTTATTTTACAGTGTCTTCATAACATCCCACCTCCCTCAATATCCCCGAATTTGATGTGCCTTGTGAAACTCCAGAACTCTTTTCCAAAACGCTACCTGTGTTTTATTTACATGCTCTGCTCTTTCCCATCCCCAGATTTCACTTCGTATAACAAAACCGGCCTTATCTGAGGCAGTATTTTAACACTTAAATGATTTCAGTCAAATTATATAATATGTAAATTCAATAACAGCCCGCCTTGAAGCAATACATGTATGTAATAATTTGTAAAATGTATGTAACAGTCATTGCATATGCTTATATTATTGTAAACATGTTCAATAATGTTATGTGAATGCATTACTAATTTAATAATGTAGAAGCTGTGAGAATAATAAGTTAAAAGTGGCTAACAGTGAGGTAACTTTGAGTCAATAATGAGTAAGAAAGTTTAACAGCACTACTTGTCATTCTTGGAGTAACAATAATGTAATTTTAGTGACAGTTTATAAAATAGCCAATCAACAACCAGAAAAAGCTTTAGTTAAATGCAGGTATTCTATTGGAGTAGGATTAGCCAATCAGAGACTTGAAATACAGAAATTTACAAGTTTAGACGGTTGAAATCAATTCAGTTGCCTCCAAACAGTGCTCATAACTGGGTACGTTGCTTGTGCGTCCTCGAGAGATTTAATACATATTCGTGTGAGACGAAAATTAAGTTTACGTGTTAAAAAGTGTAATTAATTAATTAAGAAAAAGAGACTCACAGCTCTCGAAATCAGTGAAGTGCTATTTAATTTGTGTCAAGGATTAATAAAAAGGAGTGAATTTGTAAGCGTATAGTCTTGTCGCATCACGCCCTGCCAAGACTTCCATGACTCTAATAATAATACTGACGCAGCCGAGGCAAACATAAATATATAATATCTAAAGAAACAGTCAAATTACAAAGTTAATGGTTTTTTAAATTTTTTGACGAAGGCTACCGGGTACTATACGTGCGGTTGCAACCAACTTCATATTCGGCTCCCCAACAGTTGAAATATAATACAACTCCTATAAAAATCAACTTCTTCAGGTTTCTTTGGGTAAATACTTCTAGTTTTATTCTTTCTGCTGCTTCTGTAATTTCACTTCCATTTCAGTTTCTTCTGAATTCATAATTTCCGCCATTTAGTCTTTATGTAGGTTATACTAGATAAAAGAATAACGTTTTATGTGAAAGAAAGCAGAAGCCTGCCAATATGACGTATAGGTTAACTCTATAACGAACTGCGATAAATTTAAGTATGACGATTTGCATTGTGCACAGATAATGCGACCGCCATGATAAATTAATATAAAAAGACATAATGAAACGTAAAAGCTAATCAAAATAAATCGAGTTATTAAACATGTGTAAATACAAAGGGTAGTTGCCATGTGATTGGATTTGAAACCAAACTTGGTCCCAATGCAGATCTAAACCTTTTGGCTTGTGTGCGCTGCGTTAAAAGTTATGCTTTTAGGCCACTATGTCTAAATATTACTTCTATTGATATTATAGAGAGATAAAATTTGTGTGAATCCAAAAAATGCACTTTTAGAAAAAGGTCCGTGTGTGTGTGTGTGAACAGCAGTACTCAAAAACCAAAAGTCGAATAAATACGCTGCCGTTTGTGAAAATTGCAACACCAATTGCATGAATTTAATAGCACAGGTTAGGTACATGACAAGTAAAAAATGATAAACTTTTAAACTCTATACATGACCTTTGAGCCCTAATATTCAGTATTTGGTATGGCCTCTATGCGCTGCAATTAGAGCTGCTATACGCCGTGGCATTGAATCAAAAAGGTTCTGAATAAGTTCCTGAGGGATTTCCCTCCACGCAGTTTGTGTTCTGGCCCACAAATTCGTGGCACTGGTTACTGGAGGACCGTGACGCACCAACCCTATCCCAGACATGTTCGATGAGCGACATGTCAAGCGAACGTGCAGGCCAGGGAAGCAATGGTACCCGTTACTCTTCGAAGAAGGCTTGTACACTCCTCGCAATATGTAGCCGGGCATTGTCATGTTCAAATGTGGCCTGTGGAGATGCCTGAAGCAGGGGGAGTACCTCAGGCTCTACAACCACCGTTAGGTACCGGTTGCTGTTCAAAGTGCCCTTAATTCGTAGGAGGCGAGATCGGTTGTTGTAACCAATGGCGTCCCAAACCATCACACCTGGTGTTTGTTCTCTATGCCGCTCAACAATGCAGCCCTCAAGGTTGCGATCACCACCGAACCGCCGGAATCGTATGCGGCCATCACTGTAGGACACGTTGAAGCGGGACTCGTCAGTAAATACTACATTTTGCCTCAATGATGGTGTTCACGTGCCCATTGCAGTCGGAGGGGCTTGTGATTTCTGTACAATGGACGCCCGACGTAATGGCATGCATGCTACCAGTCCAACCTGCAGAAGACGGCGATGAACCGTTAATGCAGATAAGTTCACACCTGTTGCAGTGCTCCAGCGTCGAGCCAACACTGTGGATGAAGCTTTACGGTCCGTTATGGCAATGCGGACAAGATGACCGTCATCCCGTGGTCCAGTACTCGCTCTTCGCTGCGTACGACCTTCATCTATCCACTACTTCCACACACGCATCACTGTCGTAGCAGCATGCCTTGTACGAGCCGAAATGTCGCGGTGTGACAAATCTGCTTCATTCAAACTCACCCACATGCCGATATGGCTCCATTTGACCTCGACGAGGCATACTGGCACTCACTTTATTTGTTTCCATCTTGTATAACAGCTCTGCACTGTCTACACTAAGCGCAACACTGATCTTGTCGGATCGACACGAGAGGCTCTGCTCGGCCTACGTGTACCCTACCTCTCTTCAAACCTAATCACTTATTGCTTGCACACTCTTCTACACCTCCACCAAGTTTGGAGTTATTCGGGAAATTCTTTCTTGGTGCTGCAATTTTCACAAACGGCAGTACATATTGGGCGTGAAAGACCGGTAATTTTTCTGAGGCCTGTTTAACAGGCTTGAGGTTCTTTTACGTGCCGTGAATCTAAAGCACGGGACCACCGACTTTACTTCCCTTCCGAAGGAAGCGATGCTACGGGTTTTTTACGCCCGAGAAAAATCCGCCGGGTTTGAACCGTAACCTCGGGAACTAGAGGCTAGCATTATAACCACTACACTACGGAGGACGACAAGGAATGAGGTGAAGGAATCACAGGAGGCTACAGGCGTAGGAAAACAGGCCGCAGAGACTTGCGGATGTCCGTAACACTTCCAAGCTCGCAGGCATCCACTGTTGGAGTCGCCGAGATAGGGTAAATAGTGGCCCACCAATCGTGCAGCGCTCTGCTGTCCATGAGAAACACTCTTTCCTTTGAACATGCATCCGCGTCATCTGTCCGGCACCGGACGGAATGAAAGATAAAGGAAGTTGTGGTAGAGAAAAAACCACGAAACTTTCGCCTTTAGACCCGCGGAAACCACGAAAAACCCACGTTCCGTCGACAGGTATTGAACCTGAGACCTACCAAATGCGAGAAAGTAAAGTATAGAAACGGAAGTTCTGTTTACCGCAGTGAGTTTTCACAAAAGACATGAAGAGACGTTAAGTATTTAAGCTGTAGGTATACGGACTCGCTTCAACTCCGCTACGCAATTAAACATCACATACACTTTGGTCTTTTGTCTGGGGAATGACCATTCGGGAATTATCGCTTGTAATTCCTGGCCTGCATGACCAAATGCATCAAAGCATATTTCAAAACTCAGTCTGTGCCAGTCAAGCTATCCATCATTCTACAGTTCCATATATTAAACGGGAGGGAATTCTACAATATTTCCTACACTGCTCCTCTCCGACGCACTGTAAAGTAAATATCGATATTTCAATGCTTCCCTTGTCAAATGAAATACGACAGAGTAATATTTGTGATTCAAGCAGCGAAGCCTCTGATAAACAAGAATTGTACGCCCATATTGCAAAGATGCCTGACAGAATTCCAAACATATTTTTCGTCTTTGCGTTGAGCATTTGAATTCAGTGTTATTTCGCTCCCTTGGGTTTGACATTGACATTTTCCGTGCAGGGAAAAACTCATTGAAGGTAAAATATAATGAAGCTGGCAGAAGGACTTACCTCACTTGGGTTTCGCATGTGTGTAGCAATCGACTTTTTTTCTCTCTTTTTACGAACAGCATAGCTCAAAACCGGTTAAATACCAATGTTGGTATTTAAGTTCAGCATCTTTCAAGGAAATGATTAGAATATTTTGAAGAAAATTCCTCCATCCCAAAGTACATTGGTTTCTTTTTTATTTTGTTTCATTTTTCCAAAAATTGCTCTAACTATTTTGATTAAAGTAATATATGTTTTAGATATTTTCATGACAAATAAAATGTATATCTTGAATTTTCTGGAATTCCCTCTGATGTCCTTTTTATTCTGACAGAGCGAGCTGGCGCCGCGGTAACGTCTGCTGGAGTGGTTCATCTACGACTCCTGTCCTCTATTTCCTATATCCATCATCTTCCTTGTCATTTGTTTCACGGTTGTAGGACCAAGCGACGGTGTACGGCGGGTTGCGGCTTGTCGTGGCTCTGCGCTCTGTAAAAATTTCATTTTGATATCGTCTAAGAGGTTTTCCGCTGGTGGTTCGGGGCCCAGTAGAGTGGGCTCAAGCGGCGTTTAATCTAGAAACATTAGGCACCCCGTCTGTGCTTGCGCCTGTCATCCGAATCTGGTCGCCCTTCGGGCTTCTACCCTCATTCCTCTTTCTCGGGGGTCACGGTACAAGCACAAGGGGCCGGCTGGCCTGCTTGCAGTAGCCCATATCTTTATCTTTACGTCTTTATCGAATGACTTATATAATTGGTAAACCGTAAGGGATAGACAGAATATTACTACACAAAAAAAATTAGAGCCCTTGAAAACTCAAAATATATGTCAAAATTTTTGTGGCGTTAACCATTTCCGAGATATTCTCTGTTATTAGTTTGAATTTTCAAATCCTTTTTTTTTTTCCAGCGGTAGATCGCTATTCGTTTTTTCTTGTTGCAGCGAAAACAATGGTACATCAACAGAAGTATTTATATTAATGTGAATTATGTTATAAAAGTGTAAATACGTGTATGTTAAATGTAATGGAGGCTAGCTAGTTGTGAAGGTGAAAGGTGGTATAAACCACAGGACGTAGGCTAAATGTGACTTAAAGACACGCTAGAGTGAGAGAGATAGATAGAATTTAGAAAGAGACAGCGAGAAACTTAGAAATGGAAAGTCCAGACGCGTCATAAGGAGATATTAGGGCAAATGTTCTCATACGACGCTAAGGTGATCAGCCAATCACCTTAGCGCTTTAAAATAGTTTAGGGAAAAATAGTTTTGTTTGGAGAGTGTATAAAAAAGACAGCCCCGAGATTCTTTTGTCTATTGTTACAATATCGTCAGGGGGTGAACCCCACGCCACTTTGATGACGGAGCGTGTGAAGAAACTGTTAGCAATTTAGTAAAGATGTATAGATAGACTGGGAGGTACAGCTTAACAGATAGGCCTCATAACTCTGTAATATTTGTGGGCTAGAAATCACGGTTAGCTGGGAACAAAGTGGACCTAAGCTTTTTTGGTTCGTCCCCTGTTACCACGCCCTAGAGAAAAGCTAAAGACTATAGCCAACACATAAGTGCTTTAGGGATCATTTCTTGCAGCACATCAACACCCTCACCTGTAAGGAAGACGAGCGGTCGAGAGCTCCGTCGCATCCTCTTCATTGAAAGAGCGCCCCGCCTTTTACAAATCTTTCGTTATAGCCTACTGTTTCCTTAGATCTATAACGAAATGCGTAAATGTGTTTTGAAAATTTATCCCGATTAATAAGATGTAGACATAAGAATAAGCTTTAGTATGAATAATTTGTAGAAGAGTGGGTAGAGAAAGTCATGTACATAGAATATACGTGTGTGTCTGAATGTGAACAGCATGACTCAAAAACGGAAAGTCCTGCTATTTAAGTTCAGTGCCTTCTGTAGATACAACACGGATATTTTCTAGAAAAATTCACCCACCCCAAACTACCATTTGCAGGCAAACCTTTATTTCTCATTTTATCAAAAATGGCTGTAGCAATTTTGTTTAAAATACTATATTGTATCTACACTATGTGATAAAGTATTTGGACACCAGGCTGAAAATGACGTACAAGTTCGTGGCGCCCTCCATCGGTAATGCTGGAAGTCAATACGGTGTTGGCCCACCCTTAGCCTTGATGACAGCGTTCACTCTCGCAGGCATACTTTCAATCAGGTGCTGGAAGGTTTCTTGGGGAATGGCAGCCCATTGAGGAACTGAGGAGAGGTATCGATGTAGGTCGGTGAGGCCTGGCACGAAGTCGGCGTTCCAAAATATCTCAAAGGTGTTCTATAGGATTCAAGTCAGGACTCTGTGCAGGGATGTTATTGTCGTGTAACCACTCCGCCACAGCCCGTCCAGTATGAACAGGTGCTCGATCATGTTGAAAGATGCAATCGCTATCCCCGAATTGCTCTTCAACTGTGGGGAGCAAGAAGGTGCTTAAAATATCAATGTAGGTCTGCGCTTCGATCGTGCCACACAAAACAACAAGGTGTGCAAGCCCCCTCCAGGAAAAACACGACCACAGCATAACACCACCACCTCCGAATTTCATTGTTGGCACTACACACGCTGGCAGATGACGTTCACCGGGCATTCGCCATACCCACACCCTGCCATCGGATCGCCACATTGTGTACCGTGATTCGTCACTCCACACAACGTTTTGCCACTGTTCAATCGTGTAATGTTGACGCTCCTTACACCAAGCGAGGCGTCGTTTGGCATTTTCCTGCGTGATGCGTGGCTTATGAGCAGCCGCTCGACCATGGAATCCAAGGTTTCTCACCTCACGCCTAACTTTCGTAGTACTTGGAGTGGATCCTGATGCAGTTTGAAATTCCTGTGTGATGGTGTGGATAGATGTTTGCCTATTACTCTTTACGACTCTCTTCAAATGTCGGCGGTCTCTGTCAGTCAACAGACGATGTCGGCCTGTACGCTTTTGTGTTGTACCTGTCCCTTCACTATCACATCAGAAACAGTGGACCTAGGGATGTTTAGGAGTGTGGAAATCTCGCGTACAGACTTCTGACACAAGTGACACTCAATCACCTGACCACATTCGATGTTTAATGACTATTGAGGTCGCGGATAATGAGTACCAGGCAGTAGGTGGCAGCACAATGCATCTAAGTTGAAAAACGTATGTTTGTGGGGTGGTCCGGATACTTTTGATCACATAGTGGTATCTTTATTTTGAATTTTCTAGGAATAGTTTGCGAAATTCTCTCTATTCATAACGGATTTTGTACAATTTTACGTGAGTAATAGAGAAATCATAAGAGATAGGTATATACGAAATGTAGATCAAAGTATATCTTTTGTGGCATTAGCCATTTTTTGAGATGTCCGTTATTAATGTTTGAATAGTTCAGTACTATCATCTTTACCTCCTCTACCACGTACAGTCGAGTACAAAAAACATGCGATGCTTTTGGTTACGTTTTAGTGATTTCGATTCTGGAATGTTGGCAGAATCTCACCATATGGCTGCCTTAGCTGAGCTATCCTCTAATTGGTTTTAGGTGAAGTCCAATTCGCTAGCATTACCCTATGAAGAAAGGTCAGACCTAGCTGGCAGGTGAAAGGGGTGGAGAATCGGTACACGTCACATGTATGGTTGAAGCAATATCCCACCGAAAGACTGTCCGTACTAGTCTCTAAACGAGTTCGGCTCTTATTGGTTCGGCATTCGAGCATTAATCTCTGTAGTCGAGTGAGGGATGGTAAGCGCGGCAGAGGCGTGTTAATTATTGAGTGCCAACTTAAACCGCGGTTCCTCATATCCGCACGTTATTTTTTGCACCCGACTGTACCTACCTAGTAAGTGGAGAATGTATTGCATTCCACCCAAAAATTCGAAATCTATCGGAAATAATGTTTTGACACCCGCTGAACACATAATTATTTTTTAAAAAATCTGATGTGCTACACTCACATGACTTTCTCTACTCTTGTACAATCTAATTTTACAAACGCCTATTCTCCATATGCTTCATGTTAATCGAGATATCGAGATGTCAATCTTATTGGTAATTTTCTTGTAGATGCAAGGGAAATATGGTAGCTTTTAAGCGATAGTCAAATATTTTAACGCTGGTTGCTATGTGGCGCATTCCATTCTCTTTGCATGTCCAGGACATAAAAAAAATGAATAACGAATTTGAGAAAAAGTATAAGTATTGGAAAATTTAAGGAAATAACAAGCAATATCTCGAAAACGGTTCACTCAGCAAAAGAAATGTATATGACATAAGTTGTGTATTGTAACGCGATCTACATTTTTTGTGTAGTAAAATTTTGTCTATCTCTTATGGTTTACCAGTTATGTAAAAGTCGTTCACAATGAAGAATACTTTTGGAGACATTCCCAGAAAATTCGAGATATACATTTCCTTTCTCAGGACATTATCTTAAACATATGATATTTTCATCAAAATCGTTAGAGCCATTTTTGAGAAAATTAAAATTTTCGAAAAATCTTCCATGTAAAGGGTAGTCTGGGGTCGGGGGATTTTCTTGAAAACCTTCGTGTCGCATCTCTGGAAGACACTGAACCTAAATACCAAGTTTGGTGCTTATCCGACTGTTCGTTTTTGAGTTATGCTGTTCACAGACACACAGACACACACACACACAGACACACACACAGACACACACACACACAGACACACACACGGACATGTTTCCAAAAATGCTTTTTTTGAATTCAGGAGGTCTCAAAACATGTATTTCCGGTGAAATCTCGGTATCGAATTTTTGGGTGGAATGCAATACTTCCCCTACTTACTATACGTAGTAGAGAAAGTAAAAAAAGGTCCGTGTGTGTGAGTGTGAACAGCATAACTCAAAAACGAAAATTCGGATCAATATCAAACTTCAGTATATTCCAAACATACTACGTGAAGATTTCAAGGAAATCCCCCCACCCTAAATACCCTATATATGGAAAAATTTTCGCAATTTTTTTTTCTCTAAAAATGGCTTTAATGATTCTGATTAAAATACCACACTTACTACAGATATTTTCTGGGAATATCCTGTGAAGTCCTCTTCATTCGGAAGGACATTTATATAATTTTGCATAGGTGGTAAACGTTAAGCGATAGACGAAAACATATTACACAACAAATGTAGATCTTTTTAAAACACACAATTTACTTCAAATATTTTTACTTTCTCTACTACGCACAGTAAGGAGGGGAAGCATTGTATTCCATCCAAAAATTCGATACCAAGATTTCACCGGAAATATATGTTTTATGCCCCCTGAATCCAAAAAAAGCATTTTTGGAAACATGTCCGTGTGTGTCTGTCTATGAACAGCATAACTCAGAAACGAACAGTCGGATAAACACCAAACTTTGTATTTAGGTTCAGTATCTTCCAGAGATGCGACACGAAGGTTTTCAAGAAAATCCCCCCACCCCAGATTACCCTTTACATGGAGCATTTTTCGAAAATTTTAATCAAAAACGGCTCTAATGATTTTGAATAAAATACCATACGTTTAAGACATTTTGTGGCACATGAATTGTATATCTCGAATTTTCTGGCAATGTCTCCAAAAGTATTCTTCATTGTGAACGACGTTTGCATAACTGGTAAACCATAAGAGATAAACAAAATTTTACTACACAAAAAATGTAGATCGCGTTAAAATACAGAATTTATGTCATATACATTTATTTGTTGTTGAGTGAACCATTTTCGAGATATTGCTTGTTATTCCCTTAAATTTTCCAATACTTATACTTTTTCTCAAATGGGAGTTTGTTATTCATTTTTTTTGTCCTGGTAATGCAAACAGAATGGAATACTCCACATAGCAACCACCTCTTAAAGCATTTCACTATCTCTTAAAACCTACCATATTCCCCTTGCACCTACAAGAAAATTAGCAATAAGATTAACATCTCGATATCTCAATTAACATGAAGCATATGGAGAATAAGCGTTTGTAAAAATAGCTTGTACAAGAGCAGAGAAAGTCATGTGAATGTATCAGATTTTTTTGTTGCATCAGCCATTTCCGAGGTATCCGTTATTAGTGGTTCAAATTGTTCATTACTTAGCCATTCCTTTAAAGTTCTGTCGATTTTCAACTGTTGCTCGTGATGTCATGGAAACTAGTATAGAATTTTAAGGCCAGCATATAGCGTCCAGTTCTTAAATATTTGACTGTCGCTGTTCTCTTTGAATCTACAAGGAAATGTAGCTATTTTTGCAAAGGTTTATCTAGATTAAAATCAACTAAATAGGAAAATAAACTTTGGTAAGAAAAATTCGTATACTTTCGCTGTTCAGTTGTTTCTGCCGATGTACTGCAGTTCCTAATTGTGTACTGTAAATTATGTGTGCTCTATGACCATACACGTATTATTTTCTGTGGACGGTAATGTGGCGTCAATATGTTATCTTGCAGATATTTCGAGCCCATGAGCCGCGCTCTACGCATATAATTGTGGATGCCTGTAAATGCTAGCAATTATTGCCTGATTTAGAGCAAGCTCGTTTGTTCATATTTGCGAAATGAACACTGGACTCTTATGTGAGCAGCTAAAATGGTTAGCTGCCCATTTGTGAGTAATTAATGCTACCAAAGTGACTAGATGGCAAGGATGCCATTAAAACTGTACTTTGTTACTTCAAATTCCAATATATTGCTTTGTCATACGGCAATGAAGATAAATGTTACGTTTTCCATTTAGAATCAAGAATGACATTGCATACTGTGTGATGATATTCCAGTCTGTGCTATGGCTTTCAAATGCAGCTCGGGCTATCTAAGTTTTAGGAGTATTCAGTGACTACAGGACGGTTTTATTTTCTCTACCACGTACTAGAGATGTGACAAACAGTTATTTTCGAGTAACGGTTATAACTGTCACAGTTACAGTGCGGCAACGGTTATATGTAACGGTTACTAATAACAGTTAAATTAGTTTTCAAGGTTAACATTATAGTAACAGTTACCAGTAACAATTAGATGTAACTAC
This sequence comes from Deroplatys truncata, assembly GCA_030765065.1. Taxonomy (NCBI): domain Eukaryota; kingdom Metazoa; phylum Arthropoda; class Insecta; order Mantodea; family Mantidae; genus Deroplatys; species Deroplatys truncata. Next base: position 10,028,655 of record CM060989.1, on the reverse strand, counting down.
ATTTCAACATGAATTATGTTGTTTGAGGTTAGCAGCCCGCGCATGTTTTGCTACTAATTGCATATTCATACCCGCGTACTCGCGATGTAAAAACTTTAATCGTATGTGAATGACCATCTTAAAGCTGACTGACCTGGCATGTGGCCTGTGACCTATTTTCGAAGCGATAAGCAACGCGCTATAGTAAATATGTACTTGCAACTCACTGCGAGGATGAATCAAGTTGTAAACGAATATTGAGGTATGAGGGCTGTCCTAGAAGTACCCGACCTAACCAAGATAACACAAAAATCTGGGGAAAAAACATCTTTATTTCTCTACATAGTCTCCTTTCAGCTCGATACACTTTTCCCAGCGATGTTCAATAGCTTCGATACCCTGTTTATAGTGAAAACCGTCGAGTTCCGCAAAATAGCCATCAACTGCAAACTCCACCTCTTCATTGTTGGCAAATCTTTTACCACCAAGCCATTTTTTCAACTTTGGAAACAGAAAATAATCAGAGAGGGGCTAAATCTGGTGAATAGGGTGTATGAGGAAGCAATTCCAAGTTTAACTCCTTGATTTTGGCCGTGGCAATAATGGATGTGTGAACTGGTGCATTGTCTTTGAAACAGGACGTTCTTTTTCTTGATTTCACCATTCAAACGTTGCAATAACTTCGCATAACACTTGCCATTGATTGCTCTTCCTTTTTGAAGATAATCAATGAAAATTATCCCACGCGCATCCCAAACAACTGAAGCTATGACCTTGACTGCAGATGGAACTGTCTTCGCCTTCTTTAGAGCCGATTCTGCCCTTTCAATCCACTGTTTTGAATGTTCCTTCGTCTCAGGTGTGAAGTGGTGGACCCATGTTTCATACAAGGTTAGGAATAGACTAAAACCTCGGCTTTATTGCAGCGAAACATCGCCAAACACTCGACTGAAACATCCCCACGACGCGACTTTTGTTCCATTGTGAGTAAACGCGGCACTTATCTTACGCACAGCTTTCTCAGGTTTAAATTTTCAGCTAGTATGCGATGTGCAGCACTTTTTGAAATGCCTACGATGTCTGTTAGCTCGTGCGCTTTCAGTCGACGGTCATCCAATACCATTTTGTGGATTATCTTTACAAATTCTGGCGTGGTCATCCCATTTGGTCGACCATTGTGATGTTCATCTTGGCAGCTCGTACGGCCTCGCTTAAACTCTTGTCACCCAATATTTTACTGTTGCAAACGAAGGAGCAGACTCCCCCAGAGTAGAATCTAACTCCGCTTTAATATTAGTTGGACTAAGACCTTTCAAATTAAAGTATTGTATCACATAACGATGACCAGTTTTATCCATGTTTACAAATTCGCTGAGAGAGTTCACTATTGATGGCTGCCAAACAATTACTAAACAACGTAGCATCGTCAAATTTCAAACTTAAGCTTTATAAAGTTGGTACTTTCTATCATAGTCATTTGTTTGAAACAACAACCGCTATATATACGTCAGGTCGAGTTCTTCTGAGAATGCCCTCGTAAGTTGTAAGAGTATCCAGTGACTACAGGACTACCACGTATTAGAGATGTGACACAGTTATTTTCGAGTAACGGTTATAACTGTCACAATTACACTGCGGTAACGGTTACTAGTAATAGTTAAATTATTTTTCATGTGCATCACATTCTCAGTTACATTACAATAACGGTTACCAGTAAGGATTAGATGTAACTACGCTTCAATATGAATCATGCCGTTGTTTGAGGTTAGCAGCCCGCGCATATTTTCCCACTAATTGTTTATTCATAGCCACCTATTCGCGATGTATAAATACTCGTACACCTATAACCGTATGAAGATAACCAGCTTAATGCTGACTGACCTGGTATCTGTGGCCTGTGACGTATTTTCGAAGCGATAAGCAACGCGCTGTAATAAATATGTACTTGCAACTCAGTGCGAGGATGACCCAAGTTGTAAACGAATATTGAGGCAACTAGTTCCCGATAAGCGACACCAATGCCGCGCACATGCAGTGAATGATGCCACGCAAGCTCGGTAACCGTCTCGTTAACGCCATAACTAGTTGTCGTTACTTTGGTAACCGAACTATAGTTCAGAAACTTAGAAAAATCTCTTGGGTGAGGTAACTCATTTGGTCAGGTATTCACCCTCTCTAACTGCCTTGGAAGGGCCTGAGCCGCTGCTTAAGCAGCGCACGTCATGATTTCGTCTAGTCCGTGTTTTATTTTATTTTATTCTCAGAAAATCGTTTTTCACATCAGTGTTGTAACTATCCAACTGTAGGAGCACGACTACAGACACAAGAGCATTGCAACAAAACGGCTGTGTTTGTAGATTGCTGCGACAGGCCACGTGCAGCAGGTGTGAAAACAAATGTTTGCACATAACTAGCTATAGCATTTCACATACTTGCGGTATTATAGGTTAATTCAGGGTATTTCATAGCCTTCACTTCCCTATCTATCTTTTCAGGGAAAAAAGTTCCTCGCTGATTGATTTCCATAATACAAATTATTTCAATTGAAGTGTTACAAAGAAAACAGGGAGACCAATCACACATAATCATAATCATCTCGGAAGTGTGCTATTTCACGTATCTTTTACAGAACTGGGATAAGGATATTAGTTTTTTGAGTTATCACGGTGTAAACAAGATCCTATTAAAAATATTTCTACACTATAAAATTGCTGTGTTCACAATAGTGACATGACACTTGTTTCCCGCGTATCAGCCGATTTCCTCTTTAAGACACCGCATTGGTAACTCAGTAGTTATAGGCAAAAGTAGAGTGGGGGTGATTTATCCCTCCTGAATATTCTCGCAGTCTGTAGACCGAGGGATAGGACATTGCAGCAGCAATTGTTCCGGCTTGTGAGTGCACCTGCGGACATCGATAAAGACATCATGGAAGCAGACAAGCATGGTAGTACAAGAGATAGTAGCCATAGACAGCACCAAGTAGCAGATCAGTGTTTCGTTGGGTATCAGAGCTCAAAGACGACAGAGACTGTGCTGAAAAACGCAAAAGCACTGGACTTCCAGCAACTGCACGCAAACCAAACAGTACCCGAGTGTGTCAATGACTTGATAATGGAGAACAGGCGAATCACGTTTGATGAGCTAGAGGAGGCAACAGGACTTTCACGGGGAACCCTCCACACCATCATCCATGGCGTGTGGAGACATGCCAACAGTTGACGCAACAGTACAGTGCAGATCCAGCAGAGTTATTTGAGCATCTGAGCTATGGTTGCTCCACGAGACTCCAGAAATGAAACACCAGTCTATGGAGTGGAGTCATACTGGGAGCGCCCGTCCCGGAAAGTCATGACCGGGACTATTCGTGCAGAAACAAATGGCGACTGTGTTTTGGGATTAGGAAGGGATAATTCTAGTGGAATTATCTCCCAATACCACTATCCACAGTGATCGGCACTGCAGTTCACTGCACCAAGTCCGCCGACGCATGATCTAGGGTTTACTGTGCTGCCACATACTCCATATTGGCAAGATCTGGCGACTATGCCCTATTAAATGTAATGAAAGAAGTCATGTGGAGTAAAAGGTTTACCACCAATGACGAACCTCATGCAGTTGTCCACCAGTGGCGCCGGGATACCCCCAAAGAACGATGACAAAAGTGCATAGCCATTGGCGGGGAATACCTTTAATACAATCTGTATTCTTCTGTAGAGTAAATGGTTCCTGTGAAAACAAAAAATTGTAGTACCAATCATTTTTGAACCCCCTGTTTGTTTCCTGGAGTTTTAAGCCAGGTTTTATGATTTTCTACTTTGGGCCAGTTCTTAATAGTCCCTCTTACTAAACATCGTGATGTTGCTAGAGGCGGCTAGGGCACAATCAATTGTGAAGCTGCTGCTTGTCTTGCAAGTTCATCAGCTTTATCATTTCCCTCAATGCCACTATGACCCGGCATCCAGATGAGTTGAACTTCATTCTGTTCTGTCAAGCTTGTGAGCATGTTTAGGTAGTAGGTCCTGACGTTACTTTATCACTATTTAAAACTTTAAGTACAGCCTGGCTATCTGAAGATAAGGATCTGTTTATGAGTGTAAGCTTTCCTTAGGTTTTCATGTATGCATTGAATAATGCACATAGAGCCAAAAATCTACGAACCGGCTGCGCGGTGATGCTGAAACTGGCCACCGTCGTTGTCCATACATTTTTGGCACCTCTTTAGGAAACTATCCATCACTCGCCGTAGTTCACGTTGAGAAATGCTGGCAATTTCCTGGCGGATATTTTGTTTTAATTCTTCCAGGATAGAGATAGAAATCGCAGGGGGTTAGGTCGCGGCCCGAAGGGGGCACAAAGCTCTACTAATAATTCTGTCCTCAACACACTTTCATAAAGTTGGTAAGCAAATCCTTTAAAGGTAGTTTTAAAAATGCTGTATGGTTTCAACCACAGCTTTCTATGATAGCGGCAGACGGCAGCCGGTTCGTAGTCTTTTGGCTCTCCCTGTAGTATAAATTTCTGTTTCAAATACAGTAGCATTTTCATCCAAGAAAATATACTCCGTATACTCCGGATCCTATTCCTGAGACAGCTTTTGAGACATCTGTAAACCTCGTCAAAGTTTTCTCAGGTACGAAGAGGCACACAATACGAAAATAGGCAGTAATGAAATATATATTTATATCTACAAAGCCTAAACAAAGGAGCAAAATAGGCAAACGCCGCGGTCTACCCATTACGTTATGGAGGTTTGGTTTCATGACCATGCGATTCTGCTGATGTATGGAATCAGGTATACTCTTGGATGTGAAATAAGAAAGGAGTGAACATTTAAGTAAATGCTCGTGAAAAGAATATACCTAGAAGGACGCAAGTGGGGGAAGTTTTCGGGCATATTACGTCGGGACGTGAAAACCTCTCCACATGTGGTGAAGACAGTGGGCTATAGAACACGGACATGACAGGATTTATAAAACACCCTCTCCGCAGTGGCGTGCTACGAAACAATGGGGGAACGTGTCCCGCAACCTAGAGACGGTTTATTTTCATGTTTGCGATCCACATTTCTTCCTAATGTCGCCCCACAAGTAAAATACGTTTATGTCGGGCATTATCATTTGTGTAAGGGATAAATATTCAAGTAGTAGACACGTTTTTTGTGTTCACAAAGCCACCCCGGTTCTCTTTTTACTTTTATCCCTCCATCAGCAACCCTTTACAACAGACATTACGCTGTTACTGTGTCAGGAATTGCGATGCGATCCAGGTTTACCGTACTTGACGTTCCGTTCATTCTGCATAATAACCCACTAGGCATTCCTTCTTTGAATATAAACTGTAAGTGTTCACATGACTTTCTCTACCCTCTAAAGCTTATTTTGCTCTCTCCTATATTTTTACACATTTGTTATAGATACAAAAAGAATAGCGATGGTCAAATGTTTAAGAACTGGACGCTATATGCTGGCCTTAAAATTACATACTCTTACCATGACATCGTCAGAAACAACTAAATGTTGGCGGGAGTTTAAGAGAATGACCAAGTAATTAACAATTGCAACCAAAATAAAATATCTCAGAAATGGCTTATGCCACAAAAATTATTTCAAATAAACGTTTATTTTAAGGAGATTTACATTATTGTGCAGTACGTTTTCGTCTATAGCCGAATAAACAGTACTTGCAGGCTATTCCTACTTCAAGATAAACTTTAATTTGTCATGTAAATACGAGCGCAGTCCCAGAAGTACGCGACCTGACGTATATATAGCGGTTGTTGTTTCAAACAAAGGACTGTGGTAGAAAGTAACACTCTTATAAAGCTTAAGTTTGAAGTTGGACGATGCTACATTGTTTAGTAATTGTTTGGCAGCCATCAATAATTGTGAACGCTCTCAGCGAATTTGTAAACATGGATAAACCTGTCCATCGTTATGTGATACAATACTTTCATTTGAAAGGTTTTAGTCCAACTAATATTAAAGCTGAGCTAGATTCTACTCTGGGGGAGTCTGCTCCTTCGTTTACAACAGTAAAATATTGGGTGACAGAGTTTAAGCGAGGCCGTACGAGCTGCCAAGACTGACATCGCAGTGGTCGACCAAATGAGCTACCACGCCAGAAATTGTGAAGGAAATCCACAGAATGGTATTGGATGACCGTCGGTTGGAAGTGCGCGAGCTAGTAGACATTGTAGAGATTTCAAAATGTGATGTGTATGCATAATAACTGAAAATTTAGGCAAGAGAAAGCTGTGCGTATGATGGGTGCCGCGTTTACTTAAATGGTACAAAACCAGCGTCGTGAGGATGTTGCAGTCGAGTGTTTGGCGATGTTTCGCTGCAATAAAGCAGAGTTTTTGTATCGATTCATAACCATGGATGAAACATGGGCCCATCACATCACACCTGAGACGAAGGAACAGTCAAAACATTGGATAGAAAAGTGAGAATCGGCTGCTAAAAAGGCGAAGACAGTTCCATCTCCAGGCAAGGTCATGGTGTCAGTTTTTTGGGATGCGCGTGGGATAATTCTCAATGATTATCTTCAAAAAGGAAAAGCAATCAATGGCGATATTATGCAAACTTATTGCAGCGTTTGAATGATGAAATCAAGCAAAAAAACGGCCGTATTTAGGAAAAAGAAAGTTCTGTTTCATCAAGACAATGCACCAGTTCACACATCCATTATCGCCATGGCCAAAATCGATGAGTTAAAGTTCGAATTGCTTCCTCATGCGCCCTATTCACCAGACTTAGCCTCCTCTGATTATTTTGTGTTTTCAAAGTTGAAGAAATGGTTTGGTGGTAAAAGATTTGCCAACAATGAAGAGCTGGAGTTTGCAGTTGATGACTATTCTGCAGAATTCGACGGTTCTCACTATAAACAGGGTATCGAAGCTATTGAACATCGCTGGGAAAAGTGTATCGAGCTGAAAGGAGACTATGTAGAGAAATAAATATGTTTTTTCCCAAAATGTTTGTGTTTTCTTTGTTAGGTGGGATAAATTCCTCGTTTCTTTAATATATGCTATTTTAATCAAGAATTATCTTGAAAATCTTCTTGAGGCATCCTGAAAGATGTTGAACGTATATATAAAATTTGACACCTATTCGACATTTCGTTTTCGAGTCATGCTGTTCACAGACAACTCACACATACGGACCTTTCTGTAAAAATACTTCTTTTGTATTCAAGGGGCCTCAAAACGTGTATTTTCCTTGAAATCTCGGTGTTGAATTTTTTGGTAGAATGCTATACTTTGTCTACCTATTACGTATATGGTAGACAAAGTAAAAAACAGAGAAAGGTGAAAAGGAGCACAAAGCATTTACTGTAGGCTTCTGACGAGAAAACGTTTGCAGGGTGTTCTGCTCTCCGAAAGAATGAGGAGGGATAGTACCACGTGGCAACTCACGATGATGTCATAAATAGATCTACTATCTACATTAAAACATCGCAGAACGTTAGTATCCTAGCTTGTTTCACTTGGAGGAGTGTGTAAATGATTTATGAAGTTTGCCCAGTAGGTAAGGAAGAACTATATACAAAGCAAGTTCGAGAAATACTTGCTGACGTTGTTAAAATCTCTGACGAAAAAGCAAACAAGAGCAAGCGGTCATGTAGCATTACCAGCAGAAGAGCGTTGAAAGTAGAACCGTAACTTTCTTAGATACCGCTAGAATTTTTGATGTCAACACATTCCTTACACACGCATTCTCGTGAGAGGAACACAGTACCTTCTTTATAACACTGTCCTAATTGTGAGTTACAAAATGTAGTATACTGTTTGTGAACATCGATTTAGTAAATGAATTTAAAACATCAGAAGTACATCACTACTGTCCATTCCAAACCAGAGTTCCTTCTGATGCAAACAGAAGCACGTGATTCTGCTTGTCACGAACCCAAGAACACACTCTTACGCCAGCGTAAATAGTTCCTTAATACATGTATTGTATTATGAAATATTAGAGCAGGAAAGGTATAGAACTGCACACCTTATTGCGGTTATCATAAGAACTCATCGTTAAAGGTAATGGATATATACTAGCTGTTAATAGATTACTTAATATACTTTCGTCTACTGTTGCGCTAACGCCGAGAGCATCTTGCTTAGTAATACCAACTGTATGCATGACTGCCACTCTCTTACGTATACGAGAAATGCAGCAATGAATTCCCAGAGATGATATCTGAGTACCGAATAAACACTTTGCGTAACACAGGATATATGATAAGCGAACAGTCATTCATAATACACTAACACATATGCTCAGCCCAGGTCAAATCTTCTGATTTTGTCAGTTGACATTTGAGTTCACATGCCAGAGGAAGGACCGTGTAGTGCGCATAAACTGTTCAAACACAAAAGAGGGTAACAGTTAAAAATTGGCGAAAAACAAACAATACTTCATATATTCAACTCACTGTTAGAAAAATACCCGACACTTGCATTAGTGCATATTACGAAACTAATATCCGATTTTACAGGCGTTTCATTGAGAAGTGTAACCAAAGCGAGCAGGCGATATAAACAGATATATTACAACATAGAAGAGGATAAAATGTGGGAACTTGTTTTAAGTGCTGTGGAATTGTGGATAAGCTTGTCATTATTTTGGAGAGTAGTTCTGATTCCCATATGACAGCTGAGTCATCTTCGGAGGATTCGGATTTGGGTGTTGCACTTTTTTCCGAGGATTGTGATTAACGTAAGTTAAATGTTCATTGCCGCATACTTATAAAATCGATTGTTACCTCGGGTTGCATTTTGAACTATGATTCTAACGCAGGGTGTCTTTTTATTGATTTAAATAGTGTTCAACAAACTCGTGAGAGGGGAACAAGCAGCCATTAGGGGCGGGGACTGCGAACTACTTTCACGCGGATAATACAAAGAGTTTGTTTTCAGTGAAAGGCACTCTGGTTTGGAATGGACAGTAGTGAGACTGACAGCCGTAAAAACATAATTGCATACGTTGCAAACTTGACGCTCAAAATTTCAATAAATTTGGATGATTATTCGGAACACTTCATTCAGAACACCGAAACCCATCTAGCTGATGACAGGTTATATAATAGGGGAAAACAAAAGAAGAAATCCTACTGTGTTTAATTTTTGTGGAGTAAAGTTCACACGCTAGTGAACTTGGCATAGGTTTCTTGATGCATAACAATAATGTATGTCCCTCTCCTCCACATGAGTTGAAATTTTATCTCATCCAGTGGCTTCAATTGGGAAGAAAAAACGTTCGAATCCCACATATGGATTACATCTAGATTACTTTAAACTGCCGTAATCTACACTGTGATTATACGGAGGTGGATGATGCAGCAGTAGTGTCGTCACTTAAGACAGCCCTAGGGGGCAGAGAGACATATGGAAGTATCTGCAATACATTCTCTACCCCGTACTTAGTACATAGAGAAGATATTGCTTCCACTAAAAATGTGATATGTCACACTCATATGACTTTCTCTACTCTTGTACAAACTATTTTTACAAACTCTTATTCTCCATATATTTCATATTAATCGAGATAAACATTTGCAGAAACGATCTTTTGACATGCAAAGAGAATTACATTTTACACATAGCGACCAGTTCTAAAAATATTTGACTATCGCTTAAGGCCTACTATGTTCCCCTTGTTTTGTATTTGCAAGGGCAATATAGAAATAGTGGCCTTTAAGCATAGACATATCTCTTAATAGCTGGTTGCTAGGTGAGGCACCATTCGCTTTGCCACAGATCAATGCTCTTTGCATATCCAAGACAAAAAATGAATAACGAATTCCCATTTGAGAAAACAAGTATTGAAAATTTAAGGGAATAACAAGTAATATCTCGAAAATGGTTCACTCAACAAAAAAATGTATATGACATAAATTGTGTATTTTAACGCGATCTACATTTTTGTGTAGTAAAATTTTGTCTATCTCTTATGGTTTACCAGTTATACAATGAAGAATACTTTTGGAGACATTCCTAGAAAATTTAAGATATACATTTTATTTATCATGAAAATATCTTAAACATATGATATTTTAATCGAAATCGTTAGAGCCATTTTTGAGAGAATTTTCGAAAAATGTTCCATGTAAAGGGTAATCTGGGGTGGGGTGAAAACCTTTGTGTCGCATCTCTGGAAGATACTGGACCTAAATACCAAGTTTGGTGTTTATCCGACTGTTCGTTTCTGAGTTATGCTGTTCACAGACACACACACACAGACACACACACGGACATGTTTTCAAAAATGCGTTTTTGGCTTCAGGGGGTCTCAAAACATGTATATGCGGTGAAATCTCGGTATAGAATTTTTAGGTGGAATGCAATACTTCCCCTACTTACTATACGTAGTAGAGAACGTAAAAATGTTGTATGATATTACATGCCGTATGTATTTTGTGTGTCTGCGAACAGCATAACTCAAAAATGAAATTTCCGATGAATATAAAATCTGGTATCCAGGTTCAGAAGTTTCCAAATATGCGACACAAAGATTTTTCAGGAAATAAATACCGCCCAAACTACTCTTATGCACCTGGAAGGTCTTTTCGATTTTATCGAAAAAATGGCGCTAAAGATTTTAATTTTTTTATTTAAGAATCGTGCTCGTAATGGGTTTTCCATGAACATACGAATCAGAACAGCACAGAAAGTATGCATTAAAATATGTTAATCATACAAAACGTAAATATTGCACATAGTTGTCCATCTTGAAATAAGTTATAAATGGGAAAATAGATGTAATGAATACGAGCAGAGTTAGAAACTTGTAAAATCACATAAATGGTTTCGAAGAATGGGAACTAAATTTCATTTCATTCATCTTTCATGCCGTTGATCTTTTTCAGGGCGGAAGTGTCGCCGATGGTGTTTCGGTGTAGCGTGGTTGGGGGAAAAGGATGCTCTCTGCCCGTCAGCTGACACCGGGGCACCCGGACTCCTCGAGGGGCATTGGATACCCAGTTCGCCGGGGTGTCTCTATCTATAAACCTAGGGGCCCTGTCATTGCTGTGCCGTCACTCCTGGTTGTGGCCACCCGGTGTCTCCACTCGTGTCATCCTTCCTCCCAACGCCGCCTCGTGGGGCGTAGTACAGTTCCCTGCGTAGTACCCAATTTACAAAATTAGTTTGTAGAAGCAATTAAAAACAAACGATGGTGGGAAGAGAATATAATATGAATCTAACAATTGGTTTTTCAACTTACGTTGTTCACTACCAGACACTGGTTCTACACAAAAACAAGGAATGTTGATTTTTCTAGTAAAGTCAAAAATAAATCGAACACGTACACAAACTTTTATTAAAGAAAAATTGGGAGCTTTTACTCAGTACCAGTAAGTCTATTGGATGTACTAACATACTTCTGCGAAACATTTCGAATTAATCCTACACTGCATTCTCGTGAGTTTTGGTAAAGCGCGCGTCGCATCGTCCACCTCTTAAGATGAAGCGAACCACAGCCCCTTGAGTGTATGCTACACATATGGCAGGCAAGCCAGAGAAGTTGCCTAAGCCGCCGCACTGCGTCATATACGCTTATAGGCGTGTTGTACACAACATAGGCAACGCGAAAAAAGACCGGTGTATTCAAACTATTTGTGCTTCCTCTACCATTACATAGTAGGTTGAGAAGGTATTGCATTCCGCCCAAAAATTCCATATCGATATTTCACCGAATACAGTCTACAGTCTCCCTGGATAAAAAAATAATAGCAATTTTTGGAAACATGTCCGCGTGTGTTTGTGAACAGTATAGCTGAAAAACGAAGAGACGGATGAACACCAACCTTAGCATTTGAAATCAGTATCTTCCAAGGATACGACAGGATGATTTTCAAGAAAAATCCCACCATTTATCCCAGTATATAGCCTCCAGTTGTTAAACATTTGACTATCGCTCATCTCATTGTATCTATAACAAAATGTGTAATGTAGCTACACTACGTGATCAAAGGTATCCGGACACCTGGCTGAAAATGACGTAAAAGTTTGTGGCGCCCTCCATCGGTAATGGTGGAAGTCAATATGGTGTTGGCCCACCCTTAGCCTTGATGACAGCGCTCACTCTTGCAGGCACACCTTCAATCAAGTGCTGGAAGGTTTCTTGGGGAATGGCAGCCCATTCTTCACGGAGTGCGGAACTGAGGAGAGGTATCGATGTAAGTCGGTGAGGCCTGGCACGAAGTCGGCGTTCCAAAACATCCCAAGGGTGTTCTATAGGATTAAAGTCAGGACTCTGTGCAGGCCAGTCCATTACAGGGATGCTATTGTCGTGTAACCACTCCGCCACAGCCCGTGCAGTATGAACAGGTGCTCGATCGTGTTGAAGGATGCAATTGCCATTCCCGAATTGCTCTTCAACAGTGGGAAGCAAGAAGGTGCTTAAAATATCAATGTAGGTCTGCGCTGTGATGGTGCCACGTAAAACAACAAGGTGTGCAAGCCCCATTCCAGAAAAAACACGACCACACCATAACACCACCACCTCCGAATTTCACTGTTGGCACTACATACGCTGACAGATGACGTTCACCGGGCATTCGCCATACCCACACCATACCATCTGATCGCCAATTTGTGTACTGTGATTCGTCACTCCACAAAACGTTTTGCCACTGTTCAATCGTGTAATGTTGACGCTCCTTACACCACCTTTGGCATTTTCCTGCGTGATGTGTGGCTTATGAGCAGCCGCTCGACCATGGAATCCAAGGTTTCTTACCTCACGCCTAACTGTCATAGTACTTGGGGTGGATCCTGATGCAGTTTGGAATTCCTGTGTGATGGTCTGGATAGATGTCTGCCTATTACTCTTTACGGCCCTCTTCAAATGTCGGCGGTCTCTTTCAGTCAACAGACGAGGTCGCCCTGTACGCTTTTATGCTGTACATGTCCCTTCACGTTTCCACTTCACTATCACATCAGAAACAGTGGACCTAGGAATGTTTAGGAGTGTGGAAATCTCGCGTACAGGCTTCTGGCACAAGTGACACCCAATCACCTGACCACGTTCGAAGTCCGTGAGTTCCACGGAGCGTCGCATTCCGCTATTTCACGTTGTCTAACGACTACTGAGGTCGCGGGAATGTCCGGATACTTTTGATCACATACTGTATTTCTGTAAAGGTTTATTTGGTTTAAAATGTAGTAGATAGAAAAATAAGCTTTAGTAAGAATAGTTTGTATACCCACTAATAAAGCTGGAGAATAGAGAAAGTCTTGTGGGCGTATCACATCAATTTTTTTTTATTCTATTTCTTGTTCATTACTGTTTTGGCTAAAACTCTTTATTAGAATGCAGGATTCAATATACGACTTTATTCAGTGAAACCAAATTTCTACTTCCCATATTTCTAACTTTAATAAGTAGCGAAGATAGTATTCTCCAACTAAAATTCGTTACAGGGATTTCACCTGAAGTACACTTTCTGATGTGTCTCGAATACAAAAACAAAAAACGATTTTAGAAAGAAAGAAAAAACGACAGCTCCCAGCTTGCGCGCGTATGTGTTCAATCTCCCAAGGTTGTGACTCAAAGATTTTCGGAAAGTTAACAAACAGACCGTATACGTTGAATTTTTTAGAAACAGCCTTCATTCTGAAGGAATGTTTAATTTTGTTCAAATCGTAAACCTTAAGAGATATACACAAACGTTTTAAGACTCTTTAAAACAGTGCAATTATTTCAAAGAAATTTTGTGGCAACAGTCATTTTGGAGATATCCGTTGTTATTAGCTTGAGTGGCGTAATTTTGTCGTTATTCAGTTGTTTTTCGCGACGTCATGGAAAGAAATTCCAAAACCAGAATACAGCGACTATTTTCTCGATTAACATGAAGCAGATAGAAGCATAACCTTTCAGAACAATGTGAAAGCTATATAAGTGTAAAAATAAACGATAGGGGGTAATGAAAGTTATGTGAAGGTAACGCAATGGATTTTTAGTTTTGTGTGTGTTGACAAGATTTTCTAAAAAAAAAACTCTTACCGCAAACGACCCTTTAGATATAATTTTTCGTTTTTTTCTCTCAAAAAACGGCTGTTAACGATTATGTTTAAAATACCATATATTAAATTTATTTATATGACAAATAAAATGTAAGTTTATAAGGTTCTGGGAGAACCCTGTGAATTTTCTGTAATTTAATACAAATTGGAAACACTAAGAGGTAGACTAAAATTGAAGATATCTTTAAAACAGAAAAGTTTGAATTGCTCAATACTTTATCTTTTTTATTATTATTTTTATTTTTGAAGGGGTCATCATTCACGATGCTACTGACTCGCTTTTAAAGAGGTCATGCGAATGTAACACATTAGACTTTTCTTACTGTTTTCGTTTGCAAACGTGATACTAGCTTTACTTTCTCTCCTAAGATACGCATAATTCTCACTCAAGTGGGAAGTGGATGAAATTTTCTATAGTGTTTAAGCTAGAAGCTTATTGTTGGCACAAATATTTTCTATAGCATACTAGTGCAGCCATTAAAGCTTCTCTTGCTGGGATTATTAGTTTTTAGTCAATGTGCTTTTTTTCAAAATATGTCGACTTAAATTTTGATTTTGTCCCCTGTTCACTCTCACATCACTAAGTTAGGTTCTTCTTTCCGCTTCACTCGTTGGGGCGTCGAACACAAACCCTCTCTAATCTCTCGCAATTGCAGCACTAACTGTACGTCAAACAGTCACTCGTAGGACAACACCTTTTGTCGCCTCAGAAACGCACTCATCGCACTTAACTCAGTCGCAAGCACGCTAGAAGTTTCCATACAGTTTGGGATGCGGGGAGAAAGAACATCTGTGGAACTAGTATCTCTTGTCTGAAAAAAAATTTCGCGCGGTACAATGTCAAAGTGTTGGCTTTCTTCATTGGCTAGCATTTCAATACACAGTTGTATAAAGTTCCAAACTCATCAAGAGGCAACATTTTTACGAGGACATTATTGATAAATACGGCAGCCTGAAGGAAGGAGGATAGATTTTATTTAGAAGAGATTGGATGAGTTTAGATAATTTTATTAAAGTATTTTAAGTTATTGAAGTGTTTTATATTCCTTTGTAGAAGAAATAGTAGTAGTAGTATGAATATTAAAATAAAGTATAATTTTTGTTGTCAATATGCCTTCACTTCACCCCTTTTTTACTTTCTCTACTACGTATAGTAAGTAGGGAAGGCATTTCATTCCACCCAAAAATTCGATACCAAGATTTCACCGCAAATACATGTTTTGAGGTGCCCTGAATTCAAATAAGGCATTTTAGAAACATATCCGTGTGTGTGTGTGTGTCTGTGTGTTTGTCAGTCTGTGAACAGCATAAGTCAGAAACGAAAAATCAGACAAATACCAACCTTGGTACTTGAGTTTACTATCTTCCAAGGATGCAGCATGAAGATTTTTAAGCAAATCCCCCACCTCAGACTACCCTTTACATAGAACATTTTTTTAAATTTTGATTTTCTCAAAAATGTGTAATGATTTCGATTAAAATATAACATGTTTAAGATATTTTTATGGCAAATAAAACGTATATTTCGAATTTACTGGGCTTGTCCCCAAAAGCCCTCTTCAATCTGAATGAATTTAGTATAACTGGTAAACTGTAAGAGAGAGACAAGATTTTACTGCACAAAATTGTAAATCTCGTTACAACACACTATTTATGTCATATACATTTTTTTCGTGGATTGAACCATTTCCGAGGTATTTCTTGTTATTTGTTTGTAATTTTCCAATACTTATACTTTTTCTCAAATAGGAATTCGCTATTCGCTTTTTTATGTCCTGGACATACAAAGAGAATGGAATGTTCTACATAGCAACCTGCTCTTAAAACATTTGACTATCACTTAAAGCCTACCATATTCCCCTGCAAATGTTTATCTAGATTAACATGAAGTAGATGGAGAATAAGCGTTTGTAAAAATAGCTTGTACAAGAGTAGAGAAAGTCACCAGAATTGAATACCTACTACATTTGTACAAAAAAGTGCGCATTAGACTCGCGAAAAAATGACATAATAACAATTTTAAACTTGCGGCACGTCTTTTTTTAGCGGATAAACATTTGTTGACATGGTTACCAACTCTGTGATCTACATACAGTGGTAAAAAGGCATTTTCCTCTGTTTGACTGTAAAAATATACATGGTGTGAATTTAAAACGGGCAATTTCTATAAAATTGACACATATTTTGCAAATATTTTGGCAATTAACGAAGTAATTTTAGAATTTAATACATGGGGTTGATGCACCTGTTTGGCAAGAAACCCAAAAAGTATAATTTTTTTTACAAAAATTGGTAATTTTTAGTCAAATTCACGCTTTAATGTTGCTATAGTCATTTTCAGTACGATCATTACTTTAAGACCTTACATCGTGTATAAAGTTTAAGTTAGAAAGCGTGGCTATCTGGGTTTGAAGCGGAAGGCTGTAAACAGGCGACCGATCACGCCAGTAGATGGGGTTTCCGCAGCAGCTGCAAGAAAACTTTACCTACATCCATCAATTTGCTGACTCTCCCTACAAAGTGAATAAATCCCGGAACTGCTGGAAACAGAAATGTCTCCCTAAAGCAATAAACCGTTCAATGAAGTTGTTCTCTTGCCTTCCCTGCGTCAATGACTCTTTGTTATATTGCGGGAATTAAAACCTTGGGGAAGCTCATATGGTGAAATAAAAATAAGTAAACGTAGCCTTGCTGCCAGTGCGTAAAGAGGTGATTTACATCTCGCACATGAACCTTGCTGGCGTTGCCTTATGCAGGTAAGGCTCATAATTTGTAATAAATCGAGTATGCTTACGTTCTCTGAAAGGTACCCACAACCGGGGCAGAGTACGCAAGTAGGCCGCAAGGTCCTTTTTACTTCTATCGTGACCCCTTGGAGGGAAGCATGAGTGGAGGGACCCGAAAGGCCACCAAGTCCAGATGACGACGAGCTGAAGAATGGATAGGATCCCTAACATTTTCAGATTTAACCCACCTCACCGGAGGCGAGACCTAACTGAGCATTCCCGCAAAGACGCCGGTGTGTACATCCAGCCCCCAGCTCCATCGCCCGGTCCTACCACCCTGAAACGGATGACGAGGAAGATGATGAGTACAGGAAACGAGGGATTGGAGAGTCGTTATAGAAGATGAATCACACCAGCATTCGTATGCCGATCCAGAGAAACCACGAAAATTCCATGGGTAAGATTGGGCGGTCGCCGGGGATCGAATCCGCTACCTCCGGAACCGCGTAGCCCCTCACAGGCCTGCCTCTCCTCACGGAGAGGTTTTTCTGAGGGTCCCTCCCACACCGAACGCCAAGGCAGACAGTGCCAAAAAGAAAACTTCAGCTCTCGCCGTCCATTCGCCTGATCCTTCAACCCTGAAACATGCGGGACAGTAAAATTGGAGGCATTAATAATCCACCCAAACATTCACCGACCAACCAGAGAAAACCGCGAAATAAAAACCCAAGTTAAAGTAGTCGACTCAACGGGAATCGAACACAACACCTACTGAATGCGAGTGTCACACTTACCACTGATCTATCTCTCTCGATAATAGGAAATAGAGAGTAGTTTATAAAATAGTGAATACCGAAGATCATGTGAATACAGTCCAATTTTTATTTTTTTCTTTATAACTTATCTTGTACTTATGTAGTAATCACGTTTGTTAGCAGGGCATGCTAAATAATTATATAAAAAGATGAGTTACATTAGAAATGAGTGAAGAAACATATTTTTAATTAACATCTGAGAAGATTTATTTTTCCCGATGGTCGTAGACTATGTCTCTCTCCCAAGGAGGTTAACTTGGTGGCCTGGGAGTGCGCAATCTGCATGTTCACCAGATTCATTTCGATTTTGTTGTATATTTTAAGGATTTCTGTTTTATGTGCCAACACTATTTGTTGCGAAACACACCTTTTTTAATACTTAGAGTATCACAACACGTTACACCTGAGTCAATATTGACGCATACACAGAACAGTACTGAACTGTCGAAACACAACTCCCACTGAATTCATTCTGCGCTGTCCACTTATAACTGTCCAACCGGGCGCTAGTCAGCTCCGGCATAAAACTCGGAACGTTCCCGAAGGGGAAGCTACTAGAACCTACCAAAAGGAATCTTCTGGAAAAGTAAGTTACCCTAACTGCGGGGAAGCGGCACATAATAGGTTTGTTGCGCGGGGTATTGTTCTGAAGGGCCGGTCGAAAGCTCCATCTAGGCGACTGGCCGGAATGAATTCCCCGGCGTCCCGCAGGTAAGTTCGCTCGCGCGGTCACACTATGTAGCTTTTATGTTATTAAATAAATGTGGGAGAAAAGTGAAAGTTTTTAAAATGTAACCTGATATAATTATCTAATTACGAGGGCTGATCAATAAAGACAGACTGATTTTTTTCACAGTATTTATTACTCCATTTCAATGTTGACATGAGCTTTTTCAAAGTACTCCCCTCCTACTTGAATGCACTTTTTATACCGTCTCTGCCAGTCCTCCAACACAGGTGCAGACCATTCTTTGTCACGTCTTTGAGAATCGCCTCACTTTTCCTCAGCACGCTTCATTGCTCTCAAATCGAATGCCCCGGAGTTTTGCCTTTAGTGATGGAAATAAAAAAGAAATCACAGGGGGCAAGATTAGGGTTATAAGGCGAATGCAGTACGCAGGTGATGTTGAATTCCTGGACTTGATTTGCGACGTGAGGCCATGCGTTGTTGTGATGAAGTTCTGGATGTTTCCTTGCAATGTGCTCCCTCAGTGTAGCCAATACTGGCATGTAGTACGCTGCTATAGCAGTAGTGTGAGGAAGAACAACAATCACAGCAGCTGTGTTGATGTTGACTTCAGTCATAGCAGAAGCCGAAGCACCAGGCCCACCTTGCTTAACACAGAGGACTCGCCCTTCTTTGAAGTCCTTGAACCACCTAAACACTGTTGCACGAGGCAGTGCATCTTCACCGTATGCTTCCTTCAGCTTTTCCAAAGTTTCAGAGGCTGTATGATTTAAACGAAAACAAAATTTTATTGCTCTTCTCGTGTCGAGTGGTATGCGAAATTCAAGTAGGGTCAACAATATACAGCATTACTACCAACCTACCGATACAAGAGTGCTGCCGTCTATGGGCATTATACATGAAACCCTGCTCTTTTTAAATATTCATGGTAGAGACAGGAAACTCTCAAGGAAGCTACAGGAAAAAATCAGTCTCGGTCTTTATTGATCAGCCCTCGTAGTTACTTGACCGTTCCAGAACTTGGAAGACTGTCAGGGGGAGGTTAAGAAAGTTACGCATATTGTTGCGTGGATATCGGGGGATTTCTCATCCGTTATTAGGAATAGCTTGGACTGTATGAAAGTATAATTACAAGGGGTAACGGGGAGAATGTACGTTAAAAATGCTGTAACGAGCCTTTGTGGGACTCGATCCACAACCGGGAAATTGCACCAGATTTTAGAAAATGGTGCCATTGGAACAGACCGTACAACGGTGACAGCACATTGCTGCAGTTGTATAGCGCAAGATATCTATTAGCCACATCCATTTAGGCCCCGCTAACATCTTGTCGACGGCACGCGGCTGGGAAGACACCTCGCGTCTACGTTATATGAAAACACAACAATTTTGGAAAAAAAACATCTTTATTTCTCTACAAATTCTCTTTTCAGCTCGATACACTTTTCCCAGCGATGTTCAATAGCTTAGATACGCTGTTTATAGTGAAAACCGTCGAGTTCTGCAAAATAGCCATCAACTACAAACTCCACCTCTTCATTGTTGACGAATATTTTACCACCAAACCATTTCTTCAGCTTTGAAAACAGAAAATAATCAGAGGGGGGGGGGTAAATCTGGCGAATAGGGTGCATGAGGAAGCAATTCGAACTTTAACTCACTGATTTTGACCATGGCGATAATGGATGTGTGAACTGGTGCAATGTCTTGATGAAACAAAGTTTTTTTTCCGCTAAATGCGGCCGTGTTTGTTTCATCATTAAAATGCTGCAATAAGTTTGCATAATACTCGTCATTGATTGCTTTTCCTTTTTGAAAATAATCAACGAAAATTATTCCACACACATTCCAGAAAACTGACGCCATGACCATGGAACTATCTCACCTTCTTTGGAGTCAATTCTCCCCTTTCAGTCCACTGTTTTGACTGTTCCTTCGTCTCAGGTGTGAAGTGATAGACCCATGTTTCATCCATACCTATGAATCCACACAAAAACGCGGCTTTATTGCAGTGAAACATCACCAAACACCCGACTGAAACATCCTCACGACGCTACTTTTCTTCCATTGTGAGTAAACGCGGCACCCATCTTACACATAGCTTTCTCATGTCTAAATTTTCAGCAAGTATGCGATGTACAGCACTTTTTGCAATGCCTACGATGTCTGCTAGCTCCAATATCATTTTGTGGATTTTCTTCACAATTTCTGGTGTGGTCACCTCATTTGGTCGAATACTGTGATGTTCGTCTTGGCAGCTCGTACGGCCTCGCTTAAACTCTGCCACCCAATATTTTACTGTTGTAAACGAAGGAGCAGACTCTCCCAGATTATAATCTAGCTCAGCTTTAATATTAGTTGGACTAAGACCATTCAAATGAAAGTATTGTATCACATTACGATGGCCAGTTTTATCCATGTTTACAAATTCGCTGAGAGCGTTCACTATTGATGGCTGTCAAACAATTACTAGACGACGTAGCATCATCAAACTTAAGCTTTATAAGGTTGGTACTTTCGACCATAGTACACAACCGCTCTGTATGTCAGGTCGGGTACTGAGTCTCCAACCCCGGCCTAACACAGTATATTTTTATTGAGTGAATCAAGTCCTGCTAGATTTGTCTTCAGGTAATTTCTCACCCCGAGATTCGCTACAATACTTCTAGATCATTTTACTATAATTTGATAAAGAACTTGGGGAGGTAAATTAAATTAATTACGTCGTTATTCTACTTTAAAAACCTTGCAACTTCGGGTAAGCCCGCTGTATTATAAATCCCAAGTAATAACACTAGACGTTAAGCTTGGATTGCAAACGTTAGTGAATATTTTCAGGGCTTAAAGCTGTATGCAGAATGTAGGATTAGTGGAATGGTATTATAGCCATTATTCAAATTACTGTGTTACTTCTATACTAAGAGCGATTTATTAAAACAAAACAATTCGCACTTTCGACCTGGTTCAGACGAGATTATGGTTTCGAGATATAAATTAATGTATTGCCGCAATCCATCTCTGTACATTTTGTGGCGGCAGGAATTATTGGAAAATGCTTTTCGTATTAAGAGTGAGTGCTTCCTTTATTAACTGCAGGGGGTCATCATGCCACATTGGTTCACAGCTGAGTGCTGGCGATTTTCGTATTCTGTTTCACATAAACGTCAGTAATTCGTTTTAATAAACTGAATTTCCTGATTACACAAGTATAACTCTGAAAAAAAATGTAATGTGTCGCATTCACGTGTCTTTCTCTACCCACTATGGTTTAAGTCTGTACAGTGCATTTCATTCACACTGTGGCCACCAAACGGATACTCACACCGGCCGCCGCAGCTCGGTCTCCCGCCGAAACAGTTATAGTATCCCCGCAACAGCCTCAAGTTCTCCTAGTTATAATTACAATGCCGAGCGGGATGGCTCAGGAAGTCCCGGGATCGATCTCCGGCGACCGCCCACTCTAGCCCATGGATTTTTCTGGTTTCCCCGGTTTGCCAGGCGAATGTTGGGGTGGAACCAGCACAACTCATCGGCATCACGCACCACTCAGCACACCAGACTCCGCCGACAACGCAGTCATCACCACAGACGTCGACTGCACCATCGCCGCACAGCGCTCATTCTACAGGATGTAGGCTTGTGGTCTACGGAGCACCCCGGGACCTACCAACCCGATTCATACTCAGCGCCGCTCGACAGCACTGCTCTTCTGCCTTGAAGTCCAGTCGCATCACCTCGTCCAGGGGCATCACAACACTGGTCCGCCTGGTTATGGCTGACCCGGCCGACTGCGAAGCTGCCTTGAGGGCGGGCCTGCCCTTATTAGGGCGGGTTTTCCGAATCGAGACCAGCCGAGCAGGAAGTCATCAGCCATGCCGCCGCTGCTGCACAGCTTCGCCACGATGCCACTACTACGGCTCGAGCAACCTCGCAGCTGACTGCATGATCTCCGCCGCCGACGAAGGTACTGTGCCACCTGTAATGGCCATTATACAGGCCAGGCACAGTGCCGTCTATATCCACGCCGAACCAGGACTGCGCCACAGCCTCCATCAGTCGCACTCTCAGGCTCTGCCCTCTACAGGGCAACCACCACAGCAGCCACCTCCATCCAGACTTAACTCCACAGCTCCTTCACCCAGACACCAGGAACTACGCTCCGAGATGCTAAACTTAGACGGTCGCCTTGGCAACAGGGCCGAGGACATTCGACGCATCAAAAATAACAATAAAGAGCAAGCTGAAGTCCGTCTCCGCCGGAACAACCAATTGGAAGCCACACTACAAGACCTGCTCACTCTAGCAAGAAACACCGCTAAGCTGAACCAACTCCAATCTCTGGAGAAGCGTGTAACAGAATTACACAACATCCTCAGCAGTCTTCGCCATCAAGTAACCACTCCGCAGACAACTCTCTCCTCGGAGTGAGCGGGTCCGTCGCAACCTGCGCTTCTTCGAGGACTACACTCGGCTTCACAAGGGCAAATACTCACACCACAACATAGTTAACGAGACACTCGAAAGATTCAGCAGCCAACAAACACCAACGACTTCACCAGAAAGAACTTCTTAGACCTCCACGAATACGACCACCTACAAGAATGCTACACGCTGAAGCGACATTACTCCTACTATCCCCACCTTGACTTCGCTGCGGGGGCAGGCTGGGCCTTGGTCAAGTCTATCTCCCGGCAATAACTGCTCACTCCCCTGGTGACCGCACCGCGGCCCAGTTTTAACCATCACCTTGGAATGCGCGGGTGCTTTAACGGTACAGCAGCAAAGCTTATCGTTTCAAATCCGGTGAAGGAGTTTTTAGTGGGTATGCCGACGCCCATCGGGGCTGAGGTCAGTGATTAAATCATTTTCTCCTCCACTAGAAAAAAAAGGTGGTTCATCTTCTACCCCGTTTCTCTTTCCTCTCATTTCTTGTGCCCATCATCTTCCTTGTCATCTGTTTCAAGGTTGTAGGACCAAGCGACGGTGTTCAGCACGTTGCAGCTGGGCGGTGGCTTAAGCTGTGTAAAGGTTTCTTCCCTGGCGTCGCTGCGGTACACTCAGCGTGGGCCTCCGTTCCGGGGGACCGTGCGGCGTCCGATGCGTTCTGTCTGTAAACGTTAGAGACCACGTCCATGCTTGCGCCTGTCGTCAACCGTATGCGGTCACTTTTTGAGTCTCTCCCCTTATACTTCCATCCAAGTGGGTCACTTTAGAAGCACAAAGGGCCTACTGGCCTGCCACTACCTTTTACAATAACAATTATAATAAGCACATATCTTATCATAAGACATGCTGTACTTCTCTATCCACACATTTCTAGCTTCTTCTAAGGAAATTTTAATTCACACTCGAGAGTTCAATATCCGAAATTTTAGCAAATTTCTGACCTGATGTTTTCTTTTATAACTTAGAATGTATCGGGGATATGTTGCATACACTTTACTTTCACCACGAATTTTCCGGTTTCCGTCCAGTTGATCTAACCAACTGAATGTGCACAGTGGGAGAACCAGCCAACAATTAAACTCAAACGAAAATTCTTAAGTCCGTCAAGAAAGAGATTGGCATGTTGGGAGCTACTGGCTGGTCAGAGGAACTGGCAAAACATGGGCAATTTCTTGGCTAAAGGGCGCAAAGCTAGGTCAAATTGTTCAGTTAGACAACGGTAATTTATTTCTATTTTCCTTTTTCTTGCTCTTTTTGTTTTGTTTTCTTTTTCTGTTATTTATTTTGTCACTCTACTTGTATCTTAAATATGCATGTACGGTCAATGACCCAATGTACTAAATACTCGTGTAATAACTTCAATAATTTGAAACCAATAAAGATACCTTATCTATCTATCTACTTTCACCACAGTCGGGTAAATTCTATAATTGGATTTTGGGAGATTTCAAAACAGAGTAATTGATTCACACTTAACATTCTTCTCTGAAGAAACAAGGTTCCATTTGCATGGTTATATTTCTTTGTAAAGTAACACACTAAAGTACAGAAAAACCCCATTTTACACACGAGATTCCCTTGTATGACGCAGCAATTGGTGTGTGCTATGCAGTAAATGCATACAGAAGAATACAGCCTATACTTTCTCAACAAACAATAAATGCAGAGAGGTACAGTAATGAATTACGCAATTGTTTGAACATCTGAATATATTCGAGTTTTTCCAACAAGACGTTTGTCACTGTACATATACCCCGATTTAACTGCACGTAATTGTCATCTATTGGGGACATATGGAATAAAGTGTATGAAAAAAAATTAATAAAATAAATAAACTATGAATTGTTATGTGTTACATTCACATTACTTCCTCTAACTTGTATACCTTATTAGTGAGTGTATAAATTTTTCTCACGAAAGTTTATTTTCCTATCTCTACATTTTAATCGAGTTAAATCTTTCCAGAAATAGCTAAATTACACATTTGTACAAGATAACAGCGATAGTCAAATGTTTAACAGCTGGACGCTATATGCTGGCCTTAACAATTCCATACTGTTTCCATGACATCGCGAAAAACAGCTGAAAATCCACAAATGTATTGAACAATTCGAACCATTAAGAACGAATATCTCAGAAATGGCTTATGCTCAAGAAAGCTTATTTGAGATAAATTGTGTGTTTTAAAGAGATCTACTTTTTTTGTGTAGTACGTTTACGTCTATCGCTTGACGTTTACCAGTTACACAAAATTATACAAAATTCCTTCCGAATGAAGATGACTTCATAGGCTATTCCCAGAAAATTCAAGATATATATTTTATTTTTCATGTAAATATCTTTAATATATGGTATTATAATCAAGAGACTTTTGAGAACATTTTAGCAGACATTTCGTTTTTGAGTTATGCTGTTCAAAGGCACACACACACACACACACACACACACACACACACACACACACACACACACATGGACCTTTTCCTAAAGTTACCTTTTTGGTGTCGGGGCCTCAAAACATATATTTCCGGTGAAATCTCGGTATCGAATTTTTTGTTGGAATACAATACCTTCTCTACCTATGTACAAGAACTATTAAACCCTCGAGTGTGAATGAAAATTCCCTGAGAAGATGCCAGAAATGTGTGGATAGAGAAGGATAACATCTCTTATGATAACAGATGTAGCTACAGGGTGATTCATGAAGAACTGAGACATTTCTTTCTTTAATTATTCTGTTCAAAATTCACCCAATGCCCCAATTTCAGCACAAAATTAAGCAGAATGTTCTGGAGTTTCGATTGCCTGTCACTAATTGCGCAGATGTTCATGTTTTATTCGTAATTGTAAGTTTTATTGTCGGCAACTGTTTTTAAGATTTTGTTCTAGTCAACGTGAAAATGGAGTACACATTAAATGAACGACTCTCCCTTGTAAAGCAATACTGGATTACGAATTCCTCCCCAAAGAAATACAATACTGGGACGGGTAAACAAATTGGAAAGAACTGGAACTCCGGTGAGTGAAAAAGGCAAAACTCGTTCATCTAAGCTTCCCACGGTTGTTGACGTAAGAGCACGACTGGATCAGTCACCCAAAAAGTCATTAAGACGTTTGTCGCAGGAGACAAGGTACAGCTACTCAATGTGTCAGAGAGCTGTGAAAAGTGCAGGCCTAAAGCCGTATAGGATTACGGTTGTCCATCAGTTACAGGAACCAGATAAGGGTAGACGATTGAATTATTGTCGTTGGTTTCAGGCGTTCATTGTGCAAAATCCTGCCATATTGCCCATCACATGGTTCACAGATGAAGCCTGGTTCCATTTATCCGGCTATACACCTATGCACCCGGCTAAAATCGGAGTTTGGTGCGCAATATCTGCACAGAGAATAGTGGGACCAATTTGTTTGGAAAACAATGTGAACACTGCAGAGTACCGACGGATTTTCATGGAGTCTGCTGAGCAACTAAACGATATAGAGCTGAGTCAAGGATTTTTTCAGCAGGACGATGCTACATGCCATACATCAAATGAATCCATGGCACTAATTGCAAGTTTCTTTAACGACCGGATAATTTCCAAGAACCTGTGGCCACCGAGATCTCCGGATTTGTCATTGCCGGACTTCTTTCTATGCGGTTACTTAAAAGACAGGGTTTATGTCACACGTCCCCAGACGTTGGACGATCTGAAGCACAACATTACAGAGGAGATTTAAGCTATTGACAACAGATGACCAGTAACATGGAACGACATGTTGAGTTGTGTCTTATGTAGGATGGAGGACATTTACAACATTTACTATAGAGGCAAGTAATCTCTCAAAATTCCTCTGCATTTCAGGTATAATAAGTTGTCGCTAGCATAACTCCTTTTGAAACAATTAAAGAAATAAATGTATCAGTTCTTCATAAATCACCCTATAGAATAATAAGCTATAGGAAAAAAAGGTTCGTAGAAGAGTGAGCGGAGAAGGTCTTATGAAAGCAACGTTATTATTATGCTGTAAAGCTCGAGGCAGCCGTCGACTCTGTGTTGTATGTACACTGCTGAATCAGTAACAAATCGCTACGTAAGGTAAACGCATGTTGATATAAATGCGCGGAAGGAGCCTTCAGTTTTTTCCCATATATCACGATTCCCCCCTCCAGGACAAGCTTTACGAGTTAGATTGTAGTCATCTCCGGTATTAATACCGGTCGCCCTGGAACAGGAGAGATCGAAGAGATGGGGAAGACCATGCTAGTATATGTGCCGGCGACTGGAGGGCGGGGCAGCACCATAAAATAAAAATAGAGGAGCAGGGTGAGGGCTATCGAGTCGCACCGTGACAAGAATCCGCTACGATCTCAGTCATTCCGTGGAAAAGAGGTTAAAAGAGATGGCGGGGGGCGGGGCGGAAGCCCTAGAACATGAACTGAGTTGTTGAGAGGACCATGGGACCAGTGGGGTGACGTTCCAAATCTTCTAGAATAACCCGGCGGATGAAACGAAAGCTAGAGCTGTCTACAAAGTATTCTTACAAAAGTCTATACTTCTTGTTAATACAGATTTACTCATTTCGTTGTAGGATACAGCTTGACCGCGAGAAAATGATCGACTACAGATATAGATTATACAGCGAAGATGGACACCTGGCGCACCGCGACCTATATACATCACAGGAGGCTACAGGCGACAGAGACGCGCGGAAGTCCGTAACATTTCCAGGCTCGAAGAGCGCTCCAACTGCTGCAGCTGCCTACAGAGGGCGATGAACGATCCGTCGACGTCTAGTAACTACAACGAGTAGTCTTTCCTTAAATTGAGCATCCACACCATCTGTCCAGCGCCGCCATACGCCACGGAACCTAGAATGACGCGTGAAAGCTGAGAAGTAAACCGAATGAAAGAGAAATCATGTAAAGGAAAACGTGGTATATGAGAAACCACCACAACATTCGCCTACCTATCAGGGAAAACCATGAAAAACTCAAGTTAGGAGTGAGCAGTTGACGGTAATAGAACCGGCGGTCAGAATACGTTATGCATAGCCCTTTAAATTCCAGCGCATACAAATTATAACTACAATAACCACATAGAAGATGTTGAAAATGTGTACACATCTCTCACGTCTTTTAACACAATTTGTGTTAATATGGCCACGGGTTAATAGAGTGATCATTACTCAATTGCAGAAATTAGCTCTTCTCACATTATCACAATTCCTCAACTACAGTTATCTTATAGGGTTTTAATTTTAAAAGTTTAGTGACATTCCAAGCCGAACTTTGCGAAATTCCTGATTCGTCAGCAAGCTTTCCCACATATTTCTTTGGACTTCATTCTAACTTTTCTCCGGCGCCATCGAGTTTTTCCTCTGCAAGAACACAGCGGTTTCTAATCGGAATAGATCCCCTTTCCCTAAATCTAGTCACAAGATAGCGAATCATTCTTTGTGAGCCGCACGAACAGCATGAAAAGAGATTGTTGTCACATAGGAATCATACATAAAGATTCTGTGTGATAAAGTATAAGGTATCAACCTCTGTACAGCGCGGACTTCGCGTTAACTGAGTAAACGGCACACGGGGAGGGAACAGAACCTTTTAGAAACAGCGCCCTGCAGGACAAGTAATTCCCCGTAATACGACCACGTGTCTAAACGAAGGCTTTCTATAAGATCAAATTAAATATAAATAATATAGCAGAAATATCCACAAAAATTAGGTGTCTTAACGAGGTCTCGTTTTTGTTGAGTGCATTTTTATCAATCTCTTACGGTTTACCGGTTATAAAAAAATCTGATACATTCACACGACTTTCTCTATCTTCTATCGTTTATTAGTGGGTATATAAACTATTCTTGCTAAAGCTTATTTTTCTGGCTACTACAGTTTAATCCAAACAAACCTTTGCGGAAATTACTGCATTACACGTTTCGTTATAGATACAAAGAGAACATCGACAGTCAAATGTTTAACAACTGGACGCTATATGCTGGCCTTAAAATTCCATACTGTTTCCATGACATCGCGAGAAACAACTGAATCTCTGCAAGGAATGAAAAGAATGGCCAAGCATTGAGCATTTCGAACCATTAATAAAGGATATCTCGGAAATGGTTTGTGCCACAAAACAATTATTTGAAATAAATTGTTTGTTTTAAAGATGTCTACTTGTTTTGTGTATAACATTTTCGTCAATCGGTTACCGTTTACCAGTTATACAAGATTATACAAAATTCCTTCGTAATTATTAGGTATTTACGGGCTGTTCCCAGAAAATTCAAGATATACATTTTATTTGTCATGTAAATGTAGGTAATTAATATATGGTATTTTAATCAAAATGGTTACAACCATTTTTTAGAAAGTAAAAACATGTTCCATGTGCTGTTCACACTCACAGGCACACACCCACGGATGTTTTGATAAAATACTTTTTGGGGGGGATTCAGGGATCTCAAATCATACATTTCCGGTGAAATCTCGGTATCGAATTTTTGGGTAGAATGCAATACCTTCCCTATCTACTATGTACGTGGTGAAAGTAAAATGTGGCGTATTTAGATAAAGGTGTGTGTGTGTGTGAGAGAGAAAGAGAGGGAGGGAGGGAGCAGATAATCAAAAACGTAAAGTCAGTTAAATATCAAAGTTTGTGTTTAAGTTATACGACGGATCTTCGAGCTTGAAGTGTTAGGGATTTACACGCGTCTCTGTGGATTGTAGCCTCTTATGGTTCCTTCACTTCATCCCTTTCTCCTAGGGAGTTGTAGCCGGAATAGATCTCTCATAGGTTACAGTGGACGAGGTGTCCCTTACCGTTGATTACTCTATACCACACCGAGCGGTAACCTTTGTGGATCGCATTCTGGAGGTCCTAGGTTCAATCCCCGACTCTGACCCATGAGTTTTTCGTGTTTTTCCGAGTCAGCAGGCTAATGCTGCGGTGGTGTCCCTGCCCCTTATTTCCTGTACCCTCACCTCTTTCAGGGTTGTAGGACCAGACGGCGATGTTCAATAGGTTGCGGCTGGACGATAGAAGTTTCTTTTGCGGGGACTCCGATTTAGGTATCTCCCCCGAACGGGCCTGGACTTGGCGGCGCCGGGTGTGTAAAATCTGGAAACGTTATGGACCCCGTCCAAACTTGCACCCGACGGCATCCGGATCTGGTCGCCCTTGCGGTGTGCTGTTGCTTTAGAACGTGCTGGGCTGGAACGCAGTTTAACACCAGACTGTTATTATTTTAAACTTTACATCGAGGGCACACTGAAACAAATGTTGCAGGAAGTGAAAGCAGCGCCGTGTCTCTCTAATTGGGGCATTAATTAATATAAACAAGCAGATAGTTCGCTGTGAAGTTAGTTCCGCTAGCAATTTGTGTAATTGTGCGCCGCAAGTTTCTGGCCAGAGTATTAGCCACAATTAATCATCATTTTCCTCCCCGGGCTTAGCGCCAGAAGTTGGACTTAGAGTAGATTACTGGTTTTGTAAGCTCCTGGGGAACAAACACGGTGTAACGACTCTCACGCGCGTTTTCACGTCACCTCTTCGTGGTGTATCGGGATCGAAATGCTCATCACAAATCTGTAAAAAGGCTTACTTTGTAAAGTCCTTAGAAATTATTTGTATATTTTAAGATAGGCTAGTGCACTCCAAAAATTGACACCGAGATTCCATGGGAAATACACGTTTTCAGGATCCCTAAATCCCCCCCCCAAAAAATTAGAAAATCTGTGATACATTCAGACGACTTTCTCAAACCAATATCATGTATTTTTATTTATAGATTCTATACACCATTCTTACGAAAGCTTATTTTTCTATAGACATCTAGTTAAACCTTTGCAGAAATAGTTTTATTATATATTCCTTTATACATTGCAGTCGTTTTAAGCTGAGGCTATGTACGTAACACGCTGTACTGCAGTAACCTCGGTAACTTTTCACTGCTTTGTGTTTGTGCTGCAAAGAGAGTTGTGCATCTCTTTTAGGTACGATACATACGTAAAAATGTGATGTGTTGCACTCACGTGACTTTCTCTACCCTTGTACAAACTACTTGTATAAACGCTTATTCTCCATCTACTTCATGTTAATCGAGATAAACATTTGCAGAAGCTATATTATTGCTAATTTTCTTGTAGATGCAAGGGGAATATAGTAGGCTTTAAGCGATAGTCAAATCCTTTAAGAGCTGGTTGCTATGTGGCGCATTTCATTCTCTTTGTATGTCCAGGACATAAAAAAGCGAATAACGAATTCCCATTTGAGAAAAAGTATAAGTATTGGAAAATTCAAACAAATAACACGGAGTATCTCGCAAATGGTTCACTCCACAAAATAATGTATATGACATAAATTGTGTTTTAAGAGATCTACGTATTTTGTGTAGTAGACTTTTTTGTATCTCTTACAGTTTTACTAGTTATGCGAAGATAATTCAGAATGAGGAGGACTTTGTGGGACATTCCCATCGTTTGGCATTTTCCTGCGTGATGTGTGGCTTATGAGCAGCCGCTCGACAATGGAATCCAAGGTTTCTCACCTCACGCCTAACTGTCATAGTACTTGGAGTGGATCCTGATGTAGTTAGGAATTCCTGTGTGATGGTATGGATAGATGTCTGCCTATTACTCTTTACGACCCTCTTCAAATGTCGGCGGTCTCTGTCAGTCAACAGACGAGGTAGGTCTGTACGCTTTTGTGCTGTACATGTCCCTTCACTTTCCACTTCACTGTCACATCAGAAACAGTGGACCTAGGGATGTTTAGGAGTGTGGAAATCTCGCGTACAGACTTTTGACACAAGTGACACCCAATCATCTGACCACGTTCGAAGTCCGTGAGTTCCACAGAGCGTCCCATTCTGCTGTTTCACGATGTCTAATGTCTACTGAGGTCGCGGATAATGAGTACCAGTCAGTAGGTGGCAGCACAATGCACCTAAGATGAAAAGCTTATGTTTGTGGGGTGTCCGGATACTTTTGATCACATAATGTATCCGCTTATTATCATTGTAATTGTAACTATGAGAAAATGAGTCGGTTGCGGGGATATGCCTATTTCGGCGGGAGTCCTAGCTGCGGTGGCACCAGTATGAAGCGAAAGCACTGTATTTGTTTGCTCCGCTTACTAAGCAAGGAAATTCTGCTCCCTCCCTGCAGATTGCTTGTATATCCTTAATTTTGCACGCGTCTTCCATTTCGTACCCTACAAGTAGCATAGCTATTATTGGCGAACAGCTGTTTTCCTTATTAGCACCATGTACCACAGAGTTGTTTACTTGTGATTTTGTGCACGTGTGCATCTAGATAGTGCCGAGCTGGTGTTTACGCAACAAATAACAATAATTATTCTCACCACATCCAGCACTTCCTCTGTTCTCCTTCTTCACAGACAAACCCATCAATGAGCATATCTCATGATCATTAATTAAACAAAGAACTTATTAAGGACTCTGAAATTATAACAGTAGAATTGCAGATACAGTAACTTATTGTGCTACTTTCAAGTGTTTCGCATACTTTTACTTTGTCTACTACCATTGAACCCAAAAATTCGATACCGAGATTTCACCAGAAATACATGTTTTGAGGTGGCCTGAATCCAAATAAAGCATTTTTGGAAACATGCCCATGTGTCTCTCTGTCACTGTGAACACCATAACTCAAAAACGAAAAGTCGGATAAATACCAAACTTGGTATTTCAATTTAGTATCATCCAAGGATGCGACAGGTAGATTTTCAAGAAAAGCCCCCAACCAGAATACCCTTTACATGGAACACTTTTCGAAAATTTTGATTTTCTCAAAAATGGTTCTAAAGATTTTGTTTAAAATATATGTTTAAGATATTTTCATGATAAATGAAATGTATATCCTGAATTTTCTGGTAATGTCCCCAAAAGTCCTCTTTATTCTGAATGACTTTCACACAACTAGCAAACCGTAAGAGATAGACAAAACGTTTCTACACAAAAAATATAAATCTCATTAAAACACACAGTTAACATCCTATACATTTATTTTTCCAATGAGCCATTTCCGAGATATTCTTTGTTATTTGTTTGAATTTTCCAATACTAGTACCTTTTATCAAATGGGAATTTGTTATTCGTTTTTTTATGTCCTGGACATACAAAGAGAATGGAATGCTCCACATAGCAACCATCTCTTAAGACATTTGACTATCGCTTAAAGCCTACCATATTCCCCTTAAACCTACAAGAAAATTAGTAATTCCCCAACCGGTAAGTTGCCATGATAGCGCAGTGGTTAGAGCAACCGGACGGACACTGGAAGATCCGTTGTTAAAATCTCGTCTATGGCATTGAATTTTTCAGTCGTCTAATTCTACCTTTCCAACCTTGTCCAACGCAGGGCTTGTGTGGAACAACAATTAATACCACTACTTCACGTAATAGTGGTTGAAACTATGAAGCCCGGGACTTAAAGTACTTAAAACATTATAAGTCGACATTGCCATATGTCATTTCAATACAATGTGAGATCTTCTTGGAGTTTATACCGGGAAAAATGCGAACCAGTTGGAGAATTTAATGTCGTACCGGCAAGTTGCCATGGTAGCTCAGTGGTTAGAGCAACCTGACGGAGACCGGGAGATCCGTGGTTCAAATCCCAGGTATGGAATTGAATTTTTCAATTGTCTGATTCTACCTTTCAGAGTAATTATTGATCCTGAAAGTTGGACAAACAAAACTCTGGAAAATTCTAGAAAACTTTGATATGGTTAACCGACGGCCCAAAGGATCTGGAGTATATGTCATAAGACCAAGGTGCAAAGCATTTTTCCTCTTGGGGGAAAGTGCTACTGTTTTTTAAACAGAAATTTATGCTATTATTCACTGCATACATAAAAACATAAGAAGAGCTTGCACTGGTAAACAGATCCTTATCTTCTCAGATAGCCAGGCTGCACTTAAGGCTCTAAGTAGTCTTAAGGTAACGTCAGTACTGGTTTTAAGCTGCCTAAACATGCTCACAAGCTTGAGAATATTTACACGATATATGCTGTCTGTTTGAGAACAGAAGGTCAACATTTCTAGCATCTATTATAAGGTAAGGATTTTAGTTCGCGACTGCCGTCTGCCTCACGCAGTAGAAAGACGCCGCGAGTGGGTTCGAATATGATTTAACTACCCTATATATTGCTTTTTGGGGGAAAAGCAATGTATCTGTTTTCTTATGTAAGGGGTGCAGGCCTAATGAATTGACTTTAAAACGATACAGGTGGCACAATAAGCCCAAGGCTGAATTGCGTCCGCAGTAATGACAGAAATCTGTATCGAACAAGACAAGCCCTATAGTTAGACGATAGTTCACCAGACTATAAGGCTTGCGATGATTGTGAAAGAAGTCGTTTTGTCGGTGGGGTCGCCTGCTCTCGCCGAGATGCGTGTAGCTGTTAACACATAATTAAGCGATAGCCCGAGAGCGGAAGAGAGTTTGCTCTGAATTTTATTTCGAGGAAGCAACAGGTCGGTGATTAGCTTGCAACTCTTTGTGGGTGGGAGATGCTGCGTCTGGCCGCAGATTATTTCTAAAGTGTCTTTACTCACGGCGTCCTTTATCTTTATGACGTGACACAGTAGCGGTTAACACTACTGACCCTGGCCCTGATGATCCAGGATCGAGACGAGATGCCTTTGTCTTTCTGTTTGAAACATAAAGTTAGAAGCCCAAAGACATTTTGCTGGGGATATATAACATGCGTAATATTTTTGGGTTAAAGAAAAAGAAAATTCTTGTATCTACTTGTTGTTATAGAAGATAAACTATCATTACATTTCGTATAAGGTATAAGAAGAGGTAGGCTAAAGTGTAGAACTGTTTTACAATTGATAAACCTTGTTCCATCCAAAAATTCGACACCGAGATTTCACCGGAAATACATGTTTTAAGGTGTCCTAAAACCAAATAAAGCATTTTTGGAAACATGTCCAGGTGTGTTTGTGTATGCCTGTGTGTCTGTCTGTCTGACCGTATGTGTACAGCACAACTCAAAAATTAGAAGTCGGATAAATACCAAAATTAGTATTTGAGTTTAGTATCTCCAAAGGATGCGACACGAAGGTTTTCAACTGAATCCCCACACCCAACACATGCAACATTTTTCAAAAATGTTTATTTTCTCAAAAATGGCTCTAACAATTTTGATTATAATATCATATGCTTAAGATATTTTCATGGCAAATGAAATTATATCTTGAGTTTTCTTGGAATGTCCCCAAAAGTTCTCTTCATTCTGAATGACTTTCGCATAACTGTTAAACCGTAACAGAAAGACAAGATTTTTCTTCACAAAAAATGTAGATGTCGTCAAAATACATAATTTATATGCTATACATTTTTTTTGTGGAGTGAACAATTTCTGAATTATTCCTTGTTGTTTGTTTGAATTTTCCAATACTTATTTTAAAATGCGAATTTGTTATTACCTTCTCTACTACTTATTGCATTCCACCTAAAAATTGGATATCGAAATTTCACCGGTAATAAATGTTTTGAAGCCCCCTGTATAAAAAAGGAATTTTTTAAAGAAAGTCCGTGTGTTTCTGAACAAAATAAGTCGGATAAACACGAAACTTGATATTTAGGTTCAGTATGTTTCCAAGATGCGACACGAAGTTTTTCAAGAAAATCCCCCGCCCCAGACTATCCTCTATGTGGAACATTTTTCAAAAATTTTGATTTTCTCAAAAATGGCTCCAACAATTTTGATTAGAATATCATATGTTTAAGATATTTTTATGGCAAATGAAATGTATATCTTGAATATTCTGGGAATGTCTCCCAAAAGTTCTCTTCATTCTGAATACTTTCGTATAATTGGTAAACCGTAAGAGATAGATAAAATTTTACTACCCAAAAACTGTATTATCTCGTGAAAAAACACACACTTTATGTTACATACATTTTTCTTGTGCAGTGATGTCCTGGACATACAAAGAGAATGGAATGCTCCACACAGCAACCAGCTCTTAAAACATTTGACTATCGCTTAAAACCTACCATATTCCCCTTGCATCTACAAGAAAATTAGCAATAAGATTAACATCTCGATTAACATGAAGCATATGGAGAATAAGCGTTTGTAAAAATAGTTTGTACAGGAGTAAAGAAAGTCGTGTGAAGGTAACACATAGATTTTTAAGTAATAATTAAATAAATCAAATTCACTTTGATTTCCACTGACTTTTCAACTTCGTTAATTTATCCACAGATAAATCCATACAATTTGGTCTCAGAATTTACATTGCATCAATTTTGGGCTTTGATTTAAACTTGTGTTCCTCTACTTGTTTTGAGCAGTGTATATTGCTTGGAATGACATATCCGCGGCATTTGTCTTATTTTATATGCATATTCTGTGGAGTGGCAACAACTGCTTTATGTTCCATGGTGTCTTCGACTAAAAGTCAAGGATTTCTTCGTAAACATGTTGTTTTATAGCCCCATGTCGTCAGAAGGACTTGGGCTTTTCAATAGTGAAAGAATTATTAAAATCGGTCGAGTGGTTTTTGAGGTGAGGTCTTACATAGGTAACACACAAATTATTTCTTTTGTAATATTAATACAGATTTTTAACGTACGTACGTTAAATAATTTAGCACTGCAAGTTTTGGTGAAATGAAACACGCGAAGCTGTACAAACTCTACCAAGCGCGTTTTTGCCGTAAGTACATGTTGAAGGCATTAAGAGACAGAAACGAAGTTAAGTCCTTTCTGCGAGAGGGGATTTCTAAAGACGTCCTCTTTCTATGGAAGGAGATGAAAGGTGCGCGTAGTACAAAAAGATGGATGGGTCTTTGGAGAACTCGTCGGGATTTGGTGTGTAACATGACCACAGCGTGCGTTTCGACAACAAGAAAACCAGATAAAGTAAAATCATTCAAACAGACGTCATCTGTCTAAAAGACAAGTCTTCTCGACGTCGTTTATAAAAGTAAATACCTACACGCCCGAGCTTTGCTCGGTAATGAAATAGACGGAGCATAAATTAATTAGAATTTAATAAATCAGTTACAAAAAAGATCTGATGTGTTACACTCACATGACTTTCTCTACTCTTGTACAAGCTATTTTCACAAACCCTTATTCTCCATATGCTTCATGTAGATAGAAGGCTTAAGCGATAGTCAAATATTTTAAGAGCTGGTTGCTATGTACAAAAAAAATGAATAACGAATTCCCATTTGAGAAAAAGCATAAGTATTGGAAAATTTAGGGGAATAACAAAGCAATATCTCGAAAATGGTTCACTCAACAAAAGAACGTATATGACATAAATTGTGTATTTTAACGCGATCTACATTTTTTGTGTAGTAAAATTTTGTCTATCTCTTATGGTTTACCAGTTATGCAAAAGTCGTTCACAATGAAGAATACTTTTGGAGACATTCCCAGAAAATTCAAGATATACATTTCATTTGTCATGAAAATATCTTAAACATATGATATTTTAATCAAAAACGTTAGATCCATTTTTGAGAAAATTAAAATTTTCGAAAAAATGTTCCATGTAAAGGGTAATCTGGGGTGGGGGGATTTTCTTGAAAACCTTCGTGTCGCATCTCTGGAAGATACTGAACCTAAATACCAAGTTTGCTGTTTATCCGACTGTTCGTTTTTTAGTTATGCTGTTCACACACACACGGGCATGTTTCCAAAAATGCTTCTTTTTGGCTTCAGTGGGTCTCAAAACAAATTTCCGGTGAAATCTCGGTATCGAATTTTTGGGTGGAATGCAATACTTTCCCTACTTACTGTACGTAGTAGAGAAAGTAAAAAATGTATACAGTAAAAGCACCTTACGTGAATTCACATGACTATCTCATCTCACTCCTCTAAAAACTATTCTTACGAAAACTTATTGTTCTAGCAAATTGTGAATCCAGATAAATTTTCAATTCACATCTAAATCTGTTTGAAATTCCATGCACTTCGAATACGATTTACCATTTGAGAAAACTAAGTATTTGAACATTTAAACCAAAAACACCTAAAGTTAGTCAAAACAAGCAGCCAGCGTTCAAACATTGACTTGTCTTAGCTTAACATGGCAAATGAAAAGCAGCCTATCAGCCGCAATGGAAGCTCTCCTTAACCTGCCTCCTATTGATTTATACAGGATGTAACAAAAATGTACGGCAGGACACATTCCTCATACGTAGACGAAGAAATTATGTTATATGAACATGGGTCTGGAAACGCTTTTTTTCCAAGTTACAAGTCATTTTCTCCAACTCATTAATCATGGGAAACACACAAGAATAGAACGTACCAGCATACCAATGCAACTGTTTCTCACTGTAGATGTTTAATATGCCCTCCGTGAACATTGATAGATGCATCAAACCGCAGCCGTAGTGAATCGCGGATGCGCTGATGTATCCCTGGAGATTGCGTGTGATTTCCCAGCCTTACATAATGCGGACACGGAGACTGAACATCTGGTACTTCAAATTACCTCTCAAATAAAAGTTCAGTGGGTTTAGGTTCGAGAAGCGTGGAGGCCAAGCAGTTGGTCCACCTCTACCTATCCATCTGTCTCCGAATCTGTTATTTAGAAGCCGACGGACATTAACACTAACATGAGGAGGTGCTCCATCGTGCATGAAGTACGTGTTTTGTCGCACAGCTAAAGGCGCATCTGCTAATAGATCAGGTAGAACATTCTATACGAAATTATGGTAACTTTGTCCGTTTAGCCTGGGTGGAAGAACGTGAGGACCTAGAAAACAGTGCCGGCCCAAACATTGACACAAAATCTTCGTTGATGACTTGTTTCAACAGTTGCGTGAGGATTGACGTCAGCCCACAGATGCCGATTGTGATAATTAACAATCTGATCTCCTTGAAACTACGCCTCATCTCTGAACAGCACCGTTGCATTAAAATTAGGGTTGATACTTTCTTGCATAAACCATTCGCAGAAGCGTACCTGTGCAGGAAAATCAGCTGTTGATAGCTGTTGATATATGCTGGCCTTAAAATTCCATACTGTTTCCATGACATCGCGAGAAACAACTGAATGTTGAAAGGTGTTGAAAGAATGACCACGAAATGAACAATTCGAACCTTTAATAACGGATATCTGAGAAATGGCTTGTGTCAGAAAAAAACTTCCTGGAAATAAACTTATGTTTTAAAGAGATCTACATTTTTTTCTGTAGCACGTTTTCGTCTATCACGTGACGTTTACCAGTTATACAAGATTATACAAAATTCCTTCCGAATGAAGAGGACTTCACAGGCTGTTCCCAGAAAATTAAATATATACATTTTATTTGTCATGTAAATGTCTATTTTAATCAAAATCGTTAAAGCTATTTTTTAGAAAATAAAAGGTTTCGAAAAATGTTCCATATATAAGGTAGCTGGGGGTGGAGTATTTCCTTGAAAATCTTCGTGTCGCATCCTTGGAAGATACTGAACGTAAATACGAAGTTTGGTACTTATCCGAACTTTCTTTTTTGAGTTATGTTCACAGACACCACGCGGACCTTTTTCTAAATTGTTTGTTCAGTGGGCCTCTAAACATATATTTTCGGTGAAATCTCGACATCGAATTTTTTGGTGACATACAATACTTCACCTACTTAACTATACGTAGTAGAAAAAGTAAAAATTATTGGACACAAAATGTGCGTGTTAATGAGCGCCATATTTCTTCTGTAGAAACTTTTGGTCTGTTTGTAATGGTTTTGTACTTACACAAAATGTACTATTTGAATCACACATATAAGGGAGGTTTAATCACTAATCTTTAGAGCCATTTTTGAGAAAGTAAAAAATTTCGGAATAGTTTCCATCTAAAGGGTAGTTTTGAGTGGGGGAATCCTTTTGAAAATCTTGGTATCGTATTTTTGGAAGATGCTAAACTTAAATACTAAATTTGGTATTTATCCGACATTTCGTTTTTGAGTTATGTTCACAGACAGAAACACACACGTATTTTTTTTCTAAAAACGCTTTTTTATTCAGGGGGCCCCGAAACCTGTATTTGTTGCGGTGGAAACTCCGCATTATCGAAAGTCAAAGAAATTTTGAAGTGAACGTTTGTCGGTGAAGATGCATATGATAGGAATCGTTCATATGGTTTCTCGACGTATTTTTACAATACAGATGCAAGTGGGATTGGTGTAGGTGTAATGCCTCTTCAAAGTCTGTTTTTGTATGAGGTTCTAAAATCTTCAGAATGTCAAACTTTCGTGAGACCAAATCAATGCAGGGTGAGACACTAGTACCAACAAACTTTGTTTCTGTGGGGTTCGCAAGGTTTAACAGACTTAGCCAACTTTGAGAAGAAAAAGTTGAAGTGATACACTGGCGTAACAACAAACAAAGCTGTTCCAACTGGAAACAGACGCTTTAAGAATGTTCTGAAAAAGTACAACAGGAACTGTTTAAATTCAAAGATTTACAGAAAAAAATCTTGTGTGTTGCATTCACATGACTTTTTCTACCCTCTGCCGTTTATTAGTTTGTATACAAGCAATTCATGCGAAAGCTTATTTTTCTATATACTACGTTTTAATCCAAATAAACCTTTGCAGAAATAGCTACATTACACATTTCGTTACAGATACAAAGAGAACAGCGATAGTCAAATGCTTAACAACTGGACGCTGACCTTAACATTCCATACTGTTTCAATGACATCGCGAGCAACAGCTGAAAATCGACAGGACTTTAAAAGAATGACTAAAAAATTGAACAATTTGTACCATTAAAGTTTGCCAGTTATGCAAGATTATACAAAATTCATTCCGAATGAAGAGGATTTCACAGGCTATTCCTAGAAATTTCAATATTTACATTTTATGTGCCATGTAGATATATTTAATAAATAGTATTTTAATGAAAATCGATCAAGCCATTTTTAGAAAGTAAAACATTTCGAAAAATGTTCCATTTAAAGCGCAGTTTAGGGTGGATGGATTTCCTTGAGAAATCTTCGTGTCGCATCTTTGAAAGGTACTAAACCTAAATATTAAGTTTGCTATTATCCGAATTTTCCTTTTTGAGTTACGCTGTTCACAGAAACACACACGATCCTTTTTTGGTTTCGGGGGCTTCAAAACATATATTTCCGCTGAAATTTCGGTATGTAATTTTTGGGTGGAATGAAATACCTTTTCTATCTACTATATACGTGGTAGAGGAACTAAAAATATCAAGTGTTGCATTCACATGACTTTCTACCGTCTATAGTTTACTAATGAGTATACAAACTATTCTTACGAAAGCTTTTTACTTTCTCTACTACGTTTAGTAAGTAGGGGAAATGTTGTATTCCACCCCAAAATTTAAAGGAATAGCAAGCAATATGATTCACCCAACAAAAAAATGTATATGACGTAAATTGTGTATTTTAACGCGATCTACATTTTTTATGCAGTAAAATTTTGTCTATCTCTTATGGTTTACCAGTTATGCAAAAGTCGTCCATAATTTAGAATACTTTTGGAGACATTCCCAGAAAATTCGAGATATACATTTAATTTGTCATGAAAATATCCTAAACATATGATATTTTAATCAAAATCGTTAGAGCCATTTTTGAGAAAATTAAAATTTTCGAAAAATGTTCCATGTAAAAGGTAATCTGGACTGGGGGGATTTTTTTGAAAACCTTCATGCCGCATCTCTGGAAGATACTGAACCTATATACCAAGTTTGGTATTTATCCGAGTGTTCGTTTCTGAGTTATGCTGTTCACAGACACACACGGACATGTTTCCAAAAATGCTTTTTTGGATTCAGGGGGTCAAAAAACATGTATTTGCGGTGAAATCTCGCTATCGAATTTTTAGGTGGAATACAATACTTCCCCTACTTACTATACGTAGTAGAGAAAGTAAAAAGAACTTTTTATTAAGAATAATTTGTATACCCTCTAATAAACGCTAGAGGGTAGAGAAAGTTGTGTTAATGTATCAATCAGAATCTTTTTTCTTTCTTTCTAATGTAGTCACCTGATAGATTCATTGTCATAGTCGGGATTTGAAGACGGTTCTCCCGTTTTCCGTGAGGTTGCTCTTAAGTCAACATGCCGGTAGTCATTGAGTTCTCTAACGCACTCGAGTTTTTTCCCAAGTAGTCCATCAAGGTTTCTCACTTCAAACCTCAGTTGGGACCGCATCTCAATAATTACCTACAATTTATAAGTACTTTATCCCTGGGTACAGAAATAGTCAAGGCAATTATTATTATAGTTAATCTTTAGAGCAACCGCACGGAAAGCGGGAGAACCGTGTTCAAATTCCGGCTATGACATTAAATTTTTCATCTGACTCTACATTAAAAACAATCCCCTAGGCCGAGTAGGTCTTTCTTCTTCCTTTCACGGTTTAGGCCGTTGACTGTTCCGTTCTCACCTCCATCTCAACATAGATCTTCCTATTGACCTTCTTCCATTTGGTTTATAATAATTTAATACGTAGGCAGGTGTTTAAAAATATTATTAATTTCATTAACTACATATTACTAAATTAATATGGCCTTTTTTATTTTCAAAATTGTTCAGCAACATTTGGAGAAAATCAAAATTGTCAACCCTGAACGCTGTAGGTGCCATCTGACGTTTCCAATGGAAAGTTTGACATTTTTGACCATAATCTACTTCAAACATATTGTCAATAGAGCGTCATTTGTTTTCTTCACACTAACGTGAAAATTGTGTGTCGACAAAAACTTGGAATTAACTCGTGAAAATGTTCATGCGATGATTTATTACGACTTTCGATGTGGATTATCAAGACAAGAGTGCATCGAGCAACTAGCTTCCACATTTGGCGACGAAGCTCCATCCTTTGCCACTGTGAAACGCTGTATAACGAATTTAATCGTGGCCGCCGTTCGCTCAATGATGAAGTTCGTGAAGGTCGTCCAAAACCAGTTGTTGTGCCAGAAAACATTGATGCTGTGCAAAAACTAATAACGAAAGATCGTCATGCGACATATTGTGAGATTGAGGCAACCCTAGGCATTAGTTCCACCAGCATATATAAAGTATTGCATGATTATTTAGCCGTGAAAAAGTTTTGCTCTAGTTGGATCCCACATAATTTCACGCAATCTCAAAAAGATGCTCGTATTGATTGTTGTGCACAAATGCTCAAGAAATACAATGGCGGTGCCTCAAAAGACTTATATAAGATTGTAACAGATGACGAATCGTGGATCTATGCGTATGAGCCGGAACGTAAACAGCAGTCGACTGTATGGGTGTTTCAAGATGAAGCAAATCCAACAAAAGTTGTTCGCACTCGAAGCAAAAGTTCGCCTGCTTTTTCAGCAAAACTGGCCATGTGGCAACAGTCCCTTTAGAGGAACGTAAAACGGTCAATGCCGAATGGTACACAACCATTTGTTTGCCGGAAGTCTTCGGTGAAGTAAGGAAAACCAATAAGAACCGTAGGATAATTCTTCATCAAGACAATGCGAGCGCACACACATCTCGTCTAACAACAGAGTATTTGAAGGCTCAAAAATCGAATTGATGGGTCCTCCGCCATACAGTCCTGATTTGGCATCAAATGACTTCTTTTTGTTCCCGAGCATCAGGAATAAATTGCGTGGACAACGATTTTCGTTGGCAGAAGAAGCCGTTGTTGCCTTCAAAAGCCATGTTTTGGAGGTATCTCAAGAAGACTGGAATAAATGCTTTGACAAATGGTTCAAACGGATGCAGTAATGTATTGATCATAAAGGAGAATATTTTGAAAAACAATAAAGCAGTTTTTAATTAGAAATTACTTTGTATTAATTATTAGGCTCAAAATATAAATAGTGCCCCTCGTACCAAGTTTTGTATTTAACCTATTTTCGTTTTTGAGTTAAGGTGTTCAAAGACAGGCATGCCTTTTTAGGTTCGGGGAGTCTCAAAACGTGTATTTCCGGCGAAATCTCTTATCGAATTTTTGGATGGAGTGCAATATTTCCCCTGCTTACCTTAGGTAATATTGGAGACAGTAAACAATCTATTGCCATTTTGTTATAATTTTATAAGTTAAGATTACCTGTCTATCGTACTAAAACGCTATGCCTAAGTACCTTGTAAAATAAAATTTCGGTATGAGAACGCAAGTAGATTTCCTTTCCGTGTTGGTTCCACATGGCAGCGGAAAATCGGATGTAGAGTAAGTGGGATTTACTACACTGCTGTAATAGTAAGGAGAATTTAGTAGCCATTTTCCTTT
The DNA here is from genome assembly GCA_030765065.1 of Deroplatys truncata. Taxonomy (NCBI): domain Eukaryota; kingdom Metazoa; phylum Arthropoda; class Insecta; order Mantodea; family Mantidae; genus Deroplatys; species Deroplatys truncata. The sequence goes on along the minus strand of CM060989.1, from coordinate 9,984,762 downwards.
ACCTCTTCCTGCAACAGCAATAGAAGAATTAGGTGTCGCCCCGCTTTAACCCTTTGCTGCGGTCAACCCCAAGTCTCCATTCCACCCTTCTAAATCCCTCTTACAAATACCTTCTTTTTTTCTGTTGCCTCCATGACGAGATTTTATTGCCAACGTATTGAGATAAGTCAAGAAATGTTCCTCAAGAGTTTCTGTTGGCTCTTTTTTACCCTTCCATCCGGATTTTCTGAATAGGCCCGCATTATAAAGAGGGTTTAACGTTACTTGAGCTTGCTTTTCTACCCGGGAATGAAAAAATAAGTTTATTACTAGCTGCTGTAAGGTGTGTGTGTGCTCGCATCATACTTCAACTGCACGTGTTTGACCTAACAGTCTCCCTGAGTTTCAGTTCACACGAATTTCTCTACTCACCTTTCTATAAAGTACACGTCTTGCGAATTGAGAAAACTTTCATTATAAATTACAAATTTACAATATACAGATCTATGGTTTTATGGCCCGGCCCGAATCGCGTGTATGCATACTGCGTGCGCTGTCTGATATACCGGGGTAGCTTCCATTCTAAAACGCCCGCTTTATATACTTATGTGCTGCCTTGGTTTGCACTCGCGGTACTCCTGGCGTTTCCGTAAGTACGTCAGGCCGAATTTTCGAAAGGAAGTTGCATGGATTGGGTTGGACTCGGCGGATCAGTGGTTCTCAAAACCTATGGGGGATTAGACACGTCTGGGCGGTGAAGTCGGTATGCTAGTTCACTGTAGTCGCTCGCGAGGTTTTTCATAGCCTCCCTTGGGGTGTTTGCGCGTAGGTGGTGTATCCACTTCCGTCCCCGTGAAACCAGGTCTTGGGAGTTTCAACTCCGCATAAAACTCTCTTCCTCAGTAATAGTAACATGCAGACCTTTCTGCCATTCGTCGTCGTCATGAGCTTAGAATAGTCACTCTGTAGGGTTTCAATTTTAAAAGCTTAGCAGCTGTATGAAGAGAGGTTTTTGAAACACCCACTCGCTTTGCAATACGCCTTAGAGACTTATTTGGAGAGCGTTCGAATGGCGCATCAATTTCGTCAATTTTCTTTCTCCGTTAGAACATGTTCTTTTCGTTTCTTAGGTTTAGCGTTTAGCAAACCCGTTGTCCTAAACTTGTTAACCAGACATCTGACAGTTTCTCTGACTGGAACTGGAATACCAGGAAATTCTCCCGAAATTGACCACACATCTGTCTACTTGATTCGGTTTTTACGAGGGGCACTATTTATACTTTGAGCGTTGGCAACCCTGAGTGTTGTAGGTGCCATCTGACATTTTTGACCATAATCTACTTCAAACATTTTGTCAATAGAGCTTCACTTGTTTTGTTTACACTAACTTGAAAATTGTGTGTCAACCAAAACATGGAATTAACTCGTAAAAATGTTCGGGCAATGATTTATTAAGACTTTCGACGTGGATTATCAAGACAAGAGTGCATCGATCAACTAACTTACACATTTGGCGACGAAGCTCCATCCTTTGCCACTGTGAAACGCTGGTATAACGAATTTAATCGTGGCTGCCGTTCGCTCAATGATGAAGTTCGTGAAGATCGTCCAAAATCAGTTGTTGTGCCAGAAAACATTGATGCTGTGCAAAAACTAATAATGAAAGATCGTCATGCGACATGTTGTGAAATTGAAGCAATCCTAGGCATTAATTCCACCAGCATATATAAAATATTGCATGATTATTTAGCCGAGAAAAAGGTTTGCTCTCGTTGGATCCCACATAATTTGACGCAATCTCCAAAAGATGCTCGTATCGATTGGTGTACAAAAATGCTCAAGAAATACAATGGCGGTGCCTCAAAAGACGTATATAATATTGTAACAGGTGACGAATCATGGATCTATGCGTATGAGCCGGAACGTAAACAGCAGTCGACTGTGTGGGTGTTTCAAGATGAAGCAAATCCAACAAAAGTTGTTCGCACTCGAAGCAAATGGTCGCCTGCTTTTTCAGCAAAACTGGCCATGTGGCAACAGTGCATTTAGAGGAATGTAAAACGGTCAATGCCGAATGTTACACAACCATTTGTTTGCTGGAAGTCTTCGGTGAAGTAAGGAAAACCAACAAGAACCGTAGGATCGTTCTTCATCAAGACAATGCAAGCGCACACACATGTCGTCTAACAACAGAGTATTTGAAGGCTCAAAAAATCGAATTCATGGGACATCCGCCATACAGTCCTGATTTGGCATCAAATGACTTCTTTTTGTTCCCGAACATCAAGAATAAATTGCGTGGACAACGATTTTCGTTGGCAGAAGAAGCCGTTGATGCCTTCAAAAGCCATGTTTTGACAAATGGTTCAAACGGATGCAAAATTGTGTTGGTCATAAAGGAGAATATTTTGTAAAACAATAAAGCAGTTTTCAATCAGAAATTGCTTTGTTTTAATTATTAGGCTCAAAATAGAAATAGTGCCCCTCGTGCAGATGTCTCGTACATAAAATGTTTTTTGTTCAAGCGTGGTTGTTTAATGCCTCTGCCACGTACGTAATAGGTCGAGAAGGTATTGATTTTCACGTAAAATTTCAATACCGAGATTCTACCGGAAATAAACGTTTCGAGGGTCCTTGAATAAAAAAAACAGTTTTAGAAAAGGGTTCGCGCGCGCGTTTGTGTGAACAGAATAACTTAAAAACGAAAAGTCGGATACCAAACTTAGTATTTAGGTTCAAAGATGCCACCTTCTAAAGATGCGACACGAAGATTTTCAAGAAAATCCCCCCCACTAAAAGCTACCCTTTGCATGGAAGGTTTTTTCAAAATGTATGACAAAATATATATCTTGAATTTTCTGGGAATAGTCCTCTTCATTCGGAAGGGATTTTGTATAATCTAAACGTTCAGGATACACGAAAATGTACTACACTAGAAATGTAAATCCCTTTAAAACACAAAATTTATTTCAAATAACTTTATTGTAGCATGAGCCATTTCTGAGATATCCGTTATTAATGGTTCCAGTTAATTTCTTTGTCATTCTTTGAAATCCTTTCAACATTCAGTTATTTCTCGCGATTGCATGGAAGTTTAAGGGCAAACTACCCTTTATACGGAAGATTTTTCAAAATGTTTTATTATCTAAAAATTGGTCTAACGATTTTGATTAAAATACCGTATATTAATTATATTTTCATGACAAATAAAATGTAGATCTTGAATTTTCTGGGAATAGCCTTTGAAGTCCTCTTCATTCAGAAGGAATTTTCTACAATATTGTATAACTAGTAAACGTTAAGGGACAGACCATAACGTACTACACAAGAAATGTAGATCTCTTTAAAACACAATTTATTTCAAATCACTTTTTTGTGGCATAAGCCATTTCTGAGATATCCGTTTTTAGTGGTTAGAATTGTTCGTTTCTTGGTCATTCTTTATTTCTTTCAACATTCAGTTGTTTCTCGCGATGTCATGGAAACAGTATGGTATTTTAAGGCAGCATATAGCGTCCAGTTGTTAAACATTTGACTATCGCTGTTCTCTTTGTATCTATGACGACAGTTATGCAGCTATATCTGCAAAGGTTTATTTCGATTAAAATGTAGTAGATAGAAAAATAAGCTTTAGTAAGAATAGTTTGTATACTCAGTAATAAAGTATAGAGGGTAGAGAAAGTCATGTAAATGTATTACATCAGATTTTGTTTTATAAAGTATCGAGTATCGAGAGATAGTGGTATCGTCCCCTCACATTATTATTATTATTATTATTATTATTATTATTATGATGATGAATAGCTGCAGGTGCAGGATTGTCATATTAAAATTTGAACACCCACTCACGAGCCGCTACTGGAAAAGAGGCAGCAGAACGTATGGTCCTACCCGCCAGTGTGCTGGTTCGGTTCACGAGACTACGTTTTCAGGGCATATCAAAAATGTATTGATGTTGACTGATTCCTCTCCATCACACGCTGTTTGACATATTAATGGATTTGAATGTGTCGCAGTTAAACTGTGTTTATTACTACCGCAGCACTGTGTGGACACGATATCTCAGGTTCGATTCTGTTTCAATATATCACAAGAATTTGACTGAATGTTTAATGAACGTAACAACTCAGACATGGAATTTAATTCTATAATCGGGAATTGTAGCATTAAGGTATGTATGGTTCATGACGAAATTAAACTACAAAATCTGTGATGCGTTGCATTCACATGGTATTCTCTGCTCTCTGCTATGTGGTAGCTTTGAAATTGCTTGACCACGAAAAAAAACCAATAGCGACTTACCACTTGAGAAAAGTGTAAGTTTTTGAAAATTCATACCAATAAGAAAGAATATTTCGGAAATAGTTAACCCCCCCACAAAAAGAAACCTTATTGTACATAAGTACGGGAAGTATTGCATTTCACCCAAAAATTCGATACCGAGATTTCACCGGAAATATATGTTTTGAGATCCCCTGAATAAAAAAAAAGCATTTTTGGAAACATGTCCGTGAGTGTGTGTCTGTGTCTGTGAACAGCACAACTCAGAAACGAACAGTCGGATAAACACCAAACTTGGTATTTAGGTTTAGTACTTTCCAAAGATGCGACACGAAGGTTTTCAAGAAAATCCCCCACCTCAGATTTCCCTTTACATGGAACAGTTTTCGAAAACATTAATTTTCTCAAAAATGGCTCTAAAAATTTGATTAAAATATCATATGTTTAATATATTTTCATGACAAATGAAATGAATATCTCGAATTTTCTGGGAATGTCTCCAAAACTATTCGTCATTATGAACGACTTTTGCATAGCTGGTAAACCATAAAAGATAGACAAAATTTTATTACACAAAAAATGTAGATCGCGTTAAAATACACAATTTATGTCATATACATTTTTGTTGTTGAGTGAACCATTTTCGAGATATTGCTTGTTATTCCCTTAAAATTTTCAATACTTATACTTTTTCTCAAATGGGAATTCATTATTCATTTTGTTTTTGTCCTGGTAATGCAAAGAGAATGGGATACTCCACATAGCAGCCACCTCTTAAAATATTTGACTATAGCTTAAAGCCTACCAATTTTCTTGAAAACCTTCGTGTCACATCTCTGGAAGATACTGAACCTAAATACCAAGTTTGGTGTTTATCCGACTGTTTGTTTCTGAGTTATGCTGTTCACAGACTTACAGACACACACACACGGACATGTTTCCAAAAATGTTTTTTTTTTGGATTCAGGGGGTCTTCAAACATGTATTTTCGCTGAAATCTCGGTATCGAATTTTTGTTGGAATACAATACTTCCCCTACTTACTATACGTAGTAGAGAAAGTAAAAAAATGTATATTTCTTTAAAACACACAATTTATTTCAAAATATTTTTTGTGGCATAAGCCATTTCCGTTATTAATCGTTCGAATTGTTCAATGTTTAGTCATTCTTTTAAAGTTCTGTCAATATTGAGTTGTTTCTCGCGATGTCATGGAAACAGTATGGAATTTTAAGGCCAGCATATAGCGTCCAGTTGTTAAACATTTGACTATCGCTGTTCTCTTTGTATCTATAACGAAATGTGTAATGTTGCTATTTCTGCAAAGGTTTATTTGGATTTAATATAAGATTTTAGAAGAATAGTTTGTGATAGGTATAGAAGTAATGCGTAGTGGGTAGATTTTTGCACAACCTTGTGTTACAAATTCCCGACTACACTTACCTAACAAAAGAAACTCTAAAACAATTGCAGGAAGAGAGAATTGAGGCCATTGCAGGTTAGCGTTCCTGGACGTTATTCGATATGCAAACACAAACGCTGGGATGAAAGCGGCACTCGAATTAAAATTATGAAACTCTTTTTTTTTTTTTTTGGTGTGTGTGTGAATACGTGTATAAAATGTAACGCTAATTTGTATAGAATATGAGCTTATGAGTTTGCCCATAACAATAGCGGCTTCGATATAATGCATATATTTGCCACCTGGCTCTGTTTGTCGTAAAGAATGTTTAATCAGGATAATCCTATTACAGTGCTGTTAATTTCGTTTTATGGTCATCCGTGCAAAAATACGGGTATGAAACCTAACGCGCTGCCATAGACTCCCTCGTAATTTTAACACAATAGTGCTGCTGTGTCCCATTGTCTCTCTGTCTCATAGCTGGGAGATAAATATTAAAACTAAAATAATATATTAATTCAAACTCGTGAGACGCGCAAATGGTAGTTTTATACTATATATTTAAAAAACATATTATGTGTTACATTCACATGACTTTCTCTACCCTCTGTGGGTATACAAACTATTTTTACGAAAGTTTATTTTCCTATCTAATCGACATAAACCTTTCCGCTGGTTTTAAAATTCCATACTCCTTCCATGACATATCGAGAAACAACCGAAAATCGACAGGAGTTTAAAAGAAAGACTTAAGTGTGGAACAATTCTAGCCGTTAATAACGGATATCTCGTAAATGGCTGATACTACCAAAAATTTGTTTGAAATAAATTGTGTGTTTTAAAGAGATCTACATTTTTGTGTAGTCTTTTGCTCAGTTATACAAGATTATACAAAATTCCTTCCGAATGAAGAGGACTTCACAGGCTGTTTCCAGAAAATTATATTATTTATTATATAATTGTTTATATATCAGATATATTTACTTATCTTGTGTTACGGAGGGGCTCGTCACCGATCCAGAGTGGTTAGTTTTATTTATGGACGCTCTTTAATTGCTGTGGTCCTTAGCGTCCCATTCTATATTGGGCGTGAAAGACCAGTAATTTTGCTCAGAGGCCTCTTTATCAGGTCTGAGGTTCTTTTACGTGCCGTAAATCTACGACAGGGACCACCGGCTTTACTTCCCTTCCGAAGGAGGCCATGCTAAGGATTTTTACGCCCGAAAACATCCATCGCCCTCCACTGGGTTTGAATCCGCGAATTGGGGAACTAGAGGCTAGCATGGTACCCCTATACCACGGAGAACTACACCAGGAGCAATGGTATAGCAATGGCAGGTTCCCAAAGTTTCCAAATATAGGCAGTCGGACAGGCAGACCGCAGACTCCACCCCACACAGAGGGCGTCCAATGCCCCTGAAGGGGGTTCGGATACCCTGGCAGCTAGCCGAAGTCCGAGGGACGGAGAAGTTACAAAGAACATCCTTTTCCCCTGCCCACTGCACCGAAAAACCATCGCCGACGTTTCCGACCCTGAAAGAGTAAACGCGATGAAGAATGGAACGGAATGGAGGGACAGAAAATTCGGGGTCTGAAAGAAATCACTCCAGCATTCGCCTGACGGACCGGGAAACCGCCGAAAAAACCATGGGTCTAAGTGAGCGGTCGCGGGGATCGATCCTGGGAGCTCCCGAATACGGGCCACACACGTCGCTTGACCCATCCCCCTCGGTTATATAATATATTACCTCACTAGGGATTTCAGACGTTTTGGAACAAATATTAAAGAAATAATAACGGAGTTACTAAATCCACATTTATTATAAGCGTTAGGACACAGGGAAAGTGACGAATTTATAAATTCAGCGCTTTATGACTCCACCTAATAATAAAACGGAATTAAAATACATTTTGAAAACTTCATCGCCCAGGGCAGCCACTACGTTTGGTTTGCTTAGTGGCTACGCTTGCGTCCGTCACATGAATAACCGGGATTCAATAGTACAGCTTAAACTGTGTTTTTTCCCCTCATTGATGCTTGAATGTTTAATCGTAATTTCATTCATTTGCAATTTTGTCTCGAATACCACAACTATTATGGTTTCTATTTTACATACACCCCGTCAAGAAAGTCTTCTTATGCACTTTAAAAAATCTGATGTGTTTCACTCACATGACTTTATCTACTCTTGTACAAACTATTTTTACAAACGCTTATTCTCCATTTATAAGGGTCATTCAAATGAAACCGGTCACTTGTGTAAAGTAACGGTAACGATTTTATTAACTCAAAAATAGTCGCCAAAACTGTTGGCACATTTATCCCATTGCGACACTAGCCGGTCGATTCCATCTTTGAAGAAGCTAGTAGGCTGCTGTCGGACCCAGGCCTGGATCCATTCGCACACTCCGTCGTCCGTTGTGAATCGATGTCCGCGAATAGCTTGTTTTAGAGGTCCATAAACATGAAAGTCACACAGTGAAAGGTCTGGACTGTACGGTGAATGCTCCAGCGTTTCCCATCGAAACTGCTGCAATGTCGTTTTCACCGCATTGGCAGTGTGTGGGCGGGCATTATCATGCAGGAGAATAACGCCATTGGACAACATGCCTGGGCGTTTCGACTTGATGGCTCGTCTAAGGTGGCTTGATAACCCTGAGAGTTGATGGTGGTTCTCCGTTCCAGGAACTCGACAAGCAGTGGGTCCTTGTGGTCAAAAAATGACATCATGACCTTACCAGAACTGGTGTGCACGGCCTTTGATTTCTTTGGAGGTGGTGAAGTCACATGTTTCCACTGCTTGCTCTGACTCACTCCTCGTTGTTCCTGCTTACTCGCCTTCATGTTCAGTAGTGGACGATAACTTGTGTGACCACCTTCTCTTCGGCGTGAAACCACACTGTCGCTATGCAACGTCAAACGTTGCACACGCTGTAGCCGCTCTACCAATAGATGGTGCCACCATACACGCAGTTACGTGGTGTCACCTTACGTGTAATGCAAAGTTAGACGCACTGACCAGGTTTCATTTGAATGCCCCTCATACTTCATGTTAATCGATATAAACATTTGCAGAAACTATCTTATTGTTAATTTTCTTGTAGGTGCAAGGGCTATAAGCGATAGTCAAATGTTTTAGGAGCTGGTTGCTATGTGGAACATTCCATTCTCTTTGTATGTCCAGGACATAAAAAACGAAGAAGAATTTCCATTTGAGAACAAGTATAAGTATTGGAAAATTCAAACAAATAACCAAAGAATATCTCTGAAATGGTTCACTTGACCAAGAAATGCATATGGCATAAATTGTGTGTTTTAACGACATCTACATTTTTTGAGTTGTAAACCTTTGTCTATCTGTTATGGTTTACCAGATATATATTTCATTTGTCATGAAAATATCTTAAACATATGATATTTTAATAAAAATCGTTAGAGCCATTTTTGAGAAAATAAACATTTTCGGAAAATGTTCCATGTAAAGGGTAATCGGGGGTGGGGGATTTTCTTGAAAACCTTCGTGTCGCATCTCTGGAAGATACTGAACCTAAATACCAAGTTTGGTGTTTATCCCACTGTTCGTTTCTGAGTTATGCTGTTCACAGTCACACACACAGACACACACACGGACATGTTTCCAAAAATGCTTTTTTTTTTGATTCAGGGGTCTCAAAATATATATTTCTGGCGAAATCTCGGTATCGAATTTTTGGGTGGAATGCAATACTTCCCCTACTTACTATACGTAGTAGAGAAAGTAAAAAATTCGAAGAATGTTCCAAGTAAAGGATAGTTTGACGTGGGGGTGTTTTATTGAAAATTTTAGTTTCGTATCCTTGAAATACGCTGAACGTAAAAGTTTTTTATTCAAACGACTTTTCGTTTTTGAGTTATATTTACACGCACATACTAAATTTTTTCTAAAAGTGCTTCTTTTTTAATTCAGGGAGGCTCTAAACGTGTATATGCAACGAAATCTTGGTGTTTAATTTTTGGCTGGAATGCAATACTATAGGTAATGTTTAACAAACAAAATTATTTTTAGCACCTCGACCTATGAAGATCTTTTGCACCTAAGCCACTGACGAGGCGCCCCCGGAAGGGAAGAGTGAGATGAAAGCAGACAGAGGGCAGAGTCCTTACCTGGTACAACTGGCTGCCCTTCCCCCTGCAGGCTTGCTCATCCCCTTAGGACTCTGAGACCGCCCTCAGTGACGATGCCATGCAGTGCCGAGACTCTCACCGACACTTGTAACCCTGAGACAAACCAAGCAGATGAAAGGTGAAGTGAAATGACAATGCAGGGTCAGGAAATTCAGAGGATATAATGAAAGTTCCAAGTATTTGCCTAGAAACCCGGGGAAACCCCTGAAAATAAACCCATAGGTCAGAAAGGTCGGCCTCGGGAATCGAACTCACGACCTCCGGAATGCGGACCACAGAGGTTGACGCCTTAGTTATCCTGAATCTGCCCATTCTGTGATTTGGATGAGGACTGGGTACATATTTTGGCGGAATATGCACAGTGGGAGAACCAGCGAACAATTAAACTCAAAGAAAAATTCGTAAGTCCGTCAAGAAAGAAATTGGCATGTTGGGAGCTACTGGCTGACCAGAGGAACCGCCAAGCATGGGAAATTTCTAGTCTAAAGTGCGCGAAGCTAAGTCATATTTGTTCAGTTAGACAAAGGTAATTTATCTTATTTTCCTTTTTCTTTTTCCTTTTTGTTTTGTTTTGTTGTTCTGTTGTTTATTTTGTCACCATACTGGTATCTTAAATATGCATGTACGGTCAGTGACCCAGGCTATAAATACTTGTGTAATAACTTTAATAATTTGAAACCAATAAAGATACCTTATCTGTCTATCTAGTTATCCTGCTCGGTAACAGTAGACCAGTGAAGTTAGAAGGCATACGCATACATTGTGTAAAAATTTCAGTCTGATATTTGAAATAGTTCCTGGAATAATGAGCCGTGAATTTAACGGATATTACATTCGTGGGGTAAAGCTTTTAATCTCGCCAACCGCATCGAATTATGTATATGCATGTCATTTATTTTCTAATGCATAGTTATTTATTCTGATGGAATTCTAAATAGCTAGAATGTGTGTAGTTTAATAATCTAGAGTTTATCTGTATGCTGATGTAAATGCTGTATAAAAAACTTATTTTTGTTTTGCGAAAATAGTTCGTTTTCTGTATCACTGAGCGCAAATAAATTATTAAAATGCATAGAGTTGTGTACAGATAGAAATATGGAAGAGTAGCTTGGTGTGAATAAATCCGTATAAAAACATGATCAAAGCTTGTGTTTAATGTATAGTACTGAAATACTTCCCCAAGGGGTTCAACTGTCTCTAGCAACATTATATAGACAAAGTGGTGTGTGTAGGGAATCTCAAAAACCATTCAATAGATTTTAGTGATTATTCTTCCACCATTCCAAATCCCTATTACTTCCTCTACTACGTATAGTAAGCAGGGGAAGTATTGTATTCCACCGTGTGTGTGTCCGTTAACAGCATAACTCAGAAACGAACAGTCGGATAAACACCAAACTTGGTATTTAGGTTCAGTATCTTCCAGAGATGCGACACGAAGGTTTTCAAGAAAATTCCCCCACCGCAGAGTACCCTTTACGAAACACTTTTCGAAAATTTTAATTTTCTCAAAAATGGCTCTAACGATTTTGATTAAAATATCATATGTTTAAGATATTTTCATGACAAATGAAATGTATATCTCGAATTTTCTGGGAATGTCTCCAAAAGTACTTCACTGTGAACGACTTTTGCATAACTGGTAAACCATAAGAGATAGACAAACTTTTACTACACAAAAAATGTAGATCGCGTTATAATAGACAATTTATGTCAATACATTTTTGTTGTTGAGTGAACCATTTTCGAGATATTGCTTGTTATTCCCTTAAATTTTCCAATACTTATACCTTTTTCTCAAATTCGTTATTAATTACTTTCTCTACTACGTATAGTAAGTAGGGGAAGTATTGCATTCCACCCAAAAATTCGATACCGAGATTTCACCGGAAATACATGTTTTGAGACCTACTGAATCCAAAAAAAGCATTTTTGGAAACATGTCCGTGTGTGTCTGTGTGTGTGTGTGTGTGTGTGTGTGTGTGTGTGTGTGTTCTGTGAACAGCATAACTAAAAAACTAACAGTCCGATAAACACCAAACTTGGTATTTACGTTCAGTATCTTCCAGAGATGCGACACGAAGATTTTCAAGAAAATCCCCCCACCCCAGACTACCCTTTACATGGAACATTTCTCGAAAATTTTAATTTTCTCAAAAATGGCTCTAACGATTTTGATGAAAATATCTTATGTTTAAGATAATGTCATGAGAAATGAAATGTATATCTCGAAATTTCTGGGAATGTCTCCAAAAGTATTCTCATCATGAACGACTTTTGCATAACTGGTAAACCATAAGAGATAGACAAAATTTTACTACACAAAAAATGTAGATCGCGTTAAAATACACAATTTATATCATATACATTTTTTTTGTTGAGTGAACCGTTTTCGAGATATTGCTTGTTATTTCCTTAAATTTTCCAATACATATACTTTTTCTCAAATTCGTTATTCATTTTTACTTTCTCTACTACGTATAGTAAGTAGGGGAAGTATTGCATTCCACCCAAAAATTCGATACCGAGATTTCGCCGGAAATACATGTTTTGAGACCTCCTGAAACCAAAAAAAGCATTTTTGGAAACGTGTCTGTGTGTGTGTGTGTGTGTGTGTGTGTGTGTCTGTGTGTGTGTCTGTGAACAGCATAACTCAAAAACGAACAGTCGGATAAACACCAAACTTGGTATTTAGGTTCAGTATCTTCCAGAGATGCGACACGAAGGTTTTCAAGAAAATCCCCCCACCCCAGACTACCCTTTACATGGAAGATTTTTCGAAAATTTTAATTTTCTCATAAATGGCTCTAAGGATTTTGATGAAAATATCATATGTTTAACATAATGTCATGAGAAATGAAATGTATATCTCGAATTTTCTGGGAATGTCTCCAAAAGTATTCTTCATTGTGAACGACTTTTGCATAACTGGTAAACCATAAGAGATAGACAAAGTTTACTACACAAATAATGTAGATCGCGTTAAAATACACAACTTATGTCATATACATTTCTTTTGTTGAGTGAACTGTTTTCGAGATATTGCTTGTTATTTCCTTAAATTTTCCAATACTTATACTTTTTCTCAAATGCGTTATTCATTTTTTTTTATGTCTTGGACATGCAAAGAGAATGGAATGCGCCACATAGCAACCAGCGTTAAAATATTTGACTATCGCTTAAAAGCTACCATATTTCCCTTGCATCTACAAGAAAATTACCAATAAGATTAACATCTCCATATCTCGATTAACATGAAGCATATGGAGAATAGGCGTTTGTAAAATTAGATTGTACAAGAGTAGAGAAAGTCATGTGAGTGTAACACATCAGATTTTTTTATGTCCTGGACATGTAAAGAGAATGGAATGCGCCACATAGCAACCAGCGATAAAATATTTGACTATCGCTTAAAAGCTACCATATTCCCCTTGCATCTACAAGAAAATTACAAATAAGATTGACATCTCGATATCTCGATTAATATGAAGCATATGGAGAATAGGCGTTTGTAAAAATAGATTGTACAAGAGTAGAGATAGTCATGTGAGTGTAACACATCAGATTTTTTTTGTCCTGGTAATACAAAGAGAATGGAATACTCCACATAGCAACCAGCTCTTAAAATATTTGACTATCGCTTAAAGCCTAACAATTCCCCTTGCACCTACAAGAATATTAGCAATAAGATTAACACTCGATTAACATGAAGTAGATGGAGAATAAGCGTTTGTAAAAATAGTTTTACAAGAGTAGAGAAAGTCATGTGAGTGTAACACATCAGTTTTTTTTTGGGTGGAACGCAATGCCTTATCTGCCTACTATGTATATGGTAGTGAAAGTAAAAATTACTCGACCATTCCGACCGATGATTGTTCCACCACCAAAGGGTATTTACGTGAAAGACTTTCAGAATGACGTTAACGAAAGGATGTATCGCATCCTTTTGCGTGAATATCAGGGGATTTTTTTACTGTAAAATTATCTTATAAAAGGCGTAGCAGGGAAATAAAATTGATTTTAATATGAGTTTAAAAAGCTGGCAGTGTAATGTCGAGTTGGGCAGGCTGTGTGTAATAAAGGAGACAAAACGTGTAGCAGAATAATTCCTCTCGTAAACTGCTAGCAAAGTGCAATGCGCAAAATCACATTAAAATGCTCTCATGTTTCACAAGAGAGAACACACAAGAAATTTGGGAATAAATTCACGGAACACTTAAGTTGGGTTGCAAGAAACGCATTCACCAGCATTCTGTGAATAGCTGAGAAAGCAGCCCCTACAATCCTATTTTAACAATGGAATGCTCCTCATCTTCTCGGTAAAATACAGGTCATTTTGAAACCGGAAGCTGTGTGGAGTCTAAGTGTTTATTTTTTCGAGTTCGTTTGTGAAGGAAAACCACTGTACACTTTATGCAGTAAGAATTTGTCTGTATAACGAAATTTTTTCCATGTAAAGGGTAGTTTCCTGTGTCAGAATTTTCTTGAAAATCTACTTGTCCCATTTTTGTAAGATACTGAAGTTAAATACCAACTTTGGTATGTATCCTTTTGAATGATGATGTTCACAGACACAAACAGACGAATACACGCACCTAATAGCTGGCCAGCATAGAAAGTAAAAATTAATGCACAAGTGATTAATCTAAAATAATACACACTTGTAACACAATCTAACTGCATATGACGGGTATACAGAATCGCTATTAAATGTTTCACTTCGCGTTTTTACTTTATCTAATACTTAACTATGGTAAATAGAGGAACAGTTGTATCCCACCCAAAAAATAGATAACGAGATTTTACTCGAAATACGATGTTTTGAGATCCCCTGAAGCCAAAAAGCATTTTTGGAGAAAGGTCCAAGCGCGCACGTGTCTGTCTGTGTGTCTGTGTATTTGTGTGTCAGTGTCCGTTTGTCAGTGTGTGTGTGTGTGTGTGTGTGTGTGTGTGTGTGTGTGTGTGTGTGTCAGGGTGTTTGTGTCTCTGTCTGCCTCAGTGATTGTCTGTGTTTCTGTGTTTTTATCTCTCTGTGTGACTCTGTGTGTCTATATATCTGTCTGATTTGAAGTACTTTGTATTGAAGGAGTTGTATTATATTTCAACTGTTGGGGAGCCGAACTTGTAGTAGTTGCAACCGCACGTATAGTAAACAGTTTCCGGTGTTCTTCGCCAAAAAAATGTACTTTCTGGTGGCCTTTGCCCCAAGTTTAAAAATCTATTAACTTTTTAATTTGACTGTTTCTTTAAGTATTATATAATTATGTTTGCCTCGGCTGCGTCAGTATTATTGTGAGAGACATGGAATTCTTGGCAGGGCGTGATGCGACAAGAAAGTAGGTTTACGCAGATCTTTAAGTTTTAATTCATTCCTTTTTATTAATCCTTGACACAAATTAAATAGCACTTCACTGATATCGAGAGCTGTGAGATTATTTTATTTAATACTTGCACTTTTTAATACGTATACTCTCGAGGACGTGTCTCGCAACCAGTTACAAACACTGTCCGCAGGCAACTGACTAGACTTCAACTGTCTAAACTTGTAAATTTCTGTATTTCAAGTCTCTGATTGGCTAATCCTACTCCAATAGAATACCTGCATTTAAATAAAGCTTTTTCTGGTTGTTGATTGGCTATTTTATAAACTGTCACCAAAATTACATTATTGCTTTCAAGAATCACAAATAACATTTAAACTCTCAAACTCATTATTGCCTCAAGGTTACCTCATTGCTACCTCATTGTTAGCAACGTTTAACTTATTATTTTCACAGCTCGTACATTATTAAATTATGTAATACATTTACATAGCATTATTACACATGGATACAATAATATAAGCATATGCAATGACTGTTACATACATTTTACAAATTATTACATACATATATTGCTTCAAGGCGGGCTGTTATTGAATTTACATATTATATAATTTGACTGAAATAATTTAAGTGTTAATAATACTGCCTCAGTGTTCCTGTGTCTGTGTGTGTCTCAGGATGTCTGCGTCTGCCTCTGTAGCGTCGTGAGGATGTTTCAGTCGAGTGTTTGGCGATGTTTCTCTGCAATAAAGCCGAGTTTTACATCGATTCGTAACCATGGATGAAACATGGGTCCATCACTTCACACCTGAGACGAAGGAACAGTCAAAACAGTGGATTGAAAGGGCAGAATCGGCTCCAAAGAAGGCGAAAACAGTTCCATCTGCAGGCAAGGTCATGGTGTCAGTTTTTTTGGATTGCGCGTGGGATAATTTTCATGGATTCTCTTCAAAAAGGAAAAGCAAGCAATGGCGAGTATTATGCGAACTTATTGCAGCGTTTGAATGCTAAAATCAAGCAAAAACGGCCGCATTTAGCGAAAATGAAAGTGCTGTTTCTTCAAGACAATGCATCAATTCACACATCCATTATCGCCATGGCCAAAATCAATGAGTTAAAGTTCGAATTGCTTCCTCGTGCACCTATTTGCCGGATTTAGCCGCCTCTGATTATTTTCTGTTTCCAAAGTTGAAGAAATGGCTTGGTGGTAAAAGATTTGCCAACAACGAAGAGGTGGAGTTTGCAGTTGATGGCTATTTTGCAGAACTCGACGGTTCTCACTATAAGCAGGGTATCGAAGCTATTGAACATCGCTGGGAAAAGTGTATGGAGCTGAAATGAGACTATGTAGAGAAATAAAGATGTTTTTTCCCAAGCTTTTTGTGTTTTAGTTGTTAGGTCGGGTACTTCTGAGACACCCCTCGTATTTATAAGAAAATGTGCAATGTAGCTATTTCTGCAAAGGTTTATTTGGATTAAAATGTAGTAGATAAAAAAATAAGCTTTAGTAAGAGTAGTTTGTATAGAGAATGACATAAGTTTGTATTACTTCAGACTTTGTATACTCCATGGCATTCTCAACTAAAAGCCAAGGCAAGGTGTGTTCTTTGATAACTTTGTGTTTGTATTCAAGTACAAGGGTTTTGTAAATACTTTTTAACCTTTAGTAATTCATGATTATAAATTAAATGGCTTTTTTATGTCCCATGTACGTTAGAAAAAGTAGGTATTTGCAATGGTGCAGGAATAATTACTAAAATCGGTTGAATGGTT
Organism: Deroplatys truncata; assembly: GCA_030765065.1. NCBI lineage: Eukaryota > Metazoa > Arthropoda > Insecta > Mantodea > Mantidae > Deroplatys > Deroplatys truncata. Next base: position 9,967,839 of record CM060989.1, on the reverse strand, counting down.
TTTGGGATTCCCTACACACACATAGAAACTTTCTCTATATAATGTTGGTAGAGATAGTTAAACCCCTTAGGGAAGTCTTTTCAGTTCTATACATTAAACACAAGCTTTGATCATGTTTTTATACCGATTTATTCACACCAACCTACTCTTCTGTGTTTTCCATATTTTTATTTGTACACTAGTGTATGCATTTTAATAATTTATTTGCGCTCAGTGATACAGAAAACGAACTATTTTCACAAAATAAAAATAAGGTTTTTATATACATCATTTGCATCAGCATACCGATAAACCCTGAATGATCAAATTACACACATTCTAGCTATTTACAATTCCATCATAATAAATAACTATGCACTAGAAAATAAATTACTTGCATATATATAATTCGATGCGGTTACTGAGATTAAAAACCTTATCCCACGAATATAATATCCACTAAATTCACGGCTCATTAACCCAGGAACTATTTCGAATATCAGACTGAAATTTTTACACAATATATACGTATGCCTTCTAACTTCATTGATCTACTGTTACCGAGCAGGATAGCTGAGGCGGCAACTCTGTGGCCCGTATTCGGGAAGTCGTGTGTTCGATGCCCGTGGACGACATACCTGACACATGAGTTTCTTTTCGGGGTTTTCCCCGGGTCGCTAGGCGAATACTTGAAAGGTTCATTATATTCCTCGAATTTCCTGTCCCTCTATTCTCATTTCACATCACTTTTCATCTGCTTGGTCTGTCTCAGGGTTACAAGTGTCGGCGAGAATCTCGGCACCGCATGGCCGCCCCCAAGTGGGATGAGCAAGCCTGCAGGGGGAAGGAGAGCCGGTTTTATGCATTCCAGGTAAAAATTAAATACCAAGATTTCACCCGACATACACGTTTTGAGCCTCCCTGAATTATAAAAAAAGCGTTTTAGAAAAACGTTAGTATGAGCGTGTATTTTTGTTTAAATAACAAAAACTTGGTATTTAAGTCCAGCGCATTTCAAGAATGCGAAACGAAGATTTTCAAGAAAACACCCTTACCCCAAACTACCCTTCACATGGAAAATTCTTCGAAATTTTTTATTTTCTATGCATACATCCACACACTTTCATCGACATGTGACTTAAAGTTCTACCTAATAGATGGGCAACAGAGAAAGTAAACATTAATCCACTAGTGATTAAACTAAAGGTACGTCCTTATAACACAATCTAATTACTTATGTGTCGTTTACAGAATCGTTATTAAATGAAAGTGACTGTATGTTTGAGTTTATATTTTTACTTTCTCGATCACGTACATAGTAGGTGAAGAAGGTATGGCATTCCATCCAAATATTCAATACAAAGATTTCACCGGAAATACATGTTATGAATCCAAATAAATCGCTTTTGGAAACATGTCAGTTATGTATTTTACCTATTGCATCCTACAACGAAATGTGTAAATGTATATTGAAACTTCGTCTGAATTAATAAGAAGTAGGTAAAACAATAAGCTTTTTTTAAAAATAGTTTCAGAAGAGTGAGGAGAGATAACCATGTGAAAATGTAATATTATCAGGCTTTTAAATGTTGATTCTGTGTTTGGAATTTTCCAAGTGTATTGCCAGTGGATGCCCTCGACGTTGGGAAAGTTCTTGGTGTAATTTGTAACGGGAAGCGTTTGCGTATAAATAAACATAGGGAGGGGGAGAGGGAGAGATTGCATTCTAGCATTCGGAGATAGCTTCTTCCACTTAATATTGTTATCTTAACACATGATAGCACGTTGTCTTGCAGAAGTAAACAAGGGGAGAGAAGATCGGACTCGGTTTATGTACACGCACGCCGAGACCAAGTTTCGCTAACTTAATATAACGTTCGCGTATCTCCGACAATAGTTAGTACGTCAGCTTGTCATCTCTTGCTTGTAACTTTAACCCAACTTCCATCCTCCCCCGGGAATATCCAATGTCACCGGCTTATCCAAGACACGCTTTATATCCAAACTCTGTCTCTGTTAAATGTCACAGCCTCAGAAAGAAATGAAATAGGTCGAACTGACGGATCAAGAAGACATAGACCAGGGCCGGCCAAGATTTCATGTGAATCCACACTGGTGTGCAAAACCTAAGTAATCTTCGCATGCTGTGACACATAGCTCGATGAATCCTACATAGAAGGAACTGCTACAGTAGGCAACTAAACGAAATATGCAATGAGACGAACAGAAATGCCACTTTTATTCATAAACCATAAGCTACACTAAAGTCAATACGACATATGATAGCTGTCTAGATTTACAGGAACAGATACATGATGCTTAAAAGGGTGTATGATCACCAGGGACAGCAATGCATGCTCTGCATAGTACTCCCATGCTGGCCACAAGGTTGGTAAGTAGTTCTTGTGGTAGGGCGTTTCATTCCTCCACCAGCGCTGTTGACAACTGCGTTGGTGCATGTGAATGTGCTACAATGCGTCTCCCCAAAGCATCCCACACGTGTTCCATGGGATTTAAATCGGGGGGGGGGGGATGGCAGGTCAGACCATTCACCGAATATCCTCTCGTTCCAGGAGATCCTCCAGATTCGATGCGGTCATCCATAAAAATGAAGTCAGGGCCGATTGCGCCCCCAAAAAGACGCACATGGGGAAGGTGTACAGTATTACAATAACGTTGACCAGTGAGCGTACCGTGTTCAAAGTTTTGGAGGTCGGTGTGCCCATGCAACATTATGCCTTCCCAAACCATAAGACCCGGACCACTAAAACTATCATGTTTAAGGATGTTCCTGGGTTCATTACGTGTTCCCACCTCTCGCCAGATAAGGGTACGTCGAGAATCACTACTTAGACTGAATATGCTCTCATCCGAGAGGAGCGCGCGACCCCATTCCTCGTTGTTCAATTTTGATGCTCTTGGGACCATCGCAAACGGTGCCGCCGATGTGCGGATGTCAATGGAACACAACGTACTGGCCGTCGGGCAAAGAGACCACCTCTGTGTAGTCGCCGTGTCACTGTGTATCGTGAAATTGTGTGCCTAGCTGTCCTGTTAAATGTGGTTGCAATTGCACCTGCTGTTTGAAGTGGATCCCTTCTTGCCTGTTGCACAATGTAGCGGTCATCTGCTGCTGTAGTTGACCGTGGTCGACCACCACCTCTCCTTGGGACAGCAGTGCCTGTTGTTTGGAAGGTTCCCCATGCACGTGAAACAATGCTGTGAGCAATTCCAAACTCCTGAGCAACACTCGTCACACTTCGCCCTTCTTCCAGTTTCCCGATGATTCTTCCCCGTGTGAAGTCATCCAAATGGTGTCTACGGGCCATGTTGCAATGAAGAACACCACTACAGTGCACCGTAACAGCTTGCCAATTGCCACACACCGTCTTGTTTTGTTTCGTCAACTGCCCCGTGTTGCGAGGCAGACCTATTTGGCACTATAGGCTCGCTACACTCACGCCATGTGACGTCCAGCTTTCTGTGTACGTGTGACAGACGTACCTTTATCTACGTCCACCATGTAGTTCATTTGTTATGTTACTTTACCCATCTCGTTCTTAGGTTTTGCACACCTGTGTATTTATCGTTAAAAATCTTCCTCTTTCAAATCTGAAAAGAACAGGAGTTAGCCTTGTGTTTCTAACGTTACCCCTGAGAGGAAAAGGAGATCCGAAGGTTGACCAGATCGTCGCTAATGACACCAACATGGCGTCAATCCTGATGCCGGCTAGTTCTACCTAATACCATGCCCCCCGGGGGCAATCCAGACAGTTACCGGGCTCCAGCAGTTCCGCTAAGTGCTAGAGAGAAATCTTTCCACCGCCCTGCTGCAACATACCAACCGCCGTCGCCTGGCCGCAATCCTGAAACTGATGAAAAGAAATCATCGCGATAGATAAAGGCAAATGCACATATTACGGCCCGAAGACACCCCAAAAGGCGACCATATCCGTATGATGGGGGAAAGCATGGACGGAGTCCCTAACGTTTCCAGATATAGGCTACTCTACAAAGCGCACAATCGCAACCCGCCGAAAACCGTCGCCTGGTTCTCGAGCCCTGAGACAGATGACAATGAAGGGAATGATGGCTACAAGAAAGTCGTGGTAGAAGAGCAACCACCCCTGCATTCGCCTGCCGACCCATGGAAACCACTGAAGCCCCATGGGTCAAAGTGGGCAGTCGCCGGGATCGAACCTGGAACATCCCGAATAGGGGTTTCTACCTGGCGCCACCTTGTTCGGTGGTGGGGACAGGGAATTCGTGGTGAAAGGAGAACCACATTAGCATTCGCCTACTGATCCGGAGAAACAAGGGAAACTTTGTGCCTGCGTTTGTAACCCCCTGTGGTTCCTTCAGTTCATCCCTTCCTCCTGAGGTGGTAGCGTCAATGGATGTATGTAGGTTTAAGTATGTGAGGTGTGTATGTGAGTGAATAATAATGACTTTTAAAACGTTATATTTTATATATTTTATATAATGACCTTCAGCTACACTTGCCTATACTTGCTTTAGTTAGTTTTCAAAATAGTTATTAATATAAACGTAGTTAGACTGCTTTTGAAAAAATGCTATTACTTTACTGGCCCAGACTCAAAATAGGTTGGCCACGCCGCCATAGGTCAACAATGTCAGAGCGAGAGCATTTATTCGACCTTCAAAGCAAGGGTTGAACGTATGAAAGCCTACCTATTCTTAGTTGCATATGATGGGGGGCACAGTGGTGTACAAACTCTTCATATATGTCAAATACCCAAGGATATGAACGATATAAATTCTAACACGGGTCAGTGATGCTAAAAGTATATGTGCCTTAATGCCATTTTTTTCATAAAAAATATTAAATCTTTCTGATTTCCCACTCTTCCACAACCTATTATTACCAAGTCTTATCCTGCTATACACTTCGAGACAAACGTTTGTAGAAACATTTTTACTTTCTCACTAAGTGCATGGTAGGTAGATGACATATTGCATTCCACCCAAAAATTTTGTACCAAGATTTCACCGGAAATACATGTTTTGAGGCACCTCGAATAAAACATTTATAAAAAGGTCCGAGGAGTATCTGTACGTCTCTCTGATAAATTCAAACCTGGTATTTAGGTTCAGTACCTTCCAGGGACCCGACAGAAAAATTTTCAAGAAAATCCCCCCACCCAAAACTAGCCTTTACATGGAAGCTGTCAAATCAAACGGATATCTTGAATTTTCTGGGAATAACCTATGAAGTCATCTTCATTGAAAAGGAATTTTGTGTAAACTGATAAAAGTTAATTGATAGGCGGAAACGTACTACACAAAAAGTCTGATTCACTGCACTTTCTCCACTCTTGTACAAGCTATTTATACAAACACTTATTCTCCATCTACTTCATGTTAATCGAGATAAACATTTGCAGACTCTATCTTATTGCTAATTTTCTTGTAGATGTAAGGGGAATGTATATTTACAAGGGCAATATAGAAAAACAGTAGCCTTTAAGCACATACATATCTCTTAATAGCTGGTTGCTAGGTGCAGCACTATTCCCTTTGCCACAGATTAATACTCTTTGCATATCCAAGGCAAAAACATGAGTAACGAATTCCCATTTGAGAAAAGTATTGAAAAGTTTAAGGGAATAACAAGCAATATCTCGGAATGGTTCACTCGACAACAAAAATGTATATGACATAAATTGTGTATTTTAACGCGATCTACATTTTTTGTGTAGTAAAATTTTGTCTATCTCTTATGGTTTACCAGTTTACCAAAAGTCGTTCACAATGAAGAATACTTTTGGAGACATTCCCAGAAAATTGAGATATACATTTTATTTGTCATGAAAATATCTTAAACATATGATATTTTAATCAAAATCATTAGAGTCGTTTTTGAGAAAATTAAAATGTTCCATGTAAAAGGTAATCTGGGGTGTGGGGATTTTCTTGAAAACCTTCGTCTCGCATCTCTGGAAGATACTGAACCTAAATACCAAGTTTGGTGTTTATCCGACTGTTCGTTTCTGAGTTATGCTGTTCACAGACAGACACACACACGGACATGTTTCCAAAAATGCTTTTTTTGAATTCAGGGATCTCAAAACATGTATTTCCGGTGAAATCTCGGTATCGAATTTTTTGGTGGAATACAATACTTCCCCTACTTACTATACGTAGTAGAGAAAGTAAAAAACGAGTAACGAATTCCCATTTGAGAAAAAGTATAAGTATTGGAAAATTCAAACAAATAACAAGGAATATGTCGGAAATGGTTCACTCAACAAAAAAATGTGTGACATAAATTGTGTGTTTTAACGGGATCTACGGTTTTGGTATAGTAAAATTTTGTCTATCTCTCACGGTTTACCAGTTATGCAAAAGTCATTGAATGAAGAGGACTTTTGGAGACATTGCCAGAAAATTTAAGATTTATATTTTATTTGCCATGAAAATATCTTAAACTGTGATATTTTAATCAAAATAGTTGGAGCTATTTTTGACAAAATCAAAATTTTCGAAAACTATTCTGTGTAAAGGGTAGTCTGGAGTGGGGAATTTTCTTGAAAATCTTCGTGTCGCATCCTTGGAAGATACCAAAGTCAAATACCAAGTCTGGTGGTTATCGACTTTTCGCTTTTGAGTTATACTGTTCTCAGACAGACAGGCAGAAACACACACACACACACGAACATGTTTCCAAAAATGCATTATTGTGATTCAGGGCAACTCAAAAGTTGTATTTCCAATGAAAGCTCGGTATGGAATTTTTGGGTGGAATGCAATACTTCCCCTACTTAGTATACGTAGTAGAGAAAGTGAAAATGTGGATATCTTTAAAACGCATTTGCTTCAAATAACCTTTCTTGTAGTATTAGCCATTTCCGAAATATCCGTTATTAATGGTTCGAACTGTTTATTCTTTTAATCTTATTTCGATATTCAGTTGTTTCTCGCGATGTCATGGAAACAGTAAGGAATTTTAAGGCCAGCATATAGCGTCCAGTTGTTAAACATTTGACTATCGCTGTTCCCTTTGTATCTATAACGAAATGTGTAATGCAGCTATTTCTGTAAAGGTTTATCTCGATTAAAATGAAGTAGATAGAAAAATAAACTTTAGTCAGACAAGTTTGTATATGCACAAATAATGATAGAGGGGAGAGAAAGTCATTTTAATGTAATACCTTTTTTTCTAAGTTTCGTCTGTGCACAACGCAATCACGAATGGTTGTGCAATGCGGGCAGTAGTATGAGGACCAGCTGGAGGCGTGGGGGAAAGGAAAGATTTTTACGGACTATAAAGGGACGTCTGGTCACTTAGAGCTGGAAGCTTCTGACTTTTGCTTGCTGTTAAACGCTGAACATGGACCTCTACTTACGGTGCTCTATAGGCCACTGTAGAGTTTTACATTATACGCTGGAAATGGGGTTAGCTCAGAGCGGAAGAGAGAGAGAGAACATCACGTGCGCAAGACTTAATTCCAGAGAACATGCGTGTTTGACCCAGGGGAGGCAATCACTTAGGGAAATTCGTCACCTGACGACGGTCCAGGTCTTATTTCGGGCTTGCAGACGAAAATATACAAAATATTTTACACACCATAGTGTTGGGGTACGTGCTGCTATTCTAAGATGTAGAGGTTTCGTTTGGACGCTTGCCGCAGTGACGGGAAGCACGCTGTTTGCCGGCGGAGATTGATTTCTCATACAATTCTATTATTCACTCATTAATTCTTCATGGTCATGTAAATATTAGGTTATTTCACACGTAATCTCCGTTTTACTTTCTCTACTACTTATAGTAAGTAGGGGAAGTATTGTATTCCACCCAAAAATTCGATACCGAGATTTCACCGGAAATACATATTTTGAGACCCCCTGAATCCAAAAAAAAAGCATTTTTCGAAACATTTCCGTGTGTGTCTGTGTGTCTGTGAACAGCATAACTCAGAAACGAACGGTCGGATAAACACCAAACTTGGTATTTAGGTTCAGTATCTTCCATAGATGCGACACGAAGGTTTTCAAGAAAATCCCCCCACCCCAGAGTACCCTTTACATGGAACATTTTTCGAACATTTTAATTTTCTCAAAAATGACTAATGATTTTGATTAAAATACCATATGTTTAAGATATTTTCATGACAAATAAAATGTATATCTCAATTTTCTCGGAATGTCTCCAAAAGTATTCTTCATTGTGAACGACTTCTGCATAACTGGTAAATCATAAGAGATGGACAAAAATATACTACACAAACAAAAATGTAGATCGCGTTAAAATACACAATTTATATCATATACATTTTTTGTTGTTGAGTGAACCATTTTCGAGGTATTGCTTGTTATTCCCTTAAATTTTCAATACTTTTTCTCAAATTGGTTATTAATTTTTTTTGTCCTGGTAATGCAAAGAGAATGGAATACTCCACATAGCAACCAGCTCTTAAAACATTTGTCTATACCTTAAAGCCTATCAATTCCCCTTGCATCTACAAGAAAATTAGCAATAAGATTGACATCTCGATTAACATGAAGCATATGGAGAATAAGCGTTTGTAAAAATAGTTTGTACAAGAGTAGAGAAAGTCATGTGAGTGTAACACATTCAGATTTTTGTTAACTGCTGTACTGCTCGCTGAGCATGATATAGTCGTTCGTTGTTGAAAGATACAAAAATGTTCTAAAAAGGGGCGTTGCATGAAAGGTTTAAAGGAATGCAGACTAGCATTTAGATGTGTTAAAAACCTCTTAACCCCCCAAAAGTATATATTTTCTGAAACTGGAAATAATAGAAGCTTTATTGGTGCCTAAAACAAAAATTGTGATTTTTAACCATTTCAGAGTACCTTAAAAAAAATCGGTTCGGCCCCATGATGATATGTGTCTGGTGGAATTTTGGACGTTCAGTCAATGCGGATCTTTATTTTCAACAACTAGAACGAGTTCATCAAGTTTTGAGGCAGAGGTACCCGGCTTTTGTTAATAGAAACAAAGTTATCTTGCAGCAGGGCAATGCGAGACGTCATACAGCCCAAGAACAATGAATAGAATTTAGGAATTGTAAGGAATCGAACTGCTATCACATCCAGCATATAACCCTGATCTTGCACCATGAGATTACTATCTGTTTAGATCCATGACCCATTTCCTACGTGAAAGAAATTTTGAAAACATTGAAGCAGTTGAAATGGGTATCAACAACTTCGTATGAGGCAGTATTTTTAACAATTGAATAATTTTAATTAAATCATATAATATGTAAATTCAATAACAGCCCACCTTGAAGCAATATGTATGTAACAGTCATTGCATATGCTTATATTATTGTAAACATATTCAATAATGTTATGTGAATGCATTACGTAATTTAATAATGTAAGAGCTGTGAGAATAATGCTTAAAGTTGCTAACAATGAGGTAACTTGAGGCAATAATGAGTTTGAGAGTTTGAATGCTTCAGTCTTGATTAGGGCAGTAATAGTGTAAATTTTGTGACAGTTTAAAAATAGCCAATCAACAGCTAGAAAAAGCTTTAGTAAATGCAGGTATTCTATTGGACTAGGATTAGCCAATCAGAGACTTGAAATGCAGAAGTTTACGGGTTTGGGCGGTTGAAATATGTTCAGTTGCCTGCAGACCTTGATAGCAATTGGATGGAAGATGTGTTCTCTACAGAAATATTACGTATTCGTGTGAGACGTAAAATAAGTATACGCGTTTAAGAAAAAAAAGTGCAAGTATTAAATTAAAGAATCTCACAGCTCTTGATATCAGTGTAGTGCTATTTAATTTGTGTCAAGGATTAATAAAAACAAGTGAAATTAAAACTTAAAATCTGTGTAAGCCTACATTCTTGTCGCACCACGCCCTGATTAAGAGAAACGTGTCTCTAAAGTAATACTGACGCAGCCGAGGCAAGCATTAAACATAAATAATATCTATAGAAGCAGTTTAATAAGAAAGTTAATATTTCTTTTTAAACTTGGAGCGTAACAACAAAAATACAACATCTTCAAATCGATTTACATACGTAGCAGCATATTAAAAAACAAAATAACTACTTCAAATTTACACCCAAAGCATGGTGCAAAACTTCTTCAGCATCAAAACATAAATAATAATTCTACTTCAAATTGGCGCCCAACGTGGGGCAAACTCCAACAACAATATCTTTCTCACGCATCAAAAACCAGAAACTGGTTTCCGTTGCGGGATAGAAAACCTCGCTGAAGGGTGGATAAGGACTATAGAATCTAATGGTCTTTACTTTGAAGATAAGAATCATTTGCTGTAACAACCCATTTGAAATATATTTTTGTTTAAAACCGACATTACTTATAAGACATCTATAAAACCACGCGCGTCAGCAGAGCGATCATTAACAACATCTAATTGCAGAAATTAACTCTACTCACATTATACCAATTCCCCAAATACAGTTAGATGATTTTAATCTCTGTCGTTTATTAATGGGTGTACAAACTATTCTTATAAAGGCTTATCTACTTCGTTTTAGTCGAGGTAAACCTTTCCTGAAATAGCTGCATTGCACATTTCGTTATAGATACAAATGAAACAGCGACGGTCAAATGTTTAAGAACTGGACACTGGTATAGGATAGGACTAGGTACGGAGGGGGACACAATACCTCGATCTACGCAGATATATTGTGCCTCTGCCCCTAACGGGTCGCCCTTGGGTGGGAGGGATGAGTTGAGAAGAGATACAGGGCGTCCGGACACATCTGAACTCCCAGGGTGCTGGCTGGTGTAGCCGGCCGACCCTCCCCCTTCAGACCGCTCACAGTTTGGAGCACGAATGTTTCCATAGAGCATCCTTTTCCCCTGCCATGCACGCACCGAAACCCCCGCTGACACTTGCAACCCAGAAAAACTGCACGTTATATACTGGCCTTAAAATTCCACACTGTTTCCAAGACATCGCGAGAAACAGTTGAAAATCGACGGAATGACAAAGTATTGAACAAATCAAAACCATTAATAACGGATATCTCGGAAATTGTTTATGCCACAGAAAAGGTTATTTGAAATAAACTGTGAGTTCTAAAGAGATCTACATTTTTTTTTTCGTTTACTACTTTTAACACTTATATAAGATTATATAAAATTATACAAAATTCCTAATAAATGAAGAGGACTTCAAAGGCTGTTCCTAGAAAATTCAAGATGTGCATTTTGTTTGATGTAAATACCTTTAATATACAGTAAATTAATCAAAATCGTCAGAGGCATTTTTGAGAAAATAAAAAATTTCGAAAGTATTCCATGTGATTGGGGGTTGTGGGATTTTGTTGGAAATACTCGTGCCGCAACTTTGGAAGGTGCTGAACCTAAATACCAAGTTTGGTATTTATCCGAATTTTCGTTTTGTAGTTTTTTGGATTTAGGGGGCTTCAAAACATGTATTTTCAGTGAAAGAGAAAGTAAAAATATGACTATCGCTTTAGCTTACTGTATACTGATAGAAGAATACGATTTTGTATGACTAGTTTTTAGAAGACTGAGTAGAGAAAGTCATGGAAAGCAACAGTCGCAAAATAAGTGAGACTTCGGGATTTGAACTGTACAACAGAGCAATAAACCATAAATAAGCTTTTTTTGTACGCAGAGACGGACGGTGTGAACCACATAATGGAAATTGCAAATGATGATGCGATATCCCACAGCCAACCATAAAGCTCGTTTTCTATAGTGAGATAACTGCTTTTATACGGATTCGATTTCCGCTCCTAGATGGCTCTGTCGTTGAGGTTTCTTTCCATATCGTGGCAGAAATGGTTCTCTAGCAAAAACGACTAATACAACAAGCTAACCTAAATTGCGTTTGCTGCGAAATAGAACTCGAAAAGGACGGAGAAAAGTTGTTGCTGGAAAATGAAGTTGTGAAAAGCTTTATACCCTTTACTTAAACAAGAGAACATGACCTTCTGTTAAACTCTTCTTCTTGTCTGTTCGTATCTCTTTTTTGCATTGAATATTGTATTTTATATTGAGTATTGCATTAATATAAGCTTAATTTATTTATGAGAAAACGATACATGACTTTCTGTGCTCGATGTTCCAGAAATTGTTTCTCCATCTGCTTCATGTTAATCTTATTGGTAATTTTCTTGTAGATGCAGGGGAATTGGTAGTATTAAAGCGATAGTCAAATATTTTAAGAGGTGGTTGCTATGTGGCGCATTCAATTCTCTTTGTATGTCAAGGACATAAAAAATGAATAACGAATTCCCATTTGAGAAAAAGTATAAGTATTGGAAAATTTAAGGGAATAACAAGCAATATCCCGAAAATGGTTCACTAAATAAAAAAAAAGTATGTGACATAAATTGTGTATTTTAACGCGATCTACATTTTTGTGTAGTAAAATTTTGTCTATCTCTTATGGTTTACCAGTTATGCAAAAGTCGTTCACAATGAAGAATACTTTTGGAGACATTCCCAGAAACTTCAAGATATACATTTTATTTGTCATGAAAATATCTTAAACATATCATATTTTAATCAAAGTCGTTAGAGGCATTTTTGAGAAAATTAAAATTTTTTAAAAATGTTCCTAGTGAAGGGGTGGGGGGATTATCTTTAAAATCTTCGTGCCGCATCTTTGAACGATACTGATCGTAAATACCAAGTTTGGTATTTATCGGACTTTTCGTTTTTGAGTTATGCTGTTCACTTCCACACAGACACACACAGAACCTTTTTCTAGAAATGTTTTTTTACTTTCTCTTCTACGTATAGTAAGTAGGGGAAGTATTGCATTCCACCCAAAAATTCGATACCGAGATTTCACCGGAAATACATGTTTTGAGACCTCCTGAATCCAAAAAAAGCATTTTTGGAAACATGTCCGTGTGTGTATCTGTGTGTGTGTGTGTCTGTGTGTCTGTGTGTGTGTGTGTGTGTGTGTCTGTGAACAGCATAACTCAAAAACGAACAGTCGGATAAGCACCAAACTTGGTATTTAGGTTCAGTATCTTCCAGAGATGCGACACGAAAGTTTTCAATAAAATCCCCCCACCCCAGACTATCCTTTACATGGAAGATTTTTCGAAAATTTTAATTTTCTCAAAAATGGCTCTAACGATTTTGATGAAAATATCATATGTTTAAGATAATGTCATGTGAAATGAAATGTATATCTCGAATTTTCTGGGGGTGTCTCCAAAAGTATTCTTCACTGTGAACGACTTTTGCATAACTGTTAAACCATAAGAGATAGACAAAATTTTACTACACAAAATATGTAGATCGCATTAAAATACACAATTTATGTCATATACATTTCTTTTTTTGAGTGAACAGTTTGCGAGATATTGCTTGTTAACAGCTTAAATTTTCCAATACTTATACTTTTTCTCAAATTCGTTATTCATTTTTTTATGTCCTGGACTTGCAAAGAGAATGGAATGCGCCACATAGCAACCAGCGTTAAAACATTTGACTATCGCTTAAAACCTACCAATTCCCCTTGCATCTACAAGAAAATTAGCAATAAGATTGACATTTCGATATCTCCATTAACATGAAGCATATGGAGATTAAGCGTTTGTAAAAATAGTTTGTACAAGAGTAGAGAAAGTCATGTGAGTGTAACACATCAGATTTTTTTTCTATATACTACATTTTAATCGAAATAAAGCTTTGAAGAAATAGCTACATTACACATTACGTTATACGCAGCAATGCCATAAGTTCGGTCAGTATTTTCAATGCATATAATTACTAAACAAAACTATGCCAACCCATCTGAAATAGCACAGAAAAAAATCCAAGAAATAACATACTCTTATTCGAAATCATCATCATGTACGGCAACACAGCGGCGAAAACGTTGAGGCCGCTCATCATTAGCTGCGCGAATCGTGTCCAGAATTTTTTTTGACAACGCGATTGATTATTTTTAACATCACAATATTGCGATGTCATTTTAGACAAGCTACCGCTTCGAGCTTCTGTCGCAGAGAATAATTCAATGCGGACTTCCACTAGGCCAGTCAGTAGCAACGATGAACCGTGGGAGTTTGATTATAAACCACTGCTGCGTGGCTTTTCGTTTGTATGCAGGAGTGCTATCTTGCTGAAAAGTCCACGATTTACCTTCAAACAGCTTCGAGTTGATTTTCTTGAAAATGCTATATCGCATCCTTCGAAGATGCTAAACTTAAACGCCAAGTTTGGTATTTAACCGACTTATCGTGTTTGAGTTATGCTGTTCACACACTCACGCGAATATTTAGCTGTTTACCAAACCGAGCTCAGGCAATAACGTCCGCATCAGGGAGGTCCCAGGTAAATGCCGGTGACTGCTCACTCTGAACCATGGTTTTTTTCTGGGATTTCCCGGGTCGTGAGGCGATTGCTAGAGTGATTTCTTTTATTCCCTCAATTTCCTGTATCTCCATTTCCTTCCTCCTTCACCCTGTTTGGTATATTTTAGGGTTGGAGTGTCGGCAATGGTGTTTCGGTGCAGCATGGTAAGGGAAAAGGATGCTCTCTGTAAACTGTCTCTGTCTCTCGGCCTTCAGCTGGTTACCGGAGTAAGGACTGCCCCCCAGTCTGGCTGTCCGACTACCGCAGCGTGGGCCCCCGTCACTCCTGGTTCACGCCGCCCGGTGTCTTCTCTCACCTTATCCCTCCCTCGTGGGGCGCAGGTACAATATCCGCATTCCCTGAATCGGTACAGAGTCTTCTCCAATACACTCCGTATATAGGTAAGTAAAAGGTAAAACTATGGACGCACGGAGCGGTCCCGGCAACCGGAACAGAACACTGCAAGTAGGCCGCAAGGGTCCTTCTTGTCTGTTACGTGACACCAGGGGAGTAGGCATAGACGGGGTCCCTAACGTTTCCTGTTCGAACACCTGGAACCTCTTGCGGTCCCTCCCTGGTGGGGCTATTCGGAACACCGTCGCCTGGTCCTACAACTCTGACACAGGAGACGATGGGTATGGGAAACGAGGGGCAGGAAAGTCGGGGTAGAAGCCGAACCACCCTAGTATTTGTTTGCCGACATGGGGAAACCACGAAAAACCCATACGACAGAGTGGGCGATCGCCGGGTGTCGAACCCGGGACCTCCAAATAGGATTTGATCCGTTACCGCGGCGCCAGCTCGTGGTAGAAGAAATAAAAAGGAACGCTCATGTTGAACTTGCGTGAATTCAACAACATTTTCGTATTAATATGCTCTGAGCACTTCTGATGTAAAGGGCATTTCTTCTATTTTCTATTGTCTCTCTTGCTACGTGCCTTTAGGATGTGTTACGTTTATGAACGATGCTCCATTTGAAGCGAATTGTTATTTCAACGATTTTGTTTTCCCTAGTTAAAACAATACAGAGATAATGAGGTGTAATTGACACATTAATTACGTCTGTAGTATTCTCAGCATATAATCACGGCACTGCATTTACATAACAGAATATATATCTGAAGAGAAACAAGGCGGGGTTCATGTTACTATATGAAACTCAAACTGCTATCAACAATACCTCCAAGCTCATCATAGAGAAACCTAATTTAAGTAAATAGCCTAACAGAGGGTACGTTTTGTCCACGCTTCAACTGAAAGGTCGCTAATCACTGGATATAATGAATAATGAAATTCCAATAACCGTTGCTTGATGACAATCACGATACTGCTACCAAATCACTGTTTATCGTTAATCCATAATAATATACAGATTAAAGGCTTCACTTCATGTAGATTCAGTGAGATATAAACACAGCAAAATTTAAAAAAATCTGATGTGTTACACTCACATGACTTTCTCTACTCTTGTACAAACTATTCTTACAAACGCTTATTCTCCATATGCTTCATGTTAATCGAGATGTTAATCGTATTGCTAATTTTCTTGTAGATGCAAGGGGAATTGCTAGGCTTTAAGCGATAGTCAAATATTTTAAGAGCTGGTTACTATGTGGAGTATTCCATTCTCTTTGTACTACCAGGACGAAAAAATAAAAAAAAGTAAGAGCTATAGATTTTAACTGTGTAGTAAACACACCGTAGTGATAGCACTGGAAAAATGTTTTAACACACTGCCTAAATCCCTCGGTATGATCCCTTGTAATGCAAAATTATTTGTCACTGCATTGCAGATTACTTTTACATCATCAATTACAATACCCTGCAGCCAAACCTCATCAGCGCAAAAGTAGGGCGGATATGACATAACACCATAATAATTTGAAATTGATTTTAAATGAAAATCATTGCCTAAATGAAGAATTTTATCAATTACTTCAGAACTCCAAGCATAAATATTTATTACCGTTGAAAAACATAACGCCATCACCGAGTTGCTTGTGCACTGTGTGTTTTTAACCTATCCAAATATGTCGCTATTTTGGCTCAAGGTACCAGCAAACACTTTGGCTGCTTTCACGGAAAACAACTTCTTAACATTAAAATTAAAACTGGTTCGTTTATTACTAGGCATTATGAAAAGTCTTAAAACGTAAACCAGTAAACAAAGAAGAGAAACCAAAACAGAAACACCTGAAAATGGTACTATAACAAATAATATATGAGTGAACAAAATAAAACAGTCCTTAAACCGTGGAAACAAAAATATAAACTAAGATAGGAAAATTTAAAATACTAGTATAACGTACAATAAGATATGAATTAATAAAATGAAACGATCTTACGAAATTGGTTCAAATCAGCATTCCTTTGAAGCAAAAGCCGCTATAAGATTCACAAAATCATAGTTCGTTTATTTCTCAGTTCTAAAATATTTGACTATCGCTTAAGGCGTACTATGTTCCCCTTGTTTTGTATTTGGAAGCTCAATATAGAAATACAGTAGCCTTTAAGCATAGACATCTCTTAATAGCTGGTTGCTAGGTGCAGCACCATTCTCTTTGCCACAGATTAATACTCCTTGCATATCCAAGATAAAAAAAAATGAATAACGAATTCCCATTTGAGAAAAAGTATAAGTATTGGAAAATTTAAGGAAATAACAAGCAATATCTCGAAAATGGTTCACTCAACAACAAAAAATGTATATGACATAAATTGTGTATTTTAACGCGATCTACATTTTTGTGTAGTAAAATTTTGTCTATCTCTTATGGTTTACCAGTTATGCAAAAGTCATTCACAATGAAGAATACTTTTGGAGACATTCCCAGAAAATTCAAGATATACATTTTATTTGTCATTTAAATGTCTTAAACATATGATACTTTAATCAAAATCGTTAGAGCCATTTTTGAGAAAATAAAGATTTTTGAAAAATGCGCCATGTAAAGGGTAAGTGGGTTGGGGTATTTTCTTGTAAACCTTCGTGTCGCATCTCTGGAACATACTGAACCTAAATACCAAGTTTGGTGTTTATCCGACTGTTCGTTTCTGAGTTATGCTGTTCACAGACACACACGCAAGACATACACACGGACATGTTTCCAAAAATGCTTTATTTTTTATGTCCTGGACATATAAAGAGAATGGAATGCTCCACATAGTAACCGGCTCTTAAAATATTTGACTATCGCTTAAAACCTACCATATTCCCCTTGCACCTACAAGAAAATTAGCAATAAGATTGACATCTCGATTAATATGAAGCATATGGAGAATAAGCGTTTGTAAAAATAGTCTGTACAAGGGTAGAGAAGGTCATGTAAGTGTAACACATCAGATGTTTTGGATTCAGGGAACCTCAAAACATGTACTTCCGGTGAAATTTCGGTATCGAAATTTTGGGTGAAATGCAATATTTCCCCTACTTAGTATACGTAGTAGAGAAAGTAAATATCATCATAAGTTATACATTCACATGACTTACTCTACCCTCTGTCGTTTATTAGTGGATATACAGACTATTCTTACGTAAGCTTGTTACTGTCTCTACTACGTATAGTAAGTAAGAGAAGTGTTGTATTTCACCCAAAATTTAGATACCGAGATTTCACCGGAAATACATGTTTTGAGGTACCTTGAATCCAAATAAAGCAGTTTTGGAAACATGTCCGTGTGTCTGTTTGTGGACAGCATAATTCAACAAAGAAAAACATTTGTGTAAGGAGTGGACTAGGCACGGAGTGGCACTTATCAGCTGCACCTACAACATCTTTTGTGTCCCTGTACTGGTCCCTACCCTTTTACAGATTGAAACTCCCCGGATGGCAGTTGGTTCAACCGGCCCCCGTCCCCCCTGCAGGCTTGCATGCCCCACTGGGGACCTGGGACTCGCAGACCGCCTCCATTTCGGGGGACGAAGGGTTACATAGAGCATCCTTTTCTCCTACCATGCAACACCACACTTGCAGCCCTGAAACAGAGGAAAGGTGAAATGAAATGGGAATAGAGGTGAAATTAGGGGACAGGAAATTCGGAGGATGTAATAAACCTTCTGAGCATTCCTCTACCGACCCGAGGAAACTCCGAAAAAAATATCATGGGTCAGGAAGCTCGGCCGCGGGAATCGAACCCACGACCTCCCTTAGCCATCCCGCTCGGAAAAAAATTGTAGCAGAGTGAGTAGAGAAAGTCATGTGAATGCAGCACATATATTTTTTCCTGTGAACATTAAGAAACGTAAGGCCTTTCAAAGCATAAAAATTATGAGTAACAAATCAATGACTTGCAGATCAAATAACCCATTTAGAGATTTAAGCTATGAATTACCAAATCCCCTTAATGGTAATACAAAACTAAATGTTAGGCATTAATTGGAACAGAATTAATGGTCTCATTACAGGAGGGGGAAGCTGCCAGTAAATTAGTGGTGTGAGTAAAACATCGATATTATCCGGTACTTAACTGTTTGTCACTACCCATTGAAAGCGCAATATCTGTTTTCAAGGTGCAAAAACCATAGACACAGCAAAAGACAAATAGCACTGTATAACCCTTGCGCATAACGCTCATGGCTTTGATGCGTCTATAAATCGTAAAACAGGGTTTCTGAGAATGAATGCTGGGGTTTTACGAGTTCGCTGTGAACTAAGTATTATGTGTAATTGATTGTAAGTGCTTTTAATTAATACAGTAACTCAAACAGTTTACGTTCACAGGTATTTTTTCTATCATTATTTGCATCGTCATAATAAACTCAGTGTTGCAAAATTTTAATACTGTTGCATTGGATGCTATTACATAAACACATACTGCATACAAATTATCTGTGTAGATCTTCTCCAAGTTGTTTTCTTTGTGTTTTTGTGAGATGTTTACTGTACAAGAAAAAGCTGCACGTGTGTTATGGTTGGCGGAACACAAATCCGTGAGTGTGGTACAGCGACAATTCAGACGTGAGTACAACAAAGATCTTACACATGAGAATAACATCGGACAATGGGGCAAAACAGTTTAAGAAGACTAGCAGTATGCAAAAAGGAAAATCAACAGGAAGGCCCAGAACATCAGAACAAGGTGTCGAAAGAATCAGACAGTCCTGTGTTCAGAGTCTTCAGAAGTCTACAGTTAGGTCTTCTGAAGTCAATACTGCTTGATGTCACGCGGAAGAGATTGAAATTGCATGGCTATAAAATTCAACTCTTGCATGCAATAAAACCACAGGACAAATTGCTTAGGGCTGAATTCGCTGCTACCATGCTACAATGACGATGAAGCCCAATTTCTTGAGAATATCTTATTCTCCGATGACGCCACGTTCCATGTAAATTGTTGTGTTAATTGGCGCAATTGCTTTGGAAGATGCACGTGTGATAGACCAACACATTCGAGATTCTCCTAAGGTGAGCATTTCGTGGACAAGCTTTTTTGTCCATTCTTTTTTGTTGAAAAAACCATCAACTCCATTGCATACATGGACATGCTACAGAATTTCCTATTTCCTCAAAACGAAAAATGGAAATGAGGCTGCAAATAATCTTTCAACAAGATGGAGCACCATACCATTTCACAAACCATGTCCGAAAGAGTTAAATAATCGATTTCCAGATCAATGGATTTGTCTAAATGGACCAGATCTTACTCCGTTTGAAGTTGATAATTATTAGCCCCACGCTTTGGGCGTCAATTTGAAGTAGGTTGTATTGAAGGAGTTGTATTATATTTCAACTGTTGGGGAACCGAACTTGAAGTAGTTGCAACCGCACGTATAGAACCCGCTTTACGGTAGCCTTCGCCCTAAGTTTAAAAATATTAACTTTTAATTTTGACTGTTTCTTTAAATATTATATGTTTATGTTAGCCTCGGCTGCGTCAGCATTATCGTTAGAGACATGGATTTCTTTGCAAGGCGTGGTGCGGCTGAAGAATGTAGGCTTTCAAAGATTATAATTTTACTTCACTACTTTATTAATCCTTGAAACGATTTAAAAAACTCTTAACACATGTAGAGAGAGAGCTGTGAAATTTATTTATTAATTACTTGAACTTTTTAACCCGTAAACTATTTTCGTCTCACACGAATACGTATTAAATTTCCGGAGGACACTTTTTGTGTCTGGTTAGTAACGCTGTCTGCAACCAACTGAATTGATTTCAACCGCCTAAACTTGTAAATTTCTGTATTTCAAGCCTCTGATTGGCTATTCCTAATCCAATAGAATACCTTCACTTAACTAAAGCTTTTTCTGGTTGTTGATTGACTATTTTTATAAACTGTCACTAAAATTACATTATTGCTTCCAAGAATCACAAGTAACATTTAAACTTTCTAATTCATTATTTCCTCAAGGTTACCTCATTGTTACCTCATCGTTAGCAACTTTTAACCTATTATTCTCACAGCTCCTACATTATTACATTACGTAATACATTCATGTAGCATTATTGAACATGTATAGAATAGTATACAATAATATAAACATATACAATGACTGTAATATACACTTTTTATATATTGTTACATACACATATTGCTTTAAGGCGGGCTGTTATTGAATTTACGTATATAATTAGACTGAAATTATTTAAGTGTTAAAAACACTGCCTCACGTTAGACTTCTATCTTTGGGGCTATGTCAAGAATGAGGTCTACAGTGAAATAATTGAGAATATCGACCATCTAAAACAAAGAATCAAACAAGCAATTGCAAGCATTACGCCAGATGTTCTTGTGGGCTGAAGTTAAATTTTACTTAGACCTCTTTCGTGCAGTGAATGGAGTCCATATTGAAACTAATGATATTTGGAAACTGTTTGAGTTATTTAATTAATTAAAAGTACTTTCAATCAATTACATATAATACTTCGTTCACAGTAAACTCATAAACCCCCACCTTTCATCCTCGGAAATCCTGTATATAAAAGTCAGTGTAAGTGTTTCTGATAGGCTTCTACACCGTTCGAAATTCCGCCCCATTTCACACGATTAGTTATTTAATTTTATGTGACCATCTTCGCAAGACCATCTTCTTCAATGATAATTGTAATAGGTGGAACATTGCTAGAATAAGAATAATAATTACTTAGGTTTTCACTGCCTCACAAAATAACAAAGGAACAGCGAGTTCACGTATTATTTGTTGATCTCCTCTCTGACATTGATCATGGAGTAATAACACAGCCATATAATTAATTACAATGGCTATATCACCTGTGGCTATGCTTGCGCATATGTAGGAGGGCGACTGCGAAAATTTTTAGAAAAATGAACAAGGATTTGTTTTAAAAAATTTAAATGATTTTATTGTTTTTCAAACAATTCCTCTCTAACAATAAATTTTCGCATTCGATGAAACCAGTCATTAAATCTATGATGCCACTCTTTCTGAGCCACTTTAGAAACCAGGTTTTTATAATGTTCCACTGCTTCATCTGATGACGAAAAATCTGATGTGTTACACTCACATGACTTTCTCTACTCTTGTACAAACTATTTTTACAAACGCTTATTCTCCATATGCTTCATGTTAATCGAGATGTTAATCTTATTGCTAATTTTCTTGTAGATGCAAGGGGAATTGCTAGGCTTTAAGCGATAGACAAATATTTTAAGAGCTGGTTGCTATGTGGAGTATTCCATTCTCTTTGTATTACCAGGGCAAAAAAATTAATAACGAATTTGAGAAAAAGTATAAGTATTGGAAAATTTAAGGGAATAACAAGCAATATCTCGAAAGTGGTTCACTCAACAACAAAAATGTGTATGACATAAATTGTCTATTATAACGCGATCTACATTTTTTGTGTAGTAAAGTTTTGTCTTCCTCTTATGGTTTACCAGTTATGCAAAAGTCGTTCACAATTAAGAATACTTTTGGAGACATTCTCAGAAAATTCGAGATATACATTTCATTTGTCATGAAAATATCTTAAACATAGGTATTTTAATCAAAATCGTTAGAGCCATTTTTGAGAAAATTAATATTTTCAAAAAATGTTCCATGTAAACGGTAATTTGGGGTGGAGGATTTTCTTGAAAACCTTCGTGTCGCATCTCTGGAAGATACTGAACCTAAATACCAAGTTTGGTGTTTATCCGACTGTTCGTTTCTGAGTTATGCTGTTCACACACACACACACACACACACACACACACTGACACACACGGACATGTTTCCAAAAATGCTTTTTTTGGATTCAGGGGGTCTCAAAACATATATTTCCGGTAAAATCTCGATATCGAATTTTTGGGTGGAATACAATACTTCCCCTACTTACTGTACGTAGTAGAGAAAGTAAAAAAGTGATTCCACACATTTTATCTTTAATTTTTATAACAAAACAAAATCACAAGGTCCGGGCTGTATGGTGGAGGGTCCATGGTGCTGGCCTTTACGGCATCCATATACTCAGTTGTTAGTTTTGCTGTATGCGACGATGCGTTGTCATGACGTAACATTATTTTTCTTTTGGGGCATTTTTCAACAACTTTTTTCAAAAGTTTGCAGTAAACAGATATTTGTATACCAATCGGCAGTAACGGTACGTCTATCTTCTAATGATATTTGCAGTGGTTATTTTGTTGTATTGTTATTTGCCCCACGCTTTGGGCGCCAATTTGAAATAGGTTGTTATTTTAGTTCAATGTTGGGGAGCCAAACTTGAAGTATTTGCAACCGCACGTATGGTAGCCTTCGCCTCAAATGTACTTTCCGGTGGCCTTTGCCCCAAAAATGTTTAAAAAATATTAACTTTGTAATTTTGACTGTTTCTTTAAATATTACATATTTATGCTTGCCTCGACTGCGTCAGTATTATTGTTAGAGACATGGATTTCTTTGCAAGGCGTTGTGCGGCTGAAGAATGTAGGCTTACACAGATTATAATTTTACTTCACTCCTTTTATTAATACTTGACACGATTTAAATAACACTTAACTGATATAGAGAGATGTAAGATTCTTTTATTAAATTCTTGCACTTTTTAACACGTAAACTATTTTCGTCTCACACTGAATACATATTAAATTTCTCGAGGACGCATCTTGCGTCCGGTTAGGAACACTGTCTACAACCAACACGTCCAGTTATGAGCGCTGTCTACAAGCAACTGACTTGATTTCTACCGCCTAAATTTATAAATTTCTTTATGTCGTCTCTGATTGACTATTCCTACTCCAATAGAATACGTTTATTTAATTTAAGCTTTTTTCTGGTTGTTGATTTGCTATTTTATAAACTGTCACAAAAATTACATTACTGTTGCTCCAAGAATGACTAGTTGCATTATTACACTTTCTTACTCATTATTGCCCTAAAGTTACCTCATTGTTAGCAACTTTTAAGCTATTATTCTCACAGCTCCTACATTATTAAATTATGTAATACATTCACATAACGTTATTACATGTATACAATAATATAAGCATATACAATGACTGTAATATACACTTTTTATATGTTGTTACATACACATATTGTTTTAGGGGGGGTTGTTATTGAATTTATATTTATTATACAGGATGTTTCAAAAATACTTTTACAAACTTCGGGTATGGGTTCCTTACACCACAAGAAGGAAAAAAAATTCATATGAACATATTTCCCATAATCCTTTGTTTTCTCGTTAGGAGGTGTTCAACACAGTGGTACATTTATAACACACAATACCAATAATAATTGCTCGAAATAATAATTGCTCGAAATGTCCTCCTCTTGCTTCTATGCATGCCTGTACTCGTCGAATCATGGAATGTCGCACCCTGTCAACAACTCCGGGATGGTGTCGAATGGCTTCGCAGGCTTCCATGACACGTCGATGAAGCGTTTCTGCATCCGGGATGGCTGCTCCATAAACCAATGATTTAATGTGCCCCCAGAGGTAAAAATCCACAGGTTTGAAGTCGGGAGAACGTGCAGGCCATGGAACTGGTCCTCCTCTGCCTATCCATCGGTCATGGTAGATACCAGTCAGTGCATCATACGTTCCGGCGTACGAACAACTCTTGATCTTCCTCGATCAATAGTCCGTGGTGCAACGGTTCCTGTCTCAGCAAGGCGGCGATAAACAGCGACAAAGCTTGGATGACTCGGTTGTCTTCGGTCCGGAAACTCCATCTAATAGAGCCGTGCAGCCTCGCGACCATACATAAAAATCATGTCTGTCTGTTCACGAAATGAATATCCAGCCATGGTGGAACGAAACACCTACAGTTAACTCACTACATGTACACAATTGAAACGATGAAGACAGACTAATGACAAATGACAAACGTAAACAAGTCTCCATAGCAACACTTCGCCATCTACCGTATGTAGTACAATGGGTCAATCCCTTGTATGAATGCATAGAGGAATGAAGTTTTGAAGTTGGACCCCGAAGGCCACTGAACTCACACTTTAATTGTGACAGGAATAACGCGAAAACCATGGATTAATGGGCATATGTTCATATGAACTTTTTTCCTTCTTTTGGTGTGAGGAACCCATACCCGAAGTTTGTAAAAGTATTTCTGAAACACACTGTATAATTAGACTGAAATCATTTAAGTGTTAAAAATACTGCGTCATATAGTAGCAATATGGTCGCAACTAGCAACCACCTTCTTACCAGCACTGCGAACTCGTTGGACTTTTATAGGCATAGGCTCTATTCAAAAAATCCATTGAGCCGATTGTCTTTTCTTTTCAGGATCATAACAATAAATCAAGATTCATCACCGGTAACAATATTCCAAACCAAATTTGAAGGCCAATTTGGAATGTTTTTGCACCAATCAATGCGTTACTGTTTGTGATCGGGAGTCAGTTTATGGAATCCATCAACAACAAAGTTTTCTCACGTCTAACTGTTGATATAAATGTTTTGGATTTGACTCATACCAGTGCCCAATGTCGCCCGAATAAATTTACAGGATGTCCGTCGATCTTCTCAAGCATTGCCCGAACAGTGGCAAATTTTCATCAGTAACAGCAGTTCTTGGACGTCCTTCACGAAATTGATCACTGAGAAAACACCGATCTCTTTTGAATTCGCTGTACCAGACAACACCAGCCGCAAATCTACAACCCACGCAGCAGCCACCAGCATCACCTTCATCACCAGCGACGCTGTATCCACGATGCAGCGCCGTGATATCAGGAGTACCCCGGGACCTTCCATCACGATACGTCCTCACCGCCGCACAACACCGGTGGCCTTCAACCTTGAAGGCCACAAGGTTCATCACATCCCGGGGACCTTCAACTCTGGTTCGACTGATCTTCGTTGACCCGGCCGACCGCGAGGCCACCTTGAGTTCCGGCCTGCCCTTGCTAGGGCAGGTCCTTCGAGCTGAGGCTAGTCGAACGGAAGGTCATCAGCCTTGCCGACGATACTGCTGCTATGGACATGACGCCTCTTCCTGCGCTGCACCTCCCAGGTGCCATTACTGCGGTGCCACAACCTTAACTGCACACTGCACCAACCCCTACCTCCGCCGTCGCCGCAGGTACTGCGCCACCTGTGGTGGCCACGGCCACTTTACAGGCCAGGCGCAGTGCCCGCTCTATCCGAGGGCAACAGCAACTCCTCAACGAACAACGCCGCCAGCTCAACCACCAAACCTTTCAGCACCATCAGCGCCAAACCACACCAAGCAGCCAACAGCTTCGAGTACTCCAGCTTCACCTGAACACGTGGCTTCCTGCGCTTCCACAGCATCAAGCTTGCAGAACATTGTGGAAAGCATACAACTCAGTCTGCGGGACATCGGCCTCCGCCTCGAGGCGTTGCAGCGGTCTTCCAGTGCACGCCTGGCAGCAATGGAGGCCAAACATCGCACAACCATCCGACACCTCTCAACGATTGCCTCACAGTTCCTGCGACTTCGACAGAACGTCCAGGACAAGCAGAACCCAGTAGTCAACTCGTGTCAGCGCAAGCTGGCACGCATCGAAACTCACCTCCTGGAATCACATGACGCCACAGACAGCAGCTGCAACGACCGGCCCACGCGACTGGGAGCCCTAGAGGCCGCCATTGCTGGACTTCGAGAGCAGCACCAGCAATCCGAAGCCACTGTTCTTCAGAAGCTCCAGCTACTGGAGGAGAACTACAACAAACTTGACGAAAGCAACACATTCATAGGCACGTACATAGAATCACATCTACTTCGGCAACCAATCTCACAAAGACGCTACAACCGCTGAGAACACACACGAACAATGCAGATCAATAAATTTTCACCACAGACTCCCCAGGTGACAGCTAAGGACTAGTGCCACGGCTGTCCACCTGAGACCCCAATCAATGCGCCTGACCGGCACCGCCGGCAGCATCCAAAAATTACGTGCAATGACGGAGGTGCTTATGCGGGACTCCACCATTCTTTCCTTTACTTCATATTCCTATCCACCACCTAGACTTCCTTACCTAAAACAAAAGTTGCCTTAGATGAGGCTTCTTCGCCAAATGCATTTCTAATCCGACCTTCACATTGTTTAGCCGTTAATGAAGATTTAAAATCGTAACAAAATCATAGCACAGAAATTTTCCCTAGTCAAGTTCATTTTTGGGTGAATACAAAATCTTCAAATCATGATAGTTAGCAAACTCCACGGCAATCCACTTGCAAAACATTCGAAGGTAGCTTCAAATATAAACTAATTTTATTTGGTTTTAGAAACACGGTATTCTAAAAATTTTCAGTATCGCCCTCGTAAAGGCGCTACAATAGCTCGGTAAAAATCTGGAACTGTATTGTATTAGACTATCATAACACTAACATCTTCAAACTAATATAAGTACTATTATTATTGCTATTTTTATTAAACTTCATATTATTGTTGTGTATTGATATAAAATAACACAAAAGCATTCAACAGCTTCTTAAACTACTATTACACTACGTGATCAAAAGTATCCGGACACCTGCCTGAAAATGACGTACAGGCTCGTGGCGCTCTCCATCAGTTATGCTGGAAGTCAATATGGTGTAGGCCCACCCTTAGCCTTGATGACAGCGTTCACTCTCATAGGCATACTTTCAATCAGGTGCTGGAAGGTTTCTTGGGGAATGGCAGCCCATTCTTCACGGAGTGCGGAACTGAGGACAGGTATCGATGTAGGTCGGTGAGGCCTGGCACGAAGTTGGCGTTCCAAAACATCCCAAAGGTGTTCTATAGGATTCAAGTCAGGAATCTGTGCAGGCCAGTCCATTACAGGGATGTGATTGTCGTGTTAGCACTCCGCCACAGCCCGTGCAGTATGAACAGGTGTTCGATCGTGTTGAAAGATGCAATCGACATCCCCGAATTGCTCTTCAACAGTGGGAAGCAAGAGGGTGCTTAAAATATCATTGTAGGTCTGCGCTGTGATCGTGCCACGCAAAACAAGGGGTGCAAGGCCCGTCCAGGAATAACACGACCACAGCATAACACCACCACCTCCGAATTTCACTGTTGACACTACACACGCTGGCAGATGACTTCACTGGGCATTCGCCATACCCACACCCTGCCATCGGATCGCCACATTGTGTACCGTGATTCGTTACTCCATACAACGTTTTGCCACTATTCAATCGTGTAATATTGGCGCTCCTTACACCAAGCGAGGCGGCGTTTGGCATTTCCCTGCGTGATGTGTGGATTATGAGCAGCCGCTCGACCATGGAATCCAAGTTTTCTCACCTCACGCCTGTCATAGTATTTGGGGTGGATCCTGATGCAGTTTGGAATTCCTGTGTGATGGTCTGGATAGATGTCTGCCTATTACTCTTTACGACACTCTTCAAATATTCGGCGGTCTCTGTCAGTCAACAGACGAGGTTGGCCTGTACGCTTTTGTGCTGTACATGTCCCTTCACTTTTCCACTTCACTATCACATCAGAAACAGTGGACCTAGGAATGTTTAGGAGTGTGGAAATCTCGCATACAGACTTCTGACACAAGTGACAACCAATCACCTGACCACGTTCGAAGTCCGTGAGTTCCACGGAGCGTCCCATTCTGCTGTTTCACGATGTATAATGACTACTGAGGTCGCGGTTTATGAGTACCAGGCAGTAGGTGGCAGCACAATGTACCTGAGTTGAAAAACATATGTTTGTGGGGTGTCCGGATACTTTTGATCACATAGTGTGTTTTTCCCAACTGAGAGTTTCTCAATGAATAGGCAGCCCGAATGCGACAACGTGGAAAACATCGGCAGCATTTACCAGAATTCATCATTAGAAGCTGTGATGTGTGTACTTGTTCAATAGTGCTTTTGCATAATGTTTTCTCAGCACTTCTGTTTTGTTTTTTTATAGTTTCCGAGAGTTTTAATTAACTCTTTGTTTAATTGTCTTTTAGTTACATAAAGAACAGGAGTTGTGTAAATGAAATTAATTGTATTGGCATTCAAGTTTGAAAAGCAACCCGTGCAACGTCGAGTAAACCAGCTAGTAGACCATAAACGTGTGATTCATCGCAAGTCCAATCCAAGTATAAGAGGTTTTGGTGAATCTACGATGGCTGTCCAGAAATTAACATCCGTTTTGAAATAAACATGAAACTGGAATATATATATATATATATATATATATATATGCCAGTTTCATACCTTTGAAATAACCTCTGCATAAAATTCTGTCGCCTGTGAACTAAGGCAACCTGTCACGGCGTTTTGAAGCTCTTCGTCATTGCCCAAGCGCTGAGCTGCAAGCCACTTTTTCATGTACGGGAACAGATGGAAGTCGCCAGGGGCCAAGTCCGGGCTGTATGGGGGATGGTCAGAAACGTCCCATTTGATCTTGGCCAAAAGTTCATTTGTGTCATTTGCTGTGCGAGGGCGAGCGTTGTCATGCAAAAACGTAACACTAGATGTCAGAAGACCTTTTCACACCTCACACTTGTTGGGATTTATTATTTCGACGCTCGTGTTGTTAGGTTATAACTACCAAACACGTGACAGTACGATGCTTCATCTTGCACAGCTAGAAGCGTGCTGATCCACTGCGCACGCTGATGTCGAAATGGCGGCTCTACCCCCACTACTTGTCGTGCTATGCATGAATGGAGGTTACTTTCTGGACAGCCGTCGTATGTACCTGTGTGTATTTTACAATCCGTGTGCGTTGTGTAATAAGATGTTATGTAAATCTACGAAAGTTCACAATGATTTATTTACTTCTAACGTACCGAGCGAATTGCCTTTGCGGTAACGTTCAATTCGCATTCGGGAAGTCCCAGGTTCGATTTCCGATTCGCAGTTTTCCCTGACCGGTACTCGAATTTTGGAGTGATTTTTCACCTAACACAGTTTCCTCTCTCTCTCGTTTTCCTTTCATTGCGATGGCTTGCCATCTTTTAGGAATGTTTCGTGACCTCTGGTATGATGTTATGCTCCAGAACCAATGCCGGCTGGCTTACCTCACCACGCACTCACGACAAGTTTTCTGTCCTTCAGTGACCACTTTCCACCAACTAGATCTATTGTGATCTACATCTACACTAATTTCTTGGTCATTCTCTTAAAGTCCTGTCAAAATTCAATTTTGAGTTATGCTGTTCGCAGACACACACACCGATACTTTGGTTAATTATCTTGTACGTACAGCTAGTAATTAATGTATTTTTCTGGTACACTGTAAGAAAGCCTAAGAAGCGTAGGTGATAACACTGTGTAAGAATTTCTATATTTAAAGCGAGCTCCAATTGTTTCAACTACTGAATGGTGGAACGCCACTGCTAGAAACAGATTCTATTAACGTGAGGGATTAAATTTTAAAGCAGCGATAAAAGCACTTTCCCTCCTCTTTTTTTGCTTTGCAGTTCTTGCGTCCCAAATGTTTTTAACTCCCTCCCAATCGAATCCGATCCGGTTTCCGGGACATTAGCGCAACAAGTGGATTAATTAAAGTCAATACCCGCAAGTCGCTCTGCCGAGTGGTCAACCAGTTAACATATAACTTGCACACGCAACACCGTTTCGTTTTCTCTTTGGCTTATAATGCGTGTTCTAAAACAAACACGTGTATTTGATGTATTAACACTCGACAGTTTTAAAAAACTCTCTGTAGGAAGAAAAGTAGAAGGTATATGTTCTTACTAAAGCACATTTCTCTATCTACTTCATTTTAATCTAAATAAACCTTTGCAGAAATAACTATTGAGGCAGTATTTTTCACACTTAAATGATTTCAGTCAAATTATATAATATAAATTTAATAACAGCCGCCTTAAAGCAATATGTGTATATAATAATGTATAAAAAGTGTATATTACAGTCATTGTATATATTTATATTATAGTATGCGTGTTCAATAATGTTATGTGAATGTATTACGTAATTTAATAATGTAGGAGCTGTGAGAATAATAGGTTAAAGGTTGCTAACAATTAGCTAACCTTGAAGCAATAATGAGTAAGAAAGTTTAATAATGCTACTAGTCATTATTGGAGCAACAATAGTTCAAATTTTGAGACAGTTTATAAAATAGCCTATCAACAACCAGAAAAAAAAGGTTAAGTTAAATGAAGGTATTTAGGCGGTAGAAATCAAGTCAGTTGCTTGTAGACAGCCTTCATAACTGGACACGTTGGTTGTAGACAGTGTTCCTAAGCGGACGCGAGATGCGTCCTCGAGAACATTAATATGTATTCGTGTGAGACGAAAATAGTTTACGTATTAAAAAGTGTAATTAATTAATAAAAGAATTTCACAGCTCTCTATATCAGTGAAGTGTTATTTACATTGTATCAAGCATTAATAAAAGGAGTGAAGTAAAATTATAATCTGTGTAAGCCTACATTCTTAGCCGAACTACTCCCTGCAAAGAAATCCATGGCTCTAACAATAATAATGACGCAGCCGAGGCAAACATAAATATATAATCTTTAAAGAAACAGTCAAATTACAAAGTTAATATTTTTAAACTTGAGGTGAAGGCCACCGGGAGCTTTCTACCATACGTGTGGTTGCAACTACTTCAAGTTCGGCTCCCCAACAGTTGAACTACAATACAACTCCTACTTAAAATTGACTTTCCATTCGTGAAGCAACCATCTACTTCACTATATTACACATTTGTTTTAGATACAAAGAGAACAGCGATAGTCAAATGTTTAACAACTGGACGCTATATGCTGGCCTTAAAATTCCATATTGTTTCCATGACAACACGAGAATTAGCTGAATGTTGACAGGACTATAAAGAATGACCAAGTAACGGATATCTCGGAAATGGTTTATGCCACACAAAAGTTATTTGAAATAGATTGTGTGTTTTAAAAATACTTACATTTCTTGTGAAGTACGTTTTCGTCTATCGCTTAACATTTACTTGTTATTCAAGATTATACAAGAGTTCTTGCGAATGAAGAGGACTTCAAGATCTACACCCAGAAAATTAAATATACATTTTATTGTCATGTAAATATCATTAATATATGGTATTTAAATCAAAATCTTCGGCGACATTTTTTAGAAAATAAAATTTGGAAAAATGTTCCTTGCAAAGGGTAGTTTAGAGAGATGGATTTTCTTGAAAATCTTCGTGTCCCACTTTTGTAAAATATTGAACATAAATACCAAGTTTGGTATTTATTCAACATTTCATTTTTAGTTATGTTATGTTGTTCACACACACGCGGACGTTTCTCTAAAAATCTTAAGTTTTACACTCACACGAGTGTTTGGAAAAATCGTTTCATCAGATATATAGGTGCAGGGGCAATACAGGAAATGCAAGCGATAGACAAATGTTCAAAAATCTGCTGTATTACACTCACATGACTTTCTCTACTCTTGTACAAACTATTTTTACAAACGCTTATTCTCCATATGCTTCATGTTAATCGAGATGTTAATCTTATTGCTAATTTTCTTGTAGATGCAAGGGGAATTGCTAGGCTTTAAGCGATAGTCAAATGTTTTAAGAGCTGGTTGCTATGTGGTACATTCCATTCTCTTTGTATGTCCAGGACATAAAAAAATGAATAACGAATTCCCATTTGAGAAAAAGTATTGGAAATTTAAGGGAATAACAAGCAATATCTCGAAAATGGTTCACTCAGCAAAAAAAATGTATATGACATAAATTGTGTATTTTAACGTGATATACATTTTTGTGTAGTAAATTTTGTTTATCTCTTATTGTTTACCAGTTATGCAAAAGTCGTTTACAATGAAGAATACTTTTGGAGGCATTCCCAGAAAATTCGAGATATACATTTCATTTGTCATGAAAATATCTTAAATATATGATACTTTAATTAAAATTGTTAGAGCCATTTTTGTGAAAATTAAAATTTTCGAAAAAATTTCCACGTAAAGGGTAATCTGGGGTGGGGGGATTTTCTTGAAAACCTTCGTGTCCTATCTCTGGAAGATACTCAACCTAAATACCAAGTTTGGTGTTTATCCGACTGTTCGTTTCTGAGTTATGCTGTTCACAGTCACACACACGGACATGTTTCTAAAAATGCTTTTTTTTTTGGATTCAGGGAGCCTCAAAACATGTATTTCCGGTGAAATCTCGGTATCGAATTTTTGAGTGGAATACAATACTTCCCCTAATTACTATACGTAGTAGAGAAAGTAAGAACTATGCGCTATATACGGGCCTTGAAATTGCATACTTGTCTCATGACATCGCGATAAACAACTCAATATTTACAACACATCAAGGAGTGAAGGCTATTAACAATGGAATATCTCCGAAATGGTCGATGCCGCAAAAATAAACGTTTTGTGTTTAAAAGAGAGCTGTATCCCTAGTGAAGTAAGTCTTTGTGTATCTTTCGGTTTACCAGTTATATGTACAACATTTCTTCCGAATGAGCAGGTCTTCACAGGCTATTCAAAGCAATTTCAAGGTATACTTTTTATTGGCCATATAAAGATCTTAAATACAGTTAGTTTAATCAAAATTGTTAGCCATTATTTTAAAAAAACAAAAATAATGGATTTTTACTTTCTCTACTACGTATAGGAAATAGGGAAGGTGTTGAATTCCACCCAAAAAATCGAGATTTCACTGCAAATACATGTTTTCATGCCCCACGAATAAAAAAAATTAGAAAAATATCCGTCTATATGTGTGTGCGACTGTCTGTCTGTGAACAGCTTAACTCAAAAACGAAAAATTTGATAAATACCAAACTTCATAGTTGTTGGGTGCAGTGCCTTTCAAAGATGCGACGCAAATATTTTTAAGAAAATAGCCCACCCGCCAACTACCCTTTTATATGTAATATTTTCGAAATTTTTTATTTTCTAAAAATAGCTAACGATTTTGATTAAAACACTATATATTAAAGATATTTACTGACAAATAAAATTTATATCTCGAATTTTCTGGGAATAGCCTGTGAAGTCCTCTTCATTCGGAAAAAAATTTGTATAATCTTATATAACTGTTAAACGTTAAACGATAGGCGAAAACGTACTACACAAAAAAGTAGTTCTCTTTAAAACACATTATTTCAAATAACTTTTTCTGTGGCATAAGCCTTTCCAAAATATCCGTTATTAATGTTTTCAATTTTTCAATACTTGTTTCAAAGTCCTGTCGATTTTCAGTTGTTTCTCGCGATTGCATGGCAACCGTATGGAGTTTTAAGGCCAGCATATTGCGTCAAGTTCTTAAACATTTGACTATAGCTATTCCCTTTGTATCTGTAACGAAGAGGGTAGAGAAAGTCATGTAAATGTAACAGCTAAGACTTTTTAAAACTTTGTTCACAGATACACACGGAACTGCTTCTAAAGGTTATTATTTTTATTTCAGGGGGCTTTAGAGGAAGTCTCGGTATCAAATTTTTGAGTGGATGCAGTATTATTAAAAATGTATTATGTTAGTACATACTTATCCTTTGATTTGTTTTGCTATTAAAGCGCTTGGAAATACCGAGGCTTGAACTAAGGAAGCCTGCCACACAGTGTACATATATTTGAGCCCCGACTCGCTCTCTTCTCTGACATTTGCATCCCCCATTATTACATACACTTTCGTAGTGGCGTACCCCTAAATTACGTGCAAGATCTAAGATCATATCAGCAGGCCTCCAAATTACAGGTCGCGTCCAGCAAATAGGAAAAGTGATGTAGTACAGAAAACATTGCTTGAGTTCCGGCCAGACTTTAACTTGACCTTTTGTCACAGTTGTAGCTGTTAAATTGCAAACATTACGTAAAACATATCATTTTATTGTTACAGTCACATTGTCTGCAAATAAGACGTACTTGGAAATACTTCAGTGTAGCACGCATATGTAACTGTTTCTAAATGTGTCACGCGTGTTATATTTTGAAACAGTGAAAGTATACGGCGGCATTTCAGATAAATCCCACGAGGTAAAAAAATAGTAATGGTAATTTATGGTGTGACCGAACGAGAGGTCCTGGCTTCGATTCCCTGGGCTGACCACTCTGACCATGGGATTTTCATAGTTTTCCCTGTTCGGAAGGCGAATGGCTAAGTGGTTTCTCTTTCTCACGAATTTCCTTTCCAGCATTTCTTTCAGGTAGGCTTAATAGCTGTGTAGAGTATCGGTTGATATCCTACCTAATGGTAGCCTTCTATGAGCCGCCTCATTTGGGTAGAGTTCTCGTTCCGCCAGAGAGAAGCTTCTTTAAGCAGCCCTCCGGTGTGATCGGGTCCCGCCCCAACCCTGTATGGCTGTGAAATATTTCTTGTTATTTGTTTGAATTTCCTAATAATTATACTTTTTCTCAAGTGGGAATTCATTATTCGTATTTTTTTTAATGTCCTGGATATGCAAAGAGAATGGAATACTCCACATAGCAACCAACTCTTAAAACATTTGACTATCGCTTAAAGCCTACCATATTTCCCTTGCATCTACAAGAAAAATAGCAATAAGATTGACATCTCGATTAACATGAAGCATATGGAGAATAAGCGTTTGTAACAATAGTTTGTACAAGAGTAGAGAAAGTCATGTGAGTGTAGCACATCAGATTTTTAAAAAAAACTACACTAGTCTGCATTTTCAAACTTTTTGTCAGATGATTTCTTAAAAGTAGGTGTTCTTGAATCAAGTTTTTATGCTGATTCCAGAAATAACTTACCTTTTTTAAGAATACTCTCAAGAACTCCCCTAATTTATTTCATGACTACATTTTATCAAAACAAGAAGCCAAAGTGTTTCATTTATTTTTTTTCAAACTTTCTCTTCTTTGACTTCTTTGCAGATAGATCCTTGAAGATGACTGTCCCTCCTCAACATCGAGCAGTAGTTGGCCATCATAGTTTCATTCCATCTCCCCTGGTACGTCCTCTCCATTTCCTTAATATCTTGGTGAAAACGTTCACCCTGCTCTTCACTATAATGTCCCAGAAAGTAGTCGATATGTGAATGCAGAAAATGCACCTTTACACTCATTTGACAACCCATCTTCTTGAAATTTTCCAACATTGTTTCGACAATGGCCTTGTAATTCGGATCTTTGTTATTGCCTAAGAAGTTTTCAGTAACTGATCGGAAGGCGGTCCATGCTTCTATTTCTCTCTCATTCATTGTCTTCTCAAAATCTTCATCCTTCATCAATTTCTATATTTGAGGACCAACAAAAATTCCAGCCTTTAATTTGTCTTGTGTAATGAAGGGAAATTTCTTGGAAAGGTACTTGAAGCAGGGTTCATCCTGTGGTAGAACCCTTACAAATTGCTTCATCAAGCCCAATTTTACGTGAGTGGCGGAAGCAATATCTTTATATCTCTATATCTTTTAAGTGAAATTGTGAAAAAACTGTACGTGATAGAAAAAAACTAAAAGCAGTTCTTAAATCAGGATATAAAAATGAGTCAGAATCACTTATTAGTTTTCAGTCACACGATATCATGCAGACTAGTGTATCGGTACTTACTCTAAAAACAGGCCTCGATAAACCGAGAAATCTACTGCAGCTAAATATATGGAAGGTAGTGTTAAACCCGTTTACGTCAATGATTAAGCGAATTCCTACCTGGACAGGGAACATCTAGCTATGCAGTGCATCTCCTCACGGACGTTGTTGATTGCATATTACTACTAAATGGGCTGCTTGGAATGTTGGGATACACTAATGCTGACAGACGGATCAATATCGAATAGCAAAGCAGATATGCACAGCTTCCATCTAAGAGGCTCAAGGTCGATCTCCGTCTGAGACCATTGTCAAGAGAATCCGGCGTATTCCTCCCCTGGGCATGAGATTAGGATAATTGGACTTATTTAGCGTTATCATACTGAAGTAATATGCGGAGAAATACATGGAAATACAAATCGTTGTGGTGATACAATGAGTTCTAAATTTAGTAAGAATTATAATTTTTTACTTTTTCTGCCACGTACCTAGTAAGCAGAGAAGGTATTGCATTCCACCCAAAAATTCGAGACTGGGATTTCACCGGAATTACATTCTTTGAGGTCCCCTAAATACAAAAAAAAATCATTTACTTCATGTTTAAGTTCCAAGGATCGACACGTATTTTTCCAAGAAAATCCCCCACCCCAAACTACTCCTTAAATAGAACACTTTTCAAAATTTATTTTATAAAAAATATCTCTCAACGATTTTTCTTAAAATACCATATATTAAAGATATTTACATGACAAATAAAATGTAAATGCTGGATTTATTGGGAATAGCCTGTAAAGTCCTCTTCATTCGGAAGGAATTTTGTATAACTGGTAAACGTACTACACAAAAAATGTAGATCTCTTAAAAACGCACAATTTATTTCATATACGTTTTTGTGTGGCATCAGCCATTTCCGAGTTATCCGTTATTAATGGTTCGATTTTCAGTTGTTTCTCGCGATGTCATGGAAACAGTATGGAATTTTAAGGCCAGCATATAGCGTTCAGTTGTTAAACATTTGACTATCGCTGTTCTCTTTGTATCTATAACGAAATGTGTAATGTAGCTGTTTCTGCAAATGTTTATCTCTGCAAATGTTTAAATGTTTATGTGAAGTAGATGGAAAAATGAACTTTGGTAAGAATAATTTGTATACCCGCTAATAAACGATAGAGGGTAGAATCACGTAGAGGTACGTAGATAGAGAAAATATTGTATTCCACCTGAAATTTTGCTGTCGAGATTTCAGGTGTTTTGTGGCTCTTTTTCGTCCAAAAAATAATTTCTACAAAAGAATGTGTGTGTCCGTCTCGTATTTAGGCCCAGCGTGTTCCAAAGTTGCGACAAGACGATTTTCAAGAGAATGCCTCCTTCACTCCAAACTAACCTTTACGTGGAATGTTTTTCGAAATTTATTATTGTCTTAAAAATCACTGATACGATTTTTATTAAAATACCATATATCTAAAATATTTACACGAGGAATAAAATGTGTATCTAGAATTACCTGCAAATAGCATATGAAGTGGTCTTTATGCTAAATGACTTGTGTATAAATGGTAAAACTAGCTTCATTAGCTGGATGTATAAATAAGCTGGATCCCCAGCCAGAGAGAGAGAGATTGAGGACAGATTCGTCGTCGGAGATGGGAAAGAGACGTACACGCCGAGCAGCCGTCGAAGAAATCGCCGCCGCTCCTTTGGCACCTGCCAATGGGGATGTCGCCGCGCCTTTAACTGAAGAAACTGCTCCGAGCCTCGCCGCAGCAGATTCTTCGGCCGATCTCCTGGCATCTGCCGGGAGCTCGACCGCACCGCCGGCGGTGACCGGGCCTTCTTGGACAACGGTCGCTGCATCGCCGCGGATCCAGCAATCTCTCCGCTCTATCATAGTCGCCACCACACCTCACCTCCAGCTGCAACAGCCGCCAACAGCACAGAACACCTCATCACAACATCCAACGCATCAGCCGCCAACACAGCATCCTACACCACTGCCGTCGTCACCACGGTGCAGCGCAGTGATCCCTGGAGTCCCTCGGGATCTGCCTACCAGATTCATATTCACCGCAGCACAACACCGCTGGCCTTCTACCTTGAAGGCTACGCGCATCAACACATCTCGAGGACCAACCACATTCGTCCGCCTGGCAATGGCTGATCCGCCCGACCGTGAGGCTGCCTTAAGGTCCGGCCTGCCCTTATCAGGACAAGTTCTTCGAATAGAGGCCAGCCGATCGGAAAGCCACCAGCCATGACGCAGATGCTGCTGCTACGGCCACGACACCACAACCTGCGCTGCACCACCCAGGTGCCACTACTGCGGTGCACCATCTTTGACATCGCAGTGCACCATCCACGACCTCCGCCGACGGCCACCGGTACTTCGCCTCCTGCAACGGCCACGGCCACTTCACCGGGCAAGCGCAGTGTCCTCTATACCCGAGAAGTCGTCGATCCACTCCGGCTTCAACTGTGCTCGCACCACCAGCTCTTCCGACGTCATCATCACCGCCACCGCATCCAGCACCGAAAGCAACAGACACCACTCTGCGAGAAGCGGTCCAGGATCTCCACTCAGAGGTTCTGAACATCGGATCCAGCATCTCGCAACAGGACGAAATCCTCGCATCACTCATCACCGCCGCCCACTCTGCCAACACGGAACAACAACTCCGTCGCCTCGCCGACATGGAATCAGCCATCAAGGACCTTCACGCCATCATCACCTCCTCAACCAACACGCAAGCTGAGCAGAACACGCCCACCAACACCAGCATTCTCACAGCAATACAAGACCTTCAAGCCGAACTACTGAACATCTCTACACGCATCACTGACCTAGAAGAACAGTTCAACAAAATACTCACCTCCATAACCGGGAAAATCATCGCTAAGCATGAGAAAGACACAGATGAACTGGACACCACAATCAAACGCACTGTCCAACTGGGTTACCAGTGGGTACATGAGAAACTTCAGGAACACACCGACAGAGCAATCAGGATCCTCGGCACCAACAAACCACAGCACTACCAGACTCACACACCGAATCCCCGGAGGTAACAGGCCCGGGCACGGAGACTTCAAGACCTGTTATCCCAATTTCCTCCTACACCCTCACTTCCCTATTACATCCTCCCCAAATTCCTAACCATACAACACACTAACTTCCCAAAACTGCAGACATTCACCACACACATTACTCAACACACACGCACTTCCCTGTCTGGTACTCAGGGCGAAAGCCATGTTTATCACTCAGGAATCATACACACATCACACTCAGCATGATACATTGCTGAAACATTACACAAAACTATCCAGAGTGCATATCGGGTATCTGCAAACCTTTTCCTTCCAATTCTCCAGTGGAGGAGTTTTTTAGTGGGTATGGCCATCCGTCATGATGGCGAGTCCCACACACCCCAGCCCCGATGGGCACCCCAGCCCCGACTGGACAGCACGCAACAGTGCTTT
Organism: Deroplatys truncata; assembly: GCA_030765065.1. Taxonomy (NCBI): domain Eukaryota; kingdom Metazoa; phylum Arthropoda; class Insecta; order Mantodea; family Mantidae; genus Deroplatys; species Deroplatys truncata. The sequence continues at coordinate 9,928,221 of CM060989.1, read as the reverse complement.
TCTCCTCCACTCGAAAAAAAAACAAGCGCGCCACTGCGTACATTTTCCTCGGGAGTTGAATTTCATGCCACTCAGATGGCCGAGCGTGTGACGAAGCTGTTAGCAACTTAAGGGTTGGAGATACAGATTATCAGTGGTTAATTAACACACAACCTGATAATGTTCTACAATTTTAACGTAATTGGATCAAAAACTTTCAATCAAGAGCCCTTCAAAAAGTGTAAATATGTTCTAAATTTCATTAATATTGTTAAATAAATAAATATGTAATTGTGTTAGAAAATCTGCAAGATTTAGACGAAATAGAGCAGCTGTTCATTGCATTTTTTCGAGCTAGGGGTCATAAAGATCCAACGTGTCTTTGTATTGCGATGGGGATGAACCAAGTTTCAAGAGAAAGTAGGATCTAAGGGCAACGGTCTCTTCTTACCGTTTACGCTTCGAATTTTCAATCGGATAGCCAATAAAAGATACAGAATTATTGTTAGCACCAATGCGAAGATAGAAAGACGTGGCTTTATGTACAGAAATCCGGAGGCGAGTAGTAACTTTATATACGAGGGCTGATCAACAAAGACTGAGACTGATATTTTCACAGATGTTTATTACTCCAATTCTATGTTTACATGATATTTTTTAAAGTAGTCCCCTCCTACTTCATTGCACTTTTTATAGCGTCTCTGCCAGTCCTTGAACACGTGCTGCAGACCATTCTTTGTCAGGTCCTTGAGAATCGCCTCACTTTTCTTGAGCACTGCTTCAGAGTTCTCAAATCGAATACCACTAAGCTTTGCCTTTAGTGATGAGAATAAAAAAAAGTCACAGGGTGCAAGATCGGGGCTATAAGGTGGATGTAGTACACAGGTAATGTTGAATCGAGCCAGAAACTGCATGACTTGATTTGCGACGGGAGGCCGTGCATTGTCATGATGAAGTCGCCACCCAGTCCGAGAAAGCTCTGGTCGTTTCTTTTCAATGTGCTTCCTCAATGTAGCCAATACTGACGTGTAGTATGCTGCTGTAACAGTAGTGTGAGGGGGAACTGCATGCTGGTAAATCATTCCATTACAGTCAAAAAATGTGATCACCATCACTTTCCCTGCAGATAGAACAACTTTTGCCTTTTTTGGTGTTGGAGAACCTGGCGATTTCCACACTTTGCTGGCTTGTTTTCCTTCAGGATCATAATGATACAGCCATGACTCATCACCGGTGATAATCGATTTAAAAAATGCATCACCTCCATTGTCTGGTATGCGAAATGCACGTAGAGTCTACAAAATAGAGCATTACTACCAACCTACCAATACGAGAGTGCTGCCGCCTACCAACATTATACATAAAAACCCGCTCTTTTCAAATATTTATGTTACAGATACGAAACTATCACGGAAGCTACAGGAAAAAATCAGTCTCAGTCTTTGTTGATCAGCCCTCGTATATAAACGTAAGCGTGGATTTTACACAGTTTGTCATGATTCCTTGCGAGGGGAACACGTAGCATACTCCGATTCAGAAAAGGACGATAAGTTCCTAAATTTGTTAAGTACCGCGCAATTACGTAACGGCGAAGTGATTTGTGTGGAATGTGTATCTATTGTGTTAATATTATTCGTGGATATAATCTATCCAAACTTGGAGACTAAAGAACGGTGATAGAACACCGAGTTATTGAATAATTATCCGGACCAGATGTTAATGAACCAAGGATAATCGTGGGAATACGGCGTGTTAAGACAAAAATAGAATCTTGCAGGATTTATCGCATAAAGCCGCGCCGGAATGAGAAAAGTGAAAACAGTGTTTCATTCTAGACAATATCCTGGTGTTACCACTCCCGCATCCTACCCTGACACAGTCACCACAGGGAATTTCAGATCGATTCGCCGACAGTGGAATTCTGAGATGACGGCATGTGATTCCTAACTGACATTCGGTGACATCGATTCCTGAAGAGACCTCTTAAGACATAGTGGCGAGAACCAGGACGACGAGAATCGCTACACACGCAAGTAGGCCATAACGGCCCTTTTTTGCTTCTATCGTGACCCCTGGAAGTGTGGCATGCTAGGAGAGATCCGAAGGGCAATCAGATACGATGAGGACGGGCATAAGCATGGACGGGGTCCCTAACGTTTCCATATTGAACCCCTAACCCCCGGGGATCCCCCGAACGGCTACCCCCCCGAGAGCACCCGGGAGCGGGTTCTAACCGACAGTTCCGCAACTATGCCTGCTCCTACAACCCTGAAGCGGATAACAAGGAAGATGATTTGTACCGGAAATGAGCAGCAGGCAGGTCGTGGTAGAAGATGAACAATTCCATTATTCGTCTGCCTACCCGGGGAAACCATGTAAAAGCCCATAACTCAGAGTAGGGCGGTGGCCGGGAATCGAGCCCGGGACCTCCAGAATGCGACTCGCAAACGCTACCGTGGCGCCCCCTCACTCGGTATAGGTCTTCATATCCCAATCAAATAATTGTGGCATAGAATACACGGTTAGGTGCGAATAAATTACGGTTAAACTGTACTTCAACATTTCGTCTCCTGCAATCACTCCTGAGTTAAGAGTTAAAAAGCATAGGTCAACACAGAAGTGTTATAGGACGCTGTTTTACAGCAATTAACCGACACACCAGAAGAAAGACGAGGCATACGAATAGTTATCTTGATTCTCTAAACCTTTTTGACTACTTTTAAGAGTTTTGATAACAAATACATTGGCTTCGATGCATCTCATTATACAGAAAATACTGTTGATTAGCGATAAAAATTTCGTAAATGAAACATGCAGGACAAAACATAACAAAAATCAACGTATTTACGCTTCATGCTGTTTATTTTGCCTAAAAAACGTTACCATTAAGAAACAGAAAATGCAAACAAAAGACAAGGTATGTGGGAATGTAAGCGACAATAATGCGTTTTGTCGAGCTCTGCTTTTTAATTAACAATGATAAACTGTAGAGGGCATTGTATTGATTTTGTTTAACTTCTGGAAACATAAACACGGTTCTCCAAAGCTGCCATAAGGAGTAGAGGAGCGCTGAAATAAAGGCCAATAGGTCACAGAAATAACTAGACAATAGATTTGTAAGCTTTGCACAGGTTGATATACCCCTTCCCCTACATCAGTTACGAGACATACGTTCCAGACCGGTAATTGCTGTGCAATGCCGAGCATTGGTTATTACGTCTTCTCTAGACGTCAGTATTTTTGCATCATTATCATTCTCCAAAAACATCTAGCGGTGGCTTTAATGGCCTCCCAGTATTTGATACTTTATAAAAAAACCATAGGGCGATAGCTTCTTCACTGAATTATCTTCTTACTAGTAGTTTTCTGTGTATAAACACACGTAACCAATTTTGTATTGTATGCTGATTTCGAAACTTTTCCAGTTTGACATTCTCCAAATTTCAACAACTTGTTTATCTGGATAATGCCACATCCGTATTTTTTCATCCGGTAATAAGAAATAAGCCATCTAACACCAGGAAACATAGTAAACTTGTGGATTAAACCTCTCTACTACCCACCCTCATACGTTTAGCATATACATGTTTAATACAAAAGTATATTAGACACAAACATCTGATGTGTTGCACTCACATGACTTTTTCTACTCTTATACAAACTATTTTTAAAAAGGATTATTCTCCATCTACTTCATGTTAATCTTATTACTAATTTTCTTGTAGGTGCAAGGGGAATTCCTAGGCTTTAAGCGATAGTCAAATATTTTAGGAGCTGGTTGCTATGTGGCGCATTCCATTCTCTTTGCATGTCCAGGATATAAAAAATCTGATGTGTTACACTCACATGACTCTCTACTCCTGTACAAACTATTTTTACAAACTCTTATTCTCCATCTATTTCACATTAATCGAGATAAACATTTGCAGAAAAAATCTTTTGACATGCAAAGAGAATTACATTTTACACATAGCGACCAGTTCAAAAAACATTTGACTATCGCTTAAGGCGTGCTATGTTCCCCTTGTTTTGTAATTGCAAGGGCAATATAGAAATACAGTAGCCTTTAAGCATAGACACATCTCTTAATAGCTGGTTGCTAGGTGCAGAACCATTCTCTTTGCCACAGATTAATACTCTTTGCATATCCAAGACAAAAAAAATGAATAACGAATTCCCATTTGAGAAAATAAGCATTGAAAAATTTAAGGGAATAACAAGCAATATCTCGAAAATGGTTCATTAAGATTAACATCTCGATTAACATGAAGTAGATGGAGAATAAGCGTTTGTAAAAATAATTTGTACAAGAGTAGAGAAAGTCATGTGAGTGTAACACATCAGATCTTTTTATGTCCTGGACATACAAAGAGAATGGAATGCGCCACATAGCAACCAGCTCTTAAAATATTTGACTATCGCTTAAAGCCTACCATATTCCCCTTGCATCTACAAGAAAATTAGCAATAAGATTAACATCTCGATTAACATGAAGCATATGGAGAATAAGCGTTTGTAAAAATAGTTTATACAAGAGTAGAGAAACTCATGTGAGTGTAACACATCAGATTTTTAAAACTTAGTTTTAAAGGCTTTACTTACCAGCTTTATGAAAGGAGATGCTGAAACTGGCCACCGTTCTTGTCCATACATTTTTGGCACCTCTTTAGGAAACTATCCATCACTCGCCGTAGTTGAGAAATGCTGGCAATTTCCTGAGGGATATTTGGTTATAATTCTTCCAGGATGTGTGGGTTTGTCTTGTACACTTTATGTTTTAAGTTACCCCAGAGATAGAAATCGCAGGGGTTTAGGTGCGGGGACCGAGGGGGCCACAAATCTCTACTAATAATTCTGTCCTCAAACACACTTTCAATTGCTCTCATCGAAATATTGGCCGTATGAGCTGTTCCAGAGTCTTGTTGATAAAAGATAAAATCACGCTCCCTGGCTATGAATTTTCTAAAAAAAAAATGGGGGGTGCAAAATTGTATTCACGTATGTACTGGCGTCAACTGTTGACTCGAAAAAAAACTGGCGAGTAATGGAGGTGCCAAAAATGTATGGACAACGACGGTGGCCAGTTTCAGCTTTTAGTAAAGCCTTTAAACTTAGTTTTAAAAATGTAATATGGTTTTATCCGCGCCTAGCGTCAGATGGTAACATGCGCCGAGGATGCGGATAGGGAAAACACCACGCAGCCGGTTCATAGTTTTTTGGCTCACTCTGTACTATCTTTGTATTGTATATTATTATTCAGAAAGAGTTTTGCAGTGAAGAGTTAGTTACTTTATTCCTATTAGCCACTGTGTAAAGCCAGTTTAATTCAATGAATTGTAAATTTTACGAGCACAAAGCGTTTACAGTTTCAAAGCACTATCTTGCATTGTTCATTATTATCAAACTGTTATAGAGAACTCTTTTGTAATAAATTACTAACAAAGCCTTATCACTTAAACCCAGCAGTCATCCAAGATCCTGCAGCAAACGTCCAGTGCAATTTTGATAACAACTACATTCGCTTTGACACATCTCATTATACCCAAAAGGCTGCTGATTAGCGATAAAATTTCGTAAATGAAACATGCAGGACAAAGCAAAACAAAAAAACATTGGCTTCACTATTTATTCTGGCTACAAAACGTTACCATTAAGGACGCAAAATGCAAACAAAAGACAAGGTATGTGGGAATGTTAGCGATAATAATGGCTTTTGTTGAGCTCTACTGTTTGTAACTAACAAGGATAATCTGTAGAGGGCATTGTATCGATTTTGTTTCATTTCCGGAAACATAAACACCGTTCTCCAAAGCTGCCATAATGAGTAAAGGAACGCTGGAACAAAGGCCAATAGGTCGCAGAAATAACTAGACAATGGATCTGTAGCTACCACGAAAACTCTTTCTTTGTTTCGTTTAGTTTTAATTGTTTTCTCTACTACGTATAATAAGTAGGGGAAGCATTGTATTCCACAGAAAAACTCGTGTCGAGGTTTCATGGAAATTATATTTTGAGGCTCTCTGAAGCCTATAAAACAGTATTTTTATAAAAAAAATCTGATGTGTTACACTCACATGACTTTCTCTACTCTTGTACAAACTATTTCTACAAACGCTTATTCTCCATATGCTTCATGTTAATCGAGATATCGATATGTCAATCTTATTGCTAATTTTCTTGTAGGTGCAAGGGGAATATGGTAGGTTTTAAGCGATAGTCAAATATTTTAAGAGATGCTTGCTATGTGGAGTATTCCATTCTCTTTGCATGTCCAGGACATAAAAAAATGAATAACGAATTTGAGAAAAAGTATAAGTATTGGAAAATTTAAGGGAATAACAAGCAATATCTCGAAAACGGTTCACTCAACAAAAAATATGCATATAATATAAACTGTGTATTTTAACGCGATCTACATTTTTTGTGTAGTAAAATGTTGTCTATCTCTTATGGTTTACCAGTTATGCAAAAGTCGTTCAGAATGAAGAACACTTTTGGAGACATTCCCAGAAAATTCGAGATATACATTTCATTTGTCATGAAAACATCTTAAACATATGATATTTTAATCAAAATCGTTAGAGCCATTTTTTAGAAAATTAAAATTTTCGAAAAATGTTCCATGTAAAGGGTATCCTGGGGTGGGGGGATTTTCTTGAAAACCTACGTGTCGCATCCTTGGAAGATACTGAACCTAAATACCAAGTTTGGTGTTTATCCGACTATTCGTTTCTGAGTTATGCTGTTCACAGACACACAGACACACAGACACACACACACACAGACACACACACACACAGACACACACACGGACATGTTTCCAAAAATGCTTTTTTTGGATTCAGGGAGTCTCAAAACATGTATTTCCGGTGAAATCTCGGTATCGAATTTTTGAGTGGAATACAATACTTCCCCTACTTACTATACGTAGTAGAGAAAGTAAAAATCTGATGTGTTACACTGAGATGACAGTGTAACACATCATTGTACTCTTGTACAAACTATTTTTACAAACGCTTATTCTCCATCTACTTCATGTTAATCGAGATAAACATTTGCAGACTCTATCTTATTGCTAATTTTCTTGTACATGTAAGGGGAATATATATTTACTTGGGCAATATAGTAATACAGTAGCCTTTAAGCACATACATATATCTTAATAGCTGGTTGCTAGGTGCAGCACCACTCCCTTTCCCATACATTAATACTCTTTGCATATCCAAGACAAAAAAAATGCATAACGAATTCCCATTTGAGAAAATAAGTATTGAAAAATTTAAGGGAATAACAAGTAATATCTCGAAAATGGTTCACTCAACAACAAAAATGTATATGACATAAATTGTATATTTTAACGCGATCTACATCTTTGGTGTAGTAAAATTTTGTCTATCTCTTATGGTTTACCAGTTATGCAAAAGTCGTTCACAATGAAGAACACTTTTGGAGACATTCCCAGAAAATTAAAGATATACATTTTATTTGTCATAAAAATATCTTAAAGATATGATACTTTAATCAAAATCGTTAGAGCCATTTTTGAGAAATATGAATTTTTGAAAAATGTTCCATGTAAAGGGTAATCTGGGGTGAGGACATTTTCTTGAAAACCTTCGTGTCGCATCTCTGGAAGATGCTGTACCTAAATAGCAAGTTTGGTATTTATCCGACTGTTCGTTTCTGAGTTATGCTGTTCACACACATACACACACACACACGGACATGTTTCCAAAAATGCTTTTTTTGGATACAGGGGGTCTCAAAACATGTATTTCCGGTAAAAACTTGGTATCGAATTTTTGGGTGGAATACAATACTTCCCATACTTACTATACGTAGTAGAGAAAGTAAAAAAGTGGGTGTGTGTGCCTGTGGACAGCATAACCCAAAACTGAAATGTTGGATAAATATCAACTTTGGTATTTAAGTTCAATACCTTCCAAAGATACGTAACGAAGATTTTCAAGAAAATCGCCCCACCCAACTATCCTCTACACGGATATTTTTTAATTTTTACTTTCTCTACTACGTATAGCAAGCAGGGGAAGTATTGTATTCCACCCAAAAATTCGATACCGAGATTTCACCGGAAATACATGTTTTGAGACCCCCTGTATCCAAAAAAAGCATTTTTGGAAACAAGTCCGTGTGTCTATGTGTGTGTGTGTGTGTGTGTGTGTGTGTGTGTCTGTGAACAGCATAACTCAGAAACGAACAGTTGGATAAACACCAAACTTGGTATTTAGGTTCAGTATCTTCCAGATATGCGACACGAAGGTTTTCAGGAAAATCCCCCCACCCCAGACTACCCTTTACATGGAACATTTTTCGAAAATTTTAATTTTCTCAAAAACGGCTGTAACGATTTTGATTAAACTATCATATGTTTAAGATATTGTCATGACAAATAAAATGTATATCTCGAATTTTCTGGGAATGTCTCCAAAAGTATTCTTCATTGTGAACAACTTTTGCATAACTGGTAAACCATAAGACATAGACAAAAGTTTACTACACAAAAAATGTAGATCGCGTTAAAATACACAATTTATGTCATTAACATTTCTTTTGTTGAGTGAACCATTTGCGAGATATTGCTTGTTATTCCCTTAAATTTTTCAATACTTATACTTTTTCTCAAATTCGTTATTCATTTTTTTATGTCCTGTACATGCAAAGAGAATGGAATGCGCCACATAGCAACCAGCTCTTAAAACATTTGACTATCGCTTAAAACCTACTATATTCCCCTTGCATCTACAAGAAAATTACCAATAAGATTGACATCTCGATATCTCCATTAACATGAAGCATATGCAGATTAAGCGTTTGTAAAAATAGTTTGTACAAGAGTACATAAAGTCATGTGAGTGTAACACATCAGATTTTTTTTATTTTCTATAACTGTTTTTGATTAAAATACTATATACTCAAGCTATTTACATGCCAAACAAAATGTATATCTTGAATTTTCTGGGAATAGCCTGTGAAGTCCTCTTCATTCGGAAGGAATTTTGTATAAGCTTGTATAACTGGTAAACGTTAAGCGATAGATGAAAACGTGGGTGTCTTTAAAACACACAATTTATTTCCAAGAAGTATTTTTTGTGGCATTAACCTTTTCTGAGGTATCCGTTATTACTGGTTCAAATTCCTCATTTCTTGGTCATTCTCTTAAAATCCTGTCAAACACTCAGTTGTTTCTCGCGATGTCATGGTAACAGTATGGAATTTTAAGGCCAGCATATAGCGTCCAGTTCTTAAACATTTGACTATCGCTGTTCCCTTTGTATCTGTAACGAAGTGTGTAATGTAGCTATTTCTGCAAAGGTTTATTTGGATTAAAATGTAGTAGTATCTTTATTAGTTTCAAATTATTGAAGTTATTACACAACTATTTAGTGCATGGGTCATCTTTAAGTGAATATTTAAGACACAAATCATGTGACAAAATAAATAACCGAAAAAAAACAAGAAAAATGAAAATAGATATAAATTACCTTTCAATAACTGAGCACATTTGATCAAGCTTCATGCACTTTAGCCAAGAAGTTGCCCATGTTTTGCCAGTTCCTCTGGTCAGCCAGTAGCTCCCAACATGTCAATCTCTTTCTAGCCGGACTTAAGAATTTTTCTTTGAATTTAATTGTTCGCTGGTTCTCCCACTGAGCTCATTCCGCCAAAATAAGTACCCAGTACTCATCGAAATCACAGAATGGTCATTTTCTGTGGCCTCCAGCCCCCAGTCTAAACCATGCCATTCCTGATCTTTACTTTCTTCCTAAGTTAAGTATATGTGCCTCTTTACCCCAATTCAATTTTATTTCATTTGCTAGACTTAGGGAAGGTTTAATATAGATAGAAAGGTAGGGGTTAGTAAGAATAGTTTGTATACCTACTAATAGAGATAGACGGTAGAGAAAGTCATGTGAATGTATCACATCAGGTTTTTAGAAAAACCTTTTGTGTCTGTATGTGTCTAAACAGCATAAATCAAAAACGAAAATCCTATAAGCACCAAACTTGGTATTTATGTTCAGTACCTTCCAAAGATTCGACATGAAGATTTTCAAATAAAACACCTCATCCCAAAGTACCCTTTGCATAAATTTTTTTTCGAAATGTTTTATTTTCTCAAAAATGTCTCAAACGATTTTGATTAAAATACCATACATTAAAGATATTTTCAGGAAAAATAAAATGCACATCTTGAATTTTCTGGGAATAGCCTGTGAAGTCCTTTTCATTCCGAAGGAATTTTGTATAATCTTGTATAACTGGTAAACGTTAAGCGATAGACGAAAACGTACCACACAAGAAATGTAGATCTGTTTAAAACACACAATTTATTTCAAGTAGTTTTAGTGTGGCATCATTGATTTCCGGTATATCTGTGAAATGTGTAATTTAGTTATTTCTGCAAAGATATATCTTGATTGTAGTGAGGTATATAGAGAAATAAGCTCTCGTATGTAAGGTTTGAATCTTCACTAGAGAAATGTGTTATACAACGAAATGTGTAATAAAAGTAAATCTAGATTAGCAAAAAGTAGGTACATTTGTAAAAATCTGATGTGTTACACTCAAATGACTTTCTCTACTCTTGTACAAACTATTTTTACAAACGCTTATTCTCCATATGCTTCAAGTTAATCGAGATGCTAATCTTATTGCTAATTTTCTTGTAGATGCAAGGGGAATATGGTAAGCTTTAAGCGCTGGTTGCTATGTGGCGCATTCCATTCTCTTTGTATGTCCAGGACAAAAAAAAATGAATAACGAATTCCCATTTGAGAAAAAGTATAAGTATTGGAAAATTTAAGGGAGTAACAAGCGATATCTCGAAAATGGTTCACTCAAAAAAAATGTATATGATATAAATTGTGTATTTTAACGCGATCTACATTTTTTGTGTAGTAAAATTTTGTCTATCTCTTATGGTTTACCAGTTATGCAAAAGTCGTTCACAATGAAGAATACTTTTGGAGACATTCCCAGAAAATTCGAGATATTCATTTTATTTGTCATAAAAATATCTTAAACATATGATATTTTAATCAAAATCGTTAGCCATTTTTGAGAAAATTAAAATCTTCCAAAAAATGTTCGATGTAAAGGGTAATCTGGGGTGGGCGGATTTTCTTGAAAACCTTCGTGTCGCATCTCTGGAAGATACTGAACCTAAATACCAAGTTTGGTGTTTATCCGACTGTTCGTTTCTGAGTTATGCTGTTCACAGACACACACACGGAAATGTTTCCAAAATGCTTTATATGCTTTCAGTGCACTTCAAAACATGTATTTCCGGTGAAATCTCGGTTTCGAATTTTTGAGTGGAATGCAATACTTCCCCTACTTGCTATACGTAGTAGAGAAAGTAAAAACAGTTTATGAAAGAATGAGTAGGGATACTCATGTGAGTGCTGTGACTCAAGTAATAGAAATTAGGCACATCTGTCTCTTACAACGGTACGTAAATTTAGACAAGAAAAAGGGAAACAAAGGACGGTGTATTCTAAAGAGAGACACACGCGCAGCTGTTGGAGAATTAGTCTTCTGTTTCATAAACTTTGGATGTAAAGTTGTAAACTATAAATTATACACAACTAAGGTTCGTGAATACTGCGCTAAATTACCGCGAAACTGCACAAATAAAAGGCGGAAATTCGGCAAATGCTTGTTTTAATTTTCAAGTTGAATAACTATACTAAAAGCTCTAAAGTTACTTTTTCTTGTGGTCTTACCTGAAGACAGAAAGAGCTTTTCCTTTTCGTACAAAGGAGGAAAAAAAAAAACGAAAGTGCCTGGAACCGAGATCAAAGGCTTACATTCGGTCCTCATTAAGGCTTTATTTTATTATTCCCTTTCTTTGATTTCTTTCATCTTTTCCTTCCATTATATCCTCAACTTATTTTACAAAGCATTCATTTCCGTTTGTTTTCATTTAATTTTCAGACCAGCAAAGCTAACATGGTGATTTAGGGAAGATTCTACCTTTGAATTCTTTTCTTTTTCTATAGGCACCCTTGCTTGGCCTGCATAAAGTACTAAGATATGAAAGGATATATACTGCAGCGCTTCAAGGCTCCTTGTGTATTCCACGCCAGGCTCTCTCCCTCTCCCCCATACAACCTTTATTCAGTTTTTATCACTGGGAATTTGAAAAGAAGTATATCCTAAGAATTTAAATAACAATAATAACGTTTTCTTCATTTATTTAAAGGTCGATCAGTCACTTTAAAGGTCATGGCATGAATTTACAGATGGATATCTTCGGTATTGGAGTCTTGGTCGATGACAAGGCGAATCTTAATCCCTGACAGTACTGTGGATCTTCCAAGTGAGAAATGTACTGCCCCGGTCACATGACCAAGTTGCTGATAAAAAGAGTGAGCAAGAACAGACGTACACTACGTGATCAAAAGTATCCGGACACCTGGCTGAAAATGACGTACAAGTTCGTGGCGCCCTCCATTGGTAATGCTGGAAGTCAATATGGTGTAGGCCCACCCTTAGCATTGATAACAGCGTTCACTCTCGCAGGCATACTTTCAAACAGGTGCTGGAAGGTTTCTTGGAGAATGGCAGCCCATTCTTCACGGAGTACGGAACTGAGGGAGAGGTATCGATGTAAGTCGGTGAGGCCTGGCACGAAGTCGTTCCAAAACATCCCAAAGGTGTTCTATATGATTCAAGTCAGGACTCTGTGCAGGTCAGTCCATTACAAGGATGTTATTGTCATGTAACCACTCCGCCACAGACCGCGCAGTATGAACAGGTGCTCGAATCGTGTTGAAAGATGCAATCGCCATCCCCGAATTGCTCTTCAACAGTGGGAAGCAAGAAGGTGCTTAAAATATCAATGTAGGTCTACGCTGTGATCGTGCCACGCAAAATAACAAGCCCCCTCCAGGAAAAACACGACCACACCAATACACTACAACCTCCGAATTTCACTGTTGGCACCACACACGCTGGCAGATGACGATCACCGGGCATTCACCATACCCACACCCTGCCATCGGATCGACACATTGTGTACCGAGATTCGTCACTCCACACAACGTTTTGCCACTGCTCAATCGTGTAATGTTGACGCTCTATACACCAAGTGAGGCGTCGTTTGGTATTTTCCTGCGTGATATGTGGCTTATGAGCAGCCGCTCGACCACGGAATCCAAGGTTTCTCACCTCACGCCTAACAGTCGTAGTACTTGGAGTGGATCCTGATGCAGTTTGGAATTCCTGTGTGATGGTCTGGATAGATGTCTGCCTATTACTATTTACGACCCTCTTCAAACGTCGGCGGTCTCTGTCAGTCACAGACCAGGTCGGCCTGTGAACTTTTGTTCTGTACATGTTCCTTCACGTTTCCACTTCACTATCACATCAGAAACCGTGGATCTAGGGATGTTTAGGAGTGTGGACAGACTTCTGACACAAGTGACACCCAATCACCTGACCACGTTCGAAGTCCGTGAGTTTCACGGAGCGTCCCATTCTGCTGTTTCATGACGTCTAATGACTACTGAGGTCGCGGATAATGAGTACCAGGCAGTAGGTGGCAGCACAATGCACCTAAGATAAAAAACATATGTTTGTGGGGTGTCCGGATACTTTTGTTCACATAGTATATATATATATATATATACAGGATCCGCCAAAAAAAATGTATACACACATTTAGGAACGAAAACTATTTATTATCTGTTCGTTTTACATTTAAATACTGAGCATACATGTAGTACTGTCTTCAGTTCGGTACATGGATATATATATATAGTCTGGCTGGTCTTAGAATTCTATACTGTTTCAATGACATCGTGAGAAACAACTGAGAATTGATAGACCTTAAAAAGAATGATAAAGTATTGAACAAATCGAACCAATAATAACGTATATCTTGGAAATGGCGAATATCGCAAAAAAAGTTGTTCGAAATTAATTCTGTGTGCTAAAGAGATCTACACTTTTTGTGTAGTACGTTTTCATCTATCGCTTAACGTTTATTTACCAGTTACGCAAGATTGCACAAAATTCTTTCGGAATGTGTAGGACTGTAAAGGTTATTCCCAGAAAATTCAAGAAGCGCATAATATTTTACGATGTAAATATATTTAATGTATGGTAATTTAATCAAAATCGTAGAGCCATTGTTTAGAAAATAAACAATTTTGAAAAAATCCCATGTAAAGGATACTTTGCAGTGGAAGAATTTTCATGAAATACTTTATGTCGCATGCTTGGAAGGTGCTGTACTTAAATTTGTGTTTATCCCACTTTTCATGTTTGACTTATGCTGTTCACGGATAGACACACACACATGTATACGGACTTTTTTCTAATTTTTACTTTCTCTACTACGTATAGTAAGTAGGGGAAGTATTGTATTCCACCCAAAAATTCGATACCGAGATTTCACCGGAAATATATGTTTTGAGGCCCCCTGAATAAAAAAATCTGATGTGTTACACTCACATGACTTTCTCTACTCTTGTACAAAGTATTTTTACAAACGCTTATTCCCCATATGCTTCATGTAAATCGAGATATCGATATGTTAATCCTATTGGTAATTTTCTTGTAGATGCAAGGGAAATATGGTAGCTTTTAAGCGATAGTCAAATGTTTTAACGCTGGTTGCTATGTGGCGCATTCCATTCTCTTTGCATGTCCAGGACATAAAAAAAATGAATAACGCATTTGAGAAAAAGTATAAGTATTGGAAAATTTAAGGAAATAACAAGCAATATCTCGAAAACGGTTCACTCAACAAAAGAAATGTATATGACATAAGTTGTGTATTTTAACGCGATCTACATTTTTTGTGTAGTAAAATTTTGTCTATCTCTTATGGTTTACCAGTTATGCAAAAGTCGTTCACAATGAAGAATACTTTTGGAGAGATTCCCAGAAAATTCGAGATGTACATTTCATTTCTCATGACATTATCTTAAACATATGATATTTTCATCAAAATCGTTAGAGCCATTTTTGAGAAAATTAAAATTTTCGAAAAATGTTCCATGTAAAGGGTAGTCTGGGGTGGGGGGATTTTCTTGAAAACCTTCGTGTCGCATCTCTGGAACATACTGAACCTAAATACCAAGTTTGGTGTTTATCCGACTGTTCGTTTTTGAGTTATGCTGTTCACAGACACACACACAGACACACACACAGACACACACACACAGACACACACACACACAGACACACACACGGACATGTTTCCAAAAATGCTTTTTTTGGATTCAGGAGGTCTCAAAACATGTATTTCCGGTGAAATCTCGGTATCGAATTTTTGGGTGGAATGCAATACTTCCCCTACTTACTATACGTAGTAGAGAAAGTAAAAAAGCATTTTTGGAAACATGTCCGTGTGTGTGTGCCTGTGAACAGCATAACTCAGAAACGAACAGTCGGATAAACACCAAACTTGGTATTTAGGTTCAGTATCTTCCAGGGATGCGACACGAAGGTTTTCAAGAATATCCTACCACCCCAAGTTACCCTTTACATGGAAGATTTTTCGAAAATTTTAATTTTCTCAAAAACGGCTCTAACGATTTTGATTAAAATATCATATGTTTAAGATATTTTTATGACAAATAAAATGTATATCTTGAATTTTCTGGGAATGTCTCCAAAAGTATTCTTCATTGTGAACGACTTTTGCATAACTGGTAAACCATAAGAGATAGACAAAATTTTACTACACAAAAAATGTAGATCGTGTTAATATACACAATTTATGTCATATACATTTTTTGTTGTTGAGTGAACCATTTTCGAGATATTGCTTGTTATTCCCTTAAATTTTTCAATAATTTTCTCAAATGGGAATTCGTTATTCATTTTTTTTGTCTTGGATATGCAAAGAGTATTAATCTGTGGCAAAGGGAATGGTGCTGCACCTAGCAACCAGCTATTAAGAGATATGTATGTGCTTAAAGGCTACTGTTTTTCTATATTGCCCTTGTAAATATATTTTCCCCTTACATCTACTAGAAAATTAGCAATAAGATAGAGTCTGCAAATGTTTATCTCGATTAACATGAAGTAGATGGAGAATAAGAGTTTGTAAAAATAGTTTGTACAACAGTAAGGAAAGTCATGTGAGTAAAACACATCAGATTTTTTATACAGGGGCCTCAAAACATGTATTAACGGTGAAGTTTCAGTATGGAATTTTTAGGCGGAATGCAATACCTTATCTACCTGCCAGGTACCTGATAGGGAAAATGAAAAAGTCCAAGTATGGAACACTTCGAACTATTAATAACGGATATCTCGGAAATGGCTGTTTCCACAAAAGAGTTATTGAAATAAATTATATGTTTTGTCATATAAATATTTTTAATGCATGCCTATGCTTCACAGGCACACAGGCGCATATTGACCTTTTTCTAAAAATGCCTTTGTTTTCTTATTTAAGGTGACCTCAAAACGTGTATTTCCGGCGAAATGGTGGAATCTAACACGGACACTGCTTACTATAGGTGAGTAGTAAAGAAAGTAGATAGATAAGGTATATTTATTGGTTTCAAATTATTGAAGTTATTAGACGAGTATTTAGTGCATGGGTCATTGACCGTACATGCATACAAGGTATGGTGACAAAATAAACAACAGAAAAAGAAAACAAAACAAGAAAAAGCAAAATACAACTCAACAAATTTGACCTAGCTTCGCGTACTTTAACCAAAAATTTGCCCATGTTTTGCCTGTTCCTCCGGTCAGCCAGTAGATCCCAACATGCCAATCTCTTTCTTGAGGGACTTAAGAATTTTTCTTTGAGTTTAATCGTTCGTTGGTTCTCCCACTGTGCACATTCCGCCAAAATATGTACCCAGTCCTCATCCAAATTACAGAATGGGCAGATTCTCCTGCCAGAATCGTGTCGTTTTCTGTGCCCTACAGCATTCCTGATCTTTCCTTTCTTCCTAAGTTAAGTATATATGCCTCTTTACCCTAATTCAACTTTATTTCATTTGCTAGACTTGGAGAAGGTTTAATTTTACAATCCGATTCTATTTCATGTTTGCATGACGTCTCTTAGTCTTCTTTTGACACCTTTCCGTATGTTTTTGTCATTTGTTTCAGCTCTTAGCCATACTGACCCCATTCCTATTCTCCTCAAACCCCTTTCCAAATGAGCTGCCCAAAACTTACGAGACAGGTTTTCTCGCTGGTATTTATAACATTTGGATCGTAGTGTGCAGTTATTCCCCTGCATCAGCCTCAGCCAGTACTTTACTCCTCTTATTTTACAGTGTATAGTGTCTTAATAACATCCCACCTCCCTCAATACCCCCGAATTTGGTGTGCCTTGTGAAACTCCAAGAACTGCCTTCCAAAATGCTACCTACGTTTTATTTACATGTTCTGCTCTTTCTCGAATATTGTAAAGAAAGTAAAAATAATACGTGGAAGCTATTCCCCCCCGGGGCCCACCACATATAAACCAAGCGCTCTACCATATGATCTAAAGTCACCAGTGTCTCTCCTGTTTTGACCTGTATGTGTACCAACACGAATACTTCCTCAAGGCCCAGAACAGGTTTCGTTACTAGGGCGGTGGTTCTCAAACAACAGATCAAGAACTGCAGATTTCAACTGGGGGCGTAGCTCAGATGGTAGAGCGCTCGCTTAGCATGTGAGAGGTACCGGGATCGATACCCGGCGCCTCCAGAATAATTTTATATTTATTGTCTTCTTTTGAAAATTTAACAACTCGCAAACCGAAAAGTCGATTTGAAATGCGTGGTATAAATTCAATAACAGCTCAATGCTTCTCAGGGTAAATAAAGATCAGATTTATAGGGTTACCTTATAGGTAACACTTGCTGACATCGAGCTCGGGGCCTGCTCAGATATTTTTTTTTGGGGGGGGTGGTTTGTGGCCTCGCCTCCGCCACACCAGGTGACGATCATCCGAAAGGGACCTACGTCGTCTCCCCACCCATGCTCTAACATACGCTACAGTGATGGAGTGCAAAAAAACGAAGGTAAGGTAGTGTCCGGTGCCGCCTAAGCAAACCGAATGTTAGTGGGTGATTACTAAATAGGCGCCTACATACACGAGAGAATGTAGACAGAGTGCGGATTTTATTTACAACATATATCTACTTTATTTCCACTCTCTATTGTACACCTAGAAAATTAGTTATATATATTAGGGGTTCTAGAGGGTTGACAGCAAAGGGCTGGAGCCACTGTTCTCACAACTGTCTTACAAGGCAGTTTTTTTTAAAGGAGAGAAGGTGCACTAATAAGTAAGTGCCAAGCCCTTGTCTGAGAATTAAAGACTGTAATTGTTGAAATCGAAATATTTATCAAGAATTTTCACATATTTAATTCAACATAACTTAAAACACAATATTCTGACTAAATTTCCAATCTTCAATAGAGTTCATTTTGTGCCATTATTCATTTTCTGGATCTCGCTGTTGAAGAATCCCTTAGTACTATACCATGCCGCCGTGGACGTCCTCCTAAACGATGTCTCATTATTAAACACAGAATATATACACAAAATAAAGCACGTAATCCAATGTAACACAACGAACAAACAAAATAATACCGTATTTACTTGAATCTAGTACATCATTAAATCTAATACGCGCTCCAAATTTGAAACTTAAAGTAATAAAAAAGAGTTGGTTGGCGAATTTGTTGGGCATCAATGTTATTCTTACAATAGTGGAATTGTGCGTACGTTTCAGAACATACCTAGTATTTATGTGTTACGTGACACAGTCAGTGTTAAAGAAATTACCGACAGGCACCTATTGAAGTGATCGTGACATACCTACACTATGTGATCAAAAGTATCCGGACACCTGGCTGAAAATGACGCACAAGTTCGTGGCGCCCTCCATCGGTAATGCTAGAATTCAATAGGTATTGGCCCACCCTTAGCCTTTATGACAGCGTTCACTCTCGCAGGCATACTTACAATCAGGTGCTGGAAGGTTTCTTGGGGAATGGCAGCCCCTTCTTCACGGAGTGCGGAACTGAGGAGAGGTATCGATTGTCTGGCACGAAGTCGGCGTTCCAAAACATCCCAAAGGTGTTCTATAGGATTCAAGTCAGGACTCTGTGCAGGCAGTCCATTACAGGGATGTTATTGTCGTGTAACCACTCCGCCACAGCCCGTGCAGTATGAACAGGTGCTCGATCGTGTTGAAAGATGCAATCGCCATCCCCGAATTGCTCTTCAACAGTGGGAAGCAAGAAGGTGCTTAAAATATCAATGTAGGTCTGCGCTGTGATCGTGCCACGCAAAACAACAAGGGGTGCAAGCCCCCTCCAAGAAAAACACGACCACACTATAACAGCACCACCTCCGAATTTCACTGTTGGCACTACACACGCTGGCAAATGACTTCATCGGGCATTCGCCATACCCATACCCTGCCATCGGATCGCCACATTGTGTACCGTGATTCGTCACTCCATACAACGTTTTGCCACTGTTCAATCGTGTAATGTTGACGCTCCTGACACCAAGCGAGGCGTCGTTTCGCATTTTCCTGCGTGATGTGTGGCTTATGAGCAGCCGCTCGACCATGGATTCCAAGGTTTCTCACCTCACGCCTTACTGTCACAGTACTTTGAGTGGATCCTGATGCAGTTTGGAATTGCTGTGTGATGGTCTGGATAGATGTCTGCGTATTACTCTTTACGATCCTCTTCAAATGTCGGCGGTCTCTGTCAGTCAACAGACGAGGTCAGCCTGTACGCTTTTGTGCTGTTCATGTCCCTTCACTTCACTATCACATCAGAAACAGTGGACCTAGGGATGTTTAGGAGTGTGGAAATCTCGCGTACAGACTCTGTCACAAGTGCCACCCAATCACCTGACCACGTTCGAAGTCCGTGAGTTCCATGGAGCGTCCCATTCTGCTGTTTCACGACGTCTAATGACTACTGAGGTCGCGGATAATGAGTACCAGGCAGTAGGTGGCAGCACAATGCGCTTAAGATGTAAAACGTATGTTTGTTGGGGTGTCCGGATACTTTTGATCACATAGTGTATGTTACATATGAACAGTTATTACTGGCAGAATTACAAATACCTTTCCCCTAGCTTTAGTTACAAGTAATGCTGATTTCTATTGCCGTCATAAGCGAATGTTGCTCCTTGCTATATTGAAATCTCTTCCTGCCTTTTGTTACCCTTTTTTTCGGCACTTGCTATTCCGCCCTGGAAAATCACTTCACCCAAAATAATGTAGAACTGAACATCATCTCCAAGGAACACACGCATTCTTCAGTTTATCGGCAACTATTTATGAATTACATGACAGATATGGAACACATACAGCAATCTACACATGGATCAAAGCGTAATGATAGAAATGCTTGTGCTGTTGTTTATTCAGACTACCTGAGTTTTGTACCGTCTTCTCAAGTGAACTGTGTGCAAGTAAATAATCTGTGATTTAAGTTTTGAATTCCTGATGCTCAAAGTTATTTGTTACAGATTCTAAAGCCTCTTGTACAGGATCAAATTTTTGTCAAATGCAATACTTTACAAGACTTTTCAAGAGTTGTCACAGCTTCACAATTTTCTTGTCAAATTTCTTCCAATACTTTTAACGTCTTTGAAAGTCTTGAAAGCAAATAAGGACATGCTCTAAACGATCAAAGATTTGACAATGGTTTGATGGCTTTGGCCAATGAAATGCGAGTATTTACAGTGCGTCACGAAATTTGCAACATGGCGGAAAGCAAAAGTAAACAAAAATGGCTACCCGGCCAAGGTATGTTGTATGCAAACTGATTAGGTTATACATAAGCTGTCAAATACTTGCCAGGCAGTCTTCCGAGCTAAGTATACATTAATGCAATGTTATATAGTGTGGTTAACGTATCAGTTGGTGTTAATGTCATTGTTCCCACACTCGTAATATGATTTCATTGGATATAATACGTGAAAGTGTTACATAATATTAGTAATGAGCAATATATAATTACGAATTGTTATACTGTTACGCAGATACCAAATTGCTTTGCGCGTGATATATTATCAATGTGTTCTGAAGGGTTTCAGTTTGGCGAAGAGACAACTTGTAAATACACATTTTTGACATTGTCAAGCCTTGCCAGGCCTTGCCAAATCGTTTCCAATCTTGTCGCATATTGAAAAATATTTCACAATTGTTCATGTAAACACTTGAATTGAAAAAAAGCTTGATCGTGTACAATACACAATCTGTCATAAACCCATATTCTTACACAAGAAATTCAATCACTACTTCACAGAGCCAATAAGCAAGTCTCTTTAGTATGGATTCCAGCCCACATTGGAATACAGGGCAACGAATTGGCCGATCAGGTAGCAACTATAACAACACCAGCCCGTGATGTTATCTCAAGCTTTACCAACAGTAGAAGACAGGTAGGCTTGACTCCATGAGAAGCAAACTCCGTGATATAACTGAGCTTTTCGACACATCTTCCCAGTAATTCTCTTTCCAGACAAGATCAGGTTTTAATATCCCACTGAGAATGGGCCACACACAGTTATCTTCTTTCAAAACACCAACCACATAATCGTGGAATGTCCACAATACGATCAATGGAGACAACACTACCAAATACCCAACAGCATTCAACTATTCGATGTGCCCTAAGATTGTTCAACATACTAAAAACATAAATGTATATAAAAGTTTATAATGTTAAATCAGTTTGATTAAATATAGTGTCAGAATTTTATATTCATTGTAATGGTTTAAAACTGCCAGTATGTTAAATAATCATTGTTTTATTGCTAAATATTTATTTTATAAATATTTGTAAAGTCGCGACATGACTACTGTGTTAAAGCGACTATAATTTTTCAAAACAAAGAAAGGAATTACTTTACGTTTGAAAGTAGCGTCATAAGATGTTCTTCTGTTTTCCCTCCAACGCCCCTTGCAATAGTAGGCCAACGATAAATGTAGCAAAGTGAAAATCACAACAAGGCATTGTAACATAAGGTACATATAAATTTGAATGCAGATACCGGCGAACTAAGGAACGATTATTGTACCTGAATCTAATACGCGCCACAATTTTGAATACTGCATTTGGATAAAATAAGGCAATAAAGGAAGCGAAAGTATGCTGAAATAAGTTTAAGCTTGTGTGGTTTTTTTTATTATTATTATTATTTTGCGGATAAGCATTTGGTCACACGGTTACCAACACTGTCATCATCGTACAATTGGTAAGTAAACACTTTCTTTTAGAGTGGGAAAGAAAACTTATGTGTAGAAACTGGACGACATTTATGAGAGCGACGTGGAGATGAAGGTTATAGTTACTGCCACCATCCAGTGGCAATAAAAAAAATTAAATTGAGTTTTATTTATGGACGCTCTTTAACTGCTGCGGTCCTTAGCGTCCCATTCTATATTGGACGTGAAAGACCGTAATTTTGCTCAGAAGCCTCTTTATCAGGCTTGAGGTTCTTTTACGTGCTGTAAACCTACGACAGGGCACCACCAGCTTTACTTCCCTTCCGAAGGAAGCCATACTAAGGAATTTTACGCCCAAAAAAATCCATCGCCCTCCACCGTGTTTGAACCCGCGACCTCGGGAACTAGAGGCTAGCATGGTAACCACTACACCACGGAGGAAGACAGAGACAGAGAGAGACTCGAAAGGTAACAAGATCCAGATGACAGACGCAGCATTGTCGGGGTCCCTAACGCTTCCAGATCAATCGCATCCGACGCCCATGGGCTAGAGTGGGCTGTCGCCGAGGATCGAAGGCGGGACCTGCGAGTCGCAGACATTACGCGGCGGCACCTCGCTCGGTTTGAGGGAGGTAAAGTACTGTGCTATTTCAGTGTCTAGAATTATATTCGAAAATAGAGGTGGTCACCCGGGCAGCGAGTGGGCTAGATTTGTCATTCCCAGCATAAGCAGCTGCGTGCCATTATGAACCACATGTTAAGCACGTGAACGTGAAATATTTAAAAAGAAGTGATGAAATTCGGTGAAATCCCGAGGTTGATATCACAAGTCGCTAACAATTAACAAGGCACAGGTTTATGTATGTTAGAAGGCCAGCTGGAAAACGTATGTTTGCAATGAACTTTATCAGGAAAGAGAGGAGTTAGATAGGGGTGGATTTTAATTCATCATGGTCGTTAGCCATAGTTTGCAGATCAAATTGCCTGCATGTAAGCGGTCTCTCCTTTTCCCTTCACCCCAATTCCCAAGTCTCTCCTTCACCCCGAATGTACCCTGATTGCCTTTTGAACAGCATCATAGTGACATCCAACTTCCCCCTTGGTTTTACTATTCGTCCGTTTTCTGGCTCACCGAATGAGAAGGGGAGATAGCAGACATGGCTTTGGAATTGCCACTGCTAAAGAACAAAGAGATAATTTTCGGTCTGGGAAGCACAGACGTGGAATTTCCTTTTTATGCGGAAAAAGACGAAATGGCCTGGAACAGTTTTAAAACAGCCAAAAGCTACAGTAGAGAATATAATCGTTAATATTCTTCTTCGTTCAGAGAATGGGGATGAATTAATTGTTATATCTTAAACAGAATTTCGCTATTTCTCACATTCACGTAATTGTACGCTGTATTTATTATTTTATCCAGAAAGTGCTTATTTACCGACTCTCACAATCAAACTATGTAAAATAAAAATCTTATGTGTACATTCACATGACTTCTCTTCTCTCCTTCCCTCTTCCCTCCGTGTACAAATTACTCTTATGAAAGTTTATTTCCCTAGCTGGTTAATTTTAATCCAAAAGAAACCTTTATAGAAATAGCTACACTACACAGTTTGTCAAAGAGAACAGCGATAGTCAACTGGGCGCTATATGCTGACCTTAAAATTCCACACTGTTTCCATGGCATCCCGAGAAACAGATGAATGTTAAGAGGACTAAAAGAATAGCAAATTTTTTGAACAATTCGAGTAATTAGTAAGCATATCTTGGAAATGACTGCTATCACACAAAAGCTTCCTTGAAATAAATTGTGTGTTATAAAGAGATTTCTTGTGTGGTAGGTTTTCGTTTATCACTTAACGTTTACCAGTTATACAAAATGCCTTCCGAATGAAGAGGACTTCAAAGCTATTCCCAAAAAATTCAAGATATGCATTTTATTACTTTCTCTACTATGTATAGTAAGTAGGGGAAGTATTGTATTCCACCCAAAAATTCGATACCGAGATTTCACCGGAAATACATATTTTGAGGCCCCCTGAATCCAAAAAAGCATTTTTGGAAACATGTCCGTGTGTGTGTGTGTGTGTCTGTGAACAGCATAACTCAGAAACGAACAGTCGGATAAACACCAAACTTGGTATTTAGGTTCAGTATCTTCCAGAGATGCGACACGAAGGTTTTCAAGAGAATCCCCCACCCCAGATTACCCTTTACATGGAACATTTTTCGAAAATTTTAATCTTCTCAAAAATGGCTCTAAAGATTTTGATTAAAATATTATATGTTTAAGATATTTTATGACAAATAAAATGTACATCTCGAATTTTCTGGGAATATCTTCAAAAGTATTCTTCATTATAAACGACTTTTGCATAACTGGTAAACCATAAGAGATAGACAAAATTTTACTACACAAAAAATGTAGATCGCGTTAAAATACACAATTTATGTCATATACATTTTTTTTGAGTGAACCATTTTCCAGATATTGCTTGTTATTCCCTTAAATTTTTCATTACTTATTTTCTCAAATGGGAATTCGTTATTAATTCTTTTGTCTTGGATATGCAAAGAGTATTAATCTGTGGGAAAGGGAATGGTGCTGCACCTAGCAACCAGCTATTAAGAGATATGTATGTGCTTAAAGGCTACTGTATTTCTATATTGCCCTTACAAATACAAAACAAGGGGAACATAGTACGCCTTAAGCGATAGTCAAATATTTTTAGAACTGGTCGTTATGCATAAAACGTAATTCTCTTTGCATGTCAAAAGATCGTTTCTGCAAATGTTTATCTCGATTAATATAAAATATATGGAGAATAAGAGTTTGTAAAAATAGTTTGTACAAAAGTAGAGAAAGTCATGTGAGTGTAACACATCCGATTTTTTGTGTAGTACATTTACGTCTATCGCTTAATGTTTACCAGTTATACAAAATTCCTTTCAAACGAAGTAGACTTAACAGGCTATTCCCAGAAAATTCAAGATATACATTTTGCTTATCATGTAAATGTCTTTAATGTACGTTATTTTAATCAAAATCGTTAAAGCCATTTTTTAGAAGATCAAATGTTCCATGTAAAGAATAGTGTGGAGTAGGGGGATGTTCTTGAAAATCTTCGTCTCGCATTTTTGGAAGGTATTCAACTCAAATACTAAGTTTGGTGTTGATTCGGCTTTTCGTTATTGGGTTATGCTGTTCATAGACACACACACGAAACTTTTTTCTTAAAGTTTTTTGATTCAGAGGGGCCTCAAAACACATATTGCCGGTGAAACTTCGATATCGAATGTTTTGGCGGAATACAATAGCTCCCATACTTACTATAGTAGTAGGGAAGGTGAAAATTGAAACCAAAATAACAAATAGTTCGGAAATGGTTGTTGCTACGAGCTTTAAAGACAATTACGTTTTTTTTAATACAGCGTTTTTTTTCCTCTCAACTTTAGGCTATATCCAGAAATTTCTAATATGTACATCTTTGGCAATAAATATATGGTAGGTATTTTAATAGAAGTCCATAAAGACATTTTTTTGAGAAAATTAGTAGCTTGGGTTGGAGAGTATTTCCTGAAAACGTTTGTGTCGCATGTTTGGAAGATACTTAAATGTTAGGTAAGTTTGGTATTTATTTGACATTTCGTTTTTAAATTATGCTTATACACATGTGCGCGCGCACGCGGTCGATTTTACAAAAATTGTTTTTATTGGATTCAAGGGGCTTCATAACATATTATTTTGACTGAAATCTCGACTTCAGAATTTTGACTGGAATGTAATACATCCTCTACCTGCTATGTATAGCAGAGAAAGTGAATCTGTTTCAGTATCTCTTCCTTGTTGACTATATTCTATGGATAGGCGCGCACCTGATCTTCAGTATTGTCTCACACTCCCAATACCTATATGTGAACCATTTGTATTGCATACACGTATGACATCAACTACACTGGAGGGGTCTATAGCAATGACAGCTTCATTTATCATGGCGTGTTGCGGAACATAGTCTATCACCTGCTTTCTGCACACACGCAATCAGCTTCTTTAAAGCAGCAAAGCTGTATCAATATTACCTTCACACGACTTTTTCTATTCTTTATCGCTTACTAGTGGGTATACTAATTATTCTTAAGAACGTTTATTACTTTCCCTATAGTAAGTAGGGGAAGTATTGCATTCCACCCAAAAAGCGGATACCGAGATTTCACCGGAAATACATGTTTTGAGACCACCTGAATCCAAAAAAAACATTTTTGGAAACATGTCCGTATGTCTGTGAACAGCATAACTCGGAAACGAACAATCGGATAAACACCAAACTTGGTATTTCGGTTCAGTATCTTCCAGATATGCGACACGAAGGTTTTCAAGAAAATCTCCCCCACCCAAGATTACCCTTTACATGAAAAATTTATCCAAATTTTTAATTTTCTCAAAAATGACTCGAACGATTTTGATTACAATATCACATGTTTAAGATATTTTCATAACAAAAGAAATGTATATCGAATTTTGTTGGACTGTCTCCAAAAGTATTCTTCATTGTGAACGCCTTTTGCATAACTTGTAAACCATAAGAGATGGACAAAATTTTACTACACAAAAAATGTAGATCGCGTTAAAATACACAATTTATGTCATATACATGCTTGTTGTAGGGTGAACTATTTTCGATATATTGCTTGTTATTCCCTTAAATTATCCAATACTTATACTTTTTCTCAAATTCGTTATTCATTTTTTTTGTCCTGGTAATGCAAAGAGAATGGAATACTCCACATAGCAACCAGCGCTTAAAATATTTGACTATCGCTTAAAGCCTACCAATTCCCCTTGCATCTACAAGAAAATTAGCAATAAGATACACGTGGAGGCTATTCCCCCCGGATTCCACCACGTATTAACGTAGCGCTCTACCAATGATCTAAAGTCACCAGTGTCTCTCCTGTATTGACCTGTATGTGTACCAACAAGAATACTTCCTCAAGGCCCAGAACAGGTTTCGTTACCGGAGGCGTGGTCCTCAAATAAGAGATCAAGAACTGCAGATTCCACCTGGGGGCGTAGCTCAGATGGTAGAGCGCTCGCTTAGCATGTGAGAGGTACCGGGATCGATACCCGGCGCCTCCAGAATAATTTTATATTTATTGTCTTCTTTTGCAAATTTGACAACTCGCAAGTCCAACAGCCGATTCTAAGTGCGTGGTATAAATTCAGTAATGCCGCAATGAATTTCAGATTAAATAAAGCTCCGAATTATAGGGCTAGCTCGTATGAATGACATCGAGCTCGGGGCCTGCTAAAGGAGAGCAGGTGCACAATAAGGTGCCAAGCCCTTGGCTGCGAATTAAACACCGTAATTGTTGAAAGCAGAAATATTTATCTGGAATGTTCATATACTTAATTTCACATAATTGAAAACACAATATTGTGATTAAATTTTCAATCTCCCATAGAGTTCAATTTGTACCTTAATTCGTTCTCTGAATCTAGCGGTTGAAGAATCCCTTAGCACTATAGCAGGCCGCCGCGGACGTCTTCTTAAACAATGTACGTAATTGCATCTAACACGCACTACAAATTTGAAACTTAAAAAAACTATTTTTACAAACGCTTATTCTCCATCTGCTTCATGTTATCGAGATGTTAATCTTATTGCTAATTTTCTTGTAGATGTAAGGGGAATATGGTAGCCTTTATGCGATAGTCAAATCGTTTAAGAGCTGGTTGCTATGTGGAGTATTCCATTCTCTTTGCATGTCCAGGACAAAAAAAAATGAATAAGGAATTTCCATTTGTGAAAAAGTATAAATATTGGAAAATTCAAACAAATAACAAGGAATATCCCGGAAATGGTTCACTCCACAAAAAATGTATATGACATAAATTGTGTATTTTAAAGAGATCTACATTTTATGTGTTGTAAAATTTTGTCTATCTCTTACGGTTTACCAGTTACACAAAAGTCATTCAGAATGAAGAGGACGTTTGGGGAAATTCCCATAAAATTCAAGATATACTTTTCATTTGCCATGAAAATGTCTTAAATATATGATATTTTAATAAAACATCGTTATAGCCATTTTTGAGAAAATAAGAATTTTCTAAAAATATACCATGTAGAGGGTTGTCTGGAGTGGAGGAATTTCATGTTGTATCTTTGAAAGATACTGAACCCCAATATCAAGTTTGGCATTTATCCGTTTGAGTTATACTGTTCACAGACACACAGACACACACACACACAAATCTTTTCTAAAAAGGTTTTTTATGGATTCAGGGCACTTCAAAACATGTATTTCCGTTGAAACCTGGATATAGAATTTTTGGGTGGAATGCTATACTTCCCCTACTTGCTATACGTAGTAGAGAAAGTCATAATAAAAAATCTGATGTGATAATTCAAATCACTTTCTCTGCCCTCTATCTTTATTCGTAGTTATACAAAGTATTCTTATAAAGCTTATTTTTCTATCTGCTACATTTAATGCAAATAAACCTTTCCAGAAACAGCTACATTACACATTTCGTTATAGATACAAAGAGAACAGCGATAGTCAAATGTTTAACAACTGGACGCTATATGCTGGCCTTAAAATTACATACTGTTTCCATGACATCGCGAAAAACAACTGACCAAGTATTGAACAACTCGAAATATTAATAACGGATATCTCGGAAATGGCTAAGGCTACAAAAAATTATTTTGAAATAAATTGTGTGTTTTAAAGAGATCTACATTTTGTGTATAGTACGTTTTCGTCTATCACTTAACGTTTACTAGTTATATAATATTATACAAAATACCTTCGGAACAAAGACTTCACAGGCTATTCCCAGATAATTTAAGATATATATTTTATTTGTCATGTAAATATCTCTAATATATAGTATTTTAATCAAAATCGTTATAACCATTTTTGAAAAAGTCAAAAATTTGAAAAAACCTTTCAGGGAAAGAGTAGGTTGGGGTGAGGGCTTCACATTTTTTGGAAGGTATTTTATGCAGGGAGCCTAAATACGTGTATTTCTAGAGAGATGTAATTATAGAATTTTTCTTCCTCTGTTTACTATAGTTAGGTAGTATAGAAAGTAGTAAGAATGCGTTTATGTATCATTAGGAAACTATAGCTGTAATAATTAAATTAATACGATTTAGAACACATTTAGGCGTCAAGATCTACCTTCGTTCTAATTTAGACAGTTTGAGATATAGTTATTCATGTCTGTATAGAATACATTTGGAACATAGCCATTGACAATGAAATATCCTATATAAGGTACAAATGCTGACAGCAAGGGTTTAAGAATTCTTGGTATGAAATCGAAATCTGCTTAGCCACAAACCTTAATGACGATGTTAAATTAAGAGAAAGGATTCTCTCTGACATTTGCTTTTAATTAAACTGGTTCCGATTTTGAATCCCTTGGATATCCGGGGGGCATATTATCGTGGTTAGACCACAGCAGGAGACGAATAACCCTTCCTTTCTGTAAGCGTTCAGTCCAAATTGTTTGATTAAAGTGTCATATATTTTTGTATTTACATAACAAATGAAATGTATATGTCGAATTTTCTGGGAATAACCTCTGAATTCCTCTTCATTCAGATGGGATTTTGTGTGACTGGTAAACGTTAATACGTAGATAGACAAAAGCGTAATGACAAAACAAATTCTAATGTGTTACACCCACATGACTTTCTCTACTCTTGTACAAACTATTTTTACAAACGCTTATTCTCCATATGCTTCCTGCTAATCGAGATGTTAATCTTATTGCTAATTTTCTTGTAGATTCAAGGGGAATTGGTAGGCTTTAAGCGATAGTCAAATATTTTAAGAGCTGGTTGCTATGTGGAGCATTCCATTCTCTTTGTATTACCAGGACAAAAAAAAATTAATAACGAATTCTCATTGAAAAATTTATGGGAATAACAAGCAATATCTCGAAAATGGTTCACTCAAAAAAATATATGACATATATTGTGTATTTTAACGCGATCTACATTTTTTGTGTAGTAAATTTTTGTCTATCTCTTATGGTTTACGAGTTATGCAAAAGTCGTTCACAATGAAGAATACTTTTGGAGACATTCCCAGAAAATTCGAGGTATACATTTCATTTGTCATGAAAATATCTTAAACATATGATATTTTAATCAAAATCGTTACAGCAATTACTGAGAAAATTAAAATTTTCGACATTTTTTCGATGTAAAGGGTAATCTGGGTGGGGGGATTTTCTTGAAAACCTTCGTGTCGTATCTCTGGAAGATACTGAACCTAAATACCAAGTTTGGTGTTTATCCGACTGTTCATTTCTGAGTTATGCTGTTCACAGACACACAGACGGACATGTTTCTAAAAATGCTTTTTTTGGATTTAGGGGGTCTCAAAACATATATTTCCGGTGAAATCTCGGTATCGAATTTTTGGGTGGAAAGCAATACTTCCCCTACTTACATACTATACGTAGTAGAGAAAGTAAAAAAAGTAGACCTCTTTAAAATACACAATTCATTTCAAACTAGTAGGCACGGTAGCCTTTTAAATTCCAATGACGAATTTATATACTTTATTTACCCCGTTCTTTATGAAATTATTCTAAAATGATCTGGAATGCGTTTATGATGAACCGTCCCCATTACCACTTATAACTGTAATCTCGCACAATTCCGATTTTTTCTAATAACGGGTGAAAAATGCCTGCAAGTACCCTTAGACTGTGAAACAAACATCGGTTGGAACGGTCGAGTAAGGTGTTAGATAATATGCAGCGGATGAAAATTTAAACTTTTGTCATCTCTTTTCTTCCGTAGTTATTTAATAACTTAAAAGCTACATAGCCTGCACATAATGTAGAAAACAACGAAATAGAGGTGAAGCTGGTGAATGTGTAGATTCCACTCTCCCAGCCCACCAATCCAAGTTAAGACGTATAGTGTAGCACCATCGATAAAAATAATATTTATCTGCAGTGCCTTCCAAGGATGCGATACGCAGACTTTTCAAGAAAAATCCCCCCGCACCAGACTACCCTTTTCATGGAACTTTTTTTTCATATAAATGGCTCTGGTTATTGTGTTTAAAATGGCATATATTAAAGACATTTGCTTGGCAAATGAACACAACTATATTGTGGCCGCGGGTAAACACATCCCGGCCCGCCACCTGGGTGGGTTCCTCGACCGGAGAAAAATAGGCGCGCAACAATCTCATTATATGCCGCTTTCCCGCAGTTTTACTGCTCCAGAAGATTCCTTTCAGCCGATTCTAGTAGCTTCCCCTTCTAGGACATTCCACTTTGTATGCGGGGCCTATACAGGAGTTTAAAAATAAAGGGCATAATTTCAGGTATGCATTTCCCATATGTAGACAATAAAAAAATCCGTTACAACATATGTGCGGAAATGCTTGGTTTCTGAGTTATGTCCTTTAAAACAGTGAACGTATTTCTTACCGAAAGTAGCTTTCTTTGCGGAAGATGTTTAAAGCGTCCACCTCCTGCTTGAATACAGGCTTCACATCGACGTCTCATGGCCGTGCGAACATGACTCCACATTCTAGAAGTACTGCGTACGCACCAAAGCTTTTAAGTGTTCCCACAAGTAGAAGTCGACAGGGTTCATGAAATTGGGCCACCTCTACCAATCCATCGATCAGGAATCCTTCGATCCAAGTATCGGGAAGGGTTACGACTGAAGTGTGCAGGAGCACCATCATGCAAGAAGTGAGCTTGTTTGCGAATGTTCAGTGTAGTGTCTTCATACACATGAGATATGTTGTTTTCCAAGAGGTTTATGTACACCTGCCCCTTAAGTCTGTCTACAAGTACATGGAATCCAACTAACCGATCTCACCGATGATACCGGCCCACATGTTGAGAGTGAACCGCACTTGTTGATAAGATGGAACAATTGCATGTGGGTTTTCATATGCCCATACATTCTGATTATGGAAATTTGTAATGCAATCTCGTGTGCTTCAGCTGTAAATACGAGGGGCACTATTTATATTTTGAGCCAAATAATTAAAACAAAGTAACTTCTGATTGAAAACTGCTTCATTGTTTTTCAAAATATTCTCCTTTATGATCAATACACTTTTGCATCCGTTTGAACCATTTGTCAAAGCATTTATTCTAGCCTCGGCTTCTTCTGCCAACGAAAATCGTAATCCACGCAATTTATTTTTGATGTTCGGGAACAAAAAGAAGTCATTGGGTGCCAAATCAGGAATGTATGGCGGGTGACTCATCAATTCTATTTTTGAGCCTTCAAATACTCTGTTGTTAGACGAGATGTGTGTGCGTTCGCATTGTCCTGATGAAGAACGATCCTTCGGTTCTTGTTGGTTTTCCTTACTTCACCGAAGACTTCCGGCAAACAAATGGTTGTGTACCATTCGACATTGACCGTTTTACGTTCCCCTAAAGACACTGTTGCCGCATGGCCAGTTTTGCTGAAAAAACAGGTGACCATTTGCTTCGAAGTGCTTCGAGTGCGAACAACTTTTATTGGATTTGCTTCATCTTGAAACATCCATACAGTTGACTGCTGTTTACGTTCCGGTTCATGCGCATAGGTCCATGATTCGTCACCTGTTACAATCTTATATACGTCTTTTGAGGCACCGCCATTGTATTTTTTGAGCATTTTTGTACACCAATCGACACGAGCATCTTTTTGAGATTGCGTCAAATTATGTGGGATCCAACGAGAGCAAACCTTTTTCACGGCTAAATAATCATGCCATATTTTATATATGCTGGTGGAAGTAATGCCTAGGGCTGCCTCAATCTCACAATATGTCGCATGACGATCTTTCATTATTAGTTTTTGCACAGCATCAATGTTTTCTGAAAACATCTGATTTTGGACGACCTTCACGAACTTTATCATTGAGCGAACGGCGGCCACGATTAAATTCGTTAAACCAGCGTTTCACAATGGCAAAGGATGGAGCTTCGTCGGCAAATGTGGAAGTTAGTTGATGGATGCACTCTTGTCTTGATAATCCACGTCGAAAGTCGTAATAAATCAGTGCACGAACATTTTCACGAGTTAATTCCATGTTTTTGTTGACACACAATTTTCAAGTTAGTGTAAACAAAACGCTCTATTGACAAAATGTTTGAAGTAGATTATGGTCATAAATGTCAAACTTTCCATTGGAAGCGTCAGATGGCACCTACAACATTCAGGGTAGCCAAGGCTCAAAATATGAATAGTGCTCCTCGTAATAGTAAGACAGGAAAGTTCGGATTTGTAGCACGCTGCTGCACGAACCACTGGCGGAACATCAATCGAGCATGGTAATCTGCTGGTGACAGGGCCTGTACAGGTTGCAAATGATAAGGATGCAAATGTTGCTCTCACAAGAGTCGTATGAGGAACATTCACTTGCAACACTGACCTCCGTGTACTGATAGATGTTTGTTCCATTTTCCTCTCATATTAAACATTACTTCTAAATAGGAGAAATGTTTAACGTTTTGTAGTTCTAGCCCCTTGTAATATCATTTCTCATCCCTGATTCTATCACGGTAACTACCTGCTGGAAGAATAACTTTCCAGTGAATATGACTGTCTTGAAGGTCATAACTCAGAAACTGAGGATTCCCGGACACGTCTTGTAATTGAGTATCACAGTAATTTGTATCACAAATTACTTAAATGTAAATAATGATTGTAATATGAATATGCATTTTTATGTGACATTGATTTCAGATGTTTATTAATTGTAATTATTATTGGGAAATAAGTTTATACGGCTTTACTGAAACTGTCAATAATAGCGTGCAATAATGCAGCGAGGGGGTGAGCTGTTTATCATTATTGGAAACGAGGAAGTTACGTAATATTGGCGCGTTTTTCCGTTGAGAACCTTCTGGAATATTTCCCTAGAGCATATGTATTCATAATTTTCATTGGATATAAAAATAGACGCTAATGTTGGCGCGTTTTATTAGCCAATAGTAACTCAGTTATAATCTTTAGGCATATCGGTGTGTATGGGTATAAAAGCAGTAGGTTAGAGGTAGATCGCGGTCAGTTCATGAAAATTCTTAGTACATTACACGTCGCCTTCAGTCGTCCAGTTCATCAAAAATCTGTGTACACTACACGTCGTCTTCAGTCAGTCAATTCGTCGAAAGTATTTGTACGGCAAACTTCGGGTATCGATTCACAAGTTACGCGCAGCAGAATTATGAATAATCTAAAGTGTTATAAGGTTAATTATACAAAAGGTTGAAGTACGTGGATTAAAAGTGATCAGTAAGAAGTTATTATAACAGTTTCAGTTTGGCGAGTGTTAAGATCAATGTATAAATGTGATAGTTAACGTGTTTGACAATAAATGTGTAAAACAAATTTCTTCATCAGTGTTATATTTGGATAAAAGATTCCTTTCCGTTTACACACTCTGATCAAGAGACATGTTCGACTGAGAAATAATAGCTAGCCGGAGGACAGTAAACAAAACTTAAGAATTCTTTCAAACACTAATACTACCACAAATTGCTAACACTAGATGGAGCTACAAACCGAACAAATGAATGACGTCACAAGATGGCTTCACCATGCTGAATAAACACAAATACAAACATATACAAATAAAGTTACCACATAATAGACGTTTTTATGTCTGCATAAGGGGAATGCATACCTGAAATTATGCGCGTATTTTTTAAACATCCT
Source organism: Deroplatys truncata (assembly GCA_030765065.1). Classification (NCBI taxonomy): domain Eukaryota; kingdom Metazoa; phylum Arthropoda; class Insecta; order Mantodea; family Mantidae; genus Deroplatys; species Deroplatys truncata. The sequence goes on along the minus strand of CM060989.1, from coordinate 9,893,339 downwards.
GTATAAGGAAGTACTCTTCCCATTGAGGGAGTTCAGCTAGTTAAGAAGTTGCATGTCGAACTAGGCAGCCCTCTTGTTGCAACAAACTGCTTCCTCTGCGCTGGTTGCCTTGTCGTCTTCCTTCTAGCGCACTGGTGGATTGCTGTAAAAAAGCGTCCTACAACACTTCTGTGTTGCCCTATGCTTTTTAACTCCTATCTCAAGAGTGGTTACAGGAGACGAAATTATACAGTTGAAGTTCACTTTTAACTGTAATTTATTTTCATACCTGTTTGCAGCTATCCGCAATTATTTGACTGGGTTACGGGGGCCTATCTTTTAGTCTGTACCTCCCACCTCTAAGTTGCTAACAGCTTCGTCACGCGCTCGGCCATCTGAGTGGAATGAAATTCACCTCTGAGGAAAATGTATGTAGTCTGTGATTGCCAGGGATCCGTCTTATTTTACTCCCAACTAAAGACGTTATTTTCCCTGTCGTAGCTTACGGAAGTATTGTGATTGCCTGACCACATTGTCGACGTGCAGTGGACAAACCTGTAGATACAGTACGTGATCAGAGGTATCCGGACACCTGGCTGAAAATGACGTACTGGTTCGTCGCGTCCTCCATCGGTAATGCTGGAAGTCAATATGGTATTGGCCCACCCTTAGCCTTGATGACAGCGTTCACTCTCGCAGGCATACTTTCAGGTGCTGGGAGGTTTCTTGGGGAATGGCAGCCCATTCTTCACGGAGTGTGGAACTGAGGAGAGGTATTGATGTAGGTCGGTGAGGCCTGGCACGAAGTCGGTGTTCCAAAATATCCCAAACGTGTTCTATAGGATTCAAGTCTGGACTCTGTGCAGGCCAGTCCATTACAGGGATGTTATTGTTGTGTAACCACTCCGCCACAGCCGTGCAGTATGAACAGGTGCTCCATCGTGTTGAAAGACGCAATCGCCATCCCCGAATTGCTCTTCAACAGTGGGAAGCAAGAAGTTGCTTAAAATAGCAATGTATGTCTGCCCTGTGATCGTGCCAAGCAAAACAACAAGGGGTGCAAGCCCCCTCCAGGAAAAACACGACCACACCATTACACCACCACCTCCGAATTTCACTGTTGACAATACACACGCTGGCAGATGATGTTCACCGAGCATTCGTCATATCCACACCCTGTCATCGGATCGTCACATTGTATACCGTGATTTGTCACTCCACACAACGTTTTGCCACTGTTCAATCGTGTAATGTTGACGCTCTATACACAAAGTGAGGCGTCGTTTGGCATTTTCCTGCGATGTGTGGCTTATGAGCAGCCGCTCAACCATGGAATCCAAGGTTTCTCACCTCACGCCTAACTGTTATAGTACTTGGAGTGGATCCTGATGCAGTTTGGAATTCCTGTGTGATGGTCTGGATAGATGTCTGCCTATTACTCTTTACGACACTCTTCAAATATTCGGCGATCTCTGTCAGTCAACAGACGAGGTTGGCCTGTACGCTTTTGTGCTGTACATGTCCCTTCACGTTTCCACTTCAATATCACATCAGAAACAGTGGATCTAGGGATGTTTAGGAGTGTGGAAATCTCACGTACAGACTTCTCACACAAGTGACACCCAATCACCTGACCACGTTCGAAGTCCGTGAGTTCCACGGAGCGTCCCATTCTGCTGTTTCACGATGTCCAATGGCTACTGAGGTGGTGGAAAATGAGTACCAGGCATTAGGTGGCAGCACAATGCACCTAAGATGAAAAACGTATGTTTGTGGGGGTGTCCGGATACTTTTGATCACATAGTGTATCTGGGCGTGGTACCGCGTAGCTTCAAGCAGCTGCATTACAACGTTGCACGGCTAGCTAGCTTCCTTTATACTTATTTATTTAACATATTTAAACTTATATAATATTATTTACATTGTTGTACCAGTATTCCCGCTACATATCGTCCACGTGGAATACTCCTTCCTTTGAACAAGCATCCGTGACGCCTGTCCGGCACCGCCACACGCCACTAAATCTAGAAGCACGCCTGAAAGATGAGAAGGAAACGGAATGAAAGGGAAATGAGGGATAGGAAATGGTGTTAGATGTGAAACCATCCCAGTATTTGCCTACCGACCAGGGAAGACCACGAAAAACCCAAGGTCACAGTGGGCGCTCGAGGGGATACGTTTTAACGGTGGCATCTGGCTTGATAAGTGTTAACGAATTACATTACAATGGAAGCCTTGCAAACTACTACAGAAGTACGAAAAAAAAATCCACCAACTAATGGAGGTAAATGTACAGACGAAGGTAGGGGCCCCGGAACCGGGACGCAACACCGTAGGTAGGCTACGACGCCCTTTATACTTTTACCGTGACCCCTGGGAACGAAGGGATGAAGCTACAGACCCGAAGATGACACGGGCGCAAGCATGGACGCGGTCCCTAACTTCTCCAGATCGAGCACGTCCGGCGCCGCCCGGACGTCCGAAGCAGGAAGGTCGTGCTAGAACATAAACCACTTCAGTATTCACCTACCGACCCGGGGAAACCACGAAAAACCCATGCGTCACAGTGGCAGGTCGCCGGGGATCGAACCAGGGACCGAGTCGAAAACGTTCGCCACCTCACTCGTGCACTAATGAAAGACCGCTGAAGCGAGTCTAACAGCATTTTAAGGATTCACTAAAACAAACATCATAAAGCTGAACCAACCACTGCATTCGATAACCAATACATACAAAAATGCAAAACTGTCGTTCATGTAAAATGCAAATGTTAGGGCATATCAATGCTGACCGATCATATGCACGGATTGAATTTTGCGAATGGGCATTAAAACGAATTGCAGAGTAATGCCAACTCCACCGACCGGATCCTGTTTATGCCAATAGAGACGTTAATCGTAAATGAAGTCATCAGACTCGTTGAATAAGTAATGTATGCCAACTATTCAAAAAGTGATGGTATTGATCGGAATTTTCAGCGTGTGGATGGTTTTATTTTAAAACTTACCTATCTCTCCAGCCAGCTTTAATTTGCAACCAAATTTAAATTTAAGAGTACAACAGAATACTTGAAACAGGGCAATAACAAATGCGATGTTTTTATTATAATTAATAATGTTAGTTAAACAATACAAATAAACTTTTATTATGCATTTCTTTTTAGGTATAACAAGAATACATTAGGCAAAACCGATAGTTAAATTTTTAAAAACCGCACTTCTACGCAATGCCTTTGAAATTCCATACTCTTTGCATGTCCACGACAAAAATTCCGATGTGTTACATTCATATGACTATTCTACCCTCTGTCGCTTATTAGTGAGCGTAGAAATTATTCTTACGAAAGTTTATTTTTCTATCTGCTTCATTTTAATCCAAATAAACCTTTACAGAAATAGCTACATTACACATTTCGTTATAGATACAAAGAGAACAGCGATAGTCAAATGTCTAAGAACTGGACGCTATATGCTGGCCTTGAAATTCCACACTGTTTCCATGACATCGAAAAGGGCCTCATGAATAAGGATATCTCGAAAATGGCTGATGCCACAAAAAAGTTATTTGAAATAAACTGTGTGTTTTAAATAGGATCTACATTTTTTGTGTTGTACGTATTCTTCTATGGCTTAATGTACTTAGAATTATATAATTTTCCTTCCGAATAAACAGGATTCCACAAGCTATTCCCAGAAAATTTAAGATATATAGATTTGATTTGTCATGTAAATGTCGTAAATATATGGCACTATATTCAAAATCTTCGTGTCGCATCTTTGAAAGGTGCTGAACTTAAATACGAAGTTTGGTATTTATCCGACATTTCATTTTTGAGTTTGCTGTTCACAAACACACATCCACACATGGGCGTTTTGAATTCAGGGCGTCTCAAAACATGTATTTCCGGTGAAACCTTGCTATCAAATTTTTGGGTGGAATGCAAATACAATAATAAGAATACTCTAAAATAGTTCACACACAACATAGATGTTTGAATAATCTTTCATTTTTGAGGTGCACAATGCACAAACTCCAGCACGAGTATATAGCACGAACCTAAGGCAGCAAAGTATACCGAGCGATCCAGCTAACCACAAGACGAACGCTCTGTGTTTCAACTATGTTATTTTCCCCTGTGTTCACTGTTAACAGCATGTCATATACATTACTTTTGACACATACTGTGAGCACACAGAGAGACATGATACAATGCTTGTCATCAGCCTCCAAATGCACAAAACGAACCTTACGTAATTCGTCACAGAATGACATTTCTACCGCAAACAAGAGACGGGACAAAAAAATTATTCGATCAACTTCAGTTGCCAAATTGACTAATTAATATTTTGTGGTTCCAAAACCATGATGTATAACAGCGCCCTCTGAGTATATTAACACAAACTGAAACAGAATACTAAACCAATGTCATAACGAGATGCATGTACAAAGGGGAGGGGGGGCGGCGAGTAGGAAAAAAAATATTGAGTTTGCAGTTTTCTAGGTGCCCTAACATTATGCGGTGACTCGTTTTCAAATATACATGTGCTGCTGGAATATTCCAGAGAGATAAAATTGTGCAACACAACTCATCACCATTATCAGGCAGGTATTTCTGTTTAAACCGAATATTTCTCTTACAAAAGAATGAAGAATTAATTATCTTCATTTACTTCTCTTCGTTCCTTGTTAATTTCTTTTTCTCTATTTTATTTTACGTCGCTTTAACTCCCTGGTCATATCGCAACGGATCTGTTGGTAGATAACTCTTAGAACGATATGTATTGGACAATTAGCCTTCTAGGTTTCATCCCTGTATCCACCTGCTTCATGCTATGCAGACGGCATTAGGGTGCCGTCCAGACCAACCGCCGCACACATATAAAGGCGAACAGTTAGCCTTCTAGGTCTCATCCCTGTAACCACCTGCTTCATGCTGTGCAGACGGCATTAGGGTGCCGTCCAGACCAACCGCCTCCCTCACACAGAAAGGCGAACAGTCAGCCTTCTAGGTCTCATCCCTGTAACCACCTGCTTCATGCCGTGCGGATGGCATTAGGGTGCCGTCCAGACCAACCGCCGCACACATATAAAGGCGAACAGTTAGCCTTCTAGGTCTCATCCCTGTAACCACCTGCTTCATGCTGTGCAGACGGCATTAGGGTGCCGTCCAGACCAACCGCCTCCCTCACACAGAAAGGCGAACAGTCAGCCTTCTAGGTCTCATCCCTGTAACCACCTGCTTAATGCCGTGCAGACGGCATTAGGGTGCCGTCCAGTCCAACCGCCGCTCCCATATAAAGGCGAACAGATAGGCTTCTAGGTCTCATCCCTGTAACCACCTGCTTAATGCCGTGCAGACGGCATTAGGGTGCCGTCCAGTCCAACCGCCGCTCCCATATAAAGGCGAACAGATAGGCTTCTAGGTCTCATCCCTGTAACCACCTGCTTAATGCCGTGCAGACGGCATTAGGGTGCCGTCCAGTCCAACCGCCGCTCCCATATAAAGGCGAACAGATAGGCTTCTAGGTCTCATCCCTGTAACCACCTGCTTAATGCCGTGCAGACGGCATTAGAGTGCCGTCCAGTCCAACCGCCGCTCCCATATAAAGGCGAACAGATAGGCTTCTAGGTCTCATCCCTGTAACCACCTGCTTAATGCCGTGCAGACGGCATTAGGATGCCGTCCAGTCCAACCGCCGCTGCCATATAAAGGCGAACAGTTAGGCTTCTAGGTCTCATCCCTGTAACCACCTGCTTAATGCCGTGCAGACGGCATTAGGGTGCCGTCCAGTCCAACCGCCGCTCCCATATAAAGGCGAACAGATAGGCTTCTAGGTCTCATCCCTGTAACCACCTGCTTAATGCCGTGCAGACGGCATTAGAGTGCCGTCCAGTCCAACCGCCGCTCCCATATAAAGGCGAACAGATAGGCTTCTAGGTCTCATCCCTGTAACCACCTGCTTAATGCCGTGCAGACGGCATTAGGATGCCGTCCAGTCCAACCGCCGCTGCCATATAAAGGCGAACAGTTAGGCTTCTAGGTCTCATCCCTGTAACCACCTGCTTAATGCCGTGCAGACGGCATTAGGGTGCCGTCCAGTCCAACCGCCGCTCCCATATAAAGGCGAACAGATAGGCTTCTAGGTCTCATCCCTGTAACCACCTGCTTAATGCCGTGCAGACGGCATTAGGATGCCGTCCAGTCCAACCGCCGCTCCCATATAAAGTCGAACAGATAGGCTTCTAGGTCTCATCCCTGTAACCACCTGCTTCATGCCGTGCAGACGGCATTAGGGTGCCGTCCAGTCCAACCGCCGCTCCCATATAAAGGCGAACAGATAGGCTTCTAGGTCTCATCCCTGTAACCACCTGCTTCATGCCGTGCAGACGGCATTAGGGTGCCGTCCAGTCCAACCGCCGCTCCCATATAAAGGCGAACAGATAGGCTTCTAGGTCTCATCCCTGTAACCACCTGCTTAATGCCGTGCAGACGGCATTAGGGTGCCGTCCAGTCCAACCGCCGCTCCCATATAAAGGCGAACAGATAGGCTTCTAGCTCTCATCCCTGTAACCACCTGCTTCATGCCGTGCAGATGGCATTAGGGTACCGTCCAGTCCAACTGCCGCCCCGACACAGAAAGACGGACAGTTAGCCTTCTAGGTCTCATCCCTGTAACCACCTGCTTCATGCCGTGCGGATGGCATTAGGGTACCGTCCAGTCCAACCGCCGCCCTCACACATAAAGACGGACAGTTAGCCTTCTAGGTCTCATCCCTGTAACCACCTGCTTCATGCCGTGCGGATGGCATTATGGTACCGTCCAGTCCAATCGCCGCTCTCACACAGAAAGGGGGCTAGCCTACTAGGTCTCATACCTGGAAATGCTATCTTGCTTCGTCACGTGCCCACAGAGATGGTGTTAGGGTGCGTCCAGTCTAACTGCTTACATTGTCTGTAGATAGATGGCATAGCATTCGCTATTACCACTTATTTTTCATTTTACTATTGTTTTAGACTTAAGGTGGAACTTTGGGTCGTGATATTAAATATCCAATCCGGTATTTACCTTGGCGACTGAGGAAAACCACGAAAAAACCTCAGACAGATTGGACGGCCGACGGGATTTGAACCCGGGACCTCCCGAATGCGGGCCACAGACTTTACCACCTGAGGTTGTTAACTTATTGTACAAGTATCTAGAGGATTGTTATAGTTAATACTCCGTTTTACTTCTTATAACTGTAATTGCCTACAGCCCCACCTATTGCTAATAACGGATAAAAAAACCTCAGATCTTCACAACAAAAGCATGTGAAACCGATCGGCAACGTTTGTGGCCCTCTCTCTGACATGGGTTTCTCTTGGTTTCCCCGGGTCGCCAGGCGAACGTTTCGGTGGTTCATCTTCTACCACGATTCTCCTTCCTCTCATTTCCTATACCCATCATCTTTCTTGTCATCTGTTTCCGGATTGTAGGACCAGGCGACGGTGTTCGGGGGGTGCGGCTGGGCGGTGTCTTGCCCTCTGTAAAGGGTTCTTTCCGTGCCGCTGCGTTACCGCTCAGATGGGTCTGTTCTCAGCGTAGGTCTCTGCTCCGGGGCACCCTGGAGGTATGTGGCTTGTGATCAGGGACCATGCGGCGTTCGGGTGCGTTCTATCTGGAAACGTTAGGAACCCCGTCAATGCTTACGCCCGTCGTCATCCGAATCTGCCCACCCTTCAGGCACAATGAGCCGACTGGCGTGCGTGCGGTGCTCTGCCCATTTCCGGGGGCGCCTCCGTGATACGTACGTTTACGATTAGCCTCTTTCCGGGTTGGAAACTGTCGACGATGGTGTTTTGGTGCGGCATGGCCGGGGAAAAGGATTCTCTCTGTGGAGCTTTCTCCGTCCTTCGGCTTTCTGCTTGTTGCCGGGTTATACGGACCGCCCCTTCGGAGCAGGTTGTTGGTCCCCGGGCTGCCCGTCCGACTGTCGGGGAGTCTCAAAATGGTAACTGTAGTGAACCTGCCATTGCTGTACCGTCACTCCTGGTTCCGGCCGCCCGGTGTCTCCCGGAGGCGCCACCTTGTGGGGCATAAATACAATATCCTGACTGCATCAGCGCCGAGGGCTTTCCGATCAGGAGAAAAACAAACCATCGGTGTAACGTCTGACGTCCCTAACTTCTTGCCGAAGTCTTCCAAGTTCTGGAAATTCTGCGTAGTCTATAACTACGTGGTGAAGGAACAATCATCTCTCAGAATGGTAGCGAAGTTTTTAATTTCTCTACGTACGTAGTAGATGGGAAAGGTGTTGCATCCACCCAAAAATTGATATTCATATTTCACGATAGTCAAATGTTTTAAGAGCTGGTTGCTATGTGGAGTATTCCATTCTCTTTGCATTACCAGCACAAAAAAAATGAATAACGAATTTCCATTTGAGAAAAGGTATAATTATTGGAAAATTCAAGGGAATAACAAGCAATATCTCGAAAATGGTTCACTCAAAAACAAAAAAAAAATGTATATGACATAAATTGTGCATTTCAACGCGATCTACAATTTTTGTGTAGTAAAATTTTGTCTATCTCTTATGGTTTACCAGTTATGCAAAAGTCGTTCACAATGAAGAATACTTTTGGAGACATTCTCAGAAAATTCGAGATATACATTTCTTTTGTCATGAAAATATACTAAGCGTATGATATTTTAATCAAAATCTTTATCGCCATTTCTGAGATAATTAAAATTTTCTAAAAATGTTCCATGTAAAGGGTAATCTGGGGTGGGGGGATTTTTTTGGAAACCTTCGTGTCGCATCTCTGTAAGATACTGAACCTAAATACCAAGTTTGGTGTTTATCCGACTGTTCGTGTCTGAGTTATGCTGTTCACAGACACACACACAGACACATACACGGACATGTTTGCAAAAATGCTATTTTTGGATTCAGGGGGTCTCAAAACATATATTTCCGGTGAAATCTCGGTATCGAATTTTTGGGTGGAATACTATACTTCCCCTACTTACTATACGTAGTAGAGAAAGTTAAAAGTTCACAGTTTAATATCCTGCAAACAACCGACACGAAGATTTACAAGAAAATCCCCCCACACACCAACTACATTTTTCGAAACTCTTGATCTTCTGAAAATGCTGTAACGATTTTGATTAAAATATGATATATTAAAGGTATTTATATAATAAATAAGGTATACATCTTGAATTTTTTGAATAGCCTGTGAAGTTCTCTTCATTAGGAAGGAATTTTGTACAGAGAGAGACAAAAAACTGCGAACCGGCTGCGCAGTGTTTTCCCTGTCCGCGTTTTCAGCGCTCGTTGCCGTCTGACTTTCATAGAAACGCACGGATGAAACCATACAACATTTTTAAAACTACTTTTAAAGGCTTTACTTACCAACTTTATGAAAGGAGATGCCGAAACGGGCCACCGTCGTTGCTTCATGCATTTTTGGCACCTCTTTAGGATATTATCCATCTCTCGCTGTAGTTCACATTGAGAAATGCTGGCAGTTGCCTGAACGCGGACAGGAAAAACACCGCGCAGCCGGGTCGTAGTCTTTTGGCTCTCCCTGTATAATATTGTATAAACGTTAAGCGATAGACGAAAACGTAAAACACTAAAAGTGTAGATCTCTTTAAAACCAAGAATATATTCCAAATAACTTTTTCGTGGCATCAGCTATTTCCGAGGTATCCGTTCGTATTGTTCAATACTATGCCATTCTTTTATAGTCCTGTCGATTTTTAGTTGTTTCTCACGATGTCATGCCCAGTTCTTAAACATTTGACTCGCTATTTCTGCAAGGGTAATAAACTGAGGTTGACAGAAAAATAAGATTTTGTAACAATAGCTTGTACACCCAGTAATAGAAGGTAGAGAAAGTTATGTGAATGTAACACTTCAGGTTTTTGCTTCCTATTTTCCCTGTTCTCTGACTTATGACGTGGGTGGGATCGATTGCAGCACACATTTTGAATAAGTGCAATTCAGCAAATGATAGCTGCGTGAATTTCACGCTACCACAACTCGAAATGTGTATTGAACAAAGCTACACAACTGTGAAAACATGGCGTTGCTATGGTGATTATTGCGCCCAGTATTTGAAAACGGAAGTAACTTTATGAATAGAGCTGATAAATAATTCAGTTCACATTGTATAAACCTCTGTAGCTCAGAAGTGGATATGTACATGCATATAGAATCATAACGGCTTTCTAATTCCACGTGCAACTCCGTAAAACATTTCCATCGATTAGGTGTATTTGCACATATTGTAACTTACAGGGGTTACGAGGCCTGCTTTTAAACTAAGTACCAATAAGTCTTTTTTATAAAACAAAAGAATATTATTTCAAATACTTTATTATAACTCATTACCTTACATTAATTCTCACATAGACACCAGCACTGTCGTAACGAGAAGCCAGTTTTTGTATGCATTCGTCAAAGAATGATGCCGTTCGTGATGAAAGCCAGGACTGCACTTCTTGTTTCACATCATCGTCGTTGAAATGTTTTCCACCAATGAATTTCTTCAGATGAAGCGGCAGTTAAAACTCGCCTGGGCCAAATGCGGACTGTAGAGAGGGTGGTCGAATTATTCCCAACCAAATGATGCGATCACATCTTGAGTTTGTTTGGCTGGGTGGCTGGGAATTGTCATGAACCAATGATATTCCACGCGAAATCATTCCACGTCTTTTGTTCTGTATTCCACGACGAATTTCTAGTGTCTCACAGTAGACATCTTGTTGATTGTTGCATTCTTGGGTAAGAATTTAACCAGCGAAACGCCTTGTCTGTCTTAGAAAACCGTGCGCATGATGTCTCGAGTGGATATCATGTGTTTGAATTGCTTCTTCATGGGAATCTGTTGCGTGAGAAAAGTCAGTGCAGCGGCAGATCACTTGTTCTTCTGCTCATCAGTAAGACTTTTGGGCACAGTTTCCAAAATCCTAAGCGTTCTGTAAAAGTGCTGTAGAGAGCTGGTCTTGAAATTTATGGAAAATGGGAAGACAAGACCGATATGGTGATACGTCTGTCCTCGCGACTGTTTTCCTCCACAGCCTGCACCAAATCATCCGTGATCACAGACAGTCGGCCACTCGCCGCTCATCATACATATTTTAACGACTTTCGTTAAACTGTAACCCACTTCCTCACCATTGTATCACTCATTATTGTTTCCCCATAAACCTCACACAATTGGTGATGAATGATTGCTGGCATCACATTCCTCGCGCTCAGAAAACGAATTAATGATCTGACTTCACTATCGGCGGGTCGTTCCATAGTTTGAACACTTCGAAACGCTCTAACAAGAGTAAAACATAAAATGACGATCGCTCACAGCTGCGTCTGGTTTCCTAATGATTGGAGAAAGTGATAATTCTGTCACCATTGAAAAGCGCTATTCTTTCTGAACGACATGGGGTATAAAAGCCTTATGATTTCAATTACTGAGCGAGATGTCTCCGGTAACGTGTGAGGCTCTCATTCGGGAGGTACCGGGTTCGATTACCGCTGGCCGCCCACACTGACCATGGGTTTTTCGTGTTTTTCCCTGGTTGACAAAGCGAATGCTTGTGTGGTGTATTCTACCACGGATTTCCTCTCGTTTCATTTCCTACTTTCATGTTTCAAGTTGACTTTGGGGCTGTGGTTCGGTCCGTGTCTGGCTGATAGCGCTGAAGCTTGGGAATGAAACTTCTTCTTGGCCCTGCTAGAAGGAAGTATGTGGAGCGGGAGGCTGCTGAGTCGTGTTTCCCCGGTCCCACTAGAGTGAGTCTCCGAACGACTCTCCCGTGGCTGGGTACTCACTTCTGTGCGTCTCTGCAGGCCCTGTGTCTCGCTCACTTCATCTGTTCCTCCTGGGGATATACGCACAAAAGATCCATTGAGAGCTCCAAGTGGTAATATCGTAATAATTTCAATTCATAACTTACCAAAATACTAAAAAGCATTTAGAGAGCCAGGTATTACAGTGATTTTCCCTCACATTGTGGCCATCCAATGGCGGCTCGCGTGCCAGCCGCCGCAGGTGTTACTCTCGCGAAGCAGTTATAACATCCCGCAACCACCTCACGTTCTCATAGTTACAATTACAATGATAATAAGCACATATCTTATCATAAGAGATCTTGTCCTTCTCTATCCACACATTTCTGGCATCTTCAGAAATTTTCATTCACACTCGAGAGTTCAGTAGTTGAAATTGAGTGAACTTCTCATCTGAAGTTTTCTTTTACTTCTTTTTGGAAACATATCCGTGTTTGTCTGTCTGTGAACAGCATAACTCAGATACGAACAGTCGGATATACACCAAAATTCGTATTTAGGTTCAGTATCTTCCAGAGATGCGACACGAAGGTTTTCAAGAAAATCCCCCCACCCCAGACTACCCTTTACATGGAACATTTTTCGAAAATTTTAATTTTTTCAAAAATGGCTCTAACGATTTTGATTAAAATATCACATGTTTAAGATATTTTCATGACAAATAAAATGTATATCTCGAATTTTCTGGGAATGTCTCCAAAAGTATTCTTCATTGTGAACCACTTTTTCATAATTGGGAAACCATAAGAGATAGACAAAATTTTACTACACAAAAAATGTAGATCGCGATACAATACACAATTTGTCATATACATTTTTGTTGTTGAGTGAACCATTTTCGAGATATTGCTTGTTGTTCCCTTAAATTTTCCAATAGTTATACGTTTTCTCAAATTCGTTATCCTTTTTTTTTGGTCCTGGTAATGCAAAGAGAATGGAATACTATACTTAGCAACCACTTCTTAAAATATTTGACTATCGCTTAAAGCCTACCAATTCCCCTTGCATCTACAAGAAAATTAGCAATAAGATTAACATCTCGATTAACATGAAGTAGATGGAGAATAAGCGTTTGTAAAAATAGTTTGTACAAGAGTAGAGAAGGTCATGTGAGTGTAACACATCAGATTTTTTTCATGTGATCGTCAGAGTCGGGTAAACTTTTGTAATTGGATTTTGCGAAATTATAGAGTAATAGACCCAGGCTTAATATTCTTCTGTGATGAAGCATGGTTCCATTTATAAAGCTATGTTTCGTCGTAAAATAACAGATATTGGAGCACAGAGAAACCCGATCTTTCACACGAGATTCCCTTGCATGTCTTAAAACAGTTTTTGGACAGCTGACCGAGGTTGAATATTAGTCTGGATTTTTTCAACAACACTTTGCTATCGCGCGAACAACTAATGAGGCATTAAATTTAATTTTTCAAGACAATATAATTAGTAAATAATTAAGCCCCGTACACTCCCCGTGTGATTTTTATCTATAAGGGAACTTGAAACATTAAATTTGACATTTTATTGAAATATCTTAAACATATATGTTTTAATTAAAATCGATACAACCGTTTTTTGTGAAAATAAATAATAACGAAAATGTTTCTATGTACGTATCCCGTTCTTTGAAGGTTATGAACTTAAATATATTTTTTGTCACATTCTCTACCACGTACATAGTAGGTACCGCATTATATTCAAAAAATCGATATCAAGATCAATAGAAATACATGTTTTGAGGTCTCATGAAACATAAAAATTTGGGTGTGGCCTCTATCTATGTGTGTTCCTGTGAACAGTTTAAACTCAAAAACGAAAACTCGGATAGACACCAAACTTGGTATTTATTTTCAGTGTTTTTTCAAAGATGCTACACAAAGATTTTCAAGAAAATCCCTAACCTCAAACTACCATTTACATGCAAAATGTTTCGAAATTTTTATTTTCTGAAAAATGGCTCTCTCGATTTTGCCTAAAATACCACGTAGTAAAAGGAATTTGTATAATCTTGTATAATCGTAAACGTTAAGCTATAGATGAAATCGTACTTCTCAAAAAATTTCGATCTCTTTAAAACACACAATTTATTTTAAATCTCTTTTTTTGTCGCATCAGATATTTCCGAGATATTCGTTATTAATGGTTAGATTTGTACGTTGTCATTATGTCCCAACGATTTTCAGTTGTTTCTCGCGATGTCATGGAAACAGTATGGAATTTTAAGACCAGCATATAGCGTTCAGTTGTTAAACATTTGACTATCACTGTTCTCTTTGTATCTATAACGAAACGTGTAATGTAGCTATTTCTGTAAAGGTTTATTTGAGTTAAAATGTAGCAGATAGTTGGTTGGAATATCATAGTTGCCTTACGTACTAGGCACGTGGAGATTAAAAACAGTTGGAGATCTCGTAAAAGTATTCCATTTCGCGCTGTGTTGTTTTGGAAACAGGCTAGCCGTAGTCCCGTTTACATAAACACCAGCAATTAATCTCCTCATGATGGATTTACATTGAGGAATCATTAGACTTGCTCGACCAGCTTCTGCTCCCGTGGGACGTGCGGCAGATAGATGTCTGACCGTTCGCTTGATTGGATGGTTAATTATTCATTTACCTATTAGTTGAACCGGGGGTTTCAATCAATGTGAGTCATTCGAACCCCGGCTGCACATCAAATGTAGAAACCACTGTTTCATTATTTAAAACAAAAGTTCTCAATAAAATTCAGCAAAAAAACTGTAATGTCCATCTACGTCAAACATCGGCAACGAAAGATCCCAGTACACACAATGCTATTACTTTCTGTACCACGTAGGCAGATAAGCTATTGCATTCATCATAAAATTTCACAGAAATACGCTATGTGATCAAAAGTATCCGGACACCCCAAAAACATACGTTTTTCATCTTAGGTGCTTTGTGCTGCCACCTACTGCCTGGTACTCATTATCCGCGACCTCAGTAGTCATTAGACATCGTGAAACAGCAGAATGGGACGCTCCGTGGAACTCACGGACTTTGAACGTGGTCATGTGATTGGGTGTCACTTGTGTCAGAAGTCTGTACGCGAGATTTCCACACTCCTAAACATCCCTAGGTCCACTGTTTCTGATGTGATAGTGAAGGGACATGTACAGCACAAAAGCGTACAGACCGTCTTCATCTGTTGACTGACAGAGACTGCCGAATTTGAAGAGGGTCGTAAAGAGTAATAGGCAGACATCTATGCAGACCATCACACAGGAATTCCAAACTACATCAGGATCCACTCCAAGTACTATGACAGTTAGGCGTGAGGTGAGAAACCTTGGATTCCATGGTCGAGCGGCTGCTCATAAGCCACATATCACGCAGGAAAATGCCAAACGACGCCTCTCTTGGTGTAAGGAGCGTCAACATTACACGATTGAACAGTGGCAAAACGTTGTGTGGAGTGACGAATCACGGTACACAATGTGGCGATCCGATGGCAGGGTGTGGGTATGGCGAATGCCCGGTGAAAGTCATCTGCCAGCGTGGGTAGTGCCAACAGTGAAATTCGGAGGTGGTGGTGTTATGGTGTGGTCGTGTTTTTCCTGGAGAGGGCTTGTTGTTTTGCGCGGCACGATCACAGCGCAGACCTACATTGATATTTTAAGCACCTTCTTGCTTCCCACTGTTGCAGAGCAATTTGGGGATAGCGATTGCATCTTTCAACACGATTGAGCACCTGTTCATACTGCACGGGCTGTAGCGGAGTGGTTACACGACAATAACATCCCTGTAATGGACTGGCCTGCACAGAGTCCTGACTTCAATCCTATAGAACACCTTTGGGATGTTTTGGAACGCCGACTTCGTGCCAGGTCTGACCGACCTACATCGATACCTCTCCTCAGTTCCGCACTCCGTGAAGAATGGGCTGCCATTCCCTAAGATACCTTCCAGCACCTGATTGAAAATATGCCTGCGAGAGTGAACGTTGTCATCAAGGCTAAGGTGGGCCAACACCATATTGACTTCCAGCATTGCCGATGGAGGGCGCCACGAACTTGTACGTCATTTTCAGCCAGGTGTCCGGATACTTTTGATCACGTAGTATATTTATGATAGAAGTATGGTGAGAAAATAAACAACAAAGAAAGTAAAGAAAACAAAAAGAACAAGAAAAAGGAAAATATAGATAAATTACCTTTGTCTAAGTGAATAAATTTGACCTAGCTTCGCGCACTTTAGCCAAGAAATTGCCCATGTTTTGCCAGTTCCTCTGTTCAGCCAGTAGCTCCCAACATGCCAATCTCTTTCTTGAGGGACTTAAGAATTCAAATCACAGAATGTGCAGATTCTCCTGTCAGAATCGTCATAACTTGTTAAGCAAAAATGTTAAGCGATAAATCAACGCACTACACGAAAAATGTCGATCTCTTTAAAGCTCAGAATTTATCTCAAATAATTTGTTTTGTGACATCAGCCATTTCCGAATTATTTGTTAGAAATGATTTGAGTTGCCGAATTCTTTTAAAGTTCTGTTGACCAAGAGGGTAACGTTTGTGGCTTGCATTTGGGAGGTCCCGGGTTCGATTCCCGGCGATCGTCTACTCTGAACCTTGTTTTTATTTTGCAGTTGTATTTATTTGTGGACTTTCTTTAACTCCTATGATCCTTAGCGTTCCATTCTATATTGGGTATGAAAGACCGAACATTTTGCTCACAGGCTTGAGGTTGTTTTACGTGCCGCAAATCTACGACACGGGACCACTGGCTTTACTTCCCTTCCAAAGGACTTTTACGCCCGAAAAAAATCAATTAGAGGCTAACGGAGGACGATAATTTAGGGTTGGAAGTGTCGACGATGGTGTTTCGGTGCGGCGTGTTAGGGAAAAATGCTGCTCTCTGTGCAGGCATTTTTGAGAAAGTCAAAATTTTCCACGTAAAGTTAGTTTGGAATGGAGGGATTTTGTTTTAATCGTGTCGTATTCTTGAAATACGCTGAACTTAAATATCAAGTCTGAGGTTAAAACACTATTTGTTACTTTCTCTACTACGTATAGCAAGTAGGCGAAGTATTGTATTCCACCCAAAAATTCGATACCATATTTCACCGGAAATATATGTTTTGAGACCCCCTGAATCCAAAAAAAAGCATTTTTGGGAACATGTCCTTGTCTCTGTGTGTGTGTGTGTGTGTGTGTGTGTGTGTGTGTGTGACTGTGAACAGCATAGTTCAGATACGAACAGTCGGATAAACACCAAACTTGGTATTTAGGTTCAGTATCTTCCAGAGATGCGACACGAAGGTTTTCAAGAAAATCCCCCTCCCCAGACTACCCTTTATATGGAACATTTTTCGAAAATTTTAATTTTCTCATAAATGGCTCTAATGATTTTGATTAAAATATCATATGTTTAAGATATTTTCATGACAAATGAAATGTATACCTCGAATTTTCTGGGAATGTCTCCAAAAGTCTTCTTCATTGTGAACGACTTTTGCATAACTGGTAAACCATAAGAGATAGACAAAATTTTACTACACAAAAAATGTAGATCGCATTAAAATACACAATTTATGTCATATACATTTCTTTTGCTGAGCGAACCATTTTCGAGATATTGCTTTCCCTTAAATTTTCCAATACTTATACTTTATCTCAAATTCGTTATTCATTTTGTTTTGTCCTGGTAATGCAAAGAGAATGGAATGCTCCACATAGCAACCAGCTCTTAAAATATTTGACTATCGCTTAAAGCTACCATATTCCCCTTGCACCTACAAGAAAATTAGCAATAAGATTAACATGAAGCATATGGAGAATGTGTGTATATATAAAAGTAGTAGAAAAAGTAAAAAATATTTTGAAACCCAAAACTCAGAGCCCTACTGATGTGTTTGTGTCGAACCATCTTTTTCCTAACTATATGTACAAGCCTGGATAATATTTGCAAACAATCATTACATGAAACGCTTTTACAAGGCTAAAGATAAACGTTAATTGAATCAACACCTGCAGCGATGTTAGCTTTAATTTTCTTCACCTTTATCATCTCGTTTAAGTTGTTTTCTTCCCAGTTCTTTCTCTGGCTCTCATTTCTGAACGTCTTTTCCTTTAATTGGACGGTGTAAGTGGACCCATCAAGGTGAATTCGTGCCTTCCTAGCCTCTTCCAGGATCAACACAAGAAGCGATGGGGGTTTCAGTAATTATACCACCCTTGCAAACATCATTAAACGTTAGGGCTATCACCAAAACACTTGTGTAATACAAACTGGATGTTCAAGAGGAGTCAGCAGTTTTTATTACTACGAGATGGAGGTCGACAACAATCCACTCACCCTGTGCTTCAGGTACAACTCTTCAAACAAACATGTGGAAACATTCAATTAATATAATATAATTTTCTTTGGCGTTAACCTTTTTCAAGATATTCTTTGTTATGGTTTGAATTTTCAAAAACGTATCTTTTTTACTTTCTCTATTACGTATTTTTATTAAATTAGCATATGTTTTAAGATATTTTCATGAAAAATAAAATGTAAATATTGAATTTTCTGAGAATAGCCTTTGAAGGCCTCTTCATTCTGAATGACTTTTGTATAACTGGTAAACTGTAAGAGATAGACAAAATCTTACTACACAAAAAATGTAGATCTCTCTAAAACAACAATTTCTATCAAACAAATTTTTTCTTGCATTAACCATTTCCAGGCTATTCTTTGTTATTGGTTTGAATTTTCAAATAATTATACTTTTTACTTTCTTTACTACATACAATAAACGTGGAAGTATTACATTTCACCAAAAATATCTTTTGAGACCCCCTGAAATAAAAAAAATTAGAAAAAGGTCCGTGTGAGTGTGTTATGTGAAGAGCGTCACTAACAAACGAAAAGTAGTTTAAAAACTAAACTTCGTATTTAAATTCAGTATCTTCTATGAGTGCGACATAGAGATTTTCAAGAAAATCCCCCATAACAAACAACTCTTTACATAGAACGTTTTAAAAATGTATGATTTCCCTGAAAATGGCTCTAACAATTTTTATTAAAATTCCACATGTTTAAAATATTTACATGACAAATATAATGTATTACTTGAATTCTGAAGTGATGTTAATTTTTTGTATTATTAGCCCCACGCTTTTGGAGCCAATTTGAAGTAGGAGTTGTATTGTAGTTCAATTGTTGGGGAGCCGAACTTAAAGTAGTTGCAACCGCATGTGTGGTACCCGGTAGCCTTCGTCCCAAATTTTAAAAACATTAACTTTGTAATTTGACAGTTTCTTTAAATATTATATATTTATGTTTGCCTCGGCTGCGATTAGTATTATTGTTAGAGACATGGATTTCTTTGCAAGGCGTGGTGCGGCTGAACAATGAAGGCTTACACAGATTACAATTTTTACTTCACTACATTTATTAATTCTTGACAGAATTTAAATAACACTTCACTGATATAGACACCTGTAAGATTCTTTCATTAAATACTTGCACTTTTTAAACACGTAAACTGTTTTCATCTCACACTGAATACATATTAAACTTCCCGAGGACACATCTCGCGTCCAGTTAGGAACACTGTCTACAAGCAACTGACTTGATTTCTACCGCCTAAGTTTGTAAATTTCTGTATTTCAAGTCTCTGATTGGCTATTCCTAATCCAATAGAATACTTTTATTTAACTTAAGCTTTTTTCTGGTTGTTGATTGGCTATTTTATAAACTGTCTCAAAATTTACATTATTGTTGCTCCAATAATGACTAAATGACTAGTAGTATTGTTAAACTTTAAAATTAATTATTACCTCATTGTTAGCAACGTTTAACCTATTATTCTCACAGCTCCTACGTTATTAAATTACGTAATACATTCACATAACATTATTGAACATGTATACAATAATACAAACATATAAAATTACTGTAATATACACTTTTTAGACATTATTACATACAGATGTTGCTTTAAGGTGGGCTGTTATGATATTTTATATTATATGATTTGACTGAAATCATTTAAGTGTTAAAAATACTGCCTCAATTTTATGGGAATAGCTTTTCAAGTCCTCTTCATTCTGAATAAGTTTTGCAGAAGTGCTAAACCGTAAGAGATAGGTAAAGCCATGCTACGCAAAAAAAAATATGTAGATCTTGTTAAAAAAAAACGCATCTTATGTCAAACAAAAATGTTTGTTGCGTTAATTATTTTCGAGGCATTCTTTGTTACTGGTTTCAAATTTCAAATACGTATGCAGTAATCAAGTGGTAAATCGCCATTCGTTTATTCCACTGGTCATACAAACAGTATGCAATTTCTAAGCGATCACATCGTAACCCGTAAATTTTTAGGCCAAATGAAATACTTTTTCTAAGTTACATAAAAAATACAAACAATACATTTTAGTCTGTGTTCGAGGTTCACTATACCCAGTGGTTTTGTATGGTGTGACTTGCCGAGGTGCATGACAGAATCGATATCTCCGTAGGATATCGAACTTCGTTAGCCGCTCGCCTAACTCACTAAATGTAACATGGGCCAGAATGAAGGCAATTAATTAATCTCGGTGTTTGTATGCTACCTTACGGCACAAGTGAAAGTATGCTTGATTATGCAAGAGAGGCAAACTATTTGGGAAATTACCTTGCCTCTGGCTGTGTTTCGTGTGCAGTCTATCGTTCATGTTAACAAAGAGGAGAGGCGGGTACAGGACGAGTAACCAACCTAGGGGTATACTTCTTCATGTGTTACATTCACACCACCTCTCTACCCACTCTTCTACAAACTGTTGTTACAGAGCTTATTCTGGAGATGAACTTTATTTTACGCATTTAGACACTGCGTTATAGAAGAAGCGTTTCGCTATAAAATTCCATGCTAATTCCATGACCACGAGAAAAAATATTATGTACTACATTCACATGACTTTCTCTACTGTCTATTGCTCATTTGGGTATACAAATTATTCTTACTAAAGTTATTTTTCTATCTGCTTCATTTTAATCGAAATAAACCTTTGCAGAAATAACTATATTATACATTTCGTTATAGATACAAAGAGAACATCGATAGTCAAATGTTTAACAACTGGACGCTATATGCTGGCCTTAAAATTCCATACCGTTTCCATGACATCGCGAGAAACAATTGAAAGTTGAAAGGACTTTATGACCAAGTAATGAACAATTTGAACTATTAATAACGGATATCTCAGAAACGGCTTATGCCACAGAAAAACTTATTGGAAGTAAATTGTGTGTATTAGAGATATATTTTTTTGTGTAGTACGTTTTCATATATCGCTTAACGTTTAGCAGTTGTACGAGTACAAAATTTCTCCCAACTGAAGTGGACTTCACAGGCTGTTCCCATAAAATTCATAGATATGCGTTTTATTTTGAAGAAGTAGATTTTGTTGTATTTTTATTTGCCCCGCGCTTTGGGAGCCTATTTGAGAAAGATTGCTGCTTCGTTTATTTGCACCATGTATGGAAAGCCGATTTGAAGTTGTTTGTATTGAAGGAGTTGTATTATATTTCAACTGTTGGGGAGCCGAACTTGTAGTAGTTGCAACCGCACGTATAGTAAACAGTTTCCGGTAGCCTTCGCCCCAATTGTATTTTCAGGTGTCCTTTGCCCCAAGTTTAAAAAAATATTATTACTGTTTCTTTAAGTATTAAATATTATATACTTATGTTTGCCTCGGCTGCGTCAGTATTATTTTAGAGACATGGATATCTTGGTAGGGCGTGATGTGACAAGAATATAGGCTTACGCGGATTTTAAGTTTTAATTCACTTCTTTTTATTAATACTTGCACTTTTTAACACGTATACTATTTTCGTCTCACACGAATACGTAATTTCTCGAGGACACATCTCGCGTCCGGTTATGAGCACTGCTTGGAGGCAATTGAACTGAATTCCACCGCCTAAATTTGTAAATTTCTGTATTTCATGTCTCTGATTGGCTAATCCTAGTCCAATAGAATACCTTCATTTAACTAAACTTTTTCTGGTTGTTGATTGGATATTTTTATAAATTGTCACTAAAATTACATTATTGCTTCCAAGAATCACAAGTAGTATTGTTAAACTCTCAAACTCATTATTGCCTCAAGGTTACCTCATTAAACCTATTTCTCACAGCTCCCACATTACTAAATTACGTAATATATTCACATAACATTATTACACATGGATACAATAATACAAGCATATTCAATGACTGTTACATACATTTTACAAATTATTACATACACATATTGCTTTAAGGCAGGCTGCTATTGAATTTATATTATATGATTTGACTGAAATCATTTAAGTGTTAAAAATACTGCCTCAATTTGCTATGTAAATATCTGTAATATATTTTATTTCAATCAAAACCGTTAGAGCGATTTTTTATAAAAATAAAAAATTTCGAAAAATTTCCATGTAAAAGGTAGTTTGGGGTAGGGATTTGATTTTCTTGAAAATCTTCTTGTCGCATCCTTAGAAGATACTGAACGTAAATACCAAGTTCGGTATTTATCCGAATTTTCGTTTTTGAGAAATGCGTTCACAGACACACATACGGTCTTTTTCTAAAACTACTTTTCTATTCAGGGGGCTTCAAAACATGTATTTATGATGAAATATCTCCTATCTATTATACGTAGTAGAGTAACAAAGTGTGCAACAAACCCCATACATTGTAAGAAGTAAAGGAAAACATCCGGCGAAAAATTCACTCAAATTCAGATTTTGAACTCTCGAGTGTGAATGAAAATTCCCTGAGAAGATGCCAGAAATGTATGGACAGAGAAGGACATCTCTTATGATAAATATATGTTTATTATCATTGTAATTGTAGCTATGAGAACGTAAGGCGGTCTTCTTTTTCGGTGGTAGACCGTGAAGTAGGTTGTTGCTTCGCGTATGGAAAGCCAATTTTAAGTAGTTGCAACCGCACGTATGATAAAAAGTTTCCGGTAGCCTTCGCCCCAAATGTACTTTCCGGTGACCTTTGCCCCAAAAAATGTTTAAAAAATATTAACTTCGTAATTTTGACTGTTTCTTTAAATATTATATATTTATGTTTGTCTCGACTGCGTCAGTATTATTGTTAGAGACATGGATTTCTTTGCAGGGAGTAGTGCGGCTAAAGAATGTAGGCTTACACAGATTATAAATTTTACTTCTACATTTATTAATCCTTGACACAATTTAAATAACACTTCAGTGATATAGAGAGCTGAGAGATTCTTTTATTAATTACTTGCACTTTCTAACACGTAAACTATTTTCGTCTCAGAGGAATACGTATTAAATTTCTCGAGGACGCATCTCGCGTCCGGTTAGGAACACTGTCTACAACCAACGCGTCCAGTTATGAGCGCTGTCTACAAGCAACTGACTTCTGTATTTGTAAATTTTGCTATAGTTTAGTTTCTGATTGGCTAATACTAGTCCAATAGAATACCTTCATTTAACTAAAGCTTTTTCTGGTTGTTGATTGGCTATTTATTAAACTGTCTCATAAATTACAATATTGTTGCTCCAAGAATTACCGTAGTATTAAACTTTCAAATTCATTATTGCCTCAAAGCTACCTCATTGTTAGTAACTTTTAACCTGTTATTCTCACAGCTCCTACATTATTAAGTTATGTAATACATTCACATAACATTATTACATTATACAATAATATAAACATATACAATGACTGTAATATACACTTTTTATATATTGTTACTTACACATATTTTTTAAGGCGGGCTGTTATTGAATTTATATATTATATTATTAGACTGAAATTATTTAAGTGTTATACATACTGCCTCAATCGACCCGAAGCGCCGGCGCGGCAGCCGCCGAGCGGTGGTCACGGTGTGAGGTAAAAGGATTGTATTTGCGGAAATAATACAGTGCCTTCGTATTACGCCAAGGCCACAACCGCCTTATATGCATATCGGCGGCGCAGGAAGTTTCAAGGGTATGCTTATCAGCTGTGCGCTGTCTCAGTCGTTGCTTTGTCTTCGTGTTGTGAAGTGTATTCCCTTATTGGTCCACAGAAATGCTTGCCAACAAATTCACGCTTGAACAGCGTATCCAGTTCCGGGCAGAGACACTGTGAGATATTTGGTCAATAAATTTATAGGAACAATCCCCACACCACAGACGAACTTAAGACAGTATAAAAGCAGAAATTATGAGCATTACGCAAGAAGAACTTATGCGTGTGAATGGTAATTTCATCCGACGATGTCAAGAATGTCTTCGCGCAGATGGACAGCATTCAGCAACACTTATAACAAGGTTAGTACGCATTACATATACGAGGGGTGCCCAATAAGTAAGCATCCCTATTTTATAAAAAAACGTTAGACACAATTGATCATGTTGAATTAATTTTATTTATATTGTACAATCCTTCTGTTAATTTTCTACATAGTCAACATGTTTTTCCAAGCATTTTGGGGACGTGACACAAGTTTTTCCAAGGCAGTGTTGTACCAGGTCGGGTCCTGTGCTCACAACCAGCTGTTCACTGATTTGACTTCATCATCGGTGTTAAAAGTGCTTACCTTTGAGTTGGAGGAACATGTGAAAATCACTTGAGTCAAGCTCCGGTGAATACGGAGGATACGAGAAAACTTCAAAGTTGATCCTTGACCCAGGCGGAGCTCAGAAGATTCAACTGGGAAGTTTTCTTTCACCCTCCATATTCACCAGACCTTTTCCCAAGTGATTTTCACATGTTCCCCTGGTCATCATGGAGGTAAGCACTTTAACACCGTGACGAAGATCAATCAGAAGTAAACATCTGGTTACAAGCACAGGACCCGACTTGGTGCAACACTGCCTTGGAAACACTTCTGTCACGCCGCCAAAAATGCTTGGAAAAACATGTTGACTATGTAGAAAAGTAACAAGTATTGTACAATATAAATGAAATTAATTCAATATGATCAATTGTGTGTAATATTTTATACAATATGGAAACTTACTTATTGGACGCCCCTCGTAGGTTACTAAAACTGTGAGTAAGTAACGTGGGAGTTGAAGTAATTAGTTTGTTAACTCCACGTATGGAAAGTCAGTTTGAAGATGTTTCAACTCTTGGGGAGCCGAACCTGTAGTAGTTGTAACCGCACGTATGTTACCCGGTTTCCGGTAGCCTTCGCCCCAAGTTTACTTTCAGGTGGCCTTTGCCCCAAGTTTAAAAATAATAACTTTGTAATTTAACTGTTTCTGTAAATATTTATGCTTGCCTCGGCTGCGTCAGTATTATTGTTAGAGACATGGAAGTCTTGGCAGGGCGTGATGCGACAAGAATGTAGGCTTACACAGATTGTAAGTTTTAATTCACTCCTTATTAATCCTTGACACAAATTAAATAGCACTTCACTGATACCGAGAGCTATGAGATTTTTTTATTTAATACTTGCACTTTGTTAACGCATATACTATTTTCGTCTCACACAAATACGTATTATATTTCTCGAGGAGGCATCATGCATCCGGTTACAAACACTGTCCGCAGGCAACTGACTAGATTTCAACTGTCTAAACTTGTAAATTTCTGTATTTCAAGCCTCTGATTGGCTACTCCTACTCCAATAGAATACCTGCATTTAACTAAAGCTTTTTCTGGTTGTTGATTGGCTATTTTTATAAACTGTCACTAACATTACATTATTGTTACTCCAATAATCACTAGTAGCATTTAAACTTCCTTGCTCATTATTGCCTCAAAGTTACCTCATTGTTACCTCATTGTTAGCAACATTAAACTTATTATTCTCACAGCTCCTACATTATTAAATTACGTAACATATTTACATAACATTATTACACATGGATACAATAATATAAGCATATGCAATGACTGTTACATACATTTTACAAATTATTACATACACATATTGCTTCAAGGCGGGCTGTTATTGAATTTACGTATTATATAATTTGACTGAAATCATTTAAGTGTTAAAAACACTGCCTCAGAGTTACGGAACGGAAAAACCCCGGAGTGTAGTAGACTGTGTGCGGAGCATGCATTCGCGTGATCCGCGGCCTTGGCATAAAATGAACGCACTGTATCTAGAAAAGCGAGTAGGAAAGATAAATTGTATGTGCATTATGGGCTTTTTAAACTTATTGGAGACACGCAGAAGTTCTAGATATTATATTTTAACGATTTAGCGAAGTATTTTTGTGTTTATTATGTTTAGTGGTTCTCCGTTCAATGTATACTGCTTTTACTGATGCAACAGAAATATTTTGCGGAAACGATATTTTAAGAAAAATGCACCATAGTTTTTTCTATTTCTGTCGTCGTTTCCATGTGCAAAGGATAAAAATATATAAATGAACCTGATTCTTGTAGAATTCCTGCCGCTTTCTTTCTTCCTTTATTCTCTTCCATAGAAAGCCTTTCTCGTGTAAGGAAGTAGTAGCAAATTGTAGGCGATGTCAAGACTTTTCTGTGTTCCCCCTGGATTTTCCTTTCAGATGAGAATGAGTGGTGTTATTTACATCCGGGCGGGAAGAAAGAACTTTCCATCTGGCTTGGCAGTGACAACATCAAACCGAAATGCTATGGAAATTCCCTGAACCATCCATAAAGCGATGCACCTAACTGGGTGCTCCGCTACAGTAAACAAGCAAGGCAAATAAAATTAACAGCAGCCGGCTCATTACTTGCCACGTAAATACATGACAAGCGTTACTGTTTTCTTTTGTTTAAACAATCTCGTGTGTTACACTCACATCACTTTCTCAACCTACAACCGTTTATTTATTTCTCTGTTATTTACTTTCACCGAAATACACGTTTAGAAACTCCTTAAAAAAGCATTTCTAGGATAAAAAATCTGATGTGTTACACTCACATGACTTTCTCTACTCTTGTACAAACTATTTTTACAAACGCTTGTTCTTCATATGCTGCATGTTAAGCATTACGAGGACAGAAAAAAAATGAATAACGAATTTGAGAAAAAGTATAAGTATTGGAAAATTTAAGGGAATAACAAGCAATATCTCAAAAATGGTTCACTCAACAACGAAAATGTATATGACATAAATTGTGTATTTTAACGCGATCTACATTTTTTGTGTAGTAAAATTTTGTCTATCTCTTATGGTTTACCAGTTATACAAAACTCGTTCACAATGAAGAATACGTTTAGAGACATTCCTAGAAAATTCGAGATATACATCTCATTTGTCATGAAAATATATTAAACATATGATATTTTAGCCAAAATCGTTAGAGCCATTTTTGAGAAAATTAAAATTTTCGAAAAATTTTCCATGTAAAGGGTAATCTGGGGTGGGGGGATTTTGTTGAAAACCTTAGTGTCGCATCTCTGGAAGATACTGAACCTAAATACCAAGTTTCGTGTTTATCCGAGTGTTCGTTTCTGAGTTATGCTGTTCAGAGACACACACACACGGACATGTTTCTAAAAATGCTTTTTTTTATTCAGGGGCTCTCAAAACATATATTTCCGGTGAAATCTCGGTATCGAATTTTTGGGTGGAATACAATACTTCCCCTACCTACTATACGTAGTAGAGAAAGTAAAAAAGTGTGTGTGTATGTGCGATTTACAGGAAATCCGTAGAAACAGTTAGCTAACTCTCTACCACAGAGCTAAGAGTGCTGTGGCATTGTAGCGATCTTTAGTCATACTTCAGTTGAGAACCATAAATCAATAAAATGTGTTTTGGTTACAAATATTCAGTGTTGAAACACTCTGAAACATCTGTCTGTATGAAATCTGCAATATGAATTATTTTCTAGACAGGCTTTTGTGACTATAGTTCTGTTCCCCATTATAACTACTACAAGGGTGATTTATGAAGAGCTGGTACACTTCTGTATTTAATTTGTTTGTTCGAAATTCACTCAATGCCCCAATTTTAGCACCAAATTAAATAGAATGTTTTGAAGTTTCGATTGCTTGTCACTAGATGTGCAGATATTCATGTTGTATTGGTAATTGTTAGTTTTCAGATTTTGTTCTAGTCAA
Organism: Deroplatys truncata; assembly: GCA_030765065.1. Classification (NCBI taxonomy): domain Eukaryota; kingdom Metazoa; phylum Arthropoda; class Insecta; order Mantodea; family Mantidae; genus Deroplatys; species Deroplatys truncata. The sequence continues at coordinate 9,865,513 of CM060989.1, read as the reverse complement.
CGTGAAAATGGAGTACACATTAAATGAACTACTCTTACTTGTAAAACAATACTGGATTACGAATTCGATTACACCTACTCAAAGGGCATACCAGAGAGAATTTGATGTTTGGAATCCTCCCCAAAGAAACACAATACTGGGACTGGTAAACAAACTGGAAACAACTGGTGTGTGAAAAAGGCAAAGCTCGTTCATCTACGCTTCCCACGATTGTTGTTGACGTAAGATCACGACTGGTTCAGTCAACCAAAAAATCATTAAGACGTTTGTCGCAGGAGACAGGGTACAGCTACTCAATGTGCCAGAGAGCTGTGAAAAGTGCAGGCTTAAAGCCGTATAGGATTACGGCTGTCCATCAGTTACAGGAGCCAGATAAGGATAGAGACTGAATTATTGTCATTGGTTTCGGGTATTCATTGTGCAAAATCCTGCCATATTGTCCATCACATGGTTCACAGATGAAGCATGGTTCCGTTTATCCGGCTATGTGAACTCAAATAACTCACTTTATTGGGCCAGCGAAAATCCACACGTTATTCATGAAGCACTTATGCACCCGTTAAAATTGGAGTTTGGTGCGCAATTTCCGCACAAAGAATAGTCGGACCAATTTGTTTTTAATACAATGTGAACACTGCAGAGTACCGACTGATTTTCATGGAGTTTGCTGAACAACTAGACGGTGTAGAGATGAGTCAAGGATATTTTCAGCAGGACGGCGCTACATGCCATACATCAAATGAATCCATGGCACTAATTGCAATTTCTTAGACCGGATAATTTCCAAGAACTTGTGGCCACCAAGATCTCCGGATTTGACATCTCCGGACTTCTTTTTATGGGTTACTTAAAACACAGGTGTAAGCCACACGTCCCCAGACATTGGACGATCTGAAGCACAACATTACACAGGAGATTCAAGCTATTGACAACAGAGTCCTCCAACGAGGGGTCAGTAACATGGAACGACGTGTTGAGTTGTGCCTTATGTTGGATGGAGGTCATTTTCAACAATTGCTATAGCGGTAAAGAATCTTCCAAAATTCATCTGCATTTCAGGTACATTTAAGAATATACCTAGCTGTCTCGAGCAGGTGCATGGTAGAGAAAGTAAAAATCTGATATGTGAGATATAAAACAGCAATTCTGAGCAGTGAAAATGTCCATTAGGACTTTTATCTGCGCTACCCGTTGTGTATACATTGCCGTTTGTGCAACACCAAGAAGGAATTTTCCGAATAACTCCAAACTTGATGGAAGTGTAGAAGAGTGTGCAAGCAATAAGTGATTAGGCTTGCACGTAGGCCGAGCAGAGCCCTCTCGTGTCGGTCCGACAAGCTCAGTGTTATGACCAGTGTAGTCAGTGCAGAGCTGTCAAACAAGGTTAAAACAAAAAATCGAGTGCCAGTATGCCACGTCGACGTCAAAGGGAGCCATATCGGCATGTGAGTGAGTTCGAAAGGGACAGAATGATCGGTCTCCGGGAAGCGGGTTTGTCATACCGCAACATTTCGGCTCGTACAGGGCATGATGCTAGGACAGTGATGCGTGTGTGGAAGCAGTGGATAGTTGAAGGTCGTACACAGCACAGAGCGAGTACTGGACCACGGAACATGACCATAGCACGGAATGACCGTCATCTTGTCCGCATGGCCATAACGGACCGTACAGCTTCATCCACAGTGTTGACTTGACGCTGGAGCACTGCAACAGGTGTGAACTTGTCTGCATCAACGGTTCGTCGCTGTCTGCTGCAGGTTGGACTTGCTGCATGCATGCCATTACGTCGGCTTTCATTGTCCAGGAACCACAAGCTCCTCCGACTGCAATGGTTACATGAACACCGTCACTGCTGTGCTGGGTGGCAAAATGTAGCCTTTTCGGACGAGTCCGGCTTCAACGTGTCCTACAGTGATGGCCGCATACGTGTCCGGCGGTACCGTGGTGAGCGCAACCTAGAGGACTGCACTGTTGAGCGGCATAGCTGACAAACACCAGGTGTGATGGTTTGGGGCACCATTAGTTACAACAACCGATCTCGCCTCCTACGAATTGAGGGCAGTTTGAACAGCAACCGGCACCTAACGGTGGTTGTAGAGCCTGAGGTACTCCCCCTGCTTCAGGCATCTCCACAGGCCACGTTACAACAGGACAATGCCCGGCCAAATATTGAGAGGAATGTACAAGCCGTCTTCGAAGAGTAGCGGGTACCATTGCTTCCCTGGCCTGCACGTTCGCCTGACATGTCGCCCATCGAACATGTCTGGGATATGGTTGGTCGGCACCTGGTGCGTCACGGTCCTCCAGTAACCAGTGTCACGGATTTGTGGAACAGAATACAAACTGCGTGGAGGGAAATCCCCCAGGAACTTGTTCAGAACCTTTTTGATTCAATGCCACGGCGTATAGCAGCTCTAATTGCAAGCCATGGAGGCCACACCAAATAATGAATATTAGGGCTCAAAGGTCATGTATAAGTTTATCATTTGTTACTTGTCATGTACCTAACCTGTGCTATTAAATTCATGCGTTTCCTTCTTGGTGTTGCAATTTTCACAAACGGCAGTGCAGTTCGTGTGCAAGACCCCCCTCCCCATACTCCATTGAATATTATTATTAAAAAGCGAAGAAATCAACCATAAAATATCCCATAAAAAACTTCCACCTCGATATAATTTGATATCGAATGAAAACAAACAAGTAAAATATTTTATAGCTAGAAGTCAGTACCACGAGGAGGTGAAAGGCCTACGCAAACAGTAAAACTTTCAGGTCGTAACGCTGTAGTAGTATCGCAAATCGATAATGCGGAAGGTCGCCGAAGCTCCATGGAGACTGGGAAAGTATTATACCTGTGCATACCAGAGCTATCATTTTTTGTGTTCGGCTCTAATTACAAACCCGGTGCTGTTGCTTAAATCACACAGAACCGTGTAGCCAATTTTAATAACAGCCACCAGAAACATGGGTTATGTTATGCAGAGCTTTAAAATTAAAAACAGGATTCGAAATTCATGTACTGCGTCGGAATCAGAGGTAAACGTTAGCATATCATGAAACATACATGCACCATCCAAAATAAGACTAAATTTTTGCTGCTGTCAACATGCGACATCGATTTAAAAAAAATTGATATATTACATTCACCTGGCTTTCTCTACCCTCTATGAATATTCTTACGAACGTTTGTTTTTCTATCTACTTCATTTTAATGAAGATAAACCTCTGCAGAAGTACACTATGTTATCAAACGTATCCGGACACCCCACAAACATACGTTTATCGTCTTAGGTGCATTGTGCTGCCACCTACTGCGTGGTACTCATTATCCGCGACCTCAGTAGTCATTAGACTTCGTGAAACAGCAGAATGGGACTCTCCGTGGAACTCACGGACTTCGAACGTGGTCAGGTGATTGGGTGTCACTTGTGTCAGAAGTCTGTACGCGAGATTTCCACACTCCTAAACATCCCTAGGTCGACTGTTTCTGATGTGATAGTGAAGTGGAAACGTGAAGGGACATGTACAGCACAAAAGTGTACAGGCCGATCTCATCTGTTGACTGACAGAGACCGCCGACATTTGAAGAGTAATAGGCAGACATCTATCCAGACCATCACACAGGAATTCCAAACTGCATCAGGATCCACTCCAAGTACTATGACAGTTAGGCGTGAGGTGAGAAACCTTGGATTCCGTGGTCGAGCGACTGCTTATAAGCGACACATCACGCAGGAAAATGCCAAACGACGCCTCTCTTGGTGTAAGGAGCGTCAACATTACACGATTGAACAGTGGCAAAATGTTGTGTGGAGTGGCGAATCACGGTACACAATGTGGCGATCCGATGGCAGGGTGTGGGTATGGCGAATGCCCGATGAACGTCATCTGCCAGCGTGGGTAGTGCCAACAGTGAAATTCGGAGGTGGTGGTGTTATGGTGTGGTCGTGTTTTTCCTGGAGAGGGCTTGTTGTTTTGCGCGGCACGATCACAGCGCAGACCTACATTGATATTTTAAGCACCTTCTTGCTTCCCACTGTTGAAGACCAATTCGGGGATTGCAATTGCATCTTTAAACATGATCGAGCACTTGTTCGACTGCACGGGCTGTGGCGGAGTGGTTACACGACAATATCATTCCTGTAATGGACTGGCCTGCACAGAGTCCTGACTTGAATCCTATAGAACACCTTTGGGATGTTTTGGAACGCCGACTTCGTGCCAGGCCTCACCGACCTACATCGATACCTCTCCTCAGTTCCGCACTCCGTGAAGAATGGTCTGCCATTCCCCAAGAAACCTTCCAGCACCTGATTGAAAGTATGCCTGCGAGAGTGAACGCTGAACTTCCAGCATTACCGATGGAGGGCGCAACGAACTTGTACGTCATTTTCAGCCAGGTGTCCGGATACTTTTGATTGCGTAGTGTAGCTACATTACACAATTGGTTATAGATACAAGGGGAAAAGCGATAGTCAAATGTTTAACAACTGGACGCTATATGCTGACCTTAAAATCCCATACTGTTTCCATGACATCGCGAGAAACAATCGATCGACAACACTTGAAACGAATGGTAAACAATTCGAACCATTAATAACGGATATCTCGGAAATGGCGGTTGCCTCAAAAAAGGTTATTTTAAATAAATTGTGTGTTTTAAAGAGATCTACATTTCTTATATAGTACGTTTTCGTCTATGGCTTAACGTTTACTAGTTGTAACGGAAGATCCAACAAACTACGAACCAGCTACACGGTATTTTTCCACTGGGCGTGTGGAAACATGAAAACGCACTGCTGCTATAAACAAGGTGACGTTATTGACGCGGTTTTGCTACTGAAATTACGTGATGTGATGTAGTTCAGTTATTACGAGTTATTTTGTTCTGTACTTAGTCACAAAGTATATTATGGCTCAGTATATGTTTTCTACTGCACAGCGTGTATTTATTTATGATTCGTATGTGTTATCTCAGTCAGCTGACGAAGTGAAAGTACGATTTGCAGAAAGATTTCCAGGAGTAAGAGTTCCAGGCCACAGTAAGTGTTCAGGCTAAGAAATCTAAAAAACAGCGCACGGTTCTTACCGAAGAAACATTAGACGACATCGGTCATTCTTTGGAGAATTCCCCCCAAAAATGACTTAGTCGTGTTTCACAACAGACAGGCATTTCTTATGGCTCTGCGCGAAGAGCTACCAAATTGCTAAAGTTAAAACCATATAAAATAACTGTGCCACATGCTCTTCAACCAGGTGATCCTGTAATTAGGCGCACATTTTGTGAGTGGAATCTCAATAGTGTACACAAGGCGAAATAACCATACGAGGCTTGGTTACACCTTCATGGATATGTGTGTACACAAAATAATCATTATTGAAGCTCTGACAAACCTAATATTGTTCATGAAGTACTCCTTCATGACGAAATGGTGCGCCATGTACGGAGAAAGTGTTATAGGGCCAATTTTTTCTAGTCAACAGTTGACTTCCGTACTTTTATGAACACAATTTTGCGGCCCCCCCCCTGTGTTTTAGAGAAATAACAGACAGGGAGCTGATTTGGGCTTTTTCAACAAGACCCTGCAACAGCTTATACGGCCAATATTTCGATGAGAACAAATGAAAGTATGACAGGACAGAACATGTGGCCCCCTCGGTCCCCCGACCTAACCCCCTGCGATTTCTATCTCTGGGGTAACTTAAAACATAAAGAGTACAAGACAAACCCACACACCCTGGAGGAATTAAAACAAAATATCTGTCAGGAAATTTCTCAACGTGAACTACGGCGATTGATGGATAGTTTCCTAAAGAGGTGCCGAAAATGTATGGACAACGGTGGCCAGTTTTAGCATCTCCTTTCATGAAGGTGGTAAGTAAAGCCTTTAAAAGTAGTTTTAAAGATGTATGGTTTCATCCGTGCCTTTCTATGATAGTGGCAGACGGCTACGAGCGCAGAGGTCGCGGACAGGAAAACCACCGCTCAGCCGGTTCGTAGTTTTTTGGCTCTCTCTGTACAAGACTACAAATTCCTTCAGAATGAAGAAGACTTTATAGGATATTCCCAGAAAAGTCAAGATATACATTTTATTTTTCATGCAAATATCTTTAATGCATGATATTTTAATCGAAATCCTTAGAGCTTTTTTTTTTATAAAATAAAATATGTCGAAAATTTTCCATATAAGTGGTAGCTTAGGGCGGGAGGATCTCTTGAAAATCCTTCTGCCTGTCTTTGGAAGGTACTGAACCTAAATATGAGTTTGCTATTTACTCGACTTTTCGTTTTGAGTTATGCTGTTCAGAGATATATGGACCTTCTTCTGATTTTTTTTTGTTGGGGGTTCAGGAAACTTCAAACATATATTTCTGGTGAAATATGGACATCGAATATTTGTGTTGGATCAATACTTCCTCTACTTAGTATACATAGTAGAAAAAGAAGGGGAGAAAAGCTTTTACAAAATATGTCCATATGGCGTGTATGTACACGGCATGACTTTCTCTACCCTTTATCGTTTATTAGTGAGTATACAAACTATTCTTCTTCTTCTTCTTCACCAAGCATTAAACCCTTCCTAAGGCTTGTTTGCGTGCTGGGAATGTTTAATTTATTGATTTATCCATCGTTTCCTGGACATTTCGTTTTCCTTTAGCTATGTAATACAGTATTTTCTTTGCGTAACGTTCCTCATTCATTCTCTCTACGTGTTCTAGCCACTTTTGTCTCTTCTGCTAATTCTTCATTTAGATTAAAGATCCCTAATTGTTTTATTATGTCTTTGTTCTATCTTTTCTAGTGACTCCTAATACTGTTCTTAAAAATCTCATTTCCACTGCCTGTAATCTGTTTTTATCTCTGTTTGTCATTGTCCAGGTTTCGCTACTATATAGATCATCTGGAACTGCCATGGGTTTATAAAACCTCATCATCGTATCTTTTCTCGCTTTATTTTTACTTTCTCTACTACGTATATTAAGTAGGGGAAGTATTGTATTCCACCCAAAAATTCAATACCGAGTTTTCACCGGAAATATATGTTTTGAGACCCCCTGAATCCAAAAAAAGCATTTTTGGAAACATGTCCGTGTGTGGTCTGTGTGTGCCTGTGAACAGCATAACTCAGAAACGAACAGTCGGATAAACACCAAACTTGGTATTTAGCTTCAGTATCTTTCAGAGATGTGACACGAAGGTTTTCAAGAAAATCCCCCCACCCCAGACTACCCTTTACATGGAACATTTTTTCGAAAATTTTAATTTTATCAAAAATGGCTTTAACGATTTTGATTAAAATATCATATGTTTAAGATATTGTCATGAGAAATGAAATGTATATCTCGAATTTTCTGGAAATGTCTCCAAAAGTATTATTCATTTTTGAACGACTTTTGCATAACTGGTAAACCATAAGAGATAGACAAAGTTTTACTACACGAAAAATGTAGATCGCGTTAAAATACACAATTTATGTCATATACATTTCTTTTGTTGAGTGAACCGTTTTCGAGATATTGCTTGTTATTCCCTTAAATTTTCCAATACTTATACTTTTTCTCAAATTCGTTATTCATTTTTTATGTCCTGGACATGCAAAGAGAATGGAATACTCCACATAGCAACCAGCTCTTAAAAGATTTGACTATCGCTTAAAGCCTAGCAATTCCCCTTGCATCTACAAGAAAATTTGCAATAAGATTAGCATCTCGAATAACATGAAGCATATGGAGATAGTTGTACAAGAGTAGAGAAAGTCATGTGAGCGAAACACATAAGATTTTTTAAAGTTCTTTTAATTGCTCCACACAGTTTTGAAAAACTTTCTGTTTTAGTTCCAATATTTTCTTCTTTAATATATGATAGTGAAGATCCTAAAAATATAAATGTGTTTAGTTGTTCAATTATGTTGTTATCTAATACAGGTTTACATTTTAACGGATGGATTCGTGAAAAGCCATGGATTTTTTATATGTCTAAATTATAATTAAAGATTATATTATGTAATGCATATAGTGCTCTTTGTAGCGTATCTTGAGGCAGTATTTTTAACACTTAAATGATTTCAGTCAAATCATATAAATATAAATTCAATAACCGCCTTAAATGTGTGTAACAATACATAAAAAGTATATATTAGAGTCATTGTATATGTTTATATTATTGTATCCATGTGTAATAATGTTATGTGAATGTATTACGTAATTTAATAATGTAGGAGCTGTGAGAATAATAGGTTAAAAGCTGCTAACAATCAGGTAACAATAAGGTAACCTTGAGGCAATAATGAGTTTTGAAAGTTTAAATGCTACTAGTCATTATTGGAGCAACAATAATGTAAATTTTGAGACAATTTAAAAATAGGGAATCAACAACCAGAAAAAAGCTTTAGTTAAATGAAGCTATTCTATTGGAGTAGGATTAGCCAATCAGAAACTGAAAAGGAGAATATTTACAAATTTAGAGTTCAGTTGCCTGCAGACAGCGTTACTAACCAGACGCAAAAAAGTGTCCTCAAGAAATATAATATGTATTCGTGTGAGACGAAAAATAAGTTTACGTGTTAAAAAGATTAATTAATTAATATAAAGAATCTCACAGCTCTCTCTATATCAGTGAAGTGTTATTTAAAATCGTGTCAAGCATTAATCAAAGGAGTGAAATAAAATTATAATCTGTGTAACCCTACATTCTTAGTCGCACCATAACCCTACAAAGAGAAACATGTCTACTGACGCAGCCGAGGCAAACATAAATATATAATATTTAAAGAAACAGTCAAATTACAAAGCTAATATTTTTAAACTTGGGGGAAAGGCCACCTAAAAGTACATTAGGGGCGAAGGCTACCAGAAACTGTTTACTATACATGCGGTTGCAACTACTTCAAGTTCGGCTCTCCAACATTTGAAATATAATACAACTCCTTCAATACAACCTACTTAAAATTGACGCCCAAAACATGGTGCAAATAACGTAACAAACCAACTTCTTCAACCTTCGTTATCAGCAATGATTATTTGGTCATCTGCATACAGGAGTGTCAATACAAATATTTTCCTATTACAATGCGAAGTTATATTTAAAATATTTAGCCGCTGTTTCCATTCACGGATGGCGTTGTCTAAATATAAATTAAATAAAGTGGGTGATGCACTACACCTTTGTCTTACACCGATATTAATATCTGTTGTCTTAAAATTCCCATTTTTTGGCAAACTATTCTTAATAAAGCTTATTTTTATAACTATTTTAATCCAAATAATCGTTTGCAGAAATAACTACATTACACATTTCGTTATACGGTGGGATTTATGAAGAACTGACACATTTATTTCTTTAATTGTTTCAAAACGAGCTATGCTAGCGATAACTTATTATACCTGAAATGCAGGGGAATTTTGGGAGATTGTTTACCTCTATAGCAAATGTTGAAAATGTCCTCCATTATTCATAAGGCACAACTCAACATGTCGTTCCATGTTACTGGCCACTCGTTGGAGGACTATGTTGTCAATAGCTTGAATCTCCTGTGTAATGTTGTGCTTCAGATGGTCCAATGTCTGGGAACGTGTGGCATAAACCCTGTCTTTTAAGTAACCCCATAGAATGAAGTTCGGCGATGTCAAATCCGGAGATCTCGGTGGCCACAGGTTCTTGGAAAATATCCGGTCGTCAAAGAAACTTACAATTAGTGCCATGGATTCATTTGATGTATGGCATGTAGCGCCGTGCTGCTGAAAATATCCTTGACTCAGCTCTACATCGTCTAGTTGCTCAGCAAACTCCATGAAAATCCGTCGGTACTCTGCAGTGTTCACATTGTTTTAAAAAAATCTGATGTGTTACACTCACATGACTTTCTCTACTCTTGTACAAACTATTTTTACAAACGCTTATTCTCCATCTACTTCATGTTACTCGAAATAAACATTTGCAGAGTCTACCTTATTGCTAATTTTCTTGTATATGTAAGGGGAATATATAATTACAAGCGCAATATAGAAATACGGTAGCCTTTAAGTATAGACATATCTCTTAATAGCTGTTTGCTAGGAGCAGCACTATTCTCTTTGCCGCAGATTAATACTCTTTGCATATCCAAGACAAAAAAAATGAATAACGAATTCCCATTTGAGAAAATAAGTATTTAAACATTTAAGGGAATAACAAGCAATATCTCGAAAATGGTTCACTCAACAACAAAAATGTATATGACATAAATTATGCATTTTAACGCGATCTACATTTGTTGTGGAGTAAAATTTCATCTATCCCTTATGGTTTACCAGTTATGCAAAAGTCCTTCACAATGAATAATACTTTTGGAGACATTCCCAGAATATTCAAGATATAATTTTATTTGTCATGAAAATATCTTAAACATATGATATTTTAATCAAAATCGTTAGAATCATTTTTGAGAAAATTAAAATTTTCGAAAAATGTTCCATGTAAAGGGTAATCTTGGGTGGGGGATTTTCTTGAAAACCTTTGTGTCGCATCTCTGGAAGATACTGAACCCAAATACCGAGTTTGGTGTTTATCCGACTGTTCGTTTCTGAGTTATGCTGTTCACAGACACACACGAACTTGTTCCCAAAAATACATTTTTGGATCCAGGGGATCTCAAAACATATATTTCCTGTGAAATCTCGTTATCGAATTTTTGGGTGGAATACAATACTTCCCCTACTTACTATACGTAGTAGAGAAAGTAAAAATTTGTCCCATTATTCTCTGTGCGGATATTGCGCTCCAAACTCCGATTTTAACGGGTGCATAGGTGTTTCATGAATAACATGTGGATTTTCGCTGGTCCAATAGCGTGAGTTATTTGAGTTCACATAGCTAGATAAATGGAACCATGCTTCATGTGTGAACCATGTGTTGGACAATATGGCAGGATTTTGCACAATGAAGGTCTGAAACCAACGAAAATAATTCAGTCGTCTATCCTTATCTGGTTCCTGTAACTGATGGACAACCGTAATCCTATACGGCTTTAGGCCTGCACTTTTCACAGCTCTCTGACACATTGAGCAGTTGTACCCTGCGACAAACGTCTTAATGATTTTTGGGTAACTGATCCAGTTGTGCTCTTACGTCAACAGCAACCACCGTGGGAGGCCTATATGAACGAGTTTTGCCTTTTTCGCTCACCAGTTGTACCCAGTTTGTTTACCAGTCCCAGTTTTATGTTTTTTTGGGGAGGATTCCGAACACCAAATTCTCTCTGTATGCCCTTTGAGTAGCTGTAATTGAATTCTTAATTCAGTATTGTTTTACAAGAAAGAGTCGTTCATTTAATGCGTACTCCATTTTCACGTTGACTAGAACAAAGTCTCAAAAACAGTTGCCGACAATAAAACTAACTATTACGAATAAAACATGAACATCTGCGCATCTAGTGACAAGCAATCGAAACTCCGGAACATTCTGCTTCATTTGGTGCTAAAATGAGGGCATTGAATGAATTTCGAACAGAATAATTAAAGAAATGAATGTGTCAGTTCTTCATAAATCACCCTGTAGGTACAAAGTGAACAGCGATAGTCAAATGTTTAAGAAATTGACGCTCTATGTGGCCTTAAAGTTCCATACTGTTTCTTTAATGTGTGTAAAGCAAAAGTAAAACCCAGGAAGAATAGTGAAATGGCACCATAGAGAAGCCAACAACTCAGCTCTGTGTGCAATTTCATTTAATCTCTTTGATGACATACTGTGTAAAATCAGAACCGGGAGGGAATACATGCATTAGAGCACGCTTCCCCCCCTCATCATCATTATCACTCCCACACCCATAAAAGGGCTGTAAAGGACAAGCTCTGTGTTTCAAATAGTTTAAAAGGACGGAAGTGTCAATCGGATTTTGCTAACGTAGTTATTCCGTGTATATGATGCACAGAATTTACATCCCCTTTTTAATAAACGTACGTTTCCAAATTAAATCCTAAATGCGCTCTGTGAACAGATGTCGATAATTCAAAACAGTGATTTGGGACAAAGATGAGCCTAAATGATGCGGCCATTGTAGTTTCGGTTAGCACAAAGAGATCCTTTATTGGTGAAATGGTCCAACCATTCAACTGTCAAATGTGCACTAATGCACACGACACATCGGTGAAAACGATAAACCGGAAGAAAATCTTATCGCATATTTTCCACCGCAGAATTAATTATGATGCTGAAAAAAATATTATTTCTGCCCCAATATAATTTAGTTGCATGTCCTTTCAACCGTTATGTAAACTGACGTTTCGTAAAAGTATATGAATGACAGTTTAATTTGAGGCAGTATTTTATATCATAACATGCTGTGAATGCCAGTGTTGTAGTGTAAATTAATATTATTGTATGTACAGGATTTTAGATGTTCGTTAGCCATAAGTATTGTTAGGAAATAAGTTTACACGGCCTCACTGAAACTGACAATAGAAGTGGGAAACACTAAACCAAGGGGGTAAGTTGTTTATCACTAAGAAGAGATAAACAAATGACGTCAGGGATCTTCCCTAGAGCATATATGTTAGTAGTACTGATTGGCTGACAAAACAGACGCTAAAGTGGGCGCAATTTGGTAACCAATAGCAGTTATATTATAATGTTTAGGCAATTCGAGGTGAAGGAGTATATATTCTCGAGCCATAAGCAAGTGTCGCACGGTTCTGAAGAATCTCTTACGAGGTGCACGTCGCAGAGTTAGTTACAAAATGTAAAGTACGCGAAGTAATTGGTGCGCGGCAACTAAAACGACTGTAGTTACATTCGGAAATATCACAGTTTCAGTCAGGCGTGTATAAAGGTTAAATATGTCAATTATTAATTAAGTGTGACGGCAATAAAAGTCTAGTTTCAAACTTTTTTTTATCAGTGTTATCTTTTAGCAACAACTCCTTTCCGTTTACACACCCTGCTTAGAGACACGTGCTCGACTGAGTTGTAATAGCTAGCCGGAGGACAAAGAACCCAACAAATAAGATAACACAAGCCATCGAGAACTGCGACAAATTATTTCATTTACCTCCCCCTCGTATAAGTACATATCACGGAGGGGCCTTCGGGATTGTAGCAAAGCACCGCAAGTGGTTCCTAATGGCCCTTTTTTGCTTCTAACGTGACCCCTGGGAGGGAAGCATGAGGGGAGAGACCCGAAGAGCGCAAGCATGGACGGGGTCACTAACGTTTCCAGATAGAAATATCCTGTCCTGCCCATAAGCACCACTTTCAGCGTCCCCAGGGTGCAGCCCACTCGGAGGGGAGACGTAACTGTGCGGTCCACGCAGCGACGCCAGGAAAGAAACCTCTACAGTGCGCAAACCACCGTCCACCGTCGCCTGGTCCTACAACCCTGCAACAGATGACAAGGAAGATGATAGATACAGGAAATGAGGGGAAGAGTCGTGGTAGAAGATGAACCGCGTCAGCCTGTCGACCCGGAGAAACCATCAGAAACCCTGGGCGGTCGCCGTGGATGCACGCCACAGACCACAGAGACGCACGGAAGAGCCGCCCCACTGCTGGAGCCGCTTAAAGAGGGCGATGAACGACACATCAACTAATCAGCTCTCTAGTGTCCACAGAGAATCTCTTTCCTCTAAGCAAGCACCCGCACCACATGTCCGTCACCGCCATATGCCACGCAACCTAGCAGCACACCTGGAAGATGACAAGGAAACAGAAAAGAGTTCGTGGTAGATAAGAACTACCCTCGCATTCGCTTTGCGACCAAGGAAAACCACGAAAAACACATGGTCAGAGTGTACTGTCGACGAGAATCTAAATCGGGACCTCCCGAATGGCGTCACACGTTACCGCGGAGACATCCCCGACAGTTCTGGAAATGTTGCATAGTGTTATACACCGTGGTGAGACCGAAAGGTTTGCAGCTAAAATATTAAATTTAGTTACCCCGGTATAAACACTGGGGGACGTAGACTCAGAGGCACACGAGAGATACTAAGAACTTGCTGCACAAACCTAAAGCGGACGTGGGATATTTATAAATAATACATATAAATTCACATCTAACTTGGTTTATTATAAGTGTATACAAAATGTTACAGACAAACACTGGGGGAGATGCCCACGCATACACACGGCAACACGCACTCCTACATACAAACCATACACTCTGAAGACCTACTCTAGACTGACGCCACTGACTCACAGATCCATGCTATCAGACAAAGAGGCTCTTCCCTCAACCTGTCTTCACCCCCCTTAACTAGGAATTGGAGGGAAGTATGTAGCGTTGGAAAAGAATTCAAAGATACAAACAAAATAAGTAGTTCAACAATATCATTATACACTGCAGTAATGTGTCCGACGCGACAATGCACACACTTGCGCTACAATAGCCTATAAGTAACCTTTGGTGGTGGAACAATCATCGGTCGGAATGGTCGGGTAACTTTTTAGATAATTCAGCAGGTAAACTTTTAAACCTATGTACCTTCTCTTAGGTACCATTAGTTATAAATAACATAAAAGCTACATAATTTTCACATAGTACAGAAACCCTTAATGCTGTGCTTTACATTCACACTGTAGGCACCTTATGCTACATACAGACCTTAGTGCTAGGCAACTGTAACTCTGATTCTATGCATACCGGGTAGACGGCAGCTTTGACAAGTATCCACAGAGGCTTCAGTGCAAGGCAACTGTACCTGTGATTCTATGTGTGCCGAGCAGACGGCAGATTCGAGAAGTATCTACAAAGACTTCAGTGCAAGGCAACTGTACCTGTGATTCCATGCATACCGGGCAGACGGCAGCTTCGGCAAGTATCCACAGAGACTTCAGTGCAAGGCAACTGTACCTGTGATTCTATGCATACCGGGCAGACGACAGCTTTGACAATTATCCACAGAGACTTCAGTGCAAGGCAACTGTACCTGTGATTCTATGTATACCGGGCAGACGGCAGCTTCGGCAAGTATCCACAGAGACTTCAGTGCAAGGCAACTGTACCTGTGATTCCATGCATACCGGGCAGACGGCAGCTTCGACAAGTATCCACAGAGACCTCAGTGCTAGTAACGCAGTGCCGCTGATTCTGTATGTGCCGGGTAGACGGCAGCTTCGACACGTGTCCAGAAAGACCTTAGTGCAAGGCAACTGTACTCTGCTTCTACACTTGCCAGGCAGATGGCAGCTTCGACGTATCCACAGAGGCAACTGCCAGGGAACTGTATCTCTGCATAGGGTGCGTCCAGTCTACCTGCTCCGGGGTTGTGAGACGCATCAATGTCCTCCGGTACCGCCCTGGAGAGCCGGTAAACGGCATGCTAGATTGCTGTCGGCCCCACCGAGGTTATCGGTAGTCGCCCTTCGGGGTTGACGCGCGTAAGTGGCGTATCCACTTCCATCTCCGCGCAAGCGGGGCGTCTTTTTAGGAAACAAGTTATTGGCCTCATGGGAAACCCCCACAGTTGCAGAGTCACTCAGTTGGCGCTGAACCCTGATATAGGAGGGGAGACTTGGGCTCCGGCTCTTGTCCTGGTACACCTTCGCTCAGCATTATATGTGGATAGATTGCAGAGTCACTCAGTTGGCGCTGAACCCTGGTATAGGAGGGGAGACTTGGGCTCCGGCTCTTGTCCTGGTAGACCTTCGCTCAGCATTATATGTGGATAGATTGCAGAGTCACTCAGTTGGCACTGAACCCTGGTATAGGAGGGGAGACTTGGGCTCCGGATCTTGTCCTGGTACACCTTCGCTCAGCATTATATGTGGATAGATTGCAGAGTCACTCATTTGGCGCTGAACCCTGGTATAGGAGGGGAGACTTGGGCTCCGGCTCTTGTTCTGGTAGACCTTCGCTCAGCATTATATGTGGATAGATTGCAGAGTCACTCAGTTGGCGCTGAACCCTGGTATAGGAGGGGAGACTTGGGCTCCGGCTCTTGTCCTGTTAGACCTTCGCTCAGCATTATATGTGGATAGATTGCAGAGTCACTCAGTTGGCGCTGAACCCTGGTATAGGAGGGGACTTGGGCTCCGGATCTTGTCCTGGTAGACCTTCGCTCAGCATTATATGTGGATAGATTGCAGAGTCACTCAGTTGGCGCTGAACCCTGGTATAGGAGGGGAGACTTGGGCTCCGGATCTTGTCCTGGTAGACCTTCGCTCAGCATTATATGTGGATAGATTGCAGAGTCACTCAGTTGGCGCTGAACCCTGGTATAGGAGGGGAGACTTGGGCTCCGGATCTTGTCCTGGTAGACCTTCGCTCAGCATTATATGTGGATAGATTGCAGAGCATTCGCTATTACCATCTATTTTCAGTTTTAGTATTGTTTTAAACTTAAGGTGGAAATTTGGGTGGTGGTATTAAACATCCAATCCGGTATTTATCTTGACAACTGAGGTAAACCACGAAAAAAATCTGATGTGTTACACTCACATAACTTTCTCTACTCTTGTACAAACTATTTTTACAAACGCTTATTCTCCATTTGCTTCAGGTTAATCGAGATATCGAGATGTTAATCTTATTGCTAATTTTCTTGTAGGTGCAAGGGGAATATGGTAGGCTTTAAGCCATAGTCAAATATTTTAAGAGCTGGTTGCTATGTGGAGTATTCCATTCTCTGTATGTCCAGGACAAAAAAAATCAATAACGAATTTGAGAAAAAGTATAAGTATTGGAAAATTTAAGGGAATAACAAGCGATATCTCGAAAATGGTTCACTCTACAAAAAAAATGTATATAACATAAATTGTGTATTTTAACGCGATCTACATTTTTTGTGTTGTAAACGTTTGTCTATCTCTTATGGTTTACGAATTATGCAAAAGCCGTTCACAATGAAGAATGCTTTTTGGAGACATTCCCAGAAAATTCGAGATATACATTTCATTTGTCATTAAAATATCTTAAACATATGATATTTTAATCAAAATCGTTATAGGCATTTTTGAGAAAATTAAAATTTTGAAAAGTGTTCCATGTACAGGTTAATCTGGGGTGGGGGGATTTTCTTGAAAACTTTCGTGTCGCATCTCTGGAAGATACTGAACCTAAATACTAAGTTTGGTGTTTATCTGACTTCGTTTCTGAGCTATGCTGTTCACAGACACACACACACACACACGGACATGTTTCCAAAAATGCTTTTTTTGGATTCATGTGGTTTCAAAACGTGTATTTCCAGTGAAATCTCGGTATCGAATTTTTGGGTGGAATACAATACTTCCCCTACTTACTATACGTAGAGAAAGTAAAAATCCAGTCATATTGGTCGGCCCACGTTATTTGAACCCGGAACCTCCCGAATGCGGGCCACAGAGGTTACCTTTTGAGCCATTCCGCTCTCTTTACAATAATCTTTGCACTTCTTGAGGTCCTATGCCTGTTTACGTTTTGCATTAGCTGCCGTCCTTCTCCCTTCTTACTTGGACAAATACCTAATGTTTGTACTACGTGTACGTGATGCGGGTTGCACGTGTGCTGTTCCAAGTGAGGTAGGGGTTAATGTTGCACGTAATGGCTTTACTGCGCCCTCGCATTTAAGTTAAGAACCGTATCTACAGCCCAGTTCAGAGATTCCGAGGAGACGCCACTGCCACTCTCATAAAGGAAGGAGAAACTATGATTAATATCCAACACTTCTATGGCCCTGTATCGGCCTTAAAGAGCTGTTAGAATTAATGGCCCGGAGTGTCATTATAAACCATGTCATTTCATCAAGACATCGACAGTCGTAGCACGTTCCTCCAGCAATGCAGTCCCCTTCATCGCGCTCCTAAGTGCTCCACATTTATAAAAAAGTTATTCCTGCAGAGAAAAATAGCTGTGCGAGTTTCCACAGCCTTCTACCAGGGGTTATCAGCCTCGTTTCTGCAATCACTGATTCCTAATTTACTCTTTGCAACTGAATTGGCCATTGTAAAAAAATATAAACCTTCTTTATACATTTAAAATATCGTTGTTGGTATAAGCAAGGCAGCGTAGGCGATAGTCAGATTTTTACTTTCTTTACTACGTGAGGTAAGTAGGGGAAGTATTGTATTCCACCCAAAAATTCAATACCAAGATTTCACCGGAAATATATGTTTTGAGACTCCCTGAATCCAAAAAAAAAGCATTTTTGGAAACATGTCCGTGTGTGTCTGTGTGTGTGTGTGTGTGTCTGTCTGTCTGTCTGTGAACAGCATAACTCAGAAACGAACAGTCGGATAAACACCAAACTTGGTATTTAGGTTTAGTATCTTCCAAGGATGCGACACGAAGGTTTTCAAGAAAATGCCCCCACCCCAGAGTACCCTTTACATGGAACATTTTTCGAAAATTTCAATTTTCTCAAAAATGGCTCTAACGATTTTGATTAAAATATCATATGTTTAAGATACCCCGGGACCCGCATTTGGGATTTGTGGTGGACGAAGCGGCGTCTGGGCGGGTTTTCTCCGGGTTCTCCGGTTTCCCCCGCCATTCGTTCCACCAACTGCTCCATCATCACCTTTCCTTTCATACATTTCACTAACATTTCGTTTCATCTACTTCCTTCATCCCATAACAGGCATCGGGCTGATCACCCATCCTGGTTGTTCTGTCTGATCCATGAGTGTCTGCTCCTCGACGGGCCTCTGACCCCAGGCACCCGCTTGTAAGTCCTGGGGGGTGTAAGTCCTACATAAGAGGAGGATAAACAGATAATGAATGAATGAATGTTTAAGATATTGTCATGAGAAATGCAATGTATATCTCGAATTTTCTGGAATGTCTCCAGAAGTATTCTTTATTGTGAACGACTTTTGCATAAGTGGTAAACCATAAGAGATAATCAAATTTTTACTACACAAAAAATGTAGATCGCATTAAAATACACAATTTATATCATATATATTTCTTTTGTTGAGTGAACCGTTTTCGAGATATTGCTTGTTATTCCCTTAAATTTTCCAATACTTATACTTTTTCTCAAATTCGTTATTCAATTTTTATGTTCTGGACATACAAAGAGAATGGAATACTGCACATAGCAACCAGCTCTTAAAATATTTGACTATCGCTTAAAGCCTAGCAATTCCCCTTGCATCTACAAGAAAATTAGCAATAAGATTAACATCTCGATTAACATGAAGCATATGGAGAATAAGCGTTTGTAAGAATAGTTTGTACAAGAGTAGAGAAAGTCATGTGAGTGTAACACATCAGATTTTTTATAAGCGATTACCTATGTGACCACGAAAAAAAAAAAAAACGAAGAGCGACTTGCCACTTCAAAAAAAAAGTATAAGTATTTTTAAATTCAAACCAATAACAAAGAATATCTCGGAAAAGTCACAAAATGTTATTTCAAGTAAAGGATGTGTTTTAAGGAGAGTTACATTTCTGTTAGGTATTGCGTTGCAACAGAAATACATATCTTGAGATTCCCTGGATAAAATTCTAGAAAAGGGTCTGTATATGTTTTTCGGAACTTTTTATTCTCGCAAAAATGATTAACGATTTTAATTAAAATACCATATATTAAAGATATTTACACGATTAATAAAATGTATATCGTGAATATTCTGAGCATAGCCTTTGAAGTCCTCTTCATTCGTAAGGATTTTTTTTATAATGTTGTATAAACAGTAAACTTTGTTTCAAATAACTTTTTTGTAGCCCAAGCCGTTTTCGAGATATCCATTATTAAATGTTCGAATTTACATTACTTGGTTATTCTCTTAAAGTCCTTTCAACATTCAGTTGTTTCTCGCGATGTCATGGAAACAGTATCGAATTTTAAGGCCAGCATATAGCGTCCAGTTGTTAAACATTTGACTATCGCTGTTCTCTTTGTATCTATAACGAAATGTGTAATGTAGCTGTTTCTGTAAGCGTTTATTTGGGTTAACAATAGATATAAAAATAAGCTTTAGTAAGAATAGTTTGTATACCCACTAATAACCGATATAGGGTAGAGAAACTTGCGAATATAACATATCGGATTTTTACTTCTCTGCCACGTACTTAGAAGGAATTGCATTCCTCCCAAAAATTTGATATTGAGATTTCACCGTAAATACATGTTTTGAGGCCCCCTGAATCCAAATTAAGCATTTTGGAAACATGTCCGTGTGTCTGTGAATATCATAACTCAAAAACAAAATGTCGAATAAATATCAAACTTGGTATTTGAGCTCAGTACCTTCCAAAGATGCGACAAGGTTTCCAAGGAAATCCCTTATCGCAAACCACCCTTTAAATGGAACATTTTTAAAAAGTTTTGATTTTCATAAAAATGGCTGTAACGATTTTGATTAAAATTGCACGTGTTAGAGATATTTACATTAAAAATAAAATGTATATGTTGAATTTCCTGGGAGTAGTTTGTGAACTCCACTTTATTCGGGAGGAAATTTATATAACCTTGTATAATTGGTGAACGTTAAGCGATAAACCAAAACGTTCCCAAAAAAAACTTGTAGCTCTCTTTAAGATACAACTTATTTCGAATAAATATTTTGTGGCACAAGCCTTTTTCGACATATACGTTACTAATGGTTTGAATTGTTCATTAAACTCCATCTTTAAACCCCCTTCAACATTCAGTTGCTTCTCGCGATGTCATGGAAACAGTAAGGAATTTTAAAGCTAGCATATAGCGTTCAGTTGTTAAACATTTGACTATCGCTGTTCTCTTTGTATCTATAACGAAATGTGTAATGTAGCTGTTTCTGTAAAGGTTTATCTCGACTAAAATGAAGCAGATCAAAATAAGCTTTGTTGAAAATAGTTTGTATGCCAACTAATATATGATAGAGGGTAGAGAAAGTCATTTGAATATATCATATCAGACTTTTGTGAAGTGCGTTTTCATCTCATGCTTAACGTTTACCAGTTATACAGGGAGAGCCAAAATACTGGCTGCGCGGTGATTTTTCTGTCCGCGTCCTCGGCGCTCGTTGCCGTCTGCCGCTATACTAGAAAGGCGCGGATAAAACCATACAACATTTCTAAAACTACTATTAAAGGATTTACTTTCTGAAAGGAGATGCTGAAACGGGCCACAGTCGTTGTCCATACATTTTTGGCACTTTAGGAAACTATCCATCACTCACCGTTGTTCACGTTGAGAAATGCTGGCAATCTCTCAACAGTTGACGCCCGTACATATGTGAATACAATTTTGCCTCCCCCCCATTTTTTTTAGAGAATTATCAGCCAGGGAGCGTGATTTTGCCTTTTTTCAATAAGACCCTGCAACAGGTCATGCGGACAATATTTCGATGAGAACAATTGAAAGTGTGTTTGAAGACAGAATTATTAGTAGAGATTTGTGACCCCCCTCGGTCTCCCGACTTAACCCCCCGCGATTTCTATCTCTGGGGTAACGTAAAACATAAAGTATACAAGACAAACCCACACACTCTGGAAGAATTAAAACAAAATATCGCCAGGAAATTGGCAGCATTTCTCAACGTGAACTACGGCGAGTGATGGATAGTTTCCTAAAGAGGTGCCAAAAATGTATGGACAACGACGGTGGCCAGTTTCAGCATCTCTTTCATAAGGTTGGTAAGTAAAGCCTTTAAAAATAGTTTTAAACGCGGACAGGAAAAACACCGCCCAGCCGGCTCGTAGTTTTTTGGCTCTCTCTCTGTACTAGATAATATAGAATTACTTTCGAATGAAGAGGCTTTCCCAGGCTATTCTCGGAAAATTGAAAATATACATTTTATTTGTTATGTAAATATCTTAAATGTTGTTATTTTAATCAAATTCGTTAGAGCCATATTGAGAAAATTTTAAAACTTTGAGAAATGTACAATGTTAAGGGTAGTTGGGTGACATTTTCTTCAAAATCTTGGTTTCGCATCCTTGGAGGACTGTGAACTTAAAGACAAAGCTTGGAACTTAAAGAGGGGCTTAAAGACGTGTATTTCCGATGAAATTTCGATGTCGGATTCTTAGATGGAAAGGAGAATATACTGAAACCTTCATGTATCTTGTACAATAACCCAAAACGGAAGAGAAGATTTAATTGTGTCGACACATAGAAACAAACTGGTGTTAAGCATGCATAAATGATAACGTTGAAACAGAAACGAGTAATTGCATTCTGGTGTGCTGCTAATTGGTTGGAAGGCGTGCCCTGAATATGATTTATATGCTAATAGCCCATATTCGATTATGGTGCAACCAGTATCGCTAGCCTAAGGGGATACACAGACACCAAGATTGCACTACACAAGTGTAATTAACTCGTCTTCCATTTAATACTGTAATTAGCGAAGATGGCCCCATCTTCACTACGTGGTTACCTCTGGAATTGATTTCATTCTAATATCGCTCCACCAAAACCATGAAACCAATCCTAGCCGAAGTAAACTTTATGAATATTCTCGCAGATTTCACCACAAATATGTTTTGAGCGCCATGAATACAAATAAACCATTTTGGATACATGTGTGTGAACAGCATAACTCAAAAACCAAAATTAAGATAAGTATCAAACTTGCCATATAGGTTCAATACGAGGGCTGTCCCAGAAGTACCCGACCTCTAAACAAAACACAGAAATTTTGGAGAAAAAAAAACTTTATTTCTCTGTATAGTCCCTTTCAGCTCGATACACTTTTCCCAGCGATGTTCAATAGCTTCGATACCCTGTTTATAGTGAGAACCATGGAGTTCTGCAAAACAGCCACCAACTGCAAACTCCACCTCTTCATTGTTGGCAAATCTTTTACCACCAAGCCATTCCTTCAACAGAAAATAATCAGAGGGGGCTAAGTCTGGACTAGGGTGCATGAGGAACCAATTCAAACTTTAACGCATTGCTTTTGGCCACAATAGATGTGTAAGCTGGTGCATTGTCTTGATGAAACAGAACTTTCTTTTTCACTAAATGCGGTCGTTTTTGCTTCATTTCATAATTTAAACGCTGCAATAAGTTTGCATAATACTCGCCATTGATTGCTTTTTCTTTTTGAAGATAATCAATGAACATTTTTCCACACACATCCCAAAAACGTGACGCGGTGACCTTGCCTGCAGATGGAACTGTCTTCATCTTCTTTGGAGCTGATTTTTCCCTTACAATCCATTGTTTTGACTGTTCCTTCGTGTCAGGTATGAAGTGATGGACCTATGTTTTATCCATGGTTATGAATCGGCGCAAGAACTCGGCTTTATTGCAGTGAAACATCGCCAAACACTCGACTGAAGCATCCTCACGACTCTGCTTTTGTTCCATTGTGCGTAAACGCGGCTCCCATCTTGTGCACACCTTTCTCATGTCTAAATTTTCAGTTGTGTGCGATGTACAGCACTTTTTGAAATGCCTACGATGTCTGCTAGCTCGTGCGCTTTCAGTCGATGGTCATCCAATACCATTTTGTGGATTTCCTTCACAATTTCTGGCGTGGTCACATCATTTAGTCGACCACTGCGATGTTCGTCTTGGCAGCTCGGACGGCGTCGCTTAAACTCTGCCACCCAATATTTTACTGTTGCAAACGAAGTAGCAGACTCCCCCAGAGTAGAATCTAGCTCAGCTTTAATATCAGTTGGACTAAGACCTTTCAAATTAAAGTATTGTATCACATAACGATGGCCAGTTTTATCCATGTTTACAAATTTGCTGAGAGCGTTCACTATTGATGGCTAGCAAACAATTACTAAACAATGTAGCATTGTCAAACTTCGAACTTAAGCTTCATAAGGTTGGTACTTTCTGCCACAGTTATTTGTTTGAAACAACAACCGCTATCTATACGTCAGGCCCTCGTATCTTCCAAGATGCACACGAAGATTTTTAACAAATTCCCTTCACCCCAAACTACCCTTTACATGCAACATTTTTCGAAATGTTTGATTTTTCTAAAAAAATGGCTGTAACGATTGTGATTGAAATACCATATATTATAGATATTTACACAACAAATAAAGTGTATATCTTGAATTTTTGGGGACTACCCTATGAAGCCCTGTTCATTCGGAAGAAATTTTGCATATATAACCTTGTCTCACAGTGATAGATAGTGATAGACGAAAAATAAATCCCCTTAAAACACACAATTTAATTAAAATAAGTTTTTTGGCATGAGCCGTTTCTGATATATCCGTTATTAAAGGTTGGAATTGTTCATTTCTTGATCATTCTGCTAAAGTCCTTTCAACATTCAGTTGTTTCTCGCGATGTAGTGGAAACAGTATGGAATTTTAAGGCCAGCATATAGCGTCCAGTTGTTAAACATTTGACTGTCGTTGTTCTCTTTGTATCTATAACGAAATGTGTAATGTAGCTATTTCTGCAAAGGTTTATTTGGATTAAAATGCAGTAGACAGAAAAATAGGCTTTAGTCAGAATAATTTGTATACCCACTAATAAATGATAGAGGGTAGAGAAAGTTATGTGGAAAAATTGTACGAGGCGTATTTTTAAAGTATTTAATGTTTTCCGACTGCAGTCGGGATTTTGAGCATGCGTGATCACTTCCGCCGTTCATTAGGAAGCCAGACACAGCTGTGCGCGATCGCCACTTTGTGTTGTCCTGTTGTTAGAGCGTTCCGAAATGTCTAATACAGTCGGACCTCCCGCCGAATGTGAAGCCAGATCAGTGATTCGTTTTTAACTCAAGATCTGATCGCATCATTTGGTTGGGAGCAATTCGACCACCCTCCCTACAGTCCGGATTTGGTACGAAGTGATTTTCATCTGTTTCCTTATCTGAAGAAATTCCTTGGTGGAAAACATTTAAACGACGATGTTGTAAAATAGGACTTGGCTTTCATCACTGGCGGCATCATTCTTTGCCGAAGGCATACAAAAACTGGTTTCTATTTACAAGTGCCTGAGTTAACATTATCGGTACTTAATTTAAAAACACGCCTGGTACTCCATCCAAAAATTCGATATCGAAATTTCACCGAAAATACACGTTTTTATGCTTCCTGCGTCCAGTAGGAGCATTTTTAGAAAATTTCCGCATGTGTGTGTCTGTGAACAACATAAGCCAAAAATGAAAAGTCGGACAAATACCAAACGTGGTACTTAAGTTTAGTGTATACAGCGAGATGCCGGGGCAACATGTGAGAATCGCATTGGGGAGGTCCCAGTTTCGATTCCCGTCGATACCCATTGTGACCTTGGTTTTCCGTTGTCGGCAGGCGAATGCTGGGGTGGTTTCTCATCTATCACGATTTTATTTCCATAATTTTCCTCTCATCGCGTTTCCTTCTTATCTTTCAGGTTTTGTTGTAGGTTTCCTGGCTTATGGTAGTGCCAGTCAAATGGCGCTGTTGCTTGATTAAGGAAAGAGTACATCCCCGTGGATACTAGAGGCCTGCTTGGCCGACGGGGGGTTCATCCCCCTCTCTAGGCAACTCCAGCAGTGGGAAGGGTCTTCGAGTCTACAAATGTTAGGAGCAATAGATCCATGTAGGTCAGAGTGAGTAGGTTATCCCCCGCCATTGTTTATAGTATATCTTAAGTTCAGCGTCTTGCAAAGAAACGACACGAAGATTTCTAGAAATTTCCACCACCTCAAGCTACCCTTTACATTAAAAACTTTTTCCAAATTCTTTACTTTCCTAACAATAGCTCTGACAATTTTTATTAAACTATGTTTAACTTATTTACATCACAGAACCTTCTGGGAACAGCCTGTGAAGTCCTCTTCATTCTGAGTGAATTTTGTATAACTGGTAAACCGTAAGAGATAGACAAAGTCTTACTTCACCATTACGAGATTTTTTTCCCCACACTTGGAGAGAAAGGTAAAGGAGAGAAGCATACAGCTACGTCTTCCTGCGCGCCCATGTGGCCTTCCTAAAAGAAAACAGCTATAACAGTATTGAGTTAATGTTCGTTTGCTCGTAAATTTTAAATGTTCTACGTTCGTTTTGAATGTTTGAACGTATTCAGGGAGGATTAATAAATCCATGACTTTGACGAGAGATAGCGTTCTAATTACAGGTTTCTTGTTTGCACCCAAGTTTTACATCTATTCTGGGTATAATCGCAGAAATTCGTCGTCATTTGTTTCTTAGAACATTGTTGAGAGCGTCTAAAATAAGCAGATGTGTGTTGCTTCGTAGTAAATGGAGAAAAGTGAATTTCGTGTTCTGATAAACCACTACTTTTTGCGTGGTAAGACGGTGAAGGTAACGGAAGAAAAGCTGAACAAGTATTATGGGGACTCTGCTCCATCACATGGCATGGTTCACAGAATTTCGATGTGGCCGTTCGAGCACAAGAGATGCCGTGCACACAGGACGGCCGGTTGAGGTCACAACAGAAGAAATGATGAACAAAGTTCACGATATTGTGTTGGAAGACCGCTGAGTGAAAATCCATGAGATAGCCAAGACGTAAACATCCTGAGTGAACGGGTGTATAACATTCTGCATCTTTGGAAATGAGAAAGCTGTCCGCAAGATGCGTGCTGCGACCAAATGAGTTTTTGCTGCGTCATATCACGGTTGATGAAACTTGGATCCATTACTATCAACCTGAAACGAAACAAGAATCAAAGTAGTGGATTTCCTTCGGTGAACCTGCTCCAAAGAAAGCGAAAACCATTCCGTCGGCAGGAAAAATCATGGCAGCTATCTTTTGGGATTCACAAGATGTGATAGACATCCACTACCTGGAAAAGGGTAAAATATACACAGGTCCATATTATGCCGCAATGCTGGATCAGTTTCACAAGGAATTGTTAAAGAAACGATCCCATTTGGTGAAGAAAAAAGGTTCTCTTTCACCAGGATAATGCACCCGCACACATGTCAACCATTGCCATTGCAAAATTTGTTGAACTGGGCTACGAACTGCTACCTCACCCACCATATTCTCCAGATTTGGCTCGGAGCGACTTCTTTCTCTTCGCAAAGCTGTAAAATTGGCTGGGAAGAAATTCACGTCCAGTGAACACATCATGGTAGAAACAACCTCATATTTTGCAGACTTCGAAAAATCACATGTTCTGGAAGGGTTAAACAAACTGGAGAAACGTTGGACAACGTGTATTGAATTGAAAGGAGGCTATGTTAAGAAATAAAATTGAGTTTTTACAAAAAGTTTTATTTTCTTTAAAAAGTCACTGACTTATCAATCCGCCCTCGTATATAGAAGAAAGTACTTATTTCTTATCCCTTTAAAATAAAATTAACCCCTAAGTCTTCGATTGTGAAGCGGAGAGGATTCGGCACCGATTCATGCATGAAGATGTTGTACCGAAGCCCCACAAGGGGCGCCCTCGAGTGGGAGAGATGAAGTGAAAGCAGACATTGGGCGGCCGGAACCAGGAGTGACGGAACAGTAATGACAGGATCCCTACATTTTGAAGATTGAAACATCCTGGCAGTCGTACAGGCGCACCGGAGAACCTGCCCCACACAGGGTCCATGCCACGCTGCACCGAAACACCATCACTGACACTTCCAACTGAGACAAACTAAACCGGCAGAAGGATGAACGAAATGGAAGAACAGGAAATTCTGGGGATCATAGAAACGCCTCCAGCATTTGTCTGACGACCCGGGGAAACCCCATGAGCCAATGTGGACAGTCGCCGGGAATCGAAGCCGGACCCTCCCGAATGCGGGCCACTACTTTACCGGCTAAGCCACCCCGCTCGGTTCTAGGTCTTAATAGAGAGCAAGTGGAAATTTGAAGTTAATACAGTGTAAGTGCTAGTTAGGTTCAAGACATGTTATCTTGTGTGTACAGACAGACCCGAGAGACAGTAACGTAATCTAGGACACCAATTTGAAATGGAACGGTTTTTCCCTGCTGCCGTATAAGCCCCTTGGCAAGTGAGTGCATTTTCCGATAACAGCTAATTTGTAAGAGGCTTACAGCCACGTCAGGTTAAATGAAAGGTATCAGAACCAGCCCAGACCAGAACAAGAGAATGGGTGCTATTGTTTGTTTTTGGATAACGAACTGGGGTTTCTGTGGTCTGGTGAAGGGGCAGAGATTAACTTACCAGAATAAACTGTCCTGCCCGCTGGATTAAATTTGTTTCAATTCTGATTTAAGGTTGGAAACTTGGCTATATCTGTAAAGAGATTATGTACAGTTCGGATAATAAGTTTGTCGAATACCAAAACCACGCTGCACTTTCTTTCTGGCAGGAGAATCTGCCCATTCTGTAGTTTGGGTGAAGACTGCGTACATGCGCACAGTGAGAGAACCAGCAAATAATTAAACTCAAAGAAAAATTGTTAAGTCCAGCCAGTTGGAGATTGGCATGTTGGGATCTGCTGGTTGACCAGAGGAACTGGTAAAACATGGAAAATTTTCTGTCTAAAATGCTCGAAGCTAGATCAAATTTGTTCAGTCACAAATTAAAATCATTTTATTGTTTTTCAAAATATTCCCCTTCAACATTTTTGCATTTGATGAAACAGTCCTTAAAGCAATGTGCCACTCTTGCTGAGGCACTTCAGAAACAGATTTGTATAATGTCCCACTGCTTCATCTGATGACGAGAAAGTGATTCCACGCGTTGTATCTTTAATTTCTAGGCGAAAAAAAAGAAACAAGAAATCACGTGGCGCTAGGTCAGGGCTGTATGGTGGAGGGCCCATGGTGCTGACCTTTTGGGCATCCAGATTCTGAGTTGTTTTGCTGTATGGGAAGTTCGTTGTAATTTATGTACCAATCAGAAGTAATGGTATGTCTATCTTCTAATGCTATAGTAGAAATTTGGCCCGTTTTATTAAAAAAAACTAGGAACCATCTTCTTACCAGCACCGCGAATTGGTCGAACTTTTGCAGGCTTGTGTTTGAAAGACTCTTTGAGCCGACTGACTTTTCTTTTCAGGACCATAACAATAAATCCAAGATTGATCACCAGTAAGTAATTTCAATTAAATTGAGTTTTATTTATGGACGCTCTTTAACTACTATGGCCCTTAGCGTCCCATTCTACACTGGGCGTTAAAGACCGGTAATTTTGTTCAGAGGCCTCTTTATCAGCCTTGAGGTTCTTTTATGTGCCGTAAATCTACGACACGAGACCACCGGCTTTACTTCCCTTCCGAAGGAAGCCATGCTAAGGATCTTTACGCCCGAAAAAAAATCCATAGCCCTTAACTGGGTTTGAACCCGCGACCTTGGGAACGGGTAACGATATTCCAAACCAAATTTGAAGTGCTGCTTTGGAATTTTTCCAGAAGTTTTCTGCATCAATCAATGGGTTGTTTTTGATCGGGAGTCAGTTTATGTGGACAACAAAGTTTTCTCGTGTTGAAGTAAAATATTTTGGATTTGACTCATACCAGTGTCCAGTATCGCCAAATAAATTCATAAGACGTCCGTCGATCTTCTTCAAGCCTTGCTCGATCAGCGGCAATGTTTTCATCAGTAACAACATTTCTTGGGCGTCCTTCACGAAATTCATCACGCCTTTGAATTCACTGTACCAATTATAAAGTGTTGCCTTAAATGGGGCTTCTTCGCCAAATGCATTTCTAAGCTGATCTTCACATTTAAAGACGATTTAAAATACCAGGTTTGGTATTTAACCGACTTTTCATTTTTGATTTTTGTTGTTCACACACACACTAGAACCATTTCCTAAATTTTTTTTTGATTCAGTGAACCTCAAAACATGTATTTGCTGTTAAATCTCGGTAACGAATTTTTGGATGCAATACTTCTAATTACTATGGGCAAGTGGTAGAGAAAAGAAAGTATCTAGGTAATAGTTAATGCCACGAAAAACTATTTTGATATAAATTGCATGCTTGAACGAAATAACGTTTCTTATACCACATTTATGACTTATGGTTTACTATATAATAGCTTAAAGATGTGTGTGTGAACAACATAACTCAAAAACAAAATGCCGGATCTTGGTATTTAAGTCCACTATCTTCCAAAGTTGCGTCACGAGGATTTTCAAGAAAACTTCTTCCTCCCCAAGCTATCCTTTACATGTAAAATGTTTCGAACAATTTTGATTTTGGCCGCCCCTGTTGTGCGGGAGTAGCGTAGGACCCGAGTTCGAATCTCGGTTAGGGTGAGTTACCTGGATAAGGTTTCCTCCGGCGTTTCTCCTTATGCTGAAAAGACGAATGTCAGATAACTTTAAGTTCTATGGATCCCTGCCTCATTTGAACATCATTTCACCTATTTCATTCATTTACATGACAAATAAAATGTATATCTTGAAATTTCTTGTAACAGCCCGTGAAGTCCTCTTCATTCTAAATTACTTTGTATAATTGGTAAACCGTAAGACATTTTACTGCACAAAAAATGTAGATCTCGTTAATACACATGATTTAGCTCAATACATTTTTCGTGGCGTTAGCCCTTTCCGAGATATTCCTTCTTATTATGAATTTTCAAGTGGTAAGACGCTGGATCATTTTAATTTCCTTTCATTTCCAGGGCCAAGCGCGATGCACGATGTTATGCGGTTGATGCGCTTGAGCAGAGAACAATTTTTTCTCTGGCACTAAATCTTCTGCCCGGACCTGTTCTTCCGGATATGGGTAAAGATAAAGGTACGGACGAAAGGACCGGGTCATAGCATTGCAAATAGGTCGCAACGACCCTTTTTGCTTCTACCGTGACCCCTGGGAGGTATGAGAGGGGCCCGGATGGGCGACCAGATCCTGATGACGATGGGCACAAGCCTGAACGGGGTCCCTAACGTTTCCAGATCTAACGCATCCGACGGCGTATGCACGCACCACTCAAAAGCCACCAAATCCTCGGGGTACAGAATGAGGGGCAGGAGAGTCGTGGTAGAAGATGAACCACCCAAGCATTCGACTGCTGGCCCGGGGAACCACAAAAACCCATGGTCCAGATTGGGCGGTCGTCAGGATCGATGTAGGGACCTCTCGAATGCGAATCTCAGACGTTATCGCGGAGCCACCTCGCTCGGTGTCCGGGTAGCACCTATGGAGAGTGATGGGGTGATAAATCTGGAAACGTTAGGGACCCCGCTGCGTTGCGCCTGCCGCCGCCAGATCTGGACGCGCTTCATGCCCTCTCGCCTTATTCCTTCCTCCCGAAAGTTTATTATGCGCAACAGTCCTAACCTTGTCCTCGGGCTGAAATCCTTCTCCCCTTGTGTAGCAAAATTTGGCTGATCGATAAAATATTAAATGAAGAAAGGAAATTAATACGTTACCTTTTGTTTTTAATTAACAAAACCTGTATAAATACAGACAAAGCGAGGTATGGTGACGTGACACGCAAATCTTGCATAATACAACCATTTAGTTCAGGAAGCAGACATTTAGATGGGTTTAAAAGCGAAAGGAAAACATCCTTCAGATAAGGTATGGCCGGGCTCGAGTGAAGGGCTTTCAACTCGATTTGTCTTCATTTTTTTCCACTTTAAACATTTCTTCTGGTTTCTTTCTATAAGGAGTTCCAAGTCTCCATGCTTCAAATAAGTTGGTTTTTCTAATAAATATTATGCCTCGCATTTACATGAGTTTCTCTACTCACTCTTGTACAAACTATTCTCATGAAAGCTATCTACCTACTTCTTATTAATCGAGATAACCCTTTACAAAAGTTGAAAAGAAAATGAATTTGTAAGTTTCTTAGGTTTACCAGTTATACAAAATATTCCGTATGAAGTGGACTTCACAGGCTATTTCCAAAAAGTACAACATATGTATTTCACTTGTTATAAAAATATCTTAAATTATATAATATTTTAATAAAAATCGTTAAAGCCATTTTTGAGAAAATAAGGAAAAAGTTTTCATGGTTTTTTATTTGTTTTTTTTTTTAATTTTAAAAAAAACCAAAGGGGGCAAAGGACGGGCCCCACACCCGCCCGTCCCGTTGGTGATCGTCCGGCATGCGTTGCCGTGCAAACTACATCGCCTCCCTCGTGCAGTTAGTGTCTAACATGCAAGGAGTGTTTGTTATGAGTTAGTGAGTAGGTTAGTCGGGTCCCGCATAAGCACCCCGGTTAGTTACGTGATGTGTGTTGCTGGCATGCTTTACATGGGAGCGCGTCAAAGGATGAATTTCCAGGCTGCAGCCATGAACAAATCTTGAGTACAGCTTGAGGGATTGGTGGTGTAAGTAAGGGAAGATTTGGTGGCTTTCTAGTGAAGTGTGGTGATTTGGTTAATAGTGCTTTGTACGTGCATTTTTTAGTAAGTACGTGAGGTTAGCATGCAGTTGCGTAATGGGATGGTGGGAGCGGTAATGAGTTTTGTTCTGCTTGGTTTTCTTAATCGGAGTCGTGTCAGTACTTCCATGTACGCCTGAGGGCCTCGTCAGTGATTTCTAATCCTGGATCCGGTGTTCGTGCAGGGTCGTCTAGAGTGCACACTCGGCTGGCTGCCTGCCTGCCTGATGGTGCAGGTGCGGACCAGTGCCACTCGCGGGGAGGCCCTCATCTCCCGGGTCCGCCTTTGCTGGGTAGCAGGACTTCAAGGGAAGCTGTGAAGTGGATGGCGTGATGTCTGTAAAGAAATACTGGAAGCAGAAGAACGTGGATTATTGCAAAAGGTGGTCTAGAAATTATTTCATGTTAAGGGTAGTTTTACAACGTTGGTATTTAACAGAGTTTTCGTTTTTTGAATTTTTTACACACACATACTTCCCTTTTTTTCAAAATGCCTTTTTGGATTCAGGGAGTCTCAAAACGTGTATTTCAGTTGAAATCTCGATATCGAAATTTTGGGTGGAATAAAAGGAATAGCAATTTACCACTTGGAAAATGCCTAAATATTTGAGAATCCAAACCATTAACAGAAAATATCTCGGAAATACCCCATCAAAGAATTATTTGTGTAGTAATATTTTATCTATCTCATACGGTTTACCAGTGGCCGACCTTCCTGACCCATGGGTTTTTTCGGTGGGGTTTGCCCGATCGCCAGACAAATGCTGGGAAATATCATTACATCCCCAGAATTTCCTGTCCCTCCATTTCGTCTCCATTCTCGTTTCAGTTCACTTTTCTCATACATGGTTGCAAGTGTCGGCGTGAGGTCTCGGCGTGTGCATTGCAGGGGCAAAGGATGCCCTAAAGAACCTTTGTCCGCCGGCTGCACCAGCCAGCACCCGGGGAGTTCAAATCTGTAAATGATAGAGACCCTACACTCTGCCTATAGTACCTGCTGGTCCGGCCGCTCTCTGTTTCCTCTTACCTCATCC
Source organism: Deroplatys truncata (assembly GCA_030765065.1). Taxonomy (NCBI): domain Eukaryota; kingdom Metazoa; phylum Arthropoda; class Insecta; order Mantodea; family Mantidae; genus Deroplatys; species Deroplatys truncata. The sequence goes on along the minus strand of CM060989.1, from coordinate 9,832,414 downwards.
CTCCCTCCCGGTGGCGCCCCATCAGGGCCTAGGCACAAAAGATCTTCGTAGGTCGCGGTGCTAAGTTCCCCTTCGCTTCTAGTTCCTATCCTATTTAATTATACAAAAGTTATTCATTATGAATATGAGTTCAAGGGTCATTCCCAGAAAATCCTATTTTTCGGGTCCTGTGCTCTTAACCAGCTGTTTACTTCTGATTGATCTTCGTCACGGTGTTAAAGTGCTTACTACCATGATGGCCTTTGAGTCAGGGGAACATGTGAAAATCACTTGGGAAAAGATCTGGTGAATATGGAGGATGTGAGAAAACTCCCCAGTTGAATCTTCTGAGCTCCGGCTGGGTCAAAATTCAAATTGGAAGTTTTCTCGTATCCTCCGGAGCTTGCCCCAAGTGATTTTCACATGTTCCTCAAACTCAAAGGTAAGCACTTTTAACACCGATGATGAAGTCAAATCAGTGAACAGCTGGTTGCGAGCACAGGACCCGACCTGGTACAACACTGGCTTGGAAAAACTTTTACTACGTCCCCAAAAATGCTTGGAAAAACATTTTGACTATGTAGAAAAGTAACATAAGTGCTGTACAATATAAATAAAATTAATTCAACATGATCAATTGTGTGTAATGTTTTTCTTTTTATAAAATATGAAGACTTACTTATTGGACGCCCCTCGTATTTTTTGGTGGAATTCAATATTTCCTGTGCTTAGTGGAGAAGATAAAAACGCGAAGCCAAATCATAAAAACCACTTAATAAGATTGTTATAATGAGCCCTAACTATCTAATGAAAACGGTATAACACAAAATCAGTAAATCCCACTACTGGAGTCCGCAGTGTTGCCTTTGAAACATGCTGTAGGGAAATCGAAATGCGGCGGCGTTTGATACTACAAAGCAATAGTAGGGTAATTGATGTCAGGGACTAGGAGTTGAAGGGCTTCCCTTAGATCACCTCCCCGACCAGGATGTACATTAGAGCTGAGTGTTAACGCTTATCAGTTCTGTAATACATGTGTCATAGGACATTAACTGTTCTCATGATACAACCACAATAGCATCTCTCTTCTGGTGCTACTAGTGCCAGTTTGAGTCAAGGTGTCATAAATACACCTGTAACTCTATCAAGTATTGCATTCCATCCAAAAATGTCATATGGAGATTACATCCTCAACATATCCGTTGAGACTAATTGAAACCAAGAAAAGTATTTTTAGAAAAAGGTCATTAAATAGCATAACGGAAAGTTAACTTCAGCATTATCCAAGGATTGGACACGAAGATTTTCAAGAAAATCCCCCACACAAAACTACCCTTCATGCTTTTCACTTTTTCATTCGGAGAAACTTCACAAAAAAATTTAGATCCTTTTAAAATACGCAATTTATTTCAAATAAGTTTTTGTAGCATAAGCCATTTCTGAGATATCCGTTACTAAAAGTCCGAATTGTTAATTTCTTAATCATTCACTTAAAGTCCTGTCAATATTCAGTTGTTTCTCGCGATTTCATAGAAACAGTATGGAATTTTAAGGCCAACGTATAACATCTATCCACTTCTTAAACATTTGACTATCGCTGTTTCCTTTGTATTTGTAACGAAAGGTGTAATGTATCTATTTCTGCAAAGCTTTATTTGCATTAAAATATAGCTTGCATACCCACTAATAAACGATAGAGGGCTGAAAAGAAATATGAATGTATTATATCAGATTTTTCCTTCGAAATGGTGCGGAATTATCAGTTGGCAGATGCTGTATAAGTTTTAAAAAATGTATTTAAAATACATGTATTGTTCTTAAAGTAATGAAATATGTATCGCATGGAAAATCCAACTTAATATGACAGCATGAAACAACGTGCTATAATAATTTAGAATTGACAGCGGATAAATGTCTCTAGAAATTGTTATATTTACAAATACTGCTGGTAGGAAGACCTTATAGCTACCAGGCAGATTTAAACATGGATATGTGCACGGCCAACATGAAAAGTGCACATACGGGGAGGAAAAGATTCAAAATGTTGAACATTTCGATTACCTAGGAGTAAGGTTTGATATGGTTGGAAAATGGAACAAGGTCATGGAGTTTATAAAACACAAAGGGATTGGACAACTTTCTGAAGTTTTAAGGATATTGACCCGGGTACCAGATATGCCAGTAAAAACATTACAGACCATGTATGAAGTAATGGTTAGGTCCTCATTACTATACGACAGTGAAGTGTGGGGATGGGAGAGGGTGGACAATGTAAATAAAGTACAATGCAATTTCTGGAAGCGTATTCTAGGGTTGGAGAGGGGTACTTCAAACTCCGGAGTTCTTCGTGAGGTAGGATGCTGGGAAGATGCTGTATTTCCTAAACTAAATGTAGTTAGGTACTGGCTGCGAATAATTAAAGGTGACCAAACGATCCTGAGAGCAATATGTTATCGTCATCAAATGCATAACATAGAGCATCCAAATTGGTGGACGGCGGGGTTACAACGGGAATTATCAAAAATTGGCTTAAACGATATCTGGCAAAGGGGTAATGAAAATACACACAGTGCCCTGAAAAAGTCAAAAGACGACTATGTGATATAAAGAGGCAAGAAATAGAGCTACAAAATGAAATAAAACCTGGGTGGTGTAAGGAAACATTTATATTTGTGGATTAGGTATAAAACAGAGGACGGGAATGTCTTAGGTTGGAAGGGTGGAAAGCTCGCAGGATTGTTGACGATGCTGGTAGGAGGATTTGCCCATTATGCGGGGAACAAGAAGACTGGACGCATATTTTGGCAGCATACGTGCAGACGGAGGGTATTAGGAAAAAATTATTACCGGAAGTATTTTTGGCTTCCAACAGACGGAGGACAGCATGCTGGGACTTGATTCTAAACAGTCAAAACTGGCCAAGCTTGGGCACATACTTAATGGAAGTACGTGTACTAAGAGATATGGTGTTTATGTAAATTCTCTTTAAATATATGTGGTACTTGAGCATTTGTGTGCGTGAGCCTGTGTTTGTGTAATTAAAAGTATTTTTTATTTTATGTTTATGTTTGTAGTGTTGAGATTGTAAAATAGTTGTTTTCTGGTCGATTCTGCAAGTCAGATTTACAGACCAGGTATTTTTCTAGAGAGCATGTACAGTCTTATGACCCATGCGACTCTGTTATGCAATAAATGTAATACTAAGTACTTAATAAATACCACTACTACTACTGCTACTACCACTACCACTACTACTACTACCACCACTACTACTACCACTACTACTACCACCACTACTACTACCACCACTACCACTACTACTACCACAACTACTACTACCACCACTACCACTACTACTACTACCACTACCACTACTACTAACACTACCACTACTACTACCACCACTACTACTGCCGGTACTACTACTGCTACTACTACCACTACTACTACCACTACTACTACCACTACTACTACCACCACTACTACTACCACCACTACCACTACTACTACCACAACTACTACTACCACCACTACCACTACTACTACCACTACCACTACTACTAACACTACCACTACTACTACCACCACTACTACTGCCGGTACTACTACTGCTACTACTACCACTACTACTACCTCTACTACCACTACTACTACCACTACTACTACTACCACCACTACTACCACTACTACTACTGCTACTACTACCACTACTACTACCACTACTACTACCACCACTACTACTACCACTACCACTACTACTACCACAACTACTACTACCACCACTACCACTACTACTACTACCACTACCACTACTACTAACACTACCACTACTACTACCACCACTACTACTGCCGGTACTACTACTGCTACTACTACCACTACTACTACCTCTACTACCACTACTACTACCACTACTACTACTACCACCACTACTACCACTACTACTACTACTGCTACTACTACCACTACTACTACCACTACTACCACCACTACTACTACCACCACTACCACTACTACTACCACAACTACTACTACCACCACTACCACTACTACTACTACCACTACCACTACTACTAACACTACCACTACTACTACCACCACTTCTGCCGGTACTACTACTGCTACTACTACCACTACTACTACCACTACTACCACTACTACTACCACTACTACTACTACCACCACTACTACCACTACTACCACCACTACTACTACTACCACTACTACTACCACTACTACCACCACTACCACCACTACTACCACTACTACTACCACTACTACTACTACCACTACTACTACCACTACTACTACCACTACTACTACTACCACCACTACTACCACTACTACTACCACTACTACTACCGTACTACTACCACTACTACCACTACTACCACTACTACCACTACTACTAACACTACCACTACTACTACCACTACTACTACCACCACTACTACTACCACTACTACTACCACCACTACTACTACCACCACTACTACTGCCGGTACTACTACTGCTACTACTACCACTACTACTACCACTACTACTAACACCCCTACTACTACCACCACTACCACTACTACTACCACAACTACTACTACCACCACTACCACTATTACTACCACTACTACTACTACTACCACCACTACTACTACCACCACTACCACTACTACTACCACCACTACTACTACCACCACTACCACTACTACTACCACTACTACTACCACTACTACTACCACCACTACTACTACCACCACTACCACTACTACTACCACCACTACCACTACTACTACCACAACTACTATTACCACCACTACTACTACCACCACTACCACTACTACTACCACCACTACCACTCCTACTACCACCACTACCATTACTACTACCACTACTACTACTACTACCACCACTACTACTACCACTACTACCACCATCACTACTACTACCACTACTACTACCGGTACTACTGCTACTACTACCACTACTACTACCACCACTACTACTGCCGGTACTACTACTGCTACTACTACCACTACTACCACTACTACTACCACCACTACTACTACCACTACTACTACCACTGCTACTACCACTACTACTACTACTACCACCACTACCGCTACTACTACCACCACTACTACTACCACTACTACTACCACTACTACCACTACTACCACCACCACTACTACCACTACTACTACCACTATTACTACTACTGCTACCACCACTACCACTACTACTACCACTACTACTATCACTACCACTACTACTACCACCACTACTACTAAAACCACTACTACTACCACTGCTACCACTACTACTACCACCACTACCAATACTACTACCACCACTACTACTACCACTACTACTACCACTACTACTACCACTGCTACTACTACCACTACTACTACTACTACCATTACTACTACCACTACTACTTCCACTACTACTACCACTACTACTACCACTACTACTACTACCACTACTACTACTACCACTACTACTACTACCATTACTACTACTGCTGCTACTACTACTACTACCACTACTACTACCACTGCTACTACCATCACTACTACCACTGCTACTACTACCACTACTACTACTACTACTACTGCTGCTGCTGCTACTACTACTGCTGCCACTACTACTACTATCACTACTACTACCACTGCTACTACTACCACTACTACTACTACCACTACTACTACCACTACTACTATCACTACCACTACTACAACCACCACTACTACTACTACCACTACTACCACTACTACTACTACCACTACTACCACTACTACTATCACTACCACTACTACAACCACCACTACTACTACTACCACTACTACCACTGCTACTACTACCACTACTACTACCACTACTACTACTACCACTACTACTACTACTGCTGCTACTACTACTACCACTACTACTACCACTACTACTACTACCACTACTACTACTACCACTACTACTACTACCATTACTACTACTGCTGCTACTACTACTACTACCACTACTACTACCACTGCTACTACCATCACTACTACCACTGCTACTACTACCACTACTACTACTACTACTACTGCTGCTGCTGCTACTACTACTGCTGCCACTACTACTACTATCACTACTACTACCACTGCTACTACTACCACTACTACTACCACCACTACTACTACCACTACTACTATCACTACCACTACTACTACCACCACTACTACTACTACCACTACTACCACTGCTACTACTACCACTACTACTACCACTACTACTACTACCACTACTACTACTACTGCTGCTACTACTACTACCACTACTACTACCAGTGCTACTACCACCACTACTACTACCACTACTACTACCACTGCTACTACTACCACTACTACTAGTACCACTACTACTACTACTGCTGCTCCTACTACTGCTGCTACTACTACTACCACTACTACTACCACCACTACTACTACTACCACTACTACTACTACTACTACTGCTGCTACTACTACTACTACTACTGCTGCTACTACTACTACTACTACCACTACTACTACCACTGCTACTACCACCACTACTACTACTACCACTACTACCACTGCTACTACTACCACTACTACTACCAGTACTACTACTACCACTACTACTACTACTACTACTGCTGCTGCTACTACTACTACCACCACCAGGCAAGTGCCCGCGATTAACAAAAGAACATCACTTCAGTAGGTGTTTTCAAGCAAATGTTGGCGCCAGCGCGTCGCTCTCTACACTCTTTAGGTATGTAAACGAACGTGCCGGAATAGCCAAACCCGGGATTATATCAGCGTTTGAACGTCCGTGCCTTGTCTAAAATCTATAATTTCTCTCACGCAGAGAAACGTTTTCCTGGGAACAGCTGAGAAACACCTTCGGTAAATGAAACCTAGTGGAATTTGAGCAGCAAATCAAAAATGAAATTTTGAAAAAAGTCCCCTCCCTAAACTACTTTTTGCATGTAAAATGTTTTGTAGTATTTTGCTTTTCTATCTAGCTCTTTTTACTTTCCCTACTACGTATAGTAAGTAGGGGAAGTATTGTATTCCACCCAAAAATTCGATACCGAGATTTCACCGGAAATACATGTTTTGAGATCCCCTGAATCCAAAAAAGCATTTTTGGAAAAATGTCCGTGTGTGTCTGTCTGTCTGTGAACAGCATAACTCAGAAACGAACAGTCGGATAAACACCAAAATTGGTATTTAGGTTCAGTACCTTCCAGAGATGCGACACGAAGGTTTTCAAGAAAATCACCCACCCCAGAGTACCCTTTACATGGAACATTTTTCGAATATTTTAATTTTCTCAAAAATGGCTCTAACGAATTTGATTAAAATATCATATGTTTAAGATATTTTCATGACAAATGAAATGTATATCTTGAATTTTCTGGGAATGTCTCCAAAAGTATTCTTCATTGTGAACGACTTTTGCATGACTGGTAAACCATAAGAGATAGACAAAATTTTACTACACAAAAATTGTAGATCGCGTTAAAATACACAATTTATGTCATATACATTTTTTTGTTGAGTGAACCATTTTCGAGATATTAGTTGTTATTCCCTTAAATTTTTCAATACTTATTTTCTCAAATGGGAATTCGTTATTCATTTTTTTTTGTCTTGGATATGGAAAGAGTATTAATCTGTGGGAAAGGGAAGGTGCTGCACCTAGCAACCAGCTATTAAGAGATATGTATGTGCTTAAAGGCTGCTGTATTTCTATATTGCCCTTGTAAATATACATTCCCCTTACATCTACAAGAAAATTAGCAATAAGATAGACTCTGCAAATGTTTATCTCGATTAACATGAAGTAGATGGAGAATAAGCGTTTGTATAAATAGTTTGTACAAGAGTAGAGAAAGTCATGTGAGTGTAACACATCAGATTTTTTCTTTTGCTCTAAATGCTCTTCGCATTTGACTAAAGTACCATATATTAAAGATATTTACATGACAAATAGTATATATGTCTTGAATTTTCTGGGAATAGCCCTTGAAGTCATCTTCATTCGGAAGGAATTTTGTATAATCTTGTATAACTGGTAAACGTTAAGGGATAGACGAAAACGTAGTACACAAAAATTAGATCTCCTTAAAACACACAATTTATTCAATACTTAGTCATTCTTTTTAAAGTCAACATTCAGTTGTTTTTCGCGATGTCATGGAAACAGTATGGAATTTTAAGGCCAGCACATAGCGTCCAGTTGTTAAACATTTGACTATGCTGTTCTCTTTGTATCTATAACTAAATGTGTAATGTAGCTATTTCTGCACTCGTTTAACTCAATTAGAATGAAGTAAAAAGGAAAACAAACTTTCATAACAATAATTTTCATCCACTAATAAGCGATAGGGGTAAAGAAAGTCATGTGAATGTGACACGTCAATTATTTTTCTATCTACTTCATGTCGACCGGGATAAATCTTTGCTGAAATGGTTTTATTGCACTTTTGTTGTAGCTAGAACCAGAATAGAGCAAACCAAATCATATATTGAGCTTAAATGTCCATACTGTTTCCATGACAGCGCAAGAAACATAGCCACAGTCCTTTTTAAAAATGACAAAAGTATTGAGAATTTCAAAAGCAATAATAACGAATATATCGGAAATGGATGATGACAAAAAAGCTATTTGAAATACAATGTGTGTTTTTAAAGGCTTCTACATTTTTTGTGTTGTACGTTTTCGTCTATTGTTTAACGTTACCAGTTATACAAGGTTATACGAAATTCCTACTGAATGAAGAGGTTTCCACAGGCTATATATATATATATATATATATATATATATACGGCATTTTAATCAAAATCGTTAGCGCCATTTTTTAGAAAATAAATAATTTTAAAAAATATTTGGTTGGTGGGATTTTATTGAATATTTTTGTGTAGTATCTTTGGAGGGTAGTGAACCTAAATAACAAATTTGGTGTTTCTCCGACTTTTCTTTTTACTTTCTCTACTACGTATAGTAAGTAGGGGAAGTATTGCATTCCACCCAAAAATTGTATACCGAGATTTCACCGGAAATACGTGTTTTGAGGCGCCCTGAATCCAAAAAAAGCATCTTTAGAAAAAGGTCCGTGTGTGTGTCTGTGTCTGTGAACAGCATAACTCACAAACGAAAATCTGATAAATACCAAACTTGATATTGGGTTCAGTATCTTTCAAAGATGCGACGCGAAGATTTTCAAGAAAAGCCCCCAATCCAGACTACCCTTTACATGGAACATTTTTCGAAAATATTGATTTTTTTCAAAAACTGCTCTAACTATTTTGATTAAAATATCGTATTTTCATGGTAAATGAAATGTATGTCTTGAATTTTCTGGGAATGTCCCCATAACTCCTCTTTATTCTGAATGGCTTTTGCATAATTGGTAAAAGTAACAAATAGATAAAATATTTGTACACAAACAATGTAGTTTCTTAAAACACACAATTTATGCCATATGCAATTTTTTGTGGAGTAAGCCGTTTCCGAGATATTCCTTGTTATTTGTTTGAATTTTCCAATACTTATACTTTTTCTCAAATGGGAATTCGTTATTCTTTTTTTTATGTCCTGGACATACAAAGAGAATGGAATACTCCACATAGCAACCAGCTCTTAAAACATTTGACTATCACTTAAAGCCTACCGTATTCCCCTGCAAATGTTTATCTCGATTAACATGAAGCATATGGAGAATAAGCGTTTGTAAAAATAGTTTGTACAAGAGTAGAGAAAGTCATGTGAGTGCAACACATCGGATTCTTTTAGTTATGATGGTTCACATTCACACAAACGTTTTTTCTAAAAATGTTTTTCTATTCAAAGGGTGTCAAAACATGTATTTTCTGTGAAATTTCAGTATAAAAGTTTTGGTTGCATTGTAACACCTTCTCTACCCACTATGGACGTGGTAGAGAAAGTAAAAGTTTCATTCATAATGAAGAGAACTTTACAGGCTATTTCCAGAAAACTCAAGATATACATTTTATTTATCATTTAAATATCTTTAATATATAGGATTTTAGTAAAATTCCTTAGCGCTATTTTTGAGAGAAGGATAAATGTTCCGTGTAAAGGATACTTTGAGATGGGGAGCATTTCTTATAAATCTTCATGTCGCATCCTTGGTAGGTCCTGAGCTTTTATACTTGACAGTTTTTGTTTCAGGTTAACGCAGTTTAGACAAACACATACACAGGTAAATAGCAGAGAAAGTAATAAGATAAACAAACACAGAACACGACCACGAAAGGTAAAGACCTTCAAATTATACCTGCATCGTAAATTAAAAGGTTAAACTCGCAATTAACTAATTTCTGCTCCTTAATATCGTTTAATACACTTTATAGTGACTAAGTTAATCTCTAACTCGGAAGTTATACACAAATAAATCATTTATAACTGTTCTATAATTACCGATTAAGAGCATAGTTTTAATGAGAAGGTGTTATGAGCTATAAATAATAATGTAATTATGCTTCAGTTTCGAGTCTGCGATTAAGAAACAGTGATGCTACCTACGAAGCGATTTCTGCTGTGTTAATGCGTAAGCGATGTGCTTTAATGGCGTTATTAAATGAAAACTAAGAACAACAGGTTATATTTAATGATCACTGGATATTGAGTTCCTTAGTTACATTACACTCACCGAACGGGATGGCTCGGGCGGCAGGGATCGAACCTTCGATCCCTGCCAGCCGCCCACTCTGTCCCTGTGTTTTCCTGGTTTCACGAATCGCCAGACGAATGCTGTGGTGGTTCATCTTCTACCAAGACTCTCCTCCCTTTAATTTCCTGTGCCCATCATCTTATCTGTCATCTCTTTCAGGGATGCAGGACCAGGCAACGTGTTCGGCAGCTTGCGGCTGGACGGTGGGGACTTCTCAGTTAGGTCTCTCCTCTGAGTAGGCTCCGTCTCGGCTGAGGATGGTGGCTTGCGGGCGGGTGGCGGAGGATGCATCGCATCTGGAAACGTTAAGTACCCCGCCTGTGCTTGTCACCCTTCAGGTCTCTCAGCCTCATCCTTCCTTCCTGGGGTTCACTGGTAGAGGTACAGTGGGCCGACTGTTCATTAAATTGGTATTTAAGTTCATCTTCAAAGGATACGACACGAAGATTTTCAAAATCCCCCGCCGCAAATCACCCTTTAGATGCAAACTGTTTCGTTATTTCTGATTATCTCAGAAATGGCTGTAACAATTTCGTTAAAATACTATATGTTTAAAATATTTGTGTGAGAAATACGAAGGCGGATTAATAGATCCATGACTTTAACAAGAGATAGCGCTTTAATCACAGTTACTTGTTTGCACCCAAGTCTTACATCTATTCTGGTATAATCGCAGAAATTCGTCATGTGTTTCTTAGAACCTTGTTAAGAGCGTCTAAAATGAGCAGATGTGTGTTTCTTCGTAGAAATAGAGAAAAGTGAATTTAGTGTTCTGATAAAGCACTACTTTTTGCGTGATAAGACGGTGAAGAAAACGGAAGAAAAACTGCACAAGTATTATGGGGACTCTGCTCCATCACATGGCATGGTTCACAGAATTTCGACGTGGTCGTTCGAGCACAAGAGATGCCGTGCGCACAGGATGGCCGGTTGAGGTCACAGCAGAAGAAATGGTGAACAAAGTTCACGATATTGTGTTGGAAGACCGCGAAGTGAAAATCCGTGAGATAGCCAAGACCGCAAACATCTCGAGTGAACGGGTGTATAACATTCTGCACGAATTTTTGGGTATGAGAAAACTGTCAGCAAGATGGGTACCGCGACTGCTCACAGTTGAGAACAAGAGGAATCGTGTGACCAGTTCCCAGGGATGTTTGAACATGTTCCAGCTCAACCCAAATGAGTTCTTACGGCGTTATATCACGGTTGATGAAACTTGGATCCCTTACTGTCCACCTGAAACCAAACAACAATCAAAGCAGTGGATTTCCTTCGGCGAACCTGCTCCAAAGAAAGCGAAAGCAGGAAAAATCTTGAAAGCTGTATTTTGGAAATCACAAGGGGTGATAGACATCCACTACCTGGAAAAGGGTAAAACGATCACAGGTTCACATTATGCCACAATTCTGGATCAGTTTCACAAGGAATTGTTAAAGAAACTACCCCATTTGTCAAAGAAAGAGGTTGTCTTTCACCAAGATAATGCACCCGCACAGAAGCTAGACATTGCCATCGCGAAATTTGTGGAATTGTGCTACGAACTGTGCGGCGTTATTTATGTTATATTTATTTATTTATTGAGCCCCACGTTGGGTGCCAATTTGCGACGTTATTTATGTTATATTTATTTATTTATTGAGCCCCACGTTTGGGAAGCCAATTTGCGACGTTATTTATGTTATATTTATTTATTTATTGAGCCCCACGTTTGGGAAGCCAATTTGCGACGGTTTTACTTATAATGTTTGTGTATGTGTGTTTACTTCACGTGGTGATGCCATTTTGTGACGTGATTCTTTGTTAGGTTTGTAGCTCCATCTGGTGTTAGCAATTTGCGGTAGTATTAGTGTTTGTTTGAAAGAATGCTACTGTTATTTTATTTAATTTTGGTTTACTGTCCTCCGGCTAGCTATTATCCTTTTGGGTCGAGCACTTCTCTTTATACAGGTTGTGTAAACGGAAAGGAATCTTTTATCCAAAGATAACACTGATGAAAGAATTTCTTTTATACTTTTATTGTCGAACACTTTCACTATCACATTTACACATTGATCTAGACACTCGCCAAACTGAAACTGTTACAACAACTTACTACTGATCACTTTTAATTCACGTGCTTCAACCTTTTGTATAATTAACTTTACCATACTTGAGATTTTTCATAACTCTTATACGCGTAACTTGCAAATCGATAGCCAACGTGTAATATTTCTGCTGGACTGAAGGCGACGTGTATCATACAAATATTTTCGACGAACTGACGGACTGAAGGCGACGTGTAGCATACAAAGATTTTCGACGAACTGACGGGGTCTATCTCTAACCTAGCCCTTTTATACTCATACACCCCTATATGCCTAAGGATTATAACTGAGCTGCAATTGGCTAATAAAACGCGCCAACATTAGCGTCTATTTTTATATCCAATGAAAATTATGAATACATATGTTCTAGGGAAATGTTCCAGAAAATTCTAAAGAAAAACGCGCCAACATTACGTAACTTCCTCGTTTCCAATAATGATAAACAGCTCACCCCCTCGCTGCATTATTGCACGCTATTATTGACAGTTTCAGTAAGGCCGTATAAACTTACTTCCCAACAATAATTACAATAAATATACATCTCAAATCAATGTCACATAATAATGCATATTCATACTATAATCACTATTTACATTTAAATAATTTGTGATACAAATTACTGCATCATATGCCCCACTAGAAACATAATTATAAATATTTACAACTTGTTTGGAAATTTTATAATTGGGTTTTTAGTCTCCTAAATCTTGGAACACACGCTATCACTTTCACTTAACACTTCACACGTATTTAACACACGACATGTTTTGTCTTTATCTTACCACTATTTACTGGCTCTGGTTTAATGTGTTTAGACTTTAATCTGACATTACAAATTTTTTATAGCAAATACTGTACCCTGAATTATTTAATTACTGTTACAAAATTGTTTACTTTCTTAAGTTGTTGACAAAAATTTGTGCATTTAAGAATGTTTGTAATTACTATACATATTTACCAAAATATTCACCCTCTACACAAATATATTTACATCTCTTAAATCTAGACACCGTTTCACATTTTCTGTTTGCTACATAAGTATTTGTTTTTAATTATTTTTACCCATTTTTGTTGTTTTGTACTTTATATTCACAATACTCTTGGAATTATATCTACGTATTTTTACTTTAATATCATACTAAGTTTCAAATGCTGTTATAGTTACTAAGAAAGTGCTATTTTCCTTTTAAACATTTAGTTATGTCCAAAATTTATTTCGCCTTTCTTATGGCATACATACATAATTAACCCTCTTACGTTCCAATACATTTCTCTGCATTTCGTCTTTAACTATCCAGCATCTACTTTACATCTCATTGCTATTTACCCTCCTAGATCAAATTGTCTGTGGCTAATCATTACTCGTAGCCGTATCCTAACCTTCCAAAATTTGTTCATGAATAACCTCTTGTATTCATATGAAATTTCGTCCCATGATAATATTTGAAAACAATCTAAAGTTTCCTGAGTAACACATCTTTTAACAACTGTCATTTTCAATTCTTCTACTATCTCTTTAATTTGAGAATACTCTGACAAATCTGTATTAAACTATACTGGATTGGAGTTTTCATTCTGAACAGCTTGGTACTTGTTAATTTCAGAAGTTAGCTTTTGACTCAAATCTATAGACAAAACTTTAACTTCTTCAGACAATTTATTTCTCTGTGTTTCTGACTCCTTCTGAATTTCAGATATTTCCCCTCTGAAATTTACTTGCACCTGAATTACATCTACATTCATAACCTCTTTCATCTCTCTTATCTCACTTGAAATGTTACTCATTCTACTACCTAACTCTGTACATTCTACCTCAACATGTTCACTTTTAGTATTAACCTCACTTTTTTGTTATCTATTTCCCTGCTCATGTCTAGCATTTTCTTTGAAACATCTCCTATCTCACTTGCTATTACTTCCTCATTTTCATTTCTCATTTTTATTATACTGCTATCTAGCTCTATAAATTTCTTTTCAATTTCTTCCCCGTTTTGATCTATTTTCTTTTCTAATTTCTCATTACTTTTACCAATATATTGAGTTAGTTTTTCTAATTTCTCATTAGTCTTACCAATATCTTCCCTCAATTCTTTCTTATTCTGATCTAGTTTTTGTTCTAAACTCTTACTAATATCTTTCCTTAATTTCTCATTATTCTGTTCCATACTCTGAGTTAATTTTTGTTCTAAGCTCCTACCAATATCTCTCAGCATTTCCATTATCATACTAGCATCAAAATTAACATTTCCTGCTATTCTATCCTGACTTTCTGCACTAACATTTTCTCCCTCAAATCCTACATTGTTTGAGCTATTTTCTGTAACATGTATTGAATTACAGCTAACTGTTACATTATCCCCTTCCATTATTGTTTCTTCAATATTATTAGTAGTCATTGTTTTCTTTATCCAACCGCTCCTAAGGTACATTTAAATTTTTTTACCCCTTTTTTTAGAATTAACATAACACTTTTCTAACCTTTCTGATGCTATCTGCTGATGTAGCTTTGATGTCCAGCTTTCTGCCCCTCTCTCCTAGATTATGTGTTGCTTCTGCGTCGTATTATGATGAATCTACGTCGTTTTGGTGTCCTGTAGTTGTTTCTGGAATCTGCGTCTTGTAGTTCAGTTCACTGCTCCATTCGTTCCACGTCCTGATTCCTTCGCCCCTTTCCTGGTTATTCTGCTCCTTTCCTGGTCATTCTGCTCCTTTCCTGGTCATTCTGCTCCTTTCCTGGTCATTCTGCCCCACGTTGGGTGCCAATTTGCGGCGTTATTTATGTTATATTTATTTATTTATTGAGCCCCACGTTTGGGAAGCCAATTTGCGACGGTTTTACTTATAATGTTTGTGTATGTGTGTTTACTTCACGTGGTGATGCCATTTTGTGACGTGATTCTTTGTTAGGTTTGTAGCTCCATCTGGTGTTAGCAATTTGCGGTAGTATTAGTGTTTGTTTGAAAGAATGCTACTGTTATTTTATTTAATTTTGGTTTACTGTCCTCCGGCTAGCTATTATCCTTTTGGGTCGAGCACTTCTCTTTATACAGGTTGTGTAAACGGAAAGGAATCTTTTATCCAAAGATAACACTGATGAAAGAATTTCTTTTATACTTTTATTGTCGAACACTTTCACTATCACATTTACACATTGATCTAGACACTCGCCAAACTGAAACTGTTATAACAACTTCTTACTGATCACTTTTAATTCACGTGCTTCAACCTTTTGTATAATTAACTTTACCATACTTGAGATTTTTCATAACTCTTATACGCGTAACTTGCAAATCGATAGCCGACGTGTAATATTTCTGCTGGACTGAAGGCGACGTGTATCATACAAATATTTTCGACGAACTGACGGACTGAGGGCGACGTGTAGCATACAAAGATTTTCGACGAACTGACGGGGTCTATCTCTAACCTAGCCCTTTTATACTCATACACCCCGATATGCCTAAAGATTATAACTGAGCTGCAATTGGCTAATAAAACGCGCCAACATTAGCGTCTATTTTTATATCCAATGAAAATTATGAATACATATGCTCTAGGGAAATATTCCAGAAAATTCTAAAGAAAAACGCGCCAACATTACGTAACTTCCTCGTTTCCAATAATGATAAACAGCTCACCCCCTCGCTGCATTATTGCACGCTATTATTGACAGTTTCAGTAAGGCCGTATAAACTTACTTCCCAACAATAATTACAATAAATATACATCTCAAATCAATGTCACATAATAATGCATATTCATACTATAATCACTATTTACATTTAAATAATTTGTGATACAAATTACTGCATCAACTGCCACCTCACTCATCACATTGTCCAGGTTTGTCTCCGAGCGACTTCTTCCTCTTCACAAACCTGAAAAATTGGCTGGCTAGGAAGAAATTCCCGTCCAGTGAACACATCATGGCAGAAACAACCTCATACTTTGCAGACTTCTAAATAATCATACTTTTTGGAAGGGTGAAAAAAACTTGAGAAACGTTGGACAACGTATATTCAATTGAAAGGAGACTATGTTGAGAAACAAAATTGATTTTTGAAAAAATTGTTATTTTGTTTAAAAAGTCACTGATTTATCAAACCGCCCTCGTACAACACATATCTTGAATTTTCTGGAAATAGCCTTTGACGTGCTCTTCATTCTGAATGACTTTTGTAAATCTGGCAAACCGTAAGAAATAGACCAAATCATTTGGCCCACTTCTGTGGTGTGGGTGCAGTAGGTCTGCCTCACATTCAAGAAGTCCCGAGTTTGAATCTTGGTTGCGGTAACTTACACACGTAAAGAAAATATTATTTTTATTTTTACTTTGTTTGCCCCACACTTTGGGAGCCAATTTGAAGAAGGTAGTTTCGTCGTATTGTTGTTTTTACGTTGTTATTTGCCCCACGTTTTGGGAGCCAATTTGAAGTAGATAGTATATTTGCGTTTGTAAAGCCGATTTGAAGTAGGAGTGCATTGTAGTTCAACTGTTGGGGAGCCGAACTTGTAGTAGTTGCAACCGCACGTATGGTAAACGGTTTCCGGTAGCCTTCGCCCCAAAAGTATTTTCAGGTGGCCTTTGCCCCAAGGTTTTTAAAAAAATATTAACTTTGTAATTTGACTGTTTCTTTAAATATTAAATTTTTATGTTTGCCTCGGCTGCGTCAGTATGTGTTAGAGACACGTTTCTCTTAGCAGGGCTTTGGTACGACTGAAGAATGTAGGCTTACGCAGATTAATAATTTTAATTCACTCCTTTTTATTAATCCTTGACACAAATTAAATAGCACTTCACTGATATACAGAGCTGTGAGATTCTTTTATGAATTACTTGCACTTTTTAACACGTATACTATTTTCGTCTCACACGAATACGTATTTAATTTCTCGAGGACACATCTCGCCTCTGGTTATGAGCACTGTTTGGAGGCAACTGAATTGATTTCAACCGTCTAAACTTGTAAATTTCTGTATTTCAAGTCTAGGATTGGCTGTTCCTGCTCCAATAGAATACATTCATTTAACTAAAGCTTTTTCTGGTTGTTGATTGGCTATTTTAAAACTGTCACTAAATTACATTATTGTTACTCCAAGAATCACAAGTAGTACTGTTAAACTTTCTTACTCATTATTGGCTCAAGGTTACCTCATTGTTAGCAACTTTTAACTTATTATTCTCACAGCTCCTACATTATTAAATTACGTAATATATTCACATAACATTATTACACATGTATACAATAATATAAGCATATGCAATGACTGTTACATAATTTTACAAATTATTACATACAGATATTGCTTCAAGGCGGGCTGTTATTGAATTTACATATATAATTTGACTGAAATCATTTAAGGGTTAAAAACACTGCCTCACCCGAATAAGGTTTTTCGGGCGTTTTCCCTTACCCTTTAAGGTTCTCCACAAAAGGATGCACCAATTTTGTCAATTTTTTCCTCCGCTAAACATCTCGTTTTCTCGTGTTAGGTTTAGTTATCTCGTTGTCCTAAACGTATTAACCACACAGCTAACCGTTTCTCTAGCTGGAACTGGGAAATTTCTCCTGAAACTGTCTACATGATTCGGTTTTTACGTATGTATCGTACATAAAAATTCCTTGTTCAAGCGTGAATTTGTCGGCAGGCGTTGTAGTGGACTGATAACAAAACATTTATACTCTTAAACAAATCACACACAACACAGATGTCTTGAATAAACTTTCACGTTTTAGTTGCACAACTCTCTTTACGGCACGAACACAAAGCAGCAACCGAAGCACACCTGATAAAGATAACCCTGACCGCTTCATGTGACCCCTTTTGTGCATAGGAAAAATACCGACGTCACTGCAGTATAGCGTACTATGCACACAGCCGGTCTGTAGCCTCAATTTAAAACGACCGCATTGTATTATATTAATTATATTATTATTAGGTTAGGCTAATACTGCATTAATTATTTAAATTGACCCTAAAATGACTATCATAACGTCCTCCAAACAAAACACGACTAATAGCATTTACTTTCCCCATAACATCAAGGAACTTTTATTCAAGACATTTCTTTCTACAACGCTTAGTTTTGGAGATATTGTACAGTCTCAACTTAAATGGTCCATCCTGTATATAATATCACAATACCTCATAATACTAACAGAAATAGTGCGTCTTTTGTAAACAGGTTCTCTGGTGATTTCTCTGGTTATGTATCTAGTGACTCAAGTTAGAACGTTGGCCGCCCTGATATGCGGCATCAGTAAGTAACCTTAGTTAGGCAGGGTCCCCTATACAACGTGGACTTTAATCTGCCCGTTTTTACCATCTGCCTCATCCTAAAAGGCTTTTCGTTTAATTCCAGGATGTAACAGCTACAGGTGGGTCTTATTAAGAATATTTTAGAAGTAAGACACGACGCACCTGTGGAGAAACACATTCCATAAATTCTTGGTAGCGCTGGGAGCCAAAGAAAACTTGAAGAATTATCGTTTTATTTGTGTAATTAAAACACGGACCGCGGTATTCTACAGTTTCATTTTTCTGAAAAGGGAGTAACTTCTTGTAACTTCGTGTTACAGCAGCAAAGCGGTCCTCAGATATGTATGCGCATTTTTCGTCTTCTTCCTAAGTGGATTAGCTTCCTCCTTGTAGGATCCCCAGTGCCTGTCGAGGAGCAAGCAAACTCTGGATCATAGCATATCCAGGATGGGCGATCAGCCCGATGTCTGGTATGACGGTGAAGAGGAACCAAATACAATGTTGTGATGAAAGGGATAATTGGAAATTTTGCGGATCAAATTATTCAACCTAGTGGCTGAGGAAAACCACAAAAAAATCTTATGTGTTACACTCAACATGACTTTCTCTACTCTTGTACAAACTATTTTTACAAACGCTTATTCTCCATATGCTTCATGTTAATCGAGATGTTAATCTTATTGCTAATTTTCTTGTAGATGCAAGGTGAATTGCTAGGTTTTAAGTGATAGTTCAAATATTTTAAGAGCTGGTTGTTATGTGGAGCATTCCATTCTCTTTGCATTACCAGGACAAAATAAACAAGCAATATCTCGAATATGGTTCACTCAACAACAAAAATGTATATGATATAAATTGTGTATTTTAACGCGATCTACATTTTTTGTGTAGTAAAATGTTGTCTATCTCTTATGGTTTACCAGTTATGCAAAAGTCCTTCACAATGAAGAATACTTTTGGAGACATTCCCAGGAAATTCGAGATATACATTTCATTTGTCATGAAAATATCTTAAATATATGATATTTTAATCAAAATCGTTAGCGCCATTTTTGAGAAAATTAAAACTTTCGAATAAATGTTCCATGTAAAGGGTAATCTGGGGTTGGGGGATTTTCTTGTAAACCTTGGTGTCGCATCTCTGGAAGATACTGAACCTAAATACCAAGTTTGGTGTTTATCCGACTGTTCGTTTCTGAGTTATGTTGTTCACAGACACACAGACATACACACGGACATGTTTACAAAAATGCTTTTTTTGGATTCAGGGGGTTTCAAAACATACATTTCCGGTGAAATCTCGGTATCGAATTTTTGAGTGGAATACAATACTTTCCCTACTTACTATACGTAGTAGAGAAAGTAAAAAAAACTGCGGCCAGATTGGTAAGTTCGCACTAGCGAAAACATATGTTCCACTCACGTGACTTAATTCTTTTCACACTTCTACACAGTTATTCCAGTAACTACATTTTCTTAATAGACATAAACTTTCAATTCACATACACATCTCGTAAGATACAGTAGCTAAAGCTACTTTTCAAATACCGGATCGAAAAACGAATAACGACTTCTCATTTGAGAAAAGTATAAGCATTTGAAAATTCAAACCAATAACAAAGAATAACTCCGAAATGGTTAATACTACAAAACGTTTTATGTGACATAAATTGTATTACACTTTTTCTGTGTAGTAAGATTTTGTATATCTCCTACAGTTTACCAGTTATACAAAAGTCATTCAGAATGAAGAAGGCTTTCATGGGATATTGCTAGAAAATTCAAGATATACATTTCATTTGTTATGAAAATATCTTAAACATATAGTATTTTAATCAATATCTTTAGCCACGTTTGAGAAAATAATTAATTTCATTTTCTCTACTACGTATAGTAAGTAGGGGAAGTATTGCATTCTACCCAAAAATTCGATACAGAGATTTAAATTGAAATACATGTTTTGGGGCCCCTGAATCCAAATAAAGCATTTTTGGAAACATGTCCGTGTGTGTGTGTGAACACAATAACTCAAAAACGAAAAGTCGGATAAACCCCAAACTTGGTATTTAGGTTTAATATCTTCCAAAAATACGACATGAAGATTTTCAACAAAATCCCCCACCTCAAACTACCCTTTACATGGAACATTTTTTGAAGTTGTTTATTTTCTAAAAAATGCCCCTAACGATAATCGATTAAAATACCACATATGAAATACATTTACATGACAAACAAAATGCATATTTTGAATTTTTCGGGGAATAGTCTAGGATGTCATCTTCATTCGGAACTAATTTTGTATAATGTTCTAGACCTAACTGGTAAATGTCAAGCCATAGACCAAAGCTTGCTACACAAATTTAAAACAACCATTTATTTAAAATATTTTTTTTTCTGTGGCACAAGCCGTTTCTAAGATATCCGTTATTAAAGATTCAAATTGTTCATTTCCTGGTCATTTTCTGAAATCCTTTCATCATTCAGTTGTTTCTCGCGATGTCATGGAAACAGTATGGAATTTTAAGGCCACCATATAGCGTCCAGTTGTTAAACATTTGACTTTCGCTCTTCTCTTTGTATCTATAACGAAATGTGTAATGTAGCTATTTCTGTAAAGGTTTATTTGGATTAAATGTAGTAAATATAAAAATGAGTTATTAACGGTAGAGAAAGTCATGTGAATGTATCACATCAGATTTTTTCATGTAAAGTGTAGCTTGGGCTGGGGGAATTTTCTTGGAAACATTCGTGTCGCATCATTGTAAGGTGCCTAACTTAAATTCAAACTTTGGTTTACTTTTCTTTTTTGTGTTATGCTGTTCACAAGCACTGACACACAGATGTGCACACACATACATTTTCTAACGTTTAATTTTTGATTCTAGGAGCTTCAAAATGTGTATTTCCAGTGAATCTCTAATCGAATCTGGACGTCCCAGGCTCGATTCCTGTCGACCCCCCACTCTGACCTTGGTTTTTTTTGTGGTTTTCCCTGGTCGGTAGGCGATTGCAGGGTGGTGTCTGTTTTACCACGAATTCCTCTCTATTATTTCCCTTTCATTCTTCCCTTTTCACCTTTCACGTGTTCTTTTAGTTTTCGTGGAGTAAAGATGGCACTTATGCTTGCTAAAAGGAAAGTGTACTCCCCGTTGACTCTAGTCGGCTGCTCGTTCAGCTCCCTCTGGGGCAGTTCCAGCAATGGGACAGGGCTTCGATCCTTGAAATGTTAAGGACCTCCGTGCGTCTATGTGATTTGTCCGCCTGCGGCGTGTAGCCTCCTATGATTGCCGCAGTTCATCCATTATTCAGGATATTATGTTCTCAAATGTCTGTGAAACGTGACATCCCCATGCAAAGCTTGGGGTTCAGGCACTTTGAATTAAAACTAAAAGATAGCCAGTGAAAAAGCATGTAGAAGCTCTGGAATCTAACACAAAGCGGGTTAAACGCCAACGCAATGAACTGAGCTTCTTTGGTAGCACCGTCGCCTTGGAAACGGTTTAGATAATCATCAATAAGCCTTGCGTGGAGCACTTGCTTTGAATGCGAGGAGACATAACCATCTCTGAATAGCTGGTGCGTGAATGACGTGAAAATAAAATGAGATACGTTTCAAAAGGCTTCTATACCAAACCCAATCATCTCTCGATACAGAAGCCTGGGCCTCTGTAGCTTGAATTCTCTGTAACAAAGATACTTTGCTTCATCTGGAGGAATACAAAGCAGTGTGCTGTAAAATTTGTGTAATCCGTCTCCTCTAATATACTACGACAGGGAGGTTCATTACTTCGTTTAGGAATAAGGGCGCTAAATTCTATAGCTGAACTTTGCTAGGATTGGGTAGAGAGTGTAAGGTGACACATTATAAATATATCCCTCCGCTCTTTATGAAATCACTAGCTGAAACACCCGGCGTTGCACGTGATTTAACAGTTTATCCCTACAAGTGTATCAGGTTGCCCATACCCAACAACATTGCGTTTCTTTTTAGACATTTAAAAAGTATTACAATTCTCAGTGCTCTATAAAGAATAAAAATCTGATGTGTTGCACTCACATGACCTTCTCTACTCTTGTACAAACTATTTTTACAAACGTTTATTCTCCATATGCTTCATGTTAATCGAGATAAACATTAGTAGGGAAATATGGTAGACATTCCATTCCATTCTGTTTACATATCCAGGACATAAAAACGAATAACGAATTCCCTTTTGAGAAAAAGTATAAGTATTGGAAAATTCAAACATATAACAAAGAATATCTCAGAAATGATTCACTCGACAAAAAATGTATATGATATAAATTGTGTGTTTTAGCGAGATCTACATTTTTTGTATAAAAGGATTTTGTCTATCTCTTACGGTTTACCAGTTATGCACAAGTCATTCAAAATGAAGAGGACTTTTGGTAACATTCCCAGAAAATTCAAGATATACATATCATTTGCTATGAAAATATCTCAAAAATACCATATTGTAATTAAGTGTTAGAGGCATTTTTGAGAAAATCAAAATTTTCGAAAAATGTTTTGAAAGATACGGATTCTAAATACTAAATTTGTTATTTTTCCGACTTCATTTTTTGAGTTATGCTGTACACACACAAGGACCTTTTTCTAAAAACACTTTTTTATTCAAGGGGTCTCAAAATATGTATTTCCGGCGAAATCTCGATATGGAATTTTTGTATGGAATATAATACTTTCCCTACTTAGTATACGTAGTAGTGAAGGTAAAAAAGCGATTAACGAATTCCCGTTTGATAAAAAGTATAACTATTGCAAAATTCAATCAAATACCAAGGAATACCTCGGGAATGCTTCACTGGAAAGAAAAATGTATAGGATATAAATTGTGTGTTTTAACAAGACATACATTTTCTGTGTAGTAAGATTTTGTCTATCTCTTACGATTTACCAGTTATGCAAAAGTCATTCAGAATGAAGAATACTTTTGGAGACATTCCCAGAAAATTCGAGATATACATTTCATTTGCCATGAAAATATCTCAAACATATGATATTTTGTAAAGGCAGAATCAGATGACTGAAAACCTCAATGCCATAGTCATCTTATTCTACCTTTCCAACCCTGTCCAACACACGGCTTGTGTGAAAGAACAATTAATTCCATTAATTGACCTAATAATGGTTGAAACTCGTATGAAGCCGGGGACTTAAAGTACTTACAACATTGTAAGTCGCCATTGTGGTACGTCATCTCAATACAATTTGAGATCTCTTTGTGGTTTACCGGGAAAAATGCTCATCAGTTGGGAAATTTAATGATTTATCGGCATGTTGCCATGGTAGCTCAGTGGTTAGAGCAACCAGGCGGAGGCCGGGAGATGCGTAGTTCAATTCCCGGCTATGAAATTGAATTTTTCAGTCATTTTATTCTACCTTTCCAACCCTGTCCAACATACGGCTTGTGTGAAAGAACAATTCATTCCATATGATATTTTGATAAAAATCGTTAGAGCCATTTTTGAGAAAATTAAAATTTTCGAAAAATGTTCCATGTAAATGGTAATCTGAGGTGGGGGGATTTTCCTGAAAACCTTCGTGTCGCATCTCTGGAAAATGCTGAACCTAAATACCAAGTTTGGTGTTTATCCGACTGTTCGTTTCTGAGTTATGCTATTCATAGACAGACACACACACGGATATGTTTCCAAAAATGATTTTTTTTTGGATTCAGGTGGTCTCAAAACATGTATTTCCGGTGAAATCTCGGTATCTAATTTTTGGGTGGAATACAATACTTCCCCTACTTACTATACGTTGTAGAGAAAGTAAAACTGAGAAATAAGTTGTACGAGGTATTACAGAAACTAAGGTTACAAAACCTGCATTGAAACGTATACATTTTACTTCATAAAACCAATACAGCCAACTAACAGTATTAGGTTATTTTTCGACATAGCCCCATATCGGTTAAGTCACTTGTTGCTTCGTGGGATGAGTTTGTTTATTCCCTCCTGGTAAAAATGCTTCCTTGTGTGTACAGCCACATTGTCGCAAAGTGTTTCACCTCCTCGTCTAAAGCGAATCGTCGGCCTCTTAGGTGCTCCTTCAAGTGAGGGAAAAGGTAAACGTCGTTTGGAGCGAGGTCCCAGCAAAACTTCTTCAACAGCGTGGTGGTCTTCTGTATGAGGTCGCGTGTTGTCGTGTTGTCGGTGTGACCGTTTCCTCCTGATTGCTTAGCGCAATCGTGTCAAGGTCTCGTAGTATCGTTCAGTGATCACTCTGTGCCCTCTTTCTAGAAATCCACCCTCGCTGTCCCAAAACACTGTGACCATCAACTTCCAGGCAGATGGCGTCACCTTAAACTTCTTTGTTTTTGGAGAGGAGGGATGTTTCCAATCCATTGAAAACTGCTTACTGCTGGGCGTGTAGTACTGTCTTCCACAGCAAAGAAAGTCCCCGGGGAATGAAGGGCAGAGGGGAAATTTCTGATTAGACACGGTCCGAACCCTGCCTACTTGCTCATGTTACCCTTATTTATGACACACACGACAGCTCAGTTGAATAGTTTTACTCCTTGCGTAGCATGCGTTCTCCGTCACATATTCACTGTCCTTGTCGCACTTTTTCCAAACAGATAAGGTTAGTACATTCCTGTCAGGGACTTTCTTTCCGTTGGCGAACAGTAGTGGATCCGTGTTTCGTCACAGAAAACTGTTCTCTTCAGTGGAGAACCGTTGCAGAATTGCCCCCATGCTGTTCTCCTTGAGTTGCTTGGGCACATTTCCTGGAACACAAACTTTAAGGTATTGCAGAATATCGTGAACAATGTGACGAACGCTTCCGAACGACATTCCCAATTCTACCGTCATATGTCGTAACGTGATCCCCCTGTTGTCCTGAATCAGCTCCTCCAGGCGAACTGTGTTCAAATCTGTTGATGCGGTGCTGGGTCGGCCACTGCGATCCTCGTCGGTGACGTTTTCTCTACCGGCTGCAAACTTTCGACACCATTCTGCGACATGCTGACGAGACATTACAGTCTCACTGTAAACCTCTACCAGCTTCCGGTGAGTTTCAGCCGCGGTTACGAAACTAGCGTTGTAGGTGGCGAGCGGCTAAAACTCTGCACAGTTGCCAACCGCATGTAGTAGAATTACTGCACGCTGCTAATTTGTCTATAACGGACGAAACTCCAGGAGTATCGACCTTGCAACCTTAGTTTCTGATCATCCCTAGTATTTGCACATGTTTAATAGCTCGACTTCGTTTGATTAGGTTTTGCGTTTCATTAGTGGTAGTGGTGGTTTTTATTAAGAATTTAGTATTACATTAATTGCATAACACAGTCACATGGGTCATAAGACCGTACATGCTCTCTAGAAAAATACCTGGTCTGTATACGTCACTTGCAGTATCAACCAGAAAACAACTATTTTTTTTATAATCACCGCACTATATACATACATATAAAATTGAAAAAAAACACTCTGAATCACACACTCAAACACACAGTCGCGCACAAGTACTCAAGCACCACATATGTTTAAAGAAAAATTACATAAACACCTTATCTCTTAGTACACGTACTTCCATTA
This sequence comes from Deroplatys truncata, assembly GCA_030765065.1. Taxonomy (NCBI): domain Eukaryota; kingdom Metazoa; phylum Arthropoda; class Insecta; order Mantodea; family Mantidae; genus Deroplatys; species Deroplatys truncata. The sequence continues at coordinate 9,805,819 of CM060989.1, read as the reverse complement.
AGTATGTGCCCAAGCTTGGCCAGTTTTGACTGTTTAGAATCAAGTCCCAGCATGCTGTCCTCCGTCTGTTGGAAGCCAAAAATACTTCCAGTAATAGTTTTTTCCTAATACCCTCCGTCTGCACGCATGCTGCCAAAATATATGTTTCCTTACCCCACCTAGTTTTTATTTCATTTTGTAGCTCCAATGTTGATCTTTGTCTACAATCAGATTCTATTTTCTGCTGTTTATATCGCATAGTCGTCTTTTGACCTTTCTCACGGCACTGTGTGTATTTTCATTACCCCTTTGCCAGATATGTCTTATGATGAATTTCTCATGGCGCTCGCATTATCTGTTTGTCATCACACTTCAATTTATCACAATTCGTTGTAGGATTAAACTTTTCCTTATATTGGCAGCTTTCTTTCTTTGATAAAAAACATTATTCTCTTATCCAGTATAACCTACATAAAAACTAAATGGCGGAAATTATGAATTCAGAAGAAACTAAAATGGAAGAACCAGGTGAAATTACAGGAGCAGCAGAAAGAATGACCTGGAACTACTTATCTAAAAAGAATCCAGAAAGCAATATCATACAGCATTTAATCGCTTCATTGGCTGGTGTGAGACAAAACATGTTGAAAATAACTTCAATAAAAATGACTGCTAGTGAATCAACAAAACATCTCAAATCTCGTTTTTAATTTCTCTACTACGCATAGTAAGTAGGGGAAGTATTGTATTGCACCCAAAAATTCGATACCAGGATTTCACCGGAAATACATTTCAAGAAAATCCCCCCACCCCAGATTACCCTTTACATGGAACATTTTTCGAAAATTTTAATTTTCTCAAAATGGCTCTGACGATTTTGATTAAAATATGTATTTAAGATATGGCGGCGCCGTGGTCGAGTGGTTAGACCGCTCGCCTCCCACCGAGGCGTCCCGGGTTCAATCCCAGGGACCCGCATGTGGGATTTGTGGTGGACAAAGCGGCGTCTGGGCGGGTTTTCTCCGGTTTCCCCAGTCATTCATTCCAACAACTGCTCCATCATCACCTTTCATTTTACCCATTCCGCCATCATTTCGTTTCATCTACTTCCTCCCTCCCATACCAGGTATCGGGCTGATCACCCATTCTGGACATTTTGTCTGCTCCTCGACGGGCCTCTGGCCCTAGGCACCGCCTGTAAATCCTACATGCGATGAGGTTAAATAGTGAATGAATGTTTAAGATATTTTCATGACAAATGAAATGTATATCTTGAATTTTCTGCAAATGTCTCCAAAAGTATTCTTCATTGTGAACGACTTTTGCATAACTGGTAAACTATAAGAGATAGACAACATTTTACTACACAGAAAATGTAGATCGCATTAAAATACACAATTTATGTCATATACATTTTTTTTGGTTATTCCCTTAAATTTTCCAATACTTATACTTTTTCTCACATTCGTTATTCATTTTTGTTATGTCCTGGACATACAAAGAGAATGGAATGCTCCACATAGCAACCAGCGTTAAAATATTTGACTATCGCTTAAAGCCTACCAATTCCCCTTGCATCTACAAGAAGATTATCAATAAGATTAACATCTTGATTATCATGAAGCATATGGAAAACAAACGTTTGTAAAAACAGTTTGTATAGGAGTAGAGAAAGTCATGTGAGTGTAACACATCAGATTTTTAAACTAGAACTAGTTATTTGTGTAAGGCTCGTTGTGTTTTTTCAGATGTTGACGGTTCTCACACATGAACGGTATAGACACAAAGTGCCTACTACCAGACAAAGCGCGAAGTAAATTTTACCGGTTAGACGCGGATAAAGTCAAATGCCTTTCATTGTGTCCAGAGAGCCTCAAAACATGTATTTCCGGTGAGGTTTCGGTACGGAATTTTTAGTGGAATGCAGTTTTCTCCTCTACCTATAAGGTACGGCGGTAGAGAAAGCAAAAACTGTAAAATTCAATTGCTGGAGCACACGCTTGTGGTAATTGACCATTATACAAGTTTGAAGCCACTGTTGTGTTTTTCCTAATGTCCCTGCAAATTGCAACCCTTTTCCGCATTTGATGTTAGTGCTGAAAGCGTATAAAAACGTACATTACTTTTTATATGTTGCTTGTTTGAATGGACACCGTTGTGCGTTGCACCAGAAGTTCATTATTAAAAACAATCGTAGGGTCTCCTATACTGCCTTTATCACTTATTACTGAAAATCGCAAAAAAAATTGTAATTTCCCTTTGAGGGTCCAAACAAGTATATTGAATTAATTACCCCTACAATTTACCTAATTTAGGAAATGCGAGTTTGGAATAGCTATTTATACAGGGTGTATCATAATTAATACCGCAAACCATAGGATAACCATATTAAATTCTCTAACTGATTCGTGTATTTCCCAAGGACATCTCAAGTTGTATTGAGATAGCATACCCCAATGGCGACTACCTTCATTGTAATTTAAGTCCCAGGCTTCATTGTTTCGACCACTATTCGGTCAGTTAATTGCGGAGTCACTAAGGAAATTTAATGTCGTACGGGCACGTTGATATGGTAGCTCAATGGTTAGAACAACCGGACGTAGACAGGGAGATCGTGGTTCAAATCCCGGTTATGGCATTGAATTTTTCAGTCATCTGATTCTACCTACCCAAACTTGTCCAACACACGGCTTGTGTGGAATAACAATTAATTCCCATCAATTTTGTATAATCTTGTATAACTGGTAAACGTTAAGCGATAGACGAAAACGTCCTACATAAGAAATGTAAATGTCTTTAAAACACACGGTTTACTTCAAGTAAGCTTTTTACTTTCTCTACTACGTATAGTAAGTAGGGGAAGTATTGCATTCCACCCAAAATTCGATACCAAGATTTCACCGGAAATACATGTTTTGAGACCTCCTGAATCCAAAAAAAATATTTTTGGAAACATGTCCGTGTGTGTGTCTGTGTGTGTGTGTGTGTCTGTGTGTCTGTGAACAGCATAACTCAAAAACGAACAGTCGGATAAACACCAAACTTGGTATTTAGGTTCAGTATCTTCCAGAGATGCGACACGAAGGTTTTCAAGAAAATCCCCCCACCCCAGACTACCCTTTACATGGAACATTTTTCGAAAATTTTAATTTTCTCAAAAATGGCTCTAACGATTTTGATGACAATATCATATGTTTAAGATAATGTCATGAGAAATGAAATGTATATCTCGAATTTTCTGGGAATGTCTCCAAAAGTATTCTTCATTGTGAACGACTTTTGTATAACTGGTAAACCGTAAGAGATAGACAGAATTTTACTACACAAAAAATGTAGATCGCGTTAAAATACACAACTTATGTCATATACATTTCTTTTGTTGAGTGAACCGTTTTCGAGATATTGATTGTTATTTCCTTAAATTTTCCAATACTTATACTTTTTCTCAAATTCGTTATTCATTTCTTTTTTATGTCCTGGACATGCAAAGAGAATGAAATGCGCCACATAGCAACCAGCGTTAAAATATTTGACTATCGCTTAAAAGCTACCATATTCCCCTTGCATCTACAAGAAAATTACCAATAAGATGACATCTCGATATCTCGATTACCATGAAGCATATGGAGAATAGGCGTTTGTAAAAATAGATTGTACAAGAGTAGAGAAAGTCATGTGAGTGTAACACATCAGATTTTTTTGTTTGCTTGCATAAGCCATTTCTGAGAGATTTGTTACTAATGGTTCGAATTCTCCATTTCTGGGTTATTATTTAAAGTCCTTTCAACTTCAGTTGTTTCTCGCGATGTGACTATCGCTGTTCTCTTTATATCTATAATGAAATGTGTAATGTAGCTACAGAGGTTTACGAGGGCAGTCCCAGAAGTACCCAACCTGACGTATAGATACCGGCTGTTTCAAACAAATGACTATGGTAGAAAGTACCACTCTTATAAACCTTAAGTTTCAAGTTTGGCGATGCTACGTTGTTTAGTAATTGTTTGGCAGCCATTAATATGAACTCTCTCAGCGAATTTGTAAACATGGATAAAACTGGCCAGCGTTATGTAATACAATACTTTCATTTGAAAGGTCTTAGTCCAACTAATATTAAAGCTGAGCTAGATTCTACTCTGGGGGAGTCTGCTCCTTCGTCTACAACAGTAAAATATTGGTGGCGAGTTTAAGCGGGGCAGTACGAGCTGCCAAGACGAACATAGCACTGGTCGACTAAATGAGGTGACCACGCCACAAATTGTGAACAAAATCCACAAAATGGTATTGGATGACCGTCAACTGAAAGTGCACGATCTAGCAGACATCGTAGGCATTTCAAAAAGTGCTGTACATTGCATACTGACTGAAAATTTCGACATGAGAAAGCTGTGTACAATATGTGTGCCGCGTTTACTCAGTGCGCCGTGAGGATGTTTCAGTCGAGTGATATTTCACTATAAACCCGAGATTTTGCGTCGATTCATAATCATGGACGAAACATGGGTCCATCACTTCATACCTGGGACGAAGGAACAGTCAAAACAGTGGATCGAAAGGTGTAAATCAGCTCCAAAATAGGCGAAGACAGTTCCATCTGCAGGCAAGATCATGGCGTCAGTTTTTGGGATGCGCATGGAATAATTTTGATCGATTATCTTCAAAAAGGAAAAGCAATCAATGGCGAGTAGTATGCGAAGTTATTGCAGCGTTTGAATGATGAAATCAAGCAAAACCGGCCGCATTTAGCGAAAAAGAAAGTTCTATTTCATCAAGACAATGCACCAGTTCACACTTCCATTATCGCCATAGGCAAAATCAGTGAGTTAAAGCTCGAATTGCTACCCCATGCACCCTATTTGCCAGACTTAGCCCCCTCTAATTATTTTCTGTTTCCAAAGTTGAAGAAATGGCTTGGTGGTAAAAGATTTCCCAACAATGAAGAGGTGGAGTTTGCAGTTGATGGCTATGTTGCAGAACTCGACGAATCTGACTATAAACAGACTATCGAAGCTATTGAACATTGCTGGGAAAAGTGTATCGATCTGAAAGGAGACTATGTAGAGAAATAAAGATGTTTTTCCCCAAACTTTTTGTGTTTTCTTTGTTAGGTCGGGTACTTATGGGACAGCCCTCGTAGTTTTCTCAGTAATAAACGTTAGTGGGTAAAGAAAATCATGTGAATGCATCACATAATATTTTTTCGGCCCTTATATCCGTTTTGTTTTCATTTTCATCCCAATTTCTTCTCTATCTCTAGTTCTCGTGTATATCGAGCGACACACAAAATTTATATGTGCCGTGTTTACTTGTTCCTGAATTGCTTATCGCCTCGCTTCGGAGATTTTATGGTTTAAGTACCAAATAAGCCAGGCTATTTATGGTATTTTTATTTGAGGAACTTGCAGGCTACATTTGAAGTTTATGGCATTTGGAGATACTTTCCATCCTGAAACTGCAGTTGGGGAATTAAACGAATGAACGAGTGTAATCAATGGATAGAGAGAAAGGTCTGGGAGGATCGCGGGGGGGGGGGGAGTCAGTCACAGTGATGAGTGGGCCGTGCAGACTGATAAACCCAGCGCGGAATGGGATGGCGAACTTGGGAAGAGTTTGAAATAATTGATTCGGTATATGCATACCTCTCACCCTTGCCTGGGGTCGTTCGGCTAATAAACACACAGAGCTAGTCTTTTTAATATAACAGAATCAATTCGTGGCCGAACTTGACTACAGAAGAACCCTTCTATTTACCTCCCTTACTTGTTTATCGCACGAGTGAGCCAAAAAGCCACGAAATACAGGATGTGTCATAATTAGACCTCGGTATTTGCCTATTCTGTTACTTTGGAATCATGGGCTGTCTACACAGATATAATTTAACAAAACTAAAATTAGCTCAGTTGTTAAAACATGCTCAGACACGTGAAATTTAATATTTTAAAAGGAAAGTTTTGCTAAAAAGTAACAACACTTTCAGCCATTACTGTACAGGTGTGTGACGTCATCACAAATATTTTTTGAATGGCAACATATTGAACCCAAAAAATCATTTTTATTTTCTCTACTACGTGTAGTATGTAGGGGAAGTATTGTATTCCACCCAAAAATTCGATACCGAGATTTCACCGTAAATACATGTTTTGAGACCCCTGAATCCAAAAAAAAGAAGCATTTTTGGAAACATGTCCTGTGTGTGTCTGTGAACACCATAACTCAGAAACGAACAGTCGAATAAACATCAAACTTGGTATTTAGGTTCAGTATCTTCCAGAGATGCGACACAAAGGTTTTCAAGAAAATCCCCCCACCCCGGATTACCCTTTACATGGAACATTCTTCGAACATTTTAATTTTCTCAAAAATGGCTCTAACGATTTTGATTAAAACATCATATGTTTAAGATATTTTCATGACAAATGAAATGTATATCTCGAATTTTCTGGGAATGTCTTCAAAAGTATTCATTGTGAACGACTTTTGCATAACTGGTAAACCATAAGAGATAGACAAAATGCTACTACACAAAAAACGTAGATCGCGTTAAAATACACAATTTATGTCATATACTTTTTTTGTTGAGTGAGCCATTTTCGAGATATTGCTTTTTGTTCCCTTAAATTTTCCAATACTGATACTTTTTCTCAAATGGTAATTCGTTATTCTTTTTTTGTCCTGGTAATGCAAAGAGAATGGAATACTGCACATAGCAACCACCTCTTAAAATATTTGACTATCGCTTAAAGTCTACCATATTTCCCTTGCATCTACAAGAAAATTAGCAATAAGATTAACATCTCGATTAACATGAAGGCATATGGAGAATAAGCGTTTGTAAAAATAGTTTGTACAAGAGTAGACAAAGTCATGTGAGTGTAACAGATCAGATTTGTTTTGTTAAGTTGTCCTTTCGGAATATTAAATTTGACTCGTCCGGGCAGTTTTTAACAACTTAGTTAATTTTAGTTAATTATTCATTATTTATGGCTTCTGTTTTTGTAACGAGAATTTTTATCAAGGTTTAAGCCTATCGTAATTTCATTGTTTTTATTTACGTTTATTTATTAACACTGTTGTTTATGATCTTTGGTAACTATATCAGACGAGCACAATAGCTCCGCGCTGCGACATGTAAAACCGAATGAAAGTTCAGCAGTATGAGTGTATCACTGTGTTTACTCTTGTTCCTGCTGCATCAAATAGAACCATTCTGATTGTTGCCCTTTCCGATGTAAAATACTTGTATTCTAAGATTATTAAGCAGTGCAAGAGGCGTGGTTTTACCATATCCAAGCAAGTGATATCATGTGCACTCAACAAAAACGATAAGGCCATAGCAGGACTTATTCCAAAGGGCAATAAAGAGGGAAGTTCACGACCGGCCACCAGTCGCACCCCGGAGATAATTTGGAAGCTGAAGGCCCATGCCTCTGGACCAAATCCTGCAACTCAGAGGGCCATTGCACTGTAATTAGGGATCTCTGTTACTACTGTGAACACCATAATCAACCAGCATTTCCATCTAGAAAAGTGCAATAAGAGCCGGTGATATAAGCTGTTCCCTAAACACATTGCAGAACGTGCCACTAACAGCAGAAAACTGTATGAACGATACCTAGCTGGTGAAAAGTGTATGTTTGTTGTCTTTTTAGATGAGTCGTATGTTTATCTAAGTGACTACAGCAAACCCTGGGCTATATATTACCAACCAAGGGGAGAAAAAAGGTTTGAAAGTTGGTGTAACGAAACTAACGAAAATTTCCCCAATGGTTTCATGGTAATAGCATGGTACAGTTACAATGGCAAATTAATCATTCGTCGTGTACATATAAATGTGAAAACCAACTGTGCATATCATCAGACTAACGTCCTGATACCAATTTTCTTTATAGAAATCCCTGCTCTCTCTATGGTGCAGATGTAAATAAAGTCTGGTTTGCATCAGGATAAGACATCGTCTGCTTCAACCTACAAATTTTTGGAAAACATAGAGAGAGAAATGGGAATACATTCCATACCTTTCAGTGACATCCATGTTAAATCATCTACTGCATCATTGATGGAGTTTTGTGCATTTGGGTTACTGAAAAGAGCCCTTGGAAGCACACAGCCGCGAACTTTGGATGGTCTGTGGAAAGCTGCCAGGAGGAATGGAATAAACTGGATATCCCTGTATTTCGTAATAGTTTGCTCAAGTGAAAACTGTGCTGCACATTGATAGCTAAAGCTAAAGGCTGCCAGATAGACATCACTGCTGGTGGAGGCGTGGTTTTTAATAAGGTAAGGAGATCTTAAGTTTGTTATCACAGATTGCGAACAACCCTCTGTATGACAACCTTAGTATTGCAATTAATATTTAGCGCTCTGCACCAGTGAGCCATTGTTGATAACGTACTTGGAGATGGTTGTAAATCTCGGCATTCCTTTCCTAAGGTCAGCAGTTGCATTGTTTCGTGTAATAATAAAGTAATGGCTACTTAGCACAATAAAGGTGCGGTAAATGGTCAACTACAAAAAACTACTGGGAAATCTATCATTTTAGTATTACCTCATTGCTTTGTTCATTAGTAAGATGGCTTTATTATTTTCTAATTTCCATGTGGGTGAAACACAGTACTGGCATAAAAAGACTAGACTTATTTAATTCAAAAACAACAAAAATATAACAGACTCGATAGTAATTACAAACCAACGTGGGAGTATAAAACGTATTCAAGAGAGAAATTACTTAGAAAGCGATAAAAGCATTTGTCATAAAAAATACATAGTAACTGAAGAGTGCAAATTTAAAGAAATAATTTTTACACTTCATTAAAAGAACCTTGTACAAGAGTAGAGAGAGTCATGTGAGTGTAACACATCAGATTTTTTAAAATTAATTTGTATTACGCATTTCAGTTGTCAGCTCCGAATACAATATTACTATTCTTGAGAAATACGACCTTCATTTCCCTTGTGGAAACCTTGCACACATTTACTGCAGCTCTGGCGGCTGATAGTTGATCAGATTGCAGTTGTTACAATTAAAGCTATATCTTAATTGTTTCTCGGCGAAAATGGAACCTATGTGAGGGAAAGCCGAGACAGGGTACTTTTGTGTTCGGTTTATTTTCACTATAAAACAATCGCAGCACAATCTGCGACATCAGTGTGGCAACGGCCTCGTGTAAGTATAAATAGAGTGTGTTTCGCAGCAGCGCGTGCTGTGATTTGTTACAGAATGCACTTAATATATTACGTAATTTTGTTAATGTCAAGGTTGACCAATGATCCTTGAATTTGTTAACTAATGTGTAGTTTCCGTTTATTTCAATTAGATCTTATAATGCTATGTACGTGCAGTTTTAAATTATTATTATTATTATTATTATTATTATTGGTATTAATAATTTTCAAACTGAAATCCGTGATGGAAAATCACAAACATCACACGCAATACACCGCTCTAGTGACTTAATGGTTTAATAAAGAAGCACCGTTAATTATTACCTCACATGTTTATGTAAAATGAATTATTCGTCAATAAAATATGTCTATCGGCCCAGTAATGCCGTATGCTTCTGTTGGTTTTGGGACAAATACAAATTATACATAGCTTCGCTGTGTTGTCTATACCAATAGATGCTTCGTAGAATCAGATTTGTATCTTAGCCCCTGATGAGCAGGCAACTTCTCTGGCGTAGCTGTTAGCGGGGCGAGCAATGTGCAAGGTGCATGATATCTAGTGTAACCACAGTAACTAGCAGAGAATTTCCCAGCACATCAAGTGTTTAGACAGTGAATTCGACTCTTCTGATTGTTTTGGATTCAGGCAGCCTGAAAACATAGTATATGCATAAGATCTTTACATGAACAATAAAACGTATATCCTGAATTTTCTGGGAATAGTCTGTGAAACCCTCTTCAGTGGATAGGAATTTTGTATAATTTGAGGGACCCCTGGAGATAAGGAGCTTGTGGGAAGGCCAGATGCATTCAATTTGGAAACATTTGGGACCCCGTCCAAACTTGCGCCCGTAGTCATCCCTTCGGGTCTGTTTCCAAGTTTTTCCCTCCCAGAGTCACGGTAGAAGTAAAGGGAGTCAGATGGCCTGCCACGATTTTGGGCTCCCTTCGTTTGTCAGTAGGTTTACCTTTGCCTTCAAGAAACTTTCATCCCTGTACTGCAAATGCCCCCCTTAAGAGATTATCACAGCTAACTTTAAACACAGAAAAGTTTAAGTCTAGAAAGAGCTACACGTTTCCTAGATGGACTGATGGCGGAAGCCTTCGACGAGGTTCCAAAAAACCTACGTTGGGCTAAGTCAATTGCTCAAGAAGCATTGATAACAGGTAGAAAAATAGCGTAATATTCGAGAGCTTAGGTAAACGATCTGATGTGATACATTCACATGAGTTTCTCTATCCTCAATCGCTTCTTACTAAAGCCTATTTTAGTGTCTTAATACATTTTAATCCAAAAAAACCTTTACAGAAATAGCTACATTACACATTTCGTTATAGATACAAAGAGAACAGCGATAGTCAAATGTTTAACAACTGGACGCTATATGCTGGTCTTAAAATTCCATACTGTTTCCATTCAATCACGAGAAAATCCTAAATGTTGACAGGATTTAAAAATAATTACCAAGTAATTAATAATTCAGACATTAATAACGCATATCTCAGAAGTGGCTGATGCCACAAAAACTTATTTGAAATAAATTGTGTGTTTTAAAAAGATCTACGTTTTTGTGTAGTACGTTTTTGTCTATCGCTTGACGTTTACCATTTATACAAGATTATACACAATCCCTTTCGAATGAAGAGAACTTCACATGCTATTCCCAGAAAATTCAAGATATACACTTTATTTGTGATGTAAATACCTTTAATATATGGTACTTTAATAAAAAATCGTTAGAAGTATTTTTTTAGAAAATTCAAAATTTCGGAAAATATTCCATGTAATCGTAGTTTGGGGATTTTTTTGAAAATCTTTGTGTCGCATCTTTAAAAGGTACTGCGCGTAAATACTAAGTTTGGTATTTATCGGACTTTTTGTTTTTGAGTTGTGCTGTTCAAAACACACTCACACATACATACACACAGAAAGACATTTTTTTTCTAAAAATGCTTTTTAATTTCTCTACCACGTACATAGATAGAGACGGTGTTAAATCCTACCCAAAAATTCTATACCGAGATTTCAACGGAAATACATTTTTGGGGTGCCGCTTGAATAAAAGAAAGCATTATAGAAAAATCTGATGTGTTACACTCACATGACTTTCTCTACTCTTGTACAAACTATTTTTACAAACGTTTATTCTCCATATGCTTCATGTTACTCGAGATATCGAGATGTCAATCTTATTGCTAATTTTCTTGTAGATGCAAGGGGAACAGTTTATAAGCGATAGTCAAATCTTTTAAGCGCTGGTTGCTATGTGGCGCATTCTATTCTGTTTGCATATCCAGCACATAAAAAATTGAATAACGAATCTGAGAAAAGGTATAACTATTGGGAAATTTAAGGAAATAACAAGCAATATCTCGAAAATGGTTCACTCAACTAAAAGAATGTATATGACAACAAATTGTGTATTTTAACGCGATCTACATTTTTTGTGTAGAAAAATTTTGTCTATCTCTTATGGTTTACCAGTTCTGCAAAAGTCGTTCACAATAAAGAATACTTTTGGAGACATTCCCAGGAAATTCAAGATATACATTTCATTTGTCATAATAATATCTTAAACATATGACATTTTAATCAAAATCGTTAGAGCCATTTTTGAGAAAATTAAAACTTTCAAAAAATCCTCCATGTAAAGGGTACTCTGGGGTGGGGGGATTTTCTTGAAAACCTTTGTGTCGCATCCTTGGAAGATACTGAATCTAAATACCAGGTTTGGTGTTTATCTGACTGCTCGTTTCTGAGTTATGCTGTTCACAGACAGACACACACACACGGACATGTTTCCAAAAATGCTTTTTTTGGATTCAGGGGGTCTCAAAATATGTATTTCCGGTGAAATCTCGGTATCGAAATTTTGGGTGGAATACAATACTTCCCCTACTTACTATACGTAGTAGAGAAAGTAATAAGCTTTAGTAAGAATAGTTTTATACCCTCTAAAAACGATAGGGGTTTAGAGAAAGTCATGTAGATGTGTCACATCAGATTTTTTGGGATTCAGTTGCTCTCAGGACATATATTTTCTACCTACTATTAGTAGTCCGTACTTTATTGCAAAACGGACCTTACTTTTAAAATGCCCCTCGTAGTAGACAATTAAGTAAAAATAAACGATAGTGGATAGAGAAAGCCATGCGAATGTAATGTATCGGATTTTTAGCTAGAGGTAAGTCCAAAAAAGTAATCCTAATACATCAGAGGTTGTAATAATGGATGTACGCCACACATTTCAGTACGAAATCCAATCTCGATGAAAAGCATGTAACTTTTAGTATTTTGTCGTTATGTCTGAGGTATCCAGTCCCATCAATGCAAGCCATCAGTATTCGAAAGATTTACTCTGCTATAAATATTATCCTTTATTTTATTTTAGTGAAGTTCAAGCCATGAATACATACCTGCTACTTAAAACTTCAGTTTGTGAATACTCCTGTTTGTTATGCAGCTGTTTGGACCTCATCATAGGTTTAAAAAACGTTGAAAGTGCTTGTACCCTAACAGCCTGTTACAAGCCTATCTAACCGCTCGTTAAATAAACTATGGATTAGTTATTCAGATACTGTGTTTCTAATAGCATAGCTGACGCCAAATCATTCATTTGTTCAGGAGAAAATACACAGAGGTCTTGTGAGCCGACATCGTGATATCTCAAGTGTTGCCTCATCTTCTCTACTCATTCTTCTATAAAGTATTACTACAAAATGTTGTTATTGTATCTAAAGGGTGATTTATGAAGAACTGACACATTTCTTTCTTTAATTATTCTGTTCGAAATTCATTCAATGCCCCAATTTTAGCACCAAATTAAGCAGCACGTTCTGGAATTTCGATTGCTTGTCACTAGATATGCAGATGTTCATGTTTTATTCATAATTGTTAGTTTTATTCTCGGCAACTGTTTTTGAGATTTTGTTCAAGTCAACGTGAAAATGGAGCACACATTAAATGAACGACTCTTCCTTGTAAAGCAATACTGGACTACGAATTCAATTACAGCTACTCAAAGGGCATACCAGAGAGAATTTAGTGTTCGGAATCCTCCCCAAAGAAACACAATACTGGGATTGGTAAATAACTGGATCTCTGGTGAGTGAAAAAGGCAAAACTCGTTCATCTAGGCTTCCCATGGTTGTTGTTGACGTAAGAGCACGACTGGATCAGTCACCCAAAAAATCGTTAAGACGTTTGTCGCAGGAGATAGGGTACAGCTACTCAATGTGTCAGAGATCTGTGAAAAGTGCAGGCCTAAGGACGTATAGGATTACGGTAGTCCATCAGTTACAGGAACCAGATAAAGCTAGACGACTGAATTATTGTCGTTAGTTTCAGGCGTTCATTGTGGAAAATCCTGCCTTATTGTCCATCACACTCTGGTCGTTCAAAATTGCCGCCTCAATGCCTCTGACATTCTGCGGGGTTGCAGCTGTTACTGGCCTCCTGGAGCGTGGCGAATCACTAAGATTCACACGGCCCTCTAGGAAGAATGCACAGCACCTGGAGACATTACTACGGTCCATACAATCATCTCCATGCACGCCATGCATGTCCCTGTGAATATCACTCTGTTTATGCCCTTTGGCCCACAAATATCGAACCACACCTCTCTGTTCTTCACATGTGGACGAAGTAACAATGTGCACCATCTTTGTTGCATAGTTCTCGCTAGAGCTGCACATGAAACAAAAAATACCCTCTGTAGTGAAAACTTCAAACTATATCTGTGTGAAATTGCAACATTCCAGCTGTAATACCAAGGCAGAAAAAAAAAACCTTTGTGTGTTACTTTTCGATTCACCCTCGTATTAGTATAAACAAGAGGTCTTTTCAATGGTGAAAGAATTATTGAAATCTGTTGAGTGGTTTTTGAAGATTACCCTCCATACATAGATGCAGTGTAATTCTTTCTCTGTTTATAATGTTGCTATAAATTTAACCCAAGATTACTGTTTGGAAGAAACCTTCCTACAAAATAAATAGCAAATAGGATTTATTAAAGCAGAATTTTTAGGTGCAATTTCTTCAACCTGTTAGCACAATGCAGCGCTGAGATAGAGTATAATAAAGGCATTTAGCAGTTTGATCTATCACAACGAGCCTTTGTAAGCAAGATGAATGTGACATCGCAATCAGATGCCACTGCAGGAAGTGAACCATGGATCTGCGGCTTACCATGGCAAACAGTCGATTACACCGCTGGCATTCTCCCGGAACCTGGTCAGAATTCTATCCATCTAGTTCTCGGCATATACTGAAAAGTTATGCCTTTGAAGAGAGAGATACAGGTATGCTGCAAAAGGTGACTCGAAACGTACAATCAAGTCAGGCGTAGGCATAGTTGCCAACTTGCTGAAATTCAAACTAGTGAAACTTTCCCTTGTCCAGCAAAGCGTTATAACTATGCGACGACATGAAATTTAGAATACGTAAATTGTTAATGCAATCGTTGTAGCTAAAGCCATAGTCAAATCTTTAAAAATTTGAGGCAGTGGTTTTAACACTTAAATAATTTCAGTCTAATTATATAATATAAATTCAATAACAGCCCGCCTTAAAGCAATATGTGTATGTAACAATATATAAAAAGTGTGTAATGTTATGTGAATGCATTACGTAATTTAATAATGTAGGAGCTGTGAGAATAATAGGTTAAATGTTACTAACAATGAGGTAACCTTGAGGCCATAATGAGTAAGAAAGTTTAATAATGCTACTAGTCATTATTGGAGTAACAATAATGTAAGTTTTGTGACAGTTCATAAAATAGCCAATCAACAACCAGAAAAAGCTTTAATTAAATGAAGGTATTCTATTGTACTAGGAATAGCCAAACAGAGATTTGAAATACAGAAATTTACAAATTTAGGCGGTAGAAATCAGTTCGGTTGCTTGTAGACAGCGCTCATAACTGGACGCGGTGCTTGTAGACAGTGTTTCTAACCGGACGCGAGATGTGTCCTCGAGAAGTTTAATATGTATTCAGTGTGAGACGAAAATATTTTACGTGTTTAAAAAGTGCAAGTATTTAATAAAAGAATCTTACAGCTCCTTATATAAGTGAAGTGTTATTTAAATCGTGTCAAGAATTAATAAAAAGGAGCGAATTAAAAATTATAATCTGTGTAAGCCTTTATTCTTCAGTCGTACCACAACTCTGCAAAGAGAAAAATGTCTCTAACAATTACTGACGCAGCCGAGGCAAACATAATATAATATTTAAAGAAACAGTCAAATTACAAAGTTAATATTTTTTAAACTTGGGGCGAAGGCTACCGGAAACTTTTTACCATACGTGCGGTTGCAACTACTTCAAGTTGGCCCCGCAACAGTGGAAATACAATACAACTCCATTTTCAAATTGGGCCGAAATGTGATGGATTGAAATTCCATGTTCCTTACATTGCCACGAGAAAAAAATCTATGATACATTCACATGATTTTCTCTACCCTCTATCGTTTATTAGTGGGTATACAAACTATTCTTACTAAAGCTTATTTTTATATCCAGTATGTTTTAATTCAATTAAGCATCTGCACAAATACACAAAATTACACATTTCGTTATAGATGCAAAGATAACATTGATAGATGTTTAGGAATGGATGCTATACGCTATCTTAAAATTCCATCCTGTTTCCATGACATTGCGAGAAACAACTGAATGTTGTAAGGACTTTAAAAAATGATCAAGAAAAGAACAATTACAGCCATTAATAACGGATATCTCAGAAATAGCTTATGTCACAAAAAACCTAGTTTAAGTAAATTGTGCATTTTAAAGAGATCTACATTTTCAGCGTAGTACGTCTTCATCCATCGCTTAACGTTTACCAGTTATATAACATTATACAAAATTTGTTCCAACTGAAGTGGACTTCAAAGGGTATTCCCAGAAAATTCAAGATAAAAATTTTATTTTTCATGTAAATATCTTTAATATATGGTGTTTTAATCTAAATCTTTATAGCCGTCTTTCAGCAATTAAAACATTTCGTAAAATGTTCCATGCAGAGGGTAGTGTGGGTTAGGGGATCTAAGCTTAGTATTTATTCGACATTTTGTTTTTGAGTTCTGTTGTTCGCAGACACACACACGAACCTTTATGTAAAAATCCTATGTGCTGCACTTATATGACTTTCTCTACTCTTGTACAAACTATTTTTACAAACACTTATTCTCCATATGCTTCATGTTAATCGAGATGTTAATCTTATTGCTAATTTTCTTGTAGGTGCAAGGGGAATTGGTAGGCTTTAAACGATAGTCAAATGTTTTAAGAGCTGGTTGCTATGTGGAGTATTCCACTCTCTTTGTATGTCCAGGACATAAAAATACGAATAACAAATTCTCAATTAAGAAAAGGTGTAAGGATTGGAAAATTCAAACAAATAACAAGGAATATCTCTGAAATGGTACAGTCGACAGAAAAAATGCATATGCCACAAATCGTGTCTTTTGAGGAGTTCTACATTTTTTTGTGTAGTAAAATGTTGTCTCTCTTGCGGTTTACCAGGTATGCGAAAATCCTTCACAATGAAGAGGAGTTTTGAGGACATTCCCAGGAAATTCATCATATTCATTTAATTTGCCGTGAAAATATCATAAACACATGAAATTTAATCAAAATTTTCGAAAAATGTTCCATGCAAAGAGTAGTTTGGGGTGGGGAATTTTCTGGAAAATCCTCGTGTCGCATCCTTGGAAAGTGCTGAACCTAAATACAAGTTTGGTATTTATCCGACTGTTCGTTTTTGGGTTATGCTGTTCACATACACACACACACACACACACACACATGGACATGTTTCCAAGAAGTGTTTATTTGGATTCAGGGCCTCAAAACATATATTTCCGGAGAAATCTCGATATCGTTTTTCTGGGTGGAATACAATATTTCCCCTACTTAGCATACGTAGTAGAGAAAGTAGAGAAAGTAGAGAGAGAGAGAGAGAGAGAAGTAGTTGAGGCTTCAGCTGAGGCAGCAAAATTGGAGATTGGTTTGTAGTGAGGGTATCAGACCGTCCAAGAAGGGGAGCTACAGTAAAGTATATAGGTCGGGTAGAATTCAATCTTGGCTAGTGGGCTGGTGTCACGTATGACGAAACACTGATGGCAACATATACTTGGACTGCTAATCCAAGTAGGGTGGACTTGTCAGACCTGTGCATGTAGATATTGCAGATTTTCAAGAAGAGCCTTCTAAGGTGGAAGGAATTTAATAAACCAATATTTTCACTCATAATTGATTGCATGTTATAAATTTTCTTATATATTACTTTCTCTACTACGTATAGTAAGTAGGGGAAGTATTGTATTCCAAACAAAAATTCGATACCCAGATTTCACCGGAAATACATGTTTTGAGGCCTCCTGAATCCAAAAAAAGTACTTTTAGAAACATATCCGTGTGTGTGTGTGCGTGTGTGTGTGTGTCCGTGTGTCTGTCTGTGAACAGCATAACTCAGAACCGAACAGTTGGATAAACACCAAACTTGGTATTTAGGTTCAGTATCTTCCAGAGATGCGACACGAAGGTTTTCAAGAAAATCCCCCCCATCCCAGATTACCCTTTATATGGAAAAGTTTACGAAAATGTTTATTTTCCCAAAAATGGCTCTAACGATTTTGATTAAAATATCATATGTTTAAGATATTTTCATGACAAATGAAATGTATATCTCGAATTTTCTGGGAATGTCTCCAAAAGTATTCTTCATTGTGAACAACTTTTGCATAACTGGTAAACCAAAAGAGATAGACAAAATGTTACTACACAAAAAATGTAGATCGCGTTAAAATACACAATTTATGTTACAAATTTTCTCAAATTCGTTTTTCGTTGTTTTTTTATGTCCTGGACACACAAAGAGAATGGAATACTCCACATAGCAACCAGCTCTTAAAACATTTGACTATCGCTTAAAGCCTACCAATTCCCCTTGCACCTACAAGAAAATTAGCATAAGATTAACATCTCGATATCTCGATTAACATGAAGCATATGGAGAATAAGCGTTTGTAAAAATAGTTTGTACAAGAGTAGAGAAAGTCATGTGAGTGTAACACATCAGATTTTATTTTTCTACAACTGTGTACTGAATTTGAATTCATAATTTTGTACGTTTCGTTTTGTTCCTTTCCTGAATTTTATGGTGTTCGTTTTGTACCAGGATGTAAATAAATGTGTGGCCAGAGTGAGGCGCTGATAACTAAAGTAGGAGTATTGTTTCGTTATTGTTATCTTCCCCACGTATGGAAAGTCAGTTTGAAGTAGGTTGTATTTAAGGAGTTATATTATATTTCAACTGTTGGGAGCAGTGGAACTTGAAGTAGTTGCAACCGCATGTATAGTAAAACGTTTCGGTAGCCTTTGCTCCAAATGTTTAAAAAATATTAACTTTGTAATTTTGACGTTTCTTTAAATATTATATATTTATGTCCGCCTCGGCCGCGTCAGTATTATTGTTAGAGACATGAATATCTTAGCAGGGAGTGGTGCGACTGAAGAATGTAGGCTTACACAGATTATAATTTTTACTTCACTCCTTTTATTAATGCTTGACACGATTTAAATAACACTTCACTGATAGAGAGACAGAGAGCTGTGAGATTTTTTTATTTAATTACTTGCACTTTTTTACACGTAACTATTTTTGTGTTACACAAAATACGTATTAAATTTCTCGAGGACGCATCTAGCGTCCGGTTAGGAACACTGTCTGCAATTAACTGAACTCTGAATTTGAAAATTTTGCTATATTTCAGTTTCTGATTAGCTAATCCTAGTCCAATAGAATACCTTCATTTAACTAAAGCTTTTTCTGGTTATTGATTGGCTATTTTATGAGCTGTCACAAAATTTACATTATTGTTGCTCCAATAATGACTAGTAGCATTATTACACTTTCTTACTCATTATTGTCTCAAGGTTACCTCATTTTTACCTCATTGTTAGCAACTTTTAACCTATTATTCTCACAGCTCCTACATTATTAAATTACGTAAGACATTCACATAACATTATTACACATGTATACAATAATATAAACATATACAATGACTGTAATATACACTTTTTATATATTGTTACATACACATATTGCTTTAAGGCGGGATGTTATTGAACTTATATATTATATAATTAGACTGAAATCATTTAAGTGTTAAAAATGTTGCCTCATAACCTGAGCAGTTTTGCGCCATCCAAAAGATATTACTACTACTAAAAATGTTCCTCATTTACAATCCGACAGTAGTTGAACATTCTCAATCACTGCTGGTGGTATATCCCTTAACTCTTCCTATTAGTAGGCCTCGTAACAATTACTCTTGAGTATTTCAATCAAGTTGAGAGAGATCTGTTCCCATAGTAGCCAAACTTTTTGTATGAATTTCTGTTACTAAATAAAATAGCTACTCTTCAGGAAAACAATTATGATATGTTTTACTCACATGATTTTCTCTACTCTTGTACAAACTATTTTTAGAAACGCTTATTCTCCATCTACTTCATCTTAGCAACATTATTGCTAATGTTCGTGTAGATGGAAGGCGAATATGGTAGGCTTTAAGCGATAGTCAAATGTTTTAAGAGCTGGTTGCTATGTGGAGCATTCAATTCTCTTTACATGTCCAGGACGTAAAAAACGAATAACGAATTACCATTTGAGAAAGAGTATAAGTATTGGAAAATTCAAACAAATAACAAAGAATATCTCGGAAATTGTTCACGAGGCAGAAATGACGTATATGTCATAAATTGTGTGTTTTAACAAGCTCTACCTTTTTTGTGTAGTAAAATTTTGTCCATCCCTTACGGTTTACCAGTTGCAAAAAAGCATTCAGAATGAAGAGGACTTTTGGGAACATTCCCAGCATATTCAAGATATACATTTTATTTGTCGTAAAATATCTTAAATGTGTGATACTTTAATAAAAAATCGTTGTAGCCATTTTTGAGAAAATCGAAATTTTCGAAAAATTGCTCCATGTAAAGGGTAGTATGGGTTGGGCGGATTTTCTTGAACATCTTCGTGTCGCATCTTTCAAAATGACTGAACCATTTAGGTTGATATTTGTCTGACTTGCTCACGAACATGTTTCCAAAAATGCTTTTTTGGGATTCAGGGGGCCTCAAAACATGTATTTCCGGTGAAAACTCGATATAGAATTTTTGAGTGGAATGCAATACTTCCCCTACTTACTATACGTAGTAGAGAAAATAATATGTTGCCTTCTAAACTGTTTTCTCGATGATGTCACACTTGTTCGATAATGTCTAAAATTTTTGTTTCTTTTTTGTAAAAGTTTGGGTTCAGAATATTAAATGTTATGTGTACGAGCATTGTTTTAAAAAAAATTAGTTAATTTTAGTTTTATTTGCATTATTCTTTAGTAGTAAAAGACCCTGTATAAGGATAAACGATAATTGTTAGAGAAAGTGATGTGAATGAAACACATCAGATTTTTATGGGAGCTTCAGTAGGATTTATTGGGTTAGCAATGCAATGTGTCACTTTTAATACCGGAGACTACAGATTCCAAGAGATATAAACCTAGTGCCCCAACCACATAAAGAACGAATGTACAGTAATGTGTATCAGGTAAACAGAGACGCTTTATTTCCATGTGTAACGACCTTCAATAATTGCCGTGCTAACGTCCGCTCAGGCGGAATGACCATCCTCGTATGGCATCTGGTGCTAACGCCATACGCTATAAAACCAACAGCTTGCATTACTGAATCAGAGAGAGGCGAACATGTTTTAATTCCAACTATGATTTATCTTCGTGTGTTAGCCCCTTTTAGTAAATATCCAGAAAAAAATCTGATGCGTTACATTCACGAAAGTTTATTTTTCTATCTACCTCATTTCCTTTTCAGAAACAGCTACATTACACATTTCGTTATAGATACAAAGAGAACAGTGATAGTCAAATGTTTAACAACTGGACGCTATATGCTGGCCTTCAAATTCCATACTGTTTCCATGACATCGCGAGAAATAACTGAAAATCGATGAGACTCTAAAGGAATGAGAAGTATTGAACAATTTGAAACTTTAATAACGGATATCTCAGAAATGGCTGATGCCAAAAAGGAACTTATCTGAAATAAATTGTGCGTTTTAAAAAGATCTACATTTTTGTGTAGTTTGTTTTCGTCTATCGCTTAACGTTCACCAGTTATACAAGTTTATACAAAATCTCTTACGAATGAAGAGGACTTCACAGGCTGTACCCAGAAAATTGAAGATATACATTTTATTTGTAATTTAAATACCTTGAGTATACGATAGTTTAAACTAAATCGTTAAAGCCATTTTTTAGAAAATAAAAAATTTCTAAAAATCTTCTATGTAAAGCATAGTTTAGGTTGGGGGGGATTTTCTTGAAAATCTTCTCGCCTATTTGGAAGATACTGTACCCAAATACCAAGTTTGGTGTTATCCTATTTTTCGTTTTTGAGTTATGCTGTTCATAGGCGGACACATACGTAATAAGTAAGGAAGGTACTTTATTTAACCCAAAAATTCCATATCGAGATTTTACGAAAATATATATTTTGAGGCTCCCTGAATCCAGGAAATAATCATTTTTACAAAAAGGTCTGAAAAGTCGGATAAATACAAAATTGGTATTTAAGTTCACTATCTTCCAAGAATGCGACACGAAAATTTTCAAGAAAATCGCCCCACACCAAATACCCTGTATACATAGATTATTTTCTAAAAAAATAGCTCAGACTATTTTTACTTTCTCTACTACGTATAATAAGTAGGGGAAGTATTGTATTCCACCCAAAAATTCGATACCGAGATTTCACCGGAAATACATGTTTTGAGATTCCCTGAATCCAAAAAAAGCATTTTTGGAAATATGTCCGTGTGTGTGTGTCTGTGGGTGTGAACAGCGTAACTCAGAAACGAACACTCGGATAAACACCGAACTTGGTATTTAGGTTCAGTATCTTCCACAGATGCGACACGAAGGTTTTCAGAAAATCCCCCCACCCCAGATTATCCTTTACATGGAACATTTTTCGAAAATTTTAATTTTATCAAAAATGGCTCTAACCATTTTGATTACAATGTCATATATTTAAGATACTTCCATGACAAATAAAATGTATATCTTGAATTTTCTGGAAATGTCTCTAAAAGTATTCTTCATTGTGAACGACTTTTGCATAATTCGTAAACCATAAGAGATAGACAAAATGTTACTACACAAAAAATGCAGATCGCGTTAAAATACACAATTTATGTCATAAATTTTTTTGTTGAGTGAACTATTTTCGAGATATTGCTTGTTATTCCCTTAATTTTCCAATACTTATACTTTTCCTCAAATGGGAATTCGTTAATCATTTCTTTTTTGTCTTGTTAATACAAAGAGAATGGAATACTCCTCATAGCAACCAGCACTTAAAATATTTGACTATCGCTTAAAGCCAAGAAACTCCCCTTGCATCTACAAGAAAATTAACAATAAGATTAACATCTCGATTAACATGAAGTACATGGAGAATAAGCGTTTGTAACAATAGTTTGTACAAGAGTAGCGAAAGTCATGTGAGTGTAACACATCAGAGTTTTATTAAAATACCGTACATTAAAGATATTTATTAGACAAATAAACTGTATATCTTGAATTTTCTGAATAGGTTGTGAAGTCCTCTTCATTCGGAAGGAATTTTGTGTAATCTCGTATAACTAGTAAACGTTAAGCTATAGATGAAAACGTAATACAAAAAAAATTATAGATCTCTTTAAAACACACAATTCAATTTAAATAAGTTTTCTTGAAACATCAGCCATTTCCCAGATATCCGTTATTAATGGTGTGATTCTCTCTACACTTTTATCAATGTTTTAAAGTACTTCGATTTTCAGTTGTCTCTCGCGATGTCATGGAAACAGTATGGAATTTTAAGGCAGCATATAGCGTTCAGTTGTTAAACATTTGACTGTCACTGTTCTCTTTGTATCTATAACGAAATGTGTAATGTAGCTATTTCTGCAAAGGTTTATCTCGATTAAAATGAAGTAGACAGAAAAATAAACTTTCGTTACCCGCTAATAAACGATAGTGTGTAGAGAAAGTCATGTGAGTGTAGCGTCTTCTATACCAGCAAGGGAATTCTGGAGGATACGAACTGGATCTAGTCCACTTATCCCCTGGCGATGCGAGTGTTCTTTACAAAAAAAAAAAGTTTTACTCACTTTTCGTTTCGTATTCCACATGAGAGGGGATAAGAATCCGCAATATCTACTTTTAGTGCTATTGTCAGGCAGTTGTTTCAAAATTTAAAGCACTAATCCTTATCACACAAGAGGGGAAAATGTTGGTTCTCTTGTGGCCACGCAAAGTAGGACCACATGTAAGAGGATTTGCCCTTAAGCACCTTCATGGCTTCCCTACAGCCGGATTCTCTTGCCTGTCTTAGTCGCTTCCTAAAGTGCGCTTTTTTCTGCTTCTCGAAATATGTTCTTCCTTACAGTACCGTCCTAAGAAACATTACCCCTTTTTGCTTTCTCTGCTACGTATAGTAAGTAGAAGAAGTATTGCATTCCATCTAAAAATTTGATACCGAGGTTTCACCGGAAATACATATTTTGTATTTAGATTTTCAAAACCCCAAACTACGCTTCACATGGAACCTTTTTCGAATTTTTGTATTTTCTCAAAAAATGGCTCCAACAATTTTGATTAAAATATCACATGTTAACGATATTTTAATAATAAACGAAATGTATGTCTTGAATTTTCTGGAAATGTCCTCAAGATTCCTGTTTATTCTGAATAACTTTCGCATAGCTGGTAAACCGTAAGAGATAGACAACATTTTAATACAGGAAAAATTTAGATCTTGTTAAAACATACAGTTTATGTCATATACATTTTTTGTTGAGTTAACCATTTCCGAGATATTCCTTGTTATTTATTTGAATCTTCCAATATTTATACTTTCTCTGAAATGAAAGTTTGTGGCGCATTCCATTATCTTTGTGTGTGCAGGACATAAAAAAACGAATAACGAATTCCCATTTTAGAAAAAGTATTGAAAAACTTAAGGGAATAACAAGCAATATCTCGAAAATGGTTCACTCAACAACAAAAGTGTATATGACATAAATTGTGTATTTTAACGCGATCTACATTTTGTGTGTAGTAAAATTTTGTCTATCTCTTATGGTTTACCAGTTATGCAAAAGTCGTTCACAATGAAGAATACTTTTGGAGACATTCCAAAAAATTCGAGATATACATTTCATTTGTCATAAAAATATCTTAAACATATGATATTTTAATCAAAATCGTTAGAGCCATTTTTGAGAAAATTAAAATTTTCGAAAAATGTTCCATGTAAAGGGAAATCTGGGTTGGGGGATTTTCTTGAAAACCTTCGTGTCGCATCTCTGGAGGATACTGAACCTAAATACCAAGTTTGGTGTTTATCTGAATGTTCGTTTCTGAGTTATGCTGTTCACACACACAGGGACATGTTTCCAAAAATGCTTTTTTTTGGATTCAGGGGGTCTCAAAACATGTATTTCCGGTGAAATCTCGGTATCGAATTTTTGGGTAGAATACAATACTTCTACTTACTATACGTAGTAGAGAAAGTAAAAATAGTGAACAGTTTCCAAGTAAGGGGTAGTTTGTAGTGGCGGAATTATTTGAAAATCTTGGTATCGTATCTTAACTGTTTAAAGCGCCAGCTTAGAGAAAGTCTTATACCAGTAGTATTGCTGGATATTCCCTTCTTTTTACGAGTGAACGTAGAATTTCCTTTAAGACAGCAGTAGAATGTTTTACAGGCTTCCTTCATCAGGGAGAGTTGAATATTAATGGAGATACTGGAGCACATCAATGTTATAAACTGTGTGTTTAATGTCGAATGAAAGCGTCTACAGTTTAGTATAAACTTTCTGATTAAGATTGAAATTGCTGATTCTGCTTCTCGTCTCTCCTACCTCCATTTGCATACAGATGTGAAAGTCCAAGTTTGAGACGTGCATTAGAGTTAGAGGGGGCAAAGAGAAAGTACAAATTAGAGACCATTCAGCGCGCTAAAGATGGCAAACAAAATAAACGTAGCTTTCTGACGGTTTATACGCTCAGAGCAAAGGCTTAAGGAGAAACTAAATGTTGAAGACCGCCAAAAAATTACATTTTTACTTCATTATAGTCACTTTTTTCAACGCTGGTTGCTAGTGGGTACACAAATTATTCTTACGAAGGTTTATCTTCCTATATGCTTTATTTTAATCCAAATAAACCTTTACAGAAACAGCTACATTACACATTTCGTTATAGCTACAAAGAGAACAGCGATAGTCAAATGTTTAAGAACTTGACGCTATATGCTGGCATTAAAATTCCATACTGTTTCCATGACATCGCGAGCAACAGCTGAAAATCGGCAGAACTTTAAAAGAATGCCTATGTATTGAACAATTTGATATATTAATAACGGATATCTCGGAAATGGCTAGTGCCATAAAACGTTATTTAAAAACGTTATGTGTTTTAAAGAGATCTACAATTTTTATGTAGCACATTTTCGTCTATCGCTTAACGTCTACCAGTTATACAACATTGTACAAAAAAAATTTGCGAATAAACGGGGCTTCCCGGAAAATTCAATATATACATTTTATTTGTCATATAAATATATTTAATATCGGGTACTTTAATAAAAATCGTTAGAGCCCTTTTTGAAAAAAAACAAAGAACTCAAACGTGTTCCATGCAAAGGGTTGTTTCGAGTGGGGGAATTATATTGAAAATCTTGGTGTCGCATTTTTGGAACACACATATACACACACGGAACGTTTTCTAAAAATCTGATGTGATACATTCATATGACTTTCTACCTCCTATCGTTTATTAGCTAGTATACAAACTATTCATACTAAAGCATATTTTTGTATATACCACGTTTTAATCGAGATAAACCTTTACAGAAACAGCTACATTACACATTTCGTTATAGATACAAAGAGAACAACGATAGTCAAATGTTTAACAACTGAACGCTAAATGCTGGCCTTAAAATTCATACTGTTTCCATGACATCGCGAGAAACAACTGAATGTTGAAAGGACTTAAAATAATGACCAAGAAATGAACAATTGGAACCTTCAGCTTAGAAATGGCTTATACCACAAAAATACTCCTTTGAAATAAAGTTTGTGTTTTATGGAGATCTACATTTTTTGTGTACTAGGTTTTCGTCTATCGCTCGTTTACCAGTTATAAAAGATTATACAAAAGTCATTCAGAATGAAGTGGACTTCAAAGGCTATTCACAGAGAATTCAAGATATACATTATATTTTTCAATGTAAATATCTTTAACATATGGTATTTTAATCCAAATCGTTATATACATTTTTTTTAGAAAATCAGTTATCGAAAAATGTTCCATGTAAAAGGTAGATGTGGTGGGGGAATTTTGTTGAACATCTTTGAGTCGCTTCCTTGGAAGATACTGAACTTAAATACCAACTTTGGTGCTTTCCGACTTTTCGTTTGTGAATCACATACACATGGACCTTTTTGTAAAAATGCTTTTTTATACAGGGGCCTCAAAACATGTATTTCCGGTGAAATCTCGGTATCGAATTTTTGGTTGGAATGCAATACCTTCTTTACCTCCTAGGTACGTGGTAGAGAAAGTAATAAATGATAATGGGTAGACAAAGTCATGTGAATGTAACGCATTTTAAACATGTCATATCCGTCTGTAATTTTGTATTGTGAATTCCGCACCACTTCAAAGAAATAAATCATTACTTCTACACACTTTGAAGTAAAGACGTAAGTTTCAGCCCATTTTGGGGGATTTTTGTTCTACAAATTGGCACTATCGTTAAGAATATGAATATTCTTTATTACTAAGGAGATTTGCAACAAATGTATAGCAACGTCACAGAGACATGCAGACTCAAGTCAAGGGAATAGATTTAATATGCACTTTCTGTGTACTTAAAGCCACGTGGTTTCTCTTTGCAAATATGTGCGGGTGTGTTTTCTGCATTTTTGCTTTGAACAACTTTTTCTGTGAATGAAATTTTGTTGTATAAATGAATGTTTTCTAATATACTATTGAAGATAGCTAAACTAAATTTTAGGATGATAAAAATAACATTTGGTGTTAATTACATGGTTGGTTGTTTTAAAAAAAAATTACTCCTGGTAAATTTTATCCAAAAGAGTTGTAATTAAGAAAATAGGTTATCATAATATACACTATGTGATCAAAAGTATCCGGACACCCCCACAAACATACATTTTTCATCTCAGATGCATTGTGCTGCCACCTACTGCCTGGTAATCATTATCCGCTACCTCAGTAGTCATTAGACATCGTGAAACAGCAGAATGGGACGCTCCGTGGAAATCACGGACATAGAACGTGGTGAGGTGATCGGGTGTTACTTGTGTCTGAAGTCTGTACGCGAGATTTTCACACTCCTAAACATCCCTAGGTCCACCGTTTCTGATGTGATAGTGAAGTGGAAACGTGAAGGGACATGTACAGCACAAAAGCGTACAGGCCGACCTCGTCTGTTGACTGACAGAGACCGCCGACATTTGAAGAGAGCCGTAAAGAGTAATAGGCAGACATCTATCCAGACCATCACAGAGGAATTCCAAACTGCATCAGGATCCACTCCAAGTACTACGACAGTTAGGCGTGAAGTGAGAAACCTTGGATTCCATGGTCGAGCGGCTGCTCATAAGCCACACATCACGCAGGAAAATGTCAAACGACGCCTCGCTTGTTGTAAGCAACGTCAACATTACACGATTGAACAGTGGCAAAACGTTATGTGGAGTGAGGAATCACAGTACACAATGTGGCGATCCGATGGCAGAGTGTGGGTATGTCGAATGCCAGCGTGTGTAGTATCAACAGTGAAATTCGGAGGTGGTGGTGTTATGGTGTGGTTGTGTTTTTCCTGGAGGGAGCTTGCACCCCTTGTTGTTTTGCGTGGCACGATCACAGCGCAGACCTACACTGATATTTTAAACACCTTCTTGCTTCCCACTGTTGAAGAGCAATTCGGGGATGGCGATTGCATCTTTCAACACGATCGAGCACCTGTTCATACTGCACGGGCTGTGGCGGAGTGGTTACACGACAATAACATTCCTGTAATGGACTGGCCTGCACAGAGTTATGACTTGAATCCTATAGAACACCTTTGGGATGTTTTGGAACGCCGACTTCGTGCCAAGCCTCACCGACCTACATCGATACCTCTCCTCAGTTCCGCACTCCGTGAAGAATGGGCTGCCATTCCCCAAGAAACCTTCCAGCACCTGATTGAAAGTATTCTTGCGAGAGTGAACGCTGTCATCAAGGCTAAGGGTGGGCCAATACCATATTGACTTCCAGCATTACCGATGGAGGGCGTCACGAACCTGTACGTCATTTTCAGCCAGGTGCCCGGATACTTTTGATCACGTAGTTTACAAACTTATTGAATAAAAGTAGATAAGTGAACTTACGAGGTGTATTTTTAAAGTTAGCACCAATAATGTATTAAAAAATAACAGAACATTATTTTCCAAATACTTTATTATCACTCAGTAACTTACGCTACTTCTCCACATAGTCCCCGCCGTGCTTCAGGCAAGTCGCAAGGGGAAACCAGTTTTTTATGCCTTCGTCAAAGAATGATGCCGCCGGTAATGAAAGCCAAGTCTGCACTACTTGTTTCACAGCATCATCAACGTTGAAGTGTTTTCCACCAAGGAATTTCTTTAGATGAAAATCGCTTGGTGACAACTCCGGGCTGTAGGGTGGATGTTCCAATCGTTCGCAACCAAAAGATGCAAGGTCTTGAGCTTGTTTGGTTCTGTGTGGCCGGGCATTTTCACTCATTGTTTTGCCATAAACTTATTATAGAATGAATGTTTGCTCATGTAACATTTCTCGCATTCAAAAACCGAATCACTGATCTGACTTCACAGTCGGCAGGTAGTGCGATTGTTTTGAAATTTTCTAAACACTCAAACAACAGGAAAATACAAAGTGACGATCGCTCACAGCTGCTTCCTAATGAAGTGATCGCGCATGCTCGAAATCGCGAGAAAGGCATGCATCTACAGATTGATACCTTACATTTTTTTTATATATTGTGTCATGATTATTACATTTAACTTTGGTGGAATAGGGCTTTTAATTAATTATGAGCTGAATTTCTGTTGTAGCCATAGAAATCTTCTAAAATGTTACTTCAGCCGGAATTCTCCAAAGTAACACATTTTTGGTTTTCCAGATTGGTAGTCCAATGCTGGAGTGGTTCTTCTACTCCGAATTTGCTATCCTCATTATTTCCTTTCATCTATTTCATCTTAATATATGTTTCACTGTTACAGGTGCAGGCGACGGCGATCGGTGCGTGGTGGCGAGACGTGAATTTTGCACTGTAAAGCATTTCTTTCTGGCGTTTGGATGGCCGGCCGGTGGTGGTAAGTCGCTATTGTTTTTTTTCTCGTAGTTATGCAAAGAGCATGGAGTTTCAAAGTGTTCAATAGTAACACACGCTTTTTAAAAATCTGTTGTGTTACACTCACATGACTTTCTCTGCTCTTGTACAAACTATTTTTACAAACGCTTATTCTCCATATGCTTCATATTAATCGAGATAAACATTTGCAGAAACGATCTTTTGACATGCAAAGAGAATTACATTTTACACATAGCGACCAGTTCTAAAAATATTTGACTATCGCTTAAGGCGTACTATGTTCCCCTTGTTTTGTATTTGCCAGGGCAATATAGAAATACAGTAGCCTTTAAGCACAGACATATCTCTTTATAGCTGGTTGCTAGGTGCTGCACCATTCCCTTTGCCACAGATTAATACTCTTTGCATATCCAAGACAATAAAATGAATAACGAATTCCCATTTGAGAAAAAGTATTGAAAAATTTAAGGGAATAACAAGGAATATCTCAAAAATAGTTCACTCAACAAAAAAAATGTATATGACATAAATTGTGTATTTTAACGCGATCTACATTTTTTGTGTAGTAAAATTTTATCTATCTCTTACGTTTTACCAGTTATGCAGTCGTTCACAATGAAGAATGGTTTTTGAGACATTCCTAGAAAATTCGAGATATACATTTCATTTGTCATGAAAATATCTTAAACATATGATATTTTAATCAAAATCGTTAGAGCCATTTTTGAGAAAATTAAAATTTTCGAAAAATGTTCCATGTAAAGGGTAATCTGGGGGTGGGGTTTTTTTTTGAAAACCTTTGTGTTGCATCTCTGGAAGATACTGAACTTAAATACCAAGTTTGGTGTTTATCCGACTGTTCGTTTCTGAGTTATGCTGTTCACAGACACACACGGACATGTTTCCAAAAATGTTCTTTTTGGATTCAGGGATCTCAAAACATTTATTTCCGGTGAAATCTCTGTATCGAATTTTTGGGTGGAATGCTATACTTCCCCTACTTACTATACGTAGTAGAGAAAGTAAAAATGTGACCATCACTATACCTACTGCAATGTACAATAGGATGTGTAAATATGAATTAAAAATTTATAAAGGCGATCAATGACACTCCCTGTAGTTGGATAAACCCCATGCTCAGGAGCATAAAACTTGCAGCTAGCCTCCTTAGGGAAACGAGGAGGGATCATTGCCACGAGGGGATGCTCGCAGGGGGGCGGATCTCTCCCCCTACTTTGGAGTCTCGTGGTAGACTGTCTACTCAAAGATATGACCCAGGAGGGGTATTATATACAAAGCTATGTAGATGACGTAGGATTGGTTACTTTTGGGATATTTCCCAATACAGTCTCAGACATGATGAACTGCTATATACAGGAGGGCTTGTCCTTCAAATCAGTTGTTCGTTTTATCAACGGTAGGAATTTAAAAGGCCTAGGAAATCTTAAACTAGGCAATACAACCCTGGAATATTTAGGCCTTGTGCTGGATAAGAAAATGACCCGAAATGTATACATCGATAGTATTCCCCGTTGAGCTAGGTTGTCGCACTATTGGAACAAACTGCGGGATAAAGCCACACATTAGCCTTTGGCTCTATATCACAATGGTTAGGTCCCAGCTATCTTATGACGCCATCTTTTGGTGGCGAAAAACATTACCAACTGCTGTAGCATGCTACAGAGACTAGCATGTCTATGTATTACAAGCGCTCAAAAGTACTCCAACCATCGCAGTGGGACTCCCTCCCATGGACATTTACTTACAATCGGAGGATAGGGTCACTGCCTACCGCTTAATGCAAACAGGGAACTGGAGAGGTAGCGGTTCAAAAACTGATCCCCTCTATCTTAAATCTCATGGATGTTCCACTACTGAGTATGCGATCTGACCTAATGAATGCTAAATACTCTTCTTTCCCTGATAACGAATGTGACCAACTTGTGAGGTACACAGATGCATCTCGTAGAGGGATACAACTAGGTACAGGCATATTTGGCCTATCTCTGAAGCCAAATATTATTATAAGCCTTGGGAAATATTGCACAGTTTTCCAGACAGAAGTACGAGGGAGTATTGATAAGTCAGTGAATTTTTAAAGATAATAACAATTTTTTCCAAAAAATCAATTATATTACTCAACACAGTCTCATTTCAATTCATAAACGTAGTCCAACCGTTCTCCAACTTTTTAACCCTTCCAAAAATATGACTTTTCGAATTCTGTAAAATATGAAGTTGTTTCCGTCATGATGTGTTCACTGGACGTGAATTTCTTCCCAGCGAGACAATTTTTCAGGTTTGCGAAAAGGAAGAAGAAGCTCGGAGCCAAATCTGGAGAATATGGTGGGTGAGGTAGCAGTTCGTAGCCCAATTTCACAAATTTTGCGATGGCAATGGTTGACTTGTGTGCGGGTGCATTATCCTGGTGAAAGAGAGCATTTTTCTTCACCAAATGCGGCCGTTTCTTTAACAGTTCCTTGTGAAATTGATGCAGCATTGCGGCATAATATGAACCTTTTACCCTTTTCCAAGTATTGGATGTCTCTCACCCCTTGTGAATCCCAAAAGACAGCTGCCATGATTTTTCCTGTCGACGGAATGGTTTTCGCTTTATTTGGAGCAGGTTCGCCGAAGGAAACCCACTCTTCGATTGTTGTCTGGTTTTAGCTTAATAGTAATAGATCCAAGTTTCATCAACCGTGATATAACGCCGCAAAAACTCATTTGGGTTGCGCTGGAACATGTTCAAACATTCCTGTGAAACGGTCACACGATTCCGCTTGTTCTCAACTGTGAGCAATCGCGGCACCCATCTTGCTGACAGCTTTCTCATACCCAAACATTCGTGCAGAATGTTATACACCCGTTCATTCGAGATGTTTGCGTTCTTGGCTATCTCACGGATTTTCATTCGGCGGTCTTCCAACACAATATCGTGAACTTTGTTCACCATATCTTCTGTTGTGACCTCAACCGGTCGTCCTGTGCGCACAGCATCTCTTATGCTCGAACGGCCACATCGAAATTCTGTGAAGCGACGGTGCAAGGTCCGGACTGTATAAAGATGCTGGAGCACCTCCCAACCAAATTTGGTGATTTTCTGGCGAGTAGCAGCAGCTACATGTGGGCAAGTATTGTCATGAAGAATTTTGACATCGTCAGCACTCTTATTGAGGGGTTTGTTGCGAACGGCACGACGCAAATTCACCAAAGTTTTCATGTAGGCTGCGGCATTCATAGTGGTCCCGTGTTCAGCAAAGTCCGCCAATACAACACCATATATATCCAGAACGCCACCACAAGCACTTTCCTAGCAGATTGAGTCACTTTGAATTTTTTCTTCACTGGGGAACCAGCATGTTTCCACTCCACACATGCCTGCTTGATTTCGGGCGTGTAGTGGTATGCCCACGACTCATCACCAGTGACGATTCCTTTCAGAAAGCCATGCCCTTCTGGGGTGTACCGCGTTAGGTGATCCAATTTCGTCATCATTCGCTGGGCCTTGTGGTTGCCAGATTCTTAGGCAACTAGCGAGCACTAACTTTACGAAATTTCAATGTGTCATGAACAATATCGTACACTGCACCATAGGAAATGTTGAACTGTTCCGATAAGGTTCGCAGTTGCACACGCCGGTCGTTCAAAATTGTCGCTTCAATGCCACTGACATTCTGCGGGGTTGCAGCTCTTACCGGCTTCCCGGAGCGTGGCGAATCACTAAGGTTCACACGGCCCTCTAGGAAGAATGCACACCACCTGGAGACATTGCTACGTACGGTCCATACAATCATCCCCGTACACACCACGCATGTCCCTGTGAATATCACTCGGTTTATGCCCTTTGGTCCACAAATATCGGACCACACCTCTCTGCTCTTCACACGTGGACGACAGTAACATACACGCCATCATTGTTGCGTAGTTCACGCTTCTCTTGCTAGAGCTGCAGACCAAACAAAAAATACCCCCTGTAGTGAAAACTTTAAACTATATATGTGTGAAATTGCAACATTCCAGCTGCAATACCAAGGCAAAAAAAATTATTGTACGTTACTTTTCGATTTGCCCTCATATATTTGCATCCGAGCACTCAGGTTTGAATTCGTTCATAAGACCATGTTCGTCATTTTTCTGCACTTTGTTTATTACTAATTAAATGCCTTAACAACGGAGGGAGATGGTCCGCGGTAACGTGTGAGGTTCGCATTCTGCAGATCCTAGATTTGATTCCAGCCGAACGCCCACTCTTACCTTGGATTTTTTGTGGTCTTCTCTGATCGGTAGGCGAATGCTGTGTTCTTTTATCGCCTATGATAATTTAATTGTTTCCCTTTCATTTCGTTTCCTTCTAATCTTTCAGGTGTTTTCTTAGGTTGCGTGACGTATGGCTTTGAAGAGTACTTCCGGTGGACTCTAGAGGGCTGGTTGGACGACGGGTCGTTTATCGCCCTCTCTAGGTAGCTCCAGCAGTGAGACGGGTCTTCCAGACTTTGTTAGGGACTTTGCAACGCAATTCCTCTCTGGCTACTCGTCTCCTTGGTGTGGGTGTTGACTTGCTTTAAGAGAATACCCTACAACACTACTGTGTTTATCTATGCTATTAACTCTGATCTAGGAAGTGGGCACAGGAGATGAAATAACTGTAATTTATTTGCACACTTGTTCGCAGCTAGGCGTGAATTCTCTCCAGTTATTTTACTGGGTTATGAGGCCTATCTATCCAGCTGTACCCTCCACTCTATATTGCTTTTCTAAATTGCTATCAGCTTATGTGGCATGAAGTTCACCCCCTCCCCGAGAAAATTCTATAAAGTAGTGAGAATCTCGCGGCTTTGCTTTATTTATACACCCCGCTAAAGACGCCATTTTTCCCAAAACTATTTTAAAGCAATATTGTGACTGGCTGATCACATTAGCGTCGTATGAGAACATTTGCTGTCGTATCTTTCATTATGACGAATTCGGACTTTCTGTCCCGGGTCTCGGAATCTCTTTTTAATGTATACTCGTCTCTCACTTAAGCACCTCTGCTGCTGGTCATGCTCAGCAGATACCCTGTGCTTCGAGCCACCATAGAGATATATCTCCGCCTGGTACCGCTTGACTTCAGGCACGTAAATTGCACAGTTACACGGCTAGCTAGCTTCTGTTACAGTTACCATATTACATATTTACAGTTGTATACATTATTTACATTAATGCACCAGTGTTCACGCTACAATTTCTGTGCGTGTCTGTGGCCTTTACCTTCCTATGTTTCCTTCGTTACATCCCTTCTTCCTGGGGGTTTATAGACGCGGTAGATCTATGCAGGTCGCAGTGCGCGAGAGGTCACCATTCTCTTGTATATCCAATAGATATAGGTGAATAGGAAGGAATGAAGTTAAAGAATTACAGGAGGCTACAGGCCACAGAGACGCGTGGAAGTCCCCAACGTTTCCAAACTCGAAGACCCGTTCCGCTGATTGAGCTGCTTAGAGAGGGTGATGAAGTATCGACCAAGTACCCCTCTGGAGTCGACGGGGAGTACTGTTTCCTTTCAGCATGCATCCTGCATCCGTGCCATCTATCCGGCACTGGTATACGTCACGAAACCTAGAAACACACCTGAAAGATTAGAAGGAAACGAAATGCAAGGGAAATGATGGAAAGTAAATCGTGGTAGAGGAGAAACAACCCCAGGATTCGCCTGCCGATACGGGGAAACCACGAACAAACCATGGTTCAGAGTGGGTGATCCCGAAGATCGAGCCCTGTACCGCGAGCTCACCTAGCTCGGTGTGTATCACCTAAACCTATAAAGGTAAAAGTAGCGATTAACGGGGGGGAACGGGAGCAGAGCACTGCACGCATGTCAGCCGGCCACTTGTGCTTCTACTGTGACCCCCGGGAGGGGCAGATGAGGGGAGAGACCCGACGGTCGTAAACACAGACGGGGTCCATAACGTTTCCAGATTGAACGCCTTCAACGCCGCCCGAATCCCCGAAAGAATCGAGAGGAGGTTCCAGCCGAGGCGTCCCTAGACGACGTCATAATCAAACTTACACGGAGCACACCGCCACCCCAACCAGCCGTACCCCGTCGCCTGGTCCTACAACCTTAAAACAGACGGTAAGGAGCATGAGGGGTACAGGAAATGGAGGGCAGAAGAGTCGTGTTAGAAGATGAACCATCCAGCATCCGCCTGCCGACCCAGGGAAACCACTAGAAACCATGGTTCAGAGTTTGCGGGTATGCGAGTCGAGGTGGAATGGTTTCATAGCACGTTTAATGAGAATTTTTTTCTAACGCCTTCACAGGTAATAAATACGTATTTCTTACTTACATCCTTAGCTACGTTTTTGCCTCATTTATCGGTTCTAAGAACCGATTGTGCAATATCGGAGTTCTGGGAACATGAAAACCTTCATTAATCCACTCCATCACTTCCAGGAAACCGTTTCTGTATATGACGTTTTCAGCGCAATATTGCGATTTCAAATGCAGCCTTTTATAACGCAATCTTGTCTTTCGTGACAACGAAAAATACAAGTGACACGCTCGCAGTTCTCATCAAATTTGCATGTGGGAGTTGGCAACACATCAAAGGATCCATATATATTCGTGGTGAAATCTGTCCCGTTTCCCAGGATGCACAGCAAATTAACCGCTATCCCCCCCTACACAACAAATTCATGTCGCGTTCCCTGCATTTGATACGTGATATGTATGGATTACTGGTGCGGCCTTTTAATAAACCAGATTAAATTGAACCTATTCATTTGCAATGAAGCGTTGATTGCCAATTAGCAAATGGAATATACTATTAACTCACCACAAAAAAATGACCCACAAACACAGATTCAAACACTGTATTAGTGAATCTATTTGTACTGAAAATTATCCCGTCTAATTCAGCTATAGATTTGATGACATTATTTTTACGGAGTTTAATAATTTGTTTAATAATAACAGTAACAACAGGGGAAATGCAAGGAAATTGACTTTTTCCAGTACTTTTGAGTTGTGGTCTTGTAAAAGTACGAGGCAAGTTCCTGCTCCACTCATTAGGAAGCCAGACGCAACTGCGAGCGATCGTTACTTTGTGTTTCCTGTTGTTAGAGCGTTTCGAAGCATTCAAAACAATCGAACTTAATGCGAGAAATGTTACGCCAGCAAACATTCTATCGCCTATTGTGTGAGGTTTATGGGGAAACAATACTGAGTGACACAGTGACACAGCCAAACAAAATAATAACTATAACTTTTTCCATGGAAACGGTAGTTTCGGGTGGGGGATTTTCTTGAAAATCATCTTATAGTATCCTTTAAAGATACTAAACATGAATACTAAGTTTAGTGGGTATGTAACTGTCTCTTCGCAGACAGACATGGAGCGCTTTTTAATTTTTTTCTCTTTTAGGGAGTCATGTGTATTGAAACGGCTCATCTTAGAGTACGCACCATGGTCAGGGGATTGTGTTAGATTTTATGAAGTGTCGAAATATGTAATGTAGGAAGTACTGGCTTCCAGAGCATCGGGTCGCTTGCTCAACTTGCGGATAAGTATATATTGACCACAACGTAGGTCATCGCTCTCAATTTACTTCGACACCGAAACCACATTAGTCAGAGCCCGATGCCCCAGCCTAAATAAGTTATTGTAACTGTATTGACTTCAAGACCAGCGGAAGCACACCAGGTAACCCGTGTGTGGCCCCTTTAAGCTCTTGCACTTACTCCCATCAACACGGGGCCCCCAGTATCCTTATAAGCTATTAGGGAATATAGTTAATTAGCTGTTTATACAACCCCCGGGTTTTCATTCAACTACCTATGGTACCCCTGGGGGCGCTACAATATATCGCTTATCGTATATGTGTATATACGACGGCATGGATTTTTACTTTCTCTACTACGTATAGTAAGTAGGGGAAGTATTGTATTCCACCCAAAAATTCGATACCGAGATTTCACCGGAAATATATGTTTTGAAACACCCTGAATCCAAAAAAAGCATTTTTGGAAACATGTCCGTGTGTGTGTCTTTCTGTGTGTCTGTGAACAGCATAACTCAGAAACGAACAATCGGATGAACACCAAACTTGGTATTTAGGTTCAGTATCTTCCAAGGATGCGACACGAAGGTTTTCAAGAAAATCTCCCCACCCCAGAGTACCCTTTACATGGAACATTTTTCGAAAATTTTAATTTTCTCACAAATGGCTCTAACAATTTTGATTAAAATATCATGTTTAAGATATTTTTATGACAAATAAAATGTACATCTTGAATTTCCTGGGAATGTCTCCAAAAGTATTCTTTATTGTGAACGACTTTTGCATAACTGGTAAACCATAAGAGATAGACAAAAGTTTACTACACAAAAAATGTAGATCGCGTTAAAATACACAATTTATGTCATTTATTTTTTAGTTGAGTGAACCTTTTTCGAGATATTGCTTGTTATTTCCTTAAATTTTCCAATACTTATACGTTTTCTCAAATTCGTTATTCAATTTTTTATGTCCTGGACATGCAAACAGAATAGAATGCGCCACATAGCAACCAGCGTTAAAATATTTGACTAGCGCTTAAAACCTACCATATTCCCCTTGAATCCACATGAACATTACCAATAAGATTGACATCTCGATATCTCGATTAACATGAAGCATATGGAGAATAAGCGTTTGTAAAAATAGCTTGTACAAGAGTAGAGAAAGTCATGTGAGTGTAACACATCAGATTTTTTACTTTCTCTACTACGTATAGTAAGTAGGGGAAGTATTGTATTCCACCCAAAAATTCGATACCGAGATTTCACCGGAAATACATGTTTAGAGACTCACTGAATCCAAAAAAAGCATTTTTGGAAACATGTCCATGTGTTTGTCTGTGTGTCTATCTGTGTGTCTGTAAACAGCATAACTCAGAAACGAACAGTCGTATAAACACCAAACTTGGTATTTAGGTTCAGTATCTTCCAGAGATGCGACACGAAGGTTTTCAAGAAAATTCCCCCACCCCAGACTACCCTTTACATGGAAAATTTTGCGAAAATATTGATCTTCTCAGAAATGGCTCTAACGGTTTTGATTAAAATATCATAGGTTTAAGATATTTTCATGACAAATGAAATGTATATCTTGAATTTTCTGGGAATGTACCCAAAAGTCCTCTTCATTCTGAATGACTTTTGCATAACTGGTAAACAGTAAGAGATAGACAAAATTTTACTACACAAAAAATGTAGATCGTGTTAAAATACACAATTTATGTCATATACATTTTTTTTGTTGAGTGAACCATTTTCAAGATATTGCTTGTTATTCCCTTGAATTTTCCAATACTTATACTTTTTCTCAAATGGGAATTCGTTATTCATTTTTTTTGTCCTGGTAATGCAAAGAGAATGGAATGCTCCACATAGCAACCAGCTCTTAAAATATTTGACTGTCGCTTAAAGCCTACCAATTTCCGTTGCATCTACAAGAAAATTAGCAATAAGATTAACATCTCGATTAACATGAAGTAGATGGAGAATAAGCGTTTGTAAGAATAGTTTGTACAAGAGTAGAGAAAGTCGTGTGAGTGTAACACATCAGATTTGTTGTGTATATTACCTGATATTTTCATCGAAGTATGCTTTAAATGGCGGAGAAATAAATTTGAGACGTAAAATTTGAGGCGTTAATGAGGAGGTTCAGGAAAAACGTTGAAAATCCCTGAGTTTGACATTGCATTCTTCCTACAAATGCAAACCTATTTTCACTGCAAAATGAATTACAATTGTAAAACTAATAATATGCAAGATATTGAAAGCTGCCAAACAAGTAAGCTATAATGCTATTTGTTCCTTCTGTCTTTTAAAAATGAGAATAAAAGTGGAGATTTCAATTAATAAGGTCTCCATTTAGATTTCCCTTAAGCAACTTCCGTTGAAAATACCTAGTTTTGGTCCTGTGCTAAGAATTTACAATCCATGTGCACAAGATACACAAATTACTCGACAGAAGTGTTGCAGACCTCGTTATGAAAGTTTCCTGGTGGTTCACCAACACATATCCCTGTTGGGTGGTGTTTTGTGGTTTTACCCAACCGCTAACTCAGTTAAGTGCTGGAAAATTCACTGACTGTACATTACCTCTTTTCTCTAAACTGTGTTCCATAACTACAGTGAGCAAAAAGCGTTCCTAATATGAAAAGGAACAGTTATAAAGCGCACACTTACTATCTCTTGGGAAGGTAAATATTTGTCGGGGAAATTTCCATATGTAAAATAGAGGAATCTTTTTATTCGTTGTTCTCTACTCACTCTACATAAGGGGGAAGTAAAGGAGGTAAAACTATAATTGCCAAGCATTATAATATAAATTGATCTATAAGGAATATTATGATAAATGTATATACAACCCAAAAACAAAACGTCAGTTAAATATCAAACTAGATATGTTCAGCATCTTCCATAGATTGCCACACAAATATTTTCAACAAAATCCCCCATCCCAAACAACCTCTACATGGAGGATTTTTCGAAAACTTATTTTCTCAAGAATGACTTAACAATTTTGATAAATGCCATATGTTTATGATATTTTCATGACAAATTAAATGTATATCTTGGGTTTTCTGGTAACAACTTCAAAAGTCCTCTTCATTCTGAATGACATTTGCATAACTGGTAAACCGTAACAGATAGACAAAATCTTATAACACAAAAAATGTAGACTTCCTTAAAACACTCAATTTATCATAAATAAATTTTGGGGGGGGGGTTAACATTTCCAAGATATCGTCTTTTATTGCTTTGAGTTTTCAAAATGTTATGCTTTTCTCAAATTTGAAGTCGATAATGTTATACACCGGGGTGAGGCCAAAAGGTTTTGCAGCTAAAATATTAAATTTAGTTACCCCGGCATAAACATTCGGGAACGTAACTGCAGAGTCAAACGAGAGATACCAGGAATTTGCTGCACAAATCTAAAGCGGGTGTGGGATATTTATAAATAATACATATAAATTCACATTTTACTCTGGTTTATTGTAAAGTTACCTTGGTGCTGCTACATAATTTCCAAACAGGTTACAAACACTGGGGGAGATGCCCCACACTCACACGGACCACGCACGCTACATACAACCACACACTCTGAGGAGATACACTAGACTAACTCTACTGGTGACGCCATGCTCTCAGACAAAGAGGCTCTTCCCTCAACTTGCCTTCACCCTCCTTGACTAGGAATTGGAGGGAAATATACCGTGCCGGACAAGAATTCAAGTCACAAACGAGATAATTAGTTCAACAATATCAATATACACAGCAATAATATGTCCGATGCGACAATGCACACACATACGCTACAATAGTCGTTTTTACTTTCTCTACTATGTATCTAGTAGGTGGAGAGACCGAGGTTTCAGCGAAAATACATGTTTTGAGGCCCCCTGAATAAAAAAAAGCATTTTCAGTAAAGTCCTTGTGTGTGCGTGCGCCTGAAAGCATAAGTCAAAAACGAAAAGTCGGATAGACCCCAAAATTGGTGTTTAGGTTCAGTACTTTCCGAAGATGCGACATGAAGATTTCAAGAAAATCTACCCACTACAAACTACCCTTTACATGGAACATTTTTTTGAAATTTTTTAATTTCTAAAAAATTGCCCTATTGATTTTGATTAAAATATCATATATTACAGATATTTACAAGAGAAATAAGACGTATATCTTGAATTTTCTGCAAATAACCTGTGAAGCTCGCTTTATTCTGAAGGAATCTTGTATAATTCGTAAATGTTAAGTGAGAGACGAAAACGTACTACACAAAAAATGTAGATCTTTTTAAAACACAATTTATTTCAAATAATTCCTTTGCGGTATAAGCCGTTTATGAGATATGCGTTAACCTCGTTTAAAATAAAGTAGATAGGAAATAAACTCTCGTAAGAATAATTTGTATAGCCACTATTAAACGATACAAGGCAGGGAAAGTGGTGTGAATGTAACACATGAGAATACTTTTTTTCTCCTGGCCATACAAAGAGAATCCTGAATTTCACTCATACCATAGCGACCAGCTATTAAAAGATTTGAGTATCGTTTAAGTTTTCTGCACTCCACTACACGCATTGCACCTACAAGGATCTGTATTAACTTGAAATGGATAGAAGAATAAGCTTTTGTAACAATAGTTTGTTGAAGAAGAGTAGAGAAATTCATGTGAATTTAACACATTTTTAAAAAAAGATTCGCGGGGGGAGCATTACTCAAAAAAGAAAAGTCAGTTACGAAACTTGATATTGAAATTCATATCTTCCAAGAATACGACACGAAGTTTTTCAAGAAAATGCCCCTACCCCCAACTACCCTTTACATGGAAAATTGTTCAGTATTGTTTTATTTCCTCAAAACTTGCTCTTACTATTTTGATTAAAATTCTATACGTTTAAGATGCTTGAATAATAAATAAAATGTATGTCGTGAATTTTCTGGAAATAGGCTGTGAAGTCCTCTTCATTCTGAATGACTTTTGTGTAATTGGTAAACTGTAAGAGATAGACAAAATCTTACTACACAGAAAATGTACCCTGGTGTGCAAAACCTAAGGACGAGATGGGTAAAGTAACATAACAAGTGAAGTACTTGGTGGAAGTAGATGAAGGTTCTCTCACACGTACACAGAAGTCTGGATGTCACATGGCGTGAGTGTAGCGAGCCTATAGTGGCAAATGGGTCTTGTCCCGCAACGCGGGGCAGTTGACGAAACAGGACAAGACGGTGTGTGGTAATTAGCGAGCTGTTACGGTGCACTGTAGTGGTGTTCTTCATTGCAACATGGCCTGTAGACACAATTTGGATGACTTCACACGCGGAAGAATCATCGGGAAACTGGAAGAAGGGCGAAGTGTGACGAGTGTTGCTCAGGAGTTTGGAATTGCTCACAGCATTGTTTCACGTGCATGGGGAACCTTCCAAACCACAGGCACTGCTGTCCCAAGGAGAGGTAGTGGTCGACCACGCTCAACTACAGCAGCAGATGGCTGCTACATTGTGCAACAGGCAAGAAGGGATCCACAGCAAACAGCGGGTGCAATTGCAACCACATTTAACAGGACAGCTAGGCATGCAATCTCACGATACACAGTGGCACGGCGACTACACAGAGATGGTCTCTTTGCTCGACGGCCAGTACGTTGTGTTCCATTGACATCCGCACATCGGCGGCACCGTTTGCGATGGTCCCAAGAACATCAAAATTGGACCAACGAGGAATGGGGTCGTGTGCTCTTCTCGGATGAGAGCAGATTCAGTGTAAGTAGTGATTCTCGACGTATCCTCATCTGGCGAGAGGTGGGAACACGTAATGAAACCAGGAACATCCTTGAACATGATCGTTTTGGTGGTCCGGGTGTTATGGTTTGTGGAGGCATAATGTTGCATGGGCGCACCGACCTCCAAATCTTTGAACACGGTACGCTCACTGGTCAACGTTATTGTGAGACTGTGCTCCTTCCCCGTCTGCGTCTTTTCAGGGGTGCAGTCGGCTCTGACTTCAGTTTTATGGATGACAATGCGCGACCGCATCGAACAGCGCAGGTGGAGGAACGAGAGGATATTCGGCAAATGGACTAGCCTGGCCGATCCCCCGATTTAAATCCCATCGAACACGTGTGGGATGCTTTGGGAAGACGCATTGCAGCACATCCACATGCACCAACGACAGTTGTCAAAAGCACTGGTGGTGGAATGGAACGCCCTACCACAAGAACTGCTTACCAACCTTGTGACCAGCATGGGAGCACGATGCAGAGCATGCATTGATGTCCGTGGTGATCATACACCCTTTTAAGCACCATGTATCTGTGTCTGTAAATCTAGAGAGCTATCATATGTCGTATTGACTTAGCTTAGCTTAGCTTATGGTCTATGAATAAAAGTGGCATTTCTGTTCGTCTCATTGCATATTTCGTTTAGTTGCCTACTGTAGCAGTTCCCTCTATGTATGATTCATCGAGCTATGTGTCACAGCATGCGAAGATTACTTCCGTCCTTAGGTTTTGCACACCAGTGTATATCTCGTTAAAGACATAGTTTATGTAAAATTTATCAGTGCTGTTTTTAATCATTCGATAACTCATACCCAAAGTAAAACACAGGTACAATTAAATATGTATGTATAATACGTCAGAGGTTCGTATTTGTTTTCGACATCATTCTGAAGCTTTACTTATAAGGCAAATAATTTATTTTTCATCAAAATGCATTTTTTGTTTTGTTAGCTGTTCCAGTCATGCAATTTAAGCCCTTGAAATCCCTTTCCCTTTTTTCCACATGTTTTATTATTATTGAAATGTACCGCAATTTCATTATGTACTTGCTAACTATATATTCGCTCTCGTTATTATACATCTCTACTGTGACGCAAGCAAAACAAATGATCCGCTTCATGCGGACCGTTTTAATACTCATTTTCTAGAGGTAAATCCTCTCTCCTGACAATTCAGTTCGTTGTACCAAGCCGGTGTGAATCATCAAAATCTCGTCATTAGCATCCAAGTGGTTCTCATTGGATGCTGTGCAAAAACAAGCAGCACTCATTTCAAAATTTGTCTCCAAATTCTGTTCAGTACATCGAGTAGGCAACCCAAATGGCATCTACTGTTTTATCACTACATTACGTAGGACACTGACGCAGTAATTTGTATCACAAATTATGTAAATGTCAAAAGTGATTATAGTGTGAATATGCATTATGGTGTGACATTGATTTGAGATGTTTGATGATTGTAAGCATTGTTGAGAAGTGGGTTTATACGGCCTTACTGAAACTGACAATAATAGCGTGCAATAATGTAGCGAGGGGGTGAGCTGTTTATCATTATTAGAGACGAGCAAATGACGTAATATTGGCGCCTTTTTTTTTTAGAATTTGCTGGAACATTTTTCCCTAGAGCATATGTTTTCGTAATTTTCATTGGATATAAAAATAGACGCTAATGTTGGCGCGTTTTATTAACCAATAGCAGCTCGGTTATAATCTTTAGGCATATCGGGGTGTAGGAGTATAAAAAGGGTTAGGTCAGAGTCAAATTCGTTCAGTCCATCGGAAACATTTGTACATTACACGTCGTCGAGTTCAACAGAAAAAGTCATGGTGA
This sequence comes from Deroplatys truncata, assembly GCA_030765065.1. Classification (NCBI taxonomy): domain Eukaryota; kingdom Metazoa; phylum Arthropoda; class Insecta; order Mantodea; family Mantidae; genus Deroplatys; species Deroplatys truncata. The sequence continues at coordinate 9,761,029 of CM060989.1, read as the reverse complement.
ATACATAGCATAGTTTATCGATTTACGGTGTACGCGTAGCAAAGTTAAAAAAAATCTCAAGTGTTGTAAAGTTAATTACACAAAAAGTTGAAGTACGCGAATTAATAATGTGCAGTAAATAACTTATTATAACAGTTTCAGTTTGGCGAGTGTCAAGATTAATATGTGAAAGTGCATAATATGTTACGACAATAAAAGTATAAAACAAATTCTTTTATCAGTGTTATCTTTGGATAAAAACTCCTTTCCGTTTACACACCTGTATAAGATATGTGCTCGACCAAAAGATCATAGCTAGCCGGAGGACAGTGAAACCAAAAAAATTAAAAAAACAATAACAGGCGCTCAGTAAATGATAACATGAAGTGACCGCGACAAATTGTCTTTTATACGTGCGGCAGATAAACAGTAGCATTTTCAAACAAATCTAACAAAGAATACCGCCGCGTATTTGGCTCCCAAACTTGGGGCTCAATAAATAAATAAACATAAAACCGCCGCAACACTGGGCAAGTGAATTTGGTGTAGGAATACTAGTACTTATGAGGCTGTTTTTAAAGTAGGTACGGATAATCGTTTTTAAAAATCTGATGTTTTTCACTCACATGACTTTCTCTACTCTTGTACAAACTATTTTTACAAACGCTTATTCTCCATATGCTTCATGTTAATCGAGATGTTAATCTTATTGCTAATTTTCTTGTAGATGCAAGGGGAATATGGTAGGCTTTAAGCGATAGTCAAATATTTAAGCGCTGGTTGCTATGTGGAGTATTCCATTCTCTTTGCATGTCCAGGACATAAAAACTACGAATAACGAATTTGAGAAAAAGTATAAGTATTGGAAAATTTAAGGGAATAACAAGCAATATCTCGAAAATGTTTCACTCATTAATAAAAAATGTATATGACATAAATTGTGTGTTTTAACGCGATCTAAATTTTTTGTGTAGTGAAATTTTGTCTATCTCTTATGGTTTACCAGTTATGAAAGGTCGTTCACAATGAACAATACTTTTGGAGACATTCCCAGAAAATTCAAGATATACATTTTATTTGCCATAAAAATGTCTTAAACATATGATACTTTAATCAAAATCGTCAGAGCCGTTTTTGAGAAAATAAAAACTTTGGAAAAATGTTCCATGTAAAGGGTATTCTGGGGTGGGTGATTTCCTTAAAAACCTTCTTGTCGCATCTCTGGAAGATAATGAACCTAAATACCAAGTTTAGTGTTTATCCGACTGTTCGTTTCTGAGTTATACTGTTCACAGACACACACACACGTACACGTTTCCAAAAATGCTTTTTTTTAATTCAGGAGGCCTCAAAACATGTATTTCCTGTGAAATCCGGTATCGAATTTTTGACTGGAATGCAATACTTCCCCTACTTACTATACGTAGTAGAGAAAGTAAAATTAACAGACATTTTCCAAATACTTTATTATAAAGCATTAACTTACAAAAAAATGAATTTGCGTTTTATTTATGGACGCTCTTTAACTGCTGTGGTTCTTAACGTCCCATTCTATATTGGGCGTGAAAGACTGGTAATTTTGCTTAGAGGCCTCTTTATCAAGCTTGAAGTTCTTTTACGTGCCGTAAATGTACGACACGGGACCAGTGGCTTTACTTCCCTTCTGAAGGAAGCCATGCTAAGAATTTTTACGTCTGAAAAAATTCATCGGCCTCCATTTCGTTTGAACCTCGGGAACATGAGGTTAGCATGGTACCCTTAGATCACGGAGGACGACTTGAGCGGGAGACCCTGCGGGCAACGATGTGTGCAAGCATGGAGGGGTTCTCTAGCGATTCCAGATTGATCGCATACGACGCCAAAAACCTCGGGCTTCCTGAAGACCCCGACGTACGTAGTACAGAAAGTAAAAACGAATATCGACTTTCTATTTCAGAAAACTACAGTTTTTTTGAAAATTCAAAGCAACAACAAACGACATCTCGGAAGTGGTTAACGTCACAAAATTTATTTAAATAAACTGTGTGCTTTAAGTAGATTTACATTTTCTGTGTAGTAAGATTTTGTCTATCTCTTACAGTTTACCAGTTATACAAAAGTTATTCAGAATGAAGAGGACTTCACAGGCTATTCCATGCAAATTCAAGATATACGTTTCATTTTTATGTGAATTATGGAAATTCATGTAAATTGTGTAAATATTTACACATATAAAATATAATCAAAATCGTTAAGAGCTATTTTTGAAAAAAATAAACACTTCAAATTTTTTTCCATTTAGAGGATACTTCGGGGTGGGGGATTTTTTTTAAACCTTGGTGTCGCCTCTTTGAAAGACACTGAACTTAAATAGGAAGTTAAGTATTTATCGGAGATTTCGCTTTTAAGTTATGCTGTTCAGGCACACACATGAATCTTTTTTCTAAAAATCTTATGTGTTGCATTCATATGAATTTCTCTACTCACTCTTCACAAATTATTCTTACGAAATATTATTATTGTAGCGTTCCATTTAGATTTACACATTTCGTTGTAGGGTACACAGAAGCCATTTACAGTATTAGAATCTTCGTAGAATCAGATTTCTAGTTTTAACCCCTGATGTGTAGGCAACTTCTCTGGCGTAGCTGTGAGCGGGACGGGCAATGTGTAAGGTGCAAGATAGTGTAAACTGCGAACATTCTCCTGTTGATTTAAAGCACTAAATTTCCCAGCACTTCAGGCGTTAGACGGTAAATTGGATCTCCAAAGTGACTGTTATCTCATCCAACAGAACTAATCGAGGTGTGTATATCTGAAGCACACATGGATACAAAAATATTTTCTTTTATTAACTTCCCATAATTTCACATAAAAAGTCTTATGTGCTATCTGTACTACAAGCTTTACGAAAGCTTATTACTTTCTGTGCTACGTATACTAAGTAGGGGAAGTGTTGTATGCCATCCAAATATTCGATGTCGATTTTTCAGCGGAAATACATGTTTTGAGGCGCCCTGAATAATAAAAAACGTAGTAAAGTGTGTGTGTCTGTGAACAGTATAACTCAAGAAGGAAAAGTCGAATAAGTATCAAACATGGTATTTAGGTTTAGTATCTTTCAAAGATGTGACACAAAGATTTTCAATAAAATCTCCCCCACCATAAACTACCCTTCACATGGAACATTTTTCAAAATATTTGATTTTCTAAAAAATGGCTATAAGGATTTTGATTAAAACACCATACTAGGTGGCCCAACCTAGTATTTGGTGGCCCAACGTATTTGACGTGTGCAGATAACCGTGTGTACGTTAAAAGAATTGCAGAACTCAACGGGGCAATTCCAAGTAAACACAGGTCAGTGGGGAACTGGTGCATTAGCGCCGTAAAAATGCTACTATTATTATTACTACTACTTCTACGGTTCTCAGAAACGCCCATATGGATACATGAATATCGTATCAATCAACAGGATCAAAATTTCGAGCACCTATTCAATGAGCGAATTCAGCATAACAGTACCGTTAGATGATGATAATAACAACATTTATAAAGGCAAGCGATAAAATTGTTGTGAAACAGTGCGTGCTCTCATATTGTTGCTTATACTCCGGATTGTTAGACAACAATACCGTAAACACAATTTAAAAACAGGTACGTGCTGATACGGATAAGTCAAATAAAGATAATTTATTTGTCAGTCTAAACAGTGAGTGTATTCCCTCGAAAATAAAGCCTGTGTAACTGGAGTGGAAAATACTCTAAGACCTTTTCGGTCTGTTTTTGTCTATCATCACGGACTGTACACTCTTTTGCAAGCCTGGGAAGTGCTCCTCAAAGAGCGTGATCCGCTCTTCGTCTTTGCTGATATGTAAGAGGAATAAAACAAAGCTCGGCTGGCACCGTAGCTCAGTCGGTAGAGAAACCGCCTGCTGTACGAGGGGTCCCGTGTTTGATTCCCGGCTTGGGATAGGTAATTTTTCTCTACCAAGTTTATTCCCTATTTTCCAGAGTCTGTAATTGTAAAGGTGTGTGTAATCTAATTATTAAAGTCGAAGTTTACTAGTTAAATCAGGGGATCACGAAGGCCGTATTGCTTTCCTACTTACCCTATCTTCAATAAATTTCCTGTATGCGCTGTAGCAAAAGTCGCGTTGGAAATACCCAGTCTGATATTCAACTTCGGTCAGTTGTTCAGAAAATATACTTCCTATTATTCTATATGCATTTACTGCACACCGCATACCAGTTTTTGAGTCATGCAAGGGAATCTCGTGTGTAAATCGGGTTTCTCTATGCTTCAGTATCTGTTATTTTACGACGCTATATATCCATGTGAATGGAACCATGCATCTTCAGAGAAGAATATTTAGCGTGGGTCAACTGAATTAATGTTCTATAATTTCGCAAAATCCAATTACAGAAATTTACCCAACTCTGATGATTAACGTGAAAAATAAAGTGTGTGCAACTAACCCCATACATCATAAGAACTAAAATAAAGCATCAGGCGAGAAACGCACTCAATTTCGGATATTGAACTCTCGAGTGTGAGTGAAAATTACCTGAGCAGATGCCAGAAATGTGTTGATAGAAAAGGACAACATTTCCAACATGTCTTATGATAAGGTATTTGTTTATTATAATTGTAATTGTAACTATGATAACGTGAGGCGGTTGCTGGGATATTATAACTGTTTCGACGTAGGAGCGCTGATGAATGGTAGCCCCTACGGACGAGATCCCTAACGTTTCCAGATTGAATGCCTCCAACGCTGCCTGGACGACTTAGAAAAAACTTCCATCCACCGCCCAGTCGCAGTCACAAACACCGCCACCTGGCCCTACAACCCTGAAACACATAACAAGAAAGATTAAGGATACAGGAAAAATACGGAGAGGAGAGTCGTGGTAGAAGATGAACCACCCCAGAATTCGCCTGCCGACCCGGGGAAACCACGAAAAACCCACGTGTGAGAGTGGGCGTGTCGGAGGATCTCCCGAATGCGGCTCGCATACGTTACCGCGGCGCCAGCTCTCTAGGTCTGTTTCGACGGTAGTCCGAGCGGTAGCGGCCGCAGTGTACATGGCAGAAATAGTAAAAATCTTAATGCCTTACACCCACATGACTTTCTCTACTCTTGTACAAACTATTTTTACAAATGCTTATTCTCCATATGCTTCATGTTAATCGAGATGTTAATCTTATTGCTAATTTTCTTGTAGATGCAAGGGGAATTGGTAGGCTTTAAGCGATAGTCAAATGTTTTAAGAGCTGGTTGCTATGTGGAGTATTCCATTCTCTTTGTATTACCAGGACAAAAAAAATGAATAACGAATTCCCATTTGAGAAAAAGTATAAGCATTGGAAAATTTACGGGAATAACAAGCAATATCTCGAAAATGGTTCACTCAACAACAAAATATATATGACATAAATTGTGTATTTTAAGGCGATCTACATTTTTTGTGTAGTAAAATTTTGTCTATATCTTATGGTTTACCAGTTATGCAAAAGTCGTTCACAATGAAGAATACTTTTGGAGACATTCCCAGAACATTCGAGATATACTTTCATTTGTCATGAAAATATCTTAAACATATGATATTTTAATCAAAATCGTTTGAGCCATTTTTGAGAAAATTAAAATTTTCGAAAAGTGATCCATATAAAGGGTAATCTGGGGGGGATTTTCTTGAAAACCTTCGTGTCGCATCTCTGGAAGATACTGAACCTAAATACCAAGTTTGGTGTTTATCCGACTGTTCGTTTCTGAGTTATGCTATTTACAGACACACAGACACACACACACACGAACATGTTTCAAGAAATGCTTTTATTGGATTCAGGGGGTCAAAACATGTATTTTCGGTGAAATCTCGGTATCGAATTTTTGGGTGGAATACAATACTTCCCCTACTTACTCTACGTAGTAGGCAGTCGGGTAAGAAAACTCAGAAAGCACCAGAAGCCTTCTTCAGATTTGCTCTCTGGAACTACAAAGCAAGAGGCTGTGTTAGAAGCTTAAAGAAAAACTACGTTTACTCTCTTCTGAGAATAATCACTTAAAAAACCCCAACGTTTTGGGTGAGAAATTTCCTAAATACCAAAGTTTGTGAAGTTGGCTGCAATTTTCTCGCTTAATGCCCCATTCAGAACGACAGAAAGTTGGAATGTGCGCGGTCTAGGAAGGGGAAGTGCATCCATATTTGAAACTTGTGGCTCAAGGACAAGGAATTTGCATACCTAATGACGTTAAACTGTTCCGGGCGCTGTCTGTAGTTGAATTAAGACCAGAGACCGGAAGGAAGTGAAGACTCTAGAATGTGACGACTCGGGGGAAAAGAGTGATGAGGGAAGCGTTTTAGCATTACGGGAATTCCTCGCGGGAAAACGCGTCGCAAAGAAAAACCAATCTGAATACATTAGAGCGCCACCCGTTCCGATCCTAATTTAGCTCTTTTTGCTAACCTGTTCTTATCACGGTTTCGCTAACGTATTGCAGCATCCACTAGCTAATTTCGTACAACATTAGTGGATTATAAGGAACAATATACGTGATTTTATATCGTATTTAATCTCCAGTTATCTTGAAGTACGCCAGGCCATGATTGGTTCATTTCCGAATGTTCAGTACTCGATCTGTTTATATTGTCTGATATTTCTTTCTCCCAATATCTTAATATAGAGTATGTCCATAAAAATGCTGTCATACTTTGAACTGGTATTGCGTCGCTTTGGATAGTCGTATTTGGGTGAAGTGTATGACATTCGAAAGAAAAACTCAAATATTTTGTACTATACCTCATATACATTGAATGTGGCCCTCACGAGTGACGCTGCAGACATCAAGGCGATATTTCCATTCACGCCAACACACGCTCCAACACATCTTATAGCAGCGGTGATACAAAGTTGCACTTCTTTCAGGTTTTGAGGCAATGGGGGTACATAGACACAATCCTTTATGTGACTCCATGAAAAGAAGTCACAGATCGTCAAGTCAGGCGACCTCGGCCTCCACTTTCCGGCACGTCCAATCTATCTTCCTGGATGTCGCTCATTCAGATGTTCCCGAACATGTAAATGCCAGCGAAGCGGTGCTCCAATCGTAGAAATAACCATTCAGTGACCATCTCAAAATAAGTTGGACCTTTGACACTGGCCTCTCGAAAGAAAAAATTCTGATGTGTTACACTCACATGACTTTCTCTACTCTTGTACAAATTATTTTTAAAAACGCTTATTCTCCATATGCTTCATGTTAATCGAGATGTTAATCTTATTGCTAATTTTCTTCTAGGTGCAAGGAGCATTGCTAGGCTTTAAGCGATAGTCAAATATTTTAAGAGCTGGTTGCTATGTGGAGCATTCCATTCTTTTGGCATTACCAGGACAATGAATAACCAATTGGAGAAAAGGTATAAGTATTGGAAAATTTAAGGGACTAACAAGCAATATCTCTAAAATGTTTCACTCAACAAAAAAACTGTATATGACATAAATTGTGTATTTTAACGCGATCTACATTTTTTGTGTAGTAAAATTTTGTCTATCTCTTATGGTTTACCTGTTATGCAAAAGTCGTTCACAATGAAGAATACTTTTGGAGACATCCCCAGAAAATTCGAGATATACATTTCATTTGTCACGAAAGTATCTTAAACATATGATATTTTAATCAAAATCGTTAGAGCCATTTTTTAGAAAATTAAAATTTTCGAGAAATGTTCCATGTAAAGGGTAATCTGGGGTGGGGGATTTTCTTGAAAACCTTTGTGTCGCATTTCTGGAAGCTACTGAACCTAAATACCAAGTTTGGTGTTTAATCGACTGTTCGTTTCTGAGTTATGCTGTTCACAGACACACACACACATGTTTCCAAAAATGCTTTTTTTTGGATTCAGGGGGTGTCAAAACATGTATTTAAATCTACTATACGTAGTAGAGAAATTAAAAATGGGCCATAGACTTGACGTTTCGATACGGCACAAAGGATATTCACTTTGGGGGAGTCTCTTTTAACTTCCAAAATGTCATGTGGATTCTGGCTCTCCCAAATACTAACATTATGCCTCATCACTGAAAATTATTTTTTCTGACAGATTTTCATTATCCCCCATTACTACCAATAAATGTTCAGAGAAATGGTATCGTTTTGCAGGGACATTAGGTTTCAAGTTATGCAGTAATTGCAGTTTGTAGGGGTGAAACTTCAGTCGCGTACGCAGGATCTTAGATACAGTGGATTTAGGGATGTTTAACTGCTGACTAGCTCTACGGACAGACTTCTCCGCATTGACAGATGGTCTCCCTGAATGGCCTTTTCTTTGATGACATATGCAGCCACGATCCACAAAATCACGGCACCAGTTCAAAATTAACGTGTGTGTAGGAGTTTGATTTTGATACCTTCCCCTAAAAGCACGCTGAAGCTGCGTGCTATGGTATTCCAAAACACACCAACTACGTTCTTGTGGGTTCGCCATAAGTCCTTAAAACTTCTTTAATAACAACACAATTTCAAAAGCAAACATTCACATGTAACCTGCCTGATAAATATCCAACAATGAACCCATATCCACTAATCATAAACGCGAGTGAATTTAGTTTCTGTGTTTGATTCACGCGATCCCGTCCTTCAATGACATCAATTTCATGTATGACAGTATTTTTATGTCTACAGTGAAAGAATTGAGAATATCGACCCTCTAAAACAAAGAATCAGACAAGCAATTGCAAGCATTACGCCAGATCTTCTTGTGGGCTGAAGTTAAATTTCACTTAGACCTCTGTCGTGCAGTGAATGGTGCCCATATTGAAACTAACTAATGTTATTTGGAAACTGTTTGAGTTATTTAATTAATTAAAAGCACTTTTAATTAATTACACGTAATACTTAGTTCACAGTGAACTCATAAAACCCCACCAATCATTCTGAGAAACCCTGTATAACATTATTGTATTGAACTGTTGTTAATCGACATAAACTTTGATTAGACAGCTCGTGTAACGAATTAGACTATATTAGAAATAGTCTGTAGAATGCATATTATAGTGTGGATAAAGAAAGGTTATGATTGTAACACGTGAGAGTTTTTAGGTATGGATTTCAGAGACACACAAACACACTCGTGGACTTTTTTCTAAATCGCTCTTTGTCTGCGTACTGGGTACGTGGTAAAGAAGGCGAAAAGGAATGGTAGGCCAACATAATATAAAATAACGTCTATATCGTCGAGTTCATCATGCTAAGCCAGGCGGCCCACGTAATTTTATCACTCGTGTGTAAGCAAATGGATAATTTAACGTTGTTCTCCTGAGCACACGAGAAAGTTAGTCACGCCGGGAGAGTTCGCCAAGCACAGTTCATGAGATTTGACATGGACCGCTTAGAACGTTAAAGCCTGATTGCATTATTGGTACATTCTCTTGTTTTTCCCGGCATGCCTCTGGCGTGCTTTTCCTCCGCTAACTGCTCGCTGTAATGGCATCATTAAAACGGCAATCAGCGCATGCTAAGTACATTAGAATGACGGATGAGGTTTTTAATGTCTCATCGAATTAAATTTGAAGTACATGTGAATGTGAGCAATAGGTCGCACTCTAATGGCATAACTTATTACAAACACTACGCACGTTATTGCTCTGCTAGAGACAATTGAAAGCGATGGTATGGTATTTCTACACGCATGGCGAACGAAGATAATGAAACAGTTGTTGTGCTATATTACTGTCTGGAATGTCGCTATTCTTAGGGGATTTGGACAGCAATGACAGGTCCCTAAAGTTTCCATATTGAGACGCCTCGGCAGTCGGACAGGCAGACGGGGACCCCGCCCAACAGAGGGTCCAATGTCGCCTCCAAGGGACGGTCCTTATACCCCGGCAACCAGCCGAAGGCCGAGGGACGAAGTAAGCTCATATAGAGCATCATTTTCACTGTCACGCTGCACCGAAACACCATCGCCGACACTTCCAACCCTGAAAGAGACTAAACAGGGGAAATAATGAATTAAATTATTAATGGCACGAAATCGAGGGACAGGAAATTTGGGGGATGAAGGAAACCAACAAACGTTCGTCTGACGACCATGGAAAACCCCCTAAAACTCCATAGGTGGTCACCGAGGATGGAACCAATGACAGCACGCCCTGAGCAATCCCGCTCGGTTATTCTTAGGAGACGTTATGTACAGCAGATCATCGGAAATACACGTTATGAGATCCGCTGTCAGAAAAAGCTTTCTTAGAAGCTGTGTGTGTGCGCGCGCGCAAGTTCACTGTCTTTCAAGGATACGACACGAAGATTTTCATCAAACTGTTTCTATCCATTTTGATTAAAATATCATATATTTGCATATGTGTATATTAAATCAAATGTATATCTTGAATTTTCTAGGAATTGCCTGTGAAGTCCTCTTCATTCTGAATGACCTTTGTATAACTGGTAAACCGTAAGAGATAGACAAAATTTTACTACACAAAAAAAATTAGATCTCATTAAAACACACAATTTACGAGTATGTGGAATAAATTTATTTGTGGTTACACAACAAAAATGTATATGACATAAATTGTGTGTTTTAATGAGATCTACATTTTTTGTGTAGTAAAATTCTGTCTATCTCTTATGGTTTACCAGTTATGCAAAAGTCGTTCACAATGAAGAATACTTTTGGAGACATTCCCAGGAAATTCGAGATTTTTCATTTCATTTGACATAAAAAATATCTTAAACATATAATATTTTAATCAAAATCGTTAGAGCCATTTTTGAAAAAATAAAATTTTTCGAAATATGTTCCATGCAAAAGGTAGTGTTGGTGGGTGAATTTTCTAGTTAATGCTGTTCACAGAGACAGACAGACAGACACACAATCGGGCATGTTACCAAAAATGCTTTATTTGGATTCAGGGCACCACAAAACATTTATTTTCCGGTGAAATCTCGGTAATCAATTTTGGGTGGATTGCAATACTTCCCCTACCTATTATACGTAGTAGAAAAGATAAAAAAAACGTTTTTTTTATTTACGAGGCCTCAAAACACATAGTTACCGTGAAACCTCGATATCAAATGCCTTAGCTTCTCCTACTTGCTATACATAGTAGCGAAAGTAAAAATTATACAAAATTCCTTTTAGAAAATTCGATACATACCAGGGCAGTCTCAGAAGTACCCGACCTGACAGTTTTGTTTCAAGCAAATGACTCTGGTAGAAAGTACCACCCTAATAACGCTTAAGTTTTAAGTTTGACGAAACTACATTTCTTAGTAATTGTTTGGCAGCCATCAATAGCGAACTCTCTCAGCGAATTTGTCAACATGTATAAAACTGACCATCCTTATGCGATACAATTTGAAAGGTTTTAGTCCAACTAATATTAAAGTTGAGCTAGATTCTACTCTGGGGGAGTCTGCTCCTTCGTTTACAACAGTAAAATATTGGGTGGCAGAGTTTAAGCGAGGCCGTACGAGCTGCCAAGACGAACATCGCAGTGGTCCACCAAATGAGGTGACCACGACAGAAATTGTGAAGAATATCTACAAAATGGTATTGCATGACCGTCGACTGAAAGTGCCCGAGCTAGCAGATATCGTAGACATTTCAAAAAGTGCTCTACATCGCACACTAATTGAAAATTTAGACATGAGAAAGCTGTGCGCAAGATGGGTGCCGGTTTACTCACAATGGAACAAAAGCAGCGTCGTGAAGATGTTTCAGTCGAGTGTTTGGCGGTGTTTCGCTACAATAAAGCCGAGTTTTTGCGTCGATTCATAACCATGGACGAAACATGGGCCCATCACTTCATAGCTGAAACGAAGGAACGGTCAAAACAGTGGACTGAAAGGGGAGAATCGGCTCCACAGAAGGCGAAGACAGTTCCATCTGCAGGCAAGGTCATGGCGTCAGCTTTTTGGGATGCGTGTGGGATAATTTTCACTGATTATCTTCAAAAAGGAAAGGCAATCAATGGCGAGTATTATGCAAACTTATTGCAGCGTTTGAATGATGAAATGAAGCAAAAACGGCAGCATTTAGCGAAAAAGAAGGTTCTGTTTCATCAAGACAATACACCAGTTCACACATCCATTATTGCCATAGCCATAATCAATGAGTTAAAGTTCGAATTGCTTCCTCATGCACCCTATTCGCCATACTTAGACCGCTCTGCTTATTTTCTGCACTTCTGGGACAGCCCTCGTACATTTTGTCATATAAATATCTTAAACATATGGTGATTTTATTAAAATCGTTGCAGCTATTTTTGAGAAAATGTTTCCATGAAAAGGTAATTTGTGGTGGGGTGTATTGGGTGGAATACAGATAAATAAAAACGTTGCCCTAAGACACATTATGCTAATTTATTGACAGAACTGGATCACAGACGTGACGTTGCGTGCTGGGATCGCATCAGTTCCAAATGACAATTTATTGGCTACTTGACAAACATGAGGAATATTTTTGGAATAGAATAAATAAGGAATGTTGTCATCATTGATGGTAGTTAACAATAATTTATGACAGAGAACCACGAGAAACAACATTTTGAGAATTTCCTCATAGTAAAAATATACATAGTATGTTTATAATACTTTGCTTCCCCTAATTCTCTGAAGATTACATTTGCAATACTTTTTGGAAGATTTACGACACCCGCATTATCCGAATGTGAGGCAAATATTTTCCTGAACAGGAATATCTCTAGTAGAAATAAAACTTCAACAGACATCATTACTTCTGATGAGGAATAGTACAAATTTACCTCAACTCCCAGACCGGAGCAGATTCAATGACTGACTGTTGCCAACGGGCACATCGCCTATATTGGCCAGTATTCTAACTCTTGTTAACGAATTTAACCACGTCTTTCTGGCAATTCTTACATCCGAAAAAGGAAATTTCTTGCCTGCGCTGTTACTAACGTGTTGTATTCTCTCTCCGTGTGCCAGCTAATCAGTCTGTGATGTATAGAGGTTCATACGTCCTGAGACCACGTGTTTCAGTGTTAGTGCTGTTATAATGCCAGCACACAGAATCATCATGTAAGATTTCTATGTGAAAATAAACACTTGTAACAGCATATCTCATAGAGAAGCGAGACAGATTCGCTGCTGTTCGTGGGCGTCACAGAGAAACGGTTCATAGTCTGATAATAAGCCTAAGTAAATCGTCGCGTTCTTAAGGAGAAAAAACTTGAAGACATAGGAGAAACGTTAGAATGAACTTCAAACAAACTTCTCATAAAGCTTGCACAGGAGTTTGGAATTTCGCAAACCTCGGCCTGATTGCAACTAAACATTTAAAAATTAAAAAAAAAGTGATGTGTTACACCCACATGACTTTCTCTACTCTTGTACAAATTATTTTTACAAGCTCTTATTGTCCATATATTTCATATTAATCGAGATAAACATTTGCAGAAGCGATATGGAATTTTTGGGTGGAATGCAATACTTCCCTTACTTACTATACGTAGTAGCGAAAGTAAACATACTGTTAGTATATTTAGTTTCTCTACTACGTATAGTAATTAGGGGAAGTATTGTATTCCACCCAAAAATTCTATACCGAGATTTCACCGGAAATATATGTTTTGAGACCCCCTGAATCCAAGAAAAACATTTTTTGGAAACATGTCTGTCTGTGTCTGTGAACAGCATAACTCAGAAATGAACAGTCGGATAAACAGCAAACTTGGTATTTAGGTTCAGTGTCTTCCAGAGATGCGACACGAATGTTTTCAAGAAAATTCCTCCACCCCAGACTACCCTTTACATGGAACATTTTTCGAAAATTTTAATTTTCTCAAAAACGGCTCTAACGATTTTGATTAAAATATCATATGTTTAAGATATTTTCATGGCAAATAAATTGTATCTTGAATTTTCTGGGAATGTCTCCAAAAGTATTCTTCATTGTGAACGACTTTTGCATAACTGGTAAACCATAAGAGATAGACAAAATTTGACTACACCAAAAATGTAGATCGCGTTAAAATACACAATTTATGTCATGTACATTTTTTTTTGGGTGAACCATTTTCGAGATATTACTTGTTATTCCCTTAAATTTTCAAATACTTATACTTTTTCTAAAATACGTTATTAATTTTTTTGTCCTGGTTATGCAAAGAGAATGGAGTGCTCCATATAGTAACCAGCTATTAAAACATTTGACTATCGCTTAAAGCCTACCAATTCCCCTTGCATCTACAAGAAAATTAGCAATAAGTTTAACAGCTCGATATGTCGATTAACGAAGCATATGGGGAATAAGCGTTTGTAAAAATAGTTTTACAATAGTAGAGAAAGTCATGCGAGCGCAACAGATCAGATTTTATTTTTTCTTTAATAACCCTAATGTAAAAAAGTTTTGTTTTATTCCCTTTGTGCCTATTTGGAAATCAGTTTCGTTAGCAGAGCATGTTAAAAATAAGTATAAAGAGAGAAAATTGGTAGGATTAGACATCAGTGAATCCAAAAAATGTTTTATTTATGGACGCTCTTTAATTCCTGTAGTCCTTAGCGTCCCATTCTATAGTGGGCGTGAAAGACCGGTAATTTTGCTTAGAGGCCTCTTTATCGGGCTTGAGGTTCTTTTACGTGCTGTAAATCTGCGACACCGGACCACCGGCTTTACTTCCCTTCCGAAGGAAGCCATGCTAGGGATTTAAACTTCCGAAAAAATCAATCGTGCTCCGTCGGATTTGAATCCATGATCTCGAGAACTAGAGGCTAGGATGTTACCACTAGACATGGGAGGACGACACCAGTAAATTGTTGTTTTATAATTAACAACTGAGAATATTGTCTTTCTCGATGGTCGGAGATGTTTCTTTTCCAAAGAGGTTACCTCGGTGGCCTGGGAGAGGGGGATCTTCATATTATCCAACTTCACCCCTATTGAATGAATATGTTATGAGTGTCTGTACTAATGTGAAATCTATGCAGTTTTTATGTTATTAAATAACGAGACCAAACAGCAAATATAGGGTTTAAAAATTGTCTTACTGTAGTTATATAAACATTTACTTCACCGATGATTCTTCCACCGCCAAGGACACTTATACTTCATGCAAGGTTTCCAGAATCGGGTAGACTGTCTTGGGGGTAGGTTAGGGAAGTCGAATGTTCCGCCGACAATTAAAGAAAATTAATTGATGCGTCTTTTTTATTTAAAAAGCTAGTTGTGCATCATCGTGCAAGCGATATATTTTGAAAATATCAAGGACGTTGATTTATTGAACATTTATTTTGCAGAATTAATGGAGAATACACTGGAAGGGCTTCCCTAACGCTACAGAGCTACATAATTTATTTTGGTAGCTGAAATGCTGACTGCCTCGGTGACGTATGGGGTGATATGACTTTCACAAGTCACTGGAGAATACTGCGAAGCTGTGGGGGGTAATTTGTCCACTATGCCGGGGATCTGGCAACGTATTTTAGCCCGCTATATCACCACAGAGTGGTTGGGTGGTAAATATTTCCTCTTAAAATTTTCGTGGGCAACCTTCATCCTGACACCATACAATTACTGGGTTTACTTTTGACATGGTTATACGTATTGATTAGGGATTCCCCTAATTTGTTTGTACCTGCTGTTGCTAATGGAAACAATGCGTGGAGGTTTTGTAAGGAATTTATTCATTTTTAATTTCTCTATCTGCTGTAAGCAGAGGAAGTATTCCACTCAAAAATTCCATACGGAGATCTCACCGAAAATGCATGTTTCGAAGCTCCTTGAATGCAAAATAGAAACGTAGGGAGGGAAGGATGAGGTGAGAGGAGACAGGGCAGCCTTGGGGGCCCCGGGACTCGAAACCGCTCGCAGTCCGTGAGACGAAGGCTCCCTCAGGGCATCCTTTCCCCTACCATGCACACGCCGAGACCTCCCACCGACACTTGCACCCTCAAAGAAACCAAGCAAATGAAAGTCGAAGTAAATGAGAATGGAGATGGAATGTAGGAACATAAAGAACCACGGGACCGGGGCTGACAACTCAGTCTGCACCCTCGGGTGCCGGGAGTCAAGCTCGTGGAGTTTTCCATTAGGGCAGCACCTATGTTATACTCTGCCCACCCGGCGTGGCCGAGAATGGGTTAGGACACCATCGTCCCCTCCTCTCCTGCCACACAGGGACGGAAGGGGATACGCTACTTACTGGCGTCAGCCCGATAGGGAAAATCCTATCAGTAGGCCGACAGTTTATCTAATTACCGTCTACCAGCTCTCTTTCATGGCTGGTGCCGGAGATCATCTGGAAGTCTCACAACCCCGTCTGGGTATGGGAATCACTGCCCCGCCAAGTCCAACCCAATCCAAACAACTTCGTAATGGGAAGGGCTCGAATGTTCGGCCCGGTGTACTTCTAGTAACGTCAGAAGTACCAGGAGTGATAGGGAATCGCAGCGCCCGCACCACAGCAGCCGAAGGGGTCGGAAACCCCTACGGGGGGAATGAAGGGACAGGAAATTCGAGAGATGATCCTTTCCAACATTCGCCCTGTGAACCGGGGAAACCCCGAAAAAAACCCATGGGTCAGGAAGGTTTGCCACGGTAACGACCTCCCGAATGCGGGTCACAGACATTATTGCCTGATCCATCCCGCTTGGTAACAAAAATGATATTTAAGTTCAGGATGAGGAAAAAATTTCGTTATTTTTAATTTTCTCAACATTTGCTCTAACGGCTTTCATTAAGATATTTGCATGATATATAAACTGTTTTAGTTGAATTTTCTGGGAATAGTCTGTGAGGTCCTCTTCATGCTGAATGACTATTGTATAACTGGTAAACTGTAAGAGATAGACAAAATCTTACTACACAAAAAATGCCCGCTTTACCACTTCCGGGATTATCTTTGTTATTGGTTTGAATCTTCAAGTGGCATCTCGCGGTCATGCAATGAATATGAATCCCGAGGTCGCGGGTTCAAACCCGGCGGAGGGCGTTGGATTATTCTCGGACGTGTCCCGTGTCGTACATTTACGGCACATAAAAGAACCTCAAGCCTGATAAACAGGCCCCTGAGCAAAATTTCCGGTATTTCTCGCCCAATATACGAGGGTAAGTCAATAAGTAACGCTACATAATTTTTAAAATTTAGTATACCAAGAATAGAAAC
The DNA here is from genome assembly GCA_030765065.1 of Deroplatys truncata. Classification (NCBI taxonomy): domain Eukaryota; kingdom Metazoa; phylum Arthropoda; class Insecta; order Mantodea; family Mantidae; genus Deroplatys; species Deroplatys truncata. The sequence goes on along the minus strand of CM060989.1, from coordinate 9,743,931 downwards.
TTAGAGTTACCTCATTTTCAACGCGGTCTCCTTTCTTCTCAGTGAGCATGGTCTTTCACAATACCCTCAGAAAAAAAGGTTTACGGTTGAGCAGCAAACCATGTATGCACTGCTTCCTTCACTTCTTGGTCTGTGGTGAAGCGACGGCCCCTTAAGGCATCTTTAGTGAACCAAAAGATATGTGGTTTGCCACTTCATCGACAGTTGTTCTTCGGCTCTCTGAATCAGATACGGACTTTGAAGTAGATGGTTTGTTACGTTATTTGCACCGCCACGCTTTGGGCGTCAATTTGAAGTACCTTGTATTGAAGGAGTTGTATTATATTTCAACTGTTGCAAGCCGAACTTGAAGTTCGTTGCAATCGCACGTATAGCACCCGGTTTCCGGTAGCCTTCGCCCCAACTTTAAAAATATTACCTTTTTAATTTGACTGTTTCTTTAGATATTATATTTATGTTTACCTCGGCTGCGTCAGTATTATTGTTAGAGACACGTTTCTCTTGGTAGGGTTGTGGTGCGACTGAAGAATGTAGGCTTACACAGATTTTAAGTCTTAATTCACTCCTTTTTATTAATCCTTGACACAAATTAAGTAGCACTTCACTGATATCGAGAGCTGTGAGATTATTTTATTTAATACTTGCACTTGTTAACACATAAATTATTTTCGTCTCACACGAATACGTATTTAATTTCTCGAGGACACATCTCGGTCTGGTTATGAGCACTGTTTGGAGGCAACTGAACTGTTTTCCACCTCTTAAATTTCTGTATTTCAAGTCTCTGATTGGCCAATCCTAAGCCAATAGAATACCTTCATTTAACTAAAGCTTTTTCTGGTTGTTGATTGGCTATTTTTTTAAACTGTCTCAAAAATTTACATTATTGCTGCTCTAATAATGACTAGTAGCATTTAAACTTCCTTACTCATTATTGCCTCAAGGTTACCTCATTGTTACCTCATTGTTAGCAACTTTTAACCTATTATTCTCACAGCTCCTACATTATTAAATTACGTAATATATTCACATAACATTATTACACATGTACACAATAATATAAACATACACAATGACTGTAATATACATTTTTAGATATTGTTACATACACATATTGTTTTAAGGCGGGCTGTTATTGAATTTACATATTATATAATTTAATTGAAAGTATTCAAGTGTTAAAAATACTGCCTCAACTTGCTCATTGTTGGCATCACTAGTGGATATGACTGGGCGCCCTGCTCCTTCCTCGTCCTTCACAGTTGTCCGACCATTTTTGAACTTTTCAATCCATTCGTACACATTTTGCCCCATATTGTGCGAAAAGTCTTCAATGTATTTTGTCTCCTGGTGCACCTTCAGACGACGAAAAAAGGATAACCGCACGCTGTTCTTCTTTGGTACAAACGTTGAGGGGTGCAACATTGCAACACTCGCTAGAGTGATAACTGTCAAACATTCTACAAGCGGAGACAAAGAAACATGGGGTTATAAGAATAAAAATGAGTGTATAGTATATACTTCACTTTTCAAGTAAATACTAGGTTTGGTAAGAATAAAACCATCTGAGTATCTACTTCATTTTGAGAACATGCTCAAGTAATGGAAGCAGGATAGAACATACTCAGGTATCCATCTCACAGGAGTATACTCTTATTTGGTATGAATAAAAGCTAGTATATTCTCAGTTTTATGAGTTCATTCTCCTCTCATGCTGAGCATGGTTAGATGCATGCTCACTTCTGAGTATATATTGATTTTTACTTTCTCTACTACGTATAGTATGTAGGGGAAGTATGTATTCCACCCAAAAATTCGATACCGAGATTTCATCGGAAATACATGTTTTGAGACCCCCTGAATCCAAAAGAAAGTATTTTTGGAAACATTCCATGTGTGTATGTCTGTGAACAGCATAACTCAGAAACGAACAGTCGGATAAACACCAACCTTGGTATTTAGGTTCAGTATCTTCCAGAGATGCGACGCGAAGGTTTTTTAAGAAAATCCCCCACCTCAGATTACCCTTTACATGGAACATTTTTCGAAAATTTTTATTTTCTCAAAAATGGCTCTAACGATTTTGATTAAAATCTCATATGTTTAAGATATTGTCATGAGAAATGAAATGTATATCTCGAATTTCTGGGAATGTCTCCAAAAGTATTCTTCATTGTGAACGACTTTTGCATAACTGGTAAACCATAAGAGATAGACACAATTTTACTACACAAAAGATGTAGATCACGTTAAAATACATAATTTATGTCATACACATTTGTTTTTGAGTGCACCATTTTCGAGATATTGCTTGTTGCGACGGTATTATTTGTCACATTATTTATTTATTGAGCCCCACATTTGGGAGCCAATTTGAAGTGGTATACTTATTGTTTGTATTTAACATTTTTGTAGCCCCACGTTGTGGTAGCCAATTTGAAGTAACATTATTGTATATGTTTGTATTTGTTAGCCCCACTTTTGGGAGCCAATTTGCGATGGCAAATTTATAATATTATTTGTGTATGTGTGTTTACTTCACACGGTGAAGCCATTTTGTGACGTAATTCTTTGTTAGGTTTGTAGCTCCATCTGGTGTTAGCAATTTGCGGTAGTATTAGTGTTCGTTTGAAAGAATGCTACTGTTATTTTATTTAATTTTTGTTCACTGTCCTCCGGCTAGCTATGATCTTTTGGTTAAGCACTTCTCTTTATACAGGTTGTGTAAACGGAAGGGAGTCTCTTATCCAAAGATAACACTGATGAAAGAATTTGTTTTACACTTTTATTGTCGAACACATTTACTATCACATTTACACATTGATCTTGACACTCGCCAAACTGAAACTGTTATAATAACTTCATTACTGATCACTCTTAATTCGCGTACTTCAACTTTTTGTATAATTAACTTTACAACACTTTAGATTTTTCATAATTCTGCTACGCGTAACTTGTGAATCGATATCCGACGTGTAATATTTCTGCTGGACTGAAGGAGACGTGTATCATACAAATATTTTCGACGAACTCCTGCACTGACGGACCGAAGGCGACGTGTACTTTACAAAATATTTTTTGGATGAACTGACCGACTGAAGAAGACGTGTAGTGTACAAAGATTTTTGATGAACTGACGGACTCTTTACCTCTAACCTACCTTTTATACTCCTACACCCAGATATGCCTAAAGATTATAACTGAACTGCAATTGGCTAATAAAACGCGCCAACATTAGCGTCTATTTTATATCCAATGAAAATTATGAATATATATGCTCTAGGGAAATGTTCCAGAAGATTCTAAAGGAAAACGCGCCAACATTACGTAACTTCCTCGTTTCCAATAAGGATAAACAGCTCACCCCCTCGCTGCATTATTGCACGCTATTATTGTCAGTTTCAGTAAGGCAGTATAAACTTACTTCTCAACAATAATTACAATCAACAAACATCTCAAATCAATGTCACATAATAATGCATATTCACACTATAATCACTCTTTACATTTAAATAATTTGTGATACAAATTACTGCATCATTGTTATTCCCTTAAATTTTCCAATACTTACACTTTTCTCAAATTCGTTATTCATATTTTTTGTCCTGGTAATGCAAAGAGAATGGAATGCGCCACATAGCAACCAGCGTTAAAATATTTGACTATCGCTTAAAGCCTACCAATTCCCCTTGCATCTACAAGAAAATTAGCAATAAGGTTAACATCTCGATTACCATGAAGTAGATGGAGAATAAGCGTTTGTAACAATAGTTTGTACAAGAGTAGGGAAAGTCATGTGAGTGTAACACATCAGATTTTTTTTACTTAAATCTAAATATGAAGAGAATGTTACAGCTTGTGAGCTGTATAATACGCATGGAAAAGTTATAAACTTAGCCATGGGTATTAAAGAATTTTCAAAATCTTACATTGTTTCAGAAAAACAATCTAGAAGTAACATTGAAAGTCGACCTTATTAATTAACCTTGCTATGTAAATTGTTAACTTCTATATGGAGATACCTACTCATAATTTTATAGGAAAACTGTTTCATGGCATACCTAAATAGTATAAGTATCCTGAGATACTAAAAACAGTAAAATGAGTTCATCCAGCACCTCATGAGTTATGAGTTTCCAGTCCACAATTATTCCTTTAATTTTGCTTATAACCATTTTATTTATTGGTTTTTACTTTCTCTACTACGTATAGTAAGTAGGGGAAGTATTGTATTCCACCCAAAAATTCGATACCGAGATTTCACCGGAAATACATGTTTTGAGACCCCTGAATCCAAAAAAAGTATTTTTGGAAACTCCGTGTGTGTGTCTGTGTGTCTGTCTATCTGTCTGTGTGTCTGTGTGTGTGTGTCTGTCTGTGAACAGCATAACTCAGAACGAACAGTCAGATGAACACCAAACTTGGTATTTAGGTTCAGTATCTTCCAGAGATGCGACACGAAGGTTTTCAAGAAAATCCCCCCACCCAAGATTACCCTTTACATGGAAGATTTTTCGAAAATTTTAATTTTCTCAAAAATGGCTCTAACGATTTTGATTTAAATATCATATGTTTAAGATATTTTCATGACAAATAAAATGTATATCTTGAATTTTCTGGGAATGTCTCCAAAAGTATTCTTCATTGTGAACGACTTTTGCATAACTGGTAAACCATAAGAGATAGACAAAATTTTACTACACAAAAAATGTAGATCGTGTTAAAATACACAATTTATGTCATATATATTTTTTTGTTGAGTGAACCATTTTCGAAATATTGCTTGTTATTCCTTTAAATTTTTCAATACTTATTTTTTCAAATGGGAATTCGTTATTCATTTTTTTGTCTTGGATATGCAAAGAGTATTTATCTGTGGGAAAGGGAATGGTGCTGCACCTAGCAACCAGCTATTAAGAGATATGTATATGCTTAAAGGCTACTGTATTTCTATATTGCTCTTGTAAATATATATTCCCCTTGCATCTACAAGAAAATTAGCAATAAGATAGACTCTGCAAATGTTTATCTCGATTAACATGAAGTAGATGGAGAATAAGCGCTTGTAAAAATAGTTTGTACAAGAGTAGAGAAAGTCATGTGAGTGTAACACATCAGATTTTTTAAGTTTGCCATGAATATTCAAGGAGTTTCAAAATCCTGTATTGCTTCATGAAAACATAACCTAGAAGTATTATTGAAAGTTGGATTTATTAATTCAGCTTACTGGGTAAATCCTAACCCCAAAATTCAGTTGCTTAAGCTGTTAAGTTACTTATAACAAAACTGTTTCGTAGAAAAATAGTGTAAACATCCCGGATTATAGAAACAGTCTGATTTGAATTTGCATCCTGTACCTTGTAATTAATACTTTACAATCCGTGAATTTTTTCTTTTGCCTGATTTATTGATAATAGACTTTTGCATATTTCATTTTATTTATTGTTTTGCTAATTTAATTTACAGCTATGCTCCAATTCACTTTTAATTTCTTGAAGGACTTAATATTTCTTTAACATTTCTGCTGAAGATTGTTATAAAACACAAGATAATTCCTGAGCAGTTTTGAGGGACAGAACCAAATACAACAAAATCTACCCCTCTAATTCGCACACTCAACGAAGACAGTATATAGTCAAAGAGTATAGATAACACGAGTATATACAGTAGACCCTCGCTAATTCTAAATCTGATAAACCCGGTTAATCCGTAGTAGCTGTTCGGTCCATGCCAAATTACATGCAAAAATTTACCGCCTAAACCGAATTTTGGATAATTCGTACTACGAGCTAAAATTTGGTCCCCACATTATATATTTCATATGTTACTCTTCGTTTAAATCGAATATGTATGTTGTGCGTGCACTACGGTATTTTCCGTTACGCATTTCACATAATTTTTCTCAATTTTCTTTTTCACTGTCCGGCCCCATGCTTCAAAAGAAGGCTCGAGGAATGTGCCCAAGAAAGAAGGAATTTCTGGGTTTGTGTCTTCTGAGGGATGGTCATAACATTTTCAGAAGAGTCATAAAATCAGTACTGTCAGTGTCTGTGGGGATTCACATAGAGTAAACGAGGAAGTTGCCAATAAGTGGGCGCAGGAGTTTCATCTAAGCTCTCTCATCATCACCCAAGATGGTCCACTGTTTCTGATGAGATAGTGAAGTGGAAACGTGAAGGGACATGTACAGCACAAAAGCGTCCAGGCCGACCTCGTCTGTTCACTGACAGATACCCCGACATTTGAAGAGGGTCGTAAAGAGTAATAGGCAGACATCTAGATCATCACACAGGAATTCCAAACTGCATCAGGATCCACTCCAAGTACTATGACAGGCGTGAAGTGAGAAACCTTGGATTCCATGGTCGAGCGGCTGCTCATAAGCCACACATCACGCAGGAAAATGCCAAACGACGCCTACCTTGGTATAAGGAGCGTCAACATTATACGATTGAACAGTGGCAAAACGTTGTGTGGAGTGACGAATCACGGTACACGATGTGGCGATCCGATGGCAGGGTGTCGGTATGGTGAATGCCCGGTGAACGTCATCTGCCAGCGTGTGTAGTGCCAACAGTGAAATTCGGAGGTGGTGGTGTTATGCTGTGGTCGTGTTTTTCCTGGAGGGGGCTTGCACCCCTTGTTGTTTTGCGTGTCACGATCACAGGGCAGTCCTACATTGATATTTTAAGCACCTTCCTGCTTCCCGCTGTTGAAGAGCAATTCGGGGATGGCGATTGCATCTTTCAACACGATCGAGCACTTGTTCATACTGTACGGGCTGTGGCGGAGCGGTTACACGACAATAACATCCCTGTAATGGACTGACCTACACAAAGTCCTGACTTGAATCCTATAGAATACCTTTGGGATGTTTTGGAACGCCGACTTCGTGCCAGGCCTCACCGACTTACATCGATACCTCTGCTCGGTTCCGCACTTCGTGAAGAATGGGTTGCCATTCCCCAAGAAACCTTCCAGCACCTGATTGAAAGTATGCCTGTGAGAGTGAACGCTGTCATCAAGGCTAAGGGTGGGCCAACACCATATTGACTTCCAACATTATCGATGGAGGGCACCACGAACCTATGCGTCAGTTTAGCCTGGTGTCCGGATACTTTTGATCACGTAGTGTACATTTAAGTGAACAAGATGGCTGTGGGGACGAGTATATACTTGTATGAGGTAGTAGGTTTTTATTCTTATGAAAACGAGTGTGTTCTCATTGATCTGTGTATATAATCACAGAAAATGTTCATACTCATGAGTACAAACTTTGAGTAAGTACTTGATTTTTATTCATATGACCCAATATGTCGACGTGCGCGCGCACAAACCGATACGGCAACCTACTAAAAAATTAAAAATAGTGTGCGGATACTTATTGAAGTAACCCTCGTAGAATGGGACGCTAAGAACCGTAGCAGTTGAATAAAACTCAATTTAATTCAAAGAACATGCAATTTCAAAGCCAACACACAAAAATCTGACCATTTCTTTAGCCTACTCTATTCTTCTTATACCTACAACGAAATGTGTAAATGTGTAACGAAGCACAAGAAATAGGATAATGAGTAGAAAAGTTATGAATAACAACACGTATTGTCTTGGTCACTCCATACAGAATTCTTTTAGTAAGCGAACCTCTTCGTTTCGTTGTACCTTTGAGCTGTTTTTCGTGTTTTTAATTTTATAAGTTCACGAGAGCAGACGACATTTGCAGCGTTATTACGCAGGAAGTTTACCTTTTCCCTGAGCAAACATTAATAAAGTTCTGCTCGACTCTATTTGAGCATACAGAGTTGAGAATATAAAGCAAAGGACCTTGATATGGCAGTATATATTTGATCAAGCGTAGCCTGAATTTATACGAAACTACGTTTAGCTGCTTTATTCTCCGCGTATTCATATTTTAAAGTTGTGTTTATAGTTGCGAGCCCTTTTTTTCTGAGTATACATGCAGTTATCTCTGACAGAAAAGGAATTAAGGAATCCTTACACGTAGAAGAAAATATATTTCTACCTACATGGTCCGGAAACCTTTTATTTCCAAGTTGGTTTTCGTTTTCTACAATTCTTCATAGTACATTAATTATGAGAAACACGCAGCAACACAACGTAACACATGAAACTCCTTCTTGCATGAAGTACCGTCCGTTTTCATTGATACTTGCATCGCAATGAATCCCGTATGTGCTGATGTGTCCTTGGAGAACTGCGTGTTATTTCGCAGCCTCCTACATTATGGACACCTGTACAGGGGTACACAACAGCTTTCAAATGCCCCCACAAATAACAGTCTAGTGGGTTTAGAGTGGAGACCAGGCAATAGTTTCACCTCTACATATCCATATTCATATCCGCGGTATGGTGAGGCTCGTATTTTGGAGGTTCCGGGTTCGATTCCTGCCGGACCGGCCACTCAGTTCATGGTTTTTTTGTGGCTTCTCCGTGTCTGTGGACGAATGCTGGGGTAGTTACACTTTTATCACGACTTTCCTGTTCCCATCATTACCTTTCATCTGTTTCAGGGTTGATGGCGTACGGTGTGTTACGGCAAGACTGCATATTGTGCGCTTTGAAGAGTCTCCTCCCTGGTTTCTCGGGCCAAAGTCCCCCAGGGGGCACGGGACTAATGCGTGGCTAGCCGGTGGCAGGATGTGCTCCGTCTGGAATCATTAGGGGGCCCCTACTTGCTTGCGCGCATCGTCGTTCGCATCTGGTCACCCTTTTGGTGTCTTCTCCTCATCCTTCTTTCCAGAGAGACTACTGTGTCGTGCCTATAGTGTTGTGCTCCAGTTTGTGAAGCCCATCGTCTGTGTACTTTTACATGTGTTGTCGCAATGTTTAAGTCCCGTCTTCTAGCAGAAAAGATGGACTATTCTCTTGTCTGGTGTCTGTTGAGACTGCGAAACAACATAAGGCACCAACAATACACTCAAATGTTCACACGAAATCTTTGTTCATGGTGTGATTCAGCTGTATCCTGAGGATTCATGTCGGTCCATACGTGGTGATTGTGCAAGTATACAATCTGATTACCTTGAAATGGCATATCATTCGTGAACAACACAGTTGCACTACACTCAGGGGTTGACACATTGTTCAATAAACCATTCGAGAAGTGTACCTATCGGTGGCATTTAACGCTTAGACGAACCGTGGGAGCGATGTATGCACTCACAAGGGAAGTATTTTGAAGGTAGTGGTGTTGAATAAGAACCACGTGTGCTGTAAATGCATTTATTGAGGGATTTCAGGAACTTTTGGTTAGCACTTGGTTTCTTCTATGTCAGGAATGTGTCCTGAAAGTTTGGCCGTACCTTACTGTTCTATCCTGTGTGTTCAGTAATTTTACGACATACATCAGCAATTTCCAATAGAATAGCAAACGATTCATCTCTTTCAGGTCACTCACATAATTTGCACCACAATTGAATCCACACAGTATTTTCAAATGTTTACTCAGGTGCATATATCAACTGCGAAAAGTATACCACTACGTTTTAAAACCTGTGGGATAAAGTGTAAAAAAAACGCAAAACGTTTGTTTTCGTATTCCAAATTGGATTATTATCGCAGAGCAGAAAACTATCGCATTACATTGCCACAGTTGAATAAATGTTATTAAATAAACAGCCCTACACGTTGTAAGTTAAAATGTTATTCTGTATTTAATTGGGGTAAATAATGAAACATCGAAAATGGAAAATAATGTTTTTAATTTCCCTACAACTTAATTATAGTAGGTACAGAAAGCATTGTATTGCACTCAATTTTATATTGAAATTTCAAGGAAAACGCTTTTGAGACTCCCCGAATAAAGAAAACCTTTTTAGAAAAGGGTCCGGTTGTGTGTGGGAATGTCTATGAACAGTATAACTCAGAAACGAACAGTCGGATAAACACCAAACTTGGTATTTAGGTTCAGTATCTTCCAGAGATACGACACGAAGCTTTTCAAGAAAATCCCCCCACCCCAGATTACCTTTTACATGTCACATTTTCGAAAATTTTAATTTTCTCAAAAATTGGTCTAACGATTTTGATTAAAATATCATGTTTAAGATATTTTCATGACAAATGAAATGTATATCTCGAATTTTCTGGGAATGTCTCCAAAAGTATTCTTCATTGTGAACGACTTTTGCATAACTGGTAAACCATAAGAGATAGACAAAGTTTTACTACACAAAAAATGTAGATCGCGTTAAAATACACAACTAATGTCATAAAAAATTTGTTGAGTGAAACTTTTTCGAGATATTGCTTGTTATTCCCTTAAATTTTCCAATACTTATACTTTTTCTCAAATGGGAATTCGTTATTCATTTTTTTTTATCCTGGACATACAAAGAGAATGGAATACTCCACATAGCAACCAGCTCTTAAAATATTGGACTATCGCTTAGGAATAAGATTAACATCTCGATTAACATGAAGCATATGGAGAATAAGCGTTTGTAAAAATAGTTTGTACAAGAGTAGAGAAAGTCATGTGAGTGTAACACATCAGATTTTTTTTCTATGTACTACACTTTAATCCAAGTAAACATTTGCAGAAATAGCTGCATTACATTATAGACAAAGAGAACGGCGATAGTCAAATGTTTAAGAACTGGACGCTGTACGCTGCCTAAAAGTTGCATTCAGTTTCCATGACAGCGCGAGAAACAACTGAATGTTGAAAGCGCTTTAAGAGAATGACCAAGAAATGAACAATTCCAACCTATAGTAACGGATATCTCAGAAATGGTTTATGCCACAGAAAAGCTTATTTGAAATAAATTGTGTGTTTTAAAGAGATCTACATTTTTTGTGTAGTACGTTTTCGTCTATAGCTTAACGTTTACCAGTTATACAAGATTATACAAAATTCGTTCCGAATGAAGATATAAATTTTATTTGTTATGTAAATATCTTTAATGAATGGTATTTTATCAACCTTTTTTAGAAAATTAAGAATTTGGCGTCGCATCTTTGGGAGGTACTGAATTGCGCTGTTCATAGATACACACACCTATCTTTTGTGTTGCCTTTTTTGTGTTCAGGGTTTCACAAAACATTGACACGTCGAATAAAACACTACATCTAATTATAATAGGTAAAGTAAAACAATCATTATCACCATCACAAAATATAATATGACTAAGACGCTATCAAATTTCAGAATCTCTCGTTTCAGGCTTCCAAAAATCACTATAATCTAATGGTGAACGTATCAGCTGTGATTCTGCCGGATATTTACGGCTCATGTTACGTAAACATTTTCAAATGAAAATAAATGTTTCTGCAAAAGACCTCGAACAGCTGCGGGTGTTAAGTAAAATAAAAATTCTCATAAAAGGCGTTGTGTGCGCTGATATTCCAGATATCGGGGTGGAGGGCGGATTAGGGAAGAAGCTGCTGGGCACGCCATCAAGCGATAAATAATAAAAACTAATTTCTGTGGCCTAGGACTTCGTTCCATCCAAACAGCAGTACACTTGCCATTTGCAGGTTTCTATTTTATAAAACAAGGAAGGCCAGACGGCGGCCGGTAATGAACCCGATGCGCTTCATTAAAACTGGACATTCGTGTAGGGAATGGCGTAGCAGTTGAATTGGCGAACGTTACATCCGACGCGTTATTGCTCGCCCCCTTTTTGTAAAGCGGAACATTATCTATATTTGCGCGTTCGTTTTAAATAATCAGAAACATGTGACGGTAGCGTTTTTTTCTCCTTAGCCAGCGAGAGAAAAAAGGAAATCTCTGAGATTGGGATTGAAAATACGGGGGAGGGGAATAATACAAAAGCTGCTTTTGGCTAATTGAAGAAAGGACATACAGATGTTTGTCCTAAATGTTTACGTATTAGGATTATTTTAAAAACCATTATGAGCACCGAGCCAGTAACATGTGAGGTCCCGCGTTCAATTCCCGTCGACCATCCGCTCTGATCTTGCGTTTTTTGTTGTTTCACCTGGTCGGTAGGCGAGAGCTAAGATGTCTTCTTTACTATCATAATTTTCCTTTGCCCATTTCCCTTTCATTCTGTTTCCTTGTCATCTTTCAAGTGTGCTTCCAGGTTTCGTGGCGTATGGCGGTGCCGGACAGATGTCGCGGATGCTTGCTCAAGGGAACAGTACTCTCCGTGGACAATAAAGAGATGCCTGGTGTAAGGGCAGCTCATCGCCATCTCTGGGCAGCTATAGTATTCGAGCTAAGCATTGTTAGGGAATTCAGCATGACTCTGTGGTCTTGGGTCGTGTAGCCTTCTGTGGTTCATGTACTTCATACCTTCCTCCTGAGGGGTGGTAAAGGTATGAAGGGACGGTACCTGCAACCGAGACATAGCAACAGCCCTTTTTCTTACTACCGTGATCCCTGAGAAGGAGGGACAAGGGGAGAGATCCGAAGGCGACTAGACCCAGATAACAACGGGCGATGGACGGTGTCCCTAACGTTTCTTGATCTAATGTATCCAACGCACTCAAAAGCCTCCAGACCCACGGAAGTCCTGCAAACCGCCGAACAGCGTCCCCTGGTCCTACAGCCCTGAAAGACATTACAATAAACGAGATGGTGGGTACATGAACTTAGGGACAGAAAACTCATGGTAGAAGAACTACCACAGCATTCGCCTGCCGACCTGAAGAAACCACGAAAAATCCATGGACCAGAAAGGGTGGTCACCGGGAATCGATCCCGGGACCTCCTGAATTTCGACCACAGATGTCCCGCTCGGTGTATATAAAGGGTCTTTCAACAAGAGTGTCCTATTTTTGAACTTAAATAAAACACGTTCTATAAACGATAGAGGTTTATTTCTTTTTTTTATTTTGGAACATAATTAATGTCATTACGTGTGGAAGATTAACATCAGTTAAGTGACCGCCGCGACTTCGTTGGGTTGCGCGTATACGGTTGAACCAATTTTCAATGACACAGGAACGTAAATTAGGTCCAACTTCACGCGTGATGTTATTCATAAGATCATTTACTGTTTCCGGCTTGTTCATAAACTCGAGATTTAACATAACCCCACAAGAAGTAATCCAACGGCGTTAAATCACATGACCTCGGGGGACAGTTAACATCACCACCACGGGGAATGATGAAACATCTGAACTTCTCCTTCAAAAGATAGATTGTTTCGAGAGCAGTATGACACGTTGAGGTGGTATATTTGTTAGCAGTTGGAAGAAGATGCTTCATGTTTATATGCACCACGTATGGTAGCCAATTTGTCGCGGTCACTTCGTGTTATCTTATTTCTGAGCGCCTGTTATTGTTTTACTACTTTGAATGTTGGGTTCATTGTCCTCCGGCTAGCTATTGTTTCTCGGTCGAGCACATCTCTTGAACAAGGTGTGTAAACGGAAAGGATTTGTTACTCAAAGATAACACTGATAAAAGAATTTGTTTTTACACTTTTATTACCGTCACAATTAATTAAGTCCACATATTGACTCGTGATACACGCCAGACTGAAACTGTTATATTTTCTAATATCACTATAATCACTTATTTACTGCACATTATTTATTCGCGTGTTTCACATTTATAACAAACTTTAAGACGCGAGAGATTCTGTAGAATTGCGACGTGTAACTCGCGAACGATTCTGATGAACTAAGCGACGTTTAACTTCTGAATGATTCTGTTGGACTCAGCGACGTGTAACGCGTGGATGATTTTGTTGAACTGGGCACTACTTGTCTCTGGCTTAGCTTTTTATACTCCCACACCCCGATATGCCTAAAGATTATAACCGAGCTGCTATTGGTTAATAAAACGCGCCAACATTAGCGTCTATTTTTATATCCAATCAAAAATTACGAAAACATATGCTCTAGGGAAGACATTCCCGCCATTTATAAGAAAAGCGCGCCAATCTGACGTCATTTACTTGTCTCTAATAATTGATAAACAACTCACCCCCTCGCTCATTGTTACCCGCTCTTATTGTCAGTTTCAGTGAGGCCGTGTAAATTTATTTCCTAACAGTGCATATAATTAACAAACATCTCAAATCATTGTCATACAATAATGCTTATTTACACTACAATCACTCTGGCATTTACATTATTGTGATACAAATTACTGCCACAACGTGGCACCATCTTGCTGTAACCAGATGTTTTTGAGATCCATACCATCCAATTGAGGCCAAAAATAGTCCCTTATAAAAGCCCGGTATCTTTATCCATTGACAGTTAGAGCTTCTCCATTTCATTCTGGAAAAAATGTGGACCAATGATTCCACCATACCAAAATCCACATCACACAGTAACCTTTTGGGTGTGAAGTGGTCGTTCTTGAATCTGCATTGGATTATGATTGCTCCAATGGCGGAAATTTTGTTTGTTAACACAACCATCCATCCAAAAGTGGGCTTCGTCGCTGAAGATGATTTTTCGTCAAAAATTCGGGTCAGCTTCCAATTGCTCCATAGCCCAGTCAGCGCTTTAGTTCTTGAGTTAACATAATTTTGTAAGCGTGAAACTTCTAGTCCAGATGCAGAATTCGACAATTGATTTGTTTCCGATCTCGCGTACACTCTCACGAACGGCGCCTATGTTTTCGTGGGAGCGCTTACGTCGATTACGTACAGGCGTTCTTTGACAGAACCACTTCTTTCAAATTTATCGTTCAAACGCCGAATCGTTCTCTCGCAGGGACGATTATGCACACCGTAAACTTCATGCAATACACGGAAGGTTTGGTGAACAGATGATCCATTTAGATAAAAAATTTTCACAATTTCTACGCGTTGCTGAATGCTGTAACGTTCCATGGCTATTTGTCAATAACAACTGTAACCACATGAAACAAATGACTGCTGTAACTCAATAACAACGGCAGATATCACATGTTAAAGATAGGACACTCTTGTTGAAAGACCCTTTAGTAGGTAGAAAAGGTATTGCATTCTAAACAAAATATTCAATACCGAGATTTTACAGAAATACATGTTTTGAGGCCTCCTGTATAAAAACTGTTTTTTTAGAAAACGTTCGTGTGTGTGTGAACACAATAACTCAAAAACGAAAAGTCGGATAAATACTATTCCTGGCATTTAAATCCAGCGTCCCCCAAGGATGGAACACCAAGATTTTCAAGAATACCCCCACCCTAAACTACCCATTACACGGAAGACTTTTCTAATTTTGTATTTTATCAAAAATGCCTCTAGCGGTTTTGATTAAAATACCATATGTTTAAAAGATTTGCATGACAAATAAAATGTACATTTAGAATTTTCTGGGAATAGCTTGTGAAGTCTTCAGTAGGAAGGAATTTTGTATAACCTTGTATAACTAGTAAACGTTAAGAGATAGACGAAAACGTACTACACAAAAAAATTTAGATCTCTTTGTAACACACAATTTATTTGAATAAATGTTTTGGACATTATCTATTTCCGAGATATTCTTTATTAATGGAAAGGTGGAATCAGATGACTGGAAAATTCAATGCCTTAGCCGGGATTTCAACCACCGATCTCTCGGTCTCCGTCCGGTTGCTCTAACCACTGAGCTACCATGGCAACATGCCGAAACGACATAAATTCTCCAGTTTTTTTCCGGTATTCTTTCCGGTAAGGAAAAAGGAGATCTCAAATTGTAATGAGATGACATGACGGCTTGTGTGAAAGAACAATTAATTTCATTAATTGGCCTAATAGTGGTTGAAACTATAAATCGCAGGACTTAAAGTACTTACAACATTGTAAGTCGCCATTGGGGTATGTCATCTCAATACAATTTGAGATCTCCTTGTGGTTTATGCCGGGAAAAATACGTATGCGTTGGGCAATGTAATGTCGCGCCGACATGTTGCCATGGTAGCTCTCAGCAACTAGACGGAGACCGGGAGATCCATGGTTCAAATTCCAGCGATGGTATTGAATTTTTCAATAATCTGATTCTACCTTTCCAAGCTTGTTCAACACACGGCTTATGTGGAAGAATAATTAATTCCATCGTTTATTAGTGGTTGAATACTTTTGTCATTCTGAAACTCCTGTCGATTTTTAGATTTTTTAAGGCCAGCATATAGCGTCCACTTGTTAAACATTTGACTATCGCTGTTCTCTTTGTATCTATAACGAAATGTTTAATGTAGCTGTTTCTGCAAAGGTTTATTTGGATTAAAATGTAGTAGATAGCAAAATAAACTTTCTCAAGAATAATAATTGAAGAGAAGATGAATTAGTCGCACGTTTTGGAAATTATTTTTACGAATGTTTTAGCACCACGTATGGGCGTCAATTTGAAGATAGTTTATCGTCTTTCGTTTTTTACACCACGCATTGGTTGTCAATTTGTAGTAATTTGTATTGAAGGAGTTGTATTATATTTCAACTGTTGTGGAGCCGAACTTGTAGTAGTTGCAACCGCACGTATAGTAAAGAGTTTCCGGTAGCCTTCGCCCCAAATCTATTTTCAGGTGGCCTTTGCCCCAAGTTTAAAAAAATATTTAACTTTTTAATTTTACTATTTCTTTAAGTATTTATTTATGTTTGCCTCGGCTGCGTCAGTATTATTGTTTTAGAGACATGGATTTCTTGGCAGGGTTGTGATACGACTAAAAATGTAGGCTTACACAGATTTTAAGTTTTAATTCACTCCTTTTTATTAATCCTTGACACAAATTAAATAGCACTCCACTGATATAGAGAGCTTTGAGATTCTTTAATAAATTAATTGCACTTTTTTAACACGTAAACCTATTTTTCGTCTCACACGAATACGTATTAAATCTCTCGAGGACGCACAAGCAACGCATCCAGTTATGAGCACTGTCTGCAGGCAACACGTCTGGTTATGAGCACTGTTTGGAGGCAACTGAATTGATTTCAACCGTCTAAACTTGTAAATTTCTGTATTTCAAGTCTCTGATTGGCCAATCCTACTCCAATACAATACCTTCATTTAACTAAAGCTTTTTCTGGTTGTTGATTGGCTATTTTATAAACTGTCACTAAAATTCACATTATTACTGCTCTAATAATGAATAGTAGTATTTAAACTTCCTTACTCATTATTGCCTCAAGGTTATCTCATTGTTACCTCATTGTTAGCAACTTTTAACTTATTATTCTCACAGCTCCTACATTATTAAATTACGTAATGCATTCACATAACATTTTTGAACATGTATACAATAATATAAGCATATGCAATGACTGTTACATACATTTTACAAATTATTACATTCACATATTGTTTCAAGGTGGGGTGTTATTGAATTTACATATTATATAATTTCACTAAAATCATTTAAGCGTTAAAAATACGCGATAGAGGGTGGAGAAAGGCATGTGAATGTAACATATCAGATGTTTTTAGCTCGCGTTAGCAAATACCTGAAGATGTATTTTTGCTGAACGTATAGCGCATGTAAATGACGTGACAGTATCTGTAATTTCGGAGTTTCGCTCGCCATGTGAAAGCGATGAACAAGTGCCCTCTGCTATCGGATGTCCGCGTGACACTCGAGCTGGGAAAGTAATATGAGACACAAGTGTGTGTTTTGTTCTGGTTTTATTATGGTGAGCGCCCGTGTTGAATGTAACCATACGCAGCTATATAGAATGTCTCACATGTTTATCGAGTGTATCATAACCACGGCCTACTTCCATATCATCGATAAATTCGCGAGACAGGTAGTGACGAGACGATTTGCATATCAAGAGTAGCATTTCCAAGGATTATTTCACCAATAAAATGAAGTACTGTCATCTACACGGTTTAATTCATCACTCAACTGTTCCTCACGACCAACGAAGCACCGGTGTTCGATCCCAGGCGCGTCCACTTTAAACCATGGGTCTTGCGAGGTTTTCCGAAGGTCAGCAGGCAAATGCTGGAGTTGTTCATCTTCTAATAGTGTTACATGTTGGGGTGAAGGCCAAAAAGGCTACCAGAAAATTATTAATTTAGGCCACTCCAACATACACATGGGTAACGCAACTCCCATGCACCAAAACGTCCTGAACCTTGGTGTGTAATTAAGGGGAAGGCGTGGGTTTTATATTACACTGAAAGATTACATAACACACATACCTGGGATTTATTCACAAAACGTTTAGCGACTCTACATAATGAACAACAGAAACAGGGTGGAGGGAGATGCCGCTAAACTGTAGACCGCGCCACACACACGTCTGTTTTCAACGACCACTTCCACTGGAGTGAGGCCATCTTACCCCCACCAACCATGTCTAGCCAGACAGGACTGGCGTCATATCAGACAGTTTCAAACTGATCTTTCCCTTTGGCGTGATCCGCGCCTAAAGGAAAGACCGTTCAGCAGAAATACAGTAATAATGCTACGTCCGGTAGCAACAATACAACACAACAGTGCGTCTGGTAATGACAATAAACTTAATAATGCGCCACAATACGACTTTCCTGTCCCTCATTTTCTGTACCCATCATCTCTCTTGTCATGTGTTGTAGGATTAGTTGACGGTGCTCGGCGGGTTAAGGCTGGGCGGTGTTTGTGCGCTCTGTAAACTTTTCTTTCTCTTCGTTGTTGCAGGACTGTTCAGTTAGGTCTCGTCTCCCAGTGGGCCCCATCCTGCGCGACATGGATGCGTTCGGTTTGGAGACGTTATGGAACCCGACCAGGGGCCACGGTAAAAGCAAAACGGGCCGTTGTGGCCTTCGCGCTGCTCTGCGCCGGTACCGAAGGCTCCTCTATTCGTCCGTACCGTTTATCCCCCAGGGGGAAGGGAGGCCACAGAGACGTGCGGAAATCCTTTTGTTTCGATTCTACATTGGTGTACGCTATCCATGTCTCGTTGCCCGTAATCTCCTCTTGTCCAAAAACTGTCGTGCACTACGCATTCGTTGCTCTTTCTGGTGAGCAGTTTTAGCACCCACCTCGCACAAACTTTCCGATATCCAAGCTGTTCAGTGACAATCTTGTAACGTGAGGTTCGAGCAACATTTGCGAATTCATCAACCAGACCACTGATCTTCAAACTCCGATCACTTCGAAGTTTTTGGTGCACTTGCCCAACGATGTCGTCGGTCCGAATACTGGGGCTACCTCTCCGCTGTTCATCGTGCACATTTGTGCGGTCATTTCGAAATTCTCGACACCAGTGTCGAACCTGTTTGTCACTCTTTGTGTCCGGTCCATACACGAGGTATAACTCACGATGGATGTCCGCAGCTGACGATCCTTTTGCCAACAAAAATCTAATCATACCACGCACTTCACAACTGGCCTACTGTGTCACATCAATACTGCGGTGGGTTCCTCAGGAGTCGGTAGAGAGCGCCGCAGGCGTGAAACGTCATTCAGGCCTACCATCTGTTAAATATTTTTCACTGGACCTTAGTTTTGGACTGCGCCTCGTCTTATTTCACGATTGAGAAATATAATTATAATTATATTAAATGTTTTATTAGCGTTTCTGTTTACGATTCAAATCGCAAGACCTCTGGGAGGGGCAGCGTTCTTTGCGTCTAGGTGCTCTCAGATTGCAGTTTTAGCGGTAGAGTATATCCCGAAGTAATCTAGGAATTACACTGAGTAGCCAAAAGTCACGGGAAAGGTTGTCCCATTAGAATATGTGCCGTGTATGAATCCCGAGCGTTACGGCTAGATGGCGCGTATGGCGCTTGTAGACGCAATATCTGAGCAGCATGTTACAGACACGTGTGTAGTGAATATGGCAACACATCGTGAGTTAACCGACTTTAAACGTTGGATGATACTCGGTGCACGACTCAAGGGTCATAGCATATCGGAGATTACGCGAAAATTCGGATTACCGATGTCTATAGTGTCTAGGAAGGGTCTTCATTGTCGCAGAGAGAATGTTTCCTCCGCACAGGAAGACCACAGCTGATTAATGAACGGACATCACGTCGCCTCAGCAGAACTATACGGGGCGCTCGAAGGAGCACCGTGAATCAGACACCGCCCAGTTTAATGTTGGGACTCCGGAACTCTTCCACCAGGACTGTAAGGAGGCACATGCACCGCATAGGCTTTAACAGCCGACGACAACTCGTGTCCCTTTGCTGACATCTCGACGCAGAGTTCAACGACGTGTATGGGCCCGCGAACATCGGCAACGGACCATGGAACTGTGGAGGTGTGTGGTATGTTCCGATGAATTCCGGTTCCAGTTATATCGAGCTGATGGGCGCGTGAGAGTATAGCGTATGCCCCATGAAGCTATAAGATCCTGTGTGTCAACAAGGTTGTATCCAGGCAGGAGTGGCTCAGTTATGGTCTGGGCTTCGCTCTCATGGTCATAGTTAGGCCCCACTGTCCGGTTGCAGGGATCAATGACAGGTGTACGTTATAAGGACATCCTTTCCTGGCACCAGAGTGTCTGATGGAGATGACCTGCTTGTACAGGACAATGCGACAAGTCACCGCTATTTGGTGTCATGCAGGTGGTTTGATGAGCACTCCAGTGACGTTAACACATCAAATAAATAGACTGAAAAGAACATTTGCTCAAGATCTGCCCAGCGATTCCGAACACAGTGACTTCACACAACTTTAAAACCATATTTTAACCATACAATTGTTCTCTCACTGATTCAGTACCCAATTACTATCATTGTACATAACTGTGTGTTGTTATGTTATTGCATATCATTCTATATCTTTATGTGATACATGTCACATTAACTTATGTTAAAGGAGCCAATAGCCAATTTCAGTATGTTTATGCTGATCAGTTAAAAATAAAAAACTTCAAAAGCAATGCAACTGCTGACGTTAGGTCAAGAATGGTTCATTGCCTCAGAGTGCGAAAAATTAATTGAAATACTAAGATTGACATCACATTAATAGATTATACTAATGTATAACAGCCAATAACAAAAAAATCATATGTGTTACACTCACATGACTTTCTCTACTCTTGTACAAACTATTTTTACAAACGCTTATTCTCCATATGCTTCATGTTAATCGAGATGTTAATCTTATTGCTAATTTTCTTGTAGGTGCAAGGGGAATATGGTAGGCTTTAGCGATAGTCAAATGTTTTAAGATCTGGTTGCTATGTGGAGCATTCCATTCTCTTTGCATTACCAGGACAACAAAAATTAATAACGAATTCCCATTTGAGAAAAAGTATAAGTATTGGAAAATTTAACGGAATAACAAGCAATATCTCAAAAATGGTTCACTCAACAAAAATTGTGTATTTTAACGCGATCTACATTTTTTGTGTAGTAATATTTTGTCTATCTCTTACGGTTTATCAGTTATGCAAAAGTCGTTCACAATGAAGAATACTTTTGGGGACATTCCCAGGAAATTCGAGATATACATTTTATTTGTCATGAAAATATCTTAAACATATGATATTTTAATCAAAATCGTTTGACTCATTTTTGAGAAAATTAAACTTTTCGAAAAATGTTCCATGTAAAGGGTAATCTGGGGTGGGGGGATTTTCTTGAAAACCTTCGTGTGGCATCTCTGGAACATACTGAACCTAAATACCAAGTTTGTTGTTTATCCGACTGTTCGTTTATGAGTTATGCTGTTCACAGACAGACAGACAGACACACACACCGGACATGTTTCCAAAAATGTTTTTTTTTTGGATTCAGGGGGTCTGAAAACATATATTTCCGGTGAAATCTCGGTATCGAATTTTTGGGTGGAATATAATACTTCCCCTACTTACTATACGTAGTAGGGAAAGTAAAAAACGAACAACGAATTCTTATTTGTATAAGTATTGGAAAGTTCAAATAAATAACAACAATATCTCGGAAATGGTTCACTGTACTAAAAATATGTATATGACATAAATTTTGTGTTTTAACGAGATCTACATTTCTTGTGAAGTAAAATTTTGTCTATCTCTTACGGTTTACCAGTTATGCAAAAGTTATTCAGAATGAAGAGAACGTTTGGAGACATTCCCAGAAAAAACAAGATATACATTGCATTTGTCACGAAAGTGTCTTAAATATGTTATCTTATTCATAATCGTTGGAACCATTTTTGAGAAGATCAAAATTTTCGAAAAATGTTCCATGTAAAGGGTAGTTTGTGGTGGGGGGATTTTCTTGAAAATCTTCGTGTCGCATCTTTGAAAGATACTGAACCTAAATAACAAGTTGGGTATTTATCCGACTCTTGATTTTTGATTTATGCTGTTCACAGACATACACACGGACCTTTTTCTAAAAATGCCTTTTTGGAATCAGGGGCTTCAAAACATGTATTTCCAGTGAAATCTCGGTATCGAATTTTTTGGTGGAATGCAACACTTCCCCTATTTACTATACGCAGTAGAGAAAAGAAAAAAATGCCATAATAGTTCTTTAAGCTACGGAAAATAGGCAGTTATAAAATTAGCATAGTTTACTGATGAAACATGATTATATATATATATATATATATATATATATATATATATATATATATATATTGGCGAGGAATGCTAATACCAGACTGACCATGTTTGCTATGCCTCACACGCAATTCGGTGTTTCATTATGGTTAATTTGTTGGGGCTCCAGGTGAAATACGAGAGGCTAACATTGTGTCTGAATTTATGACTGACGTTCGCGTATAATTGTATCAACGGAGCAAATGGAATCAAGATTGATTGTTCCTCACAAAGAAAACCTCGCCTGTTAATTCCTTTGTACCCTGTGGTGGTTTTGTTCTCTTATATGATTACCTTTTTAAACTAGAATGACGAATTGACTTATTTTACCTACCTCCCCCGTTCTTTACAAAATTATTTAGATTTTTATGGTGAACCCCTTGTAACTGTAATTTCGTACAGCCCCCGCAATTCCCCTTAACGGATAAAGAATCGCCTGATATTCACGCAAAATAATGTGAAATAAAAGCGCAACTCCCGACTTCGTTAACCTCCGCCCGATAATCCTTGAAGATGTAGATATTTAGCTCCACGTATGGAAGTCAATTTGAAGAAGATGGTTTGTTACGTTATTTGCGCCACGCTTTTGGCGTCAATTTGAAGTAGTTTGTATTGAAGGAGTTGTATTATATTTCAACTGTTGGGCAGCCGAACTTGTAGTAGTTGCAACCGCACGTATAGTAAACAGTTTCCGGTAGCCTTTGCCCCAGTTTAAAAATATTAACTTTGTAATTTAAACTGTTTCTTTAAATATTATATATTTACCTTTGCCTCGGCTGCTTCAGTATTATTGTTAGAGACATGTTTCTCTTTGTAGGGTTATGGTGTAACAAGAATGTAGGCTTACACAGATTATAATTTTACTTCACTCCTTTTATTAATACTTGATACGATTTAAATAACACTTCACTGATATAAAGAGAGCTGTGAGATTCTTTTATTGATTACTTGCGCTTTTAAACATGTAAACTATTTTTCGTCTCACACGAATACGTATTAAATCTCTTGAGGACGCACAAGCAACGCATCCAGTTATGAGTACTGTCTGCAGGCAACTGCATTGATTTCAACCGTCTAAACTTGTAAATTTCTGTATTTCAAGTCTCTAATTGGCCAATTCTACTCCAATAGAACACCTTCACCCAACCAAAGCCTTTTCTGGTTGTTGATTGCCTATTTTATAAACTGTCACTAAAATTACATTATTGTTACTCCAAAAATCACAAGTAGCATTTAAACTTACTAATTCATTATTGCATCAAGGTTACCTCATTGTTAGCAACTTTTGACCTATTTCTCACAGCTCCTACATTATTAAATTACGTAATATATTTACGTAACATTATTGAACATGTTTACAATAATATAAGCTATGGAATGACTGTTACATACATTTTACAAATTATTACATATACATTGTTTCAAGGCGGGCTGTTATTCAATTATGTATTATATAATTAGACTGAAATCATTTAAGTGTTAAAAATACTGCCGCATCCTCCAACTTCTGGAAATGCTTCATAATCTTTGGCGGTGGAACAATCATCGATCCTAATACTTGAATTTTCTTTTAGGTAATTACAGTACGTAAAATTTGAAATCTTTGTAGCTTCCCTTCGCTCCCGTAGTTATTTAATATTGACGATGTTTCATAAGAAATGTCGGCTTTTAAGCAAAACGTTATTTGGAACGTTTTCTAACACGAAATTAAACTACTCTTCAAAGTAGAGACCATCAGATCCTTTAGCCATCTTTCAGCGAGGTTTGTTACCCCGCGACGGTACCAGTCTCTGGTTTTTTATGGGAAGAGTTCGCTGAGACCCACTTCCACAGCTTCAATGTTTTCGAAATGTCTTACACGCTAGAAATGGGCCATGGATCGAACAGATGGTAATCTGAAGGTGCAAGATCAGGGCTGTATGCTGGCTGTGGTAGCAGTTCGACTCTTTCCAATTCCTGAATTTTTGTGATGGTTGTTCGTGCAGTATGGGGTGTTGCATTGTCCTGCTGCAAGAGAATTCTTTTTCGGTTAACTAATGCTGGGTATCTCCGTCTCAAAATTTTATGAAATCGTTCCAGTTGTTGAGAATATCCACCAGACACACATTACTTTGGTCCCTAACTGATTTTTTTAACGAAGACTTTGGCAGGTTGACGGGGAATGAGCCAGTTTCGAGGCGTCAGGGTTGCGGTAATAGACCCGCTTTTCATCACATGTGGCAATTCTCCTGATAAATCTATCATCCATGGGATTACCAATAAGCTGATGACAGATATCCACTCTACGTTGAGCCTGTTGAGGTGTCAATTCATGAGGTACAGATCTGCAGCTTCTGTTTGATTTTCCAATTTTCTTAATCTGGCGATGTATGGTATCTTTTGTTGGATCAAGTTCTTCTGACAGCCTACAAGTATTTTTCTTCCTAAACTCTCTCTGTATTCTCAATATCCCACAATTTAGGTCTTCCAGAACGTGGTAAATCTTTAGTGTTTTCTTCTCCAGTGTTGAAACGTTGGAACCACTGTTGTGCCACACGCTCACTAACGACACCTTCCACTTCACATATTTCTCGAGCCGCGGCAGCAGCTTTATTATCTTGTTTCCAGAAAGACTCTAATCTCAAACTTAGTAACTTCCATTTTGTGAATGCGTATTAACAATTGACGACTGACACATTATCGCAATACCAGCGATGGCATCCTGTAAATAGCATTGACGAAACCAATTCTATCTTATAAAACACCAAACTTGAAAATCGAGACAACCTAACAACATAAAGGCTGCATAGTTTTCGTATAATACAGAAGCCCTTAGCATTTACAACGAAATAGACGTGAGGCTGGTGAATATGAAAATCACCCACTCCCAGGCCGCCAAGTTAGCCTTTGGATATAACCTATAGTCTAGAATTATCGAGAAAAGCAATTTTCTCAGCTGTTAATCATAAAATATCCATTCATTAATTTCTAAAGTTAACAATATACACAATTTTCTCTCTCTGCTAACGAATCTGACTAACATAATAGGAAATAAAGCAAAATGTAATACGTTGGCATTTGCATCTTCAATTCTCTCGTGTTTTGCTGTGTCTTAGTTACTAAATCCTGAAAAAAAATTTATGGAACAAATGAAACTGTCCATAAGCCTTTAAAAAATATATTAAATTTAACGTGTCCAAGAATTTTTTAAACAAATTTACATTCACATAACTTTCTCTACCCTCTCTCACTTATTACTAGGAGTAGTTGCGGAGGACAACATAACACCTCGACCTGTGTGAGGCGAGAGGAGTAAAAGGGCGACCGGACAAGGACGCGCGACAATGCAGAGGGCAGGGTCTCTACCTTTTACAAATTGAAACTCCCGGACGGCACCTGGTGCAACCGGCTCCCCTTCCTCCTGTAGCCTCGCACATCCCACTAGGGGTCCGGGACTCGGAGACGAAGTGTTACACAGAGCATCCTTTCCCCCCCCAAGACTCCCGCCGACACTTTGAACCCTGAAATGGAGGGACAGGACTTCGCGGGATGTAATGAATTTTCCGAGCGTTCACCTAGCGAACCCACAACCTCCCGAATGCGTCCCACAGACGTTACCGCCTCAGATATCCCGCTTGGTTATTACCGGGTATACTATTTTTAGGAAAATTTATTTTCCTATCTACTTTATTTTAATACAGAAATAGCTACATTACATATTTCGTTATAGATACAAAGAGAACAGCGATAGTCAAATGTTTAACAACTGAACGCTATATGCTGGCCTTAAAATTCCATACTGTTTCCATGACATCGCGAGAAATAGTTGAAAATCGAGAGGACTTTAAAAGAATGTTTAAGTATTGTACAATTCGAGTCATTAATAACGGATAAATGACTGATGCCACAGAAAAAGTTATAAAATAAATTTTGTGTTTTAAAGAGATATACATTTTCATTATAGTGCGTCTTTTCTATCGTTTAACGTTTACAAGTTATACAAGATTATACAACATTCCTTTCCAATGAAAAGGACTTCACAGTCAATATATACATTTTATTTATTCTGTAAATATATTTAATATATAGTATTTTACTCAAAATTGTTGAGCCATTTTTCAGAAAATAAAACCTTTCGTAAAATGTTCCATTTAAGTACAAATTGGTTTGGGGAGATTTTCTCGAAAATCTTTGTGCGGCATCTTTTGAGGATACTGAATTTAAATACCAAGCTTGGTACTTATTTTATTTTTCGTTTTTGAGTTATGCCGCAGACCTTTTTCTAAGAGTGCTTTTTTTGGATTCAGGGTGGCCCAAAAGTGTATTTGCGGTGAAACCTCGGTATCGAAGTTTTGGACCTTTTTTCTAAAAATCTGATGTGTTACACTCACATGACTTTCTCTACTCTTGTATAAACTATTTTTACAAACGCTTATTCTCCAGCTACTTCATGTTAATCTTATTGCTAATTTTCTTGTAGATGCAAGGGGAATTGGTAGGCTTTAAGCGATAGTCTAATATTTTAAGAGCTGGTTGCTATGTGGAGTATTCCATTCTCTTTGTATGTCCAGGACAAAAAAAATGAATAACGAATTCCCATTTGAAAAAAGTATTGGAAAATTTAAGGGAATAACAAGCAATATCTCCAAAATGGTTCACTCAACAACAAAATGTATATGACATAAATTGTGTATTTTAACGCGATCTACATTTTTTGTTTAGTAAACTTTTGTCTCTTAATGGTTTACCAGTTATGCAAAAGTCGTTCAGAATGAAGAATACTTTGAAATATTCCCAGAAAATTCGAGATATACATTTCATTTGTCATGAAAATACCTTAAAGATATGATATTTTAATGAAAATCGTTAGAGCCATTTTTGAGAAAATTAAAATTTTCGAAAAATGTTCCATGTAAAGGGTAATCTGGGGTGGTGGGATTTTCTTGAAAACCTTCGTGTCGCATCTCTGGAAGATACTGAACCTAAATACCAAGTTTGGTGTTTATCCGACTGTTCGTTTCTGAGTTATGCTGTTCACAGACACACACATACACACACGGACATGTTTCCAAAAATGCTTTTTTTTGGATTCAGGGGGTTTCAGAACATATATTTCCGCTGAAATCTCGGTATCGAATTTTTGGGTGGAATGCATACTTCCCCTACTTACTATACGTAGTAGGGAAAAGTAAAAAAGGAGTTCATTTTAGCTTTATTTACATTATTCTTTACTTATGAAAGACCCTGTATGTATATTGCGCCTCCTAGTGTAATATTTAGGATTAATGAGGGCGAACTTTTGACTGCCAGGTAATCAACCTCAAACAAAGTACGGAAGTTACAATGGCTGTATTATACTCCATGGAGACATTCTCTATAACCAGAGAATTTGTTATATATATACGTATAAGCATTATTTTTCGCTCCATATAAATTGCATCATTATTCTAAACAGAGAGCAATAATTATTTTAGCATTCGAAGTACACAGAGCTCCGTTAGAGGGCTCGTTTCGTGGTCACGTTTCATTTTTTTAATAGCAGTAGCTGATAAATAACGCAGCAGTGAGACAAATTCCAGTCTCATTAATGCTCTCATAATAACACTGTATATTTGTTTGTTATATAGTTATAACCTTCCTGAAAATAAATGTTTCATATACATTATACAGGGTTGGCGAGAATAAATGGTGGGCTTTTATGAGTTCACTGTGAACGAAGTATTTTGTCTAATCGATTGAAAGTATTTTTAATTAATCCAGTAACTCAAAAAGAGTTTACGTTTATATGCTTTTTTCTGTCATTGTTGCCATCGTCATCGTTCATGTTATATTCGTAATTGTTAGTTTTATTGTCGGCAAATGTTTTTGAGATTTTGTTCTAGTCAACGTGGAAATGGAGTACACATTAAATGAACGATTCTTCCATGTTTTCAAAAAAAATGCTTTATTTGTATTCAGGGCACCTCAAGACATATATTTGTGGTGAAATTTCTGTATCGTATTTTTGGGTGGAATGCAATACTCCCCTGCTATCTCTTACAGTTTACCAGTTATACAAAAGTCATTCAGAATGAAGAGGACTTCACAGACTATTCCCAGAAAATTGAAGATATATGAGTACATGTTATTTTTAATGAAAATATCTTAAACATATGGTATTTTAATCAAAATGTTTAGAGCCATTTTTGAGAAAATAAAACATTTTCGAAAATTGTTCCATGTAAAGAAAATTTGTGGTGGGGCAATTTCCTTGAAAATTTTTGTATCCAAGACACTGAGCTCAAATATCAGGTTTCGTTTTTGAGTTATGCAGTTCACAGACAGACACACATAACGGACCTATTTCTAGAAATTCTTTTGGTTCAGGAGGCTTCAAAACGTGTATTTCCGGTGAACTCTCGACATCGAAGTTTTGAGTAGTATGCATTACTACTACTGTAAGGCTTTTGGTATTCTCAAAAATTGCGTTAACGGTTTTGCTTAAAATACGATATATTTAAGATACTTGAATGAATTTTGCGTAAAATGTATATCTTGAATTCTCTGGGAATAGTCTGAGAAGTCCTTTTTATTCGGAATGAAATGCTGGTAAACGCATAAGTAATAGACAAAAAAATTAAAGCTTGTTAACACATGCAGATAATTTATGTCAAATATATCTTATAGCATTTTCCATTTTCGAGACATTATTTGCTAATGGTTTGTATTTTCAAATAACTAATTTTTTGTGGTAAGTAGCTACTCATACGAAGGCAGATCTAAAAGTAACACACAATAATTTTGTACAAAAAAAGTTTAATAATTAAACCAACAAAAAATTACAAATGAAATTACACCTTTTTACCTACTTTTCGACAAGGATCACCAAGTTTCTCAACACATTTCCCCCATGGTGATACCAGTTTCAATAGGCCCTGTTCGTGGAAGTCCGTTTCCTTGGAGTATAGCCATCTGCGGACTGCTGATTTCACTTCCGCATCTGTCGCAAAGCGTTGGCCGGCCAGGAATTTCTCCATGGGACCATACAGATGAAAGTCCGACGGTGAGAGGTCCGGACTGAATGGTGGATGCTGGAGCTCCTCCCAACCAAATTTGGTGATTTTCTGACGAACAGCAGCAGCAACATGAGGGCGAGCATTGTCATGAAGAATTTTGACATCGTCAGCATTCATGTTGTGGCGTTTGTCACGAAGTGCACGACGCAACTTCACCAAAGTTTTCATGTAGGCTGCAGCATTCACAGTGGTCCCGTGTTCTGGAAAGTCCACCAATACAACACCATGCATATCCCAGAACACCGTCACAAGCACTTTCCTAGCAGATTGAGTCACTTTGAATTTTTTCTTCACTGGGGAACCAGCATGTTTCCACTCCATACTTGCTTGCTTGGTTTCGGGCGTGTAGTGGTATGCCCACGACTCATCACCAGTGACGATTCCTTTCAGAAAGTCATGCCCTTCTGCGGTGTACCACGTTAGGTGATCCAAGCTAGTCATCATCCGCTGGACCTTCGTCTTGTCTGTCAGGCTCTTAGGCACCCAGCGAGCACTAACTTTACAAAATTTCAACGTGTCATGAACAATATCGTACACTGTACCTTAAGAAATGTTGAACTGTTGCGATAAGGTTCGCAGTTGCACACACCGGACGTTCAAAATTGCCACCTCAATGCCTCCGACATTCTGCGGGGTTGCAGCTGTTACCGGCTTCCCGGAGCGTGGCGAATCACTAAGGTTCACACGGCCCTCTAGGAAGAATGCACACCACCTGGAGACATTACTACGGTTCATACAATCATCCCCGTGCACGCCACGCATGTCCCTGTGAATATCACCCGGTTTATGCCCTTTGGCCCACAAATATCGAACCACACCTCTGTGCTCTTCACATGTGGATGACAGTAACATGGGCGCCATCTTTTTTGCGTAGTTCACGCTTCTATCGCTAGAGCTTTACATGAAACAAAAAATACCCTCTGTAGCCGCAATACCAAGGCAGAAAAAAATTATTGTGCGTTACTTTTCGATCCGCCCTCGTATTTTCTTGGAGTCATGCAACCCCCTTTAGGTTAGCTTACTCTTCCTATACCTACAACGAAGTGTGTAATTTTATCTCGATTAACAAGAAGTAGGTATAAGAATAGCTTGTAGAAGAGTGAGTAGCGAAAGCGATGAGAATGTAACACATCGGAGTTTTATTAAACTACGGCAATAAGTAACATTTCAGAGAAGACTAGCCAGTTCTTGCAGGGATGATATTTCATGCCAGTTTTGGTAGAACGAAATTTAATTTACAGAAGTTTTCGTTTTAATCTTAGAGTATTTTCTTCCCTGTGCCTTACTTAAGGAAAAAGAATTAAAATCATAGCATGTTATTTACTGCTTCGTTATAGCAAAATGTTATTTTGTTTCTGTGTTGCTAACTTGAAGTCTGCCCTTTAAAATTGTATTAAAAATGTAATATCTTGCTAGAGTATACAATGGTGGGAGGGGGTGGGAAGGAAGAGATATCGCTCTCACCATATGCAAGACGTGCCTTTTATAAGTTAAATCCTTCCTTTATAAGAAATGACGTTAGTCAGGCGTTTTTAATATTCATCCGTTCTTAAACAAGCTTTCGTGTTTTATTTAAGTAATGCATAATAACAAAGATGTACGTTTATTAAAACTGAGACATGAAAGAATTCCAAAACTGGAGACAAAAAACATGAAACGTACCAAATCTTATAAATCCGTGTGCAGATTTTGAGAGTTTATGTAGAAACTTTTTCACAACAGATTATGATAGTTTGGCACCTTTCTATATAGTTTACTAAAGTGCAGCTGTGACAGTTTCCCACCACTATGGGATAAGTTACTAGAATCTGGTGATATTCCGGTTGTTAGGTTCTGTTCATAGCTGGCAATTCCTCTGTAAATACGCACCTGTAAAATCCCTCGGACTACGCGAGTACTCGGGAGGGATAAATCGCCTCACTTTACTTGTCTTTTGCCTTTAGCTACTAAGTGAGGTGTCTTAAAGAGGAATTGGGCTGATACACGGGAAACAAGTGTCACGTCACTGTTGCGAACACAGCAGTTTTATAGTGTATAAAAATTTAATAGGATTTTTTTGCCCTCTATTTTATTTTACGTTGGTATAACTTCCTGGTCCTATCGCGACGGATCTGTTGGTGGATCTCTTAGAACGATATGTGATGGACAGTTAGCCTTCTAGGTCCCATCCCTGTAACCACCTGTTTCCTGCTGTGAAGATGGCATTAGGGTGCCGTCCAGTCTAACCGCCACCCTCACATAGAAAGACGGACAGTTAGCCTTCAAGGTCTCATCCCTGTAACCACCTGTTTCATGCTGTGCAGATGCCATTAGGGTGCCGTCCAGTCTAACCGCCGCCCTCACACAGAAAGGCGGACACTTAGCCTTCTAGGTCTCATCCCTGTAACCATCTGCTTCATGCCGTGAAGATGCCATTAGGTGCCGTCCAGTCTAACCGCCGCCCTCACACAAAGGCGGACAGTTAGCCTTCTAGGTCTCATCCCTGTAACCACCTGCTTCATGCCGTGCAGATGGCATTAGGGTGCCGTCCAGTTTAACCGTCGCCCTCACACAGAAAGGCGGACAGTTAGCCTTCTAGGCCTCATCCCTGTAACCACCTGCTTCATGCCGTGCAGATGGCATAAGGGTGCCGTCCAGTCTAACCGCCGCCCTCACACAGAAAGGCGGACAGTTAGCCTTCTAGGTCTCATCCCTGTAACCACCTGCTTCATGCCGTGCAGATGGCATTAGGGTGGCGTCCAGTATAACCGTCGCCCTCACACAGAAAGCCGGACAGTTAGCCTTCTAGGTCTTATCCCTGGAAATGTCATCTTGCTTCGACACGTGCCCACAGAGACACCTAGCGCATGGCAATAGGATCTTGTTTACATCGCGATAACTCAAAAACTAAAATACATAATCCAGTGCTGTAAGAGGTATGTTAAAGAGCACACCTTCGAAATGATGTTGTGTGATTGGTCTCCCTGTAAAAAATACGAAAATCGCTAGGTTTTTTTTTTGTAGAGCTTCAATTGAAATAACTGAAAATCAATCAGGGAGAAACTTTTTTCCTTGAAGAGATAGATGGGTGAGTGAAGGCTATGAAATACCCTGAAAAGTGTGAATTAACTTTTGGAAGATATTCCATGATAACACCGCATGTATGTGAAATGCTATCGCTATTTATATGCAAACATTTGTTTTCACACCCGCTGCACGTGGTCTGACACACAAAAGTGGTGTGATAAACGATTTTGCGACAGTAAAATAAAACACGGGCTGGGCGAAATTATGGCGTTTTTTCTAAGTTGCTGAACTATAGTTACAATCATATTAATAATTAGGCTAATTATACGAACATTTAATTAGTATTAGGTTTTACCTTTGCTGTTAATTAGAAACGTGAATTATTTTTAATTTTGTGTGTAAGATTGTCTGTTTGTGTGGGGTTTTAAAGGTCTGCATGAAAGAAAACCAAGAAATGTAATTGTTTGGTTTAAGTAAGTAGGCTGAAATTATATTAAAACGTAACTACAAGTTGTTCTTTATACTATTACAGTACAGTAATTTACAACCTTTAATAACATACACGTGTTATATAAATGAAGTCCATAGCAAGGTTCAGTGCTTGGTTTAAAACTTAAGGCACATCCAGGTTATAGGTGATCAGTGATTATGGCAGAAAAGGAAGGTGATGACCAAACCTTTGTACGAAGAAAAGAATGTTACAGAGTAGTACATACAGAGTGTTTCAGGACCTCTGCCACAAACTCTGAGGAACGATAGACCTCGCAGAGGGAACATTTTTACTTTCCATACTACGTATAGTAAGTAGGGGAAGTATTGCATTTCACCGGAAATATATGTTTTGAGACCTCCTGAATCCAAAAAAAAGTATTTTTGGAAACATGACCGTGTGTGTGTGAGTGTCTGTGAACAGCATAACTCAGAAACGAACAGTCGGATAAACACCAAACTTGGTATTTAGGTTCAGTATCTTCCAGAGATGCGACACGAAGGTTTTCAAGAACATCCCCCACCTCAGATTACCCTTTACATGGAACATTTTTCGAAAATTTTAATTTTCTCAAAAATGGCTCTAACGATTTTGATTAAAATATCATATGTTTAAGATATTTTCATGACAAATAAAATGTACATCGTGAATTTTCTGGGAATGTCTCCAAAAGTATTCTTCATTGTGAACAACTTTTGCATAACTGGTAAACCATAAGAGATAGACAAACCTTTACTACACAAAAAATGTAGATCGCGTTAATATACAGAATTTATGTCAGATACATTTTTTTCGTTGAGTGAACCATTTTCAAGATGTTGCTTGTTATTCCCTTAAATTTTCCAATACTTATACTTTTTCTTAAATGGGAATTCGTTATTCGTTTTTTTTATGTCCTGGACATACAAAGAGAATGGAATGCGCCACATAGCAACCAGCTCTTAAAACATTTGACTATCGCTTAAAGCCTGCCATATTCTCCTTGAACCTACAAGAAAATTAGCAATAAGACAGAGTCTGCAAATGTTTATCTCTATTAACATGAAGTAGATGGAGAATAAGCGTTTGTAAAAATAGTTTGTACAAGAGTAGAGAAAGTTCTCCGACGCATCGTGACGGAGTTACTCACCCTGTTTGAAGCGTATCCGGTAGGTTAGATTTGAGAGGCACTGCCAGTACACTTTGACCTTGAATCAAGTGACGTCTGGTTAGGTTTGGTAGGTCTGAGACAAACAGCCCAATTTGACTCAGTGTTTGTTTACAATGTTGAAGCACGTGATGTCGACTTCTTCTTGCCCCTTAGCCTACGTACCATGTCATAAACAGCAGTTAACAATCATTCATCGTGTATGCCTGACTTACATTTTCCTGAGCGAGCTTACCCTTCTCACCTGCAGGCTTGCACATCTCACTGGGGGGCCCTGCTCTCAAAGACCGCCCCCATTCTGGGGACGAATTGTTACATGGAGCATCCTTTCCCCCTGCCATGCAACGCCAACACTTTCAACCCTGAAACAGACCAAGAAAGTAAACTTAAATGAGAATGCAGGGACAGGAAATTGGGGGAATGCGATTAACATTGCTAGAATTCGCCTAGCAACCCGAACAAACCCCTGAAAAAAAACATGAGTTAGGAAGGTCGGCTACAGTAATCGAACCCAGGACCCCCCGAGTGCGGGCCAGTGGCCATCCCGCTTGGTAGAAGACTGCTAACATTAAAAATCGTCAACCGATATTTTTGATTAACAATTGAGAATACTGTATGTATTTTGCAAAGAGGATAACTTGGTGGCCTGGGAATGCAAAATCTACATATTCACCAGCATTACATAAAAAAATTATGTAGCTATGTTATTAAGTAACTATGAGACTAAAGTGAAGATATAAACGTTTCAAATTTCACTTAGTGTAATTACCTAAAAAAAATATGTTACTTTCACATGACTTTATCTACCCTCCACCATTTATTAATGGGTATAAAAACTATTCTTACGACAGCCTATTTTTCTATCTACTTCATTTTAATCCAGATAAACCTTTGCAGAAACAGCTACATTATAGATACAAAGAGAACAGCGATAGTCAAATGTTTGACAACTGGGCACTGTACGCTGGCCTTAAAATTCCATACTGTTTCCATGACATCGCGAAAAACAACTGAATGTCCACAGGACTTTAAAAGAATGTCAAAGAATTTAACAATTCAAACGATTGATAACGAATATCTCGGGAATGGTTGATGCCACAAAAAAGTTGTTTGAAATAAATTGTGTGTTTTAAAGTGATATACAATTTTGTGTAGTATGTTTTTGTCTATCGCTTAACGTTTACCAGTTATACAAAATTATACAAAATTCCTTCTGAATGATGACTTCATAGGTTATTCCAGAAAATTCAAGGTGTATATTTTAGATATTATGTAAATTTTTCTAAATTTTTCTTTATTCGGGGCCTCAAAACATGTATCTCGGTGAAATCTCGGTGTCGAATTTTTGGGCTGTATGGAATACCGTGTACGTGGCACAGAAAGTAAAAATCACTCGACCATACCGACCGATGATTGTTCCACCACCCTATGCAGCATTTTCAGGCTGTCAGGAGGATGTTAAGGAAGTCAGACGTTCCGCTGATGTTTCGCATACTTCTCTGTGAATATCAGCAGATGATTAAGCGTAAAAAGAGTTAAACTTAATTTTCGCCACTAGTGTGTAAAATCAGAGAATAATACACGTTCATGTAATGTTCTGCAAGGAGAGAGTTTATTTCAGGGCGAATGTGGACCAGTTACCGGAAGCCTTCTTTTTTATTGGGACGATGATGAAAACGGTGGGGAACACAAGAGCAGCAGGAAAGGTATTATATTTTGGTTGTAACAGGGCGCGCGCGTGTTTCTGAGGGGTCAAAACTCTTTTCATTGCCCGAGCAGAAATATGTGTTCAACAAAAAGAGGAAGAGATAGATAAAAAGGAACTAGACGGAAGCAATGCCAGTTCTTTTGACTGGCCTGGAGCGCATTCCCAGAGAAAAAGGGTAGGGAAAAAAAAGCTCTCAATGTTTGTACCGAAACCCTCAGAAACTAAATCAAAACAACCACGGGTTGCTGTTTTAGTTGGATACATATACTGGCACTGCATCGCTAAAATTTGTTGTAGTAGCAATGTCTCGCTTCTGATGGAACTGAAAAAACGTCTATATTAAATGAAGTTATCACAATATCTAAAAGGGTGTATAGAATCTTTTATAGAGCTAGGAAAACAACGAGAAAGCCATTGTTTCAAAATTGAACTTCACTTTATTCGGTTGAGTCACAAATGTGAGGCAACCATAGACTACAGTGTGTACGAGAAGCCCATACATGTATACATTGCGGTCGTTTCAAAGTGAGGGCATAGACTGGCTGTATGCATAGCACGTGAAACTGAAATCGAGTTTTATTTATCGACTATGGTTCTTAGCGTCCCATTCTGCAGGGTGTTTTATGAAGAACTGGCGCATTTCTTTCTTTAATTATTCTGTTACAAATTCACCCAATGCCCCAATTTCAGCACCA
This sequence comes from Deroplatys truncata, assembly GCA_030765065.1. Classification (NCBI taxonomy): domain Eukaryota; kingdom Metazoa; phylum Arthropoda; class Insecta; order Mantodea; family Mantidae; genus Deroplatys; species Deroplatys truncata. The sequence continues at coordinate 9,707,475 of CM060989.1, read as the reverse complement.
AATTATGTTCTGTAGTTTCGATTGCCTGTCACTAGATGCTCAGATGTTCATATTTTATTCGTAATTGTTAGTTTTAATGTCTGCAACTGTTTTTGAGATTTTGCTCTAGTCAACGTGTAAATGAAGTATACATTAAATGAACGACTCTTCCTTCTAAAGCAATACTGGATTACGAATTCAATTACAGCTACTCAAAGGGCATACCAGAGAGAATTTAGTGTTCGGAATCCTCCCCACAGAAACATAATACTGGGACTGGTAAACAAACTGTAAACAACTGGATCTCTAGTGAGTGAAAAAGGCAAAACTCGTTCACCTAGGCTTCCCACGGTTGTTGTTGACGTAAGAGCCACGACTGGATCAGTCACCCAAAAAATCATTAAGCCGTTTGTCGCAGGAGACAGGGTACAGCTACTCAATGTGTCAGAGAGCTGTGAAAAGTGCAGGCCTAAAGCCGTATAGGATTACGGTTGTCCATCAGTTACAGGAACCAGATAAGGATAGACGACTGAATTATTGTCGTTGGTTTCATGCGTTCATTGTGCAAAATCCTGCCATATTGTCCATCATATGGTTCACAGATGAAGCATGGTTCCATTTATCCGGCTATGTGAACTCAAATAACTCACGCTATTGGGCCAGCGAAAATCCACATGTTGTTCATGAAGCACCTATGTACCCGGTTAAAATCGGAGTTTGGTGCGCAATATCCGCACAAAGAAGAGTGGGACCAATTTTTTTTAACACAATGTGAACACTGCAGAATACCGACGGATTTTCATGGAGTTTGCTGAGCAACTAGACGATGTAGAGTTGAGTCAAGGATATTTTCAGCAGGACGGCGCTACATACCATACATCAAATTAATCCATGGCACTAATTGCAAGTTACTTTGACGGCCGGATAATTTCCAAGAACCTGTGGCCACCGAGATCTCCGGATTTGACATCGCCGGACTTCTTTCTATGGGTTACTTAAAAGACAGGGTTTATGCCACACGTCCCCAGACATTGGACGATCTGAAGCTCAACATTACACAGGAGATTCAAGCTATTGACAACAGAGTCCAACGAGTGGCCATTAACATGGAAAGACGTGTTGAGTTGGGCCTTATGCAGAATGGAGGACATTTTTGTGCTATACAGATAAATAGTCTCCCAAAATTCCTCTCCATTTCAGGTAAAAATAGGTTGTCACTAGCATAACTCGTTTTGGAACAATTAAAGAAATAAATAAATGTGTCACTTCTTCATAAATCATCCTGTATACTGGGTGTGAAAGATCGTAAATTTTGCTCAGAGGCCTCTTTATCAGGCTTGAGGTTCTTTTATGTGCCGTAAATCTACGACACGGGACCACCGGCTTTACTTCCCTTCCGAAGGAAAACATGCTAAGAAATTTTACGACGGAAAAAAGTCCATCGCCCTCCGCCGGGTTTGAACCCGTGACCTTGGGAACTAGAGACTAGCACGGTACCTCTAGACCACGGATGACAACATATGATGTACTGCAGCTACTTCGGTACTTCTCCAATGAGAAACTGGTGGCGCATGGCGCGTTCAAGTTTATTCTACAGCTGTGTTTCAGTCCCTGCTTTGTGTTCGTGGTGTAAGAGAGTTGTGCATCTCAAAAGTGAAACTTTATTCAAGACATCTGTGTTGTGTGTGATTTTCTTAAGAGTATTTAATGTCCACTGCAATACCTGCTGTCAAATTCACCTTGAACAACGAATCTTTATGTAGGATACATAACGTAGAAATCGAATCATGCAGACAGGTGTGTAAACAATTTTAGAAGAAATTTCTTGGTGTTCCAGCTCCAGGTAGAGACGTCTGGTTAATAAATTTAGGACAACGGATCGGGAGGAAAGAATGAGGTGAGAGGAGACACGGCACAGCAATGACAGGGTCCCTATAGTTTTCAGATTGAGACTCTCCGGAGCGGTTCGTTTGCCCGGGCAACCAGCTAAAGGCCAAGGGACGGAGAAAGTTCACAGAGAGCATCATTTTACCCTGCCACGCCGCACCGGAACACCATCCTCACACTGAAACAGTCTTAAGGGGGTGAAGGATGAATGAAACGATTTATGGAATGATGTGGACAGACAGGAATTCCCGGGTTGATAGAAACTACTCCAGCATTCCTTACGAACAGGGAAAACCCGAAAAAACCATAGGTCAGAGTGAACGGTCGCTGGGAATCGAACCCAAGTCGCGCGCGTTACTGCTGGTATTATGTGTACAAAATACCATCCATGAAAACAAATGAAAAAGTGGACCGTATTGCTCGCCTGGGTGTTATTATTTAAGCGGATGTATTTTATAAATCATTTGTAATCCTGTATATATTCAGAGAAGTGACAGCAATAAATACTTGGGAACACCTTTAGTACAAAATACATCATTTGTTAATGCTATATGCCGCATTAAAGCACTCATGCAGAGACACATTAGAGCGAGGCTATGATCAATGGTTCGCTGTAGCGGACAAAATTTATCATTTCGCCCACCTTAGGTCTCGAACTTTGCTCATGAATTCAACAGCGGCACGCTTGCCAACTGTGTAGCAAGTGTTGCACACCTAGAGATAATAACTAATTTAAAAAGCCATTATTATGTTTATAAAAACCTTGCAAAGTATTCTTACGAAACTTTTCACTTTCCCAGAAGTACCATACCTGACGTATATATAGCGGTTGTTGTTTCAAACAAATGACTATGGTAGAAAGTACCACCCTTATAAGGCTTAAGTTTGAAGTTTGACGATGCTACATTGTTTAGTAATTGTTTGGCAGTCATTAATAGTGAACCCTCTCACCGAATTAGTAAACATGGATAAAACTGGTCATCGTTATGTGATACAAACTTTCATTTGAAAGGTCTTAGTCCAACTAATATTAAAGCTGAGCTAGATTCTACTCTGGGGGAGTCTGCTCCTTCGTTTACAACAGTAAAATATTGAGTGGCAGAGTTTAAGCGATGCTGTACGAGCTGCCAAGACGAACATCGCAGTAGACCACCAAATGAGGTGACCACGCTAGAAATTGTGAGGAAAATCCACAAAATGGTATTGGATGACCGTCGACTGAAAGTGCGCGAACTGGCAGACATTGTAGGCATTTCAAAAAGTGCTGTACATCGCACAATAACTGAAAATTTAGACATGAGAAAGCTGTGCACAAGACGGGTGCCGCGTTTACTCACAATGGAACAAAAGCATCGTCGTGAGGATGTTTAAGTCGAGTGTTTGGCGAAGTTTCGCTGCAATAAAGCCGAGTTTTTGCGTCGATTCATAACCATGGATGAAACATGGGTCCATCACTTCACACTTGAGACGAAGGAACAGTCAAAACAGTGGATTGAAAAGGGAGAAGAAGGCGAAGACAGTTCCATCTGTAGGCAAGGACTTGGCGTCAGTTTTTTTGGGATGCGCGTGACATAATTTTCATTGATTATCTTCAAAAAGGAAAAGCAATCAATGGCGAGTATTACGCAAATTGATTGCAGCGTTTGAATGATGAAATCAAGCAAAAACGACCGCATTTAGCGAAAAAGAAAGTTCTGTTTCAACAAGACAATGCACCAGTTCACACATCCATTATCGCTATGGCCAAAATTAATGAGTTAAAGTTCGAATTGCTTCCTCATACAACCTATTCGCCAGACTTAGCCCCCTCTGATTATCTTCTGTTTCCAAAGTTGAAGAAATGACTTGGTGGTAAAATATTTGTCAAAAATGAAGAGGTGGAGTTTGCAGTTGATGGCTACTTTCCAGAACTCGACGGTTCTCGCTATAAACAGGGTATCGAAGCTATTGAACATCGCTGGGAAAGGTGTATCGAGCTGAAAGGAGACTATGTAGAGAAATGAAGATGTTTTCTTCCCAATACTTTGTTTTCTTTGTTAGGTTGGGTACTTCTAGGACGGCCCTCGTAGTAAGTAGAGAAGGTATTGTATTCCATAAAACATCTTACTGTGTATTCGGTTTCCTCTGTTCGCCTTTACAGAATCTGTAATAAAACTATTTCTGTTAATGTTTATCTCAGTTAACATGACGTATTAGGAAAAAATAAGCTTTCGTAAGAATAGTTTGAGAAAATAAACGATAGGTGCGTAAAAATGTTACTTAAAACCGAGGAGCCTCCGAAATCGGTGCACAACACTGCATGTAGGCCATGTGACACGGCCCTTTGTGCCACGAACAAGACCCATGGTAGATAGGGATGAAGGCAGAGACATGAAGAGTGACCAAAACCGGGAGATAACGCGCGCAAGCGTAGATATGGTCCCTCACATTTCCAGATAGAAGGCAACTGATGCCGCCCAATCCCACTCACAAGCCCCTATGCCCCGGAGGTTCTTACCCCAGTGGAGTTTGAGACTCGCCAGTACATGGTAATACCCACTAAAACCCCTCCACCGAAAGGTAGAAGGATAAAGAAAGGAATTCAAGGGTAAAGGAAGTCATGACTGCAGCCTAGAGGTTCGAAGCTTACAGTAAGGGTGAAGAAACTAAGGTGGTATTTTCAGTTTGAAGTCGTCGTCGGTGGCATCCTGAATGGGAACGTCTGGGCCTTTTAGGGGGTTTGCGGTTTTGAGTTGGGAGTGGTGTGCTTCCAGGGCTTGTAACGAGTCATGTGGCGTCTGTCGAGGAGATGTATCCATAGTGATCTGAAAGTCGTGAAGGCGGTCCTCCAAGGCCGTCAGCTTGAAGAAATTCTACGTCAAGGTCGCGCAGACCCTGGATTTCCTGGTTGGTGGTGAAGTTCTGCGCTGTACATGATGTTGGCAGGTCCGTCCGATGCCAGGGGAAACCACCACAGCATCCGGACCCGGGGAAAACACGGAAAACCATGGTGAGAGTGGTCGATCGCCTGGAATCGAACTCCTGACCTCCCGAATGTGAGCCTCATACGAAATGTTACACATAAGCATTTTTACTTTCTCTACTACGTATAGTAAGTAGGGGAAGTATTGTATTCCACCCAAAAATTCGATACCGAGATTTCACCGGAAATACATGTTTTGAGACCCCCTGAATCCAAAAAAAACATTTTTGGAAACATAACAGCATAACTCAGAAACGAACAGTCGGATAAACACAAAACTTGGTATTTAGGTTCAGTATCTTCCAGAGATGCGACATGAAGGTTTTCAAGAAAATCCCCCAACCCCAAATTATCCTTTACATGGAAATTTTTTCGAAACTTTTAATTTTCTCAAAAATGGCTCTAAGGAGTTTGATTAGAATATCATATTTTTAATATATTTTAATGACAAATGAAATGTATATCTCGAATTTCTGGGAATGTCTCCAAAAGTATTCTTCATTGTGAACGACTTTTGCATAACTAGTAAACCATAAGACATAGACAAAATTTTACCACACAAAAATATAGTTCGCGTTAAAATACACAATTTGTATCATATACATTTTTGTTGTTCAGTGAACCATTTTCGAGATATTGCTTGTTATTCCCTTAAATTTTTCAATACTTATTTTCATTTTTTGTCTTGGATATGCAAAGAGTATTAATCTGTGGCAAAGAGAATAGTGCTGCACCTAGCAACCAGCTATTAAGAGATATGTATGTGCTTAAAGGCTACTGTATTTCTATATTGCCATTGTAAATATATATTCCCTTACATCTACAAGAAAATTAGCAATAAGATAAAGTCTGCAAATGTTTATCTCGATTAAGCGTTTGTAAAAATATTTTGCACAAGAGTAGAGAAAGTCATATGAGTGTAACACATCAGAACTTTTTTATCGAAAGCAAAGATTAGGAAATGTAATCGACAAAAGTAGGGTTAAAGGGGTGTGTTTGTTACTCGAGTTATTCTATCGCGTGTTTAAACTTTCATCTCTCATTGGGCTAGGTATAAATCGCATCACTGAAATGTAAAATTTGTAATTTATGTGCGATAGTGTACCCGGGCAGCATTTAAACAATGTATTTTTTTCCGCTCGGCAGGATATATATATGCAGTGCTTGATGGTTTTTCAATACCAGATTAAAAATTCGCAGTAAAAAAAATTATGTTTTTTTTCTGTGATTTAATACGAAGATACTGTAGCGTGGTATTGGTTCTTTTGTTCTCCGTTTCATTGTCAACCGTCCAATGGTGCGGAGAATGTTTCCGCCTATCGAAAATAACTAAATGGAAAGGAGAACGTAATTAAAACAAAAGAATATTGCTACGCATGGGAGGGCATGTGCACTTTGTGTAAGCAATGAGGCGTGAGTGCTTCAAATGGAAGTGGGCACCCACTTCATGATTAATCGTTTTTACTACCGAAAATACCAATGTGGATTTTTAAAGCAATTTAATTACATTTTAAATAACTACTGAAAAAAATTCTCTGTCACATTCACATGACCTTCTCTACCGCATACCGTTTATTAATGCGTATACAAACTACTCTTACTAAAGTTTATTTTTCTATCTACTTCACTTTAATCCAAATAAACCTTTACAGAAATACCTACATTACACATTTCGTTATAGATACAAAGAGAACAGCGATAGTCAAATGTTTAACAACTGGACGCTATATGCTGGCCTTAAAATTCCATACTGTTTCCATGACATCGCGATAAACAACTGAATGTTGACAAGGCTTTAACGAAGGACAAAGTATTGAACAACTTAAATCTATAATAACGGATATCTCGGAAATGGCTAATGATGTGACAAAAAAGTCATTTGGAATAAAGTGTGTGTTTTAAAGAGATCTAGATTTTGTGTATGGTATGTTTTTGTTTATAACTTTCTAGATAAAGGTGTGTGTGTGTGCCTGTGAACAGCATAACGCAAAAACGAAAAGTTGAGTAAACACTAAACTTGTTATTTAGCTTCAGTACCTTCTAAAGATGCGACACAAACTTATACTTTCTCTACTACGTATAGTAAGTAGGGGAAGTATTGTATTCCACCCAAAAATTCGATACCGAGATTTCACCGGAAATATGTTTTGAGATCCCTTGAATCCAAAAAAATCAATTTTGGAAACATGTCCGTGTGTGTGTCTGTGAACAGCATAACTCAGAAACGAACAGTCGGATAAACACCAAACTTGGTATTTAGGTTCAGTATCAGAGATGCGACACGAAGGTTTTCAAGAAAATCCCCCCACCCCAGATTACCCTTTACATGGAACATTTTTCGAAAATTTTAATTTTCTCAAAAATGGCTCTAACGATTTTGATTAAAATATCATATGTTTAAAAATAGTTTGTACAAGAGTAGAGAAAGTCATGTGATGTAACACATCAGATTATTTTATTTTCCAAAAGTGGCTCTAACTATTTTGATAAAACACCATATATAAATGATATTTACATGACAAAATCTATACCTTGAACTTTCTGAGAATAGTCTTTGAAGTCGTCATTCGGATATAACTAGTGTATTTTAAAAGATAGACCAAACCTTACTGCACTGGCAATGTAAATATCTTTAAAACACACAGTTTACTTTAGATAATTCTTTTTGTGGCAGCAGCCATTTTTGAGATATCCGTTGATAATGGTTTGTATTGTTCGTCACTTGTGCATTCTTTAAAGTCCTGTCTATATTCAGTTGTTTCTCTCGATGTCATGGAAACAGTATGGAATTTTAAGGTCAACATATAGCGTCCAGTTGTTAAACATTTGACTGTCGCTGTTGTCTTTTGTATCTATAACGAAATGCGTAATGTAGCTCTGTAAAGGTTTATTTGGATTAAAATGACGTGGATAGAAAAAATAAGCTTTAGTAAAAATAGTTTGTATATCTACTAATAAACGATAGAGGGTAGAGAATGTCATGTGAATGTATCACATCAATTACCTTTTTTTTATTCAAGGGTATCAATACATTTATTTCCGGTGAAATCTCGATTTGGAATTTTTCAGTGGTCAATACCTCTTCTACCAGCTAGCTACGCGGTAGAGAAAGTAAAAACGATGATTCGAAGTAGAAGTAAAGAAGAAAGGAAAAGATTTAGAAAGGCGTCAAAAGCATAGAGCGTGAGTAAAGACAATTAATGTGAAAATAATGACTGATTTAATGATTTGTCGAATGGAAAGTGCTAAAAGATTCACTGATACAAATCTCTGGCTCAGTACTTGAACTTCTGTTCACAAGATAAATGTGAAAATTATGTCCCATCATTAATCACTTATAAAGAGGAGAAAACCGAAGAAAGGAATGCAGAAGGAAGGAAAAGGGATTAGAGTGTCACTAACTTGCACCCTCATCATTAAACATCACATGACTTTCCTCACTCTTTTACAAAATATTCTTACAAAAGCTTACTATTACACATAAACTTCACTTCACATTTAGACATTTCGTGTGGGATTGAATTGTGAAACACAGGGGCTCGGCACCGAGACAGGAATGTAGATATTGTACCTATGCCCCACGAGGGGGGCGCCCCCGTGAGGAAGGGATGAGGTGAAGAGAGACACCGGGCGCCCAGAACTAGGAGTGATGGCACAGCAATGACAGGGTCCCTACAGTTTCAAGATTAAGATGCCTCTGCAGTCGGACAGGCAGACCGGAAGACCCGCCCCACACAGCGTCCAATGTCCTCAAAGCGGTGGTCCTTATACCCCGGCAAAGGGAAAGATCTTTTTGAAGTTGCCTGGTATGATGTTGACCACGTCTGGTTTCGGCTAGACACGGTTGGTGGGGTTAAGAATTTTTTACTATAGTGAAAGTGTTCGTTGGAGTTAGACGTGTGTGTAACCGGTTTACGGTTTAGTGGCACCTCCCTCCACTCCTTTTCCTGTGTTCAATATGTAGTCTCCAGGTGTACAGCATGTATCTCTATTGGTGTCATATATTTGGGGGACGTGTTCCTGACGTCAAAACAGTAACAAAAAGTTCATATGTACATGGGTCTGAAAATCAACCGTTTCGTTGTTATAGGTCAAAGAAGATGTATTCCATGAGTGAACAGACGGATATGCACTACACGTATGGCCGTGCAGCACGAGCACGTGAACTTTATGCAGAAAGGTGCTCTGACAGGCCGTTACCGTGTGCAAGAACATTCGCGCGAATTCACCAACGCTTGACAGAGAATGGCGCATTTGAGAGGAGTAATAGGGATGTTGGGAGACCAAGAGCGGTACGAGACATTGAGCTTGAAGAACGAGTTCTTCGTGCTGTGGATGCAGACCCATCACAAAGCACAAGACATATGGCTGTAAGGGAAAGAGTTAGTCATATGACTATCTGGAGAATTCTACATTAAAATCTTCTGTACCCGTATCATCTTCAACGTGTGCAAGGATTAAATGAGACGGACTTTGAGCCAAGATGACGTTTCTGTCAACGCATGTTACAGCAGTGCGCCGTGTTCATCAATTTCCTAGCCTGCATCTCATTCACGGATGAGGCTGGATTTACTCGCGACGGCATCTTCAATTTTCATAACACTCATAACTGGGCATTTGAAAATCCTAATGAAGTACGACAGGACAACCAACAACAGAGGTTCTCTTTCAACGTTTGGGGTAGAACCATTCATGATCACTTTATTGGTCCCTACTTCTTCCCCCCGCGTCTGAATGGACAAACCTATCTCTATTTTCTCAGAAATTGGTTGCATCACTTAACTGATAATGTGCCTCTGGATATCATCCAACGAATGTGGTTTTTACACGATGGTGCTCCAGCTCATTTCAGTATGATAGTTCGTAAGTTTTTGAATGATCGATTTCCGCAAAATGGATTGGTCGAGGGGGACCCATTGCATGGTCTGCTCGATCGCCTGATTTGAATACAATGGATTTCTTTGTTTGGGGACATTTGAAGCCTTTGTTTTATGCGACTCCTGTACCTGATGTTGAGATTTTGAGAGGACGTATCCAAACTGGATTTGACCAAATACGAAACACACCAAGAATTTTCAACAGAGTACGCCAGAGCATGGAACGCGGGCTTATTGCATGCATTGAAGCAAGAGGAAGCCACTTCGAGCAATTTTTGTAACTTTCGATATTGTGTTGTAACTCTGAAATAAATAATTTTCAGACCCATGTTCATATGAACTTTTTTTACTGTTTTGATGTCAAGAGCACGTCCCACAAATATATGACACCAATAAAGATACATCCTGTATAAAGGTATCGTGTGTTATGTAATTTTTCAGAGTATAAAACCCACGCCTTTGCTCTTAATCTCCACACCAAGGTCCCGGACTCTCACTGCCAGTGAGTTGGTGCCACCCCCATGTGCGTGTTGGGGTGATGTAAATTAAGTCCATTTTCTGGTAACCTTTTGCCCTTCATCCCAATGTGTAACACTATGTGATGGATTTTAAATTCCATGCTCTTTGCATGACCACGAGAAAAAGCAAATAAGGAGCTTCCCAGCTGAGAAAAGTATAAATATACTCACTAATATGACGCTACCCACTAAAACCCTTCCATCGGAAAGGAAGAACGATAATGAAAGGAAACCAAAGGATAAGATAGCGCGGTCCCGCTGATTATGTGAAAGATACAATGCTGTCATTCAGACGGGAGCGGGTGAAAAGTAAGTTTCTAGGCCAGAGAGACGCGCGGCGGTCCCTAACAGTTCCAGGTTTAGTCTCGTCGATTAAGAATCCCTCTAATGTTCACGCGGAATTCTCTTTCCTTTGAGCAAACACTCCAGCTTCTTTCCGGTACCGCCATACGCCACGAAACCTCATCTGAAAGATGACATTGAAAAGGAAATGAGAGAAAGGAAATCCTAAATGAGAAACCATCCCTGAATTGACCTAAGGACCAGGGAAAACTACGAAAAATCCATGTAATTTTTACATGGATGGTAAATTCCTCGAAAACCTTCTCATCCTCCAAACTACTTGCTTTATATATCAAATTTGAAATGTAATCGAATTTTGGGTTTTGAGTTATTACAAACATGGACGTCTTTCTGTATTTGTCATTCAGGAAATGTTAAAACACGTATTTACAGTGAAATCTATTACGCTACCCTAGTGAAGTGGTAGAAAAAGCAAAATATGTAAATGCATGCATCTTGAAAAATGCTTAGCGCTTCATAAACGCGGCTGTAAAAATCAATATAAACGTGTAGTAATTAAGCTCGGAGCATTTTAGTATTCATGCGCCGGCGACCCGTTATAGTGAGAATACCAAATATCTTTTACGTGACTCATTAACGTACGTTCGTGCAGAATTCGGTTTATTCCTGGTCTGCTACGTGAAGCTACTCCAAATGGCTTAAAAATTCTCTCATATTTCATTCAGTTTTCTTCTCTAAGCGCGAGCGTGCCAATGGATTCTGCTTCGCTTATTCCGGAGAGGCAGGTCATTGGGAGAGATGCTGTAGAATGACTACTTACAAGTAGATCTCGGAGTTTCTCAAATTATACTAATCTGATGTGTTGCACCTACCTGACTTTCTCTACAAATGCTTATTCTCCATCTACTTCATGTTAATCTTATTGCTAGTTTTCTTGTAGATGCAAGGGGAATTGGTAGGCTTTAACCGATAGTCAAATGTTTTAAGAGCTGGTTGCTATGTGGAGTATTCCATTCTCTTTGAATTACCAGAACAAAGAAAAAATGAATAACGAATTTGAGAAAAAGTATAAGTATTGGAAAATTTAAGGGAATAACAAGCAATATCCCGAAAATGGTTCACTCAACAAAAAATGTATATGACATAAATTGTGTATTTTAACGCGATCTAAATTTTTTGTGTAGTAAAATTTTGTCTATCTCTTATGGTTTACCAGTTATGCTAACGTCGTTCACAATTCACAATACTTTTGGAGACATTCCCAGAAAATTCAAGATATGCATTTTATTTTCATGAAAGTATCTTAAATATTCATTCATTCATTCATTATCTGTTTACCCTCCTCTTATGTAGGACTTACACCCCCCAGGACTTACAAGCGGGTGCCTGGGGTCAGAGGCCCGTCGAGGAGCAGACACTCATGGATCGGACAGAGCATCCAGGATGGGTGATCAGCCCGATGCCTGGTATGGGATGAAGGAAGTAGATGAAACGAAATGTTGGTGAAATGGATGAAAGGAAAGGTGATGATGGAGCAGTTGGTGGAATGAATGGCGGGGGAAACCGGAGAACCCGGAGAAAACCCGCCCAGACGCCGCTTCGTCCACCACAAATCCCACATGCATCCCTGGGATTGAACCCGGGTCGCCTCGGTGGGAGGCGAGCGGTCTAACCACTCGGCCACGGCGCCGCCCTATCTTAAATATATGGTATTTTAATCAAAATCGTTAGAGGCATTTTTGAAAAAATTAAAATTTTCGAAAAATGTTGCATGTAAAGGGTATTCTGGGGTGGGGAATTTTCTTTAAAACCTTCTTGTCCCATCTCTGTAAGATACTGAACTTAAATACCAAGTTTGGTGTTTGTCCGACTGTTTGTTTCTGAGTTATGCTGTTCACAGACACACACACACGGACATGTTTCCAAAAATACTTTTTTTTGGATTTAGGAGGCCTCAAAACATGTATTTCCGGAATACAATACTTCCCCTACATACTATACGCAATAGAGAAAGTAAAAACGAATAACGAATTCCCATTTGAGAAAAAGTATAAGTTTTGGAAAATTCAAACAAATAACAAGGAATATCTCGGAAATGGTTCACTCCACAAAAAATGTGTATATAAATTGTGTGTTTTAACGAACTCTACATACTTTGTGCGGAAAATTTTGTCTAACTCTTACGGTTTATCAGTTATGCGAAAGTCATTCAGAATGAACAGGAGTTTTGGGGACATTCCCAGAAAATTAAAGATATACATTTCGTTTGGCATGAAAATATCTTAAACATATAATATTTTAACGAAAATTGTTATACCTATTTTTTAGAAAATCAAAATTCTCGAAAAATGTTCCTTGAAAATCTTCGTGTCGCATCTTTCAAAGATACTGAATGCAAATACCAAGTTTGGTATTTTTCCAACATTGCGTTTTTTATTTATGCTATTCGCAGACACACACACCTTTTTAAAAAGACTTTCTTGGATACATGGGGCCTCAAAACATGTATTTCCGGTGAAATCTTAGTATCGAAGTTTTGGACGCACTGCAATACCTTGTCTAACTACTAGGCACGGGGTAGATTATGTAAAATTCGGCCAGTACCAAGAGGTTTAGGATTTCTTTCATGAATTACAATCCGGAGTTTGACGCAGTTAGCAACAACAGAGTACGGCCATTTACACGTTACAATATTTTCATGTATTTTTCGCTTATGCAGCACAAAGCCAAAATTAGCCAATGAACTGAATACCTCTTATAATATATGCATGTTTGTTCGAAAGCTGCTGAATGTGTTTTGGAGAGCGCATAGGTCGCTTGGGAATTGTGCATCAACGCCCATTAAATTTTATGAAATATACATTAGTACAATAGATTTCACAACGGCGGACTCCGAGAAGTGGCCCTCTGGAGACTTAGGAAAACCACGCGTGTAACAGGACAGATATAATGGCTTATAAATAGCGTGCTGTAATTTTTTATTACATTATTATTAGCCATGCTTTGTTGCTGATGAGCAGAGCTCGGCATTTGCGTATTTTGTTCCTTTGTTTAGAATCGCAGCAGTAAAATATACTAATTTTGTAGTGCCTATTTTCATAGTGTGTGCCTTTTATACGTAATGGGCTTATTATGACCCTTCTTTGTAATGATAACTTTTATCAACGTTTTTGGCTATCATAATTCCATTATTTATTTTGACAGCGTGCCTGAGGAAATTTGTAATACCGGCATTTCTTTCCTAACGTTAACAGTTGCATTGTTTCGTGTAATAATAAAATAATGGTTACTTAGCGCAATAAAGTGTGCGGTAAATGGTCGTCTACAGAAAACCTATTGGTTTACTACTGGAAAATCGATAAGTCTAGTATTAACTCATCGCTTTAATTATTAATACGAAGGATTTACCGCTGTCTTCTTCCCACGTGGAGAAAATAAGTACTTACCTAAATATACTAGACTTACTTCATTACAAATGCAACAGTATTACATAACAGACCCAGTAATAATTACAAACCAGCTTGAGAGTGTAAAACGTAGAGAAATTGCTTAAAAACTGGTAATAGGGTTTGTCAATAAAATACATAGAAAATGAAGAGTGCAAATTTAAAGAAATAATGTTTACACTTCATTAAGAGAATAGTGGAATTTAGTAAATTTAATATATGGGATATTTCTATATTGTTCTGTCGTGTCAGAATGTTTAAGTGGTAAATAATTGTACCTAATTATCATTAGTGATTACTTTTTCTCAAATGTGAATTCGTTGTTCGTTGTTCGTTTTTTTTTGTCCTGGCAATGCAAAGAGAATGGAATACTCCACATAGCAACTACCTCTTAAAACATTTGACTATCGCTTAAAGCCTACCATATTCCCCTTGCACCTACAAGAAAATTAGCAATAAGATTAACATATCGATTAATATGAAGTATATGGAGAATAAGCGCTTGTAAAAATAGTTTGTACAAGAGTAGAGAAAGTCATGTGAGTGCAAGACATCAGAATTTTTATTTATGTATTTTCGCTGAAATGGTGGTTTCGAATTTAGCTACTATGTAAGTGGTGTAGAAAATACCCCTTACGTGGAAGCTTTTACGAAAATTTGGATATTTTAATAAATGGCTCTAACGATTTTGATTAAAATGTCATATATTAACGACATTTACGTGGCAAATAAGTTGTATATCTTCAATTTTCTGGGTATAGCCTGCGAAGTCCTCTTCATTTGGAAGGAATTTTTTATAACCTTGTACAGCTGGTAAACGTTAAGCGATGGACAAAGAAGTACCATATAACAAAATTACAGATTTCTTTAGAACAAACAATTTACTTAAAAGAGGTTTCCGAGTGGCATAAGGCGTTTTTGAGATATCTGTTATTAAAGGTTCGAAGCTTTCTTTATTACTCGCTTTAACTCCTTGCTTATATTGCGACGGATAACTATTAGATCAATGTATGGCAGACAGTTAGCCTTCTAGGTCTCATCCCTGTAACCATGCCATTTTGCTTCGTCACGTGTCCACAAAGACCCTAGCGCATAGCAGCCGCATCTTCTGCTTCATGACGTGGAGATGGCATTAGGGTGCTGTCCAGCCTACATGCTTTCATTGTCTGTGGATATATGGCAAAGCATTCGCTATCACCACCTGTTTTTCATTTTTACTACTATTTAGACTGAAGGTGGAAATTTGGGTCGTAATATTAAATATCCAATCCGTATTTACCTTAGCGTTTGAGGAAAACTACGGAAAAATCTCAGATTGGCCGGGCCACGGAATTTAAACACGGTACCTCCCGAAAGCGGGCCACAGACGTTAACGCTTTAGACATCCCCCTCGGAATGTTCGAATTGTTCAATACTTGCCATCCTTCTATGAAACGGTATGTAATTTTAAAGCCAGCATATAGCGTCCAGTTGTTAAGCATTTGACTATCGCTGTTCTCTTTGTATCTATAACGAAATGTGTAATGTAGCTGTTTCTGGAAAGGTTTATTTCGATTAAATTGTGGTAGATATAAAAACAAGAAAAATAGAAAAACAGGTCTACGTGTTTTATGTTTGTAACAGACGAGTTATATGTACAGTTCTACTTAGATTTTTATATAGAAGTAATTTGGGAGTCTATGATAGTGAGTTGCAAGCGAAGTGTTTTATGTTTGTAACAGACGAGTTATATGTACAGTTCTACTTAGATTTTTATATAGAAGTAATTTGGGAGTCTATCATAATGAGTTGCAAGCGAAGTGTTTTATGTTCGTAACAGACGAGTTATATGTACAGTTCTACTTAGATTTTTATATAGAAGTAATTTGGGAGTCTATCATAGTGAGTTGCAGGCGAAGTGTTTTATGTTTGTAACAGACGAGTTATATGTACAGTTCTACTTAGATTTTTATGTTGAAGTAACTTGGGTGGTCTATCCCAGTAAGTTGCAGGCGCAGTGTTTTATTTTTGTAATCGAACAGTTATATTTACAGTTCTACTTAGATTTTTATATAGAAGTAAGTTGGGTGGTCTATCCTAGTGAGGTGCAGGCGCAGTGTTTTATTTTTGTAATCGAACAGTTATATTTACAGTTCTACTTAGATTTTTATATAGAAGTAAGTTGGGTGGTCTATCCTAGTGAGTTGCAGGCGCAGTGTTTTATTTTTGTAATCGAACAGTTATATTTACAGTTCTACTTAGATTTTTATATAGAAGTAAGTTGGGTGGTCTATCCTAGTGAGTTGCAGGCGCAGTGTTTTATTTTTGTAATCGAACAGTTATATTTACAATTCTAGTTAGATTTTTATATAGAAGTAAGTTGGGTGGTCTATCCTAGTGAGTTGCAGGCGCAGTGTTTTATTTTTGTAATCGAACAGTTATATGTACAGTACTACTTAGATTTTTATATAGAAGTAAGTTGGGTGGTCTATCCTAGTGAGTTGCAGGCGCAGTGTTTTATTTTTGTAATCGAACAGTTATATTTACAGTTCTACTTAGATTTTTATATAGAAGTAAGTTGGGTGGTCTATCATAGTGAGTTGCAGGCGCAGTGTTTTATTTTTGTAATCGAACAGTTATATGTACAGTTCTACTTAGATTTTTATATAGAAGTAAGTTGGGTGGTCTATCCTAGTGAGTTGCAGATGCAGTGTTTTATGTTTGTAAGCGAGCAGTTATATGTACAGTTCTACTTAGATTTTTATGTTGAAGTAAGTTGGGTGGCCTATCCGATTGTGTTGCAGGCGCACGGGGTTTATTTTTGTAAGCGAGCAGTTATATGTACAGTTCTACTTAGATTTATATATTGAAGTAAGTTGGGTGGCCTATCCGATTGTGCTGCAGGCGCACGGGGTTTATTTTTCTAAGCGAGCATTTATATGTACAGTTCTACTTAGATTTTAATATTGAAGTAAGTTGGGTGGTCTATCCTAGTGAGTTGCAGGCGCAGTGTTTTATTTTTGTAATCGAACAGTTATATGTACAGTTCTACTTAGATTTTTATGTTGAAGTAAGTTGGGTGCCCTATCCTAGTGAGTTGCAGGCGCAGTGTTTTATTTTTGTAATCGAACAGTTATATGTATAGTTCTACTTAGATTTTTATATAGAAGTAAGTTGGGTGCCCTATCCCAGTGAGTTGCAGGCGCAGTGTTTTATTTTTGTAATCGAACAGTTATATGTACAGTTCTACTTAGATTTTTATGTTGAAGTAAGTTGGGTGGCCTATCCGATTGTGTTGCAGGCGCACGTGTTTTATTTTTGTAAACGAGCAGTTATATGTACAGTTCTACTTAGATTTTTATATAGAAGTAAGTTGGGTGGCCTATCCGATTGTGTTGCAGGCGCACGACGTTTATTTTTGTAAGCGAGCAGTTATATGTACAGTTCTACTTAGATTTTTATATTGAAGTAAGTTGGGTGGCCTATCCGATTCTATTGCAGGCGCACGGGGTTTATTTTTGTAAGCCAGCAGTTATATGTACAGTTCTTTTTAGATTTTGATATTGAAGTAAGTTGGGTGGCCTATCCGATTGTGCTGCAGGCGCACGGGGTTTATTTTTGTAAGCGAGCATTTATATTTACAGTTCTACTTAGATGTTTATGTTGAAGTAAGTTGGGTGGCCTATCCCAGTGTGTCGCAGGCGCACGTGTTTTATTTTTGTAATCGAACAGTTATATGTACAGTTCTACTTAGATTTTTATATTGAAGTAAGTTGGGTGGCCTATCCGATTGTGTTGCAGGCGCACGGGGTTTATTTTTGTAAGCGAGTAGTTATATGTACAGTTCTACTTAGATTTTTATATAGAAGTAAGTTGGGTGGCCTATCCGATTGTGTTGCAGGCGCACGGGGTTTATTTTTGTAAGCGAGCAGTTATATGTACAGTTCTACTTAGTTTTTTATATTGAAGTAAGTTGGGTGGCCTATCCGATTGTGTTGCAGGCGCACGGGGTGTATTTTTGTAAGCGAGCAGTTATATGTACAGCTCTACTTAGATTTCTATATTGAAGTAAGTTGGGTGGCCTATCCGATTGTGTTGCAGGCGCACGGGGTTTATTTTTGTAAGCGAGCAGTTATATGTACAGTTCTACTTAGATTTTTATGTTGAAGTAAGTTGGGTGGCCTATCCCAGTGTGTCGCAGGCGCACGTGTTTTATTTTTGTAATCGAACAGTTATATGTACAGTTCTACTTAGATTTTTATATTCAAGTAAGTTGGGAGTCTATCATAGTGAGTTGCAGGCGAAGTGTTTTATGTTTGTAACAGACGAGTTATATGTACAGTTCTACCTAGATTTTTATATAGAAGTAATTTGGGAGTCTATGATAGTGAGTTGCAAGCGAAGTGTTTTATGTTTGTAACAGATGAGTTATATGTACAGTTCTACTTAGGTTTTTATATAGAAGTAATTTGGAAGTCTATCATAATGAGTTGCAAGCGAAGTGTTTTATGTTTGTAACAGACGAGTTATATGTACAGTTCTACTTAGATGTTTATATAGATGTAATTTGGGAGTCTATCATAGTGAGTTGCAGGCGAAGTGTTTTATGTTTGTAACAGACGAGTTATATGTACAGTTCTACTTAGATTTTTATATAGAAGTAATTTGGGAGTCTATCATAGTGAGTTGCAGGCGAAGTGTTTTATGTTTGTAACAGACGAGTTATATGTACAGTTCTACTTAGATTTTTATATAGAAGTAATTTGGGAGTCTATGATAGTGAGTTGCAAACGAAGTGTTTTATGTTTGTAACAGACGAGTTATATGTACAGTTCTACTTAGATTTTTATATAGAAGTAATTTGGGAGTCTATCATAATGAGTTGCAAGCGAAGTGTTTTATGTTTGTAACAGACGAGTTATATGTACAGTTCTACTTAGATTTTTATATTGAAGTAATTTGGGAGTCTATCATAGTGGGTTGCAGGCGAAGTGTTTTATGTTTGTAACAGACGAGTTATATGTACAGTTCTACTTAGATTTTTATATAGAAGTAATTTGGGAGTCTATCATAGTGAGTTGCAAGCGAAGTGTTTTATGTTTGTAACAGACGAGTTATATGTACAGTTCTACTTAGATTTTTATGTTGAAGTAACTTGGGTGGTCTATCCCAGTAAGTTGCAGGCGCAGTGTTTTATTTTTGTAATCGAACAGTTATATTTACAGTTCTACTTAGATTTTTATATAGAAGTAAGTTGGGTGGTCTATCCTAGTGAGTTGCAGGCGCAGTGTTTTATTTTTGTAATCGAACAGTTATATTTACAGTTCTACTTAGATTTTTATATAGAAGTAAGTTGGGTGGTCTGTCCTAGTGAGTTGCAGGCGCAGTGTTTTATTTTTGCAATCGAACAGTTATATTTACAGTTCTACTTAGATTTTTATATAGAAGTGAGTTGGGTGGTCTATCCTAGTGAGTTGCAGGCGCAGTGTTTTATTTTTGTAATCGAACAGTTATATGTACAGTACTACTTAGATTTTTATATAGAAGTAAGTTGGGTGGTCTATCCTAGTGAGTTGCAGGCGCAGTGTTTTATTTTTGTAATCGAACAGTTATATTTACAGTTCTACTTAGATTTTTATATAGAAGTAAGTTGGGTGGTCTATCCTAGTGAGTTGCAGTCGCAGTGTTTTATTTTTGTAATCGAACAGTTATATGTACAGTTCTACTTAGATTTTTATATAGAAGTAAGTTGGGTGGTCTATCCTAGTGAGTTGCAGATGCAGTGTTTTATGTTTGTAACAGACGAGTTATATGTACAGTTCTACTTAGATTTTTATGTTGAAGTAAGTTGGGTGGCCTATACGAGCGTGTCGCAGGCGCACGTGTTTTATTTTTGTAATCGAACAGTTATATGTACAGTTCTACTTAGATTTTTATATAGAAGTAAGTTGGGTGGTCTATCCTAGTGAGTTGCAGACGCAGTGTTTTATGATTGTAACAGACGAGTTATATTTACAGTTCTACTTAGATTTTTATGTTGAAGAAAGTTGGGTGGCCTATACGAGCGTGTCGCAGGCGCACGTGTTTTATTTTGTAACAGACGAGTTATATTTACAGTTCTACTTAGATTTTTATGTTGAAGTAAGTTGGGTGATCTATACGAGCATGTCGCAGGCGCACGTGTTTGATTTTGTAACAGACGAGTTATATTTACAGTTCTACTCAGATTTTTATGTTGAAGTAAGTTGGGTGGCCTATACGAGCGTGTCGCAGGCGCAGGTGTTTTATTTTGTAACAGACGAGTTATATTTACAGTTCTACTTAGATTTTTATGTTGAAGTAAGTTGGGTGGCCTATACGAGCGTGTCGCAGGCGCACGTGTTTTATGTTTGTAACAGACGAGTTATATTTACAGTTCTACTTAGATTTTAATATTGAAGTAAGTTGGGTGGTCTATCCTAGTGAGTTGCAGGCGCAGTGTTTTATTTTTGTAATCGAACAGTTATATGTACAGTTCTACTTAGATTTTTATATAGAAGTAAGTTGGGTGCCCTATCCCAGTGAGTTGCAGGCGCAGTGTTTTATTTTTGTAATCGAACAGTTATATGTACAGTTCTACTTAGATTTTTATGTTGAAGTAAGTTGGGTGGTCTATCCGATTGTGTTGCAGGCGCACGTGTTTTATTTTTGTAAACGAGTAGTTATATGTACAGTTCTACTTAGATTTTTATGTTGAAGTAAGTTGGGTGGTCTATCCGATTGTGTTGCAGGCGCACGTGTTTTATTTTTGTAAACGAGTAGTTATATGTACAGTTCTACTTAGATTTTTATATAGAAGTAAGTTGGGTGGCCTGTCCGATTGTGTTGCAGGCGCACGGGGTTTATTTTTGTAAGCGAGCAGTTATATGTACAGTTCTACTTAGATTTTGATATTGAAGTAAGTTGGGTGGCCTATCCGATTGTGCTGCAGGCGCACGGGGTTTATTTTTGTAAGCGAGCAGTTATATGTACAGTTCTACTTAGATTTTTATGTTGAAGTAAGTTGGGTGGCCTATCCGATTGTGTTGCAGGCGCAGTGTTTTATTTTTGTAAGCGAGCAGTTATATGTACAGTTCTACTTAGATTTTGATATTGAAGTAAGTTGGGTGGTCTATCCTAGTGAGTTGCAGGCGCAGGTGTTTATTGGTGTAAGCGAACAGTTATATGTACAAATCTACTTAGATTTTTATATTGAAGTATGTTGGGTGGTCTAACCTAGTGAGTTTGCAGGTGCACGTGTTTTATTTTTGTAAGAGAAGAGTTATACGTACGGTTCTACTTAGATGTTTATACAGGAGTATGTTGGGTGGTCTATCGGAGTGTTTTGCAGGCGCATGTGTTTTATATTGTAAGAGAAAAGGTATATGTAAGTTCAAATTAGATTTTTATGTGGAAGTATTTTGGGTATTTTTGAACAATTTGGAGTGGAGAGATTTTCTTTTAAATCTTTGTTTCTCATTTGTGGAAGGTATCTAAGGTAAATACCTTTGTGTTTGATTTATGCTTTTCGCAGACAGACACACATGTACAGAAGGACATTTTCGTAAAGACGCACATTCTTGTAGGAAGTAGAAACTTAAATAGTATATAGGTACATTTAAATGCGGGTATAAATTACCAGACTTTACTAGAGCAATATACAGGAATTCCCACTGTAGACTGAATTTACTTGTCATGTTCTAAATGTACCTTATATGATGCAATATTCTAATTCTACGAATAAAAATTGTGGCCTCACGCAAATAAATAGGGAAACAATTAAAATAAGTGCATTTTAATTATCTGAAAATTTAATTTGATCAGAAGTGATTTAACTTCCCTTGAGTAGAGGTTCTAGAAGGTTCTATTAGCAACTAGAGTGCGGCTCGACTCTTAGATGTTCTGCTGCGGGTAGTTAACGGTTATTTCTCCCATATCGCCCCGTCACCTCAAAGTGTGGTAAACCTTGAATCTCCGCTACCCCCGACACAAACCACCATTGTTAACCTTAGCTTTCCATTTCATGGCTTTATGAGGCCACAGGGTCTACTTTGTAATACTGTTACTTCTTCCTTTCTCAAAGTATTTGATGCTATAATAGAGGTCGTCAGCTAACTTCACGATGGGCCACACACAGTAGCACAACCAAAAATATTAACGGGGGGGTATGAATAGGGATCCAATTTTTTACTTTTCTCTACTACGTATAGTAAGTAGGGGAAGTATTGCATTCCACCCAAAAATTCGATACCGAGATTTCACCGGAATTACATGTTTTGAGACCCCTGAATCCAAAAAAGCACTTTTACAAAAGGATCTGTGTGTCTGTGAACAGCATAACTTAGAAACGAAAACTCGGATAAATACCAAACTTGGTATCTAAATTCAGTATCTTGCAAGGATGCGATACGAAGTTTTTTTTATTAAAATATCACGGATTTTTAGAAAAAGGTTCGTGTGTGTGCTTCTGAACAGCACATCTCAAAAAGTAAACGTCTGTTAAATACCAAACCTGATATTTAGGTTTAGTAGCGCCCAAAGATGCGACACAAAGATTTTCAAGAATTTGTTTTTATTTTCTAGCAAATTGCTCAAAATATTCTGATTAAACTACCATATATTAAATATATTTACGTGGCAAATAAAATTTATAGATCCTGTTCCTTCGGAAGGAATTTTATGTGATCTTGTATAACTGGTAAACGTTAAGCGATAGACAAAAACGTACTGCATAATATAGATGTCTTCAAACCACACAATTTATTTCAAATTGCGTTTTGTGGCATCGTCCATTACGAAGATATCCGTTATTAATGGTTAGATTGTTCAATACTTAGCCATTCTGTTAAAGTCGTGTCAACATTAGCTGTTTCTCGCGATTGAATTGAAAGTGTGGAAGTTTAAGGCCAGGTTATAGCGTCCAGTTCTAAAACTGTATGTCTTTGTATAAATAACGAAATGTGTAATGTAGCTATTTTCGCAAAGGTTATCAGATATTTTTACCTTTGTTTTCCTTTTACACAGAAAAGTTTTCATTAGTTTTGTTTTTCTCAAAAATGCCTCTAATGGTTTTGAATACAATAACATGTGATTGAAATATTTACATGACAAATATCTTTTCGTCTTTTCTAGGTTCGTGGGCTTGACCCCAGCCCATGCAGACGTCTACACAGGCTTGAAAGAAACACTGAAGATGAAGCCGCCAGGTTAATTACCTCACCAACATTTGAAAGGCAAATAACAACCACATGCATTCTCTGATGGTTTAAATTGTCAGAATGACGTCGCATTCTGTTGAGCATAACTTCGACATATTAGCCTCACTTGACCACTGATCACCAGCAGCAAGGGGATTCTATTATTAAATTCCTTGAACCTATTGCACAGTCCCTTTCTTCCAACTTCTGTGACGAAGTAATCTCACATTTTTCCCTCCAGAGATGACCACATCAAAAACATAAAATCCAAATTGAATTCCTGATGTTATTCTTTCTTTTTACCGTGCAGCTATATTGTTGAGAATGGTCGTTGTCTAGTTGTACTGTGCAGTCGTGTATTTTTATAATGGGGGATGTAGACATTCTACATGAAGAGGCAAAAGATTCAACGAAATGTGGCCCATCATAGAGCGCAGCTGTTTATGTTGGAAATGTGTGATTCGCATTCGGGAGGTGCCGTGTTCGATCCCGGCTACCGCCCTCTCTGACCCATGGGCTTTTCGTGGTTTCCTCGCGTATTCCTCATATTTCCTTGTCATCTGTTTCAGGGTTGTAGGACCAGTCGACGGTGTTCCACGGGTTGCGGCTCAACGGTGGATCTGCACTCTTTAAGGGTTTCCTCCCTGCCGTCGAACTGTTCATTTAGGACCCGCCCCCGAGTGCTCTCGGAAGGGCACCCTTTTGGGAACATCCGGGGGTTAGGGACATGTGGAAGGGCCCAAGTGGCGTCGGATGAGTTCATTATGGAAACGTTAGGGACCCCGTTCATGCTTGCGCCCATTGTCATCCGGATTTTCTCGCCCTACGGGTTTCTCTCCTCGTCCGCTCCCTCCACCCAAGAGTCACGGTAGAAGCTAAAAGGGTCGCTGTGGCCTACTGGAGGTGTTCTGCCTAAGTTTCGACGGCCCCTACTTTCGTCCATACCATTTACCTTTGGTACTGAAAAATCTAGCCCCACCCTCTGCCAACGTGACCTCCCTTGTTGCTCAAGCATAACTCTAGCAAAATGTAGTAATAAAGATGAACGTAAGAAGTTGAAATTTGATCAAAGTATTCAAAAAATTATAAAATTGGTTTTTATGTCCATAAAATATTTTGAACCTTAAGCTTCAATTACATGCTTTACTCTTATTATCGGAGTGGACTCGGCACCGATCCGGTGAGGATATTATACCTATGCCCTACAAGGGTGCGTCCTGGGAGGGAGGAGAGCCAAGAGTGACGTAACAGCAATGGTAGCTTCCAGATTGAGACGTCCCGTCAGACCGGGACCCCTCCCACAAAGACGGTCCAATTCACAGACCGAGAGACGGAGAAAGTTCACAGAGCATCCTTTTTCCCTGCCACGCTGCACCATCACCTACTCTTCCAACCCTAACACAGACCTAACGGGATGAAGGATAAATGGAACGAAATGAAGGGACAGAAAATTCGGGAGCTGAAATAAACCACTGCGGCACTGACCGGACGACCCGGGAAAACCCCGAAAAACCCAGGGGTCAGGGTGGGAAAAACATTGTCAGACAGCTAGACATTAAGGCTTGATCAAACAAATTTAAAATAGCTGTGTCAAATTGCAATTTAGAATAGCATCTTCATCAAGAAAAGACATCCCCTTTCCTACTTCGCCCTAACCAGCAACAAACTGCTTAGAGGTTCAAGTCGCTGCACTCTGATTACAGTCAGCTAGCCTTCATTACGATGAAGGTATGACTTGATATCAGGGTCAAATATTAGATGAATTTTGTGATTATATGTTAAATATGCAAGCGAAAAATGTACTTTTCCAACAGATATGTGGTCTTCTTTTTCTACACACTGTGCTCAGCCGGAGAAAATATTTTGTCTTTGTGGGTATTCACAGAATTTAATATCGTTCGTCGGCTCGGTTTTGTATACCTGAATTGTTTTCCAGTCCAGTTATATAGAGAACTGGTACCGGCTGGTAGAGTCTAGGTTACCTGAACGTGCAAATATTACGGAGGGAAAAACACTATTAGGAACTAGGGAAATTGACCACTTTTTATGCACGGCAGTGTACATATATACTTGTTTTAGTGTAAAAGGAAAACGAAAACTTAGGTTCATTAGATATTTTCACACTACACGTTCAACACACACAAGAAAAGTTTAATATTAAAACCGTTCAGATTACAACAGGAGAGTACGTAGCAGTAATATTAAAACACGCTTAGAGAATATTTTTGTTATTTGATCCACGTAACCTGATTCTGAAAGCCTTCCAAATCGAAAACCCAGAAAATAAAACTGAATGAAATTCTATCTCTGCCTCATCTTCATCAACGAATAAAAAAATTCTAATATGCTACATGTATATGCATTTCTCTACCCACTCTTTTACACAACACTCTTACAAAACTTATTCTATGTAGATATCTCCTGTTAATGCAGATAAACTTTCGTTACACATAAGCATGAACGGGGTCCCTAACGTTTCCTCATCGAACGCCGCCTGGGTCCACATACAAGCCACCGAACCCCCGGTAGTCCTCCCAGAGGAGAGACCTGAATAGTCCGCAGGGCGTACAGTCACCGCCCATTCGCAATGCATCAAACATCGTCACCTGGTTCTACAACCCTCAATCAGATGATGGATACAGGAAAAGCGACGTAGGAGAGCTGTGGTAGAAAATGGACCATCTCAGCATTCGCCTGTCGAAGAAACCACGAAAAATCTATGGGTCAAAGTGGGCTTTCGCCGGGAATTGAAGCAGAGACCTCCCGAATGTAAGCCATAGTCAGAGTTTTATATCTGTTATGTGAACGGCTTTGAAATTCTGTGCTCTTTGTATGTCCACGAGTAAAAAACTGAGTAGCGATTTTTCTCTTGAGAAAAGTATAAGTAACTGCATATTTGAAAATTGAAGCATATATAAACAAATTGGTTGGGAGTAATTTACAAACTTGCTAAGCAATGACAAAACTGAAATCCAATGGATTGGATTTGAAAAATCCATGTAATATATTTATGTATGCATTGTAAATCATAATTATTGTTTGCAAATACAACTGATGTCATAAAATTTCCCTAAAGCATTTCTATCTTTTAAATAATTAATTAAAATTTGTATGTATGCTACTGAGAAAGAAAAATAAAAGTTGAATAACGTTAAAAAAACAGACATTAAAGAGAATAGACTAAAAGTAATGAATTCGCTATGAAATAAATATTGTGAAAACATAAATATATAATAAGAGAAAATTCAGGCAGAAATATATTTTATATGAATTAAAATCGAGAATATGTTAATTTTTAAGACAAGAATTGTTAAATTAAATATTTGTTTTACTATCTTTAGCAACCAAGCAAACCTTGGGTAAACAATTTTCAACTTTTTAAGCTGTTAGAAAAATTTTCACCCTAGGAGGCGTTTACAAAATATATATACCACACAAGCCGTCCTTAGTTCAAGTTAGTTTATACCGGATAGCGCGGTTTGCCTAAGTAGAACTGCAAAGGGGACTCCATACCGACAGAGAGAAGACCGCTAAATGAAAGACCGGTACCTGCACTGCCCCTTTAAACAGGAGTGATGTGGCAACTTCTTTTGCACCTAAGTATGCGTGAAACATAAAACTGTAAAGGACGGCTTGTTTGGGCCATCTGGTATATTTATTAGTGATGGGACGATACCACTATTTCTCGATACGTGATACTCACTTTATAAATGCGTTTGCTTGTTCTCTGTATTATATTTTTAAACGCGTGTAACCAATTTTGTATTGTATACTAATGCCGCAATTGTTCCGGTTTGACATTTTTTATCTTGATAATGCCATAGGTTATAATTATATGCCCTATTGTTACTCAATGCTTATAATAATTTCATTTCTTCCCTTCCTATGTAACTATATTTTGTGCTGGAGTTTGTTTTAAAAGATTTTCTACCCTTAGAAATAGAAATACTAGCAATTCTTTTTTTTTCTGCATTGTAAAAAATATATACTAATAAATAGTTTACATAAAACTCAAAGAACTAAAATTGATGTGTCTGTTACACTATTCTACCAATATTCACAACAGCCACATAACATATGTATTTTTTTCATTCTGTAATAAGTAATTAGCCACACAAACATGGTAAGTTCTGGATCAAACCTCTCTACTACCTACCCTCATACATTAGCATATACATGTTTAATACAAAGGTTTGACTAGTTAGAGGGCTGTCCAGAAAGTAACCTCCGTTTTGAAGTAAACAAGAAATCGTTATGAATTCAAAAGTTGTATTATATACATCTGAAAACTACAGCTCCAAACAGATTCAAGCACTTGTTATGCATTTTCATAGTCTTTTAAATACCCTCTGCATACAATTCCGCCCCTGTGACCTAAGGCAACTTGTCACGGCATTTTTTAAGCTCTTCGTCATTGCCAAAACCTGATTGGCAAGCCACTTTTTCATGTACGGGAACAGATGGAAGACACTAGAGGCCAAGTCCGGGCTTTACGGGGGATGGTCAAGAAAGTCCCATTTGAACTTGGCCAAAATTTCATTTGTATTGTTTGCTGTGTGAGGGCGAGATGTCAGAAGACCACGACGCTTGTTTTGGACTGCCCTTCTTAGCCTTTTCACACTTGGCGGGATTTGTTATTTCGGCGCTCATGTTGTTAGGTTATAATTAGCAAACACACGATAGTACGATGCTCCACCTTGCACAGCTAGAAGCACAGTACTAAGTCACTGCGCACGCT
This sequence comes from Deroplatys truncata, assembly GCA_030765065.1. Taxonomy (NCBI): domain Eukaryota; kingdom Metazoa; phylum Arthropoda; class Insecta; order Mantodea; family Mantidae; genus Deroplatys; species Deroplatys truncata. The sequence goes on along the minus strand of CM060989.1, from coordinate 9,679,571 downwards.
GATATCGAAATAGCGGACTACTTCTCGTGCTATGCACAAACGGAGGTTACTTTCTGGACAGCCCTCGTATAAACACAAACTGGTGGAAATAATAACAAATATGTCTATGCGCTGTATTATCTCACGTCTTAAGTTCTGATTTTTTTCTGCTGGATTCACAGATTTTGGTCACCGGAGTAGGTAAATGTAATAGCTGGAGTGAGTCACCAAGCCAGGCTATTGCAGAAACGTCGGCTAAATCAACTCTATTCACACCTCAGTTAACGCTGCATGTTACATGAGCACTCCCACTCTTTCCCCCATTTTGCATGTTTTAATTCACACAAGAATTTATGAAATATATTGATTCAGCCACAGAAAACGCAGTCAAGGTCTATCAAGAACTATAGTCCAGCAACACTTTGGGGACACACATGAAGTCTCGACTCCTTTCATTCCTTACCTAGCATAAATTAAATGCAACAACTTTCAATAATGCAAAAATTAAAAATGTAAAATTATCGAAGGTTTATCTCGAAGTGTTAGGATAATTTGAAACCACCGAGTATCGAGGTCCCATTCCTAAACAATAAATTATGTATTGTTCGTTGTTAACAAGCACATTCAGAAGTGAAATAAAACACACATTCTAGTAAAATCTAATTTATTGAGTTTGTTATTTAAATAAGTATTTTACCTTTCCAAACACGAAAAGGTCCTGAGAAAAGAGTTATCATTGCTACGAAATGAGCTAGTAGTATTTTAAAAATGTTAAAATACATCGGAGAAGAAGAAACATTAACAAAGTTACTACGTGTAACGTACACTACATCTCAACAATCACTGAATAGGAAAATATCCGCCAATAAATTCACTTCTACCACGCCAGACATCAGATAGTATTTCAGCCGCCCTCCCTGTGAGCTTACACACACACTGGGGGCCTGGAAACAGCCCGCAATGTTTTACTCAGAGCATCCTTTTCCTCTGCCGACTCCTGCATCCTTGAAGGAAACCAAGCCGACGCAAGTGAAGTGAAATGAGAATGGAGATGAAATGGAGGGACAGAAAATTCGGGAGATGTAAGGGAATCGAACCCACGACCTTCCCCGAATACGGGCACAGATTACCGCCTGAGTCATTCCGCTCGGTTGTGCTCTAGATGCTTGAGCAAGGAATAATGTATGAAAAAAATCTGATGTGTTACACTCACATGACTTTCTCTACTCTTGTACAAACTATTTTTACAAACGCTTATTCTCCATATGCTTCATGTTAATCGAGATGTTAATCTTATTGCTAATTTTCTTGTAGATGGAAGGGGAATATGGTAGACTTTAAGTGATAGTCAAATATTTTAAGAGCTGGTTGCTATGTGGAGTATTCTACTCCCTATGTATGTCCAGGACATAAAAAAACGAATAACGAATTCCCATTTGAGGAAAAGTACAGGGTTATTCAAAAAGAAGGAACAGACTTTAAACGTTTATTTCTAATGAACGACAATACATGATGAAACATAAGGGTGGTACTTTCTACCATAGTCATTTGTTTGAAACAACCACCGCTATATATACGTCAGGTCGGGTACTTCTGGGACATAACTCGTATTTCATAAAAAATTACTCATGATGGATTTTCATCGAAAATAAAAATCTTGTAATACTTTTACAAAACTGTGACAATGAGTGATTTATGTGTGTGTGTTTAAAAATCGGGATTAATAACATGCATCTCCTCAATAAAGTACTCGTCTGCACTTAAAAGAATTCGAGGAAACAAATTAATGGAGAGAAAAAATATAGTTTTTTGGGGGGATATGACGATCAAATGGTAATAGAGTTTAGGTCTTTTCGCAATTTTTCAGATCGTTTATTTTATCAGTTTTATATCTTTTTGAAAAATATGCCAAAATTCAACTTTTTTGTAATAAATTTGTGAAATCGTAAAAAGTGAGGCAAAATCAATGAAGGCAAAAGCGTTGAAAATTCCCAATTTTGACATTTTCATTCCTCCGTCAAACAAAATCCTATTCTAACCGCAATAACACACAAAAAATTCCTCTACTGCCTAATTCAGAAAACGCCACGTAAAAAATTTGCAATTTTGGTATATTTTTCAAAGCATTATAAACCTGATAAAATGAACGACCTGAGAAATCGCTAAAACACGTAAACTGTATTACCATTTGACCTTTTTGTCCAAAAAATTTGACTTTTTCCTCCATTACTTTGGGTGATCGCATTTTTTGAATTGGAGACAAATACTTTCTTGAGAGAGTGTACTTTATATGGTATTTATGTGGAATTCAACTAAACCCATTCTACACTGTAAATAGAAAAGTTCTTTGTAAAATGGCCACAACGATTTTGAGATATCCGATGATAGTATGTATTCTGTTGAATTTTCTATAAATCGCCTATGAAACCATCCTCTGTATTATTCACTGAGTAAAAATAATAATACATAAACACACAAAATACAGGAAAACTGCACAGTTCAATAAAATCTACAGACGACAAAATAAAACGACACAAATGTCGTTTTTCGTAGCATCAGCGTTTTCAGCAGGTATATAATCTGCACAGAAATGTGCTTTCCTTTCTTTTGGCATGACACCATATCTAACAAAAATCTGTTTGTAATATAAATAGGTGAGTGCTGTTTTCGATACTTGCTTTTATTCCATACTTTAAAGGTGTTATAAGCAAAAGCAAACATTTATTAAGATTACAATAGATAAGGGATACATTAGAGCTGCTGATAGATACAGAACATTAAATCTAATTCTCATTCTTAAAGACCAGTATTTCTACAGGGACATGTATAGAGGTTGACCAGCAATATTTCGGGTTCCAGAGCTTGACATTTTCAGACCAAGAGTGCAGTACATGATCCTGTTTCCTTGGTCCAAATCCCAGCTATTGCATTGAAATGTTCAATCTGATTCTACCTTTTCAATCTTGTTCTACACACGACTTGAGTCAAAGAAAAATTAATTACCAGTACAGTACAGATTGTAAAACTCGGCAGTTGTTTGCTCTTGGTTTGTTTGGTTGGATAGTCAGCGCACGTACTTCATAATTCGGAGTTCCGAGTTCGCTACCCAACTCGGCGTTTAACTCTTTTTAATTTTTTATTTTAAAAATAGATTTCAAATTGTTTGCATCAGGAAGCATTATATACACTCTGCAGGTCACGAAACAGCTTACAGTTTTGTTCTAGCCTTACTAGTATAGAAATTACAGTGGGCTTCGTAAATTTTGACACGCCATAAAACGCAAATAGATAAGAATTTCGATAAATAAAGTTCCGAGTCGTGATCCTGGAGTTCTAAACTATAAGTATACCAAATATCATCGAAATCGGTGATGGTCATTGGCAAACCAGATCAGCTGAACGCTGGTTTTAGCAGTTTTCTGAAAATTAAAAGTATTAATATCTCTGCTTCTGGACCACATTTTGCACTTTACAAGGTACCCAAACATTTTTCCAAAAATTAGCCTTCCAAGAAAAATATGCTGGAGTCTGTATCTTTGTCCGTTTAGAAGTTATTCGCGTTCAAACTTTCGGAAAGAGGTCCAAAATCCAAGTCTTGCCTTAAATAGCCTTGCTATTTTTTGACGTTCTAAAAAAATTCGAATTATCAGTGTGATTTGAAAGCTGACGATGAGTAGAATTCAGAACCGGTCTTAAAATTTCGATATGTGAACTTATAAGCAAGTTATGACGTAAAACGTGTGCACTTCACAGAAACTTCGAAGGTAAATAATTCAGCGTAAAATGGAATAAACGAGACATATTAGAGCTCGTTGGAAAGCTGTAGATAAAACAAGGTCTTAAATTATGTTTCTTGTCTTCTCTGAATGCTAAACCTGCACATATCTGTGTCTTTTACCTTCATAACTCCTGCATAATATACAATTTCGTAAAGCTCTTGATTCTGGTAATCTTCAGCTTTCCAACCAGCTCTAATACGAGTCCTTTATTCCACTTTACGCTGAATTATTACGCTTCGAAGTTTTGCTAAGTGCACACGTTTTACGTCATAACTTCTTTATAAATTCTACTCACATTCAGATTTTAGATGACACAGATAACTCGACTTTTTTGTCCGAACGCCAAGGCTTTTTTTAGACTGGGAATTCGGACCTCTTTCCGAATGTTTGAACGCGAATAACTTGTGAACGGACAAAGATACACACTCCAACATATTTTTCATGGAATTCTAATTTTTGGACAAATTTTTGGGTACCTTGTAAAGTGCAAAATGTGGTCCAGAAGCAGAGATATTAATACTTTTAATTTTCAGAAAACTGCCAAAACCAGCGTTCAGCCGGACTAGTTTGCCAATAACCATCACCGATTTCGATGACATTTGGTAAACGTATACCTTAGAACTCCAGGATCACGAATCTGGCCTCCTTTGCTAGAAAATCTTCTTTATTTGCGTTTTATGGCGTGTCAAGGTTTAGGACAATCCACTTTAGAGAGCTGTAATTTCAATACTAGTAAGGGTAGGACAAAACTTTAAACTGTTTTGTGACTTGTAGAGTGTAACGAATGCCCCTGATGCAAAAATTTTCAAATCCGTTTTGAAAATTATTTCTGTGTGACTCTCTCCAGATCTTAGTTAATTTAATAAATTTAAAGTATATATATGGTTTCAGCAATAATATAATTAAAGAAACTATAACTTTTATATACTTACCTCTTACCATATGTATAACTAACTGCTTAAAGGCTGGTTATTTCCCTGATATGTTTGAAATTGCTAAGACAGTGCCGGTATATGAAAGTGGTGATCGAAATAACCCAGAAAATCATAGACCAATTGCAATAATACCAATAATTAGCAAAACTTTTGAAAGTGCTGTTTTAGGGTAATTAAGATCATATTTTTTATGAAAAATGATTTTATTACCCACCCTCAGTATACCTTTATCTCTGGCAGATTAACAATCGACGCTCTCAATGTTCTTTTGTCAACTGTATATGAAATGTATGAAGCTAATGCTTTTACTAATGCTCTTTTTATGATCTTAGTAAGGCTTTTGATTGTATCAAATTCTATTCATGAACTGGTGTTATGAGACTGAATTATGGTGTTCCAAAAGAATGAATGAACTTTTTTTTACCTTATCTGTGAGATCGAGCACATGTAGTTGAAATTAATGGCAATAGATCTATTGTAGCTATGATAATGTTTGGTGTACCTCAAGGTGTTATCTTAGGACCTTTTTTGTTTCTATTAAAGGTTAATGACCTACCTAATAATATATCCACTATATCCTTAATTTATGCTGTTGATTCTACTTGCACAAGCCTGTCTCTTTTATCTTTATAACTGCTGTATAATATAAAATTTCGTAAATCTCAGGCCAGATCTGGATTCTGGTAATCTGCAGCTTTCCAAAGAGCTCAATTATAACTCCTTTATTGCATTTTACGTTGAATTATTACCCTTCGAAGTTTTGCTAAGTGCACACGTTTTACGTCATAACTTCTTTATAAACTCACATATCGAAATTTTAAGACCGGTTCTGAATTCTCCATATCTTCAGCTTTCAGATCACCCTGATAACTCGAATTTTTTTTCCGAACGCCAAAAAATAGCAAGGCTTTAGACTTGGATTTTGGGCCTCTTTCCGAATGTTTGAACGCGAATAACTTGTGAACGGACAAAGATACACACTCCAACATATTTTTCATGGAATTCTAATTTTTGGACACATTTTTGGGTACCTTGTAAAGTGCAAAATGTTTTCCAGAAGCAGAGATATTAATACTTTAGTTTTCAGAAAACTGCCAAAACCAGCGTTCAGCAGGACTAGTTTGCCAATAAGCATCACCGATTTCGATCACATTTGGTAAACGTATACCTTAGAACTCCAGGATCACGAATCTGGCCTCCTTTGCTAGAAAATCTTCTTTATTTGCGTTTTATAGCGTGTCAGGATTTAGGACAGCCCACTTTAGAGAGCTGTAATTTCAATAGGGTAGGACAAAAATTTAAACTGTTTTGTGACTTGTAGAGTGTAACGAATGCCCCTGATGCAAAAATTTTCAAATCCGTTTTGAAAATAATTTCTGTGTGACTCTCTCCAGATCTTAGTTAATTTAATAAATTTAAAGTATATATATATATGGTTTCAGCAATAATATAATTAAAGAAAGTATAACTTTTATATACTTACCTCTTACCATATGTATAACTAACTGCTTAAAGGCTGGTTATTTCCCTGATATGTTTGAAATTGCTAAGACAGTGCCGGTATATGAAAGTGGTGATCGAAAGAACCCAGGAAATCATAGACCAATTGCAATAATACCAATAATTAGCAAAACTTTTGAAAGTGCTGTTTTAGGGTAATTCAGATCATATTTTTTATGAAAAATGATTTTATTACCCACCCTCAGTATACCTTTATCTCTGGCAGATTAACAATCGACGCTCTCAATGTTCTTTTGTCAACTGTATATGAAATGTATGAAGCTAATGCTTTTACTAATGCTCTTTTTATTATCTTAGTAAGGCTTTTGATTGTATCAAATTCTATTCATGAACTGGTGTTATGAGACTGAATTATGGTGTTCCAAAAGAATGAATGAACTTTTTTTACCTTATCTGTCAGATCGAGCACATGTAGTTGAAACTAATGGCAATAGATCTATTGTAGCTATGATAATGTTTGGTGTACCTCAAGGTGTTATCTTAGGACCTTTTTTGTTTCTATTAAAGGTTAATGACCTACCTAATAATATATCGACTATATCCTTAATTTATGCTGTTGATTCTACTTGCACAAGCCTGTCTCTTTTATCTTCATAACTGCTGTATAATATAAAATTTCGTAAATCTCAGGCCAGATCTGGATTCTGGTAATCTGCAGCTTTCCAAAGAGCTCAATTATGACTCCTTTATTGCATTTTACGTTGAATTATTACCGTTCAAAATTTTGCTAAGTGCACACGTTTTACGTCATAACTTCTTTATAAACTCACATATCGAAATTTTAAGACCGGTTCTGAATTCTCCATATCTTCAGCTTTCAGATCACCTGGATAACTCGAATTTTTTTTCCGAACGCCAAAAAATAGCAAGGATTTAGACTTGGATTTTGGACCTCTTTCCGAATGTTTGAACGCGAATAACTTGTGAACGGACAAAGATACACACTCCAACATATTTTTCATGGACTTCTAATTTTTGGACAAATTTTTGGGTACCTTGTAAAGTGCAAAATGTTTTCCAGCAGCAGAGATATTAATACTTTTAATTTTCAGAAAACTGCCAAAACCAGCGTTCAGCAGGACTAGTTTGCCAATAACCATCACCGATTTCGATGACATTTGGTAAAAGTATACCTTAGAACTCCAGGATCACGTATCTGGCCTCCTTTGCTAGAAATTCTTCTTTATTTGCGTTTTATAGCGTGTCAAGATTTAGGACAGCCCACTTTAGAGAGCTGTAATTTCAATACTAGTAAGGGTAGGACAAAAGTTTAAACTGTTTCGTGATTTGTAGAGTGTAACGAATGCCCCTGATGCAAAAATTTTCAAACCAGTTTTGAAAATAATTTCTGAGTGACTCTCTCCAGATCTTAGTTAATTTAATAAATTTAAAGTATATATATATGGTTTCAGCAATAGTATAATTAAAGAAACTATAACTTTTATATACTTACCTCTTACCATATGTATAACTAACTGCTTAAAGGCTGGTTATTTCCCTGATATGTTTGAAATTGCTAAGACAGTGCCGGTATATGAAAGTGGTGATCGAAATAACCCAGAAAATCATAGACCAATTGCAATAATACCAATAATTAGCAAAACTTTTGAAAGTGCTGTTTTAGGGTAATTAAGATCATATTTTTTATGAAAAATGATTTTATTACCCACCCTCAGTATACATTTATCTCTGGCAGATTAACAATCGACGCTCTCAATGTATCTTTTGTCAACTGTATATGAAATGTATGTCTCTTTTTATGATCTTAGTAAGGCTTTTGATTGTATCAAATTCTATTCATGAACTGGTGTTATGAGACTGAATTATGGTGTTCCAAAAGGATGAATGAACTTTTTTTACCTTATCTGTCAGATCGAGCACATGTAGTTGAAATTAATGGCAATAGATCTATTGTAGCTATGATAATGTTTGGTGTACCTCAAGGTGTTATCTTAGGACCTTTTTTGTTTCTATTAAAGGTTAATGACCTACCTAATAATATATCGACTATATCCTTAATTTATGCTGTTGATTCTACTTGCACAAGCCTGTCTCTTTTATCTTCATAACTGCTGTATAATATAAAATTTCGTAAATCTCAGGCCAGATCTGGATTCTTGTAATCTGCAGCTTTCCAAAGAGCTCAATTATGACTCCTTTATTGCATTTTACGTTGAATTATTACCGTTCAAAGTTTTGCTAAGTGCACACGTTTTACGTCATAATTTCTTTATAAACTCACATATCGAAATTTTAAGACCGGTTCTGAATTCTCCATATCTTCAGCTTTCAGATCACCCTGATAACTCGAATTTTTTTTCCGAACGCCAAAAATAGCAAGGCTTTAGACTTGGATTTTGGACCTCTTTCCGAATGTTTGAACGCGAATAACCTGTGAACGGACAAAGATACACACTCCAACATATTTTTCATGCAATTCTAATTTTTGGACAAATTTTTGGGTACCTTGTAAAGTGCAAAATGTGGTCCAGAAGCAGAGATATTAATACTTTTTATTTTCAGAAAACTGCCAAAACCAGCGTTCAGCCGGACTAGTTTGCCAATAACCATCACCGATTTCGATGACATTTGTTAAACGTATACCTTAGAACTCCAGGATCACGAATCTGGCCTCCTTTGCTAGAAAATCTTCTTTATTTGCGTTTTATGGCGTGTCAAGATTTAGGACAGCCCACTTTAGAGAGCTGTAATTTCAATACTAGTAAGGGTAGAACAAAACTTTAAACTGTTTTGTGACTTGTAGAGTGTAACGAATGCCCCTGATGCAAAAATTTTCAAATCCGTTTTGAAAATAATTTCTGTGTGACTCTCTCCAGATCTTAGTTAATTTAATAAATTTAAAGTATATATATGGTTTCAGCAATAATATAATTAAAGAAACTATAACTTTTATATACTTACCTCTTTCCATATGTATAACTAACTGCTTAAAGGCTGGTTATTTCCCTGATATGTTTGAAATTGCTAAGACAGTGCCGGTATATGAAAGTGGTGATCGAAAGAACCCAGAAAATCATAGACCAATTGCAATAATACCAATAATTAGCAAAACTTTTGAAAGTGCTGTTTTAGGGTAATTAAGATCATATTTTTTATGAAAAATGATTTTATTACCCACCCTCAGTATACCCTTATCTCTGGCAGATTAACAATCGACGCTCTCAATGTATTTTTGTCAACTGTATATGAAATGTATGAAGCTAATGCTTTTACTAATGCTCTTTTTATGATCTTAGTAAGGCTTTTGATTGTATCAAATTCTATTCATGAACTGGTGTTATGAGACTGAATTATGGTGTTCCAAAAGAATGAATGAACTTTTTTTTACCTTATCTGTCAGATCGAGCACATGTAGTTGAAATTAATGGCAATAGATCTATTGTAGCTATGATAATGTTTGGTGTACCTCAAGGTGTTATCTTAGGACCTTTTTTCTTTCTATTAAAGGTTAATGACCTACCTAATAATATATCGATTATATCCTTAATTTATGCTGTTGATTCTACTTGCACAAGCCTGTCTCTTTTATCTTCATAACTGCTGTATAATATAAAATTTCGTAAATCTCAAGCCAGATCTGGATTCTGGTAATCTGCAGCTTTCCAAAGAGCTCAATTATGACTACTTTATTGCATTTTACGTTGAATTATTACCGTTCAAAGTTTTGCTAAGTGCACACGTTTTACGTCATAACTTCTTTATAAACTCACATATCGAAATTTTAAGACCGGTTCTGAATTCTCCATATCTTCAGCTTTCAGATCACGCTAATAGCTCGATTTTTTTTCCGAACGCCAAAAAATAGCGAGGCTTTAGACTTGGATTTTGGACCTCTTTCCGAATGTTTGAACGCGAATAACTTGTGAACGGACAAAGATACACACTCCAACATATTTTTCGTGGAATTCTAATTTTTGGACAAATTTTTGGGTACCTTGTAAAGTGCAAAATGTGGTCCAGAAGCAGAGATATTAATACTTTTAATTTTCAGAAAACTGCCAAAACCAGCGTTCAGCCGGACTAGTTTGCCAATAACCATCACCGATTTCGATGACATTTGTTAAACGTATACCTTAGAACTCCAGGATCACGAATCTGGCCTCCTTTGCTAGAAAATCTTCTTTATTTGCGTTTTATGGCGTGTCAAGATTTAGGACAGCTCACTTTAGAGAGCTGTAATTTCAATACTAGTAAGGGTAGGACAAAACTTTAAACTGTTTTGTGACTTGTAGAGTGTAACGAATGCCCCTGATGCAAAAATTTTCAAATCCGTTTTGAAAATTATTTCTGTGTGACTCTCTCCAGATCTTAGTTAATTTAATAAATTTAAAGTATATATATGGTTTCAGCAATAATATAATTAAAGAAACTATAACTTTTATATACTTACCTCTTTCCATATGTATAACTAACTGCTTAAAGGCTGGTTATTTCCCTGATATGTTTGAAATTGCTAAGACAGTGCCGGTATATGAAAGTGGTGATCGAAAGAACCCAGAAAATCATAGACCAATTGCAATAATACCAATAATTAGCAAAACTTTTGAAAGTGCTGTTTTAGGGTAATTAAGATCATATTTTTTATGAAAAATGATTTTATTACCCACCCTCAGTATACCCTTATCTCTGGCAGATTAACAATCGACGCTCTCAATGTTCTTTTGTCAACTGTATATGAAATGTATGAAGCTAATGCTTTTACTAATTCTCTTTTTATGATCTTAGTAAGGCTTTTGATTGTATCAAATTCTATTCATGAACTGGTGTTATGAGACTGAATTATGGTGTTCCAAAAGAATGAATGAACTTTTTTTTACCTTATCTGTCAGATCGAGCACATGTAGTTGAAATTAATGGCAATAGATCTATTGTAGCTATGATAATGTTTGGTGTACCTCAAGGTGTTATCTTAGGACCTTTTTTCTTTCTATTAAAGGTTAATGACCTACCTAATAATATATCGATTATATCCTTAATTTATGCTGTTGATTCTACTTGCACAAGCCTGTCTCTTTTATCTTCATAACTGCTGTATAATATAAAATTTCGTAAATCTCAGGCCAGATCTGGATTCTTGTAATCTGCAGCTTTCCAAAGAGCTCAATTATGACTACTTTATTGCATTTTACGTTGAATTATTACCGTTCAAAGTTTTGCTAAGTGCACACGTTTTACGTCATAACTTCTTTATAAACTCACATATCGAAATTTTAAGACCGGTTCTGAATTCTCCATATCTTCAGCTTTCAGATCGCCCTGATAACTCGAATTTTTTTTCCGAACGCCAAAAAATAGCAAGGCTTTTTATACTTGGATTTTGGACCTCTTTCCGAATGTTTGAACGCGAATAACTTGTGAACGGACAAAGATACACACTCCAACATATTTTTCATGGAATTCTAATTTTTGGACAAATTTTTGGGTACCTTGTAAAGTGCAAAATGTGGTCCAGAAGCAGAGATATTAATACTTTTAATTTTCAGGAAACTGCCAAAACCAGCGTTCAGCCGGACTAGTTTGCCAATAACCATCACCGATTTCGATGACATTTGGTAAACGTATACCTTAGAACTCCAGGATCACGAATCTGGCCTCCTTTGCTAGAAAATCTTCTTTATTTGCGTTTTATAGCGTGTCAAGATTTAGGACAGCCCACTTTAGAGAGCTGTAATTTCAATACTAGTAAGGGTAGGACAAAACTTTAAACTGTTTTGTGACTTGTAGAGTGTAACGAATGCCCCTGATGCAAAAATTTTCAAATCCGTTTTGAAAATAATTTCTGTGTGCCTCTCTCCAGATCTTAGTTAATTTAATAAATTTAAAGTATATATATATGGTTTCAGCAATAATATAATTAAAGAAACTATAACTTTTATATACTTACCTCTTACCATATGTATAACTAACTGCTTAAAGGCTGGTTATTTCCCTGATATGTTTGAAATTGCTAAGACAGTGCCGGTATATGAAAGTGGTGATCGAAAGAACCCAGAAAATCATAGACCAATTGCAATAATACCAATAATTAGCAAAACTTTTGAAAGTGCTGTTTTAGGGTAATTAAGATCATATTTTTTATGAAAAATGATTTTATTACCCACCCTCAGTATACCCTTATCTCTGGCAGATTAACAATCGACGCTCTCAATGTTCTTTTGTCAACTGTATATGAAATGTATGAAGCTAATGCTTTTACTAATGCTCTTTTTATGATCTTAGTAAGGCTTTTGATTGTATCAAATTCTATTCATGAACTGGTGTTATGAGACTGAATTATGGTGTTCCAAAAGAATGAATGAACTTTTTTTACCTTATCTGTCAGATCGAGCACATGTAGTTGAAATTAATGGCAATAGATCTATTGTAGCTATGATAATGTTTGGTGTACCTCAAGGTGTTATCTTAGGACCTTTTTTGTTTCTATTAAAGGTTAATGACCTACCTAATAATATATCGATTATATCCTTAATTTATGCTGTTGATTCTACTTGCACAAGCCTGTCTCTTTTATCTTCATAACTGCTGTATAATATAAAATTTCGTAAATCTCAGGCCAGATCTGGATTCTGGTAATCTGCAGCTTTCCAAAGAGCTCAATTATGACTCCTTTATTGCATTTTACGTTGAATTATTACCGTTCAAAGTTTTGCTAAGTGCACACGTTTTACGTCATAATTTCTTTATAAACTCACATATCGAAATTTTAAGACCGGTTCTGAATTCTCCATATCTTCAGCTTTCAGATCGCCCTGATAACTCGAATTTTTTTCCGAACGCCATAAAATAGCAAGGCTTTAGACTTGGATTTTGGACCTCTTTCCGAATGTTTGAACGCGAATAACTTGTGAACGGACAAAGATACACCCTCCAACATATTTTTCATGGAATTCTAATTTTTGGACAAATTTTTGGGTACCTTGTAAAGTGCAAAATGTGGTCCAGAAGCAGAGATATTAATACTTTTAATTTTCAGGAAACTGCCAAAACCAGCGTTCAGCCGGACTAGTTTGCCAATAACCATCACCGATTTCGATGACATTTGGTAAACGTATACCTTAGAACTCCAGGATCACGAATCTGGCCTCCTTTGCTAGAAAATCTTCTTTATTTGCGTTTTATAGCGTGTCAAGATTTAGGACAGCTCACTTCAGAGAGCTGTAATTTCAATACTAGTAAGGGTAGGACAAAACTTTAAACTGTTTTGTGACTTGTAGAGTGTAACGAATGCCCCTGATGCAAAAATTTTCAAACCAGTTTTGAGAATAATTTCTGTGTGACTCTCTCCAGATCTTAGTTAATTTAATAAATTTAAAGTATATATATGGTTTCAGCAATAATATAATTAAAGAAACTATAACTTTTATATACTTACCTCTTACCATATGTATAACTAACTGCTTAAAGGCTGGTTATTTCCCTGATATGTTTGAAATTGCTAAGACAGTGCCGGTATATGAAAGTGGTGATCGAAATAACCCAGAAAATCATAGACCAATTGCAATAATACCAATAATTAGCAAAACTTTTGAAAGTGCTGTTTTAGGGTAATTAGGATCATATTTTTTATGAAAAATGATTTTATTACCCACCCTCAGTATACCTTTATCTCTGGCAGATTAACAATCGACGCTCTCAATGTTCTTTTGTCAACTGTATATGAAATGTATGAAGCTAATGCTTTTACTAATGCTCTTTTTATGATCTTAGTAAGGCTTTTGATTGTATCAATATCTATTCATGAACTGGTGTTATGAGACTGAATTATGGTGTTCCAAAAGAATGCATGAACTTTTTTTACCTTATCTGTCATATCGAGCACATGTAGTTGAAATTAATGGCAATAGATCTATTGTAGCTATGATAATGTTTGGTGTACCTCAAGGTGTTATCTTAGGACCTTTTTTGTTTCTATTAAAGGTTAATGACCTACCTAATAATATAGCGACTATATCCTTAATTTATGCTGTTGATTCTACTTGCACAAGCCTGTCTCTTTTATCTTCATAACTGCTGTATAATATAAAATTTCGTAAATCTCAGGCCAGATCTGGATTCTGGTAATCTGCAGCTTTCCAAAGAGCTCAATTATGACTCCTTTATTGCATTTTTCGTTGAATTATTACCGTTCAAAGTTTTGCTAAGTGCACACGTTTTACGTCATAACTTCTTTATAAACTCACATATCGAAATTTTAAGACCGGTTCTGAATTCTCCATATCTTCAGCTTTCAGATCACCCTGATAACTCGAATTTTTTTCCGAACGCCAAAAAATAGCAAGGCTTTAGACTTGGATTTTGGACCTCTTTCCAAATGTTTGAACGCGAATAACTTGTGAACGGACAAAGATACACACTCCAACATATTTTTCATGGAATTCTAATTTTTGGACAAATTTTTGGGTACCTTGTAAAGTGCAAAATGTGGTCCAGAAGCAGAGATATTAATACTTTTAATTTTCAGAGAACTGCCAAAACCAGCGTTCAGCCGGACTAGTTTGCCAATAACCATCACCGATTTCGATGACATTTGGTAAACGTATACCTTAGAGCTCCAGGATCACGAATCTGGCCTCCTTTGCTAGAAAATCTTCTTTATTTGCGTTTTATGGCGTATCAAGATTTAGGACAGCCCACTTTAGAGAGCTGTAATTTCAATACTAGTAAGGGTAGGACAAACATTTAAACTGTTTTGTGACTTTTAGAGTGTAACGAATGCCCCTGATGCAAAAATTTTCAAACCAGTTTTGAAAATAATTTCTGTGTGACTCTCTCCAGATCTTAGTTAATTTAATAAATTTAAAGTATATATATGGTTTCAGCAATAATATAATTAAAGAAACTATAACTTTTATATACCTACCTCTTACCATATGTATAACTAACTGCTTAAAGGCTGGTTATTTCCCTGATATGTTTGAAATTGCTAAGACAGTGCCGGTATATGAAAGTGGTGATCGAAAGAACCCAGAAAATCATAGACCAATTGCAATAATACCAATAATTAGCAAAACTTATGAAAGTGCTGTTTTAGGGTAATTAAGATCATATTTTTTATGAAAAATGATTTTATTACCCACCCTCAGTATACCCTTATCTCTGGCAGATTAACAATCGACGCTCTCAATGTTCTTTTGTCAACTGTATATGAAATGTATGAAGCTAATGCTTTTACTAATTCTCTTTTTATGATCTTAGTAAGGCTTTTGATTGTATCAAATTCTATTCATGAACTGGTGTTATGAGACTGAATTATGGTGTTCCAAAAGAATGAATGAACTTTTTTTTACCTTATCTGTCAGATCGAGCACATGTAGTTGAAATTAATGGCAATAGATCTATTGTAGCTATGATAATGTTTGGTGTACCTCAAGGTGTTATCTTAGGACCTTTTTTCTTTCTATTAAAGGTTAATGACCTACCTAATAATATATCGATTATATCCTTAATTTATGCTGTTGATTCTACTTGCACAAGCCTGTCTCTTTTATCTTCATAACTGCTGTATAATATAAAATTTCGTAAATCTCAAGCCAGATCTGGATTCTGGTAATCTGCAGCTTTCCAAAGAGCTCAATTATGACTACTTTATTGCATTTTACGTTGAATTATTACCGTTCAAAGTTTTGCTAAGTGCACACGTTTTACGTCATAACTTCTTTATAAACTCACATATCGAAATTTTAAGACCGGTTCTGAATTCTCCATATCTTCAGCTTTCAGATCGCCCTGATAACTCGAATTTTTTTTCCGAACGCCAAAAAATAGCAAGGCTTTTTATACTTGGATTTTGGACCTCTTTCCGAATGTTTGAACGCGAATAACTTGTGAACGGACAAAGATACACACTCCAACATATTTTTCATGGAATTCTAATTTTTGGACAAATTTTTGGGTACCTTGTAAAGTGCAAAATGTGGTCCAGAAGCAGAGATATTAATACTTTTAATTTTCAGAAAACTGCCAAAACCAGCGTTCAGCCGGACTAGTTTGCCAATAACCATCACCGATTTCGATGACATTTGGTAAACGTATACCTTAGAACTCCAGGATCACGAATCTGGCCTCCTTTGCTAGAAAATCTTCTTTATTTGCGTTTTATGGCGTGTCAAGATTTAGGACAGCCCACTTTAGAGAGCTGTAATTTTAATACTAGTAAGGGTAGGACAAAAATTTAAACTGTTTTGTGACTTGTAGGGTGTAACGAATGCCCCTGATGCAAAAATTTTCAAATCCGTTTTGAAAATAATTTCTGTGTGACTCTCTCCAGATCTTAGTTAATTTAATAAATTTAAAGCATATATATGGTTTCAGCAATAATATAATTAAAGAAACTATAACTTTTATATACTTACCTCTTACCATATGTATAACTAACTGCTCAAAGGCTGGTTATTTCCCTGATATGTTTGAAATTGCTAAGACAGTGCCGGTATATGAAAGTGGTGATCGAAATAACCCAGGAAATCATAGACCAATTGCAGTAATACCAATAATTAGCAGAACTTTTGAAAGAGCTGTTTTAGGGTAATTAAGATCATATTTTTTTATGAAAAATGATTATATTACCCACCCTCAGTATACCTTTATCTCTGGCAGATTAACAATCGACGCTCTCAATGTTCTTTTGTCAACTGTATATGAAATGTATGAAGCTAATGCTTTTACTAATACTCTTTTTATGATCTTAGTAAGGCTTTTGATTGTATCAAATTCTATTCATGAACTGGTGTTATGAGACTGAATTATGGTGTTCCAAAAGAATGAATGAACTTTTTTTTACCTTATCTGTCAGATCGAGCACATGTAGTTGAAATTAATGGCAATAGATCTATTGTAGCTATGATAATGTTTGGTGTACCTCAAGGTGTTATCTTAGGATCTTTTTTGTTTCTATTAAAGGTTAATGACCTACCTAATAATATATCGACTATATCCTTAGTTTATGCTGTTGATTCTACTTGCACAAGCCTGTCTCTTTTATCTTCATAACTGCTGTATAATATAAAATTTCGTAAATCTCAGGCCAGATCTGGATTCTGGTAATCTGCAGCTTCCCAAAGAGCTCAATTATGACTCCTTTATTGCATTTTACGTTGAATTATTACCGTTCAAAGTTTTGCTAAGTGCACACGTTTTACGTCATAACTTCTTTATAAACTCACATATCGAAATTTTAAGACCGGTTCTGAATTCTCCATATCTTCAGCTTTCAGATCACCCTGATAACTCGAATTTTTTTTCCGAACGCCAAAAAATAGCAAGGCTTTAGACTTGGATTTTGGACCTCTTTCCGAATGTTTGAACGCGAATAACTTGTGAACGGACAAAGATACACACTCCAACATATTTTTCATGGAATTCTAATTTTTGGAAAAATTTTTGGGTACCTTGTAAAGTGCAAAATGTGGTCCAGAAGCAGAGATATTAATACTTTTAATTTTCAGAAAACTGCCAAAACCAGCGTTCAGCCGGACTAGTTTGCCAATAACCATCACCGATTTCGATGACATTTGGTAAACGTATACCTTAGAACTCCAGGATCACGAATCTGGCCTCCTTTGCTAGAAAATCTTCTTTATTTGCGTTTTATGGCGTGTCAAGATTTAGGACAGCCCACTTTAGAAAGCTGTAATTTCAATACTAGTACGGGTAGGACAAAAATTTAAACTGTTTTGTGAGCTGTAGGGTGTAACGAATGCCCCTGATGCAAAAATTTTCAAATCCGTTTTGAAAATAATTTCTGTGTGACTCTCTCCAGATCTTAGTTAATTTAATAAATTTAAAGCATATATATGGTTTCAGCAATAATATAATTAAAGAAACTATAACTTTTATATACTTACCTCTTACCATATGTATAACTAACTGCTTAAAGGCTGGTTATTTCCCTGATATGTTTGAAATTGCTAAGACAGTGCCGGTATATGAAAGTGGTGATCGAAATAACCCAGGAAATCATAGACCAATTGCAATAATACCAATAATTAGCAAAACTTTTGAAAGTGCTGTTTTAGGGTAATTAAGATCATTTTTTTTATGAAAAATGATTTTATTACCCACCCTCAGTATACCTTTATCTCTGGCAGATTAACAATCGACGCTCTCAATGTTCTTTTGTCAACTGTATATGAAATGTATGAAGCTAATGCTTTTACTAATGCTCTTTTTATGATCTTAGTAAGGCTTTTGATTGTATCAAATTCTATTCATGAACTGGTGTTATGAGACTGAATTATGGTGTTCCAAAAGAATGAATGAACTTTTTTTTACCTTATCTGTCAGATCGAGCACATGTAGTTGAAATTAATGGCAATAGATCTATTGTAGCTATGATAATGTTTGGTGTACCTCAAGGTGTTATCTTAGGACCTTTTTTGTTTCTATTAAAGGTTAATGACCTACCTAATAATATATCGACTATATCCTTAATTTATGCTGTTGATTCTACTTGCACAAGCCTGTCTCTTTTATCTTCATAACTGCTGTATAATATAAAATTTCGTAAATCTCAGGCCAGATCTGGATTCTGGTAATCTGCAGCTTTCCAAAGAGCTCAATTATGACTCCTTTATTGCATTTTACGTTGAATTATTACCGTTCAAAGTTTTGCTAAGTGCACACGTTTTACGTCATAACTTCTTTATAAACTCACATATCGAAATTTTAAGACCGGTTCTGAATTCTCCATATCTTCAGCTTTCAGATCACCCTGATAACTCGAATTTTTTTCCGAACGCCAAAAAATAGCAAGGCTTTAGACTTGGATTTTGGACCTCTTTCCGAATGTTTGAACGCGAATAACTTGTGAACGAACAAAGATACACACTCCAACATATTTTTCGTGGAATTCTAATTTTTGGACAAATTTTCGGGTACCTTGTAAAGTGCAAAATGTGGTCCAGAAGCAGAGATATTAATACTTTTAATTTTCAGAAAACTGCCAAAACCAGCGTTCAGCCGGACTAGTTTGCCAATAACCATCACCGATTTCGATGACATTTAGTAAACGTATACCTTAGAACTCCAGGATCACGAATCTGGCCTCCTTTGCTAGAAAATCTTCTTTATTTGCGTTTTGTGGCGTGTCAAGATTTAGGACAGCCCAATTTAGAGAGCTGTAATTTCAATACTAGTAAGGGTAGGACAAAAATTTAAACTGTTTTGTGACTTGTAGAGTGTAACGAATGCCCCTGATGCAAAAATTTTCAAATCCGTTTTGAAAATAATTTCTGTGTGACTCTCTCCAGATCTTAGTTAATTTAATAAATTTAAAGCATATATATGGTTTCAGCAATAATATAATTAAAGAAACTATAACTTTTATATACTTACCTCTTACCATATGTATAACTAACTGCTTAAAGGCTGGTTATTTCCCTGATATGTTTGAAATTGCTAAGACAGTGCCGGTATATGAAAGTGGTGATCGAAATAACCCAGGAAATCATAGACCAATTGCAATAATACCAATAATTAGCAAAACTTTTGAAAGAGCTGTTTTAGGGTAATTAAGATCATATTTTTTTATGAAAAATGATTTTATTACCCACCCTCAGTATACCTTTATCTCTGGCAGATTAACAATCGACGCTCTCAATGTTCTTTTGTCAACTGTATATGAAATGTATGAAGCTAATGCTTTTACTAATGCTCTTTTTATGATCTTAGTAAGGCTTTTGATTGTATCAAATTATATTCATGAACTGGTGTTATGAGACTGAATTATGGTGTTCCAAAAGAATGAATGAACTTTTTTTTACCTTATCTGTCAGATCGAGCACATGTAGTTGAAATTAATGGCAAAAGATCTATTGTAGCTATGATTATGTTTGGTGTACCTCAAGGTGTTATCTTGGGACCTTTTTTGTTTCTATTAAAGGTTAATGACCTACCTAATAATATATCGACTATATCCTTAATTTATGCTGTTGATTCTACTTGCACAAGCCTGTCTCTTTTATCTTCATAACTGCTGTATAATATAAAATTTCGTAAATCTCAGGCCAGATCTGGATTCTGGTAATCTGCAGCTTTCCAAAGAGCTCAATTATGACTCCTTTATTGCATTCTACGTTGAATTATTACCGTTCAAAGTTTTGCTAAGTGCACACGTTTTACGTCATAACTTCTTTATAAACTCACATATCGAAATTTTAAGACCGGTTCTGAATTCTCCATATCTTCAGCTTTCAGATCACCCTGATAACTCGAATTTTTTTTCCGAACGTCAAAAAATAGCAAGGCTTTAGACTTGGATTTTGGATCTCTTTCCGAATTTTTGAACGCGAATAACTTGTGAACGGACAAAGATACACACTCCAACATATTTTTCGTGGAATTGTAATTTTTGGACAAATTTTTGGGTACCTTGTAAAGTGCAAAATGTGGTCCAGAAGCAGAGATATTAATACTTTTAATTTTCAGAAAACTGCCAAAACCAGCGTTCAGCCGGACTAGTTTGCCAATAACCATCACCGATTTCGATGACATTTGGTAAACGTATACCTTAGAACTCCAGGATCACGAATCTGGCCTCCTTTGCTAGAAAATCTTCTTTATTTGCGTTTTATGGCGTGTCAAGGTTTAGGACAGCCCACTTTAGAGAACTGTAATTTCAATACTAGTAAGGGTAGAACATAAATTTAAACTGTTTTGTGACTTGTAGGGTGTAACGAATGCCCCTGATGCAAAAATTTTCAAATCCGTTTTGAAAATAATTTCTGTGTGACTCTCGCCAGATCTTAGTTAATTTAATAAATTTAAAGTATATATATGGTTTCAGCAATAATATAATTAAAGAAACTATAACTTTTATATACTTACCTCTTACCATATGTATAACTAACTGCTTAAAGGCTGGTTATTTCCCTGATATGTTTGAAATTGCTAAGACAGTGCCGGTATATGAAAGTGGTGATCGAAATAACCCAGGAAATCATAGACCAATTGCAATAATACCAATAATTAGCAAAACGTTTGAAAGTGCTGTTTTAGGGTAATTAAGATCATATTTTTTATGAAAAATGATTTTATTACCCACCCTCAGTATACCTTTATCTCTGGCAGATTAACAATCGACGCTCTCAATGTTCTTTTGTCAACTGTATATGAAATGTATGAAGCTAATGCTTTTACTAATACTCTTTTTATGATCTTAGTAAGGCTTTTGATTGTATCAAATTCTATTCATGAACTGGTGTTATGAGACTGAATTATGGTGTTCCAAAAGAATGAATGAACTTGTTTTTACCTTATCTGTCAGATCGAGCACATGTAGTTGAAATTAATGGCAATAGATCTATTGTAGCTATGATAATGTTTGGTGTACCTCAAGGTGTTATCTTAGGATCTTTTTTGTTTCTATTAAAGGTTTATGACCTACCTAATAATATATCGACTATATCCTTAGTTTATGCTGTTGATTCTACTTGCACAAGCCTGTCTCTTTTATCTTCATAACTGCTGTATAATATAAAATTTCGTAAATCTCAGGCCAGATCTGGATTCTGGTAATCTGCAGCTTCCCAAACAGCTCAATTATGACTCCTTTATTGCATTTTACGTTGAATTATTACCGTTCAAAGTTTTGCTAAGTGCACACGTTTTACGTCATAACTTCTTTATAAACTCACATATCGAAATTTTAAGACCGGTTCTGAATTCTCCATATCTTCAGCTTTCAGATCACCCTGATAACTCGAATTTTTTTTCCGAACGCCAAAAAATAGCAAGGCTTTAGACTTGGATTTTGGACCTCTTTCCGAATGTTTGAACGCGAATAACTTGTGAACGGACAAAGATACACACTCCAACATATTTTTCATGGAATTCTAATTTTTGGAAAAATTTTTGGGTACCTTGTAAAGTGCAAAATGTGGTCCAGAAGCAGAGATATTAATACTTTTAATTTTCAGAAAACTGCCAAAACCAGCGTTCAGCCGGACTAGTTTGCCAATAACCATCACCGATTTCGATGACATTTGGTAAACGTATACCTTAGAACTCCAGGATCACGAATCTGGCCTCCTTTGCTAGAAAATCTTCTTTATTTGCGTTTTATGGC
This sequence comes from Deroplatys truncata, assembly GCA_030765065.1. Classification (NCBI taxonomy): domain Eukaryota; kingdom Metazoa; phylum Arthropoda; class Insecta; order Mantodea; family Mantidae; genus Deroplatys; species Deroplatys truncata. The sequence goes on along the minus strand of CM060989.1, from coordinate 9,657,273 downwards.
GTGTCAAGATTTAGGACAGCCCACTTTAGAAAGCTGTAATTTCAATACTAGTACGGGTAGGACAAAAATTTAAACTGTTTTGTGAGCTGTAGGGTGTAACGAATGCCCCTGATGCAAAAATTTTCAAATCCGTTTTGAAAATAATTTCTGTGTGACTCTCTCCAGATCTTAGTTAATTTAATAAATTTAAAGCATATATATGGTTTCAGCAATAATATAATTAAAGAAACTATAACTTTTATATACTTACCTCTTACCATATGTATAACTAACTGCTTAAAGGCTGGTTATTTCCCTGATATGTTTGAAATTGCTAAGACAGTGCCGGTATATGAAAGTGGTGATCGAAATAACCCAGGAAATCATAGACCAATTGCAATAATACCAATAATTAGCAAAACTTTTGAAAGTGCTGTTTTAGGGTAATTAAGATCATTTTTTTTATGAAAAATGATTTTATTACCCACCCTCAGTATACCTTTATCTCTGGCAGATTAACAATCGACGCTCTCAATGTTCTTTTGTCAACTGTATATGAAATGTATGAAGCTAATGCTTTTACTAATGCTCTTTTTATGATCTTAGTAAGGCTTTTGATTGTATCAAATTCTATTCATGAACTGGTGTTATGAGACTGAATTATGGTGTTCCAAAAGAATGAATGAACTTTTTTTTACCTTATCTGTCAGATCGAGCACATGTAGTTGAAATTAATGGCAATAGATCTATTGTAGCTATGATAATGTTTGGTGTACCTCAAGGTGTTATCTTAGGACCTTTTTTGTTTCTATTAAAGGTTAATGACCTACCTAATAATATATCGACTATATCCTTAATTTATGCTGTTGATTCTACTTGCACAAGCCTGTCTCTTTTATCTTCATAACTGCTGTATAATATAAAATTTCGTAAATCTCAGGCCAGATCTGGATTCTGGTAATCTGCAGCTTTCCAAAGAGCTCAATTATGACTCCTTTATTGCATTTTACGTTGAATTATTACCGTTCAAAGTTTTGCTAAGTGCACACGTTTTACGTCATAACTTCTTTATAAACTCACATATCGAAATTTTAAGACCGGTTCTGAATTCCCCATATCTTCAGCTTTCAGATCACCCTGATAACTCGAATTTTTTTCCGAACGCCAAAAAATAGCAAGGCTTTAGACTTGGATTTTGGACCTCTTTCCGAATGTTTGAACGCGAATAACTTGTGAACGAACAAAGATACACACTCCAACATATTTTTCATGGAATTCTAATTTTTGGACAAATTTTCGGGTACCTTGTAAAGTGCAAAATGTGGTCCAGAAGCAGAGATATTAATACTTTTAATTTTCAGAAAACTGCCAAAACCAGCGTTCAGCCGGACTAGTTTGCCAATAACCATCACCGATTTCGATGACATTTGGTAAACGTATACCTTAGAACTCCAGGATCACGAATCTGGCCTCCTTTGCTAGAAAATCTTCTTTATTTGCGTTTTGTGGCGTGTCAAGATTTAGGACAGCCCAATTTAGAGAGCTGTAATTTCAATACTAGTAAGGGTAGGACAAAAATTTAAACTGTTTTGTGACTTGTAGAGTGTAACGAATGCCCCTGATGCAAAAATTTTCAAATCCGTTTTGAAAATAATTTCTGTGTGACTCTCTCCAGATCATAGTTAATTTAATAAATTTAAAGCATATATATGGTTTCAGCAATAATATAATTAAAGAAACTATAACTTTTATATACTTACCTCTTACCATATGTATAACTAACTGCTTAAAGGCTGGTTATTTCCCTGATATGTTTGAAATTGCTAAGACAGTGCCGGTATATGAAAGTGGTGATCGAAATAACCCAGGAAATCATAGACCAATTGCAATAATACCAATAATTAGCAAAACTTTTGAAAGTGCTGTTTTAGGGTAATTAAGATCATATTTTTTATGAAAAATGATTTTATTACCCACCCTCAGTATACCTTTATCTCTGGCAGATTAACAATCGACGCTCTCAATGTTCTTTTGTCAACTGTATATGAAATGTATGAAGCTAATGCTTTTACTAATGCTCTTTTTATGATCTTAGTAAGGCTTTTGATTGTATCAAATTCTATTCATGAACTGGTGTTATGAGACTGAATTATGGTGTTCCAAAAGAATGAATGAACTTTTTTTTACCTTATCTGTCAGATCGAGCACATGTAGTTGAAATTAATGGCAATAGATCTATTGTAGCTATGATAATGTTTGGTGTACCTCAAGGTGTTATCTTAGGACCTTTTTTGTTTCTATTAAAGGTTAATGACCTACCTAATAATATATCGACTATATCCTTAATTTATGCTGTTGATTCTACTTGCACAAGCCTGTCTCTTTTATCTTCATAACTGCTGTATAATATAAAATTTCGTAAATCTCAGGCCAGATCTGGATTCTGGTAATCTGCAGCTTTCCAAAGAGCTCAATTATGACTCCTTTATTGCATTTTACGTTGAATTATTACCGTTCAAAGTTTTGCTAAGTGCACACGTTTTACGTCATAACTTCTTTATAAACTCACATATCGAAATTTTAAGACCGGTTCTGAATTCTCCATATCTTCAGCTTTCAGATCACCCTGATAACTCGAATTTTTTTCCGAACGCCAAAAAATAGCAAGGCTTTAGACTTGGATTTTGGACCTCTTTCCGAATGTTTGAACGCGAATAACTTGTGAACGAACAAAGATACACACTCCAACATATTTTTCATGGAATTCTAATTTTTGGACAAATTTTCGGGTACCTTGTAAAGTGCAAAATGTGGTCCAGAAGCAGAGATATTAATACTTTTAATTTTCAGAAAACTGCCAAAACCAGCGTTCAGCCGGACTAGTTTGCCAATAACCATCACCGATTTCGATGACATTTGGTAAACGTATACCTTAGAACTCCAGGATCACGAATCTGGCCTCCTTTGCTAGAAAATCTTCTTTATTTGCGTTTTGTGGCGTGTCAAGATTTAGGACAGCCCAATTTAGAGAGCTGTAATTTCAATACTAGTAAGGGTAGGACAAAAATTTAAACTGTTTTGTGACTTGTAGAGTGTAACGAATGCCCCTGATGCAAAAATTTTCAAATCCGTTTTGAAAATAATTTCTGTGTGACTCTCTCCAGATCATAGTTAATTTAATAAATTTAAAGCATATATATGGTTTCAGCAATAATATAATTAAAGAAACTATAACTTTTATATACTTACCTCTTACCATATGTATAACTAACTGCTTAAAGGCTGGTTATTTCCCTGATATGTTTGAAATTGCTAAGACAGTGCCGGTATATGAAAGTGGTGATCGAAATAACCCAGGAAATCATAGACCAATTGCAATAATACCAATAATTAGCAAAACTTTTGAAAGAGCTGTTTTAGGGTAATTAAGATCATATTTTTTTATGAAAAATGATTTTATTACCCACCCTCAGTATACCTTTATCTCTGGCAGATTAACAATCGACGCTCTCAATGTTCTTTTGTCAACTGTATATGAAATGTATGAAGCTAATGCTTTTACTAATGCTCTTTTTATGATCTTAGTAAGGCTTTTGATTGTATCAAATTATATTCATGAACTGGTGTTATGAGACTGAATTATGGTGTTCCAAAAGAATGAATGAACTTTTTTTTACCTTATCTGTCAGATCGAGCACATGTAGTTGAAATTAATGGCAAAAGATCTATTGTAGCTATGATTATGTTTGGTGTACCTCAAGGTGTTATCTTGGGACCTTTTTTGTTTCTATTAAAGGTTAATGACCTACCTAATAATATATCGACTATATCCTTAATTTATGCTGTTGATTCTACTTGCACAAGCCTGTCTCTTTTATCTTCATAACTGCTGTATAATATAAAATTTCGTAAATCTCAGGCCAGATCTGGATTCTGGAAATCTGCAGCTTTCCAAAGAGCTCAATTATGACTCCTTTATTGCATTCTACGTTGAATTATTACCGTTCAAAGTTTTGCTAAGTGCACACGTTTTACGTCATAACTTCTTTATAAACTCACATATCGAAATTTTAAGACCGGTTCTGAATTCTACTTATCTTTAGCTTTCAGATCATCCTGATAACTCGAATTTTTTTCCGAACGCCAAAAAATAGCAAGGCTTTAGACATGGATTTTGGACCTCTTTCCGAATGTTTGAACGCGAATAACTTGTGAACGGACAAAGATACACACTCCAACATATTTTTCATGGAATTCTAATTTTTGGGCAAATTTTTGGGTACCTTGTAAAGTGCAAAATGTGGTCCAGAAGCAGAGATATTAAAACTTTTAATTTTCAGAAAACTGCCAAAACCAGCGTTCAGCCGGACTAGTTTGCCAATAACCATCACCGATTTGGATGACATTTGGTAAACGTATACCTTAGAACTCCAGGATCACGAATCTGGCCTCCTTTGCTAGAAAATCTTCTTTATTTGCGTTTTATGGCGTGTCAAGATTTAGGACAGCCCACTTTAGAAAGCTGTAATTTTAATACTAGTAAGGGTAGAACATAAATTTAAACTGTTTTGTGACTTGTAGGGTGTAACGAATGCCCCTGATGCAAAAATTTTCAAATCCGTTTTGAAAATAATTTCTGTGTGACTCTCTCCAGATCTTAGTTAATTTAATAAATTTAAAGCATATATATGGTTTCAGCAATAATATAATTAAAGAAACTATAACTTTTATATACCTACCTCTTACCATATGTATAACTAACTGCTCAAAGGCTGGTTATTTCCCTGATATGTTTGAAATTGCTAAGACAGTGCCGGTATATGAAAGTGGTGATCGAAATAACCCAGGAAATCATAGACCAATTGCAGTAATACCAATAATTAGCAGAACTTTTGAAAGAGCTGTTTTAGGGTAATTAAGATCATATTTTTTTATGAAAAATGATTATATTACCCACCCTCAGTATACCTTTATCTCTGGCAGATTAACAATCGACGCTCTCAATGTTCTTTTGTCAACTGTATATGAAATGTATGAAGCTAATGCTTTTACTAATGCTCTTTTTATGATCTTAGTAAGGCTTTTGATTGTATCAAATTCTATTCATGAACTGGTGTTATGAGACTGAATTATGGTGTTCCAAAAGAACGAATGAACTTTTTTTTACCTTATCTGTCAGATCGAGCACATGTAGTTGAAATTAATGGCAATAGATCTATTGTAGCTATGATAATGTTTGGTGTACCTCAAGGTGTTATCTTGAGACCTTTTTTGTTTCTATTAAAGGTTAATGACCTACCTAATAATATATCGACTATATCCTTAATTTATGCTGTTGATTCTACTTGCACAAGCCTGTCTCTTTTATCTTCATAACTGCTGTATAATATAAAATTTCGTAAATCTCAGGCCAGATCTGGATTCTGGTAATCTGCAGCTTTCCAAAGAGCTCAATTATGACTCCTTTGTTGCATTTTACGTTGAATTATTACCGTTCAAAGTTTTGCTAAGTGCACACGTTTTACGTCATAACTTCTTTATAAACTCACATATCGAAATTTTAAGACCGGTTCTGAATTCTGCTTATCTTTAGCTTTCAGATCATCCTGATAACTCGAATTTTTTTCCGAACGCCAAAAAATAGCAAGGCTTTAGACTTGGATTTTGGACCTCTTTCCGAATGTTTGAACGCGAATAACTTGTGAACGGACAAAGATACACACTCCAACATATTTTTCATGGAATTCTAATTTTTGGACAAATTTTCGGGTACCTTGTAAAGTGCAAAATGTGGTCCAGAAGCAGAGATATTAATACTTTTTATTTTCAGAAAACTGCCAAAACCAGCGTTCAGCCGGACTAGTTTGCCAATAACCATCACCGATTTCGATGACATTTGGTAAACGTATACCTTAGAACTCCAGGATCACGAATCTGACCTCCTTTGCAAGAAAAGCTTCTTTATTTGCGTTTTATGGCGTGTCAAGATTTAGGACAGCCCACTTTAGAGAGCTGTAATTTCAATACTAGTAAGGGTAGGACAATAATTTAAACTGTTTTGTGACTTGTAGAGTGTAACGAATGCCCCTGTTGCAAAAATTTTCAAATCCGTTTTGAAAATAATTTCTGTGTGACTCTCTCCAAATCTTAGTTAATTTAATAAATTTAAAGTATATATATGGTTTCAGCAATAATATAATTAAAGAAACTATAACTTTTATATACTTACCTCTTACCATATGTATAACTAACTGCTTAAAGGCTGGTTATTTCCCTGATATGTTTGAAATTGCTAAGACAGTGCCGGTATATGAAAGTGGTGATCGAAATAGCCCAGGAAATCATAGACCAATTGCAATAATACCAATAATTAGCAAAACGTTTGAAAGTGCTGTTTTAGGGTAATTAAGATCATATTTTTTATGAAAAATGATTTTATTACCCACCCTCAGTATACCTTTATCTCTGGCAGATTAACAATCGACGCTCTCAATGTTCTTTTGTCAACTGTATATGAAATGTATGAAGCTAATGCTTTTACTAATGCTCTTTTTATGATCTTAGTAAGGCTTTTGATTGTATCAAATTCTATTCATGAACTGGTGTTATGAGACTGAATTATGGTGTTCCAAAAGAATGAATGAACTTCTTTTTACCTTATCTGTCAGATCGAGCACATGTAGTTGAAATTAATGGCAATAGATCTATTGTAGCTATGATAATGTTTGGTGTACCTCAAGGTGTTATCTTGGGACCTTTTGTGTTTCTATTAAAGGTTAATGACCTACCTAATAATATATCGACTATATCCTTAATTTATGCTGTTGATTCTACTTGCACAAGCCTGTCTCTTTTATCTTCATAACTGCTGTATAATATAAAATTTCGTAAATCTCAGGACAGATCTGGATTCTGGTAATCTGCAGCTTTCCAAAGAGCTCAATTATGACTCCTTTATTGCATTTTACGTTGAATTATTACCGTTCAAAGTTTTGCTAAGTGCACACGTTTTACGTCATAACTTCTTTATAAACTCACATATCGAAATTTTAAGACCGGTTCTGAATTCTCCATATCTTCAGCTTTCAGATCACCCTGATAACTCGAATTTTTTTTCCGAACGCCAAAAAATAGCAAGGCTTTAGACTTGGATTTTGGACCTCTTTCCGAATGTTTGAACGCGAATAACTTGTGAACGGACAAAGATACACACTCCAACATATTTTTCATGGAATTCTAATTTTTGGACAAATTTTCGGGTACCTTGTAAAGTGCAAAATGTGGTCCAGAAGCAGAGATATTAATACTTTTTATTTTCAGAAAACTGCCAAAACCAGCGTTCAGCCGGACTAGTTTGCCAATAACCATCACCGATTTCGATGACATTTGGTAAACGTATACCTTAGAACTCCAGGATCACGAATCTGGCCTCCTTTGCTAGAAAATCTTCTTTATTTGCGTTTTATGGCGTGTCAAGGTTTAGGACAGCCCACTTTAGAGAACTGTAATTTCAATACTAGTAAGGGTAGGACAAAAATTTAAACTGTTTTGTGACTTGTAGAGTGTAACGAATGCCCCTGATGCAAAAATTTTCAAATCCGTTTTGAAAATAATTTCTGTGTGACTCTCGCCAGATCTTAGTTAATTTAATAAATTTAAAGTATATATATGGTTTCAGCAATAATATAATTAAAGAAACTATAACTTTTATATACTTACCTCTTACCATATGTATAACTAACTGCTTAAAGGCTGGTTATTTCCCTGATATGTTTGAAATTGCTAAGACAGTGCCGGTATATGAAAGTGGTGATCGAAATAACCCAGGAAATCATAGACCAATTGCAATAATACCAATAATTAGCAAAACGTTTGAAAGTGCTGTTTTAGGGTAATTAAGATCATATTTTTTATGAAAAATGATTTTATTACCCACCCTCAGTATACCTTTATCTCTGGCAGATTAACAATCGACGCTCTCAATGTTCTTTTGTCAACTGTATATGAAATGTATGAAGCTAATGCTTTTACTAATACTCTTTTTATGATCTTAGTAAGGCTTTTGATTGTATCAAATTCTATTCATGAACTGGTGTTATGAGACTGAATTATGGTGTTCCAAAAGAATGAATGAACTTGTTTTTACCTTATCTGTCAGATCGAGCACATGTAGTTGAAATTAATGGCAATAGATCTATTGTAGCTATGATAATGTTTGGTGTACCTCAAGGTGTTATCTTAGGATCTTTTTTGTTTCTATTAAAGGTTTATGACCTACCTAATAATATATCGACTATATCCTTAGTTTATGCTGTTGATTCTACTTGCACAAGCCTGTCTCTTTTATCTTCATAACTGCTGTATAATATAAAATTTCGTAAATCTCAGGCCAGATCTGGATTCTGGTAATCTGCAGCTTCCCAAAGAGCTCAATTATGACTCCTTTATTGCATTTTACGTTGAATTATTACCGTTCAAAGTTTTGCTAAGTGCACACGTTTTACGTCATAACTTCTTTATAAACTCACATATCGAAATTTTAAGACCGGTTCTGAATTCTCCATATCTTCAGCTTTCAGATCACCGTGATAACTCGAATTTTTTTTCCGAACGCCAAAAAATAGCAAGGCTTTAGACTTGGATTTTGGACCTCTTTCCGAATGTTTGAACGCGAATAACTTGTGAACGGACAAAGATACACACTCCAACATATTTTTCATGGAATTCTAATTTTTGGACAAATTTTTGGGTACCTTGTAAAGTGCAAAATGTGGTCCAGAAGCAGAGATATTAATACTTTTAATTTTCAGAAAACTGCCAAAACCAGCGTTCAGCCGGACTAGTTTGCCAATAACCATCACCGATTTCGATGACATTTGGTAAACGTATACCTTAGAACTCCAGGATCACGAATCTGGCCTCTTTTGCTAGAAAATCTTCTTTATTTGCGTTTTATGGCGTGTCAAGATTTAGGACAGCCCACTTTAGAAAGCTGTAATTTCAATACTAGTACGGGTAGGACAAAAATTTAAACTGTTTTGTGACCTGTAGGGTGTAACGAATGCCCCTGATGCAAAAATTTTCAAATCCGTTTTGAAAATAATTTCTGTGTGACTCTCTCCAGATCTTAGTTAATTTAATAAATTTAAAGCATATATATGGTTTCAGCAATAATATAATTAAAGAAACTATAACTTTTATATACTTACCTCTTACCATATGTATAACTAACTGCTTAAAGGCTGGTTATTTCCCTGATATGTTTGAAATTGCTAAGACAGTGCCGGTATATGAAAGTGGTGATCGAAATAACCCAGGAAATCATAGACCAATTGCAATAATACCAATAATTAGCAAAACTTTTGAAAGAGCTGTTTTAGGGTAATTAAGATCATATTTTTTTATGAAAAATGATTTGATTACCCACCCTCAGTATACCTTTATCTCTGGCAGATTAACAATCGACGCTCTCAATGTTCTTTTGTCAACTGTATATGAAATGTATGAAGCTAATGCTTTTACTAATGCTCTTTTTATGATCTTAGTAAGGCTTTTGATTGTATCAAATTCTATTCATGAACTGGTGTTATGAGACTGAATTATGGTGTTCCAAAAGAATGAATGAACTTTTTTTTACCTTATCTGTCAGATCGAGCACATGTAGTTGAAATTAATGGCAATAGATCTATTGTAGCTATGATAATGTTTGGTGTACCTCAAGGTGTTATCTTGGGACCTTTTTTGTTTCTATTAAAGGTTAATGACCTACCTAATAATATATCGACTATATCCTTAATTTATGCTGTTGATTCTACTTGCACAAGCCTGTCTCTTTTATCTTCATAACTGCTGTATAATATAAAATTTCGTAAATCTCAGGCCAGATCTGGATTCTGGTAATCTGCAGCTTTCCAAAGAGCTCAATTATGACTCCTTTATTGCATTTTATGTTGAATTATTAGCGTTCAAAGTTTTGCTAAGTGCACACGTTTTACGTCATAACTTCTTTATAAACTCACATATCGAAATTTTAAGACCGGTTCTGAATTCTCCATATCTTCAGCTTTCAGATCACCCTGATAACTCGAATTTTTTTTCCGAACGCCAAAAAATAGCAAGGCTTTAGACTTGGATTTGGACCTCTTTCCGAATGTTTGAACGCGAATAACTTGTGAACGGACAAAGATACACACTCCAACATATTTTTCATGGAATTCTAATTTTTGGACAAATTTTCGGGTACCTTGTAAAGTGCAAAATGTGGTCCAGAAGCAGAGATATTAATACTTTTAATTTTCAGAAAACTGCCAAAACCAGCGTTCAGCCGGACTAGTTTGCCAATAACCATCACCGATTTCGATGACATATGGTAAACGTATACCTTAGAACTCCAGGATCACGAATCTGGCCTCGTTTGCTAGAAAATCTTCTTTATTTGCGTTTTATGGCGTGTCAAGATTTAGGACAGCCCACTTTAGAGAGCTGTAATTTCAATACTAGTAAGGGTAGGACAAAAATTTAAACTGCTTTGTGACTTGTAGAGTGTAACGAATGCCCCTGATGCAAAAATTTTCAAATCCGTTTTGAAAATAATTTCTGTGTGACTCTCTCCAGATCTTAGTTAATTTAATAAATTTAGAGCATATATATGGTTTCAGCAATAATATAATTAAAGAAACTATAACTTTTATATACTTACCTCTTACCATATGTATAACTAACTGCTTAAAGGCTGGTTATTTCCCTGATATGTTTGAAATTGCTAAGACAGTGCCGGTATATGAAAGTGGTGATCGAAATAACCCAGGAAATCATAGACCAATTGCAATAATACCAATAATTAGCAAAACTTTTGAAAGAGCTGTTTTAGGGTAATTAAGATCATATTTTTTTATGAAAAATGATTTGATTACCCACCCTCAGTATACCTTTATCTCTGGCAGATTAACAATCGACGCTCTCAATGTTCTTTTGTCAACTGTATATGAAATGTATGAAGCTAATGCTTTTACTAATGCTCTTTTTATGATCTTAGTAAGGCTTTTGATTGTATCAAATTCTATTCATGAACTGGTGTTATGAGACTGAATTATGGTGTTCCAAAAGAATGAATGAACTTTTTTTTACCTTATCTGTCAGATCGAGCACATGTAGTTGAAATTAATGGCAAAAGATCTATTGTAGCTATGATTATGTTTGGTGTACCTCAAGGTGTTATCTTGGGACCTTTTTTGTTTCTATTAAAGGTTAATGACCTACCTAATAATATATCGACTATATCCTTAATTTATGCTGTTGATTCTACTTGCACAAGCCTGTCTCTTTTATCTTCATAACTGCTGTATAATATAAAATTTCGTAAATCTCAGGCCAGATCTGGATTCTGGTAATCTGCAGCTTTCCAAAGAGCTCAATTATGACTCCTTTGTTGCATTTTACGTTGAATTATTACCGTTCAAAGTTTTGCTAAGTGCACACGTTTTACGTCATAACTTCTTTATAAACTCACATATCGAAATTTTAAGACCGGTTCTGAATTCTACTTATCTTTAGCTTTCAGATCATCCTGATAACTCGAATTTTTTTCCGAACGCCAAAAAATAGCAAGGCTTTAGACTTGGATTTTGGACCTCTTTCCGAATGTTTGAACGCGAATAACTTGTGAACGGACAAAGATACACACTCCAACATATTTTTCATGGAATTCTAATTTTTGGACAAATTTTCGGGTACCTTGTAAAGTGCAAAATGTGGTCCAGAAGCAGAGATATTAATACTTTTTATTTTCAGAAAACTGCCAAAACCAGCGTTCAGCCGGACTAGTTTGCCAATAACCATCACCGATTTCGATGACATTTGGTAAACGTATACCTTAGAACTCCAGGATCACGAATCTGGCCTCCTTTGCTAGAAAATCTTCTTTATTTGCGTTTTATGGCGTGTCAAGATTTAGGACAGCCCACTTTAGAAAGCTGTAATTTCAATACTAGTACGGGTAGGACAAAAATTTAAACTGTTTTGTGACCTGTAGGGTGTAACGAATGCCCCTGATGCAAAAATTTTCAAATCCGTTTTGAAAATAATTTCTGTGTGACTCTCTCCAGATCTTAGTTAATTTAATAAATTTAAAGCATATATATGGTTTCAGCAATAATATAATTAAAGAAACTATAACTTTTATATACTTACCTCTTACCATATGTATAACTAACTGCTTAAAGGCTGGTTATTTCCCTGATATGTTTGAAATTGCTAAGACAGTGCCGGTATATGAAAGTGGTGATCGAAATAACCCAGGAAATCATAGACCAATTGCAATAATACCAATAATTAGCAAAACGTTTGAAAGTGCTGTTTTAGGGTAATTAAGATCATATTTTTTATGAAAAATGATTTTATTACCCACCCTCAGTATACCTTTATCTCTGGCAGATTAACAATCGACGCTCTCAATGTTCTTTTGTCAACTGTATATGAAATGTATGAAGCTAATGCTTTTACTAATACTCTTTTTATGATCTTAGTAAGGCTTTTGATTGTATCAAATTCTATTCATGAACTGGTGTTATGAGACTGAATTATGGTGTTCCAAAAGAATGAATGAACTTTTTTTTACCTTATCTGTCAGATCGAGCACATGTAGTTGAAATTAATGGCAATAGATCTATTGTAGCTATGATAATGTTTGGTGTACCTCAAGGTGTTATCTTAGGATCTTTTTTGTTTCTATTAAAGGTTTATGACCTACCTAATAATATATCGACTATATCCTTAGTTTATGCTGTTGATTCTACTTGCACAAGCCTGTCTCTTTTATCTTCATAACTGCTGTATAATATAAAATTTCGTAAATCTCAGGCCAGATCTGGATTCTGGTAATCTGCAGCTTCCCAAAGAGCTCAATTATGACTCCTTTATTGCATTTTACGTTGAATTATTACCGTTCAAAGTTTTGCTAAGTGCACACGTTTTACGTCATAACTTCTTTATAAACTCACATATCGAAATTTTAAGACCGGTTCTGAATTCTCCATATCTTCAGCTTTCAGATCACCCTGATAACTCGAATTTTTTTTCCGAACGCCAAAAAATAGCAAGGCTTTAGACTTGGATTTTGGACCTCTTTCCGAATGTTTGAACGCGAATAACTTGTGAACGGACAAAGATACACACTCCAACATATTTTTCATGGAATTCTAATTTTTGGACAAATTTTTGGGTACCTTGTAAAGTGCAAAATATGGTCCAGAAGCAGAGATATTAATACTTTTAATTTTCAGAAAACTGCCAAAACCAGCGTTCAGCCGGACTAGTTTGCCAATAACCATCACCGATTTCGATGACATTTGGTAAACGTATACCTTAGAACTCCAGGATCACGAATCTGGCCTCTTTTGCTAGAAAATCTTCTTTATTTGCGTTTTATGGCGTGTCAAGATTTAGGACAGCCCACTTTAGAAAGCTGTAATTTCAATACTAGTACGGGTAGGACAAAAATTTAAACTGTTTTGTGACCTGTAGGGTGTAACGAATGCCCCTGATGCAAAAATTTTCAAATCCGTTTTGAAAATAATTTCTGTGTGACTCTCTCCAGATCTTAGTTAATTTAATAAATTTAAAGCATATATATGGTTTCAGCAATAATATAATTAAAGAAACTATAACTTTTATATACTTACCTCTTACCATATGTATAACTAACTGCTTAAAGGCTGGTTATTTCCCTGATATGTTTGAAATTGCTAAGACAGTGCCGGTATATGAAAGTGGTGATCGAAATAACCCAGGAAATCATAGACCAATTGCAGTAATACCAATAATTAGCAAAACTTTTGAAAGAGCTGTTTTAGGGTAATTAAGATCATATTTTTTTATGAAAAATGATTTGATTACCCACCCTCAGTATACCTTTATCTCTGGCAGATTAACAATCGACGCTCTCAATGTTCTTTTGTAAACTGTATATGAAATGTATGAAGCTAATGCTTTTACTAATGCTCTTTTTATGATCTTAGTAAGGCTTTTGATTGTATCAAATTCTATTCATGAACTGGTGTTATGAGACTGAATTATGGTGTTCCAAAAGAATGAATGAACTTTTTTTTACCTTATCTGTCAGATCGAGCACATGTAGTTGAAATTAATGGCAATAGATCTATTGTAGCTATGATAATGTTTGGTGTACCTCAAGGTGTTATCTTGGGACCTTTTTTGTTTCTATTAAAGGTTAATGACCTACCTAATAATATATCGACTATATCCTTAATTTATGCTGTTGATTCTACTTGCACAAGCCTGTCTCTTTTATCTTCATAACTGCTGTATAATATAAAATTTCGTAAATCTCAGGCCAGATCTGGATTCTGGTAATCTGCAGCTTTCCAAAGAGCTCAATTATGACTCCTTTATTGCATTTTATGTTGAATTATTAGCGTTCAAAGTTTTGCTAAGTGCACACGTTTTACGTCATAACTTCTTTATAAACTCACATATCGAAATTTTAAGACCGGTTCTGAATTCTCCATATCTTCAGCTTTCAGATCACCCTGATAACTCGAATTTTTTTTCCGAACGCCAAAAAATAGCAAGGCTTTAGACTTGGATTTGGACCTCTTTCCGAATGTTTGAACGCGAATAACTTGTGAACGGACAAAGATACACACTCCAACATATTTTTCATGGAATTCTAATTTTTGGACAAATTTTCGGGTACCTTGTAAAGTGCAAAATGTGGTCCAGAAGCAGAGATATTAATACTTTTTATTTTCAGAAAACTGCCAAAACCAGCGTTCAGCCGGACTAGTTTGCCAATAACCATCACCGATTTCGATGACATTTGGTAAACGTATACCTTAGAACTCCAGGATCACGAATCTGGCCTCCTTTGCTAGAAAATCTTCTTTATTTGCGTTTTATGGCGTGTCAAGATTTAGGACAGCCCACTTTAGAAAGCTGTAATTTCAATACTAGTACGGGTAGGACAAAAATTTAAACTGTTTTGTGACCTGTAGGGTGTAACGAATGCCCCTGATGCAAAAATTTTCAAATCCGTTTTGAAAATAATTTCTGTGTGACTCTCTCCAGATCTTAGTTAATTTAATAAATTTAAAGCATATATATGGTTTCAGCAATAATATAATTAAAGAAACTATAACTTTTATATACTTACCTCTTACCATATGTATAACTAACTGCTTAAAGGCTGGTTATTTCCCTGATATGTTTGAAATTGCTAAGACAGTGCCGGTATATGAAAGTGGTGATCGAAATAACCCAGGAAATCATAGACCAATTGCAATAATACCAATAATTAGCAAAACGTTTGAAAGAGCTGTTTTAGGGTAATTAAGATCATATTTTTTTATGAAAAATGATTTTATTACCCACCCTCAGTATACCTTTATCTCTGGCAGATTAACAATCGACGCTCTCAATGTTCTTTTGTCAACTGTATATGAAATGTATGAAGCTAATGCTTTTACTAATGCTCTTTTTATGATCTTAGTAAGGCCTTTGATTGTATCAAATTCTATTCATGAACTGGTGTTATGAGACTGAATTATGGTGTTCCAAAAGAATGAATGAACTTTTTTTTACCTTATCTGTCAGATCGAGCACATGTAGTTGAAATTAATGGCAATAGATCTATTGTAGCTATGATAATGTTTGGTGTACCTCAAGGTGTTATCTTAGGACCTTTTTTGTTTCTATTAAAGGTTAATGACCTACCTAATAATATATCGACTATATCCTTAATTTATGCTGTTGATTCTACTTGCACAAGCCTGTCTCTTTTATCTTCATAACTGCTGTATAATATAAAATTTCGTAAATCTCAGGCCAGATCTGGATTCTTGTAATCTGCAGCTTTCCAAAGAGCTCAATTATGACTCCTTTGTTGCATTTTACGTTGAATTATTACCGTTCAAAGTTTTGCTAAGTGCACACGTTTTACGTCATAACTTCTTTATAAACTCACATATCGAAATTTTAAGACCGGTTCTGAATTCTACTTATCTTTAGCTTTCAGATCATCCTGATAACTCGAATTTTTTTCCGAACGCCAAAAAATAGCAAGGCTTTAGACTTGGATTTTGGACCTCTTTCCGAATGTTTGAACGCGAATAACTTGTGAACGGACAAAGATACACACTCCAACATATTTTTCATGGAATTCTAATTTTTGGACAAATTTTCGGGTACCTTGTAAAGTGCAAAATGTGGTCCAGAAGCAGAGATATTAATACTTTTTATTTTCAGAAAACTGCCAAAACCAGCGTTCAGCCGGACTAGTTTGCCAATAACCATCACCGATTTCGATGACATTTGGTAAACGTATACCTTAGAACTCCAGGATCACGAATCTGGCCTCCTTTGCTAGAAAATCTTCTTTATTTGCGTTTTATGGCGTGTCAAGATTTAGGACAGCCCACTTTAGAAAGCTGTAATTTCAATACTAGTACGGGTAGGACAAAAATTTAAACTGTTTTGTGACCTGTAGGGTGTAACGAATGCCCCTGATGCAAAAATTTTCAAATCCGTTTTGAAAATAATTTCTGTGTGACTCTCTCCAGATCTTAGTTAATTTAATAAATTTAGAGCATATATATGGTTTCAGCAATAATATAATTAAAGAAACTATAACTTTTATATACTTACCTCTTACCATATGTATAACTAACTGCTTAAAGGATGGTTATTTCCCTGATATGTTTGAAATTGCTAAGACAGTGCCGGTATATGAAAGTGGTGATCGAAATAACCCAGGAAATCATAGACCAATTGCAATAATACCAATAATTAGCAAAACGTTTGAAAGTGCTGTTTTAGGGTAATTAAGATCATATTTTTTATGAAAAATGATTTTATTACCCACCCTCAGTATACCTTTATCTCTGGCAGATTAACAATCGACGCTCTCAATGTTCTTTTGTCAACTGTATATGAAATGTATGAAGCTAATGCTTTTACTAATGCTCTTTTTATGATCTTAGTAAGGCATATTTTTCATGGAATTCTAATTTCTAATTTTTGGACAAATTTTTGGGTACCTTGTAAAGTGCAAAATGTGGTCCAGAAGCAGGGATACTAATATTTTTAATTTTTAGAAAATTCCAAAACCAGCGTTCAGCCGGTTTAGTTTGATAATGACCATCACCGATTTCGATGACATTTGGTATGCTTATAGTTTAGAACTCCAGGATCACGAATCTGGCCTCCTTTACTCGAAATTCTTAACTTTTTTGCGTTTTATGGCGTGTCAAGGTTTACGACAGCCCACTTTAGAGAGCTGCAATTTTAATACTAGTAAGGCTAGGACAAAAATTTAAACAGTTTCGTGACCTGCAGAGTGTAAGGAATACTCCTGATGCAAAAGTTTTGAAATTCATTTTTAAAATAAAAATTAAAAATTGTAAAACCCCGAGTTTGGGTAGCGAACTTGTAACTCTGAATTATGAAGTACGTGTGCTGGCCACCCAGCCAAACAAACCAGGATCAAACACGAGCTGCACTATACAATATGTGCTGTACTGGTAAGTAATTCTTTCATGCAAGTCGTGTGTAGAACAGGATTGGAAAGGTAGAATCAGACTGAACATTTCAATGCAATTGCTGGGATTTGAAGCAAGGAAACAGGATCATGTGCCCTAGTCTTAGTCTGAAAATGTCAGTCTCTAGAACCCGAAATTTTGCTGGTCAATCTCTATACATCTCCCTGTATAAATACAGTTCTTTAAGTATGAGAATTAGATTTAATCACTATAAACTCAAAGAAACTACAAAACACTGTCCACTTCCGTAACATACGAGGCGTATTCAAAACTATGTTCCGGTGAATAATATTTAACGTATGGTAGGGCCGAATGACGTTTCACGCCCGCAGTGCTGTCTACCGACTCCCGAGTAACCTACCGCAGTGTTGGTGTAACGCAGTAGGCGTTTGCCAGTCTGTGAGAGCAGATCGCAATGACCATAACAATCGTAGATCCCGCCAGCTGTGAAGTGCGCGGTGTGATTAGATTTTTGCTGGCAAAAGGATCGTCAGCTGCGGACATACATCGTGAGCTATGCCTCGTGTATGGACCGGACATAATGAGTGACAAACAGACTCGACACTGGTGTCGAGAATTTCGAAATGGCCGCACAAATGTGCACGACAGTTTTTGGAGCGCTATAGACAAGTTGGAGATGGTTTGTTTTTATTACGGGCGACGAGACATGATAGTGTACACCTACGCAGAATTGAAACAACAGTCAATGCAGTGGCGCCGTTCCGGTTCACCCAAACCAAAAAGGTGTAAGGAATCGCCGTACACGAATCACAAAATGATAGCTACCGTGTTTTGGGACCCCGCGGGAAACTGTTGTCTGTCATCATCATCCTGCACGACAACGCACGCCCGCACACCGCTGCCAAAACCAAGAGAAGATTCAGTAGTTTCTTTAGGAGCTCTGGCCACCCTCCGTACAGTTCCGACCTGGCACCAAGCGACTATTATTTCTTCTTGCATTTGAAACGGTGGCTCGGTGGACAACGAATTCAAACCGGCGATGAACTCAAGACGAGCGTTAGCAACTGGTTCAAGTCCCAGGCGGCAGAGTTCTATACCGAGGGGTTAAAGAAGCTGGTGCAAGTGAATAGATGTGAAGGGCGATTACGTGGAAAAGTAAAGTATATATGTAGACACATATTCCTGTCAATAAAAACCTTGTCTCAGGAGCGATGTTGTTATTATGAGCAAACGGACCTATGTTTTGGAATACGCCTCGTATTACGCCAGCACCATGATAATATCAGAATTAATGTGTAAGTGATTGCATCCTTTCAAACATGTCACATTTACACAGTAATTAAAAACTTCAGGGCATTCCTGCAGCAGATAACAATTCTTAGAATCTCCATTGAACCAAATGGTTTTTTATTTATTTTGTTGTATTCCTACTGCACAACGAATTTCATACAAAAAGAATATGTATACCTACCTTGATCTAGGTTGGTTTCCTCGACAAAGTCTTGATTCTTGCACTTCCCTTAATGAGTTCTCTTTTAATGCTAGGAGCGGAAGCCCAGGGAAAACAAAAGATATCCTAAAAGTTTTTTCTTTGAATAAAATACTGTAACACTCTGGAGGTGCGATTCCTTGGTCTTCAACTGTTTATGGATGCTTTGCACAGAATGAATTTTAGCCAAGCGAACTCCTTGTTTTAAGTATAACAACTTCTAAAAACCTGACGTTTTGCATTCATATGACTTTCTCTACTCGTTCTTCATACAAAAGCTTATTATTCTATTTAATCGAAATAAACTTTAAAATCACATTTATACATTTGTTGTATGATACAGTAGGCAGGGGGTGTACCGCTGTGGGATGGCTTTGGAATTCCATGTCCTTTGCATGACCATGCAAATAAAAAGAAAGTAAACAAAAACTATGTCTGTGAACAGTATAACTCAAAAACCAAACGTCGGATAAGTACCAAACTTGGTATTTAAGTTCAGTATCTTTCAAAGATAGGACACGAACATTTTCAATAACACCCCAACTACTTTTCGAAATGTTTGATTTTCTAAAAAATTGCTGTAACGATTTTGTTTAAAATCGCATATATTAAAGATATTTACATGACAAATAAAGTGTATATCTTGAATTTTCTGGAAACAGCCTATGAAGTCCTCTTCATTCCGAAGGAACTTTGTATAATCCTGTATAACTGTAAACGTTAAGCGTCTGACGTAAACTTACTACACAAAAATTATAGATCTTTTTAAAACACACAATTTAACTTAAATACGTTTTTGTGGCATAAGCCATTTCTGAGATATTCGCTATTAAAAGTTCGAATTGTTCATTACTTGGCCATTCTCTTAGTCCTTTCAACATTCAGTTGTTTCTCGCGATGTCATGGCAACAGTAGGGAATTTTAAGCCAGCATATAGCGTCCAGTTGTTAAACATTTGACTATCGCTGTTCCCTTTGCATCTATAACGAAATGTGTAATGTAGCTATTTCTGCAAAGGTTTGATTAAATTGTATTAGACAGAAAAAATACGGTTAGAATAGTCTGTATACCCAATAATAAAGATAGAGGCTAGATAAAGTCATGTGAATGTATCACATCAGATGTTTTAATTATACTGTCCACGAGACACACACATACACAATGAATTTCTCGGAGAATGCTTTTTTTGACTCAGGGGCCTCAAAACATGCATTTCCGGGAATTCTCAATAGAGAATTTTTTTGATGGAATGTAAAACGTATAAAGTATTTGAATATTCAAACCAATAACACTAGTCTGCATGATATCGGATGACTGAAAACTAATAAGTGATTCTGACTCACTTTTTACTTTCTCTACTACGTATAGTAAGTAGGGGAAGTATTGTATTCCACCCAAAAATTCGATACCGAGATTTCACCGGAAATACATGTTTTGAGACCCCCTGAATCCAAAAAAATCTGATGTGTTACACTCACATGACTTTCTCTACTCTTGTACGAACTATTTTTACAAACGTTTATTCTCCATATGCTTCATGTTAATCGAGATATCGAGATGTCAATCTTATTGCTAATTTTCTTGTAGATGCAAGGGGAACATGGTAGGTTATAAGCGATAGTCAAATCTTTTAAGCGCTGGTTGCTATGTGGCGCATTCTATTCTGTTTGCATATCCAGGACATAAAAAATTGAATAACGAATTTGAGAAAAAGTATAAGTATTGGAAAATTTAAGGAAATAACAAGCAATATCTCGAAAATGGTTCACTCAACTAAAAAATGTATATGACATAAATTGTGTATTTTAAAGCGATCTACATTTTTTGTGTAGTAAAATTTTGTCTATCTCTTATGGTTTACCAGTTATGCAAAAGTCGTTCACAATAAAGAATACTTTTGGAGACATTCCCAGGAAATTCAAGATATACATTTTATTTGTCATAAAAATATCTTAAACATATGATATTTTAATCAAAATCGTTAGAGCCATTTTTGAGAAAATTAAAATTTTCGAAAAATCTTCCATGTAAAGGGTACTCTGGGGTGAGGGGATTTTCTTGAATACCTTCGTGTCGCATCCTTGGAAGATACTGAACCTAAATACCAAGTTTGGTGTTTATCCGACTGTTCGTTTCTGAGTTATGCTGTTCACAGACTTCACACAGACACACAGACAGACACACAGACACACACACGGACATGTTTCCAAAAATGCTTTTTTTGGATTCAGGGGGTCTCAAAACATGTATTTCCGGTGAAATCTCGGTATAGAAATTTTGGGTGGAATACAATACTTCCCCTACTTACTATACGTAGTAGAGAAAGTAAAAAGCATTTTTGGAAACATGTCCGTGTGTGTGTCTGTGAACAGCATAACTCAGAAACGAACACTCGGATAAACACCAAACTTGGTATTTGGGTTCAGTATCTTCCAAGGATGCGACAAGAAGGTTTTCAAGAAAATCCCCCCACCCCAGAGTACCCTTTACATGGAACATTTTTCGAAAATTTTAATTTTCTCAAAAATGGCTCTAACAATTTTGATTAAAATATCATATATTTAAGATATTTTTATGACAAATGAAATGTATATCTTGAATTTCCTGGGAATATCTCCAAAAGTATTCTTTACTGTGAACGACTTTTGCATAACTGGTAAACCATAAGAGATAGACAAAATTTTACTACACAAAAAATGTAGATCGCGTTAAAATACACAATTTATGTCATATACATTTTTTTTGTTGAGTGAACCATTTTACAGATATTACTTGTTATTCCCTTAAATTTTTCAATACTTTCCTCAAATGGGAATTCGTTATTCATTTTTTTGTCTTCGATATGCAAAGAATATTAATCTGTGGCAAAGCGAATGGTGCTGCACCTAGCAACCAGCTAATAAGAGATATGTATGTGCTTAAAGGCTACTGTATTTGTATATTGCCCTTGTAAATATATATTCCTCTTACATCTACAAGAAAACTAGCAATAAGATAGAGTCTGCAAATGTTTATCTCGATTAACATGAAGCATATGGAGAATAAGCGTTTGTATAAATAGTTTGTACAAGAGTAGAGAAAGTCATGTGAGTGTAACACATCAGATTGTTTATGCTGATTTCAGAACTGCTTTTAGTTTTTTTCTATCACGTACAGTTTTTTCACAATTTCACTCCAAAAATATAGAGATATAAAGATATTGCTTCCGCCACTACACATAAAATTGGGCTTGATGAAGCAATTTGTAAGGGCTCTACCACAGGATGGACCCTGCTTCAGGTACCTTTCCAAGAAATTTCCCTTCATTACACAAGACAAATTAAAGGCTGAAATTTTTGTTGGTCCTCAAATAAAGAAATTGATGAAGCATGAAGATTTTGAGAAGACAATGAATGAGCGAGAAATAGAAGCATGGACCGCCTTCCGATCAGTTACTGAAAACGTATTAGGCAATCACAAAGATCCTAACTACAAGGCCATTGTCGAGACAATGTTGGAAATTTTCAAGAAGATGGGTTGTAACATAAGTGTAGAAGTGCATTTTCTGCATTCACATATCGACTACTTTCTGGGACATTATAGTGAAGAGCAGGGTGAACGTTTTCACCAAGATATTAAGGAAATGGAGAGGAGGTATCAGGGGAGATGGAATGAAACTATGATGGCCGACTACTGTTGGACAGTCATCTTCAAGGATCTGCAAGGAAGTCAAAGAAGAGAAAGTTTGAAAAAAATTAAATGAAACACTTTGGCTTCTTGTTTTGTTAAAATGTAGTCATGAAATAAATTAGGGGAGTTCTTGAGAGTATTCTTAAAATGTTTCTTGCATAAAAACTTACCTTGTGTGAAATGGTATTTGAATACTTTTCTACGCTCATTAGTAAAATTGTCAAAACATTACTACTTATTTTGTGTAAAAACCTGACGTGATAGAAAAAAACGGAAGTTATTTCTGGAATCAGCATAAAAACTTGATTCAAGAACACCTACTTTTAAGAAATCATTTGACAAAAAGTTTGAAAATGCAGACTAGTGTAATAAATAATATCTCGGAAATGTCTAAAGCAAAGAAAAAATATATTTGTGATAAATTGTGTGTTCTAACGAGATCTACACATTTTTGTTTAGTAAGATTTTGTGTACCTCTTACTCTGCCAGTTATACAAGTTATTGAGATCGAAGAGAACTTCACAGGCTATTCCCAAAAAATTCAACATGTACATTTCATTTGGCATGAAAATATCTTAAACATATGGGGTTGTAATCAAAATCGTTAGAGCCATTGTAAAGGATAGTATGGTTGTTGAAAATCCTTTGAAGATAGAAGTTACGTATTTAAGCCACTTCTCATTTTTAATTATCTGTTTACACAAACATGTACCTTTTTCTAAAAAGCTTTATTCAGGGAACCTCAAAACATTTTCTGCAGTGAACTCTCGATATCGAATTTTTGGGTGGAATATAATACGTTCTCCACCTACTATGTACGTAAAGTACTTGAACATCCAAAACAACAACAAAGAATATCTTGGATATGGCTAAACCCACACAAAAATGTGTCACAAATTGTGTTCTTTAAAGAGATCTACATTGTTTTGTGCGGTATCTCTTACGATTTACCAATTATAACGGGTCTTGAGATTTATTCGACTTTTACCGCCAAAAAAATCGGTTTAAATGAATAACGTCATTATTACTTCAGCGAGCCCCTTGTCTCGGGTGTTGACATTGGAGCTCAGTTTAGCTCGTGCTACTGTAGCCAGGAACTTGAAAAAACTGGGTTACGTAAATATTCGCGATGTGCGAGTTCCTCACGAACTGAGTGAAACGAATTTGTTTCTGCGCATTTCCATCTGTGTCTCCTATTGAGATGCAATCGAAATGATCCTTTTCTGAAACGGCTGGTAAGTGGAGATGAGAAATGGGTTGTGTATAACAGCGCCCGAAAGAGTAAATCATGGCGCAAGTAAGGGCAGCCACCACTATTGGTTCCTAAACCAGGGCTGCATACGTGAAAGGTGGGATTACAAAGGAATCCTGTATTACGAACTTCTTCCGAATAATGAGACTATCAATTCCAAGATATGCTGTTCTCAGTTGGATCGTCTCAAGCCAGCCATTGAAGAGAAAAGACCGGAATTGGGAAGCGACGTCGTCTTTCACCACGACAACGCCAGACCACATATCTCTATGGTGACCCCTCAAAAGTTGCATAATTTTGAGTGGGATGTGTTATCCGAACCGCCGTATTCTACCACATTGCCCCATCCGACTTTCATCTATTTCGTTCCCTGCAGAATTTCCTGAATGGCAAACGCCTCACTTCCTTGGAGGCTGCGACTGAACCTCGAAGAGTTCATCAACCAGAAAACTCCCCGCGTTTTGGAGAAATGGAATTTATAAGCTTCCAGAGAAACGTCAATATATTGTCGACAATAATGATGTATATTGCAGGAAATAAATGGTTTGTTTACAACACCTAACTGCGTAGTTATTTATCTTTTGAACGACCTTGTGTTTAAAGTTTGTAAACAGAAAGTTGGGCAACTACGCTGTCGTAGCTGTGTTGCGGGTGAGGTGTGTTCTTAGGCGTTCTTAGTGATTGAAACATAACGAAAAATCTGATGTGTTACACTCACATGACTTTCTCTACTCTTGTACAAACTATTTTTACAAACGCTTACTCCCCATATGCTTCAAGTTAATCCAGATTTCGAGATGTTAATCTTATTGCTAATTTTCTTGTAGATGCAAGGGGAATATGGTAGACTTTAAGCGATAGTCAAATATTTTAAGAGCTGGTTGCTATGTGGCGCATTCCATTCTCTTTGCATTACCAGGACATAAAAAAATGAATAACGAATTTCCATTTGAGAAAAAGTATAACTATTGGAAGATTTATGGGAATAACAAGCAATATCTCGAAAATGGTTCACTCAACAAAAAAAAATGTATATGACATAAATTGTGTATTTTAACGCGATCTACATTTTTGTGTAGTAAAATTTTGTCTATCTCTTATGGTTTACCAGTTATGCAAAAGTCATTCACAATGAAGAATACTTTTGGAGACATTCCCAGAAAATTCAAGATATACATTTTATTTGTCATGAAGATATCTTAAACATATATTTTAATCAAAATCGTTAGCCATTTTTGAGAAAATTAAAATTTTCGAAAAATCTTCCATGTAAAGGATAATCTGGGGTGGGGGGATTTTCTTTAAAACGTTCGTGTCGCATCTCTGGAAGATACTGAACCTAAATACCAAGTTTGTTGTTTATCCGACTGTTCGTTTCTGAGTTATGCTATTCACAGACACACACACACGGGCACGTTTCCAAAAATGCCTTTTTTTGTATTCAGGGGGTCTCAAAACATGTATTTGCGGTGAAATCTCGGTATCGAATACTTCCCCTACTTACTATACGTAGTAGAGAAAGTAAAAATGAATGAACTTATGAGACAACTCTATACATATATCTCACGGTGAACTACTCCGTAAGACGTAATCATGGAAAATTTGTCTGTTACACTGGTATCTGTCTGTTACAATGACTGTTTGGTGTCTATGTAATGCACTGTTACACTGTCTGATATCCATCTGTTACAATAGTGCACAGTTGACTCTCCATCTCCAACTCTTCCTTTATCTGGCGAATCTGGACCACTGTGCCCCTGAACTTTCTTTGAAGAGGTCCGCCCATCTGCATCTTGGTCTTCCGCAGTGTCTTGCGGCTGTGTATGGGTCCCAAATGGTTGTTTTTATCGTCCACTTGTCATCCGTTAGTCTTCTGACCAGGCCCATCCCCACTTCCATTTTTTTTTCCTGGTGGCTTGTATGGAGTCTGTTGTTGATGACATCTTTTGGAGAGTTGTGTTTGAAATTTTGTCTTTCAGAGTTATACCTAAGATTTTCTTCTCCACTTTCCTCTGGCATACTTGAAGGGTATACTTTAGCTAGACGGTGAAAGTTCAACACGGGCTTCTAGTTTTTCAAATTTAAGCTTCCGGTTGAGTGACCTGTCAAGCAATATGAATTTCAGAGACCAGAACTCTTCCAAGCGAGAGCAACTCTTCTGCTTATTTCTTTCCCTAGTTTCAGAGTAGTTGTCCTAAGTGGATGTACTCGTTTACATATTGTAGCTCCATTCCATCGACTCTTATTCGGATTGCTGGTCTATTTCACATGATTTGTACCTTGCGTTTATTCATTGAGAGACCTGCAGTTTTACTTATTTCCGATAATTCCTGCAGCATTGATTGTAGTTCTCTTGGAGATCTGGAGAACAGTACGACATAGATCAGCTAATCCTAGGTTGGTTAGCCTGCTCCCGTTTATGCGTACTCTGCATCTTTTTTTATTTAGTTCAGTTTTGAAAATAATCTTAAATATTTGGTGTTTTAATCGAAATCGTTGCTGTCGTTTTGAAGAAAATAAAATATAGGGTGGATTTATAAGTCCATGACTTTGACGAGAGATAACCCATCACGGGTTTCTTGTTTACACCCAAGTCTTACTCCTATTCTGGGTATAATCGCAGAAATTCGTCGTCATCTGTTTTTTAGAACATTGTTGAGAGCGTTCTAAAATAAGCAGATGTGTGTTGCTTCGTAGAAAATGGAGAAAAGTGAATTTCGTGTTTTGATAAAGCACTACTTTTTTCGTGGTAAGACGGTGAAGGAAACGTAAGAAAAGCTGAACAAGTATTATGGGGACTCTGCTCCATCACATGGCATGGTTCACAGAATTTCGATGTGGCCGTTCGAGCAGAAGAGATGCCGTGCGCACAGGACGGCCGGTTGAGGTCACAACAGAAGAACTTTGTGTTGAAAGACCGCCGAGTGAAAACCCCTGAGATAGCCAAGACCGTAAACATCTCAAGTGAACGGGTGTATAACATTCTGCACGAATTTTTGGGTATAAGATAACTGTCAGCAAGATGGGTGCCGCGACTGCTCACAGTTGAGAACAAGCGGAATCGTGTGACCATTTCACAGGGATGTTTGAACATGTTCCAGCGCAACCCAAATGATTTTTGCGGTTTTATATCACGTTTGATGAAACTTGGATCCATTACTATCAACCTGAAACCAAACAACAGTCAAAGCAGGGGATTTCCCTCGGCGAACCTTTACCAAGGTTCAGCTTCACAAGGAATTGTTAAAGAAACGACCCCATTTAGTGAAGAAAAAGTTCTCTTTCACCAGAATAATGCACCCGCACACAAGTCAGATACTGTCATTGCAAAATTTGTGGAATTGGGCTACGAACTGCTACCTCACGCACAAAATTCTCCAGATGTGATTCCTAGCGATTTGCTCGTCTTCGCAAACCTGAAAAATTAGCTCGCTGGGAAGAAATATTTAACCGAATTTTCGTTTTTTATTCACATACACACACAACCTTTTTTGTAAACAAGTTTTTTTTCTTGAATTCATGATTTCTCAAAATGGTTATTTCCGGTGAAATCTTAGAATGTATTTTTGGGTAGACATCGATACTTCCTTTATCTACTATAGGTAATTAGTAGAGAAAGTATTAAACGATAGAGTAGAGAAAGTAATGTGAATATCAGAGTTTTATACCAGCTATTTACATGATTTCTCTACAATTCTAGAGTACGAGGATCAGTTTTTTTGTGTGTGTTATTCAAAAGTCAGGCAGAAGCAGAATGACTAACGAAACGATGTAATAAATTAGCGGACGTGGAATTCCAGCCCACTCCGTCTGTCTGAGTAAAGGGAGAGATCACATTATTGCGACGGTCCACATTTTAATTCCGCAAACTGGTAAAAAGCCATCCGTGGGACGTAAGGAAAAGTTCGTAATGTCATATTTAATGAACAACCGTGAAGCGCGTCCAGGAAATAATTGCAATTGGAGGAAGAGTCGCAAATAGTTGATATTAATTTCCTGTGGGAGTGAGCGAATCGAATAAACGATGAAATACAACGTTCCCACACCCCCCATGGAGATACGAGTAGAGTTATACAATTAATAACGTGCTTCTGAGAGACACACAAGCCTGCTCCACGTAAACCAATAACTGAATATCGCTTTTGTTTCACACTCTGTTGAAATTCACTTATTCGCAAACAGAAAATGAAAACACCTTCAACAGCAGTATTTCATACCAATATGAGCCAACAGAAATTTAAGGACAGAATAAATGGTGAAAAACCGAGCATGAGGCTCGCTTCGGTAAGTCCTGTGTTCGATTCCCGGTGGCTACGGGTTTTCCCTTGTTGGCAATACGAATGCTGGAGTGGTGATTCTACCACGGATTTCCTCTCTCCCCCATTTCATTTTCCTCTCAGGTTGTGGTAGGTCGCTGTGGGACAGATGGCGCGAGGTTTGCGATTTCGAACTTCTCGGCCCTGCTAGAGGGAAGCCTGTCCAGCCTCCACTTGAGGGACGCCTCGGAGCCCTACCGTGGCCGGATGTAACTCTAAGGGAACTCTGAGTGTTTCTGTCGACTTGCGCCGGCGTCGCTCTGTAACCAATGCGTCTCCTGCAGTTCCCTCACCTTTACCGTTCCTCCCGGGGGGTATGCACAAAAGATTCACTGGGGGTTAGCTAGTCGTATCCTATCCTACATGGTGATAAATTGCCAGATAATAACATTTTTGTTATTTTATGCAGTTCTTATAAATTGTAACGCTCGCTTTTGGGACGCCCTGGGTTCGAATTCCGTCGGGTCAGCCACTCAACATGGATTGTTTACTTTCCCTATTAGATGTAATAAGTAGGGGAAGTACTGCATTCCACCCAAAAATTTGACACTGCGATTTCACCGGTAATACGCGTTTTCAGGCGCCCTGAATCCAAATAAAGCACTTTTAGAAACATGTCCCTGTGTGTGTGTTTTTCTGTGAACAGCATAACTCAAAAACAAAAAATCGGATAAATACCAAACTTGGTACTTAAGTACAGTATCTTCCAAGGATGCGACACGAAGATTTTGAAGAAAATCTCTCCACACCAAACTACCCTTTACATTGAAAATTTGTCGAAGTTTTTTGTTTTCTAAACATTGCTCTAAGGACTTTGATTAAAATACCCTATACTAAAGATGACAGCGTGTCAAATAAAATGTGTTTGTTGAATTTTCTGTGAATAGCCTCTGATATTATCTTCATTCTGAATGACTTTTGTATAACTGTAAGCAGTAAGGGATAGACAAAATATTACTACACAAAAAATGTAGATCTCGTTAAAGTAGACAAACAAAGAAAATGGAATTTCAAAGCCATCGCATATCGAATCGCTCTTACTTTTTTCATTCAAACTGATAATACAGGGCACGTCATTGAGAGATACCTGGAACGCCCTCGAGCAGATATAGAACTGGTTTCCTATAAGCAAATACTGTTACCGAGTATACAGTGTATGCATTCTCTTGTATTGAAGAAAACACAAGCAGCTTGGAGAATATAGGTGTATCAACGTTTCCATGATATTACTTGGTAGCGAAAAGGAAGTGGTGAGAGGCCGGAGGGGGGAGATAGGATGTGTAGTTTTCGCTTTCTCGTTTGTTTCTCTGACAAGCCCAACATAATCATCTCTCCAGCGTTTGTATTAGAATTTCACACTCCGTTACATCCCTATAAAAATACCGCGAGGACGTTTCTATTTGTTCCAGAGTTCACACTTTCCAGCGCAAACAATCGCAGAGCCCGCAAAGGGGAAGGGGTTATACAATGCCGCAATGACTTTCACTACTCGCTTTTCTGCAAACTATTTTTACGAAATTTTATTCATCTGTCGACTCCTTATTAACCCACAATGACCATGCCAATATGAAAAACAGATTAATGTGTTACTTTAAAATGCTCATGTTCTTGATGCGAAGAATTCTGTGAGACCCGCTTCCACAGCACCAATGTTTTCGAAACTTGTTCCACACAACAAATGGTAACCTGAAGGCGTAACTTCAGGGCTGTATGCTGGGTGTGGTAGAAGTTCAACTCCTTCCAATTCCTTCATTTTTGTCATGGTTTTTCGTGCATTGTGGGGTGTTACATTGTCCTGCTTGTGCCAAATTGACCCTCCCCGGAGAAATCTACTTTAGGCGACTGGGCTGTACTAAAGGAAGGCTGACATGTACGGGAACAGAAGTGAAACAACTATGGTAGTGGTTCTCAAGGAGACGACAACAACAAGAAGAAAGGGCGCAGTTATTTTGAATCACGCAGTACGTCAGGCGATTGTCGTCATCGACTGCGCAGGCGTCGGATCAGTTCCAGCTTGCTTCAACGTCCTGTCCACAAGGCTGATCAATCTTTCTTCGACGGCGAGCTGGGTTACGAGGAAAACAACAGGACAACATTTAGATAGAGGGCATTCTGGACTGTATTTCTAAATTCATTTTTGGCTTAACGTATTCGAAATTCTCTTTAGTAATTCCTCACCGGGAAAAGATTAATCGTCTGAACTATAGACTTATTGCTGTTATATCGGTAAATGTGAGATCAGGAAGCAATTCTATAATTATTGTAATTTAATTTAAAGCATTGAAGCCGTAAAGAATGGTGAACGAATAAGGGTTTTGTAAATTGTAATTATTTATGTTTTTGAAGTGTGAGTTTATTAAATGGAAGAAATTCGGCTTAATTAATTTATGGATTATATTTTCAAGTAGGAATCTGCCATTATTCCTAATATAATCCACTTCCTCTTGGGTCAAAAGAGTAGACGTTTCATTCTGCAAGAGAACTTTATTTCGGTTAACTAATAATGATTATCTCATCTCAAATTTTCATAAACTCGTTCCAGTTGTTGAGAATAAAGATCCGTATTGACTGCACACCCGTTTGGAACAAACTCCCAGTGAATCACTCCTTCAAAATTCCACCAGACACACAACATTACTTTGGGGCCGAACTGATCTTTTTTAACGATGACTTTGGCAGGTTGACGGGGACTGAGCCACTGTTTCAAGGCGTCAGGGTTGCAGTAATAGAACCATTTTTCATTACATGTGGCAATTCTCCTAATAAATCTATCATCCATGGTATTACCGATAAATTGACACAGATATCCACTCTACTCTGAGCCTCTTGAGGTGTCAATTCATGAGGTACAGATCTACAGCTTCTGTTTGATTTTCCAAGTTTCTTAATCTGGCGATGTGTGGTATCTTTTGATGGATCAAATTCTTTGACAGCCTACAAGTATTTTTCTTCCAAAACTCTGCGTGTATTCCTAATATTCCGTAATTTATGTCTTCCAGAACGTGGTAAATCTTTAGTGTTTTCTTCTCCAGAGTTGAAACGTTGGAACCATGTTGTGCCACACGCTTACTAACAACACCTTCTCCTTCCTTTCACATATTTCTCGAGCCGCGGCAGCAGCTTTATAATCTTGTTCCCAGAAGGACTCTAACCTCAAACTTTGTAACTTCCATTTTGTGATTGTGAATTAACAACTGACGACTGACACATTCTCGCAATATACACAATACTAGCCATGGAATTCTGTAAATAGCATTGGCGAACCAAAGAAAACCAATTGTCTTATAAAACACCGACATTACTTTCAGACAACCTAATAAATCCAAAACAAAGGATTTTGGGACATATCTTTATACTAGTGATGGGACGATATCAGTAAAGACGATAGCCTGTTAACTGAATTATGTTCTTGTTAGTGGTTTTCTGTGTATAAACACACGTAACCAATTGTATGCTAAATTCTAATTTTTTTTTCTGTTTGACATTCTCCAACTGGCAGCAACTTTCTTATCTTGATAATGCCATAGGTTATACATCGCTATTGTTAGTCAAGGATAATAATAATAATATTAACAATAATTTCTTTGCTTCCCTTTTTATATAACTATATTTTGAGATAATTAATTCCTGGCCGGCCAACGCTTTGCGACAGCTGCGGAAGTGAAATCAGCAGTCTGCAGTCTATACTCCAAGGAAATGGACTCCTAAACTGTATTCACTCTCAGGTGACCAGTGCATCGTTATACTGCAATGTATCCTTCCGCCATTCGCGCCAGGAATAGTCACACTTTCATGACAACGTGGCGAGTATACGCGGCACACAATCCAAAAAGAAGACTGCTTATTCTGAGGCAGTATTTTTAACACTTGGATAATTTCAATTAAATTATATAAATATCTAAATTCAATAACAGCCCGCCTTGAAGCAATATGTGTATGTAATAATTTGTAAAATGTACGTAACAGTCATTGCATATGCTTATATTATTGTAAACATCATCAATAATGTTATGTGCATGCATTACGTAATTTAATAATGTAGGAGCTGTGAGAATAATAAGTTAAAACGTTGCTAACAATGAGATAACAATGAGGTAACCTTGAGGCAATAATGAGTTTGAGAGTTTAAATGCTACTAGTCATTATAGAGCAGCAATAATGTAAATTTTGAGACAGTTTAAAAATAGCAAATCAACAACCAGAAAAAGCTTTAGTTAAATGAAGGTATTCAATTGGACTAGGATTAGCCAATCAGAGACTTGAAATACAGAAATTTACAAGTTTAGACGGTTGAAATCAAGTTAGTTGCCTGCAGACCGTGATAGTAACCGGATGCAAGATGCGTCCTCTAGAAATTGAAATTGAGTTTTATTTATGGACGCTCTTTAACTGCTGTGGTTCTTAGCGTCCCATTCTATATTGGGTGTGAAAGACTGGAAATTTTGCTCAGAGGCCTCTTTATCAGACTTGAGGTTCTTTTACGTGCCGTAAATCTACAACACGGGACCACCGGCTTTACTTCCCTTCCGAAGGAAGCCATGCTAAGGATTTTTACGCCCGAAAAAATCCTCGCCCTCCGCCGGGTTTGAGCCCGCGACCTTGGGAACAAGAGGCTAGCACGGTACCACTAGTCCAGAGAAAAATAATACGTATTCGTGTGAGACGAAAAATAAGTTTACGTGTTAAAAAGTACAAGTAATTAAATAAAAGAATCTCACAGCTCTCGATATCAGTGAAGTGCTATTTAATTTGTTTCAAGGATTAATAAGGAGTGAATTAAAACTAAAACTCTGTGTAAGCCTACATTCTTGTCATATCACAACCCTGCCTAAGAGAAACGTGTCTCTAACAATAATACTGACGCAGCCGAGGCAAACATAAACTATAACATCTAAAGATGCAGTCAAATTACAAAGTTAATATTTTTTTAAACTTGGGGCAAAGCCCACCTGAAAGTACATTTGGGGCGAAGGCTACCGGAAACTGTTTTAACATATGTGAGATTGCAACTACTTCAAGTGTTCGGCTCCCCAACAGTTGAAATATAATACAACTCCTTCCATACGTGGGGCAGAAATAACCTTTCTTCAAATTGTCGTTCATACGTGGAACGTAACAAACTACCTACTTCAAATCGGTTTTCCATACATGGTGCAAATAACGTAACAAATCATTTTCTCAAATTGGCTCCCAAAACGTGGGGATGAAATATTTTCTTCAATTCCGAAAACTTAAATGGTGACTAGCATAATCTGTTAGGGTTAATAGGACATAACATTGATAGTTACAACAACAAAAAGTTTGCACATATAATAATAGTTAATTCTATAAGAAACGAGCGAAAGGAAAAGTAACAGGTATGCGATAATTTCCATTAATTCGCTCTCTGGAAGCGGCACTTTATGAATTGTTGGCGACGCATTTTTAAAAAAGAAATAAAATTGCACGCTTACGCAAATGTGTTCTTCACAAAATCGCCACATTCTTGCATCGCGCATTTGCGGTAACATTATTAATGTAATGTTATATATTTAACATTATTGTAGCCCCACGTTGTGATAGCCAATTTGCGAGTGTATTACTTGTAATGTTTTTGTATTTGTTGAAGCCATCTTGTGACGTGATTCATTTGTTAGGTTTGTTAGCTCCATCTGGTGTTAGCAATTTGCGGCAGTATTAATGTTCGTTTGAAAGAATGCTACTGTTATTTTATTTAATTTTGGTTTACTGTCCTCCGGCTAGCTTTTGGGTCGAGCACTTCTCTTTATACAGGTTGTGTAAACGGAAAGGAATCTTTTATCCAAAGATAACACTGATGAAAGAATTTCTTTTATACTTTTATTGTCGAACACTTTCACTATCACATTTACACATTGATCTTGACACTCGCCAAACTGAAACTGTTATAATAACTTCATTACTGATATTTCTTAATTCGCGTACTTCAACTTTTTGTATAATTAACTTTATCACACTTGAGATTTTTCATAACTCTGTTACGCGTAACCTGCAAATTGATATCCGAAGTGTGCCGTACAAATACTTTCGACGAACTGACTGACTGAAGGCGACGTGTATTTTACAAATATTTTCGATGAACTGAGTGACTGAAGGCGACGTGTATTTTACAAATATTTTCGATGAACTGACGGGAATGCGACGTGTAGTGTACAAAGAATTTTGATGAACTGGGAGCGATCTACCTCTGACTTGGCTCTTTTATACTCATACACCCTGATATGCCTAAAGATTATAACTGAGCTGCAATTGGCTAATAAAACGCGCCAACATTAGCGTCTATTTTTATATCCAATGAAAATTATGAATACATATGCTCTAGGTAAATGTTCCAGAAGATTCTAAAGGAAAACGCGCCAACATTACGTAACTTCCTCGTTTCCAATAATGATAAACAGCTCACCCCCTCGCTGCATTATTGCACGCTATTATTGTCAGTTTCAGTAAGGCAGTATAAACTTACTTCTCAACAATAATTACAATCAACAAACATCTCAAATCAATGTCACATAATAATGCATATTCATACTATAATCACTCTTTACATTTAAATAATTTGTGATACAAATTACTGCATCACATTTCACTCGCTTTCTTTTTTCCCGGGTGTAACCAGTTTTCCTGTTTCAGATTTGTCTTTATCAGCGCTGTTTATACTAAAACATTCAACATTATTGCTTTTTCACCACTAGTCAATGCTTTGCACGTCTTATTTACGAAGTCGATGAAGACGCAAGAGCAATTTTACCGTTCGCCTGATATTAAACAGAAACTACTGGTTTCTGGATCTAAACAATATACTGCGCATACCCGGATGTCAGGCGAGTCATACGAATTACATATTTGGACTTGTAGTTCTGTTTGACGCTATAAATCAGCCTTAATTAAACTCTTAGGTAACTGCATAGAATAGTATACCATTTAAGGACAAATTCATTCTAAAATTTAAGATTATTAGCATGGGACTGCTTTCCTGCGCGCATTAGTATTGTGTTGTACCATGGTGCACCGGTTACGTGGGTTTGTTTTGGTGCGGAGCAACCTTAGAATGAATATATGAGGGGCATTCAAATGAAACCTGGTCAGTGCGTCTAACTTTGCATTACACGTATGGTTGCACCATCTATTGGTAGAGCGACTGCAGCGTGCGCAACGTTTGACGTTGCATAGCGACAGTGTGGTTTCAAGCCGAAGAGAAGGTGATCACACAAGTTATCGCCCACTACTGAACATGAAGGCGAGTAAGCAGGAACAACAAGGAGTGATTCGATTTTTAGCGGCGGAGGGAGTTGGAGGCCGTGAAATGTATCGACAGATGAAAGCTGTGTACGGTGAGTACAGTCTGTGTCATTCAAGTGTGATGAAATGGCGCAAAAGATTCCTTTAGGGGCGCGAGTTACTGGAAGACGATGCTCGTCCTGGACAGGCTCATCGTGTCATCACACCAGAAATGATTGCGGAAGTGAATGCTTAAGTCTTGGGCAACCGCAGAATCACCGAGAACGAGATCCGTTGGTTACTGGGTATTAGCGTGGGCACCATTCACACCATAATGCATCAACACTTGAAATTTCGAAAAGTTTGTGCGCAGTGGGTTCCCCACCAACTAACCGCCGAACAGCGCAATACTCGAATGCCGCTGTCTTTGAGTCGTCTGCAACGTTATCATGAGGAGGAATACGGCTTTCTGTCGTATATTGTCATTGGTGTCGAAACATGATGTTACCATTTTGAACCGGAAAGCAAGCGTCAGAGCAAGCAGTGGAAACATGCGACTTCACCTCCAAAGAAATCAAAGGCCGTGCACACCAGATCTGGTAAGGTCATGATGTCCTTTTTTGACCACAAGGGCCCACTGCTTGTCGAGTTCCTGGAACGGGGAACCACCACCAATGCCCAGCGTTATCAAGACACTTTACAGAACCTTAGACGAGCCATCAAGTCGAAACGCCTAGGCATGTTGTCCAATGGCGTTATTCTCCTGCATGATAATGCCCGCTCACACACTGCCAATGCGGTGAAGACGACATTGTAGCAGTTTCGATGGGAAACGCTGGAACTTCCACCGTACAGTCCAGACCTTTCACCGTGTGACTTTCATGTTTATGGACCTCTAAAACAAGCTATTCGCGGACGACGAAGTGTGTGAATGGGTCCAGGCCAGCAGTCTACTAGCTTCTTCAAAGATGGAACGACCGGCTAGTGTCGCAATGGGATAAATGTGCCAACAGTTTTGGCGACTATTCTTGAGTTAATAAAATCGTTACCGTTACTTTATCAAGTGACCGGGTTTCATTTGACCCTTATAGTTTACAAACATGGCCTATTGAAACTGGTATCACGATGGGAGAAATGAGTGGAGAAACTTGGTGACAATGTCGAAAAGTAGGTAAAAAGTGTAAATTCATTTGTGATTTTTGTTGTTTTAACTATTAAACTTTTTTTTGTAAAACAATTATTGTGCGTTACTTTTCGATCCGCCCTCGTAGATAAAATCTGGAATAGCATATTGTTTATTGGTTTCATTTTGAAGTTAGGGTTTTTAACAAAAGAAAAGAAAGAATTTCGGAGCTTGCAGAAGTAAACAGGTAGAGAATCTAAGAGAAAGATAATTTTAAAAAAATATGCTAAGCTTTAGATGATAAAACTCTTGCAGCATCTGTACATTTCCCGGTACCAGGGGATTTTACAAAGAGGAGAGTGGGAGCATTATATGAAGGGCTTATGCTCTCAGTACATCTTCTCTTTATATTTTTCTTTCCCCACTTCGCTCTTTTAACAGAAATTTCCATATGGAGATAGGTTCCAATATGTCGCCGGTTAGGATTATGGTCCATAACATATTCATAACTTCTCTAATACTGCGCACCAGGTATCAAGCGAGTAGACTCCTGGGATTTGCATATTACCAACGTAAAGGACAAGCATACGCTATAGCGTACAATAAATGGATTTATAAGTTTCTGTATTTTCTTTATTTTCCTCGTTCTCAAGGATTTGAAGCGGTACTCTTCTCTGTATAATAAAAACAAAACAAGACTTTACTTCACATTAACAAACGCGAAAATAAAAGCCCTGCTTGTTCATTGGTACGGAAGCGAGCGAACGAAAATTAAGCCTCTCATTTTATCTTCAGTTTTTTAAACATCCTCCACGTATACCTTACTTTTCGTAAACAGCATCTAAACAAAAGAATGTTCTTCCTTTAGTGCCCTCTACTGGCATTATCTAGCACAAGCATTACGCCAGAATGTGCAGTAAAACTAAACATTTTCGTAATAATATGGAAATATTTCACACACAATGGTACCTCAGCTGCTGTGTTACTTCCACATGATTTTCTCTACCCACGATGAAACAAAATACAAATTGGGTATTTAACCCACTTTTCGGCTGTTTATACACAGACACATGGACCTTTTTTAACTTTCTGTACTACGTATAGTAAGTAGCGGAGGTATTGCATTCCACCCAAAAAGTTGACACCGAGATTTGACCGGAAATACATGTTTTGAGTTCCCTGAATAAAAAAAACCTTTTTAAAAATAACTCAAAAACGAAAAGTCGGATAAATACCAAATTTGGTATTTATGTTAAGTATCTTTCAAACAACACGGCACGAAGATTTTCAAGAAAATTTCCCCATCCCCGACCACCCTCTACATAAAACATTTTTCGAAAATTTGGATTTTTTCAAAATGGCTCTAACGATTTTGATTAAAATATCACATATTTAAGATATTTTCATGACAAATGAAATGTATATCTTGAACTGTCTGGGAATGTCCTAAAAAATCGTCTTCATTCTGAATGACTTTTGTAAACAGTTTTTCTACACAAAAAATGTAGATCTCGTTAAAACACACAGTTTACATCATATACATTTTTTTTGTGCAGTGAACCATTTCCGAGGCATTCTTTGTTGTTTGTTTTAATTTTACAATACTTACACTTTTTCTCAAATGGGAATTCGTTTTTTTTTTATGTCCTGGACATACAAAAAGAATGAAATGCTCCACATAGCAACCGGCTTTTAAAAGATTTGACTATGTCTTAAAGCCTACTATATTCCCCTTGCACCTACAAGAAAATTAGCAATAAGATAGTTTCTGCAAATGTTTATCTCGATTTAACATAAAGTAGGCGGAGAATAAGCGTTTGTAAAAATAGTTTGTACAAGAGTAGAGAAAGTCATGCGAGTGCAACACATAAGATTTTTTAAAAATGCTTTTCTTTGTTTTAGGGGGCTTCAAAATATGTATTTGAAATCTCCATATCGGATTTTCGGGTAGAATGAAATATCTTCTCTATATGCTAGGTACACCCGTGGACAAAACAAAATGAGTCATGTCTTGAACGCCGAAATGTTTCTAAGTTCTTCATGGCAGAGCGCTGGCTTTACACCATACGCAACACAATTGTGTAGCCGCTGCTGTAAGTTGTTGTACGGCATTGCTAAATATGCTACCTTTCATTTGCCTTCTCTGTAGCGCTGTGACAAAGCGTACGTACTTCTAGGTGCATTGTGGCAGCTTGATGATCCCTGAACGGTGCGTAATACACGGTAATTTTGATTCCCTTTCTGAGGATAAGTACTCCTGACGGAATTGCTGAATTCGTACAGGATTCTGGGTACAAATTCAAGAAGCCTGGTATGTTGTAGCTTCTCCTCCATGTTACCACAGGGATTTAATTTTAAATATAAGCGAACATGAGGACAGTTATAGGTGCCCAGGATCATACAACCGATATTAATTTTGTTTAATTTTATGTGCTTTAGCTTTAGATGATTTGCATAGTTTATTTGCATTCATTTCTTTATTTCCTAAAGTTATATTAATGCAGTATTAAGTTCTACATATCCAGTCATAAAATTAACAATATAAAACATAAGAATAGCTAATACGTGGTTTGAACCGAGGAGCTTATGGGCACAGGCAGTGCCTTCTTAACCTCTCGGCCAACGAAACGATTTTCCGGGCTGTGTTTTCAGTAGCTTATAAGCGTACCCACCGAGAAACGCCGTTATAAGGTGACCATTGCGATCACAGGGCAAAGACCATGCGTTGTGAACACAGCTGTTACGAAGGTACACGAATCCCTCCGATCGTCACATGGAATCTCGGAATTACTCATGTTTAATTTGTGTGTGTCCAGTGGAAAAGAAAGTAATAAATCTAAAACCAACGTGTAATACCACACTATGCCTTAAGCCAATTATTCTTTTCCCCATTCCTACTAACATTTGTTTCTTTTTTATAATATTGGAATGATTTTGTTTTCAAACAACATTATTTACTAATTTTCCCCAATTTTTCTTTCTTTGATATATTTTATACCTTCAGACACATATACGTCTAGAAATGTTTAAGGGTAATTTTAGTTACTTGTAAACTCACGAAACAAACACAAAAACTGCGACTGGTTTTGAAAGAGATACCGTTTTAACACTGCAAATGTCACCACTGATACCTGAGGCATGGAGAACAGAAATCATCCATGACATTGCATAATTTTCTGTTTAAGATAACAAAATAACTGATCTGGTGATATGCCAAAAGCTCCAACTTCATCGTGGTATTTTGAACTGATCACTAACAGCAAGTGCTAGATAGCATTAGTAGTAGGTAAATGAGGGTACTAAATTTTAAAGAAGGGTAATTTAAAGAGGAGAATATTTGTTGTGCAGAGTTGCAGATTAATGTATGGAAAAAATCTGTTGTGTTGCACTCACATGACTTTCTCTACTCTTGTACAAACTATTTTTTACAAACACTTATACTCCATCTACTTCCTGTTAGCAATCTTATTGCTAATTTTCTTGTAGGTGCAAGGGGAATATGGTAGGCTTTAAGCAATAGCCAAAAAATTTAAGAGCTGGTTGCTATGTGGAGCATTCCATTCTCTTTGCGTGTCCAGAACATTAAAAACGAAAAATGAATTCCCATTTGAGAAAAAGTATAAGTATTGGAAAGTTCAAACAAATAACAAGGAATATCTCGGAAATGGTTCACTCCACAAAAAAATGCATATTACATAAACTGTTGTTTTAAAGAACCCTACAGTTTTTCTGTAGAAACATTTTGTCTATCTCTTACGGTTTACCAGCTATGAAAAAGCCATTCAGAATGAAAGAGGACTTTTGGGGACATTCTAGAAAATTCAAAATATACATTTTGTCATGAAAATATCTTAAATATATGATATTGCAATCATAACCGTTAGTCATTTCTTGTGAAAAACATTTTTTTTAAAAATGTCGCATGTAAAGGATAGTCTGGGTTGGGAGGAATTTTCTTGAAAATCTTAGTGTCGCATCTTTGAAAGATACTGAACCTAAATACTAAGTTTGGTATTTATCCGAGTTTTCGTTTTTGAGTTATGCTGTTTACAGACACATACATACACGGACCTTTTGCTAAAAAAGGCTTTTTTGGATTCAGGGAGGCTCAAAACATATACCTCCGGTGAAACCTTGGTATCGAGTTTTGGGTGGAATCCAATACTCCCCCTACTTACTATACGTAGTACAGAAAGTAAAAACTCTTACTGTTGCATTCACATCACTTTCTCTACTCACGCATCTACAAACTATTCATAAAAAGCTTATTATTTAAAACATTCTTGAACATCCAGATAAACCTTCATTACACATTTTGTTGTAGATGTAGCAAGGATACAGTAATCTAAAGTGATAGATTTTTCAAGAGCGAGTCGCTATGTGATGATTTTGGAATTCCATGTTCTTTGTATGATTATGAGGGGAAAAGAAAACAAACGGTTATTTCACACTTGAAAAAAGTATAGTTATTTGAAAATTCAAACCGATAACAAAGGAATATCTCGGAAATGGTTAACGCTACAAAACATTTGACATATATAAATTGTGGGTTTTAAACAGATGTAAAGTTTTTGTGTAGTAAGATTGTGTCTATCCCTGGCAGTTTACGAATTACGCAAGTCATTCTGCATGGAAAGGACTTTACACCTGTTTTCAAAATATAGATTTTGTTATGCAAATATCCTAGGTATATGGTGCATTAATCAAAATTGGAAGTTTTCTATGTAAAGAGTGATTTTAATTGGAGGGATTTGCTTGAAAATATTCGTGTCGCATCCTTGAAAGAATCAATATATTTTTAACCTTGGATGCAATGGAACTGTTTTCTCATAAGCATTTTTGTGCTTGGCCTGTGCAAATGTTATTGTTATAAAAGTGAGACGTTTACTTCCCTTGCTGATTTAGGAATACATACCAAGTTGTATTTGTTCGATCTCTATAGTCCTCTTCCTCGTTCCTGCTTTTAACTTGGCTCCGAAGCTCCAGTAATGGACAGAGGTCAGTCGCCATCAATTTGGTACACAAACAGGTATATTTACATTTTCAAAACCTAGAAGGAAGGGAATTGCACAGTGAGACAAAGGATAATGGTTTTGTATCGGAATAAATGTCACAGGCTAAAGGAGAAAGAATAAATTATAGGTTATGTTTTGGAAAAAATATACTCTATTTGCAACGTCTATAAAAATTGATATATAAGAAAATAGTACACACAATAAAACATCAATATTAACAGCACGAAAATTCTTGCAGCAGCAGTTAATTAGTTACTTGTTACTTCTAGCTCTTGTATATTAAGTTCGAATACATGGACCCGGGTTAACTTCTTTTTAAATTTCCAAAATCATTCAAACACTCATTTCTACAATAATGAATTAAAATATGCTGGGTATATAAAGAGTTAGTTCGTAGTTTAGTATATTAAAATATGTCATGTCAGTGGCACCAGAAACAGCGCTACTAGCCATTCAAAAGCAGCTTGGTGTACAAGTCAAAAAGTATAGCGGAACAGTAATTGTCCTTAGGAGCTAGGCAGCAACACTTATGGCACTAAGAATTATTACAATAGGTTTCACGCATTTAGGAAGCAG
Source organism: Deroplatys truncata (assembly GCA_030765065.1). Taxonomy (NCBI): domain Eukaryota; kingdom Metazoa; phylum Arthropoda; class Insecta; order Mantodea; family Mantidae; genus Deroplatys; species Deroplatys truncata. Next base: position 9,615,105 of record CM060989.1, on the reverse strand, counting down.
TTTACCCTATTATAATGCACAATCTTGTATCACACACATATTGGCTAAGAGAAAGAAAAACCTCTGAACATCGCAGAGGAGAAGTAACGATGGGACCCAAAGCAAAAATCGAGTAAATAAAGAATTAAAAGTACGGGTTGGGCCAAAAGTCACTACCCTTTACAGCTTGTGTGCAATAATAATAATGAAGTAAACAGTAACATACATATTTATGCTATCAACACCGTTTGTAAGGAGTATTGTGTGTTTATTAATTGTTCTATCCTTAGTTTGAAACGAGCCAAAACAAATCTAAGCACGCACATCAACCGTCAGCTCTATTGTCGGTTGCACGTCGCGTGTATATACGCAATTTATAGTAATTAGATAGGTCACATAGGTTAAATATTAGCAAATTATTAACACACTACTAAAGTATGAAGCAAAATGATACTAACAATTACAGTTAGCAATTCCCTGCGCGTTTGTTATAGTATGGCAAACGTTAAACTCAAATCAGTCCGTTGCCTATGAGTACTAACACTTGTGACGATCAGGGTGTCTTGTGCAAAAGCGAAACATAGAAATGGCTAACCTTTATACAGTGCGAGAAAACACTTATTCAAGATGTGTTCAGTAAGATTTGCGAGTTTTTTTATTTATGGACGCTCTTTAACTACTACGGTTCTTAGCGTCCCATTTTATACTGGGCATGAAAGACCGTTAATTTTGCTCAGAGACCTCTTTATCAGGCTTGAGGTTCTTTTATGTTCAGTAAATCTACGACACGGGACCACCGGCTTTACTTCTCTTCCGAAGGAAGCCATGTTAAAGATTTTTACGCCCTCCATGGCTCTCCGCCGGGTTTGAACTCGCGACCTTGAGAGCTAGAGGCCAGCATGGTAATCACTACACCGCGAGGACGACAGATTTGCGAGAAGTATCCAACCCTTTCAAAGGATAGCATTGTGACACTAACCTCGGAATTCAATGGTGTGTCTAAGGTGAAATTTGTTTCACGTTAAAGAACAATACGAGGAGAGATTCAATACGGAGGGACCAAATAACAAAACAATGTTAGCTGTCATACGGGATCAGTCCTATATCAACAGGTCGCCCAAGAACGTTAATCAGGCACTACTTCTCCAACAGGTGTTAGAGTCGTCAAAGCTAGTCTGCGACGAACATCACTGAAACTTGGCTTCAGCGATACGTCTGTTCGGCGGATGTTAAAAGAAGCGAATGGATTTTCTCAACGTCTAGAGGGGAGGCATGAGTTAGACTAATTGCAGTATTGTTGCCAGTGTTTCTCTATTATGCATGAGAATTCAGATTTCTTCCGCAACGCATAGTATTCTGATGAAAGCCATATTCACCTTCATGGCAACATCGACAACTAGTTTTTTACAGTTTCGACAGCCTGATGTTATACAGAAACCACTGCACAATGTTTGGGCTACGATTTGGCTGTGTCAGGTCACTGAACATAGAGCCCTTATTTCGTCCAGAATGCCGCACAGAATCCAAAACAGTAAACCAAAAGCGATACAGAGACCTCATTATTACATCATTTGTGCGCGATTTGCACCTCTTGTCATGCTAGAAAGATGACCCTCCAACGAAAATGGATGGAGCAACAGCCCACACCGTGGATGGTTCACCTGATCTTCTGCAACAGCATTTTGGAGATCGTCGGGGAACTCAATTCCCGTATACTACCTGCTCACGGTTTCTAATGCCTACACATGGGACAGGTTGAAAGAATCAGCTTTCAAGACAGATGACTCGCCCGAACTATGCGAGAAGATAAAGTCGTGATTTGTGTCTCACAGCAACCTTTATCAGTCAAAATGTTCAGTAATCTTGAGAAACCTTATGAACAATGCTTGACACATGATGCCACATATTTCGAACACATTCTGTACATCAACTAAAATGTCAGTGTGTGTGTGTGTGTTTTGCCCCATACTGTACAATAACCCAGATCGTAGGCTTCAGTTGTGCGAGTATGATTTCCAAAAAGGCGATGCTGAAATATTGCCTCCAAAATTGAATTAATATAAAGCTCTTAGCTACATACAAGTCTATCACATAATTGCTAAGAGATCAGGCAGCTCAACTAAAATACAAGACTCTGTTAGATCGAAGATTATAATAGAAGGAATGATCATCCGTTAGGCATGGATAATATTAAATATCATTATTAAAGCTAATATGATAGTAGGAGAGATTGCTTACTGGTAACATTTTATTTAAGAGATCGGAGTTTCCGTACTTGACAAGCATGAAAATCAACAATGCATAGTTACAAATTAAAATAATATATGGCTGAAATCAACATTGGCATGCTAAATTTGAGTGTTAAGACAACTTCAAACAGAACTTCCTCAATACAAAATTAAATTAAACTCAGTTTTATTTATGGACGCTCTTTAACTACTATGGTTCTTAGCGTCCCATTCTATATTGGGCCGGAAATTTTACTCAGACGCCTCTTTATCAGGCTTGAGGATCTTTTACGTGCCGCAAATCTACGACACGGGACCACAGGCTTTACTTCCCTTCCGAAGGAAGCCATGTCAAGTACCTCAATACGATTCCATAACGTTGTTGTATCGAAGATTTATACAAACATGCAGGAGTTGGCAGGAGAATCCCAGTACCAGAAGAAGCTAATGAAGCCATGACAAGGAGTGCTGCAAAAGTTTAAGACGTCTGTAAGCAATGTTACATGTCTTGTCAGCGTGTTCGCAAATACCTGAAACTGTACCCCATACCACTTACGCGATGAGGTTCATAAAGCTCGTTTCATGATGTGCCAACGGATTGGGGATGACGACGACAGTTTTTCTTAAACAAATGGTTACATACAGAAGAAGCAAGAGAGTAAACAACTGCAATATTTGGGCAGTTTAAGAAATAATACATGAAGTGATATTTATTTACGTTATTCAATTGTGTTTTTGTACGATTTTTTCTAGCAAACTTTGCAATTGATGGTGAATTTTGGCCCATTTTGTACTTGATAAGGACTTCAATGGATGTAGCAAAAAACATTGGAAGATTTCTCGAGGTTGGACTTGGCCCATGTTTTCACAGCATCTCAGAGATTAAATACGTTCCTGTTGATAAGAGTCTACAAAAACGCACGACTACATAAATGGAATTTGATGGAGACATACGCCTATGTAACAATAAAATATCGATGGTAAAAAAGTGGTAAACAAATAACCATTGAGAAAATACTTGCAAAATAAATAAAATCTGTGCGTCTTTAGTTAGAAGGAACGAATGTCAGTATGTTGGGCTGAACCGGTGCATGTTGATTACCAGCTGTATATGCTTCAGTTAAATAACGCTACTTACTAACTGCAAAGGTTACAGAAATATAGAAAAAACATTTTCAGAATTACCGATGGTTTTGTTTCCGCATTTCCAGCTCTTCTTAAATAATAATACAATAATGATTATTAATTAGGTCATCCAAACGCCCCTGTCCTTATTCCAAGGCTTCTCTATAAATCTCACTTGCTCCAGAAAGTATTTTCGTGGTGGTGGGGTTCCATATTGCAGAGTTCTGGCTTATGAGATTGCATACTATAACGAACCTTCGTGGGGTTCGACCCAAAACCGGGGAGTTGCACCAGATTTCATAAAGTGGTGCAATTAAAACAAGCAAACAAACACGCGTCCATATTAGCTTGGGTCACGAACACTGAACTCGACATTCAGTTTTCTTTAACTCTAAGCATCACGTCCTGCTAGAACTCTCCAGGTAAGTCTGGGTGACTTTGTACGTAGGCTCCTGTGCCCAGGGATCGGTCAGAGGACCCCAGTCCTAGCATGTTTAACAAAATAGCTTCGTAGTAAGTATTTGCATCCACCAGGGTTAGCTACAATATATGAGGGGCATTCAAATGAAACCTGGTCAATGTGTCTAACTTTGCACTACACGTAAGGTGCCACCACGTAACTACGTGTATGGTGGCACCATCTATTGGTAGAGCGACTACAGCGAGTTTGACGTTGCATAGCGACAGTGTGTTTTCACGCCGAAGAGAAGGTGGTCGCACAAGTTATCGTCCACTACTGAACATGAAGGCGAGTAAGCAGGAACAACGAGGAGTGAGTCAGAGCAAGCAGTGTAAACATGCGACTTCACCACCTCCAAAGAAATCACAGACCATGCACACCAGTTCTGGTAAGGTCATGATGTCCTTTATTGACTACAAGGACCCACTGCTTGTGGAGTTCCTGGAACGGGGAACCACCATCAATGCCCAGCGTTATCAAGCCACTTTACAGAACCTTAGACGAGCCATCAAGTCGAAACGCCCAGGCATGTTGTCCAATGGCGTTATTCTCCTGCATGATAATGCCCGCCTACACACTGCCAATGCGGTGAAGACGACATTACAGCAGTTTCGATGGGAAACTCTGGAACATCCACCGTACAGTCCAGACATTTCACCGTGTGACTTTCATGTTTATGAACCTCTAAAACAAGCTATTCGTCGACATTGATTCACAACGGACGACGAAGTGTGTGAATGGATCCAGGCCTGGGTCCGACAGCAGCCTACTAGCTTCTTCAAAGATGGAATCGACCGACTAGTGTCGCAATGAGATAAATGTGCCAACAGTTTTGGCGACTATTTTTGAATTAATAAAATCGTTACCGCTACTTTACACAAGTGACCGGTTTCATTTGAATGACCCTTATATTTTCCAAGTTTAGGGGCGGCTGATTCTGCTAGTATCTTAAAACGCAAGATGCAATAACAGACAAAATGTTCGCTTTATATACAATATAAAAAAAGAAGATCAGCAGGAATACAAAGACTAACAAACTGAGGAGCATATAATGATACCTTAATTACATTGTAAATAACTCTGTGCTACTATCTGTCACTTCCATAAACCTGTCATAACCTTCATACGGCTTTGTAGCAGAAATGACTTTATAAACTGAATGAATCGTTTAATCCAAGATAACAACAGCTATGAACAAACGCGCTCAAAGTGTAATTAACCAGAGTAAACAAAGGATAGTGGGAATAAATGTTGAAGCTCTGCCCTTCTGGGTGAAATGCTTCTTGATTTGAGTAAATAAAATGCTGTATGCTGACCATACGGTCATTAAATTATATATATAGTGCAGTAAAAACGTACAAAATAGAAGTCTTATTGAACACAATTACCAATTCGAATAGTGGAAGTGGTTGTTCAATTTGAAATGGGACGAGTAGCAAGAAAAGTTCTGAAATATTGGCATAGGATTGTAAATTTAGATGAGAATAACTTACACGAACTTTGGATACAGAAAGTACAGTAGAACCCCGCTTAACCGAGCTAAAGGCTGAAGAACCGTTTCGACTAACGCATGCTTTCTGATAATAATCCATGTTAACGATTTGAAGCAGCGAAAGGAAGACAATGATTTCATACAAATATACTACTACTACTGTGTGGAGTACTCAAGTATGCACTACAGTATTTAGAAAGACTATTTCACACAATAAGTAACCTTTTCTGAACTTATATTACGTCACAGTTTGATATGCATTATATCTATTGGTATTTATTCACTGCTTTGTTTTAAAAAACGCAAGGCAACCTAAAAACAAAACGTTTTGTGTTATTGATAGTGGCGCAATTCCGCTGTCGACTTCGAGTTTCTGTTTACTGCTTATTACAACACGCTTTCTTTTCGCTGACACTTTAAACACAAATAAACCACACCAACTAACACCAACAGTAAAATAAAGTTAAATGCTTGTGCAAGCAGTTCGGTTAAGCGAGGTTTGACTGTATATTGATAGAGGAAAGCGAGGGTAAGAACTGGAAGTTAAAAGGTTAGAGAGGAGGAAGACCTGGAACACATGTTTGATTGTAAGAACTAAAAACAGGAGGGTAGAACTTTATAACAACAGGTTATTTAAAAAAGACAGAAGATAGGTTTTAAACAAAATATTTAAAGAAGAAAAGCAAGAGTGTGGGTCATTATTTATATACTACAAAAAAGGTGAAATGGACCGATAAAAGAGGGAAAGACGATTTAATTTCGGTAATAATATTTAGTAATTAAATTTGGATTGTCTGTTTACTGAATATGTGACCAGGGCCAAATTTCAACAGACAAACCAAAAGTATTTTTTCTTAGCACTTTACCAAATAAATACAAAAAAAAAATGGACAGAAAAGCTGCACGAAAATTGGGCCAAGTTGCTGAGAAGAGACTGGGGGATCTGTCGCCAAAAAGGGTACACGTTTCGAAGAATACCTCAACCTCTAACCATCTGGGATTTCGACCGTATCTGTTGAACACTGGAAGACTGTCGCCCACCATCTTTGTATCCCCTATTTGGCGCTCCTTGTGTGTTTTTTAGGAGGACGTCTCCAAAAGAATAAAGCCATTCGGCGTTGAGGGCATGGCATCGTGACCTCATATCTTTATTGCAGACGTTAGTCTAGCAATAAAAACAGGGGCAACAGTACATCGCCATCCCTTTGTCATTTTTCTGGAGTATTATCGTGATGACGAACAACCCAATGAGGCGTTAAAGGCTTCACGTTGACGATCTCCCTTCAACTGTGGGCCCTGGGTCATTCGTCCCAGAGACACAGCTGCTTCTGGCGAACGTAGTACGAGAAAAGGCTGCACTTTTTGCACGTTTTGATTCCACACCGGTAGCTAGAGCCCGCGTTTCCAGCGACGGGAGATTTGCCGTTCTCGCCCTTGCCTTTGCAATACTTGAGTCCACAAGGGTACCAGCCGATGCACATCTCCAGATGGCATATGCAGGGTGACCATGGATCGGCAGTCTCAAGACACAGGGCTGTGCTGCTCATAGCGCTCTCATCCTGTCCCTCCAGGGAGTTGCCCACGCGAGGTCTCGATGTTGGATACCGCGTCACTGCATTCAGCAACGTCGACAATGAAGCTCCTGCAAACATAAACACAAACACACAAGATTAGTTTTCAGAAAACAAAGCCAAACAATTGAATGGGTATGGGATCAACAAAATAAAGATCCCATTGGCCACCTTCCGTCAGATCAGAAACAGTTTTGGAGAATGAACTATATAACTAATCTCAACTACCCCTTACATGAACATTTCTCGAGTGTTTTTATTTTCTTAAAAAAGGCTTTAACGATTTTGATTAAAATACAACATATTTGAGATATTTACTGACAAATAAATCGTGTATCTTGAATTTTCTGAAAATAGCCTGTGAAGTCCTCTTCATTGGGAAGGAATTTTGTATAATGTTTGTATAATCTTATATAAATGTTAGGCGATAGTCGAAAACGTATTAAACAAAACATGTAGATCTCTTTAAAAAAACATTTATTTCAATTAACTTTTTCGTAGCAAAAGCCATTTCCGAGATATCGTTATTAATGGTCCGAACTGACCAATACTTTTGTCGTTTCTAACGCTCCCCATAAGGGGTATGTCCTTACCTCATTTCACCATTTCTGAGGTGGAGGTGCCCAGCGGGCGGAATACGTTGCCTACAATGTTAGGGTGGTAATGAGGATAGCGGTGGAATAGGAGGATCTACAGCTTTTACCGTACACAATAGTTCCCGAGGTCACGGGTTCAAACCCGGTGGAGGGCGATGGATTTTTTTCAGGCGTAAAAATCGTTAGCATGGCTTCCTTCGGAAGGGAAGTAAAGCCGTTGGTCCCGTGTCGTAGATTTACGGCACGTAAAAGAACCTCAAGCCTGATAAAGAGGCCTCTGAGCAAAACCATCGGTCTTTCACGCCCAATATAGAATGGGACGCTAAGGACCAAGGAGCAAGTGGATTAGAGCCGACTTAAAATCGCCACCCCAGAGCCGGGATACGAACCTCAGACCCTCAGTATGAGAGTCGGAAACGAAACCACCGCGCTACCCCACGTCCATCGATATATTTGATATTCTTTCTTTCATTACTGCCGATTTTCAGTTGTTTCTCGCGATGTCATGGAAACAGTATGGAATTTTAAGGGCAGTATATAGCGTCCAGTTGCTAAACATTTGACTATCGCTGTTCTCTTTGTATCTATAACGAAATGTGTAATGTAGCTGTTTCTGTAAAGGTTTATCTCGGTTAAAATCAAGTAGATAGGAAAATATATTCTCGTAGGAATATTTTATATAGACACTAATAAACGATAGAGAATGCTGTTCACAGACACACATACACGGACATTTTACTCACATGTCTCAAAACGCGTAATTCTTGAAATCTTGGTATGTTTTTTTTTGGGGGGGGGCAGAGAAAGTATCAAACGAAACCAAGGTTTCTGTTTCCCAAGGCAACGCCACAGCAAGGCTGGTGTTTGTTTCTGTGCTGCAGAGAATATATTATAATCTATGAGGCAGAATCTGATCACCAGGGTGCAGGACACTTTCCCAAGGAGAGGTCGAGAGCAAACGAAACTGATCTCCGGACGTGTTACAATTTGTTTGTTCAAGACAAGCCTGAACAAACACATATTTTACACAAATCAATGAAAGGAAGGTGCGGTTTGAAACTCCACTAATTAGCCAAACAAGGTTCGCCCTATGCTGCAAATTGAATTGCGCTTCGGCCAGAAAATTACACACAACTAAACTCGCCCTGCTGTTTTTATCCTAAGTGGATGTGCGGGCCACTCACTGAAAATCCCGTTAGTACAGCAGTGACTTGCTAGATCTTAACCGAGTGATTTCTCGCGATGTCATGGAAACAGTATGGAATTTGAAGGTCAGCATATAGCGTTCAGTTGTTAAACATTTGACTATCGCTGTTCTCTTTGTATCTATAACGAAATGTGTAATGTAGATATTTCTGCGAAGGTTTATTTGGATTAAATGCACTAGATAAAAAAATAGGATGTGTTACACTCACATGACTTTCTCTTCTCTTATACAAACTATTTTTACAAACACTTATTCTCCATATGCCTCATGTTAATCGAGATGTTATTCTTATTGCTAATTTTCTTGTAGATGCAAGGAGAATTGGTAGGCTTTAAGCGATAGTCAAATATTTTAAGAGCTGGTTCACTCCACTAAAAAAATGTATATGACAAATTGTGTATTTTAACGCGATCTACATTTTTTGTGTAGTAAAATTTTGTCTATCTCTTATGGTTTACCAGTTATGCAAAAGTCGTTCACAATGAAGAATACTTTTGGAGATATTCCCAGAAAATTTGAGATATACATTTCATTTTTCATGAAAATATCTTAAACATGTGATATTTTAATCAAAAACGTTAGAGCAATTTTTGAGAAAATTAAAATTTTCGAAAAATGTTCCATGTAAAGGGTAATCTGGGGTGGGGGATTTTCTTGAAAACCTTCGTGTCGCATCTCTGGAAGATACTGAACCTAAATACCAAGTTTGGTGTTTATCCGACTGTTCGTTTCTGAGTTATGCTGTTCACAGACACACACATGGACATGTTTACAAAAAAACTTTTTTTGGATTCAGGGGTCTCAAAACATGTATTTCCGGTGAAATCTCGGTATCGTATTTTTGGGTGGAATACAATACTTCCCCTACTTACCACACGTAGTAGAGAAAGTAATAAGCTTTAGTAAGAATAGTTTGTATACCCACTAATCAAGATAGAGGGTAGAGAAAGTGATGTGAATGTATCGCATCAGATATTTTACAGCTCGTTTTACTGTAATATAGTGATATAATATTTGTTGTTACTTCATTCTGCTTACAAATATAATTACAATAATGGGGAAATATGTTATAAAATTAAATTGAGAATGAAACCTCCTCCCGACTGATAAATTAATATCGTGATTGCCACCTACCGGTATGACGGACTACTAAATAAACGCCACATACATAAAATATTATATTTTTACTCATGTATTTAAAATAAAACGGGGAGGAGGAATTTGAATATATCCGTGGAGATTTGAACTTGCAACCTCAGGAACAGAAAGCTATCTCTTACCACTGAGCTAAGAGTACTGCAGTAAGCGTGGCATTGTAACAAGCTTTAGTCACACCCCACTTGAGAACAATAAATCGATAAAGTGTGTTTTGATTACAAATATGCAGTGTTGGAACACTCTGAAACATAAGTCTGTTTCAAACCTCATATATAATTTATTTTCTCGAAAGACTTTTGTGATTATAGTTGTGTTCCCCATAATAACTACTACAAGAATAGAGAAAGTAAGAACAGCATGTCGGATAAGCACCAACTTAACTTTAGCATCTTTCAAAGATGCAACAACGAAGGTTTTCGAGAAAATCTCCCAAGCCAAACTATTCTTTATAATTTTCAAGATACTAACATGGGAAATAAAATGTATGCATTTTGTTTTCCGGGTATAGTTTATAAAGCAGCCTTCATTAGAAGTTATTTTGTACGAGGGAGGATCGAAAAGTAACCCTCAATAATTTTTTTTCTGCTGTTGGAATGTTGCAATTTCACACAGATATAGTTTTACGTTTTCAGTACAGAGGGTATTTTTTGTTTCATGTGCAGCTCTACCGATAGAAGCGTGAACTATGCAACAAATATGGCACGCATGTTACTGTCGTCCACGTGTGAAGAGCAGAGAGGCGTGGTTCGATATTTGTGGGACAAAGGGCATAAGCCGAGTGATATTCACAGAGACATGCGTGGCGTGTATGGGGATGGTTGTATGGACCGTAGCAATGTCTCCAGGTGGGGCGCATTCTTACTAGAGGGCCGTGTGAACCTTAGTGATTCGCCACGCTCTGGGAGGCCGATAACAGCTGCAACCCCGCAGAATGTCAGAGGCATTGAGGCGGCAATTTTGAACGACAGGCGTGTGCAACTGCGAAACTTATCGTAACATTTCCTATGGTGCAGTGTACGATATTGTTCATGACACGTTGACATTTCGTAAAGTTAGTGCTCGCTGGGTGCCTAAGAACCTGACAGACAACCACAAGGGCCAGCGAATGATGGCGAGCTTGATCACCTAACGCGGTTAACCGCAGAAGGGCTTGACTTTCTGAAAAGAATCGTCACTGGTGATGAGTCGTGGGCATACCACTACACGCCCAAAACCAAGCACACAAGTATGGAGTGGAAACATGCTGGTTCCCCAGTGACTCAATCTGCTAGGAAAGTGGTTGTGACAGTGTTGTGGGATATGCATGGTGGTGTATTAGTGGACTTTTCTGAACACGGGAACACTGTGAATGCTGCAGCCTACATGAAAACTTTGGTGAAGTTGCGTCGTGCCCTTCGTGACAAACGCCACAACATGAATGCTGACGATGTCAAAATTCTTCATGACAATGTTCGCCCCCATGTTGTTGCTGCCGTTCGTCAGAAAAATCACCAAATTTGGTGGGAGGTGCTCCAGCACCCACCATACAGTCCCGACCTTGCACCATCGGACTTTCATCTGTTTGGTCCCATGGAGAAATTACTGGCCGGCCAACGCTTTGCGACAGTCCGCAGATGGCTATACTCCAAGGAAACGGACTTCTACGAACAGGGCATATTGAAACTGGTATCACGATGGGAGAAATGTGTTGAGAAACTTGGTGACTTTGTCGAAAAGTAGGTAAAAGGTTTAAGTTCATTTGTGATGTTTTTTGTTTTGTTTGTTTTAGCTATTGAAACTTTTTTTGTAAAAAAAATTATTGTGCGTTACTTTTCGATCCGCCCTAGTATAATTCGTAAAGCATAAAACACTTCTTTTATGAAATTTCTTTAAAAATATAAACTTTTTCGTGCCACCAGTTATTTCTATGACATCGGCTATTACGGATTTGCATTTTTCAATAACTTTGTCAACAGATGTGTTAGGGAGAGCATGGGATTCCAATGTTTAAATATAGTGAACTATATTTAAATATTTGACTATTATTAATCCCTTTGTAACTACTACAACAAAAAGTGTAACGGAACAATTTATGAAAAGGTTTATCTGAAATTACATTGAAGGAGACAGAAGAATTAACCATTGCAAGAACAGTTTCTAGATGGTATATAAAACTCAACGATAGTGGATAGACAAAGGCAAGTGAATGTAATACATAAGATATTTTTATGTGGAACTACATCACAAGTATCAGAACGGTTCGATTAGACGCAGTTTTGTACATGGAACCCTGGAAGAAATTGTCTGAATTTGCTGCATTGAATTCATAGACAGTTTACTTTAAGACAGATTTTTCTGTGTGAGAAGGTGTTTTGTTTACGTAATTTATTGTTACGTAAGTTATTAGCCTCACGCTTGGGAAGCCAACTTGAAGATGATATGCCCCACGTATGGGGGCCAACTTGAAGTAGTATTGTTCTTCAACTGTTGTAGTTTATTGTTGTTGGAGTTGTTGTTTAAGGAGTTTGCACCACGCTTTGGGCGTCGGTTTGAAGAACATTGTTTGTTACGTAATATGCTGCTACGTACGAAAAGCTGATTTTAAGATGATGTTTTTGTTGTTACACTCCAAGTTTAAAAAAAATAACATTAACTTTGTTATTAAACTGCTTCTATAGATAGTATTTATGTTTATGTTTGCCTCGGCTGCGTCAGTCTTGTTTCAGAGTCACGTATCTCTTAGACAGGGCGTGGTGCGACAAGAATGTAGGCTTACACAGATTTTAAGTTTAAATTCACTTCTTTTTATTAATCCTTGACACAAATTAAATAGCACTACACTGATATTAAGAGCTGTGAGATTCTTTTATTTAACTTGTGCACTTTGTTAACGCGCATACTTATTTTACGATACACACGAATACGTAATATTTCTTTAGAGAACACATCTTCTATCCGGTCACTACCAAGATCTGCAGGCAACTGAACATATTTCAACCGTCCAAACTCGTAAACTTTTGTATTTCAAGTCTTTGATTGGCTAATCCTAGTCCAATAGAATACCTGTATTTTACTAAAGCTTTTTCTAGCTGTTGATTGGCTATTTTTTAAACTGTCGCAACATTTACATTATCGTTGCTCTAATCATGACTAGTAACATTTAAACTCTCAAACTCATTATTGCCTTAAGGTTACCTCATTGTTAGCAACTTTAAACTTATTATTCTCACAGCTCTTACATTATTAAACTACCTAATGCATTCACATAACATTATTAAACATGTTTACAATAATATAAGCATATGCAATGACTATTACATGCATTTTAAAAATTATTAAATACATATTGCTTCAAGGCGGACTGTTATTGAAATTACATATTATATAATTTAATTGAAATTATTCAAGTATTAAAAATACTGCCTCGTGTGTTTGTCATACACTGTATACAGAGTCGCGGAAGAAAATATCCTAAAGAAGGGAACAAATTATTTCCACATTATGTTCATTTGATATTTTCATGCTCTACATGAGAGAGGAAAGTACCCTTAAAAGTTCTGACATACAGTTTTGTTATTTCCATTATATTACTCTAATAAATCAAATTTCATCCAGTTTATTACTCTGGCTCGCGGTATATTGGTCCTGTGGTAATAAATTTCGCAGTTCTTTGTTTTCTGTGCAGCTTTTTCGTAACCTATTTCAACTTGAATAAGAGTCATTGTAAGGCAGCTGTCAGCAGCGAATGCTAGATGTTTTCATGTTTCTTTTTCTCTTATTCAGGTCTTTCTGCTGTTGTGTTATACCACTGGCAAGGGTCTATTCACATTATGTTATATAGAGCCATCAATCTAAAACAACATGCACACCACGAAGGCTGAAAAATTAGCCTGCTCAAGCGTTGGGAACTGAATATCTGCTTGCATAGTAAAACGCTAAAATGAATGGCTTTTACAACCCTAGAGAAGAAACACTGTGAAACAACGTTGACATCCTTGAGATTAACAACATAACGCATTTGACACTCGAATGTTTCTCAGTCAGTGAACCAGTGTATGAGGATCGATTTATAACGACACTACATGCTACAGTGCTCATAAACATAAAATTTCGATACTGAGATTTCACCGCGAACATATTTTGAGGCCTCCTGAAACCACCCCCCCACTCAAAGAAATTTTAGAAAAAAGTCCGTGTATGTGTTTGTTGAACAGCATTAAGACACACACGGGAACCTTTTTTAAAAACGCTTCTTTTTTTTAAATTCAGGGAGCCCCAAAACATATATCTCAGCATAAAATTTTTGGGTGGAATGCACTACCTTTTCTACCTTGTATGTGCGTGGTAGTGAGGAGTGAGTATAGTAACTCTTTTGAAAATTTACCTACCTCATTTTCACCCGGGCAGTTTAAGGGTTTCAAAACGATTAAAATATGTATAACAGTCTATTATTTTAAACTAACCAAGTGAACCTGCTCCAAACACTTAAAATGTGATGTTTTGGCTTTAAAATATGCATTTCATAATACTTTGGGATGTTTTCTTCATAATTTGGCAAATTCAGCTTCACATTTTTCTTTGCCTTACGTTTCATTATTTAATCAACTACTGTGTTTGTCTATAATGAACGGACATAAGCAATCGATGAAGAACTATGATCCCTGCTGCCTTTGGCCTTTGGATGAAAACAAGGTAACTATAGGATTGCGCGCTATTGTTGCATTGTTGACATGGGAGCGATTTGTTTACATGTGTTGTAATCATAATTTCTTGCGATTGGTTATCAAAGAACGCTTAGCAAACGAATATTGATTGTGGAAATGCATTACAAATCAGGTGAATGTTACACACAAACTGTGAGGAAGCTTCGTGCGGCTCTCGGACGTCATAATACACCTGAGTCAAGGCCTTCAAACAGATCTGCTCCTTGATTTGGGCGATGACATTTCCAATCTCTTCCTTCAGTTGTGGAACAAGTCACAGGGTGTTAGGTCACATAACCTTGCTGGCCAGTTCTGATCGCCGTTGCGTGAAATGTATTCAACAAGACTATCGTATAGAGGGAGGTGTGGCTGGTAGCGCCATCCTGTTGGAACCACAATTACTCAATATTCACATCATCAAGGTAACGCCATAAAAATGTTTCAACCATATTCCGGTAGCGTTGTCCATTTACTGTCATAACATTTCCATTCTCTTCTTCTTCTTCCTGACAGGGATTAGGTCAATCGGCCTGTTCCGGCCTCTACCCATCTTAATCTAGGTCTTCTGGGTCTCTTCTACCTATTGATCTATAGTTGAGTATCCTTGAATTATCCATTCTGTACAGATGTTCTTCCCAATTTCTCCTGTTTTCTATAAGTTTCAAATAAGTGGTTTGTATTGCAAATGTATTTAATTTTTCCCGTATTTCTTGATTTCTAATTTTGTCTAGTCTAATGTATCCAGATATTGATCTTAGAAATTTCATTTCAGTAGCCTGTATGTGGTTATTATTACTCTCTCTACTACGTATAGTAAGTAGGGGAACTATTGTATTCCACCCAAAAATTCGATACCGAGATTTCACCGGAAATATATGTTTTGAGACCCCCTGAATTAAAAAAAAGCATTTTTGGGAACATGTCCGTGTGTTTGTCTGTGAACAGCATAACTCAGAAACGAACAGTCGGATAAACACCAAACTTGGTATTTAGGTTCAGCATCTTCCAGAGATGCGACACGAAGGTTTCCAAGAAAATCCCCCGTCCCCAGATTACCCTTTACATGGAATATTTTTCGAAAGTTTTAATTTTCTCAGAAATGGCTCTAAAGATTTTGATTAAAATACCATATATTTAAGATACTTTCATGACAAATGAAATGTATATCTTTAATTTACTGGAAATGTCTCCAAAAGTATTCTTCATTGTGAACGACTTTTGCATAACTGGTAAACCATAAGAGATAGACAAAATTTTACTGCACAAAAAATGTAGATCGCGTTAAAATACACAATTTATGTCATATACATTTTGTTTGTTGAGTGAACCATTTTCGAGATATTGCTTGTTATGCCCTTAACTTTTCCAATACTTATACTTTTTCTCAAATTCGTTGTTCATTTTTCTTGTCCTGGACATGCAAAGAGAACGGAATGCGCCACATAGCAACCAGCTCTTAAAACATTTGACTATCGCTTAAATAGTACCATATTCCCCTTGCACCTACAAGAAAATTAGCAATAAGATTAACATCTCAATTAACATGAAGTATATGGAGAATGAGCTTTTGTAAAAATAGTTTGTACAAGAGTAGAGAAAGTCGTGTGAGTGTAACACATCAAATGTTTTTGTCGTATTATCCATGAATCACTACCAAACAATAATACGGTACAGCCATTACTTTATAAAACTTGAGCTGAATGTCGATCCTTGTTGTTTTTAGTATTCTTAGTATAGTACCGCACATTAGATGACATTTACTCATTTTATTCTACATATCTCTGTCAATATCAAATAAGAGTTTATATAGCAGATAGCTGAAAAATTGGATTTGTTAAAATTGTATTCTTTACATATCTGGTGAAACATATAAGTTGCTTTCTGAA
Source organism: Deroplatys truncata (assembly GCA_030765065.1). Taxonomy (NCBI): domain Eukaryota; kingdom Metazoa; phylum Arthropoda; class Insecta; order Mantodea; family Mantidae; genus Deroplatys; species Deroplatys truncata. The sequence goes on along the minus strand of CM060989.1, from coordinate 9,598,721 downwards.
GATTCTCTTCTGTGTTTTGTATAATTACCAAATCATCTGCATAGGCTAAAACATTTAAATTCCTTCTACCTATTAATATTCCAACTTGTGCACACCCTTTCTATATCTACGTAAGATGTCCATATACACTATGTGATCAAAAGTAACCGGACACCTGGCTGAAAATTGCGTACAAATTCGTGGCGCCCTCCAATGGTAATGCTGGAAGTCAATATGGTGTTGCTCCACCATTAGCCTTCATGACAGCGTTCACTCCTGCAGGCATACTTTCAATCAGGTGCTGGAAGGTTTCTTGGGGAATGGCAGCCCATTCTTCACGGAGTGCGGAACTGAGGAGAGGTATCGATGTAGGTCGGTGAGGCCTGCCACGAAGTCGGCGTTCCAAAACATCCCAAAGGTGTTCTATACGATTCAAGTCAATATTCTGTGCAGGCCAGTCCATTACAGGGATGTTATTGTCGTGTAACCACTCCGCCACAGCCCGTGCAGTATGAACAGGTGCTCGATCGCGTTGAAAGATGCAATCGCCATCACCGAATTGCTCTTCAACAGTGGAAAGCAAGAAGGTGCTTAAAATATCAATGTAGATCTGCGCTGTGATCGTGTCACGCAAAACAACAAGGGGTGCAAGCCCTCTCCAGGAAAAACACGACCACACCACACCACCACCTCCGAATTTCACTGTTGGCACTACACAAGCTGGCAGATGGCGTTCACCGAGCATACGCCATACCCACACCCTGCCATCGGATCGCCACATTGTGTACCGTGATTCGTCACTCCACACAACGTTTTGCCAGTGTTCAATCGTGTAATGTTGACGCTCCTTACACCAAGCGAGGCGTCGTTTGGCATTTTCCTGCGTGATGTGTGGCTTATGAGGAGCCACTCGACCATGGAATCCAAGATTTCTCACCTCACGCCTAACTGTCATAGTACTTGAGTGGATTCTGATGCAGTTTGGAATTCCTGAGTGATGGTCTGGATAGATGTCTGCCTATTGCTCTTTACCACCCTCTTCAAATGTCGGCGGTCTCTGTCAGTCAACAGACGAGGTCGGCCTGTACGCTTTTGTGCTGTACATGTCCCTTCACGTTTCCACTTCACTATCACATCAGAAACAGTGGACTTAGGGATGTTTAGGAGTGTGGACAGACTTCTGACACAAGTGGCACCCAATCACCTGACCACGTTCGAAGTCCGTGAGTTCCACGGAGCGTCCCATTCTGCTGTTTCACGATGTCTAATGACTACTGAGGTCGCGGATAATGAGTACAAGGCAGTAGGTGGCAGCAGAGTGCACCTAAGATGAAAAGGGTATGTTTGTGGGGTGTTCGGATACTTTTGATCACAAGATGTAGATATTAAGAAGAGTAGGTGATAATGCACGCCCTTGTCTGACCGCTTGGTTAGTTACAGTGCATTCTCATTTGAAATGGGGGTTATTGTGCCTTGTTATAGACTTTTTATACATTTTATTATATGAATGCGGTTCCCATTCTATCTTCAAAGTAGTAAACCAATAGCCCCATCCGTCTAAAATCCACACCGCACAGTTACTCCTTCCGGATACATGATCTTTAAATGGGTTACATATGTAGACATGCATATGAAGATCCTTCGTGAGAATTCGCTGGAGGGAGCTTCTCGCAATGTCCAAATGTTGTAAACGACGACGAATTGATTTTTGTGTACTCGCTGTCACGCACCACTGCGATGTTCTCATCAGACCGGTTGGAATGAGAGCGCACTGGAGTTTTTGATATCTGCTACCTAACCTGTTGTCTCAAATTTTGTCATTAGCCTATGAACTTTGACTCATTAGGTGCATTATAAAGCTTCACAAAGTTTTTGCGTAACATTCACACGATTTGCAATGCGTTTTTACAATCAACGATAACGTTCCATGATAAGTAACCGCAAGAAATACGGATTAAAATGCATCTAAACAAAATGCTCCTATCCCAATAATGCAACAGTGGCGCGCAATTAGAAACCGGCGTTCTTAATGGTGCACCTTATACGAGGGGCACTATTTATATTTTCAGCCTAATAATTAAACCGAAGTAATTTCTGATTGAAAACTGCTTTAATGTTTTTCAAAATATTCTCCTTTATGATCAATACACTTTTGCATCCGTTTGAACCATCTGTCAAAGCATTTATTCCAGTCTTCTTGAGACACCTCCAAAACATGGTTTTTGAAGGCATCAATGGCTTCTTCTGCCAACGAAAATCGTTGTCCACGCAATTTATTATTGATGTTCGGGAACAAAAAGAAGTCATTGGGTGCCAAATCAGGGCTGAATGGCGGATGACCCATCAATTCGATTTTTTGAGCCTTCAAATCCTCTGTTGTTAGACGAGATGTGTGTGCGCTCGCATTGTCATGATGAAGAACGATCATACGGTTCTTGTTGGTTTTCCTTACCTCACCGAAGACTTCCGGCAAACAAATGATTCTGTACCATTCGACATTGACCGTTTTACGTTCCTCTAAAGGCGCTGTTGCCACATGGCCAGTTTTGCTAAAAAAGCAGGCAACCATTTGCTTCGAAGTGCTTCGAGTGCGAACAACTTTTGTTGGATTTGCTTCATCTTGAAACACCCATACAGTCGACTGCTGTTTACGTTCCGGCTCGTACGCAGAGATCCATTATTCGTCACCTGTTACAATGTTATATACGTCCTTTGAGGCACCGCCACTGTATTTCTTGGGCATTTTTGTACACCAATCGACACGAGCATCTTTTTGAGATTGCCTCAAATTATGTGGGATCCAACGAAAGCAAACCTTTTCCACAGCTAAATAATCATGCAATATTTTATATATGCTGGTGGAAATAATGTCTAGGGTTGCCTCAATCTCACAATATGTCGCATGACGATCTTTCATTGTTAGTTTTTGCACAGTATCAATGTTTTCTGGCACAACAATTGATATTGGACGACCTTCACGAACTTCATCCTTGAGCGAACGGCGGCCACGATTAAATTCGTTATACCAGCGTTTCACAGTGTTAAAGGATGGAGCTTCGTCGCCGAATGTGCAAGTTAGTTGATCGATGCACTCTTGTCTTGATAATCCACGTCGAAAGTCGTAATAAATCATTGCACGAGTTTTTGTTGTTTTTGTTGACACACAATTTTCAAGTTAGTGTAAACAAAACAAATGACGCTCTATTGACAAAATGTTTGAAGTAGATTATGGTCAAATTTTCCATTGGAAACGTCAGATGGCATCTATAACATTCAGGGTTGCCAAGGCTCAAAGTATAAATAGTGCCCCTCGTAGTTCCTCTAGAGCGGTGTTTCTTTTCACTTTGTTGTGGTAGTCACTACTCGTGACCTGCCATGTGCCAGGCAACTGTTACTTTCTCTACCACGTACTTAGTAGGTAGAGAAGGTACAGCATTCTACCAAATTATTATTATTATTATTATTATTATTATTACTCTGCTTTACGTCGCTTTAACTCCTTTGTCATATCGCGACGGATCTATTGGTGGATATCTCTTAGAAAGATATGTGATGGACAGTCAGCGCTCTAGGTCTCATCCCTGTAACCACCTGCTCCGTCACGTGTCACAGAGACACTAGAGCATAGCTACCTGCTTCTGCTTCGTGCCGTGCAGATGGTATTAGGGTGTCGTCCAGTCTAACCGCCGCCCTAACACAGCAAGGCGGACAGTTAGCTTCTAGGTCTCATTCCTAGAAATGCCATCTTGCTTCGTCACGTGTCCACAGAGACCCCCAGCGCATGGCAGCCGGAACTTCTGATTCGTGCCGTGCAGATAGCGTTAGGGTGCCATCCAGTCTAACTACTTGCTTTGTCTGTGGATAGATGGCATAGCATTCGCTGTAAACACTTATTTTTCACTTTACTATTGTTTTAGACTTAAAGTGGAACTTTGGGTCGTGGTGTTAAATATCCAATCCGGTATTTACCTTGGCTCCTGAGGGAAACCACGAAAAAACCTCAGACAGATTGGTCGGCCCACGAGATTTGAACCCGGGACCTCCCGAATGAGGGCCACAGATGTTACCGCCTCAGCCATCCCGCTCGGTACTAAAAATTCTATATCTAGATTACACCTTAAATACACGTTTTGAGGGTCTCTAAATAAAAAAGCTCTCTGTGGATGAACAGCATAACTCAAAAACGAAAAGTCGAGTTCAATTACTTCCAAACACGCGACACGAAAGTTTCCAAGAAAATTCCAACACCGAACCTTTACATGGAACATTTTTCAAAAATTTTTATATTCTAAGAAAACGGATCTAACGATTTTGATTAAAATACTATATACTTATTAAACATATTTAAATGACAAAATGTATATCTTGAATTTCCTGGGAAAACCCTGTGAAGTCCCTTTCATTGTAAGCAATTTTGTGCAATTCGTGTAACTAGTAAACGTTTAGCGATACACGAAAAATGTAGATCTCTTTAAAACACACAATTCACTTCAAATACCTTTTCTTTGGCACAAGCCATTTCCTAGATATCCGTTATTAATGGTTCGAATTGTCCAACACTTGTCATGGACAGAGTACGGAATGTTGAGGCCAGCATTCAGCGCCAGTTGTTATACATTTGACTATCGCTATTCCCTTTGTAGTTATAAAGAAATGTGTAATGTAGCTATTTCTGCAAAGGTTTATCTTGATTTACATGGAAAAAATAACTTTCGCAAAAGGGTACAGAAAGTCGTGTGAATGTAACACAATAGAATTTTGTAGGCTTCAATAACCTCTAGAACAAAGTCGCGCCCTGGCGGTGCAGTTTGTAAAACGCGTGCTCTCCACGGTATCTCTCGCCTGATTGACGCTGTTAGCACGTCTGTGCGGTAGCTAGGAGCCCGTCCACATACGATTTCTCAATTCATTATGTTCGGTGGTTATTTTGAGCGGCCAGTCCCATCGCACCGTCCAACAGAAGGTGGCCGCCCTATTCACTATGAGAGTTTGGAGTGACTTCAATGGCTATCTTTAAGCTAAATCCATCCTGCATGCGACAATCCTCTAGTTGAAAACTCTTGCCTCCATGAGCGAACGACACTGTATTTGCTGGAAGTTTTAAACAACTCTGCCACTGACTTATAAATGGGATTCTGCTCCTAGCTTAGGATTGCTCCCCTTCAAGAGCGGTCGCTTTTTGTTCTTGTAACATAATTCATCCAGGGTTTCTTTGTTCTATCCCTCTTTTTTTAGCTTTTTGCCGCATTCTGTTCATAATCCATTCTTATACAGACGTAGTATATGCTTTTATTTCTGTTCTGTTTGCTGGCTTCTCTTTTTTTACTCATTTCCCTTTTATATTCCGTAGTAACATTCAGTTGAGTTATGACAGAGAGATAAAGAATTACGTTTGTGTTCATAAATAGGTTCATTTTCATCCATTCCAATCAAGCTCGGGCCTATCACATCCAATCGAATATCACTTCTCCCATCCTACATAATCGTTGGTTCAGATTACGTATTTTAAACACATGTATACTCGTATTATAAAGAGGAATGCTTTGTATGTTTACATGTAGGAAATAGGGATAGGACCTCGATACCTCGGTGGTATCGCACTATCTCTAATATTTTGAGATGAATCTTCGATAATTTTTCGATACTTCAGGCTACATAAGGAACGAAAGGAGTCGTGACTTCACCTTATTACCTAGCAAGTTTCCGCAAAGACTTGCTGGAACATAGTTCTTGATAGACCTTGACTGTGTTTCCTGTGGGCGAATCAAATGTAAAATTCCACACACATGCAAAACGCAGCGTTACCTGAGTTGTGAATGAAGTCGATTAAGCTGAAGCACTATGTCACGTTTCTGCAATAGTCTGGCTTGGTGACTCAATCTCAGTCATTACATTTACCTACTCCAGTAACCAAACTCTGTGAATCCAGCATGAAGAAATCAGAACTTAAAGACCTGAGATAATACAGCGAATGGAAACATTTGTTATTTTTATTTGTTTGAGTTTCATGTAAAATGTATATTAGTTTGTACAAGAGCAGTCCCAGAAGTACCGACCTGATGGATAGATAGCGGTTGTTGTTTCAAAAAAATGACTATGGTAGAAAGTAGCAACCTTATAAAGCTTAAGTCTGAAGTTTGATGATGCTAAGTTATTTAGTAATTGTTTGGCAGCCAGTGATAGTGAGCTCTCTCAGCGAATTTGTAAACATGGATAAAACTGGCCATCGTTATGTGATACAATACTTTCATTTGAAAGGTCTTAGTCCAACTAATATTAAAGCTGAGCTAGATTCTACTCTGGGGGAGTCTGCTCCTTCGTTTACAACAGTAAAATATTGGGTGGCAGAGTTTAAGCGAGGCCAAGACGAACATCGGAATGGTCGACCAAATGCGGTGACCACGCCAGAAATTGTGAACACAATCCATAAAATGGTATTGGATGACCGTCGACTGAAAGTGCGCGAGCTAGCAGACATCGTAGGCATTTCAAAAAGTGCTGTACATTGCATACTGACTGAAAATTTAGATATGAGAAAGCTGTGCCCAAAATGGGTGCCGCGTTTACTCACAATGGAACAAAAGCAGCATCGTGAAGATGTTTCAGTCGAGTGTTTGGCGATGTTTCGCTGCAATAATGCCCAGCTTTTGCGTCGATTCATAATCATGGATAAAACATGGATCACTTCACACCTTGAACGAAGGAACAGTCAAAGCAGTGGATTGGATGGGGAGAATCGGCTCCAAAGAAGACGAAGACCGTTCCATCTACAGGCAAGGTCATAGCGTCAGTTTTTTGGGATGCGCTGGGATAATTTTCATTGATTACCTTCAAAAAGGAAAATCAATCAATGGCGAGTATTGTACAAACTTATTGCAGCATTTGAATGATGAAACCAAGCAAAAAACGCATTTAGTGGAAAAGAAACTTTTGTTTCATCAAGACAGTGCACCAGTTCACACATCCATTATCGCCATGGCCAAAATCAATGAGTTAAAGTTCGAATTGCATCCTATTCGCCAGACGTAGCCCCCTCTGACTATTTTCTGTTTCCAAACTTGAAGAAATGGCTTGGTGGTAAAAGATTTGCCAAGAATGAAGAGGTGAAGTTTGCAGTTGATGTCTACTTTGCAGAACTCGACAGTTCTCACTATAAACAGGGTATCGAAGCTATTGAACATCGTGTGTATCGAGCAGAAAGGAGACTGTGCAGAGAAATAAAGATGGGTTTTTTCCAAAATGTTTGTTTTCTTTGTTAGGTCGGGTACTTCTGGGACAGCCCTCGTACCTGTGGAATTATAAAGATAAAAAAACGACTGCTAATTGTAGAAGGTCAGGCAGAAACAACTTCGGAAGTAGCATACAATACAAAATAGGTTACGAGAGTCTATACACAGAAAACTACTAATAACATAATTCAGTAAACAAGCTATGGCTTTATAGCTTTTTATAAAGTGGGTATCGAAAAATAGTGATATCGTCCCATCGCCAGTTCTAACCAGTTATAGGTGATATCCATCTGCATTTTGACTTTTCTGGCATCTTCCGATGAAATTTCCATTCACACGTGTAAGTTCTTGCGTAATTCTGTAGTTTTGATTCTTATATTGTCCTTATGTTCGTCTATGGTGTGGGGATTGTTCCTGGAAACTTTATCTGCACCAATTTCATTAGCGATCCCGTTGTCCTAAACTTACTAAGTCGTCTGAGAGTTTCTCTACCTGAAATTGTCTCCATACCTGTCTACATGATTCGGTTTTTACGTATATTGAGGCAGTATTTTTAACACTTAAATGATTTCAGTCTGGTTATATGTGTAAATTCAATAACGGCTTGCCTTGAAGCAATATGTGTATGTAATGATTTGTAAAATGTATATAACAGTCATTGCATATGCTTATATTATTGTAAACATGTTCAATAATGTTATGTGAATGCATTACGTAATTCAATAATGTAGGAGCTGTGAGAATAATAAGTTAAACGTTGCTAACAATGAGGTAACCTTGAGGCAATAATGAGTAAGAAAGTTTAATAATACTACTAGTCATTATTAGAGCAGCAATAATGTAAATTTTGAGACAGTTTAAAAATAGCCAATCAACGACCAGAAAAAGCTTTAGTTAAATGAAGTTATTCTATTGGAGTAGGGTTAGCCAATCAGAGACTTGAAATACAGAAATTTACAAGTTTAGACGGTTGAAATCTAGTCAGTTGCCTGCGGACAGTGTTTGTAACTGGCTGCGAGATGTGTCCTCGAGAAATATAATACGTATTCGTGTAAGAAGAAAATAGTATACGTATTAAAAAGTGCAAGTATTAAATAAAAGAATCTCACAGCTCTCCATATCAGTGAAGTGCATTTAATTTCTGTCAAGGATTAATAAAATGGAGTGAACTAAAACTTAAAAAATCTGCGTAAGCCTACATTCTTGTCGCATCACGCCCTGCCAAGACATCCATGTCTCTAACAATAATACTGACGCAGCCGAGGCAAACAAATATATTTAATACCTAGAAACAGTTTAATTACAAAGTTAATATTTTTTTTTAAACTTGGTGCGAAGGCTACCGGAAACTGTTTACCACACGTGCGGTTGCAACTACTTCAAGTGTTCGGACCCCCAACAGTTGAAATATAATACAACTCCTTCAATACAAACTACTACAAATTGACGCTCAAAGCGTGGTGCAAACTCTTATAACAAACGACTTCTTCAAATTGGCGTCCATACGTTGAGCTAAATAAATAAACAACTCCAACGTAAAGACAATATCTTCTTCAATATTTATACATAAAAATTCGCTATTCAATCGTGAATTCGTGCAGGCATCAGTGGATTAATAACAAGACATCAACTCTTAAATAAATCACACACAAACACAGATGACTTGAAGAAACTGTCACTTTTGAGATGCACAATGCACAAACTCTAGTGCTTACAGCACGAATAGAAAGTAGCAAGTGACGCAGTACGAGTATAACACAGCTTATAAACGTAGCCTTGAGCGGATACTAGTGTGCAGCGAAAAAACACGAAGGTCAGTGTTGAGAAGGCGGAGCATGCATACACGCGATATGTGGCAACCGTATCATTTCCGTTTCTTTCTCATCTTTTAGGTGGCGCACGTCGGTGCCGGACAGATGGCGCGGATGCTATCTCAAATGAAAGAACACTCCCTGTGGATACTGCTAGGTCGATAAGAGGGCCATCGCCCTCTCCAGGAAGCTCCAAAAGTGGGACGAGTCTCCGAGCCTGGAACTGTTAGACTTCCCTGCGTCTCTGTAGACTATGACATCCTCCGGTTCTCTCACTTCATCCCTTCCTCCTGTAGGGGTGGTAGCCACAATAAATCTACGTAGGTCGCAGTGCGCCAGGCCCCCTCTGTATAATCTATACCAATTATGAGTGTTCTAAAAACAAACACTTTATAACCCATATAACACAACCCCATCCCTAGTTAGTACACATAGTGCATTTACTATGACTCGTTAGTTACGCGGGAGACATAGACAGAAAACTCCCCAGTGTAATGGTGTGCGGAACATGCATACGGCCCCGTAATATAGCGAACCGTTCTCTAGAAAGGAAAGAAAATAAAATACAACAGCGGGGGGGGGCGCAGATTTTCTTTAAAATATTAATCTTACATTCTTGGAAGATGATGTTACGAGGGCGGATTGATAAGTCCGTGACTTTGACGAGAGATAGCGTTCTAATCACAGATTTCTTGTTTGCATCCAAGTCTTATACCTATTCTGGGTATAATCGCAGAAATTCGTCGTCATTTGTTTCTTAGAACATTGTTGAGAGAGTTCTAAAGTAAGTAAATGTGTGTTGCTTCGTAGAAAATGGAGAAAAGTGAATTTCGTGTTCTGACAAAGCACTACTTTTTGCGTGGTAAGACGGCGAAGGAAACAGAAGAATAGATGAACAAGTATTATGAGGACTCTGCTCCATCACATGGCATGGTTCACAGAATTTCGATGTGGCCGTTCGAGCACAAGAGATGCCATGCGCATAGGACGGCCAGTTGAGGTCACAACAGAAGAAATGGTGACTAAAGCTCACGATATTGTGTTGGAAGACAGCCGAGTGAAAATCCGTGAGATACCCAAGACCGTAAACATCTCGAGTGAACGGGTGTATAACATTCTGCACGAATTTTTGAGTATGAGAAAGCTGTCAGCAAGATGGGTGCCGCGACTGCTCACAGTTGAGAACAAGCGGAATCGTGTGACCATTTCACAGGGACGTTTGAACATGTTCCAACGCAACCCAAATGAGTTTTTGCGGCGTTATATCACGGTTGATGAAACTTGGATCCATTACTATCAACCTGAAACCAAACTACAATCAAAGCAGTGGATTTCCTTTGGCGAACCTTCTCCAAAGAAAGCGAAAGCAGCTGTCTTTTGGGATTCACAAGGGATTATAGACCTGGAAAAGGGTAAAACGATCGCAGGTTCATATTGTGCCGCAATGCTGTATCAATTTCACATGGAATTGTTAAAGAAACGACCCTATTTGGTGACGAAAAGGGTTCTGTTTCACCAGGATAATGCACCCGCACACAAGTCAGCCATTGCCATCGCAAAATTTGTGGAATTGGGCTACGAACTGCTACCTCACCCACAATATTCTCCAGATGTGGTTCCGAGCGATTTCTACCTCATATTTCGCAAACTTCGAAAAATCATATTTTTTGGGGAGGTTAAAAAAATTGGAGAATCATTGGACAACGTGTATTGAATTTTCTTTAAAAAGTCAGTGACTTATTAATTCGCCCTCGTAAAACTGCATTCTTAGTTGTACTGTTTACTGTGTTACCATTTGACCGGACATTTACCACAGCTGTAAACCACAATGTTACGTAAACGTGTGCTGAAACACGAAACAAACATAAAGAAGTTGAAAAGCATCTCTAGAAAACAATGTAGGACGAGAAAACAAGAGAGGAAACATGCCAACGAAACAAAGTTTGTGAAAGTCAGTAGTATGCAACTCCCCATCTACAGAAATCGCCTGTGAATAAGTTGGTGGTGTTGGAGGGGTGGGGGAGGGTATGAAATCTGGTTACTCAGCCTGCTCTAACAACATCCCGCTTATGATGAGTGCCGTCACTTTGGGGTTACAGCCTTCACAAGATGGCAAAGTTTGCGCACACGTACACAAGACGACCCAAGTTGGAGAATATGCGGTTGGCGTTGTCAGCTAATGTAATGCCTGTTTTCCACTATCTGCTATACATACGTCGTGAATACTAAAACTCCATTACATCAGCCATTCTTTGCCTGGCATCTAATTATCATGAAAATTCCGAAATATGACATATTTCAAATTACAACATCAGCAAAGAGTGATGTTCTTATAGATTGCATTTCTTCTGCATACGGACGCAAGTGGAAAGGATCGCGGTTTCTTAAGACAAAGTTTTGGTAAAAAAATCTTATGTATACATTCACATGACTCTCTCTAAACTCCATTGTTTTAGTGGGTATACAAACTATTCCTACTAAAGCTTATTTCCTATCTACTACATTTTAATCCAAACAAACCTTTACACATTTCTTTATGGATACAAAGAGAACAGCGATAGTCAAATGTTAAACAACTGGACGCTATATGCTGTCTTAAAATTCCATACTGTTTCTATGACAGCACGAGAAACAACTGAAAATTGATGGTCAAGTAATGAACATTTCGAAGCATTAATAACGGATCTCTCGGAAATGGCTAATGCTACAAAAATTATTTGAAATAAACTACATTTTTCAAAGAGATCTACATCTTTGTGTGGAACGTTTTCGTTTATCGTTAACGTTTACCACTTATACAAAATTTCTACCGAATATGGAGGACTTCACAGGCTAGTCTCAGAAAATTCAAAATATACATTTTATTTGCCATGTAACTATCTTTAATACATGGCATTTTAATCAAAATCGTTAAGAGTCATTTTTTAGAAAATAAAAACTTCCAAAATTTGTTCCCCGCAAAGGGCAGTTTGGGGTGGGCATTTTCTTGAAAATCAGCGTGTCGCATCTTTAGAAGGTACTGAACTTATATACCAACTGCGGTGTTTATCCGAGATTTCGTTTTTCAGCTGTGTGATACACACACAAACGCGCGTGCGTGTGAACATTCTTCTAAACATCTAATGTTAATACATTCACACGACTATCTCTATATTCTGTCGCTTATTAGTGGGTAGTATACAAATTATTCTTTCGAAAGTTTATTTTCATTTTAATCCAGATAAACCTTTGCAGAAACAGCTACATTACACATTTCGTTATAGATACAAAGAGAACAGCAATAGTCAAATGTTTAGCAACTGGACGCTATATGCTGGCCTTAAAATTCCATACTGTTTCCATGACATCGCGAGAAACAGATGAAAATCGATGAGACTTGAATATAATAAGTATTGAACAATTCGAGCCTTTAATAACGGATATCTTAAAAACGGCTTATGTCACAAAAAAGTTATTTGAAATAAACTGTATGTTTTAAAGAGATCCACATTTTTTGTGCAATATGTTTTCATCTATCGTTTAACGTTTTTCTACCGAATGAAGAAAACTCAAGATATACACTTTATTTGTCATGTAAATATCTTTAATATAAGGTATTTTAATTAAAGTCGTTACAACCATTTTTGAGAAAACAAAAAAAAAAAAAATCGAAAAATATTGCACGTAAAGGGTAGTTTGGGTTGAGGTGATTTTCTTGAAAATCTTCTTGTCGCATCTTTTGATGCAGTAATTTGTATCACAAATTATTTAAATGTAAAGAATGATTATAGTGTGAATATGCATTTTTATGTGACATTGATTTGAGATGTTGTTGATTGTAATTATTGTTGAGAAGTAAGTTTATACTGCCTTCCTGAAACTGACAATAATAGCGCGCAATAATGCAGAGGGGGGGTGAGCTGTTTATCATTATTGGAAACGAGGAAGTTGCGTAATGTTGGCGCGTTTTTTTTCTTGAGAATCTTCTGGAATATTTCCCTAGAGCATATGTATTCATAATTTTCATTGGATATTAAAATAGACGCTAATGTTGGCGCGTTTTATTAGCCAATTGCAGTTCAGTTATAATCTTTAGGCATATCGGGGAGTGGGAGTATAAATAGAGCTAGGTTAGAGGTAAAGTCCGTCAGTCGCTCAGTTCATCGAAAATATTTGTAAAGTACACGTCGCCTTCAGTCGGTCAGTTCATCAAAATTCTTTGTACACTACACGTCGCATTCCCGTCAGTTCGTCGAAAGTATTTGCAGGTTACGCGTAACAGAGTTATGAAAAATCTCAAGTGTTATGAAGTTAATTATACAAAAAGTTGAAGTACGCGAATTAATAATTATCAGTAATGAAGTTATTATAACAGTTTCAGTTTGGCGAGTGTCTAGATCAATGTGTAAATGTGATAGTGAGTGTTCGACAATAAAAGTATAAAAGAAATTCTTTCATCAGTGTTATCTTTGGATAAAAGATTCCTTTCTGTTTACACACCCTGATCAAGAGATATGTTCGACCGAGAAATAATAGCTAGCCGGAGGACAGTAAACCAAAATTAATTTAGAAAACAATAGCGTTCTTTCAAACGAACACTAACACTGCTGCAAATTGCTAACACCAGATGGAGCTACAAACCGAACAAATGAATGACGTCACAAGATGGCTTCACCACATGAAGTAAACACACATACACAAACAACATTACAAACATTATAAGTAATAACCATCACAAATTGGCTACCACAACGTGGGGCTACAATAATGTTAAATATAAATAACATATATACCGTTACACTTTGGAAGGTACTGAAGTTTGGCATTTATCCCACTTTCCGTTTTCAAGTTATGCTGTTCACAGTCCACGGACACGCAGACAGAGAGACAAACAAAATCACAGACGCGCACACACACGGACCTTCTTCAAAAAATGCTTTTCTTTTTATTCTGGGGGCCTCAAAACATGTATTTATGGCGAAAACTAGGCATACAATTTTTATGTGGAATGCAATACCTTCTCTACGTACTCGTACGTGGTAGAAAAAGTAAAAATGCGAGGTGTTACATTCACATGAGTTTCGGAAGGCTTTTTTTTCTATCTACTTTAAATTAATCGAGATAAACATGGGCCGTTTTTAAAAATGTTTTTTGGGTTCAGGGTGGCCTAAAAACATATATTTCCGGTGAAGTCTCGGCATCGAATTTTTGGATGGAATACAACACTTCTACATACTATATGTAGTAGGGAAAATACGAGGGTCGTCCAATAAGTAAGCTCCCTATTTTATAAAAAAACATTACACACAATTGATCATGTTGAGTTAATTTTATTTATATTGTACAATCCTTCTGTTACTTTTCTACATATTTTTCCAAGCATCATTTTTGGGGACGTGACACAAGTTTTTCCAAGCTAGTGTTGTACCAGGTCGCGTCCTGTGCTCGTAACCACCTATTCACTTCTGATTGATCTTCGTCACGGTGTTAAAGTGGTTACCTCCATGATGACCTTTGAGTCAGACGAACATGTGAAAATCACTTCGGAAAAGATATGGTGAATATGGTGGATGCGAGAAAACTTCCCAGTTGAATGTTCCGAGCTCCGCCTGGGTCAAGATTCAACTTCGAAGTTTTCTCGTATCTTCCATATTCACCGGAGCTTGCCCCAAGCGATTTTCACATGTTCCTCCAACTCAAAAGTAAGCACTTTTAACACGGACGATGAACTTAAATCAGTGAATAGCTGGTTGCGAGCACAGGACCACAACACTGGTTTGGAAAAACTTGTGTTACGTCCCCAAAAATGCTTGGAAAAACATGTTGACTATGTAGAAAAGTAACAGAAGGATTGTACAATATAAATAAAATTAATTCAACATGTTCAATTGTGTGTAATGCTTTTTATAAAATAGGGAAACTTACTTAATGGACGACCCACGTAAAAATGTCAATTTTTTTTTTCGTCTTTACATCAAAAAGTTTTTGTTATTTTTGATTTTCTTAAAAATGTTGATGATTTTAATAAAAATACCTTATGTTGAAGATATTTACGTGTTGAAAAGATAGGTTAATTTTTTTCGTCTTTATTTTAAAGCCCGAACCCGAGCTGACAAACATATTTGAAATTAAGGCCAAATTCGTGCCGCGGAATGGGCCATGCCTAAGTCAAACACACACACGCGCGCGCGCGTATCTTTTTATATTTTGTTTTATTCAGAGAATCTCAAAGCCTGTATTTCTTAGATTGTACGTAGCAGAGAACGTAAAAAAGGGAGGTTTTTACCCAGAGATAGACGGACGGATCTCTGATGCCTGTTCTCAGGTGTTACAGCCAAATAAATTCACAGCGCTATCTGAAGACGCGATAGTCCTAAAGGATTAAGTGCAGACTTTGTGTAGGGTATATCTTGAGTGACAATGCACTAATGTTAGGCAGACCGCGACGTTTCATAAATTGTAGCAGTAGAGCGCGCTGTTGACAGTAGCGTTGCCTGGTAATGGGCTAATTAATCTCTCTGTCTAAACAATTCGTGCAAGGCAGGAAATGAGGTTGGTAACATTGAATTATTAATGTGACTGTCCTGATAGATGGATCGCCTCCCTCCTGATGATAACCTGGCTTATCTTTGCTAACCGCTTCCCGTCAGATTAAGACATCTATCGTGCTGCTGGCTGCAGTACAAGGGTTGCCAACTTCTGACATAATTATGGAGGCATACGATAATTTGAACGTGCAATACATAATGCGACGCAGCGGCTACGGCACTAGATTATCGGGAGGTCGACCCAGGACAGTCGGAGATAAACAACGATAAGTAGCGCTACCAACGTAAACACCGGAAGCGCTATCGCGTCTCACGCTTAAAAGACAGTAAACGTTAAATGCGGGCGCACTGTTGCCACATACTACACGTACGCTCGCAACTTTGACGCCCAGCTGCGATCGGTCTACCAATCCACGTTATATTGTGAAGCCGGTCAATGGTCGTGATTTTTGACAACTAATTCCAGGTGTCACTTTTGACATCGGCTCCAATATGTGCTGCTGATTCTGCTGCCGGCCGCTACAGTGCTTGGATATGAGATCTTTCTCTCAAAATTTAATTTTCTCTAATACTCCCATCTGAAATTTTGCCCTTGTTGTCTCATCCCTTTAAAGCAAGGGTTGTCGAAGTTTTTATTAAGGGAGGCCACATTAACCGTCAGAGAATGAGTCGCGGGCGAAGCTACATGGGAACAAACCTCTACGGTAACTTGTGAGGCTCGCATTCGGGAGGTCCCGGGTTCGATTCCCATCGACCGCTCACTCTGACTCTGGGTTTTCCGTGGTTTTCCCAAGTTAGTAGGCGAATGCTGGGGTGGTTTATATCTAACACAGTCTTCTTTCCATCATTTCCCTTTCATTCCCTTTCCTTATCTTTCAGGAGTGCTTATAGGTTCCGTGGAGTATGGCGGTGCCGTATGATTGACGGGGATGTTTGCTTAGAGTAAAGAGCACTCCTCGTGGACACTAGGGGTGGACACAGCCAATTGTTATGAAATCGACATAGATTTTTTAAATATTTTGACAACCAACGAAGTAATTTTAGAACGTAATATTCTCGGGATGTTGTAGAGACTGAAGCTTCGATTGGTGTGCTTCTCTTATACATAAAATATAGAATTGTACACGTAAAACAGGACGCCACAAAGCTTCGGTGACGGCATAAATGGAAGCGAGTGTACCTGCAACGAAATCTACAGGGTAATTTACGAAGAATTGACACTTTTTACTTTCTCTACTACGTATAGTAAGTAGGGGAAGTATTGCATTCCACCCAAAAATTCGATACCGAGATTTCACCGGAAATACATGTTTTGAGACCTCCTGAATCCAAAAAAAAGCGTTTTTTGAAACATGTCCGTGTGTGTGTCTGTGTGTGTGTGTGTGTGTGTGTGTGTGTGTCTGTGTGTCTGTGAACAGCATAACTCAGAAACGAACAGTCGGATAAACACCAAACTTGGTATTTAGGTTCAGTATCTTCCAGAGATGCGACACGAAGGTTTTCAAGAAAATCCCCCCACCCCAGACTACCCTTTACATGGAACATTTTTCAAAAATTTTAATTTTCTCAAAAATGGCTCTAACGATTTTGATTAAAATATCATATGTTTAAGATAATGTCATGAGAAATGAAATGTATATCTCGAATTTTCTTGGAATGTCTCCAAAAGTATTCTTCATTGTGAACGACTTTTGCATAACTGGTAAACCATAAGAGATAGACAAAATTTTACTACACAAAAAATGTAGATCGTGTTAAATTACACAACTTATGTCATATACATTTCTTTTGTTGAGTGAACCGTTTTCGAGATATTGCTTGTTATTTCCTTAAATTTTCCAATACTTTACTTTTTCTCAAATTCGTTATTCATTTTTTTTTATGTCCTGGACATGCAAAGAGAATGGAATGCGTCACATAGCAACCAGCGTTAAAATATTTGACTATCGCTTAAAAGCTACCATATTTTCCTTGCATCTACAAGAAAATTACCAATAAGATTGACATCTCGATATCGCGATTAACATGAAGCATATGGAGAATAGGCGTTTGTAAAATTAGGTTGTACAAGAGTAGAGAAAGTTATGTGAGTGTAACACATCAGATTTTTTTTCTTTAATTATTCTGTTCGAAATTCACCCAATGCGCCAATTTTAGCACCAAATTAAGAGGAATGTTCTGGAGTTTCGATTGCCTGTAACTAGATGCGCAGATGTTCATGTTTTATTCGTAATTGTTAGTTTTATTGTGGCCAACTGTTTTTGAGATTTTGTTCTAGTAACGTGAAAATGGAGTACACATTAAATGAACGCTCTTCCTTGTAAAGCAATGCATTGGAAACATCTGGTGAGTGAAAAAGGCAAAACTCGTTCATCTAGGCTTCGCACGGTTTTTGCTGACGTAAGAGCACGACTGGATCAGTCACTCAAAAAATCATTAAGACGTTTGTCGCAGGAGACAGGGTATAGCTACTCAATGTGTCAGAGAGCTGTGAAAAGTGCAGGCCTAAAGCCGTATAGGAATACGGTTGTCTATCATTACAGGAAGCAGATAAGGATAGACGACTGAATTATTGTTGGTTTCAGGCGTTCATTCTGCAAAATCCTGCAATATTGTCCATCACATGGTTCACAGATGAAGCATAGTTCCATTTATCCGGCTATGCACCCGCTTAAAATCGGAGTTTTATGCTCAATATCCGCACAGAGAATAGTGGGATCAATTTTTTTTAAAAAAAATGTTAACACTGCAGAGTACCGACGGATATTCATGTAGTTTGCTGAGCAACTAGACGATGTAGAGCTGAGTCAAGGATATTTTCAGCAGGACGGCGCTACATGGCACACATCAAATGGATCCATGACACTAATTGCAAGTTTCTTTGACAAGCGGATAATTTCCACTTTTTTTCTATGGGTTACTTAAAACATAGGGTATATGCCACACGTCCCCAGACATTGGACGATCTGAAGACAACATTACACAGGAGATTGACAACAGAGTCCTCCAACGAGTGGCCAGTAACATGGAACGACGTGTCGAGTTGTGTCATATGCAGGATGGAGGACATTTTCAACATTTACTATAGAGGTAAATAATTTCCCAAAATTTCTGTGCATTTCAGGTATAATAAGTTGTCGCTAGCATAACTCGTTTTGAAACAACTAAGAAATAAATGTGTCACTTCTTCATAAATCACCCTGTATATCTCCTCGGGAAGGCAGATTCAGCCGGTATAACTGCCATTAAAGGAAAATTCTAAAAAAAAACCAGTGGGCATAATTTCAATAGCAGTTAGGATAGGATTTTTATGGAACACCAAGAGATAAGAAGTGAATCATAGCCGCAAATTCGCGTTTGTAATTTGACATGGAAGAGCGAATGCCGTTTCCAATAGACAGAGATTCAATACAAAACCCTTCTCTCACAATGCAGATGATGCAATGGATGATGAAAAGCAGCTATTCAGCCTCAGTTTTTTTTAGGAACTCTGCTTCGCTATAAAAGCTTTAATGCATTTCGGTGCTCTCAAAATGATTTTGTTTTCCATCTCTGTATTGCGCACAATAATATGAAAACAAACCGTGAACCCGAATTGCTTTTTCCTGTGCACAAGTAATTTCGGCTACAAATGTGAAAACGAACCGTGATGTTTCCAGCTGGAAGAACAACGTAAAACAACCGCGGCCAGGGGAAACAGGTCCTGAATTTAGCGTCAGTACTTCCGAGCGGGACGATTCCACGGTAACGTGTGAGTATCAGGAGCTCCCGGGTTCGATTCCCGTCGATCGCACACACTGACCTTGGGGTTTTCGTGATTTTCGCTGGTCCGTAAGCCAATATTAGTGGTTTTTCATCTAGCATGATTTCTTTTCCATTATTCTGCTTCCCTCTAATCTTTCTATGGCTTCGTGGCATATAGCGGTGCGGGACAAACGGCGCGGATGCTTGCCCGTGGATATTAGAGCTGCTTGGTTGACGGAACATTCATTAGAGGGGCAATGATGAATTGGCAAATCGAGGAAGACTTATGGCCCAAGAGGCAAGAATGGAGAAAAGTGATAAGATGTTAAAAACTGCAGTCTTGGGTGCCGGAAAAATGTTTGGGCATTGTAAAACCGGAAAGTATTTCTGTGACACAACCCGTTTTTGAGAAATCCGTTATTAAAGCTCCCAATTGTTCAATACTTGTCATTCGTTTAAAGTCCCATGGATTTTCACTTGCTTCTCGCGATGTCATAGAAACAGTATGTAATTTTAAGGCCGGCATATAGCGTTCAGGTCTTAAAAATTTGACTATCGCTGTTCTCTTTGTATTTATAACGAAATATGTAGTGTAGCTATTTCTGCAAAGGTTTGTTTGGATTAAAATGTAGTAGATAGAAAACTGAGCTTCAGTAAGAATAGTTTGTATACCCATTAATAAAGATAAGGGGTACGGAAAGTCATATGAATGTATCACATCACATTTTTTTAAATACTGTGGGTTCATAATTCCCACCTACCCCTTTTTCCGAAACGCTCCACACGTCGTATTTTCCGCCACAATGAACGCGAATTATGAGCCTGCGAGCTGAAACAGGCTCGAACATGGACAGGGAAGAGACACGAGGGATCATTATCACACGCACGATGCAGAGGGGGTGGGGCGGTAAATCGAGATGATCGCAACTCAACCCCGACAGCGACACTCGCTTCATTGTCACAACAGGGATCCAAAATCAAAGATGCAGTGTACTACAATATATTAGTTGCAAAGCTTGTTAAATCATAGCGATTAAAGCACTTCTGAGCACGGGGGTCGCACAGAGAAACGGCTCGTAATATTATGAATAGATTATGGAAACAGGTTGTATTCTTGAGGTGTTCTTACAGAGGAAAAACTCGACGACATCGGAGAAAACTGAGAACGAAGTCCATGGAAATCTCTGAGAAAGCTTGCACAGGAATCAGGAATTTCGCAAACCTGGGTTTGGAATGTCGCTAAACGTTTAACAATTAAAACCCTATAAGATAACTGTAGTTGAGCAATTGTGATAATGTGAGAAGAGCTAATTTCTGGAATTGGATAATGTTAATGATCGCTCTATAGACCAGCATTGTTTTATTTCCATGGCCATGTTAATATAAATCTTGCTAAAAGGTGTGAGAGATGTGTGGATATAATTATGTCGTTAAGAGAAGTCTATGGACTGTATTTAAGAGATGTGGTGATCGCATAAAAGTGGTTTTACGATTTCCAAATAATTTCACTAAATGCTATCAGCCGGCATTGTTTTACCGCGGCATTTCGTATTCCCGCACCTGGCGGGTCGGTTGCTTTCGGAGCTTGGGTCGGGTGACTTGTGACCGTCGTCCGAGAGTTTGCTTTCTACCAGTGCTAAGGGACACATCTCTGTTTGGCAACTTCTCCGAATGGCTTCGTAAGCCGTGAATTTTGTATTTAATAGAGGTTTTTTCTGATCGGAGTTTCGACACGGTAAATTATATACATAGTATATAAATATTATATACAAACTGTCGTCCTCCGTGGTGTACTGGTTATCATGCTAAACTCTAGTTCCAGAGGTCGCGGTTCAAGCCCGGCTGAGGGCGATGGATTTTCTCTGGCGTAAAAATCCTTAGCACGGCTTCCTTCGGAAGGGAAGTAAAGCCGGTGGTCCCGTGTCGTAGATTTACGGCACGTAAAAGAACCTCAAGCCTGATAAAGAGGCCTCTCAGCTAAATTACTGATCTTTCACGCCCAATATACAATGGGACGCTAAGGACCACAGTAGTTAAAGAGCGTCCATAAATAAAACTCAATTCAATTTTAATACACATACTGAGTGGTTATGAGATAAGATAACTTATATGTTCAAATGTTTAAATTATAAGAAACTGAATGAAATGGTAAAACTGAAAAAATTGGTGGCGCCGCTAGTCTGACTTCCTATACACGCCTCCTACAGGTGAGAGTGGAATACTTGTAAAGTTATTTATTTATTGAGCCCCACATTTGGGAGCCAATTTGCGATGGTAAATTTATGTTATTTGTGTATGTGTTTGTGTTTACTTCATGTGGTGAAGCCATTTTATGACGTGATTCTTTGTTAGGTTTGTAGCTCCATCTGGTGTTAGCAATTTGCGGCAGTATTAGTTTTTGTTTGAAAGAATGTTACTTTTATTTTATTTAATTTTTTGTTTCACTGTCCTCCGGCTAGCTATGATCTTTTTGGGTAGAGCACTTCTCTTTATACAGATTGTGTAAACGGAAAGGAATCTTTTATCCAAAGATAACAGTGATGAAGGAATTTGTTTTACACTTTTATTGTCGAACACAGTCACTATCACATTTACACATTGATCTAGACACTCGCCAAACTGAAACTGTTATAACAACTTCTTACTGATCACTTTTAATCCACGTACTTCAACCTTTTGTATAATTAACTTTACCATACTTGAGATTTTTCATAACTCTTATACGCGTAACTTGCGAATCGATAGCCGACGTGTAATATTTCTGCTGGACTGAAGGCGACGTGTATCATACAAAATATTTTCGACGAACTGACGGAAATGCGACGAGTAGTGTACAAAGAATTTTGATGAACTGACGGGTTCTATCTCTACCCTACCCCTTTTATACTCATACACCCCGATATGCCTAAAGATTATAACTGAGTTGCAACTGGCTAATAAAACGCGCCAACATTAGCGTCTATTTTTATATCCAATGAAAATTATGAATACATATGCTCTAGGGAAATGTTCCAGCAATTTCTACAGAAAAACGCGCCAACATTACGTAACTTCCTCGTTTCCAATAATGATAAACAGCTCACCCCCTCGCTGCATTATTGCACGCTATTATTGTCAGTTTCAGTAAGGCAGTATAAACTTACTTCCCAACAATAATTACAATCAACAAACATCTCAAATCAATGTCACATAATAATGCATATTCATACTATAATCACTCTTTACATTTAAATAATTTGTGATACAAATTACTGCATCACAGGACACAAAGGTCGATGGACCAAGTGGAGTGAGTGACCTGACACTTGCCAGATAACTCGGTAATTCATTGATCTGCGGGGTGCGAGATTCCAGTAGGTTTCCAAATATGTTTGCTGATGTAAGACAATAAGGGCAGCGAAAACAAATTTAAAATGACCGAATGAGATTCAAGTATTTTACGCGAGGGAAAAATAGCGTCTGTAAGCGTTATAGGTAGTGTTGTGTGAAAGGGAGTGTGGCAGTTGAACTCGGAACATTTTCAACCTTAATATTCTCTTTGGTTTGTGCGGAGACATCTACAGGATTGGGCAGATAAAAGCGGCCCGTGTAATCACATTGATTTGTAACAACCTTCAAATGGAATAAAATGAATGCGAATAAATGTTGGAAGTGCCCTCCATCTGCATTTAGACACTTCTGTGCACAACTTAACAGATTCATAAAACCACGTGTCAGCTCCTCATCGGTGATTGTGCGGAGGCAAATCCTGATGTACAAGGGGCACTATTTATATTTTGAGCCTAATAATTAAAACAAAGTAATTTCTGATTGAAAACTGCTTTATTGTTTTTCAAAATATTCTCCTTTATGATCAATATACTTTGGCATTCGTTCGAAGCATTTGTCAAAGCATTTATTCCAGTCTTCTTGAGACACCTCCAAAACATGGTTTTTGAAGGCATCAACGCTTCTTCTGCCAACGAAAATCGTTGTCCACGCAATTTATTCTTGATGTTCGGGAACAAAAAGAAGTCATTGGGTGCCAAATCAGGACTGTATGGCGGATGACCCAACTCGATTTTTTGAGCCTTCAAATACTGTTAGACGAGATGTGTAGGCGCTCGCATTGTCATGATGAACGATTCTACGGTTCTTGTTGGTTTTCCTTACTTCACCGAAGACTTCCGGGAAACAAATGGTTGTGTAACATTCGGCATTGACCGTTTTACGTTCCTCTAAAGGCACTGTTGCCGCATGGCCAGTTTTTCTGAAAAAGGAGGCCACCATTTGCTTCGAGTGCGAACAACTTTTGTTGGATTTGCTTCATCTTGAAACACCCATACAGTCGACTGCTGTTTACGTTCCGGCTCATACGCATAGATCCATGATTCGTCACCTGTTAAAATCTTATACACGTCTTTTGAGGCACCGCCATTGTATTTCTTGAGCATTTTTGTACACCAATCGACACGAGCATCTTTTTGAGATTGTGTCAAAGTATGTGGGATCCAACGAAAGCAAACCTTTTACACGGCTAAATAATCATGCAATATTTTATATATGCTGGTGGAACTAATGGCTGGGGTTGCCTCAATCTCACAATATGTCGCATGATGATCTTTCATTATTAGTTTCTGCACAGCATGAATGTTTTCTGACACAACAACTGATTTTGGACGACATTCACGTACTTCATCATTGAGCGAACGGCGGCCACGATTAAATTCGTTATACCAGCGTTTCACAGTGACAAAGGATGGAGCTTCATCGCCAAATGTGGAAGTTAGTTGATCGATGCGCTCTTGTCTTGATAATCCACGTCGAAAGTCGTAATAAATCATCGCACGAATATTTTCACGAGTTAATTCCATGTTTTTGTTGACACACAATTTTCAAGTTAATGTAAACAAAACAAATGACGCTCTATTGACAAAATGTTTGAAGTAGATTATGGTCAAAAATGTCAAACTTTCCATTAGAAACGTCAGATGGCACCTACAACATTCAGGATTGCCAAGGCTCAAAATATAAATAGTGCCCCTCGTAATCCTTCAGTTCATCAATGGAATGGGTGAACGCAAGGCTCTCTTCAATGAACATATAATGAATACGGGCAAGTGACCCCTCAGATGTTGCACCATCTTGTTGAAAGAAGCAGTAAATACGCTCCTCTCCTGTTAGTTGGGGATAAATTTCATCCAAAAAGGTAACGTAGACATCTGTGTTTATTGTAGTATTGAAGAGTTTTGGACACACAATGCTTTTCGCAGTCATAGCGCACCACACACTGATCTTTTGGTCGTGTAGAGGTTGCTGGAATAATAGGTTAGGATTTTGTGTCGCCCAATACCTGCTGTTTTGGCAGTTTAAATATCCCGATAGGTGTAACCAGCCTCACACTCATGATAAACATCAGCGGGTCCATTTGACCATCTGGGAACATGTTGAACAACCAGTGTCAAAAACTTACACGTTTATCCCTATCGGGCTCCTTCAGTTGTTCTACAGCTGTCTCTCCGTACAGTTTTAATTTCAAAGACTTTAACACAGATCTCCTTCTCGCATGCCCTGTTGAGCCAATCTGGTGGTAGACTTTCAAGAACTTTTAGTCGTCATTTCATTGAGGTGTCGGACAAAAGGCGTGCTGTTCCTTGTTGCATTTGTAATGGATCCGGTAGTACGATATTTTTGCAGCAAATCTTGAAGCTGCTTTTCGCTGGTACTGGATAAAGCGGATATTACTCTTTTAATAATTCTGGTGATTCCTTGATAGAGATGTTCTGAAGGAATATTCGCTCTACTATTGAATGCTAATTTACTGTACAAAACTACTCTTTACAACAGTTTATAAACTATAAACTAAACTGAAGAAAGAATAGCCAATATAATTTCATTCCAAATCATATAAAACGAGATAAAATCTGATGTGATACATTCAATGACTTTCACTTCCGTCTATCATTATTAGTGTGTACACAAACTATTCCTACTAGAGCTTATTTTTCTATCTACTACATTTTAATCCAAATAAACCTCTGCAGAAACAGCTGTATTACACATTTCGTTATGGATACAAAGAGAACAGTGACAGTCAAATGTTTAAGAACTGGACGCTATATGCTGGCCTTAAAATTCCATACTGTTTCCATGGCATCTGAGGCTGTATTTTTAACACTTAAATGATTTCAGTCAAATTATATAATATAACGTCAGTAACAGCCCGCCTTAAAGCAATATGTGTATGTAACAATATATAAAAAGTGTATATTACAGTCATTGTAAATGTTTATATTATTGTATACATATGTAATAATGTTAAGTAAATGCATTGCGTAATTTAATAATGTAGGAGCTGTGAGAATAATAGGTTAAAAGTTGTTAACAATGAGGTAACCTTGAGGCAATAATGAGTAAGAACGTTTAATAATGCTACTAGTCATTATTGCAGCAACAATAATGTAAATTTTGTGACAGTTTATAAAATAGCCAATTAACAACCAGAAAAAAGCTTAAGTCAAATAAAAGTATTCTATTGGACTAGGATTAGCCAATCAGAGACTTGAAATATAGCAAAATTTACAAATCTAGAAGTCAGTTGCTTGTAGACAGTGCTCATAACTGGACGCGTTGCTAGCAGACAGTGTTGCTAATCAGACGCGAGATGCGTCCTCGAGAAATTTAATACGTATTCGTGTGAGACGAAAATAGTTTGTGTGTTAAAAAGTGCAAGTAATTAACAAAAGAATCTCACAGCTCTCTATATCAGTGAAGCGTTATTTAAATTGTGTCAAGAATTAATAAAAAGGAGTGAATTAAAAATTATAATCTGTGTAAGCCTACATTCTTCAGTCGCACCACAGCCCTGCAAAGAGAAACATGTCTCTAACAATAATACTGACGCAGCCGAGGCAAGCATAAATATATAATATTTAAAGAAACAGTCAAATTACAAAGTTAATATTTTTAAACATTTTTTTATTTGGGGCGAAGGCTACCGGAAACCGGGTACTATACCTGTGGTTGCAACGAACTTCAAGTTTGGCTCCCCAACATAAGAACTATAATACAACTCCAACACAACCTTCTCACATCGCCAGAAACAACTGAATGTAGAAAAGGCTTTAAAGAATTATCAAGTAATGAACAAATCGAACCATTAAGAACGGATATCTCAGAAACGGCTTATACCACAAAAAAGCTATTCCAAATAAGTTTTGCATTTTAAAGAGCTCTACAATTTTTGTGAAGTGTGTTTACGTTTACCAGAGATATACAAGATTATACAAAATTCCTTCCGAGTGAAAGAGGACTTCATAGGCTATTCCCAGATAAATCAAGATATACATTTTATTTTTTAAGTAAAATTGTTCGAAAGATGTTCCGTGTAAAGGGTAGTTTGGGGTGGGGGATTTTCTTGAAAGCTTTCGTTTCGCATTTTTGGAAGATACTGAACTTAAATGCCAACTGTGGTATTTATCCCACTTTTAATTATTCAGGGGGCCTCCAAACATGTTTTACCGTTGAAATCTCGATACAGAATTTATGGGTGGAATGCAATACTTCCCCCACTTACTATAAGCAAGAAGGCTGTGTAATAAATTCGTTAGCTTAACTGCGGCAGATGAGCAGAGACCGACGTTTGCAGCCGTATTGCTGCAGAAGTACTTCCCGCAGTGGAAGGAAAATGCTCCTACAAGGATGCAGCCCAGGAGAACGCGCGTCACTGCTAATAGATTTGTTGGTTAACGTCTTCTGTTCGGAGTGAGCGAGCTCTTCTGGCGGTTCTGTTACTCCTGTTTACTCAATTTCGGATACTATACAATAAACAACAGCTCCGTTTTAAACATGCTGTAACTAGTGGCCATGAACATAGTGAATTGTCTATAATCTGAAGCAGATATTGTCTTTACGTTGTTTGCACCACGCTTTGGGCGTCAATTTGAAGTAGGTTGTATTGAAGGAGTTGTATTATATTTCAACTGCTGGGGAGCCGAACTTGAAATTCGTTGAAACCACACGTATAAAGCCCGTTTTCCGGTAGCCTTCGCCCCAAATATACTTTCAGGTGGCCTTTGCCCCAAGTTTAAAAAAATATTAACTTTGTAATTTGACTGTTTCTTTAAATATTATATATTTATGTTTGCCTCGGCTGCGTCAGTACTATTGTTAGAGACACGTTTCTCTTAGCAGGGTTGAGATGCGACAAGAATGTAGGCTTACACAGATTATAATTTTACTTCACTCCTTTTATTAATCCTTGACACAATTTAAATAACACTTCACTGATATAGAGAGCTGTGAGATTCTTTTATTAATTAATTACACTTTTTAACACGTAAACTTATTTTTCGTCACACGAATACATATTATATTTCTTGAGGACACTTTTTGCGTCTGGTTAGTAACGCTGTCTGCAGGCAACTGAACTCTAAATTTGTAAAATTTTCTCCTTTTCAGTTTCTGATTGGCTAATCCTACTCCAATAGAATACCGTCATTTAACTAATGCTTTTTCTGGTTGTTGATTGGCTATTTTATAAACTGTGACAAAATTTACATTATTGTTGCTCCAATAATGATTAGTAGCATTTAAACTTTCTAATTCATTATTGCCTCAAGGTTACCTCATTGTTAGCAACTTTTAAACTATTATTCTCACAGCTCCTACATTATTAAAGTACGTAGTATATTCACATAACATTATTACACATAGATACAATAATACAAACATATACAATGACTGTAATATACACTTTTTATAAATTGTTAAATACACATTGTTTTAAGGCCTAAACAATGTGAAGATCGGCTTAGAATGCTTTTGGCGAAGAAGTCCCATCTAAGGCAACAATTTATAATTGGTAAAGCGAATTCAAATGAGATCGCTTTTTCTTTGTGATAAATTTCGTGAAGGACGCCAAGAACCGCTGTTACTGATGTAAACATTGTCGCTGTTCGAGCAATGTTTGAAGAATGAGAAAATGGTTTGTTACGTTATTTGCACCACGCTTTGGGTGTCAATTTGAAGTTGATGGTTTGTTACGGTATTGTTATTTGCCCCACGTTTGGAAGCCAATTTGAAATAGATAGATAGCACCAGGCTTTGGGCGTCAATTTGAAGTAGGATGTATTGAAAGAGTTGTATTATATTTTAACTGTTGGGGAGCCCAACACGAAGTAGTTGCAATCGCACGTATGGTACCCGGTAGCCTTTGCTCCAATTTTTAAAAATATTAACTTTGTAATTTGGCTGTTTCTTTAAGTATTAAATATTTATGTTTGCCTCGGCTGCGTCAGTATTATTGTTAGAGACATGGATGTCTTGGCAGGGTTGTGGTGCGACTAAGAATGTAGGCTTACACAGATTATAATTTTACTTCACTCCTTTTATTAATGCTTGACACGATTAAAATAACACTTCACTGATAGAGAGATCTGTGAGAATCTTTTTATTAATTAATTGCAGTTTTTAACACCTAAACTTATTTTTCGTCTCACACGAATACGTATTAAATCTCTCGAGGATGTGTCTCGCGTCCGGTTAGGAACACTGTTTGAGGCAACTGAATTGATTTCAACCGCCTAAACTTGTCAATTCCTGTATTTCAAGTCTCTGATTGGGTAATCCTACTATAATAGAATACCTTCTTTTGACTAAAGCTTTTTTTGGTTGTTGATTGGTTATTTTTATAAACTGTCACTAAAATTACATTATTGCTTCCAAGAATCACAAGTAGTATTGTTAAACTTTCAAATTCATTATTGCCTCAAGGTTACCCCATTGATACCTCTTTGTTAGCAACTTTTGACCTATTTCCCACAGCTCCTACATTATTAAATTACGTAATACATTCACATAACATTATTGAACATATTTACAATACTATAAACATATACAATGATTGTAATATACACTTTTTATATATTGTTACATACACATATTGCTTCAAGGCGGGGTGTTGTTGAATTTACATATTATATAATTAGACTGAAATTATCTAATTGTTAAAAACACTGCCTCAAGAACATCGGCGGATATCTTATGAAATTATTCGGGCGACATTGGGCATTGGTATGAGTCAAATCCAAAACATTTTACCCCAACAGTTAGACGTGACAAAACTTTGTTGTCGATGGATTCCACATAAACTGACTCCCGATCAAAAAGAAGACATTGATTGGTGCAGAAAAGCTCTGGAAAAATCCCAAGGCGGCACTTCAAATTTGGTTTTGAATATCGTTACTGGCGATGAATCTCGGATTTATTGTTATGATCTGGAAAGAAAACTGAATCGGCTCAATGGGTTTTTCGAACAAAACCTAAGCCTGCAAAAGTCCGACGAATTTGCTGCTGGCTTTGTTTCTAAAGCGGGCCATATTAATACTATAGCATT
Organism: Deroplatys truncata; assembly: GCA_030765065.1. Taxonomy (NCBI): domain Eukaryota; kingdom Metazoa; phylum Arthropoda; class Insecta; order Mantodea; family Mantidae; genus Deroplatys; species Deroplatys truncata. The sequence goes on along the minus strand of CM060989.1, from coordinate 9,569,056 downwards.
ACAAAATCTCTGATGTGTTACACTCACATGACTTTCTCTACGCTTGTACAAACTAGTTTTACAAACTCTTATTCTCCATCTATTTCATATTAATTGAGATAAAGATTTGCAGAAACGATTTTTGACATGCAAAGAGAATTACATTTCACACATAGCGACCAGCTCTAAAAATATTTGACTATCGCTTAAGGGGTACTATGTTCCCCTTGTTTTGTATTTGCAAGGGCAATATAGAAATACAGTAGCCTTTAAGCATAGACATACCTCTTAATAGCTGGTTGCTAGGTGCAGCACCATTCCCTTTGCTACAGATTAATACTCTTAGAATATCCAAGACAAAACAAGCAATATCTCGAAAATGGTTCACTCAACAAAAGAAATGTATATGACATAAATTGTGTATTTTAACGCGATCTACATTTTTTGTGCAGTAAACTTTTGTCTATCTCTTATGGTTTACCAGTTATGCAAACGTCGTTCACAATGAAGAATACTTTTGAAGACATTCCCAGAAAAATCGAGATATACATTTTATTTGTCATAAAATATCTTAAACATATATTTTAATCAAAATCGTTAGTCATTTTTGAAAAAATTAAAATTTTCGAAAAATGTTCCATGTAAAGGGTAATCTGGGGTGGGGGGATTTTCTTGAAAACCTTCGTGTCGCATCTCTGGAAGATACTGAACCTAAACATCAAGTTTGGTGTTTATCCGACTGTTCGTTTCTGAGTTATGCTGTACACAGACACACACACGGTCATGTTTCCAAAAATGATTTTCTTGGATTCAGGGGGTCTCAAAACATGTATTTCCGGTGAAATCTCGGTATCGAATTTTTGGGTGGAATACAATACTTCCTCTACTTACTACACGTAAGTAATAGACGTACCGTTACTGCCGAATGGTACACAAATGTCTGTTTACCACCGATTTTTTTTAATAGTTCGTGAAAAACCTTCAAAAGGAAAAACAATATTACATCATGAGAAGGTATCGTCACATACAGCAAAACTAACAACTGAGTATCTGGATGCCCTAAAGGTCAGCACCATGGACATTCTACCCTGACCTAGCACCTTGTTATTTCTTTATGTTTTCAAAAATTAAAGATAAAATACGTGGAATAACTTTCGTCATCAGATGAAGCAGTGGAACATTATAAAAACCTGATTTCTGAAGTGCCTCAGCAAGAGTGGCATCATTGCAAAAATATATTGATGCTAAAGGGGAATAGTTTGAAAAACACTAAAATCATTCAATTTTTTTAAAAACCTTGTTTGATTTTATAAAAAAAAAATCAGTGTCGCCTCGTACAGCAAGTATTGCATTCAAACCAAACATTCGATACTGAGATTTCACGGGAACTTGGTATTTAAGTTCAGAATGTTTCAAGGATGTGGCATGCATTTCAAGGAAATCTCCCACCGCCAACTACCCTTTGCATGGAACATTCTTCGAAAATCTCGATTTTCGAAAACATGCCTCTAACGATTATGATTAAAATACCTTGTATTAAATATATTTACATGACAAATAAAATGTATATCTTGAATATTCTAGTAAGAGCCTTAGAAGTTTTCATTCGGAATGAATGGTATATATCCGTCATACACACACAAAACTCTGTTGTTATTCAAGAAGCCTCAAAGGATTTATTTCCGGCGAAATCTAGACATGGAACTTCTTGCTGGAATGCAATACTGCCTCTACCTGTTACAACTGATACAGAAAAACGCTTAGTCATTCTCGCAGAAGATTTCGTATAGGTTTAGGTTGTTCAAAGGACGAGGACACCTGCACCACCCCCTCCAGGAGAAAGGGATGAGGTGAAGAAGCCACAGGAGGGTACAGGCCTCTTGGAGACTTCTTGGAAGAGTTTACAAGCTCGCAGACCCGTCCCACTGCGAGCCGCTGAGAAAAGGCGATGAACGACCTACCAACCAAGCAGGCCTCTGGTGTCCACGGGGAGTACTCTCTCCTCTGAGCAAGCAACCGCGCCACGAAACCTACAAGCACATAACACCATTCGACTCTGGGAGAAGGGCATCATCCGAGTGTCTCTCCCTCCCCCAAGAGCTATTCCGGGACCTGAAAATTAAATCCGGCCCCGCATTACAGGGCGGAAGCGGTTACGCGCGTCAACCTCAAAAAAGGGGAAGGCTACCGAGACCTCGGTGGGGAGACAGCAACCTAGCATATTGTCCATCGGCTCTCCAGTGCGGTACCGGAGAACCCTGAGGCGTCTCACAACCCTGCCTGGAAGGAAAATCGCACAAACGTACGAGTCCAACCCAATCCAAAATACACCCTTACGGGTGGGGCTTGGACGTTTGGTCCAGGTACTTCTGGTAACGTCAGAAGTATCACGAGTCCGCAGCGCTCGCACCATGGCAGGTGAAGGGGTCGCAAGCCCCCTTTACAGAGAACTAGAATGAAACGGAATGAAAGGCAAAAGATGGAACGGAAACCGTAACAGAGAATAAACCACCCCAGCATTCGCCTGCCGACCATGGGAAAACACCAAGTTCAGAGTGGGCGGTCGCCGGGGATCGAACCCCGGATCTCCCGAATGCGAGTCGCAAACGCTACCACGGCGCCACCTCGCTCGGTAGAAGATTTCCCATTGCGAGTCTTTCCTTTGATATAGGTCAGAGCTATTTCACACCCTTGGATAGCAAATGAATCTTAAATAACTCATTTATCACGTACATACATCAAAATTGCGCTTCATAAGCTATAAAAGTGCGCAACTTTCCTTAACGGTCTCCTGGCGTTAGCACGATTCTTAGAGCATAGTTTCCTGGTGATAGTACGTAATATATTTGCTCCTGCAGTAACTCTAGATATCCTTCCGCGGCGATAAACCGTATTAGAGCACTATGATATCGCTGATGGATGCTCTTCCTGACCTCCATATCGACCATCTCTGCTCTACTACACAATGCACTGATCCACAGTGGCGTAAACTGTGTTTACCCTACATTTTGTGTCAAACCTTCTTTTAACTCATTATCCTTTTAGACTTCCGTCATATTTAAGCATAATTAGTACCTTTTATTGTACATAAACGTATGTGTAATTAATTGATGGGCTGAACCGAACCAACCATAATTTATTTTCGAAAATATGGCATTACAATCCTCTAGATAAAAATATTTTTAGACAGCATGGCCTAAAAGTAGAACTTGTAACACAGCGCACACGAGCTAAAAGCTTGAGGTTACCGCACTAGTCCAATAATCTTCATTGTGACAAGCTTTGCTTTCAAGTTTAGGCTTAGTATTTGCACATGTTTAATAACTCTACTTGGTTTGATTAGATGTTAATTTTCATTATGCATGATTAATTTCTCATGGCACTGGCATTATCTCTTCACAATACAAGTCGTCACACCTCAATTTATCGCAATTCGTTGTAGAGTTAACCTATACGTTATATTGGCAGCGTTCTATCTTTGATCCAAAACGTTATTCTTTTATCTAGTGTTACATAAAGATTAAATGGCGGACATTATGAACTCAGAAAAAAATGAAATGGAGGAGGCAGGTGAAGCTATACAAGTAGTAGAAAGAATAACACGAACTACTAATCCAAAACATCTGATGTGTTAACACTCACATGATTTTCTCCTACTTGTACAAACTATTTTTACAAACGCTTATTCTCCATATGCTTCATGTTAATCGAGATGTTAATCGTATTGGTAATTTTCTTGTAGATGCAAGGGGAATATGGTAGGCTTTAAGCGATAGTCAAATGTTTTAAGAGCTGGTTGCTATGTGGGCTTTTCCATTCTCTTAGCATGACCAGGACATAAAAAAATGAATAACGAATTTGAGAAAAAGTACAAGTATTGGAAAATTTAAGGGAATAACAAGCAATATCTCTAAAATGGTTCACTCAACAACAAAAATGTATATGACATAAATTGTGTATTTTAACGCGATCTACATTTTTTGTGTAGTAAAATTTTGTCTATCTCTTATGGTTTACCAGTTATGAAAAAGTTGTTCACAATGAAGAATACTTTTGGGGACATTCCCAGAAAATTCGAGATATACATTTTATTTGTAATGAAAATATCTTAAAGATATTATAGTTTAATCAAAATCGTTAGAGCCATTTTTTGAGAAAATTAAAACTTTCGAAAAATGTTCCATGTAAAGGGTAATCTGGGGTGGGTGGATTTTCTTGAAAACCTTTGTGTCGCATCTCTGGAAGATACTGAATCTAAATACCAAGTTTGGTGTTTATCCGACTGTTCGTTTCTGAGTTATGCTGTTCACAGACACACACACGGTCATGTTTCCAAAAATGTTTCTTTTGGGTCAGGGGGTCTCAAAACATGTATTTCCGGTGAAATCTCGGTATCGAATTTTTGGGTGGAATACAATACTTCTCCTACTTATACGTAGTAGAGAAAGTAATAAGCCTCAGTAAGTCTAGTCTGTATACTCAATAATAAACGATGAGTGTAGAGAAAGTCATGTGAATCTATCACATCAGATTTTTTTAAGTGGTTTCGCTATTCAGTTATTTCTCGCGATGTCGCGGAAAGAATATGGAATTTCAAGACCAGCATACAGCTTTTAAACCTTGGAATATCGATTCGGCTTGCTGTATTTGCATATCGAGTGTGAGGAGGTAGGTCCCAGGTTCGATTCCCGGCGACCGTCCACTCTAACCATGGGTTTTTCTTGCTTTCCCCGGGTGGGTAGGCGAATGTTCGGGAGATTTCTCATCCACCACTATTTCCTTTCCAGTTTGTTTACTTCTCATCTTTCAAGCGTGCTTCTAGATTTCGTGGTGTATGGCGGTGCCGGACAGATGGCGCGAATGCTCAAAGGAAAGAGTACTCCCCTTGGACAGTAAAGGGCTGCTTGGTTAACGGGTCGTTGACCGCCCTCTCTAGGCAGCTTCGGCAGTGGGACGGCACTTCCGCGCGTCTTTGTGGCCTGTAGCCTCCTGTGGTTCATTCCTTTCTCGTAGGGGGTGGTAGCTACAATGGTGCACGAGGTGTCGCCTTCTCCGTTGTATAACCCTAACGCTGCATCCCCCTTGAATCCAAAACTAAATGCATTACGAAATTACTTCTGCTAAGGTTTATCTCAATGGAGATAAGTAGATGGAAAAGTACGGTTTTGTAAGAATACCGTAATAACGATCATTTTGTAGCTATTACATCAGAATCAATATTCGCTAAGGTGGCTGTAAAACGTGCTGCGACGTTATAAAACGTGCTGTGAAGCGATCATGCCACTAAACATCCCATGTAATGGTTAAGTGCACGTGGTAAATAGAGCAGCTTCTTTGCCCTGAACGACCCAAAGTTTTAAGATTAGCCCTGTACCAAATGGTATCCAAGAAACGGCTAAAAGACTCCATTAAGCCGTTACGTGTTTGGAAAACGAGGTGCAGAAACCACCGCAGACCCATTATGCTCCAGTAATGCAATTACTGCAGCCGTAGCGATACCTGATTCTCTGTGCGAGTCTGATGTTCCATAACCGGCTTGTTCTTTCAAGCACACTACACTCAGAGTGATCCAACACAAGAAGTAGCTTTAAGGGGAAGAGGCAGTCTGAACACATGGAAATTACACCTTAAGTGTGTTAAATTACCACTGTTCATAAAGTTATCAATGGTTTTTCTTCAAAATTCTACGAATTACTCTATAAATCATGACAATTATTTCAAGTGATTGTTTGCACTGATAGCTTATGTAGTTGACTCTGTAAAAATTATTTCATTCAACAGAAAAATAATTAAATTTACTCTTAAAACATGTGAATTCATGTACCTTTTTCTCTGATACTACTTGTAATACAGAATCTCACTTTTGCACGCTTGTTCTTAGTATAATCAGCTATCTTCTGAACCTCAATTAGTTACGTATAACAGTTCATTAGGAATTGAAAAAAAAGTATGTGCTACACTCACATGACTTTCTCTACTCTTGTAAAACTATTTTTACAAACGCTTATTCTCCATATGCTTCATGTTAATCGAGAAGTTAATCTTATTGCTAATTTTCTTGTAGATGCAAGGGGAATTGGTAGACTTTAAGCGATAGTCAAATATTTTAAGAGCTGGTTGCTATGTGGAGTATTCCATTCTCTTTGCATTACCAGGACAAAAAAATGAATAACGAATTCCCATTTGAGAAAAGTATAAGTATTGGAAAATTTAAGGGAATAACAAGCAATATCTCGAAAATGGTTCACTCAACAAAAGAAATGTATATGGCATAAATTGTGTATTTTAACGCGATCTACATTTTTTGTGTAGTAAAATTTTGTCTATCTCTTATGCTTTACCAGTTATGCAAAAGTCGTTCACAATGAAGAATACTTTTGGAGCCATTCCCAGGAAATTCAAGATATACATTTTATTTGTCATAAAAATATCTTAAACATATGATATTTTAATCAAAATCGTTAGCCATTTTTGAGAAAATTAAAATTTTCGAAAAATGTTCCATGTAAAGGGTAATCTGGGGTGGGGGGATTTTCTTTTCAAATACTTTAGGGACTTCAAGACGTATATTTTCAGAGAAATTCCTATTTTGAAATGTTGGTAGGAACATAATAATGGTTGCAGAAGTAAATGACTGAGGTTTCATTGATCTGTTAGGGGGAATAAAAGTGTAGGAGCTTGGAAATAATATAAATCATTGGAAAGTACAGAAAGCCCGGTAGGCTGACCGGTGGGACGCAGCTTTCACCAGGTCCTCTGAGAATGACAGGTACTGGGATACAACATCCTCCTCCTGTCTTGTTTCCTTATACGCACTACTGTCACTGCAGTGTATGCAGCCAACGGACCATTAATCATCGGGGGAGGGAAGCGGGGCGTAACGTTCGCACCCGTCATGTCCCAACCGCCACGCTACGTCACGCCGCATCGGCGTCAATCTTCCGTTTCTTCTTCTGATACCTGCGGCTTTCCTCGAGGTGAAGCACGTCTGCAAAACTCCCCATACTTCAAACCAGCCTTTTCTTTGCTAGTGTTGTTTAAACGGAAATTCATGTTTTCAGCTCCCTTGAATCCCCCAAAATTATTGTTGCAAGTGGGTAGAGTGTTACATTCACATAACTTTCTCTACCCACTATCTTTTATTTTTATATACCTTCTATAAACTATTATGACCAAGTTCAGTTATCACTGTCACCCGCGCAGCAGCCTCCCCTCCCCTCTCCCTCGATCGCTTCCTAGCGTCGAATACAACACTATTCTTCCGGTTACTCACCAGCGTAAAACTCAGGACTCCACTTCTCTTATCCAGTCGTTCAGTAGTGTTGAACACAGCACTCCTCTTCTCTTATCCAGTCGTTCACTAGAGCGTCGAACACAGGACTTCTCTTCTCTCATCAGGTCGTTTACCAGAGTATCGAACACAGGGCTCCTCTTCTCCCATCGCTCGTTCACTAGAATGTTGAACACAGGGCTCCTCTTCTCCCATCGCTCGTTCACTAGAATGTTGAACACAGGGCTCCTCTCTTCCGGTCGTTCAGTAGTATCGAACACAGGACTCTTCTCTCTTCCAGTCGTTCACTACAGTGTTGAACACATCACTCCTCTTCTCTCATCCGGTCCTTCACTAGAGTGTTGAACATAGGGCTCCTCTCCCTTCCGGTCGTTCAGTAATATCGAACACAGGACTCTTCTCTCCTCCAGTCGTTCACTAGAATGTTGAACACATCACTCCTCTTCTCTCATCCGGTCGTTCAGTAGTATCGAACACAGGACTCTTCTCTCTTCCAGTCGTTCACTAGAATGTTGAACACAGAGCTCCTCCCTTCCGGTCGTTCAGTAGTATCGAACACAGGACTCTTCTCTCTTCCAGTCGTTCACTAGAATGTTGAACACATCACTCCTCTTCTCTTCCGGTTACTCACTACAATATTGAACACAGGACTTCTCTTCCGGTCGCTACTAGAATGTCGAACATACGACCGTTCTCTCTTCCGGTAGCTCACTAGTGTCGAACACAGGGCTCCTCTCTTCCGATCGCTTGCTAACCGTCAAACAGAGGACTCTTCTAACGCTCTCTCAGCTCGCAGAGCAATACTCACTGTAGCGAGAACGTTACAGACCGCCAATACATAGACGCAGTAGCTTCGAGAGGTTCGCGGGAGGTGGGGAGGAAAAACCCAGAAATACCTCCCTACGTCTGTGTGGCTTCTAGAATTTACGTCTGCCGGGAGTCTCATCTCGAATCAACCAGCCGGCTAACGCTGAAGGACAACGGCCCACCTTCGTCACACCGTTCTTACGAAAGCTTATATTTGTATCAGCTTCATATTCATCGATAAATAAACCTTACACAAACAGATTCATTACACATTTCGTTGTTGGTACAAGGGGGGATACAGGAAATGGAATCAATAGGCAGATGTTTAAAAGCGGTCGCATTATGCTGGCCTTGAAATTCCATACTCTTTCCACGACACTGCGGGAAAAATGAGAATTATGACAACACTGCGAAAGATAAGAACGTCTGATGCCCCCCCCCCAAAAATTTATTTGAAATAAACTGTGTTTTAAAGACATCTACATAACCTTCCCAGGTTATTTCTAGAAAATTCAAGGTAGGTATGCACTAATACCAAATTTGAGATTATCGAACATTTCGTTTTAGAGTTATACTGAACACTCTCTCTCTGACGTTTTTATACAAATGTTTTTATTCAAGGGGCCTCAAAACATGTATTTCCGATAAAATCTCACTACAATACTACCTCTGCAATTACACATATAAATTGTGGTGGAATTTGAGGGAACGGACAACACCACACTCAACTTCCCGAGTTCTGATCTCATCTCCCCTGGTTTGCAGATAGCTGCCGGACTCATTTCTACAGTTTATTTATTACAAGCCTTTTTTCTCTCTCTCGGGCGTAATTTCCGTTTACCTAGGTACCATTTCATTTTTCAACAGTTTAATTTAAGTGAAAGGCTCGCGTCATGGCCAGGTCGGTTCGTGCCTGCGAGAGGGAAAATATTTTTCCCAAAGGATTTGTGTAGTTCATAGGCCGGCATGGACCAGTCCCCGGGAACTGGATGTGCGCATTATAGTTCTGCGAAATGCCAGTCATACAGTTCCCGAGGGCTTAAACAATTGGTGACCAAACGAGTTCAATACAATAGCCACGCCTGGGTGTCCAATACTCTCGTCAACGAACTCGACAGTATTAAACTAATATTTTCCTTTGTTGGAATTGATCTCAACTGCACTCTCGGAGCTGCGTTCCAGGTAGAGAAATTACCAAAAGCGTTATGACACTTGCACCCTAAGTAATTTTAGGGTAAATAGCAAGTGTGTTATCTCGGGAGGTCACCGGTTCGATCCCCGGCGACCATTACTCTGACCCATGTGTTTTTCGTGGTTTCCCTGATCGAAAAGCGAATTATGTGGTGGTTCCTCTCCTAACCTTTCCTGCCCCTAATTTTTCTTGAACTCATCCCCTTCATTATCATTTGTTTCAGAGTATAGGGCCAGGCCAGAATTGTAGCTAACAGACTTACATTAAAGGATAAGATTGAGAGAGAAACAAAATCCGCGAGTAATTTAATTGGAATGAACGCGTTTCTCCTACGTCCAGTAAGGAACTGTGGCAATTTTATGCTAACAAAGTGCAGCACCGGAAACGTTATGTGTGAAGTGTGTTTAAGACGGTTCAAAACTAAAGTGGAGGAAAATGTGTTATAGCTGAATAATCAAGCAGACCCGAAAAAAATACTGTTTGCTTCTTGAAGCAATTGCTTTGGAAATACCAACATTATCACCCACCAAGTAAATGAAAAATGTTAGTAGCATAAATTCTAAGTACCTAATTAACACTTGTAACATAGGAGAAAGAGGCACGCTTCGGAGGGTAGTATTCTAACCTCTCGTATTTTCCATGCTCACGAACCCTGAGACAGTGTATAATGCTTTAAAAACTCCTCCCTTTGTAGGGTTTCAAATTTATTATGACGTGCGACTACTCTTCTATTAGCAATGATATTAAAAAATGCCAGTTGTAGGAAACTCGCATCAACAGCCTGGTTTACGGCAGTCATTTTCCAACTTACAACGTTTGTTAAACGCGTTAACACAAGAGGTACGGAGATGTTAACCTAACACCCACTTTAACACAATGTTAAATCTAACATTGTTTCATGAAACAGAATTTGTGTTAACTTCAGTGTTAAATCAATTTAACACTGTGTTAAAATGTAGCATATATTGGTGAAATGATGAACTAATCGTCATCTCAGGTAGCGGTTAGGGTACTAACTTTGATGAAACCATATAAAAATAGCGTGGTGGAGGTATGTATATTTATTGCGTCATATAAGAATTTCGGGGAGGTATTTCTGGCGCAACCACTGCACTCGTGCTGTGATTTTTGATATAGTACAATGTGTATTGCTTAACGCTTATACAATATATATCAATATTCCTTCCCAATGAAAGGATTATTCCCAGAAAATTCAGGATATACATTTTATTTGTCATTTAAATATTTTTTGTATGTGCTATTTTAATCAAAATAGAGAAATTTTTGAAAGCATAAAAACTAAGGAAAATCTTTGTGTCGCATCACGAAAGCTTTGTTTGATTCAAGTAGTCACAGAACATCTATTTCCGATAACACTTCGTAATTAGTTTGTATTCGTTACTCTGGTAACTGTTATGAGTAATTAGTTATTTTGTACTCGTTACTTTGGTGACTGTTATGGAGTAATTATTTACTTTGTATTCTTACTTTGGTGACTGTTATGGAGTAATTATTTACTTTGTATTCTTACTTTAGTAACTGTTATGAGTAATTAGTTATTTTGTACTCGTTACTTTGGTAACTGTTATGGAGTAATTATTTACTTTGTATTCGTTACTTTGCTAACCGTTATGAGTAATTAGTTATTTTGTACTCGTTACTTTGGTAACTGTTATTGAGTAATTATTTACTTTGTACTCGGTACTTTGCTAACAGTTATTGAGTAACTAGTTATTTTGTACTCGTTACTTCGATAACTGTTATTGAGTAATTATTTACTTTGTACTCGGTACTTTGCTAACCGTTATTGAGTAATTAGTTATTTTGTACTCGTTACTTTGGTAACTGTTATTGAGTAATTAGTTACTTAATACGCGTTACTTTGCTAACCGTTATCAGTAATTATTTACTTTGTATTCGTTACTTTGGTAACTGTTATGGAGTAATTATTTACTTTGTACTCGTTACTTTGCTAACCGTTATGAGTAATTAGTTACTTTGTACTCGTTACTTTGGTAACTGTTATGGAGTAATTACTTACTTTGTACTCGTTACTTTGGTAACTGTTATTGAGTAATTAGTTACTTGTACTCGTTCCTTTGCTAACCGTTGTTAAGTAATTAGTTACTTTGTACTCGTTACTTTGCTAACCGTTATTGAGTAATTAGTTACTTTGTACTCGTTACTTTGCTAACCGTTATTAAGTAATTAGTTACTTTGTACTCGTTACTTTGCTAACCGTTATGAGTAATTAGTTACTTTGTACTCGTTACTTTGGTAACTGTTATGGAGTAATTACTTACTTTGTACTCGTTACTTTGGTAACTGTTATTGAGTAATTAGTTACTTGTACTCGTTACTTTGCTAACCGTTATTAAGTAATTAGTTACTTTGTACTCGTTACTTTGGTAACTGTTATTGAGTAATTAGTTACTTTGTACTCGTTACTTTGCTAACCGTTATTAAGTAATTAGTTACTTTGTACTCGTTAGTTTGCTAACCGTTATGAGTAATTAGTTACTTTGTACTCGTTACTTTGGTAACTGTTATGGAGTAATTACTTACTTTGTACTCGTTACTTTGGTAACTGTTATTGAGTAATTAGTTACTTGTACTCGTTACTTTGCTAACCGTTATTAAGTAATTAGTTACTTTGTACTCGTTACTTTGGTAACTGTTATTGAGTAATTAGTTACTTTGTACTCGTTACTTTGCTAACCGTTATTAAGTAATTAGTTACTTTGTACTCGTTAGTTTGCTAACCGTTATGAGTAATTAGTTACTTTGTACTCGTTACTTTGGTAACTTATGGAGTAATTACTTACTTTGTACTCGTTACTTTGGTAACTGTTATTGAGTAATTAGTTACTTGTACTCGTTACTTTGCTAACCGTTATTAAGTAATTAGTTACTTTGTACTCGTTACTTTGGTAACTGTTATTGAGTAATTAGTTACTTTGTACTCGTTACTTTGCTAACCGTTATGAGTAATTAGTTACTTTGTACTCGTTACTTTGGTAACTGTTATGGAGTAATTACTTACTTTGTACTCGTTACTTTGCTAACCGTTATTGAGTAATTAGTTACTTTGTACTCGTTACTTTGGTAACTGTTATTGAGTAATTAGTTACTTTGTACTCGTTACTTTGGTTACTGTTATTGACTAATTAGTTACTCCTACTCGTTACTTTCCTAACCGTTATTGAGTAATTAGTTGCTTCGTAATCGTTAGTTTAGTAACTGTTATTGAGTAATTAGTTACTTTGCTAACCGTTATTGAGTAATTAGTTACTTAGTACTCGTTGCTTTGGTAACTGTTATTGAGTAATTAGTTACGTGTACTCGTTACTTTGCTAACCGTTATTGAGTAATTAATGCAATGGATGCCTCCTCTACTTACTAGATACGCGGCAGAGAATAAAAATAAATATACACACTTATTTTAACTTGGTTTATTCAACTGTTTACTTTCACCACATTAATTACTGTTTATTTGGAGTGACAAACTTTTTCCCTTTGACTTAATGTAGCTGCCGGATTGTTAGAGCCCATGATAATTTCTGTCACTTCCCTTTTGCCTTCCGAAAACCTTGTAACAAAAATTAATTGAAGAGGAAGATAACAAGGAAGGGAAAGCTTTGCGGTGCTTCTGCTAAGTGCTGGGAGACTGCGCATAGCAACAAGAGGGACACAAAACGCCTCCTAAACTGAAGTCGGAAACAAGAGTATCTTTGAGAGCCGTTGCTATGCAAAACAAAACGTGTAATTCAACTATTAATACCCTCGCATTCTTGACAACTTTTACGGTTTGCCCGTAAAATGTACGGGAGCGGAGGACTTTTTACAACTTTACAACAAAGTAGGCGTTTTTACGGCTTTCTGGGCAGATTCAAAGTGTTGCGATTTTCACCATGGACATGTCAAAGCATTATACTGTAAATTAAAATTGCAGGCTGAGTGGTAGGCATGGGCGGAAAATAACGTAATGGTTACACCACAACTGTTACCAAGTAACGAATACAAAGTGACTAGTTACTCAATAACGGTTACGAAAGTAACGAGTACAAAGTAACTAGTTACCCAATAACGGTTACCAAAGTAACGAGTACAAAGTAACTAATTACTTAATAACGGTTAGCAAAGTAACGAGTATAAGTAACTAATTACTCAACAACGGTTAGCAAAGTAACGATTACAAAGTAACTAATTAGTCAACAACGGTTAGCAAAGTCACGATTACAAACTAACTAATTACTCAACAACAGTTAGCAAAGTAACGATTACAAAGTAACTAATTACTCAATAACGGTTACGAAAGTAACGAGTACAAAGTAACTAGTTACCCAATAACGGTTACCAAAGTAACGATTACAAAGTAACTAATTACTTAATAACGGTTAGCAAAGTAACGAGTACAAAGTAACTAATTACTCAATAACGGTTACGAAAGTAACGAGTACAAAGTAACTAGTTACCCAATAACGGTTACCAAAGTAACGAGTACAAAGTAACTAATTATTTAATAACGGTTAGTAAAGAAACGAGTACAAAGTAACTAATTACTCAATAACGGTTAGCAAAGTAACGATTACAAAGTAACTAATTAGTCAACAACGGTTAGCAAAGTCACGATTACAAAGTAACTAATTACTCAACAACGGTTAGCAAAGTAACGATTACAAAGTAACTAATTACTCAATAACGGTTAGCAAAGTAACGAGTATTAAATAACAAATTACTCAATAACAGTTACCAAAATAACGAGTACAAAGTAACTAATTAGTCAATAACAGTTACCAAAGTAACGAGTACTAAGTAAATAATTACTCCCAAACAGTTACCAAAGCAACGAGTACAAAGTAAATAATTACTCAATAACGGTTAGCAAAGTAACGAGTACAAAGTAACTAATTACTCAATAACGGTTAACAAAGTAACGAGTACAAAGTAACCAATGGCTCAATAACAGTTACCAAAGTAACGAGTACAAAGTAAACAATTACTCAATAACGGTTACCAAAGTTACGAGTACAAAATAGCTAGTTACCTAATAACGATTACAAAGTATCTAAGTTATCCAATAACGGTTACCAAAGTAACGATTACAAAATAACTAGTTACCCAGTAACAGTTGCCCAATAATGCTTAACAAAGTAAAGAAGACTAACTATATCGTTAACGGTTACTAAAGTAACGAGACGGTTACTGAGCGTGGGTGACATTCACTGCATGTGCGTAGCATTGGTTTCGCTTATAGGAAACTAGTTACCTAAACTCATTTACAACTAGAGTCATTGTGGTACGTAGTTGTAAGTACACATTTGTTTATTACAGCGCGCTGCTTATCGCTCACAGATGACATCAGTCAGCAAAGCTGCATGCATTGCATTAAGATGGCTATTCAAATGCGATTATAGCTGTAAGAGTTTTTGTACATCGCGGGTGTGAATAAACAATTAATGCTGTTTAGTATGAAAATATGCGCGGGGCGCTAACCTCAAACAACGGTACATCAATTTTAACAGCGGTGAATCAAGATCCGAGTTGCATAACTCAACAAGTCTACCCTCTAGTATTACTTAAGGAAACGTTACATTTCTCCAACTTTCGAACTTAAAAAGCACGTGTGAAGATGTGTGTCTACAGTTTCCGCTCTTTTGGATTCGGGACATTTTGGCTTTAACCTTGCAAAGCAAAGAACAATGCAAGACCGACAGATATGCGACAGGGTTAAATCGTATTTTTCCGAATCCGAAAGAACTGTCTCATTACCAAACACTCCAGAATTGTAAGAATATTATACAACTACATGCATGTAATAAATTTTTCTTTGCACTTACTCACGGCTGTTCCCAATTGCACATGCTAAGACAGGCGCACTTACGGCGCGAATACCGAGCGGGATGACTCAGGAGGCAACGTCGTGGCCAGCATTCGGGAGGTAGTAGGTTCGATTTCCGCGGCCGAAGTTCCTGTGGCGGTTTCGTCGGATTGCTAGGCGAATTTTGGAAGATTCATTACATCCCCCGAATTTCCTGTGTGTCCATTTCATTTCACTTCACCTTTAATCTGCTTGGCTGTTTCAAGTGTCGGCGGGAGTCTGGCGTTGCATATCAGGGGAAAAGGATGCTTTATGTAACACTTCATCCCCGGAATAGGGGCCGTCTCCGAGGCCCGGGGCCCCAGTGGGATGTGTAAGGAGGGAGGGGAGACGGGTGCAGTAGCTGCCATTAGGGGAGTTTCAATCCGGCACCCTGCCGTGCCTCCTGGCGCCCTCGTCTACTCTCTTTTTACCTTCCCTCATGTGCGCCCCGGCAGTAGCTTAGGCACAAAAGATCTTCGTATGTAGATCCCTCCGCGTTCTTAGTTCTAGACGCGAATAGGTTGGTCAATGGGAGAAGGCAACACGTAGTACGTCTTGGCGTGTGTGCGCGCGCGTGCGTAACCATTAATCCATAACTGTGAACGTGATAACTATGAAAACAAATGACTTAATCGTTACTGGTAACGTTACATGTAACCGTTAACGCACTAACTGCGATAGTTATAACCGTTACTCAAAAATAACTGTTTGTTACAGCCCTAGCCGCCGTGCAGTGTGAGGGGAAGGCACTGTACATAACAGTATATGACACAAATAAGCAATCGCTGGAAGCAGGACTGTGTTTATTGAAGATGCCCTATGCTGACGAATTCCTATCTTATTTGTGTTAACTTGACGCTGACCTTTGACACATCTGTGTTGTTCCTTGCTGTCGCTTCAGGAGACTCAAGAGTCCCGGGTTCGATTGTTGGATGACAGGGATTAGGAACTTGTTCTGGTAGAGCTGAGGTTCTGTTTTTAAGGGGTGGTGCCACTGCCTTGATGATATTAATAATGCTGCCGGCGAAGATTGAATTATTATTTCTTTATTTTTGTTACGAAGATTCCTATCTGGTGGACCCGCCACCTTCGTCGTCAAAACCACTGTTATTACTGCCATCACTTTCGAAGTCGCTACTTATAACTTCCTCCGACTAGCCCTCGAATTGCCTAGATTTCACAACTTCATTTCACACTTCAAACTTTCTGATTATTTTCTTCTTATTTAGTTTCTTCAACCGTCCTCGTGGTTAGTTTTTACCCGAATGTGGGCTCTCGGCGTTTCTTTTCCTTTTCTCACGCCTTTCGCCAAACTTACAATTTCCCCCCACCTTTCTTATGTTTCGTTCCGTGTTAAGTTCAAACGTATCATGTGATAGTATACGCGATCTTTGATTGGCTATCATTTTTATTTCATGATTTTATTATTGGCTACCCCCACTTTGACAACTTTCACGTCTGCTTCTTACAACTTATTTTGAGTTTATTCTTAGATCAGAGATAAGATACGTATGCTTTCTGACCCTGCTAAGCTTTGAGACCATTGTTAACTTCACGTCCGAGCCAAAGTACAAAAGCGAGACTTCCGGTAAACTTCTTGTCGCCGATAGCAGGTACATCTGCTTTCCTTTCGAGGAAAGCAAAAATTGTTTTTCTGCCTTTCAACAAAACCGCTTCCTAGTATGAATTTACAGAGTGGGAGTGTTTTTATTTTATAAATTGATTCTCTTTATACCCTTTATCTCTTTTCAGCACATTTTTATCCTTATGTTTGATTTCGATCGTATATTATTATTACTACTACTATTTTTCTCTCCTGGGTCTCCATAACCGTCTTTAAACTCTAGCTGTATTTTGAGCTGGCACTGGGTTCTAGTGCAGTAGAGGTTGTAGCTACACATGCAAAGTGAGATAAAAGCAACGCTTTTACGTACCGTATGTATGTTTGTGAAGGAGGAGGGCTGCCATTAGGAATTCCCAAAGACACGGTCGCACACGTGTAGCACAGCACCTTGACAATGTGCAGATGTGCATCGAGGTGGTAGAGTGTTAAGAGCATCCCCGACAAGAAAAAGAACACGACGCCGCGTGCATGACAAGTAGAACAGAAAGGGTGGAGTAGTCTACTCTTTAGAATTTTGATTCACGCACGTTCGCCGCCCCAACTCCGTCCGCCATCTCTTTCCCCGTCCCTTTCAACAGACGTCAGGTTCTGCGCGCTCCAGGTAACTTGGTCTATGCCAATGTACAAATATGTGTTGCATTTGTTTGTTCCGGGCACGTCTACCAGTTAATTATATCTCGCCGTCTCGTGCTTTAAAGATGGCGGAAGCACAGTGGCCGAAAACATTGGGCTGTGTTTTGAAGCAGTGTACTGCAACGCTTTCCTAATCGCCGCCCACTTTGTTCGAACAGGCAACCCAAATAACTTCAGCATGGTAGAATATTCCTACTGTTTCATAATTACCAAGGACGACACTATCTTAGGCTGATACGAGGGCGATACTGTAAATATTCAGAAAATCAACAAGGACTAGTTTTAAAAGTTTAAATAATTTTATTATTTTTCAAAATATTCCCCTTTAACATCAACACAGTTTTGCACTCTATGAAACCAGTGCTTAAAGCAATGATGTCAATCGTCCTGAGGCACTTCAGAAACAAGGTTTTATAATGTTCCACTGCTGCGTCTCATGACGAAAATGTGATTCCACGCATTTTATTTAATTTTTGGAAGCAAAAACAAACCACAAGGTGCTAGATCAGGGCTGTACGGTGCAGGGTCCATGTTGCTGGACTTATGGCATCCAGATACTCAATTGTTAGGTTTGCTGTATGCAACAATGCGCTGTCATGATGTAACACTTCGGTGTTTTCCACGAGATTTTTCAAAAATATGTGCTAAATAGACATTTGTGTACCAACCGGCAGTAAATACTCTTAACAACAATCTCTGAACAGAACAACGAATGGAGGAATACTTTACATTTTCACTTTCTCTACTACGTATAGTAAGTAGGGGAAGTATTGCATTCCACTCAAAAATTCGATACCGAGATTTCACCGGAAATACATGTTTTGAGACCCCCCTGAATACAAAAAAAGCATTTTTGGAAACATGTCCGTGTGTGTGTCTGTGAACAACATAACTCAGAAACGAACAGTCGGATAAACACCAAACTTGGTATTTAGGTTCAGTATCTTCCAGAGATGCGACACGAAGGTTTTCAAGAAAGTCCCCCCACCCCAGATTACCCTTTACATGGAACATTTTTCAAAAATTTTAATTTTCTCAAAAATGGCTTTACAGATTTTGATTAAAATATTATATGTTTAAAATATTTTCATGGCAAATGAAATGTATCTCTCGAATTTTCTGAGAATGTCTCCAAAAGTATTCTTCATTGTGAATGACTTTTGCATAACCGGTAAACCATAAGAGAGACAAAATTTTACTACACAAAAAATGTACATCGCGTTAAAATACACAATTTATGTCATATACATTTTTTTGTTGTTGAGTGAACCATTTTCGAGATATTGCCTGTTATTGCCTTAAATTTTCCAATACTTATACTTTTTCTCAAATTCATTATTTTTTTTTGTCCTGGTAATGTAAAGAGAATGGAATGCGCCACATAGCAACCAGCTCTTAAAATATTTGACTATCGCTTAAAGCCTAGCATATTCCCCTTGCACCTACAAGAAAATTAGCAATAAGATTAACATCTCGATTAACATGAAGCATATGGAGAATAAGCGTTTGTAAAAATTGTTTTTTACAAGAGTAGAGAAAGTCATGTGAGTGTAATACATCAGATTTTTTTGTTTATCGATGTCGAAAAAACGTTTGATTCGCTAAATCGAGCACAATTTG
The DNA here is from genome assembly GCA_030765065.1 of Deroplatys truncata. Classification (NCBI taxonomy): domain Eukaryota; kingdom Metazoa; phylum Arthropoda; class Insecta; order Mantodea; family Mantidae; genus Deroplatys; species Deroplatys truncata. The sequence continues at coordinate 9,550,047 of CM060989.1, read as the reverse complement.
AAAACTGGAGAAAACATGTAGACTTGTTTATGATAATTTTGCTTGTAATGTTAGGTACAAAGGTATACTGACAGAAAATATTGCTACTGCACGTGGAGTGTAACAGGGCTGTATTCTCTCTCCCGCTATATTTCTGCTTTCTCCACCGCGTACCTAGTAGGCAGAGAAGGTATTGCATTCCATCTAAAAATTCGATATCGAGAATTCACCGGAAATACAGGTCGAGATCCCCTGAATAAAAAACAAATTCAGAAAAACTTCCGTGTGTGTGTGTGTGTGTGTGTGTGTGTGTGTGTGTGTGTGTGTGTGTGTGTGTGTGTCTGTGAATAGCATAACTCAGAAACGAAGATTTTTTAGAGTATACCCACACCCAAGTACCCTTTACATGGAGAATTTGGATTTTTTAAAAAATGGCTAACGATTTTTATTAAAATCCACACATTAAAGATATTTGCATGACAAATGAAATGTATATCTTGAATTTTCCTCTTCATTCTGAAGAAATTTGGTATAATATTGCGTATATATATATATATATATATATATATAATAGTAAATGTTAAGCGATAGATGTAATCTCTTGGAAACACACAATACAATTTAAAATAAATAACTTTTTTATGTCATCATCTATTTCCGAGATATTCATTATTAATACCTCGAATTGTCCAAATTTTCACTTGTTTCCCGCGATGTTATGGGAACAGTATGGTATTTTAAGGCCGGCATATAGCGTCCAGTTAAACATTTCACTATCGCAATTCCTTTCGTATCTATAACGTATTGTGTAAAGTAGTTATTTAAAAGCAGTGGTATGGATGCGGTAATGAGCATTTTACTGAACTTCGTTTAAACGTACATTGATCGTTGCCAGAGCCACGAATTGGATAAGCATTCTCATGAATCCCTACCTACCACAGGTTTCTCGCTCCAAGCCACTTGAGACGTAATGATACCGACTGTGGTTTCATAAATATTCAACTGTGGGAGTAGAATGCATTAGCACGTGAGTTTGTAATGTTGCGTGTAACACAGGTTATCTGCAATTGAAACTGTAGCCGCAGCAACGCGGGGATTAGAACCAGGGATACCAACCCTTGTGTGCATTGTGAGACATAAGCCCGGGTTTGTGGTCGACGCTGTCCTATCTGTTCATGTGCGCTACACAAAACCTCGGAAATAAATGTCGCTTAGGGAAAAAAATGTTTAAAAAAATCTGTGTTACATTCGCATGACTTTCCCTGCTGCTCTTCTCCAAACTATTCTTACTAAAGCTTATTCTTCTATATACTGCACGTTAATACAGAATCGTCATGTGAGGGCTTTGAAATTCCATGCTCTTTGCAAGACTGCATGAAAAATTTTATGTATTACATCCACATGAATTTCTCTACCCTGTGAGTATAGAAATTATTCTTACGAACGTTTATTTTTCTGCCTGCTACTGTTATTCCAAATAAACGCTTACAGAAACAGCTACATTACACATTTCGTTATAGATACAAAGGGAACAGCGATAGTCAAAATTGCATGCTATTTCCATGACATCGCGAGAAACAACTGGAATGACTCAGTACTGAAAAATTCAAATGATTAATAACGGATATCATCGAAATGGCTGATACCACTAAAGAAATTGTGTGTTTTAAAGAGATCTACATTTTTCTGTAGTACGTTTTCGTCTATCGCTTAAAGTTTACCAGTTACACAAGATTATATAAATTTTGTTTTGAATGAAGAGGACTTCACAAGCTATTGCAAGAAAATTCAAGCCATAAATTTTATTTGTCATGTAAATATCTTCAATATTTGGTATTTTAACAAAATCGTTAGAGCCATTTTTCAGAAAATCAAAAAATTCGAAAAATGTTCCATGTCAAGGGTAGTTTGGGATCGGGAGATTTTCTTGAAAATCTTCCTCTCTCATCTTTAGAGGGTAGCTGAACTTAAATACCAAATTTGGTATGTATCAGATATTTCGTGCACACACGCACGCGCACGCAAGCGTTACTGCATGGTCGTTCTCAGATAAGTGTTGGGTGTAGAAAAGAAAAATGAACTCTTGATATGACTCAGTAACTCGATGAAAAGAAGAAAAATAGAAGGGGTGTGTGTAGACTATCTTAATTATTCAAATCTATGTACTTGAAATTTAAGAGGCTAGGAATATCCGACTGAGCGTGCTTCCAGTTAGGCCGCCCACAATTCCATAGAAAAGCTCTGGATTAAGCTGGTATTTTACTGAGTAGGATGGCTCGCTTTCTGGAGGTATCCGGTTCATTTTTGTGGACCGCCAACTTTGACTTGGTTTTTCGTTGTTTCCCCGGGTCAGCACCGAACGCTGGGGTGGTTTCGACGCCTGGAGCCGTTGCGGGACTACTGAGTTAGATCCTGCCTCCGAAAGGGGTTTGGAGGCCTGTGGTTGGGCGGCGGATGCGTTCGATCTGGAAACATTAGACCCCGACTAGACTTCCTCCTGTCGTCCGGATCTGTTGCCTTTCGGGTATCTCCCCTCATTCTTCGCTCCCAGAAGTCACGGTATAAGAAGCAAAAGGGCCACTGAAGCCTACTTGAGGTGCTGTACCCCGGTTGCGGGGGGCTCCTGCATTCATACCTTTTACTCCCCGTGAATACTAGAGGTTTGCTTGATCCACGTGTCGTTCATCGCCCTCTCTAGCCTGGGATTGTTAGGGACTGGATGTATGAAGGCGTAACTCCGTTGTAAAACCGTATGGCTGGTATCTTTACAGCAGACTGAATAACGTTTGTGGTTTTTCTTAGAAACATTTGAGTTCCCTAACGCACTACATTATGTCAGCGCATTAAAACGGTGTTCTTTGGTAAGCCCAGCCAGGTTCGTTACAAAGTGGTGAGATAGTATATTAATTAGGCTGCATGATGACCGAACTTTTTTATCTTGCAAGATCGTGACCTCAACAAAAAGGCTTTTCTGCACGCAAAGCAGGTGCGTGCTTTGTGTTTTGGTGTTAAAGAGACGAGGGAGGGGGGAGCGGAAAGTTGTTTCCCTCGTAGGTATTAACACCACTAGAAGCTAATCTAACGGTCGGCTACCTTCTGTGTTCGGGATCCTCAGCTTCGATTATCTACACAATAGCTATCGATTCTGCCGGGCCTTTCGCTTCCCGGCATATCACTCTTTCTGTTGTAGTCATCGACCACAGGCTGTAACAGAGCAAGCGAGATGCTCAGCGGTAACATGGCAAGTCCCGGGTTCGATTCCTGTCGACCGCTCGCTCTGTCCGGATTTTCCCTGGTGGATTTCATTGTTTCTTTCTCATTTTTTGTGTGTGGTTCTTCGTTTCGTGGTGTTAGGCGGTGCCCACCACATGGTGCGGATGACTGCTCCAAGGTAAGAGTATTCCTCGTGGATACAAGAGGGCTGCCTGGTCCCAGTAGTAGGACGGGTCTTCGAGCTAGGAACTGTTAGACACTCTTTGTGGGCTGTAGCCTCCTGCAATTCCTTCACTTCATCCCTTCCTCCTAGGGGGTAGTAACTGCAATAGATCTCCCACACGCGGGTGTCCCACGCCGTTGTATATCCTATTACATTCACATGGCTTTCTCTACCCACACATCAATTCGATGTCGAATTTCACCGGATATATGTGTTTTGAGACCCCCTGAACCCCCAAAAAAGTATTTTTAGAAAAAGTTCCGTATAGTGTGTGTGAACACCTTAACTCAAAAACGAAAAGTCGGATAAATACCACGCTTTATATATAAGTCCAACGTCTTCCAAAGATGCGACAGGAAGATTTCCAAAAAAATCCCCCCATCCTAAACCATTCTTTACATGTAAAATTTATCGAAGTTTTTTATTTTCTAATAAACGGCTCAAACAACTTTTATTAAAACACCATATATTAAAGATATTAACATGACAAACAAAACGTATATCTTGAATTTTCTGGGAATAGCCTGTGAAGCCCACTTCATTTGGAAGGAATTTTGTATAATCTTGTACAACTGGTAAACGTTAAGCGATAGACGAAAACGTACTACATAAAAAATGTAGATCTCTTTAAAACCGACATATCCGTTATTATTGGTTTTTACAATAAGTATTGTGTTCCATAAAAAAAAATTGATGCCGAGATTTCACAGGACATATAACCCTTCAGGCTCCTGAACCCAACGAAAACATTTTCAGAAAAACGTCTAAGCGTGTATCTTGAACAGCATAACTTAAAACGAAACCTGTTATTTAAGTTTAGTACCTTCAAAGGACGCGACACGAAGATTTTCGAGAAAATTCCCACACCCCAAACTTCCTTTTACGTGGAAAATTTTTCGAAAAGTTTTGTTTTCTCAAAAGTCGCTTTAACGATTTTGATTAAAATACCATATGTTTAAAATATTTTTATGAGAAATAAAAAGTATATATTGAATTTTCTGGGAATAGCCTGTGAAGTCCTGTTCATTCAAAAGGAAGTTTCTATAACTGGAAAACTGTAAAAGATAGATAAAATCTTAGTACTGTAGATCTCGTTAGAATACACAATTTATGTCAAATACGTTTTTTTTGTGTAGAGCTAACCATTGCCGAGACATTTCCTGTTATTGGTTTGCATTTTAAAATAACTATACTTTTCTCAAATGAGAAGACGTTATTCAGTTCCCCCACGCCTTCTTTTTGTCCATGCGAAGGGAACAGAATTCAGAAATCATAACGTAGCGACCCGCTTTTAAAAGATTTGACTATCGCTTAAAGCATACTGTATTCCCCTAACCCAGTTGTACCTACAAGAAAATACGCAATGAGTCAAGCGTTTGTAAGAATAGTTCATACAAAAGTAAGTAGGAAAAGTCATGTGAGTGCAACATATCCGATTCTTTTTGCTAACTCGCGCGTAGCAGTGCAATGCAACACGTGCGAGGCAGCCTCTACTTCCTTCCGCTTCACTCGCTGGGGCGTCGAACACAGACCTCTCTAATCTCTCGCAGTAGTGGCACCCACAACTGTCGTCAAAACTCACTCGTAGATCAGCACTTCATGCTGTATTTCAAACGCACTCACCCAGTAAGCAAGGGGGGCAGCCGTCTTACTCGTCTCCTTATCTCTTCCACCGGCATGTCAGCGCCTTCTACGCCATAAGCGAGACGCATAGCTGTGTTACAATTCGAGCTGCGACATCGGAGTCGTTACGTTTGTTTAGAGGCGTCCTTTAATCGGCTGTTTACAACGAGAGGGTTACTTGTACAGTTGAGTCAAATACATCACCGCACTGTGTTCACGTAGACGAAATGCCAAAGAAAGGATAAGAAAGTCAACAATGTTGCAAAATCCTTTATTGCAAACCTGCAACAGCACAATTGCTTGTGCTCATAGTAGATCGAGTAATGTGCATAGACATGTCAGCACAGATACACACAAGCGTTGTATTTCAAAATGTATGGACAAACTGCTACAGCAGGAAATCAAACGCTGAATGAAGAACTATGAGCGGCATTTATTTCTGCCCGATACTTCGTTATATAAACTATAGGATATAACTCTGCGGGTTCTAATTCATTGCAATAAACTGACATAGAGTCTTATCCACGTGCACAGTATGGCGTGGGTGTTTTCCATTAATGATTTAATAAAGACATTTCAGTTGTATAGGGCGCTCCCAAATTACTCGTTGAAATTAATACAGACATTAGAGAACACCAAAACAAATACATTTCAATAAGGAACATACGGTCTCTGGTCAACGTGTGATGTTAGGGAACTGTTTGTGAGTGGTGCTGACGTAAGCTGTTGTGTCGGTGTCGCTGACTGGGAACGTGTACGGACGGTTGGCTCTGAGGCCTGGTTGGACCATACATTCTTCCATTGCGCCTCAACGGACGGAGCTATCGCATCTTCTTGGAACATCTGCTGGATGATGCACCTCTGAATGTTAGCCAGCCCATTTAAGCATTGCTGTGAGGAACCCTCTGAGGGCCACTTTCGGGAATCGATGGATCGCCCGAGGTGGCCACCCAGGTCACCTGACCTCACGTGTCTAGATTTCTTCTTCTGGGGGCATATGAAGCAGCTGAGGTATGAAACCTATGTGGAAACAGAAGATTGTTGCTAGAATTGCCGTCGCTGCCGGTACCATTGCGGACATGCCAGGAGTCTTCCAACAGACACAGCAATCAATGTTCCTGCGTGCAAACAGGCCAATGGTCGCGCATTCAACCAGTTCCTGCTAATGCCACACATGTTCCTTATCGAAATATATTTGTTTTGGTGTTCTCTACCACATATATTGATTTGTAGTAGTAGTTTCGGAGCACTCTGTATAAGTCAGTTGTAAATGTTACAAATAGTATTGCAGAAATAAAGCAAATGTTCACGAAACATGTTTAATTCTTCGTATATAAACTCTACCGCGCGAGGTGAATGTCAGCCCTCGTCGCTACACCCTTACCTTCCTGTTCTATACGCTTTCCTCCACATATCGACTGCGATGTCGCAGTCCTACTGTTAATATCAAATAGAAAAACAAGCTTGCGTAAGAATACTTTACAGAACCTGTATAAAAGTGCACCGATAACGGTTACAGAGTTGCACGTGAATGTAATGCACCCCCGCCTTTCTTTTCATTAATTAAACTGACTGTGGGAGTTATAAACTTTGGATCATAAGACAATCCCCCCCCTAAAACGTTTGCAAGTACGATCACAGTTTTAGTTTGAACTTCTGTCGTATACAGTGACGTTGCTTACGACCGCACGAGGTTCGATCGAGAGAATGTCATTATAGCTGCTATTTCACGTGGGCTGAATTCGCTTGACCGAAGGGCAAATTGTGTGGTAAGGATATTGCACCTGCTAGGCTATTCCTATACTCAATTGAATCATGTCTGCACAAAATCGAATAGTTTAGGGAATCGATAAATGCTGTTCCAACAGTCAAGAGGCCTCTTTTTTTTCTGCCGTACGCAAAGCTATGGAATTTGCATACAGTGAAGTTTGAAGACCTATCTTCCAAACTACTTAACTGGCCTATGTAGTTCAAAATAAAAGTCTGCGAGTTGCTGTAGCGCCAGCAAAACCTGCGGAACACATACGCTATGTAATCAAAAGTATACGGACACCTCCACAAAACTACGTTCTTCATCTTAGGTGTATTGTGCTGCCACCTACTGCCTGGTACTCATTATCCGCGACCTCAGTAGTCAGTAGACATCATGAAACAGCAGAATGGGACGCTCCGTGGAACCCACGGACTTCGAACGTGGTCAGGTGATTGAGTGTCACTTGTGTCAGAAGCCTGTACGCTAAATTTCCACACTCCTAAACATCCTTAGGTCTACTGTTTCTGATGTGATAGTGAAGTGGAAACGTGAAGGGACATGTACAGCACAAAAGCGTACAGACCGACCTCGTCTGTTGACTGCCAGAAACCGCCGCCGACATTTGAAGAGGGTCGTAAAGAGTAATAGGCAGACATCTATCCAGACCATCACACAGGAATTCTAAATTGCATTAGGATCCACTCCAAGTACTATGACAGTTAGGCGTGAGGTGAGAAACCTTGGATTCCATGGTCGAGCGGCTGCTCATAAGCCACACATCACGCAGGAAAATGCCAAACGACGCCTCGCTTGGTGTAAGGAGCGTCAACATTACACGATTGAACAGTGGCAAAACGTTGTGTGGAGTGACGAATCACGGTACACAATGTGGCGATCCGATGGCAGGGTGTGGGTATGGCGAATGCCCGGTGAACGTCATCTGCCAGCGTGGGTAGTGCCAACAATGAAATTCGGAGGTGGTGGTGTTATGGCTTGCACTCGTTGTTTTGCGTGGCACGATCACAGCGCAGACCTAAATTGATATTTTAAGCACCTTCTTGCTCCCCACTGTTGAAGAGCAATTCGGGGATGGCGATTGCATCTTTCAACACGATCGAGCACCTGTTCATACGGCACGGGCTGTGGCGGAGTGGTTACACGACAATAACATCCCTGTAATGGACTGGCCTGCACAGAGTCCTGACTTGAATCCTATAGAACACCTTTGGGATGTTTTGGAACGCCGACTTCGTGCCAGGCCTCACCGACCTACATCGATACCTCTCCTCAGTTCCGCACTCCGTGTAGAATGGGTTGTAATTCCCCAAGAAACCTTCCAGTACCTGTTTGAAAGTATGCCTGCGAGAGTGAACGCTGTCATCAAGGCTGAGGGTGGGCCAACACCATATTGACTTCCAGCATTACCGATGGAGGGCGTCACGAACTAGTACGTCATTTTCAGCCAGGTGTCCAGATACTTTTGGTCACGTAGTGTATATTCTTGTAGTAGTTGTAATGGGGAACACAACTATAATCACAAAAGTCTTCGAGAAAATAATATGTATACATTTCAAAATGATAGATGTTTCAACACTGAATATTTGTAATCAAAACACACTTTATTGATTTATAGTTCTCAAGTGCAGTATGGCTAAAGCTTATTGCTCATTGCAGCACTCTTAGTTCAGTGGTAGAGAGTTATCTTACTGTTCCTGAGGTTACAAGTTCAAATCTCTTTGGAGCTATTCAACTTTCCCTCTCTCGCTTTCAATTTAAATACACGAGTAAAACTATAACAGGTTTTTCTCATTTTTTATGCACGCAACGTTTGTTTAGTAGTCCGTCATATCGATAGATGGCAATAATGACATTAATTTATCTGTCGCGAGGAGATTTCACACTCAGTCAATTTAATATAAACAACCAGAAACTTCACCTTTATTGTAATTATATTCGTAAGTAAAATGAAGTAACACAAGCAATAGCGGCAATTCACTGCGGAGAAACGAACTCGAGTAGCCACTGCTACACGGTAAGCACGGTAGAGCTCAAAACAGTGCCTTGTGGCTTGTATTACAGAGTTAGAGAAAGCAGCACACACAAGTAGACTGTTGTGAACCGCGCGCTCACTCGAAGAGTCTTTGAAAAAATTAAAGAGACCGGTCACTTTTATTTTGAATGTACGTTAACAATTCAAATATCTTAAAATCGAGCAGGATGGCTCAGCCGCTAACATCTGTAGCCCATTCCGGAAGTCCTGGGTTCAAATAACGTGGGTCGATCACTCTGACTGGGGATTTTCCGTGGTTTCCCTCAACCGCCAAGGTAAATACCGGATTGGATATTTCATACCACGACCCAAACTTCCACCTTAAGTCTAAAACAATAACAAAAATGAAAAACAAATGCCAATAGCGAATGCTCTGTTATCTATCCACAGATAATGAAGGCCGGTAGACTGGACACCCTAATGCCATCTGCCTGGCACGTGTAGAAGCAGTGGTACAGTTGCTATGCATCCCTCCCTCTTTTCCAGTTTCAATTCTTATACAGACTATTAGTTGAAGGTTTAATTAATAATTATACAAATATATAATTTTTTTTGCAATCGATCATTGTTATTACCATTACTTATTTATTATTGAATATTAATTACTAGTGGTGTCGACCTATACTGTATCAAAACTTAATGTTTTAACTACACACAATAAAAACACTAAGACGACATATATTGACGTGTACAACATTTTGAAACAAACACCTGCTGTTCAGGTTGATGTTAACGCGGATATTTATTGTAAGGTTTAAATTTTTAAAAATTCATAAACTTTTCAGCTCTTGAGAAAAATTTTAAAGGATTTTCAGAGTTAATGACACAGAACATACTGTCGATTCTGTAACCAGGGGATGTCTTGTAAACAAAGTCCTCAGAACATATTTTGTATTAATCGCAAACGGGTGTGGGGGCGTGTTGCAGTGTCAGCGCCGCCTGCTGCTGGTTTCAATCGATTTGATGAGCCAGCCTAGATAATCTGGGTGACGATATGACGGCGCTTATAACCTTTCCTTGACGGCTGCGTGTCTTAGAAAAAGGTGATTGGAAAACCCGTTTGTAATTCAACTGGTAACAAAAACATCTTATATATGCTGCATTCATATAGCTTTCTCTAATCACTCTACTAGAAACCTCTTTTACGAAAGGTTATTATATCTTGTTAATGCAGATATGCGATATAGTTGGTAAACCGACAATTAAATCTTTTAAGAGCGGGTCCGTATGTGAAGGCTTTGAAATTCCGTTCTCTTTGCGCCACCAAAGAAAAAAAGTTCTGAAGTGCTACATTCACATAAATTTCTCTACCCTCTATCGTTTACTAGTGGGTATACAAACTCTTCTTAATAAAGCCAATTTTTCTATCTACGTCATATTAATCGAGATAAACCTTTGCAGAAACAGCTACATTACACATTTCGTTATAGCTACAAAGAGAACAGCGATAGTCAAATGTTTAACAACCGGACGCTATATGCTGGCCTTAAAATTCCATACTGTTTCCATGACATCGCGAGAAACAACTGAATATCGACAGGACTTTAAAGGAATGGCTAAGTATTGAACAATTCTCGTCATTAATAACGGATATCTCAGAAATGGCTTATGCAAACATAAGAACTTATTTAGTGCGTTTTAAATACATCGACATTATATGTTTAGTAAGTATTTGACTTATTTTAAGTCGCTTTAACTTGCAAAGGTCTATTCGCGACTCTTACATTAAGACAGTGGTGGTTGAGCATTTATAGTTTTCTAGGAATATACATACATAATATCATTTGATAATAAACAGATAACGGTTATTTTATGTGAACAATACAATTAAAGATCAGTTATAATTATATTACAATTGCATTAAATTTCATTACACAGTTGTATATTTTGTAAGATCATACGGGTACAATCCTTTTATCAATTGTTGAATCATTAAGACAGCTAATATTATTTGGGATGATATATATTTTCCTGTGTGGGTTATAACGTTGGCATTCTGCGAGTACATGGCAGACCGTCAATGGAGTTTTGCATGTTGAACACATGGTGATCAGAAAGCAGTGTGTCAGCTTTGTATGTCCAATTCTTAAGGGGGTAAATGATAACTTGAGGCAGTATTTTTAACACGTAAATGGTTTCAGTCTAATTATATAATATTTAAATTCAATAACAGCCCGCCTTAAAGCAATATGTGTATGTAACAATATATAAAAAGTGTATATTACAGTCAGTGTATATGTTTATATTTTGTATACATGTGTAATAATGTTATGTGAATGTATTACATAACTTAACAATGTAGGAGCTGTGAGAATAATAGGTTAAAAGTTGCTAACAATGAGGTAAACTTGAGGCAATAATGAATTTGAAAGTTTAATAATGCTACTTGTGATTCTTGGAAGCAATAATGTAATTTTTGCGACAGTTTATAAAATAGCCAATCAACAACCAGAAAAGGCTTTAGTTAAATGAAAGTATTCTATTGGACTAGGATTAGCCAACCACAAACTAAAATGGAGCAAAATTTACAAATTCAGAAGTCAGTTGCTTGTAAACAGCGCTCCTAACCGGACGCGAGACACGTCTTCGAGAAATTTAATACGTATTTTGTGAGAGACAAAAATAGTTTACGTGTTAAAAAGTGCAAGTAATCAATAAAAAAAATCTCACAGCTCTCTGTATCAGTGAAGTGTTATTTAAATCGTATCAAGCGTTAATGAAAGGAGTGAAGTAAAATTATAATCTGTGTAAGCCTACATTCTTCAGTCGCACCACTCCCTGCTAAGACATTCATGTCTCTAAAAAAAATATAGTTACTGACGCAGCCGAGGAAAACATAAATATATAATATTTAAAGAAACAGTCAAAATTACAAAGTTAAAATGTTTAAACTTCGGACAAAGGCCACCGGAAAGTACATTTGGGGCGAAGGCTACCGGAAACTTATTACCATACGTGTGGTTGCAACTATTTCAAGTTCAGCTCCTAAAATAACTTCTCTTCCAATTTTATGTTTTTTGTTTAAGTTGGTAAAAATGCATTTGTTGCCTGAAGATCTATCACAGTAAGTAGCTTGTCTCCATGACTTTGAGAAGATATTTTTTTTCCATGAAGTACAGATTTTGGTTCGAATATGTTTTTTTTCTATTTCTTATGGTTTTAAACAAAACTGTGCAAAATTCATTCCATGAAGAGGGCTTCAAAGGCTATTAAACATCAATATATGCATTTTATTTAAAAGCATTAGAGCCACTTTTGTGAAAAAGAAATTTAAAAATCTTCGTTTTAGGTGGGGGGATTTTCTTGAAACTTTTCGTGTCGCATCTTCCTAAGATACTGAACCCAAATAGCACATTTGCTATTTGTCGGATATTTCGTTTTTGAGCTATGGTGTTCACACACAAACAAACCTTTTTTACTTTCTCTTATACGTATAGTAAGTAGGGGAAGTACGAGGGGCGCTATTTATATTTTGCGCCCAATAATTAAAACAAAGTAATTTCTGAATGAAAACTGCTTTATTTGCTTTCAAAGAGTTCTCCTTTATGATCAATACACTTTTGCATCCATTTGAACCATTTGTCATTTATTCCAGTCTTCTTAAGACACCTACAAAACATGATTTTTGAAGGCATCAACGCTTCTTCTGCCAACGAAAATCGTTGTCCACGCAATTTATTCTTGATGTTCGGGAACAAAAAGAAGTGCCAAATCAGGACTGTATGGCGGATGACCCATCAATTCGATTTTTTGAGCCTTTAAATACTCTGTTAGACGAGATGTGTAGGCGCTCGCATTGTCTTGATGAAGAACGATCCTACGATTCTTGTTGGTTTTCCTTACTTCACCGAAGACTTCCGGCTAGCAAGTGGTTGTGTACCATTCGGCATTGACCGTTTTACGTTCCTCTAAAGACACTGTTGCCATATGGCCAGTTTTGTTAAAAAAGCAGGCGACCATTTGCTTCGAAGTGCTTCGAGTGCGAACAACTTTTGTTGGATTTGTTTCATCTTGAAACACGCATACAGTCGACTGCTGTTTACGTTCCAGCTCATACCCATAGATCCATGATTCGTCACCTGTTACAACCTTATATACGTCTTTTGAGGACCGCCATTGTATTTATTGAACATTTTTGTACACCAATCGACACGAGCATCTTTTTGAGATTGCGTCAAATTATGTGGGACCCAACGAGAGGAAACCTTTTTCACGGCTAAATAATCATGCAATATTTTATATATGCTGGTGGAACTAATGCCTAGGGTTGCTTCAATCTCACAATATGTCGCATGACGATCTTTCATTATTAGTTTTTGCACAGCATCAATGTTTTCTGGCACAACAAATGATTTTGGACGACCTTTACGAACTTCATCATTGAGCGAACGGCGGCCACGATTAAATTCGTTATACCAGCGTTTCACAGTGGCAAAGGATAGAGCTTCGTCGCCAAATGTGGAAGCTAGTTGATCGATGCGTTCTTGTCTTGATAATCCACGTCGAAAGTCGTAATAAGTCATTGCACGAACATTTTCACGAGTTAATTCCATGTTTTTGTTGACACACAATCTTCAAGTTAGTGTAAACAAAACAAATGAAGCTCTATTGACAAAATGTTTGAAGTAGATTATGGTCAAAATGTCAAACTTTCTACTGGAAACGTCAGATGGTATCTACAACATTCAGGGTTGCCAAGGCTCAAAATATAAATAGTGCCCCTCGTATTGCATTTCACTCAAAAATTCCATACCGAGATTTCATAGGAAATACATATTTTGAATCCAAACAAAAGCACTTTTAGAAAAAGGTTTGTGTGTGTGTGTTTGTGTATCTGAACAGCATAACTCAAAAACGAAAAGTCGCATAAATACAAAGCTTGGTATTTAGGTTCAGTATCTTTCAAAAGATGCGACAAGAGATTTTAAAGAAAATCCCCCCACACTAGGCTACCCTTTAAATGTAACATTTTTGCGAAAATGTTGATTTTCTCAAAAATGGCTCTTAACGATTTTCATTAAATTGTCCTAAATTTAAGATATTTTCATGTCAAATAAAATGTAGGTCTTCAATTTTCTGGGAATGTCCGCAAAAGTCCTCTTCATTCTGAATAGCTTTCGCATAACCGGTAAACCGTAAGATACAGAGAAAAGTTCTCTAGGCAAAAAAATGCAGAACTCGTTAAAACACACAATTTATGTCAAACATTTTTGTTGTGGAGTGAACTATTTCCGAGATATTCCTTGTTGTTGTTTGAATTTTCCAATACTTATACTTTTTCTCAAATGGCAATCGTTTTTATTTTTTTATGTCCTGGGCATACAAGGAGAATGGAATGCTCCACATAGCAACCAGCTCTTAAAACATTTGACTATCGCTTAAAGCTTACGATATTCCCCTTGCATCTACAAGAAAATTAGCAATAAGATTAACATCTCGATTAACATGAAGCATATGGAGAATAAGCGTTTGTAAAAATAGTTTGTACAAGAGTAGAGTTCTCTACCACGTAGGTAGTAGATAGAGAAGGTATTCCATTCCAGCCAAAAAATCGCATGTCGAGATTCAATACAAAAAGCAGTGTATAAGCTGGGGTAATTATTTTATGTAGTTTTGATTGCTCGTTGTATTAATATCCGCAAGGGAATATGATAATCCCTGGTCATCATTTAGCAGTTGACGTGTCGACTGTGCTGCTCTCTGTCGAGTATTTCTTCAACCGCGGACAGGCATTTACATAACATTCACAAAACATTAGCATATTCAGAAATGTAAGCGTTGTTTCAGATGGCCAAAAATATTTTATTTTAACATTGGAACCTCATTCGATGGCAATTTTGCCAAGTTAATCTGCATCAGAAATATGCAGCACACCGCTGTCACAGATGGTTCGCGAAACCACAAGTATCATTGTATAATGTTACATTAATTTGTGCCACACATTTCAAAACAGTTGATGCACTCAGCGCAACAGGCGTCTAAACACCACAAAAATTAACATTACTATACACAAACGAAGAGAAAAATGCATTTAACGACAGGACCTTTTTAAAAAAAACTTTCAAACTGACGTAAAAAATCTGATGTTAACTTCACATGACTTTCTCTACTCTTGCACAAACTATTTTTACAAACTCTTATTCTCCATCTATTTCATATTAATCGAGATAAACATTTACAGAAACGATCTTTTGACATGCAAAGAGAATTACATTTTACACACAACGACCAGTTCTAAAAATATTTGACTATCGCTTAAGGTGTACTATGTTCCCCTTGTTTTGTATTTGCACGGGCAATATAGAAATACAGTAGCCTTTAAGCATATACGTATCTCTTAATACCTGGTTGCTAGGTGCAGCACCATTCCCTTTCCCACAGATTAATACTCTTTCCATATCCAAGACAAAAAAATGAATAACGAATTCCCGTTTGAGAAAATAAGTATTGAAAAATTTAAGGAAATAACAAGCAATATCTCGAAAATGGTTCACTCAACAAAAAAATGTATATGACATAAATTGTGTATTTTAACACGACCTAAATTTTTTGTGTAGTAAAATTTTGTCTATCTCTTATGATTTACAAGTTATGCAAAAGTCGTTCACAATGAAGAATACTTTTGGAGACATTCCCAGAAAATTCGAGATATACATTTCATTTTTCATGAAAATATCTTAAACACATGATATTTTATTCAAAATCGTTAGAGCCATTTTTCCATGTAAAGGGTAATCTGGGGTGGGGGGATTTTCTTGAAAACCTTCGTGTCGCATCTCTGGTAGATACTGAACCTAAATACCAAGTTTGGTGTTTATCCGACTGTTCGTTTCTGAGTTATGCTGTTCACAGACACACACACACACACACACACACACGGAGATGTTTCCAAAAATGCTTTTTTTGGATTCAGGGGGTCTCAAAACATATATTTCCGGTGAAATCTCCGTATCGAATTTTTGGGTGGAATATAATACTTCCCCTACTTACTATACGTAGTATAGAAAGTAAAAGTCTGATGTTAGCTTCACATGAGTTTCTCTATCCTCTAGTGGGTTACAAAAGCTTATTTTTCTATCTACTACATTTTAATCCAAATAAACATTTGCAGAAACAGCTACATTACACATATCGTCATAGATACAAAGAGAACAGCGATAGTCAAA
The DNA here is from genome assembly GCA_030765065.1 of Deroplatys truncata. Lineage (NCBI taxonomy): Eukaryota > Metazoa > Arthropoda > Insecta > Mantodea > Mantidae > Deroplatys > Deroplatys truncata. The sequence continues at coordinate 9,534,040 of CM060989.1, read as the reverse complement.
TGTTTAACAACTGGACGCTATATGCTGGCCTTAAAATTACATACTGTATCCATGACATCGCGAGAAACAACTGAAAATCAAGAGGACTTATAAGAATGACAAAAGTATTTATCAAATGAACCGTTAATAACGGATCTGTTTATTTAGAATAAATTGTGTTTTTTAAGAAAATCTACATTTTTTTAATAGTACGTTTTCGTCTATCGCTTAACGTTTATCAGTTATACAAGATTATACAAGATTCCTTCCGAATGAAGAGGACTGCACAGGCTGTTCCCAGAAAATTCAAGATATACATTTTATTTGCCATGCGAACATCTTATGGCATGTTAATCAAAATCTTTAGAGCCATTTTTTTTAGAAATTAAAGAACAATTTTCAATGTAAACGGTAGTTTTTAATGAGGGGGGATTTTATGGAAAATCTTTCTATCGCATCTTATGCTGTTCAAAGCCAAACGCAAGCACAGGTCTTATTTCTAATTTTTTTGTATTCAGGGAGCTCTATAACGCTTATTTCCGGTGAAATCTCGGTATCTAAATTTTGGTGGTATATTACAATTTCTTTGCTTGCTATAATTAAGCGGTACCGAAAGTCAAAAGTAAAAGTATGTGATATTTCAAACCAGTAACAAAGACTACGAGGGCTGTCCCAGAAGTACCCGACCTAACAAAGAAAACACAATCATTTTGGGAAAAAACATCTTTATTTCTCTACATAGTCTCCTTTCAGCTCGATACACTTTTCCCAGCGATGTTCAATAGCTTCGATACCCTGTTTATAGTGCGAACCGTCGAGTTCTGCAAAATAGCTATCAACTGCAAACTCCACCTCTTCATTGTTGGCAAATCTTTTACCACCAAGCCATTTGTTCAACTTTGGAAACAGAAAATAATCAGAGGGGGCTAAATCTGGCGAATATAGTGCATGAGGAAGCAATTCGAAGTTGAAGTCATTGAATTGGCCATGGCGATAATGGATGTGTGAACTGGTGCATTGTTTTAATGAAACAGAACTTTCTCTTCCACTAAATGCGGCCGTTTTTGCTTGATTTCATCATTCAAACGCTGCAATAAGTTTGCATACAACTCACCATTGATTGCTTTTCCTTTTTGAAAATAATGAAAATTACCCCACGTGCATCCCAAACAACTGACGCCATGAACTTGCCTGCAATTGAACTGCCTTCGCCTTCTTTGGAGCCGATTCTCACCTTTCAGTCCACTGTTTTGACTGTTGCTTCGTCTCAGGTGTGAAGTGATGGACCCATGTTTCATCCATGATCATGAATCGACGCAAAAACTCGGCTTTATTGCAGCGAAACATCACCAAACACTCGACTGTAATATCCTCACGACGCTGTTTTTGTTCCATTGCGAGTAAACGCGGCACCCATCTTGCGCACAGCTTTCTCGAGTCTAAATTTTCAGTTAGCATGCAATGTACAGGAGTTTTTGAAATGCTTACGATGCCTGCTAGCTCGCGCACTTTCAGTTGACGGTCATCCAATACCATTTTGTGCATTTTCTTCACAATTTCT